>JAQSUU010000602.1:38750000-40000000 GCA_038087645.1 Saccharum hybrid cultivar R570 | reverse complement strand
TTATTGAAGAACCTCTGGTGCCTGTAGTGCCTATAAGTTGGTCTTATTTTTATTTCAAAATCATCAGAATCTTATATAAGGAAAAATCGAGAGACCCCACGTGTCAATGATAAAGGATCAGCAACACAACGCTAAGAGGCCAAGCAAAGTGCCTATTCTCTCATTAGCTCGGCCCACTGACAGACCCACCAGCCTTCGCAGTTTGCACCCAATGCCCCCCACCAGAAAAGCCCAAGTAGCAGTAGTGTTTGGCAGTGCGCCAATCCCGGTCCGGTCCAGAGAGAGGACGCGGGCCAAACCACCACCAGTCCACCAGATCTCCTCCCGGCGGCCGTGGCAGCGACGGCGAGGAAGCCGGTATGAGCGTGTTCGGCGGCGACAGCTGGGCGCGTGATGCGCAGCAGCGGAAGCGGCGCCTCGACGACCTCTTGCTACCCACCACGGCGTCCTCGTCTCCCTCGACGCCTGATTCCTTCAGGAAGCTCCCCAGCGGCAAGCTCGCCTGCCTCGTCTGCCCCCACCGCCCCGTCCTCGACACCCCCCTCATGCTCTCCGTAAGCCAGCACCACATACCCCGAGTCCTCCTTTGCTGGACTCCCCTGGTTAATTTCTGATGAATCCCCAATGATTGCGTGAATTTGTTGTGGCCAATGCATTAGGGAGGATTAGCTCGTGTAACTTCTTTTTTCTATTTTTCTTCCCTCGCTGGAATAGCCAATTTGGTCCTCGACTTTTCTTAGAAGCTCACTTTCGTCCTTCTACTAGTAAACCAATCATGCGAGTTCTCATGCCAACCACAGTACCTTTTTAAGATGTTGAAGATAAATGTGCCAACGACTACATCAATACATGTTTTTCTACTGTGCAATACAGGAAAACAGATCATCATGTCTGTATTCAGTAGAGTATGAGTCAGAGCAAGACCTATAGATCGAAAATTCAAATTCTAGAATGCTGGCTCCTATTCTCCTAGAGTAAAGATATCTAGTTGGCCAAAGAAATATAAAATAACAATTTGGAATCAGTTAATTTGATCACAAGTAAGTCTATCTAAATTGGTTAAAAGTGAATGTATCACTGGTCAGGCATGCCAACGTGGCGCTCCACATCAGACGAGGGACTAGATTGACCCGAAGGAGAAGAGTTAAGGGGCTCAAGTGGTTGATCTGATAGTTGAGGGATGAAAGTGAGCCTTGGGGGAAGTTGAGGGACACAATCGACAATGCCACATTTTCTCTCTATCATTTGTTTATCTGGCTTGGATTATCACGATATGGGTATCCTGTCACCTTTCACCCCTATCATTTGTTTCTCTGGCTGGGATTATCACGACTTGGTATCCTGTCAGCCGTGGTATATATCTCTTAATCTGACAAGGGATATTTACACTGATAGGAAATATCACTGGTCAAAGTGAAAACAGGACTGCAGCTTGTTCAAAACATCATACATGTCTTAATGGAGGGAGTGTATCATACAATATCAGTGGTTCATCTATCGATGCCACTGCAGTCATTTTATAACTTTTTCTTTCATTTTTTAGTTATGTATGTCTCTTCTGTAGGAAGTATGTTTGCTACTAGAAACCTCATGCCGGTTCTTGCTTATGTTTATGCACTCCTTTTGTGATTTATCTTGCTAAGACATTGGTGGCTCGTTCTTCTACTATTATTGCTTTTCTAATAACAACATATGAACAGATGCATAATAAAGGTGCACGGCACATCGCTGCAGAATCTAGGCTGAGGGAGAAAGAATTATCTAAGAAGCACGAAATTAACAAGAGACTGGCTCTCTCTTCAGATGCTTCCCATTCAAATTTTTGCAATCCATGCACCGGTGTTAGGCCTACCAGTATCAAAGAAAAACCATTAATTAAGGAGACCCAGAGGGCAATTCTGGAAGCACAGTCGAGCAGTTTCAATGATTTCAAAGGAAAGAAGGTATCTCATGATTCGAAATGGACGACAAATGCTTCATCCTTTGACTCCAATGTTGCTCCTTCTGATGTTCCCATGGAACTATCCACTGGAAATACTGGATCTGGATCGCGAGAATGGAACTGTAAAGGAGAATCTGTTGCTGGAAATCAAACTCAAGACAAGTTATTTTCTGATAGGCAAACAGAAGTCCAAAAACGCCAGGAGCAAGAACTTCGGTTCACTGCTTCAGGCTGGAAACGGGATGGCCATGGAAGATGGTACAGAGATGAAAATGTGAGTTACATAAATTTTGCTCTTGACAATATCGATGAAATATGCTTCGCTGTGCTGAAACTAGAAGTACCTACAGTTCCTAATCTTAACATAAGTATAGTACATATTGCATTTTTCACGTTGACATAGGTGACATCAGTAGGTTTACCATGTGACATCATAGGTGACAAAAGAGGTTACTTGAATATGCCATTGTGGTTGTGCATTATTTTATCCAAATTTATACCAGTTTTTCTTTACTAAATATGAAGTGTTGTCCATTGAACATCCTATGCTGGATGGCAGGTTGAATTTGACTCAGATGAAGATGATCCTAACATCTGTCTCTCCTGATCCTTGAGAAGGCATTCTAAATTGAACTATCCAATGGCCCAAATGGGAATATCGAATTCATCACAATGCAATATGAAGTGCAATCTCTCCCTAAAAAATGATCGAGTCGGATTTTGTCAGCCTGTCAGGTTTTCTGATAAATGGAAATGTCCGATTATGTTCCTGTTGAACTTGAATGTTTGTTTCATTGTGAGCTAAACCTGTATAATGATAGTTAGAAATAAAGTGTGTAGTTATGTTGTTAAAAAATATTTAGAGATCAGAGAATTTTGATTTTTCAAAGATGTAGTCTAGACCTGCCACTGGCCACTGTAAAGATAGGTGATGCATTTTTGGTTTTGGAGCTTGTTTTCAGACTTATATTTAATTTGCAAAGTAATGACTTTGCTTCGGTTATTCCCTTCCCTAGATCCTACTCGTGTGGGAGCCTCTGGCACTGGGTCTGCCCTATACCTACTTAGAACTGATAGATTTTTAAAACAGCATAAAATGACAAATGTCAAACAACTTCGTCTACCACCAAGCATGAACTGTGTGTGACATAATGAAACATAATTAAATGTTTGTAATATAGATTTATTTTGCTTACACTCAAGGGCCAGCCCTATCACCTCATCCGTTTTCTTGTCAACATACCCTGGTTCAGAGAAGTCAATGGACAGCACGCATGCACTTCTTCTTTGGTTTTGGTCATCATAACAAATAAAAATCTGGACAGCTTCCTAAAAATTTAGGATACTACATAGCTGTGTGTTTATTGTCCCTTGTTTTCTTATTGCAAGCTTTCGAAGATAATGATAACAAAAGGTTGGATAAGAGTAGACAGTCGTGCGGGTCTCATCTATGTAGATTAGCTGGAAGGTATAAACTCTTACATTGTTCTGAGCATCTCTAAGAGTTTGCTAAAATTCACTTAACAAATATCGTGATTTGACAACTCACTAAAATATATGGCAAGTGAAAAAATAGACTCTCTCCAAGAGTTTGCCATTTGGATTTAGTAAAAGAAGAAGAGGCTCGCTAAGCGAACGAAGAGCCTCGTTAAGAAACGAAGAGCCCCGCTAAGAAACGAAGAGCCCCGCTTAAATTTGCACGTGAAGCCGGATGCGCAGTCAGCGTGTAAATATGCGCGTGGAGGGGGGGAGATTTACCAAGTTGGATGCAAGCATAATTTTTTCTGTTTTGCCAAAAATAGATGGATGCCAAGTTGATTTGGCAAACTCTTGGAGATGCTCCGGCTTGCTATCTTTTTCCCTGACGGCCTGACGGTAAAAAAGACTGATACCGAAAAATGCTATGATCTCATTCTCTTTGTTTTTTTCCTCTATATAAAAGGACGCGTCCCTATATACAGTACGTATCCTTGCTCTTGGAAGTGGCAACTGCAAACTGTCGTGTAGCGAATATAGAACATGATTGCATTTGTTGACACTAATAGAGACATTGCAGACTCCTTCCTAGAAGCATAAGTTGTTGCTACCCATTTAGAACTGTTGCATGTATCAAAATTCCAGCTTTCCTACCTCCCATATAATCTTTGTGAAAATTTCATTGGTTATTCTAAACTCTAAAGCAAGAAATTCTTAAATAATTTTCAATATAGAGATATTCGACATTTGTAATGTTAATTGCTAGATCAGTATAGACCTCTTTGATCTTTGTTATGGTGTGTAATACCTTGGCAACCACATATGATCCTCAAGAAGCAGTTTATTAGGTCCTGTTTGGATTCAAAGTTTTCTAAATACGAAAGTACTATGGTTTTCAAAAGTTATGGGGGTGTTTGAAGCAACAAACCTTCTAGTTTATAAGATCATGGTATTGCTAAAATTGCAGTCTTTTGGGGTTATAAAAACTCCACTTTGGACTACTTTTTGCTAATTAAACCACGGTTTTATAAGTCTTTGACTTATTATAAACCACATGTTTTTAATACCCTAATCTTCTAGAACTATGATTTCCAAACATGGCCTTAATATTATATTTTTAGTTTGTGTTTTAAAATTTATTTGTTTTCGATAGTCTATTCTCTAACTTTGGTTCTTTGGAACTCGAGGTGTTACATTTCTATATTTTGTAAAGTGCTAGTTTCATTATTGGTTGATGCTAGGGGCCTAAACAGTATGAGTATTTTTCAACCAACCTTCCAACCAAAGATAATTCGGCTGCAATTTTCAGACATCTAAGGTATTTCCCGGATACCAAATATAAATACAAATGTCTCTTTGGTATTATCAAATATAAATACAAGATTACCAATAAGCAATGGACATCGAATATCCAGCAATCTAATCGGATATATTCAACTAATGTCTGAAAGAATAATTGATAAATATTAAAATAATTTATTTTTCTAGGTTATGTTATTGAGTATGATATACGGTGCTGAGTGTTGGTCTAAAAAAGGCGACATGTTTAGCAATTGAGTGTAGCAGATATGCATATGTTGCGTTGGTGTTGTGGGCACACAAGGAGGGATAGAGTCTGGAACGACGATATTCGGGATAGGGTTGGGGTGGCACCAACTGAGGAGAAATTGATTCAACATCGGTTGAGATGGTTTGGACATGTCCAACGGAGGCCTCCTGAGGCGCTGGTGCGTAGTGGAGTTCTAAAGCGGGCCGATAATGTAAAGAGCGGCAGAGGTCGACCTAAATTAACTTGGGACGAGTCCGTTAAGAGAGATCTTAAGGAGTGGAATATCTCTAAGGATTTAGCTATGGACAGGAGCGCTTGGAGATTGGCAATAAACGTGCCTGAACTGTGACCTCTTTTTGTCTTGTGCCCTTTATGTCCCTTTATGTGTCTCCCTGTTTCTCGTCTCTTTTGGGTTTCATCTTTAGCCTACCCTAATTTGCTTGGAACAAAAGACTATGTTGTTATTGATGTTGTTGTATGTTATTGAGTACGAGTACCGAGGAAAGAAAAAAAAACCTGCCTTAGTTCTCAGCAATCAGGCGTTACTCCGAATCCATCCATATTCGATCTGATTACACCCCCTACTTGATGCCATGGGCACCTTCCACTGACCACTGTTGGCAAATATCCAAACGTATGCCTGAAATGTATTAATAGTTACTGCTTGTACTACAAATCATATACAGCTCATACAGAAGCCATAAACTGATATGTCGTACAGTATGTAGAAGGGGCTAATTATTAGTAAATAAATTTGTCTAGATGATACAAACATATAGTGGTTAGTCCATTATTAGTTAGGTACAACTAGCTAACAAAAACTAAATAGTCCATTGCTAGATATGCATCCACCTATCAGCTTGAGATGTTAATAATTGCTAGATAAAAATTGGCCAAGCCACACCTTGTTAGCTTCTAATTTTTAGTTGGATTAACAATTAGCCTTATCCAATACAAATAGGCTATATATACCTTGTTCATTTTTCGGCTCTCTCCAAGTCTCCATTGTAATTGGGCAACTTTATCGTATCTTTCCAAGAACTGTGTCTTACTACTAGCTGAAGCTCCACGTAATTAGTAGTGATTTCACAACAATTGATGTGCTGCCTCTATCCATCCTGAAATGTAAGATTTTCTATGAATTTTAGGACATATTATATAGTAAAGCAAATTACGCATATAACCACTCCTCTAATCATAGAGAGATCTTGTTCCTACAATATTTTGGGTCTGGTGGGACACTTTGATGACAATACATATGCGATTCATGATTGGGAGAGTTAGTTCGCGCACACCGGCAACCTCCGCGCCACTCCACGGCTTCGAGCTTCGTACCGGCGTCGAGCTCCACGTTGACGAGCCTCTATTCGTCCAAGCAGCAAGCAGAAGCTACGCTAAAAGTGCATGTTGCAATAGTATGTTTCAAGTATTTCAGATGTTTTCGAGGTATGTTGCAAGTGTTGTATATCGATGTTACAAAAGTAGATCGGGATGTTGCACATGTTGTAATAGATGTACATGTATGTTTCAAGTGTAGTTCAACCAAATGTTTCGTCTGTGTTGCAAGTGTTTGGTCTGAATGTTGCAAAAGTAGATCTAGATGTTGTATATACATGCATATTGCAAGCATATGTTTCAATTGTTTTTAGGTGTTTCATACGTATGTTTACAAGTGTTTCATCTAGATGTTGCATATGTTTGCAGTGATTTCAAATGTTTTTCAGGAGTTTTCACAAGTGTTTTATACGCATGTTTCAAGTGTTTCATCTGTCTTCTTTTGTATGTTACAATTGTTGTATCTGGATGTTTCGAGTGTTGCATATGGGATACGTGTGGGAAGCATCCAGGGCGGTGTGGGCGACGTTCGGGGCGGCGCAGGACCACTACTTTTGCGCTTACTCACGAGCCCGACGCGCTAGACGCTCCTTCGCTCTGAGTACAGGCAGCGTGCGGGTGCTAGCGCCCAGATCCGATGTCCGGGCGCTAGCAAGTCCTTTTTTTATTTGAGGGAAGTGGTAGAATTGGTTCACCTTTTATATAGCATTTGACTGTACAAGATGGCGAGGTGTTAGCGCTGAGATGTCGCCTGCTTTTTTTTAGCTCTATATATACTATATTGAGCACGTTAGTCTTGAATACAGTTTCAGGTACAGTATTTGGCCGCGTTGAAGATGCGTGGCAGTCTGGCACTGATTTCTTCTCCGTCCTAACTACAAGCGGTTGAAAGGAACAGATAGATGGCTTATCTCGAGGAGTAATTTAATCAGATTAGTTGGCTTTTCGCATTACTTTGACCTGTATAAGCATAACCCTGCAGCAAAGGCAACATTGTTGCTTCTTCTTATAAAAAAAATAAATAAAAAATGTTGCTTCTTCGAGTTAATCCAGGCTTGCATGTCTTTCTATAAGACGACCTTACCTCAATGGCCTGCTTCTTAGTACTACCTTCAATCAAGACATTGTGTTCCTTGACTTCCTTTTCATAACTCACACAAGTGCATATATAGGAAGCTTGCTTTGTGCCATCGAAAATAAACCGCAAAATGGCAAGCGCTAGTTCTGCAGAAGGCGCACACGAGACTAACCCCGAAAAGGTCAAGCTGGTCACGGTTCTGAGCATCGATGGTGGCGGCGTCAGAGGAATCATCCCCGCCACCATCCTGGCTTTCCTCGAAGAGAAGCTCCAAGTAAGCGACAAGTTCTTGCTCATCTAGCTAGCAATTTCATATATAGCGTTCACTTGTACACTATCCTGTGGAACATTGCCACGGTATGTACGTACGCATCGCAGTTTCATAGGTTATGATGTCGTCCGTGTGCAGGAACTGGATGGACCGGATGCTAGGATCGCCGACTACTTCGACGTTGTCGCCGGCACGAGCACCGGTGGTCTCCTGACGGCGATGCTCACAGCCCCTGGCCAGAACGGACGGCCACTCTTCGACGCCAAGGATTTGGCGCAGTTCTACATCGACCACTCGCCCAAAATCTTCCCACAGAAGTACTAATAACCATAGACATGCATGCATGGCAAAATTTTCACAGGACTCGTTTGCTTTACAGTTCATTCAGAAGAGAGGCATTGTTTACTCTGTGCTGGTGATCACTGGTGAGTGAGCTGATGCATGGTTTGCCGTGATGAGTTTTGCAGGAACTGGATCCTGTCGAAGATCGCCAGCACGCTGAGGATGGTGAGGGGACCAAAGTACGACGGCAAGTACCTCCATGGCCTGCTTCGTCAGTACCTCGGCGACATGAGGATGGACAGGGCGCTAACAAATGTGGTCATCCCGACCTTCGACATCGCGTTCCTGCAACCCACGATTTTCTCAAGCTTTGAGGTAAGCCCTCAATTATTAAGCACCAGTTAGCTCCAGGAGGGACTCAGACTCAGAGCGTGGTGATCAAGGGATGCCGAAGAAGACCTGGACTTGATCATGCTAAGACTTGGCGTACCAAGTTCCTTTTTTTAGTGCTTCGTTGTTTTGAGTTGTTGTTCTTTAGTAGTTGAGAGGTGGGTGGTCTAGATTGAATTCCAAACTCTTGGTTTTTTGTGCTACATTGTAAGGCTGGTAACCCCAGCAAAAACACTGGCTGCCTTCAATATAAGCAGGGGAAACCTTTGGTCTAAAAAAAATTAAGCACCGGTTAGTCAAGAAGTGAACAGCTACAAAATTGTCACTCTGCTGTAAACAGAAAATAGTGCATTAGGTGGGTGATTCTCCAGCCTACCAAACGTAATTCATCATTTGTCTTTAGAAATAGAAGGATCCCTACCAAACCAAGTTATACAGGAACCTAAGGCCTGTTTCGCAGGAGAATCATACTTCTCACATGTGTCTTTTCTGACTGAAACTCTTTCAATGAGACAACAGACAAGTCTGTGTCAAGCCAACGTTATAGCAGAATAGTCGAAGCAGTCAGTATGATAAATGTTGTACTAAGCATGCCCCACCTCAGGTTGCCCATTCATGCGAAACTGCTGCACATGCATCACTGCATGCTAGTGTTGTCGTGTCTCTTCGGTCTTTGTAGCTTAAACTTGGGGCAAACCAAAGACAGGTTTTGATTTGATGGCATATTAACCAACTGTACCTAGTATTTTCTGTATATCTTATGATAGGATACTTATTCGTATGATCCAGCCACGTGCCACGATCAGAAACTTTGTTTCTTATATGATCGATCAGAACACCCCATCATTAAGACATTAACTACTGCTAATGATGCTTATCATCTAGTCACAATATCAACGAAGAATATTTTGCTGATTTTTTAAATATCAACGCGTTGCTTGCGTGCTGAATGCTGATGCTTGCCCTGGTTTCGAATCTTTCGATCAGCTGAAGCACCAGCCGTCGAAAAATGCGCTCCTGGCGGACATCACGATCAGCACCTCCGCCGCGCCGACCTTCTTCCCGGCGCACTACTTCGAGACCAAAGACGAGGACGGCAAGACCAGGGCCTTCAACCTCGTCGACGGAGGCCTCGCCGCTAACAATCCCGTAAGCACCCACACCGTACCTTGTGCGCGCCAGGCAGTTCATGTCAATGCCTTCATTGATCTTGTCGTTCGCATGCAGACACTGTGCGCGATGAGCCAGGTGTCTCAGGACATCATCCTCGGCGACGACTGCTTCTTCCCGGTGAAGCCGGTGGACTACGGCAAGTTCATGGTGATCTCCGTCGGCTGCGGGTCGAACCGGGACCAAAGGTACAGCGCCAAGGCCGCCGCCAAGTGGGGCATCTTCAACTGGCTCATCAAGGACGGCACGGCGCCCATCATCGACATGTTCAACTCCGCCAGCGCCGACATGGTCGACATCCACCTCTGCGTCCTCTTCAGGGCCCTGCGCTCCAGCGAGAACTACCTGCGCATTCAGTATGATCAGCTGACGGGCAGCGCGGGCTCCATCGACGACTGCTCCAAGGAGAACATGGATAAGCTGGTGCAGATTGGCAAGGACCTTCTCAGCCAGAACGTCTCCCGGGTGGACCTAGAGACCGGCAAGAACGTGGAAGTTTCCGGTGCAGGTACCAACGCCGAGCAGCTCGCCAAGTTCGCCAAGCAGCTCTCTGACGAGCGACGCCGGCGCCAGAAGCTTTCAAAGTAGCACATACATACTGTAAAGACAAAGAATACGGAGTAAGATTTTTGTAACACTTCAGCTGCCGATCATAGGGGGCCGTGGTTTCAACATTCTCGAGCTGCTTGCGTTTTCATGCTCTGGCATGTGTATTCCATTCATTTCCTGTGGCTTTTGTTGTCACGTAGCATTATTTAGTTTGCATTGATCAAATATTATCAATAAGCTAACGGGTTTTACTTGTGAAAGTTTTGTCAGGTCTTAAATGCATGCACAACTGCACTTATCTTTTTTCAAATCTGTGTTTGTTCAGTCCAATACCAGACTGTAGAAAATCTATGCATTTGGTAGGAATCCTGATTCTCCTATAAACGTTTCAGATCCAGAATTTCTCTGCAAACGTGTTTATTTGCTGAATCAGAATCACTTTGTGAAACTGTTTGACTAGCTCACTTTATTCTTAAAACTAGGTAGAACCGGAATGAGGAGAAACCAGATTTTTGGTGTTTCTTCGGACTAGTACAAAAGAAAGAATCGGTTTCAAGTGATTTTCATGAAACATTTCTCTCTTGGTATCGTTTGACTGTGATTCTACTGAGAATTTGAAACATTTCTCGCTGCCAAACACACCCAGTATTTATTAACCAACAAAAAGAGCCACCACATTTATTAAATTACGAGATTAATTGAGAGAAGAAACAAAATCTAATACCATTGGGTTTATGATGGTTTAATAACTTAGATTAAAAAAAACTAGCTATAGCGTGGGCCATCTCGCTAGATCCAACTATAGACGAGCTCACACGTTCATAGTCGTAGCCTTTCCCCACAAGAAATCTCAACACCAACAACGTTAACCATTGGATTCAAAATTTTGGCAAAAATTCACCCAATTCTTTTTTTGTGAATTTCGGTAATTTTGGGTGCCCGAAATTGAAATCCGAAATTCAGTATCACGTTACTAAACTTATATTTTCTATTGTTTATATTACATATTCTTTTATTCAATAGATGTGTAGTTATAATCATGCTATAATTTTGTTTACATCTAAATTTTTTTAGAAAAATCAAACTTCATGTTCAACTCTATAATTTTTTTTGGTAAAAATTCAGCCAAATTTTGCGTCAGCAATCCACCGGGGGGGGGGGGGTGCAGGGGCGGGCAAAAAATTTATAAATCCAAAAAACCTGGTAAGTCCGTTCGAGTTGAATAAGTTACGTATTATATGTATGTTTAAAAACAGTCCATGGAATGAAGCAACCCACTAGTCACCCGTCTGTGTTTTTAGTGTGGCTATATAAAACGTGCGTCATCATCTACACTGTTTGCACGTTCACGCTATTGATTCTGGAAGGTGGACTGATCCTATTACTATGCAAATCTTGACCCAGGTGATTACATCCTGATCTGCGGGAAGCTACTCATGTATTATCCATTCTTAGTTTGAAGTGGTAGCTACACGATAGCGTGACAAACTAAAACACATGACACTTGTGCACTCAAGAAAATGCGAAGGAAAAGTCAAAGATAAGTCGTGAGATTGTGACATATAGACGGCAGGACTAGTGCCCGGACGTTTGGACGGACGCCCGCGCTGCGCTCCCATTTCCCGTGCTCGGGTCAGCACGCCCCCACCCGGGCCTGCATTTCGCGTGCCCATGCAGGGCCCGCGCCGCCAGACCACGCGCAGGGACCACTCGGCGCTCGTGCCACCTCAGCTTCTCACGCGCATTGCAATATGTGCAACATCCGATCTACTTTTGCAACATACAGATAAAACACTTGCAACATACGTCCAAAACACCAAAAAAAACTTAAAAACACGTGTGCAGCAATTGGAAACATCAAAATGAAACACTTGCAATATACGTATAAAAACACTTGAAACACTTGCATATATATGCAACATTCTGATCTAGTTTTGCAATATCCAAATGAAACACTTGCAACATATATCTGAAACAGATGAAATATTTGGAACATACACTTGAAACATACGTGTATAGCCCATTGCAACATATGCAACATTTCGATCTACTTTTGCAACATCCTTATAAAACACTTGCAACATACCTCTAAAACATCTGAAACATTTGAAATGTACAACTACAACATGCATCGTATCTTGGTGCGGCCTCCTCCGTCGTTTGCATCGGGACGCCGCAACCATAGCAGGAGGCAAGGTCAGAGGGCTTCCGCACCAGGGCCTGATGCTTTTCCTTGTGCAACGGCCTCAGTGGCCAACTGGCGGTCGAGGGAGCGGTCGCCACGCTGAAATCCCTAGTTTGGTTTTGGATAATTGATGAAACCTAGAACTAACCTTTGATCTAAGTGTATGATTTAGATGAGGTAGTCCAATCCAAGTGGTGAAGCTAGATGGTCATGGTGAAGGTGATGGCCACAAAAGAGATGATCAAGTGCTTTACATTTGAAAAAGAAGAAAGAGAAAAACAAAAATGGGCTCAAGGCAAAGGTATAATCATAGAAGCCATTTTTGGTTTGCACTCAAGACATCATAGAGGGTGTAAGTGATTTAGGATCGATAGCCGTACTATTAAGAGAGAAAATCTTTGGCTAAGCGGTTATCGAGTGCCACTAGGTGACATGATTCTTGCATATGCATTTAGGAACCTAGTGTGTTAACTTTGACCCTTGTAAAATGCTTTGAAAAATGCTAACACATGTGCACACTAGTTCTACACTTTGTGGTTAGCAAGTTGGAAGTAAGGACAAAGTGGTTGTGGACTTAGAAAAAGAAAAGGAGGAGAAAGTCCACGACCGAACTCTGGCGCCAGGGTGACCAGACTCACCACAGGTGCGTCCAGTCATTTATAGCATGGTGACGCTGCGGTTGGCTGAGGGCGAGAAGTAGTGACTGGACGCTGGACCTAACTCTAGCGTCGCATCCGGTCATGTGGCGCAGAGAAGGTGCAACCGGCTTTGGCGATCGGACGTAGGTGCACGCGCGTGACCGGATGCGCAGGGGCCACGTCAGGTCCGCGATGATGTACGCTGACGTCAGCCTTGCGGGAGCACGTGAAGGAGTGAAGTGCTAACCGGACGTTAGGTCGCTATTTTCCCGCTCGAGGAGCTTACTGAAAACGACCGGACCCTGAGTGGCACCGAGTCCGGTTGCTGCTCAGGCGTTGTAACACTCCGGTGTTATGCAATACATTTTTGCATGGCAATCATATTGCACCGCATTCATAACATCATGATCAAGTGTGACAATTTGTAATTTGATTTAAACAAAAGCTTGAAATTAACGTATGTGATAAATTGTATTAACATGATAATCACATTTGTACCAAAACCTTGCAACTATAAATTCTACATCACTTGGAACCCTAGTTCAAATTTTGGAGCTCAAAATTTGTCAAAACTTGCTTAAAAATAATTATGAAAAATATTCGAAAATTTCCCCTATTTTAGCTTTTATTTTGTCATTCAAAATCTATCAAGAATCTTGAGATGGCCCCTTAATCAAAGTTGTAGAGAATTTAATTTTGAGCAACTTTTATTTTTGGGCCAAATCCATAAAATGCTTTCTTCTTGTTCAAAATTTGGTTTGAAGTTTGAAATACATTTAAATTCGAAAATCAAAAATCAAAAATTCATTTTTTTCCCCTCGCGGGCCGCCGCCTCCGGTTCGGCCCACGGCCACATGCGGCCCGCATCACCCGCGCGCGCGCGCCCGCGCCGCCCCGCCTCGGCCCAGGCCCAGCCGGCCTCCCTCTTCCTCCTCCTCCCGCTCGCCCGCGCCGCGCTGTCCGTCGCGGCAGAGCGTGCCCGCCACGTGGCGTTCATGCGCCGTCGAAGCGGCCGCGTGTAGCCTCCGGCTCGCCTTGATCTCCACCTGGGCGCGCACTGTCTCCCCCTTCATCTCCGCTGTCCCCCGCTCCTCTCCGCGTCCGCGCGCTCGCCCTCCACCGCAGCAGCAAGCCGGGCGGAGTGCACGCCACCGCACGCCGTTGCCCGCGTTCGCCGGCGTTTAGCTCCGCCACCGCAGCGCCATTTGCCGATAGCATCCGCCTCCAGCTCCGCCTGGACCTCCTCCGTCCCGTGCGCACGAGTTCGTCCTTGTTTTCCCCAGGGTAAGGTCAAGACGAGCTCGCCTTTGTGCGGCGGCGCCATGGTCGCCGAGCTCGTGCTCCCGTGGGTGGACCCTTCTTTCCCCTTCTTCCTCGAATTCTTTGTACCGTCTCATTCGCCTTGATTCCGCGGATCCGGTGCGCTCCAAATCCGCCCGTGCCATGGCCGGGACCGGCGTATCGCCGGCGAGCCGCACCACCGTCCCGCCATGCTCGCCGCCTCGCTCACTCGGGAACCCCTCCGGTGCCCTAAGCTAGTGCGTTAGGTTCGCCTTTTCGAGAGGAAGCCGGTGTTGGTGACCTCACCGCCGGCGAGCTCACCGGCGGCGAGATCCACCGGCCAGCGCCTTTCTCCCCCCCCGTGCGTCTGACTTGTGGGGTCCGGCTATCCCGCGGGCCCGCCTGTCGGTCTCCTTTCGCGCGCGTGTGTGCTCGGTGCCGGGTGCACGTAGCGGTTTCCATCCGTTTGTTTTAAATGGTTTTTGAAATGAATTACAGAAAATGCTAAAAAGTCTTCTAAAATCTATAACTTACTCATATTAGCTCCAAAAATTGTGAAATAAATTTCTCTAGATTCATTGGAACCAGATCTATGATATAAAAATATTGCATGTCAAATTTGAACTATTTTTCTGTAGTGTTTTATTTAATCCTTGAAATTGGTGTTTTCTTGAAAAATTGCTAAGAAAATATAGAAAAATCAGAAAAATGTGGTTCCAAGTTTATTAATCCTGTTGTGCCATGTACTTGCTAGGGTAATTTTATTTCATGGTTGTTCTGTAGAAAAATGTATAGTTGCAGTTCAAATGCTTTTTATTACCAATATTTGTTATTTTTGTATTTAAATAAATTTGAATAAAACATGCAAGTGATAATTTTTCTATAGTGTTTGATTAGGTAATAGTTAGTAGAAAAATTCCTAAATCTGTTGTTTGATACTTTTCATAATGTAAAGTATTTTAAATATCTATTTTAGGCCTTAGTTTGTTATTTTTGTTTAGGCAGTTCTAGTTATCCAAATGTAGTAAAATTTTTGTGTCAAGCTATTCTTGATATTAGTAATCCACTGTAATTTTATAAGATTTTTCTGAGCTACTAAAATGTGTGTTGCTGTTCAACCATAGGACTAATTAGGGTTTCTATTTATTTTTAATGCAAAGTTAGTTAGAAAAATATACTTTGGTGTATCTTTGAAGCATCTTGATTGTCAAATACTCTCGCATGGTAGAAACTAGTGTTGGTAGTTTCCGAGTACATGTTCTTGGATGACGTAGACTACCTTGTAGAAGAGTCATAAGTTCCACATAATCCGATAACGTAACATATTCATTACATCGCATGCATTCCGCATCATCATCATCTCATGTCACCTCTGCAATGCACCTATGCATGTTGCACTCATACTTCTGCATCATACAGGATCGCTGGAAGTGGTTCCGACAGTTGTTCCCGAGGACGCAGAGGAGCAGCTCGAAGTGACGGAGCCGGAGCCAGCAGAAGCAGAAGAGGAGTCCGGTGAAGAGCTTCCGGAGTGCCCTGACCATCGTCCCAGTACCTTCGAGCGAGGCAAGCCCCGGAGCATTTCTCCCTCGGTTTGCAAAGAATTATTTATTAATTTTACTTAATCTGATGCATTAAGTTTAGGAGTTGTTTGCAAACGTTGCTGCATTTTGCCTTGTTCCACCTTGTTTTACCCGATCCTTGTCACCCTGGTGTCCACGGTCAATACTTGCTTAGCTTGCTTAGACCGGTAGAAGTCGGGTGATTGCCTGTCATCCGCGAGCTATAGGGGATTACCTGGTTTTATGTGAAAGAAATGTCATGTGAGAATAACTAAGTGTGGAAATGAATGTGAGACCGGGCGGAAGCTTGCAGGGTTCTGGACTGTAGTGTCTTCCGTCTGTGTCGATTAAGGACCGTCCGATGTCGGGCCTCGGGTCATGTTGAACGCATGCCTCACATTTAGCTGGCCGGATAAAGTACCTTTCGACCGCGAAGCCGGGAGATTATTCGGGCCGAGTGGATTGCCCGCAACGCACTGTACCGGAGCAGTAGTGGCAGGAAACGGGGGCGCGATGATAAGGCCAAAGAGCAGTCGGGCGGCCCCCGGGTACATGTGGTTCCTGGCAAGCTCGCGACTTTACCTGAATGGTTGACTCGATGACCAATACCTCACTTTAGCGGGTGAGTGAGGTTTGTGTGAGGAATAAATTACCAGCTGGTCAATAATCGATTCGAATCGCCATCGTTCACTGGATAGTGAACACTTGACTTGAGTTACTTCATCGTAGTAATGCTGATGAAACACTTGGATAGTTATGAGGAAATGACATGGTAACTATTGTTAATTATCAATGGTAGTCCTTGCTTGCTTAATTATATGGTTACTTTAGCATAAGTGCAAACATAGTTGACAGGAGGATAAAGAATTAAAAGATGACATGCTTTTGTAAATGATTTGATAAGCTAAAAGTGCTTTCTTGCAAATGAGTCAGCTACCCCACCAAAAAGCCTATCATGATCCTTGGAGTCTTTTTGTTTTGGTTCGGTCGGGTAAGTCTAGCTGAGTACCTTCTCGTACTCAGGGCTTTGTTCCCACTTGTTGCAGATGGACAGATGTACTATGGTTATTGTATCAACTGTCTCTACCCTGCGATGGGCGAAGCTTAGGACCATGGGCAATGGTCACTCACTACTCCTCGCCTGATGCTTTTGTGGGAGATGATCGCGAGCTGGCACTTTATTTTGGAAAGTTGTGCGTGTGTGTGTGCGCTTTGAACTAATGCTTCCGCTACTTTATTCGAAACTGGTTTGTAATAACTATGTTTAAACTCCGATGTATTTTGTGCCGCAAACTACTGTGTAACTTATGAAGGTAATCGCTAAACTTATTACGATCTTGGCTGTGATGTGAAATGGTTTGAAATCCGTCGAGATTTCACGGACTACCGGGTTATACGGGCTTAAGTTTGGTAAATTGTCCGTCCGTTGGATGATTTTCTTACTTAATCTCGTATAATTGGGCGGTTCTGTTACAGCTGGCATCGGAGCATGGTTTAGCGTAATTACTGTTCATAAGTGTATTTAAACCAAAACCCTGTTTAAAAAGTGTGATTTTGAAACTAAAAAGTGTGCCAGTGGTCATATCCTGTATGCCCAGTTAAGGACTCTAGGTGGCTATTTAAGTACTAACTTGGGGTTCTGCACCATATTTCTTTTTCGTTGCTCATACGGCGTGCTATTGTATGAGTGCCACTTAATTGAGTGGTAATGTATGGATCAGTTACCTCTACGCTTCGGTAAGTGTGAGTTGTGAGAGCATGATCGGATACACCGCCGATCTAGGGAAGTGCTTATATGATACTTGGATAATTACATGTTTTACACATGTTTTTATAAAAGTGTCGCATGTGTGGGTGTTCCGTCCGTTGAGGCGATGCCGTCAATAGGACGATGTGTTTGGGTAGTTACTACCGTTGTACACGCATCTGGGGATTCATGTAAAGCGTGTAGGTAGATTTACTGCTTTCATGCATTCATGGGGAATGGGCTGAAATGAGTTTTCTGCAGGTACATAACAGCGTATCGTGTAGACCGAATTAGTTACGTATATAAGAGATCGTTGGTATGCCACCGAATTCACCGTTAGATGCTTTTATTTCATAAGTTTGTGAGAACGTAAGACTCGTGCATGCATCATATTGTCTGCGCATTCCATTCATGGCATGCATTCCTCCCCTTATAAAAGGATTATCCCAATTTGATAAAAGTGACCTCAACTAAAATATGTTCTCACCGGGTAATTAAAACTTGTGCTACAGATGGCCCGCACGAAGCAGACTGCCCACAAGTCCACTGGCGGAAGAGCACCCCGTCGTCAGCTAGCCCCGCGGGAGCGCCGCAACACAGACACTTTTCTAAGCGAGTTTGGCATGCCCACCTTGCTTTGGAGAGTGCTCCATGATGTGGGGTACCCGGAGGGACAAGAGCCAGTTTACTCTTGGAGCGAGAGCCAGCTAGCTGAAGATGGACTTGCTGTTGTAGAGATCACCGTCCCTGCTCTTGGTGATGCGCCAGAATGGGATGGTTGGCATTTGGAGTTCGAAGGACGCACTCCAGTCGAGGGTGCAGAGGGCGCAGCTTTTCGCGTCATCCGGGACATCATGAGCAGATTTCCTAATGAGTTAGCAGCAGCTTTGGCCGGTACCTTCCCGAGAGATGATCCTCGCGATGCCGTTTGGGTACAGCCGCAAGGAAGTGCCCTAGTTAGAGGCCCCAGTGAAGGACGGGCTAGTGACAACCACACCATGAGTGCCATGTATGCAGCCATCAGAGCATATCAAGGTCTGGAGAATACATATTGGACCTTGACTGGCCTACGCGGTGATGATCGGCTTGAAGCAAGAAAACAGAAGAAAAAGCAAGCACGTGCCATAGCTAGCTTGCAGGAGCAGTTAGCTGACATGAGCTTGCAGCGGGACCGAGCTCTCGAGAGAGACGAGAGTTCCATGCAGCAGGTACAGAGGCTGACTCAGGCCAACAGGAATGCAGATCGCCTGTTGGAGCAGCTAGTACAAGAAAGGAATGAAGCCTGGAACGAGAGGGACCTTCTGAGGCAGAGGGTCGAGGAGCTAGAAGAGTACAATGCCAACTTGCATGAAGAGTTCCATGCCCTCTACAACGGGATGGGCCCGTATGCTCCTCCGAACGCCGCTCAGATGGACCTCGACGACGACGCCGCTGCTGAAGGTAGCGATGGCGACGCCTCCGACCTCGACGATGGCCCCGAGGAGTAGGATAGTGTCCTGCGTTAGTAGCTAGGCTTGACGCGATGACCTTCTTTTGGTTTCCATGTATCATGATGTATCCTGTTCGACCTTGAGACTGACGATCTTTGGAGTTTGGTTGTGTATGCGATACCCGAACGCATAAAAGTTCAGTGTATGTATGCTGGCAACGTGGTTGTATGGAACGTGATGTTGCATTTGAAGTAACTTAATTGGTGCTGTTGTTTAATTGGAATGAAATTATTGCGCCTCTGTTTTCTTGTATGACTTGTTCTCTCCAATGAATTCAGTATGGCATGATTGTTCATTCGGACACAATTTTACAACTTCACTCAATTGTGCTTGTTGCTGAAATATGCAGATGGCCAACACTCGTCGTGCTACGTATGAAGCCGCTGAGACTGGTGGCAATGGTGCAGGAGCTGGTGGAAGTGGTGCCAACAATGTCAACCACCAGGAACCACGTCCAGAACCACATTTGCCCCCTCCTCCGCCGCTCACCGTAGAGATGTTCTTCACACAGTTTCTTGGAAGTCAACGCAGTACTGAACAGTCACAGAGGAATATGGAAGACTTTCTGCGTACCATCGCGGAAAATGTTCAAAGAGGAAATAACCAAGGTGGTGGCCATGGAGTGAACCAGTACAGCAGTTTCAAGGATTTCATGGATACTAGGCCACCTATTTTCAAAGAAGCAGCAGAGCCACTTGATGCCGAAGAATGGATTAACACTATAGGAGATAAGTTCCGTGTGTTAAGGATGACAGAAGTTCTGAAAGTAGAGTATGCTGCACATCAGTTACAAGGACCAGCAGGAATGTGGTGGAAGCATCACCGCAGCACTTTTCCTCCTAATGCCCAGATCTCTTGGAGGGATTTCACTGAAGCTTTTAAGGGAGTTTATATTCCCCCAGGCTTGGTTGAGATGAAGCTTGGAGAGTTCTTAGCCTTGAATCAGGGTACCAAGACGGTGACACAGTATCTGCATGCCTTTAATAACTTGTGCCGCTATGCTCCAGACATGGTTGACACAGATGCAAAGAAGATTGCTAGTTTCAAGAGAGGGTTGAGTCCGAAGATGATGAAGCATGTGGGTACCAATACCCGCAACAGATTCAACGACTTTATCAGTGACTGTTTGAAGCAAGAGAAGAACAATAACGCCTACACCGCATCCAAGAATCGCAAGAGAGTGTTTGAGTCAGGACCATCCCAGTCCAGAGTTGTCACTGCCAATCGTTCATCTTATCGTCCGTCCGCACCTGGTGCAAGGTTCAGGCCGCCGCAGCATAAAACCCAGAACTACAAGGGGCCACAGAAACCGTACAAGATGGCAGTGCCGCCAACAAAGACCAACGCAGCTGCAGAACAGGGCAACTCCAAGGGAGCTATAGGGTCTGCTGGTACAGTGAAAGGGCCCTGCTACAACTGTGGTCAGCCAGGCCACTTTTCAAAGTTCTGCCCTTATCCGCCTAAAAAGAAGCAACAGACTTACAATGCTCGTGTGCACCACACCACCATTGATGAAGTTCCTGAGGGAGAGCCTGTAACTGCTGGTAAGTTTCTTGTGAACCATCACCCTGCAGTTGTTCTTTTTGATTCTGGATCTTCGCATTCTTTTATGAGTCAAGCATTTGCACGGAAGCATGAACAACTATGCACAGAATTGAGTTATGGTTATCGCATAAGTTCAGCAGGAGCTGATGTGTTAACCAATAAGATGGTTAGAGGGGCAACCCTTGAGTTAGGTAGCCGGAAGTTTCGAGTGAACCTAGTAGTTATGCCTGGACTAGTTTTGGATGTAATAATAGGAATGAACTGGATGAAAGACTGGGAAGCAGTCATAGATACAAGCAGTCGGATGCTTACCCTTAAAGATCCCCAGGCAGAGGGTACTTTCCAGGTACCATTGCCTAAAAGAACAGATCTTGTGAGTGTAACCTGTGCCATGGAGGTTGCTCCTATCCATCAGATCCCAGTAGTGTGTGAGTTCCCGGATGTGTTTCCAGACGAGTTGCCTGGCCTTCCTCCAGACAGAGATGTTGAGTTTGGAATCGAGTTGATCCCCGGGACAGCTCCAATTTCGAGGAGACCTTATCGGATGCCTCCGGATGAGTTAGCAGAGTTGAAGAAACAGTTGGAAGAGTTATTAAAGAAGGGGTTTATTCGCCCAAGTAAGTCTGAATGGGGATGTCCTGCCTTGTTCGTAAAGAAAAAGAAAGAGGGTACTCTCAGGATGTGTGTGGATTATCGACCTCTTAATGCTGTAACCATCAAGAATAAATATCCCTTGCCTCATATTGATGTTCTGTTTGATCAGTTAGCTAAAGCCAGAGTGTTCTCCAAGATAGACTTAAGGTCTGGGTATCATCAGATAAAGATTAGACCTCAAGATGTTCCGAAAACCGCCTTTTCTACCAGATACGGGTTGTACGAGTATCTTGTTATGTCATTTGGACTAACAAATGCTCCTGCATATTTTATGTATCTGATGAATACGGTTTTCATGCCAGAGTTGGATAAGTTTGTAGTTGTCTTCATTGATGACATTCTAGTATACTCTGAAAACGAGAAAGATCATGAAGAGCATCTGAGAATTGTCTTGACCAGGCTGAGAGATCATAAGTTATATGCTAAGTTCAGCAAATATGAATTTTGGTTAAAGAAAGTTCCTTTCCTCGGTCATATCCTATCTGAGAATGGAGTTTCTGTAGATCCGAGTAAAGTGCAAGAGGTTATGGATTGGAAGACTCCAACCACAGTGTCAGAAGTCAGGAGTTTCCTAGGGTTAGCTAGTTACTATCGCCGTTTTATCCCAGACTTCTCGAAGATTGCCAAGCCAATGACAAGTCTGTTACAGAAAGATCACAAGTTCGTGTGGACAGAGGAGTGTGAGACAGCTTTCCATACCTTGCGGAAACTGTTGACCACTGCTCCAGTTCTTGCCCAGCCCGACATCGAGAAACCTTTTGATGTGTTCTGTGACGCATCAAAAACAGGATTAGGGTGTGTGCTAATGCAAGAAAGAAGAGTCATTGCGTATGCCTCCCGGCAGTTGAGAAAACATGAAATCAATTATCCGACACATGATCTTGAGCTTGCCGCTGTAGTGCATGCCTTAAAGATTTGGAGACACTATCTACTGGGTAATGTGTGCAATATTTTCACCGATCATAAGAGTCTCAAGTACATTTTCACCCAACCAGAATTGAACATGAGACAGCGGAGATGGTTAGAGCTGATCAAAGACTACAACTTGAATGTACAGTATCACCCTAGGAAAGCCAATGTGGTAGCTGATGCTTTAAGCAGAAAGTCACATTGTCTGAATGTGCAACCCTTACTGGAAGATGGTTTCGATCTAATGCACCCTGCCGTGCTACATAGTATTCAGGTCAGTTGTTCCTTAGAGAGTAAGATTATAGAAGGTCAGAAAGCAGACAAAGGGATATTCCACATCAAAAAGAAGATTCAAGAAGAACCCTCGAAACACTTCAGGGTGGATGAGCAAGATGTGTTGTGGTTCGACAACCGTCTTGTTGTTCCAAAGGATAGAGAGCTTAAGAATAAAATTATGGATGAAGCTCATCTCTCTAAGTTGTCTATTCATCCTGGCAGCAGTAAAATGTATCAAGAACTAAGACCTCGTTATTGGTGGACCAAGATGAAGAAGGAAATTGCAGCGTATGTAGCCAGATGTGACACATGTTGTAGAGTAAAAGCAATTCACATGAAGCCTGCCGGAATGTTACAACCTTTGTCAGTACCAAGTTGGAAGTGGGATGACATAAGTATGGATTTTATCACGGGTCTACCCACTACTCAAAAGGGTCACGATTCCATTTGGGTAATTGTGGATTGTCTTACTAAGACAGCCCACTTTCTGCCTGTCAAAACGGAATATAGACCACCTCAATATGCTGAGAAGTATATTGCAGAGATTGTGAGATTGCATGGCATACCAAAGACTATAGTATCTGACAGAGGGTCACAGTTCACTGCTCACTTTTGGGAGCATTTGCACAAAGGTTTGGGGACTAGTCTGATTCGTAGCACTGCCTATCACCCTCAAACAGATGGTCAGACTGAAAGAGTTAATGCCGTTCTAGAGGATATGTTAAGAGCTTGTGTGCTGTCTTCCAGGGGTTCATGGGAGTCATGGTTACCATTAGCAGAGTTCTCATACAATAACAGCTATCAAGAGAGTATCAAGATGGCACCTTTTGAGGCTCTGTATGGCCGAAAGTGTAGAACACCGTTAAATTGGATTGAGCCAGGCGAAAGAAGGTATATGGCATTGACTTCGTAGAGGAAGCCGAAAGGAAAGTTCATATCATCCAGCAGAATATGAGAGCAGCTCAGTCACGATAGAAAAGTTATGCAGATAAGAGAAGGAGACCGCTTGTGTTCGAAGTTGGTGACTATGTTTATCTAAAAGTTACGCCAATGAAAAAGAAAAGGTTTGGTGTGCGCAGAAAGCTGGCCGCCAGATTTGTGGGACCTTACAAAATCCTAGAACGAAAGGGTCCTGTAGCTTACAAATTGGAGTTGCCAGAGTCAATGGGTGCTATATTCCCAGTTTTTCATGTATCACACCTCAAGAAATGTTTGCGCGTTCCAGAGGAAAGGATTGAACCCCGAGGCATAAAACTGAAGTCAGATCTGGTGTATCGTGAGCAGCCAGTTCGAGTTTTGGATACCAAGGAAAGGGCTACTCGAAACAGTGTGGTGAAAACATATAAGATACAATGGAGTCATCACGATGAAGGGGATGCATCTTGGGAAACGGGTGAATACTTAAAGAATGCCTACGAAGATTTTTATAATAAATGGTTCGTAACCCAAATCTCGGGACGAGATTTTTATAAGGGGGGAAGGCTGTAACACTCCGGTGTTATGCAATACATTTTTGCATGGCAATCATATTGCACCGCATTCATAACATCATGATCAAGTGTGACAATTTGTAATTTGATTTAAACAAAAGCTTGAAATTAACGTATGTGATAAATTGTATTAACATGATAATCACATTTGTACCAAAACCTTGCAACTATAAATTCTACATCACTTGGAACCCTAGTTCAAATTTTGGAGCTCAAAATTTGTCAAAACTTGCTTAAAAATAATTATGAAAAATATTCGAAAATTTCCCCTATTTTAGCTTTTATTTTGTCATTCAAAATCTATCAAGAATCTTGAGATGGCCCCTTAATCAAAGTTGTAGAGAATTTAATTTTGAGCAACTTTTATTTTTGGGCCAAATCCATAAAATGCTTTCTTCTTGTTCAAAATTTGGTTTGAAGTTTGAAATACATTTAAATTCGAAAATCGAAAATCAAAAATTCATTTTTTTCCCCTCGCGGGCCGCCGCCTCCGGTTCGGCCCACGGCCACATGCGGCCCGCATCACCCGCGCGCGCGCGCCTGCGCCGCCCCGCCTCGGCCCAGGCCCAGCCGGCCTCCCTCTTCCTCCTCCTCCCGCTCGCCCGCGCCGCGCTGTCCGTCGCGGCAGAGCGTGCCCGCCGCGTGGCGTTCATGCGCCGTCGAAGCGGCCGCGTGTAGCCTCCGGCTCGCCTTGATCTCCACCTGGGCGCGCACTGTCTCCCCCTTCATCTCCGCTGTCCCCCGCTCCTCTCCGCGTCCGCGCGCTCGCCCTCCACCGCAGCAGCAAGCCGGGCGGAGTGCACGCCACCGCACGCCGTTGCCCGCGTTCGCCGGCGTTTAGCTCCGCCACCGCAGCGCCATTTGCCGATAGCATCCGCCTCCAGCTCCGCCTGGACCTCCTCCGTCCCGTGCGCACGAGTTCGTCCTTGTTTTCCCCAGGGTAAGGTCAAGACGAGCTCGCCTTTGTGCGGCGGCGCCATGGTCGCCGAGCTCGTGCTCCCGTGGGTGGAGCCCTTCTTTCCCCTTCCTCGAATTCTTTGTACCGTCGCATTCGCCTTGATTCCGCGGATCCGGTGCGCTCCAAATCCGCCCGTGCCATGGCCGGGACCGGCGTATCGCCGGCGAGCCGCACCACCGTCCCGCCATGCTCGCCGCCTCGCTCACTCGGGAACCCCTCCGGTGCCCTAAGCTAGTGCGTTAGGTTCACCTTTTCGAGAGGAAGCCGGTGTTGGTGACCTCACCGCCGGCGAGCTCACCGGCGGCGAGATCCACCGGCCAGCGCCTTTCTCCCCCCCCGTGCGTCTGACTTGTGGGGTCCGGCTATCCCGCGGGCCCGCCTGTCGGTCTCCTTTCGCGCGCGTGTGTGCTCGGTGCCGGGTGCACGTAGCGGTTTCCATCCGTTTGTTTTAAATGGTTTTTGAAATGAATTACAGAAAATGCTAAAAAGTCTTCTAAAATCTATAACTTACTCATATTAGCTCCAAAAATTGTGAAATAAATTTCTCTAGATTCATTGGAACCAGATCTATGATATAAAAATATTGCATGTCAAATTTGAACTATTTTTCTGTAGTGTTTTATTTAATCCTTGAAATTGGTGTTTTCTTGAAAAATTGCTAAGAAAATATAGAAAAATCAGAAAAATGTGGTTCCAAGTTTATTAATCCTGTTGTGCCATGTACTTGCTAGGGTAATTTTATTTCATGGTTGTTCTGTAGAAAAATGTATAGTTGCAGTTCAAATGCTTTTTATTACCAATATTTGTTATTTTTGTATTTAAATAAATTTGAATAAAACATGCAAGTGATAATTTTTCTATAGTGTTTGATTAGGTAATAGTTAGTAGAAAAATTCCTAAATCTGTTGTTTGATACTTTTCATAATGTAAAGTATTTTAAATATCTATTTTAGGCCTTAGTTTGTTATTTTTGTTTAGGCAGTTCTAGTTATCCAAATGTAGTAAAATTTTTGTGTCAAGCTATTCTTGATATTAGTAATCCACTGTAATTTTATAAGATTTTTCTGAGCTACTAAAATGTGTGTTGCTGTTCAACCATAGGACTAATTAGGGTTTCTATTTATTTTTAATGCAAAGTTAGTTAGAAAAATATACTTTGGTGTATCTTTGAAGCATCTTGATTGTCAAATACTCTCGCATGGTAGAAACTAGTGTTGGTAGTTTCCGAGTACATGTTCTTGGATGACGTAGACTACCTTGTAGAAGAGTCATAAGTTCCACATAATCCGATAACGTAACATATTCATTACATCGCATGCATTCCGCATCATCATCATCTCATGTCACCTCTGCAATGCACCTATGCATGTTGCACTCATACTTCTGCATCATACAGGATCGCTGGAAGTGGTTCCGACAGTTGTTCCCGAGGACGCAGAGGAGCAGCTCGAAGTGACGGAGCCGGAGCCAGCAGAAGCAGAAGAGGAGTCCGGTGAAGAGCTTCCGGAGTGCCCTGACCATCGTCCCAGTACCTTCGAGCGAGGCAAGCCCCGGAGCATTTCTCCCTCGGTTTGCAAAGAATTATTTATTAATTTTACTTAATCTGATGCATTAAGTTTAGGAGTTGTTTGCAAACGTTGCTGCATTTTGCCTTGTTCCACCTTGTTTTACCCGATCCTTGTCACCCTGGTGTCCACGGTCAATACTTGCTTAGCTTGCTTAGACCGGTAGAAGTCGGGTGATTGCCTGTCATCCGCGAGCTATAGGGGATTACCTGGTTTTATGTGAAAGAAATGTCATGTGAGAATAACTAAGTGTGGAAATGAATGTGAGACCGGGCGGAAGCTTGCAGGGTTCTGGACTGTAGTGTCTTCCGTCTGTGTCGATTAAGGACCGTCCGATGTCGGGCCTCGGGTCATGTTGAACGCATGCCTCACATTTAGCTGGCCGGATAAAGTACCTTTCGACCGCGAAGCCGGGAGATTATTCGGGCCGAGTGGATTGCCCGCAACGCACTGTACCGGAGCAGTAGTGGCAGGAAACGGGGGCGCGATGATAAGGCCAAAGAGCAGTCGGGCGGCCCCCGGGTACATGTGGTTCCTGGCAAGCTCGCGACTTTACCTGAATGGTTGACTCGGTGACCAATACCTCACTTTAGCGGGTGAGTGAGGTTTGTGTGAGGAATAAATTACCAGCTGGTCAATAATCGATTCGAATCGCCATCGTTCACTGGATAGTGAACACTTGACTTGAGTTACTTCATCGTAGTAATGCTGATGAAACACTTGGATAGTTATGAGGAAATGACATGGTAACTATTGTTAATTATCAATGGTAGTCCTTGCTTGCTTAATTATATGGTTACTTTAGCATAAGTGCAAACATAGTTGACAGGAGGATAAAGAATTAAAAGATGACATGCTTTTGTAAATGATTTGATAAGCTAAAAGTGCTTTCTTGCAAATGAGTCAGCTACCCCACCAAAAAGCCTATCATGATCCTTGGAGTCTTTTTGTTTTGGTTCGGTCGGGTAAGTCTAGCTGAGTACCTTCTCGTACTCAGGGCTTTGTTCCCACTTGTTGCAGATGGACAGATGTACTATGGTTATTGTATCAACTGTCTCTACCCTGCGATGGGCGAAGCTTAGGACCATGGGCAATGATCACTCACTACTCCTCGCCTGATGCTTTTGTGGGAGATGATCGCGAGCTGGCACTTTATTTTGGAAAGTTGTGCGTGTGTGTGTGCGCTTTGAACTAATGCTTCCGCTACTTTATTCGAAACTGGTTTGTAATAACTATGTTTAAACTCCGATGTATTTTGTGCCGCAAACTACTGTGTAACTTATGAAGGTAATCGCTAAACTTATTACGATCTTGGCTGTGATGTGAAATGGTTTGAAATCCGTCGAGATTTCACGGACTACCGGGTTATACGGGCTTAAGTTTGGTAAATTGTCCGTCCGTTGGATGATTTTCTTACTTAATCTCGTATAATTGGGCGGTTCTGTTACAGGCGTGTCCGGTCATGACTTAAGTGATCGCGTGCTCGGGACTTGACCATTGGAGATGAACGCCTGAGGTTTGAAGGGGCGCCACGTGGACGGCTGTGGGTGACCAGATGCTAACCGACCGAACGCAGGGGCACGTTCGGTTAGTGTGTCCGATCAGCCCTGCGTAGAGCCAACGACTCTATTATTTGAGGACGCCTATTTAAAGGGTTTGGCTAGCTTGGGCCTCACTCTCTTGGCACTTTGATATTCCTAACATCCTTGTGAGCCTAAGCAAACACCTCCCACTCATCTCCATCATTGATTCATCATCATAGTGAGATTGGGAGTGATTCCATGTGCATTTGCTTGAGTAATTGCATCTAGTGACACTTGAGGATCGTTGTGGCTGCGGATTTCTTGTTTCTCTTGGTGGTTGCCACCACCTAGACGGCTTGGCACAGCGGAGGAGTTTCGGCATAAGTTGGTGATTATTTGTGGCTGGCTTCAGTGCTTATGAGGGGTCTTGCATCTTTTCCGATAAAGAGCCGTAAGGTAACTCTAGTAAATTGCTTGTGTCATTGAGTTATCTCACTTGTGGGTAGGTTCTTGCGGTGTCCATTTGTTGAACAAGGTTCGTACAACACCCCTTAGCCGTCGAACCACCAAGTGTTGGTTGAAACAACGGGGACTAGCGTGCCGGCAAGTACGTGAACCTCAGGAGAAAAATTTTATATCTCTTGTGGGATTAGAATTCTTCCGATGATTAGATTGTCTCCATATTGTGATTGGTTCATTCCTTGACACGGCGGTATAATCACCGAACTCACTCTTTTACATTTCTTGCAAACTTGTTGCCAAGCTCTTTAGTGTAGCTAGTCTTTAAGAGCTTGTTAGTTTGATTAGTGTGACTCTTTAGTTAGTCTTTGAGAGCACACTAGATTAGTGAATAGTGACCTGGTTTGTTGTGTGTCTAGTGATCTTAGTAACTAGAATTATTAGGATAGGTGGCTTGTAGCCCTCTTAGAGCTAGAGCAAAATTGTATTACGCCGTTTGTTGTACTAATCAATTGCTCTAGTGCCTTATAGAGTTTTTAAATAGGCTATTCACCCCCCTCTAGCCATATTAGGACCTTTCAAGTGGTATCGGAGCTATGGTCACCGTTTATCTGAAGGCTTAACAACCTCAGTGTTAAAAGATGGCTCAAGTTGTGTTCAACCATGTGGGGGACAAATCATTGTTCTTTGATGGCACATGCTATGATTATTGGAAGAAAAGATGAAGATGTATCTTGGTTCAATCAATGATCAAGTGTGGGATGTAATCGAGAGTGACTATATGATTATTGATCCCACCAATCTCATCAACCAAGACAAGGCCAACAAGCAATACAATACAATGACTCTCAACATCATCTACAATGCCATTGATTTCAAGGTGCTTGAGTAAATCAAGGATTGTGAAAGAGCTAATGAGGTGTGAAAGAGATTGAAGGAAATATATGAGGGCACACCGGCGGTGAAGAGTGCCAAGTTGTACATCCTCACGGACCAGTTGACAAGGTTCAAGATGAAGGATGATGAGAGCATTCTAGAGATATTCCATCGATTGCTAGTGATTGTCATTGATTTGAAGGATTTGGGTGAGAAGATCAATGATGACGATGTCTCTCATTGGTTCTTGATGTGCTTACCTCCAAGATTTGAGATGTTGAGATTGCTCATTATAAGAGGAGGATTGAAGGAGCTTACCCCTAACCAAGTACTAGGTGATGTCATGACACAAGAGATATACCATGTGAAAAGGGAGGGGGTTGGCAAGGTAAGAAGAAGGAAGATGAAGACAAGAAGAAGAGTGTAGCATTTAAGGCTAGCTCATCATCCAAGAACAAGGGCAAGTCTAAGAAAGAATCAAGTGATGATGAAGATGCTATTGACATTGATGATGAAGCTATGGCTCTCCTTGTGTGCAAGATGAGAAAATTCATGAAGAAGAAGGGCTATGGTGCAAGAAAGAGAAGAGGTCACAACAAGGAGTATGTGAGGAGATGCTACAAGTGCAAGAGCCCAAATGACATTGTAGTGGATTGTCCCTACAATAGTGATAATGATGAGGATGAGAAGAAGTATAAGAAGGAGAAGAAGGAGAAGAAAATGACTTTCACAAAGAAGAAGGGAAGTGGCTATGTTGTCACTTGGGATAGTGATGGCACCTCCGATGATGATGATGTCTCTAGTGATGATGAAAAAATCTATTAAGAAGGTACTAGCAAACATCGCCATCAACGACAAGTCCTCCATCTTTGACACTCCATCGACATGTCTCATGGCAAAGTCTACCAAAATAAAATATGATGTGAGTGATGATGATGATTGTGAAAGTGATGATTGTAGGAGTGATGATGATGATGAGGAGGAGTACACCAAGGAGGAGCTTTTGGACATGTCTGAGCAAGTACACACTTGCTTTGAGATGAAGAGAAAGGAGCGCAAAGAATTGTGCAAGAAGGTCAAATCTCTTAAGCAATCCTTTGATAAGCTCAATGCCACTCATGAGAGGCTAATAGAAGCCTATGAGAAGCTTGGTAAAGCTCACACTAAGCTTAAAAAGGCTCACTCCTCTCTCCTCGAGCAAGTCAAGAAGGAGCAAGTGATTGTGTCATGTGATGTGGGACTAACATGTGATATTTTTTATGAATCTTTTTATAAGCCCATTGTTGTTGCTCCCACTAACCCTTCTTATAGCACTTCCACGTCTACTTTACCTTTGAGTGATGGTTTCACTTGTGATGCCTCACTAATGGTGAAAAATAAGACCCTTAAGAAGGTGAATGAGCTCACTCGTGCCTTAGGCAATGCCTATGGTGGAGATGCCCGCTTGCTAAAGTGCTTGGGTAGACAAAGGTTATCTCTCAATAAAGAGGGATTAGGCTATGTCCCTAAGAAATTCAAGGCAGCCTTTGTCACTCCTAAAGCTAGCTTTGTGAAGAACAATGGTCGGTTTTGAAATAGATGCAAGCAAGTTGGGTATATAGAGCAATATTGCAAGATTAACAAGAATAAGCAACCTAATGTATCCTCAATTAGATTTAATTCTTGTTACATGCTTATTAAGGGTGCTAATGGTGTGAAGGCTAAGTTCATTGGTACACCAATCGTGGACTTAAAGAAAAAAGCCATTTGGGTATCAAAGACCTTAGTGACTAACTTTCAAAGACCCATGCAAGTTTGGGTACCTAAAAGAAATTGATCTTCTTTTGTAGGTCAATTATGAAGCCAGAGGAAGGCATTGAGTGCTTGATAGTGGGTGCACACAACACATGATCGGTGATTCAAGAATGTTCAATTCAATCAACACAAATGAGAGCAATGAGATTGATAGTATCACATTTGGTGACAATGACAAAGGTAAGGTCAAAGGGCTTGGTAAGATTGCAATATGCAATGACTTGAGCATTTCTAATGTGGTACTAGTAGAGAGTTTGAACTTCAACATATTGTCGGTAGCTCAATTGTATGATCTTAGTTTTAAGTGTATATTTGGTGTGGATGATGTAGAGATCATAAGAGTAGATGGATCTAACTTGATATTCAAAGGATTTAGATATGAAAATCTATACTTGGTTGATTTCAATGCTAGAGAAGCTTAATTGTTAACATATTTGCTCATTAAGTCTAGCATGGGTTGATTATAACATAGAAGGCTTGGTTATGTTAGAATGAAACATTTGAACAAGTTGGTTAAGCATGATCTAGTTAGAGGCTTGAAAGATGTCACATTTGAGAAGGATAAGTTATGTAGTGTATGTCAAGCCGAAAAGTAAGTTGGCAACACACATCCTAAGAAGAGCATGATGAGTATATCTAAGGCATTTGAGTTGTTGCACATGGACTTGTTTGGTCCAACCACATACACTAGTATTGGTGGAAACATATATGGATTTATGATTGTGGATGATTTCACTAGATATACATGGGTGATCTTTCTTGTTGATAAGAGTGATGTGTTTGCATCCTTCAAAACATTCATCAAGATAATTCACAATGAGTTTGAAACAACTACCAAGAAAGTAAGAAGTGATAATGGAAGTGAATTCAAGAACACAAGAGTTAATGATTTGTGTGATGAGTTTAGGATTAGGCATCAATTCTCGGCCAAGTACACTCCACAATCAAATGGCCTAGTTGAAAGGAAGAATAGTACTTTGATTGACATGGCAAGATCAATGTTGAGTGAATACAATGTTAGTCATTTATTTTGGACCGAAGCAATCAACACGGCTTGCTACTATAGCAACCAACTCTATTGTCATCCCATGATGGAGAAGACACCTTATGAGCTCTTGAATGAAAGAAAGCCCAATATTGCATACTTTCGGGTTTTTGGTTGTAAATACTACATATTGAAGAAAGACACTTGATTGAGCAAGTTTGAGAAGAAATGTGATGAAAGTTTCTTGCTTGGTTACTCCACTACTAGCAAGGCTTATAGAGTTTGGAATTTGGCTAGTGGTACTCTTGAGGAGGTTTTCATGATGTGGAATTTGATGAAACAAATGGTTCCTAAGAGGAAGATGAGAATCTAGATGATGTGAGAGGCACTCAATTGGTCAATACAATGAAGAACATGGACATTGGTGATATAAGACCTAGAGAGGTGATTGATGTTGAAGATGACAAGAATCAAGTGCTTCCTAACTCAAATATGAAAGCTAATGGTTCTCATGATCAAAATCAAGCTAGTACAAGTGATGACAAAGTGCAAGATCAACAACAAGTGGCTAGTTCATCATCTCAACCAAATGAGCAATCGAATGCAAGCAATCAAGTTCAAGTGCCCCAACCAACCAATGTTGCAAGAGATCATCCTTTGGATTCTATCATTGGTGATATCTTAAGAGGTGTACAAACAAGATCAACATTGGTATCATTTTATGAATATTTCTTATTTGTGTCATCCATTGAACCAAAGAAGATTGATGAAGCTTTGTTGGATGTTGATTGGGTGAATGCTATGCATGAAGAGCTAAACAACTTCACAAGAAATCAAGTATGTGAGTTAGTTGAGAGACCTAAGGATCATAATGTGATTGGAACAAAGTGGGTCTTTCGGAACAAGCAAGATCAAGATGGGATAGTTGTAAGAAACAAAGCAAGACTAGTGGCTCAAGGTTATACTCAAGTTGAAGGTCTTAACTTTGGAGAAACATATGCCCCGGTTGCAAAACTATAATCAATTAGGATCTTATTAGCCTATGTTTGTGCCCATAACATCAAGTTGTATCAAATGGATGTGAAAAATACATTTCTCAATGGGTACAGGAATGAGCTTGTCTATGTTGAGCAACTTCCTGGTTTTGAAGATGAGAAGAAACTCAGCCATGTCTACAAGTTAAGAAAGGCTTTGTATGGATTGAAACAAGCACCAAGAGCATGGTATGAGAGATTGAGAGATTTTCTACTCTCTAAGGGGTTCAAGATGAGCAAGATTGACACCACTCTCTTCACCAAGAAGTTAGGTAATGACTTGTTTGTGTTGCAAATCTATATTAATGATATTATCTTTGGATCAACCAATTAAGATTTTTGTGAGGAGTTTGGAAAGATGATGCCAAGTGAGTTTGAAATGTCCATGATTGGAGAGCTTAGTTACTTCCTTGGTCTTCAAATCAAGCAAATAAAGAATGACACATTTGTGAGTCAAGGCAAGTACATCAAAGACATGCTCAAGAAGTTTGGAATGGATGATGCTAAAGCTTTTAGTACACCAATGGGGACAAATGGAAACTTAGATAGTGATGCTAGTAGCAATATGATGGATTAAAAGATGTATCGGTCAATGATTGAAAACCTACTCTATGTGACCGCATCAAGGACGGATGTGATGTTTAGCGTATGCATGTGTGCTAGATTTCAAGGCTCACTAAGAGAAAGTCACTTGAAGGCAACCAAGAGAATATTGAGGTACTTGAAGCATACACAAAATATTAGATTGTGGTATCCCAAAGGAGCAAGATTTGAGTTGATTGGATATTCGGACTCCGATTATTTGGGATACAAAGTTGAGAGAAAGAGCACGTCGGACACATGTCAACTATTGGAAAGATCACTTGTGTCTTGGTCATCAAAAAAGTAAAATAGTGTAGCACTTTTAATCACCAAAGTAGAGTTCATTTCGGCCGATAGTTGTTGTGCTCAATTACTTTGGATGAAGGCTACTTTGAATGATTTTGGAATCAAGTTCAAACAACTGCCATTGCTTTGTGGCAATGAGAGTGCCTTGAAGCTCACCAACAACCCGGTTCAACATTCAAGAAGAAAGCATATAGATGTCCACCATCACTTCATAAGAGATCATCAACAAAGACATTTGCATTGAGAGTGTGGGCACCGATGATCAACTTGTCGATGTCTTCACCAAGCCACTTGATGAGAAGAGGTTTTGCAAGCTAAGGAATAAATTGAACATACTTGACTTCTCAAATATGTGTTGATGCTCCCCCATTATATGACATGCCTCTCCTTCGAACAAAGCAAGGTAAAGTTGATTGACATGTCATTCATACATTGCTAAGGACTTGTTTAGTGCATCTAGTCATTTCTTACATGTCTTAGGCTCATTCATGAAAATCAAATGGATTTGATACGTGTATGGTGAAAGGATCAAGATGCCCAAGAGGGGGACTGAATTAGGCTTTTCTAAAAAATAATTGCAAGAATTAAATCCTACAAGCCAAAGTTCACCCCTAGTGCCTACTTGTGTTCATTGTGATTCTACCGGTAAAACGTTTTGCACCCTAAGTTCCAATCCAAGTCTAGCATGACAATTCTAGGAAAGTAAATCAAGCAATGAAAGTAAAAGTAAATGCTTGAAAGTAAGGGTAAGGAACACGGCGATGTTTTCCCAAGGTATCGGAGAGTCGCCACTCCCCACTAGTCCTTGTTGGAGCACTCGCGCAAGGGTGTAGCTCTCCCTTGATCCGTGCAAGGATCAAGTGCTCTCTATGGGCTGATTCTTCAACACTCCGTCACGGTGAATCGCCCAAAACCGCTCACAAGATGAGTTGGGTCATCCACAAGCTCCGCCGATGATCACCAAACTCCCAATCACCACCAAGCCGTCTAGGTGATGGCGATCACCAAGAGTAACAAACAAGAACTCTCACTTGACCACAACAAGCCTAATGAGAAGATGGATGCACACTTGCTACTCCCTAGTCACTAATGAGGGATTCTCAAACTTTGATTCTCAAATCACTACCCTCGCTAGAGCTCTTGCACTTCCTTGCACTTGAAAGGTGTTTCTCAACTGAACAAGGAGCAAGAGACCTCTAAAAGAGGTGGAGGGGATGTATTTATACACCCCACAGTCAAATCCAACTGTTACCTGCCAACTCAGCAAAATACGCATTGACCAGACGCGCCGGTCGACGTGACCGGATGCGCCGGTCGAACGTAACGGTCGAAAATCTGAACAACACCGCTGAGTGACCGGACGCACCGATCAGGGGTGACCGGATGCGTCCGGTCGTGCAAGGTCCTTACTGTACTTTGACCTAAACGCCCGACCGCATCTGATCAGTCATGACCGGACGTGTCCGGTCAGCAAAGTACCTTACTGGAACGTGTCCGGACGTGTCCGATCACTTCCCAGTCGCGTCCGATTAGTTGTTTTACCCTCTGAGACACGTGACAACATGACCACCGCGTCCAGTCCTCACAAGAACCACGTTCGGTCAACCGAGTTGAAACGCAGTAACTATTAGCACTGACCGGACGCGTCCGGTCAAGACAGAGACCACGTCCGGTCAAGGGAAAACGGCTCAAACGACTTCGAAAGGCGACACAACTTGAACCAAGTTGCTTCCAACTGAACTTTGAGCTTTTCTTGAGCTACCTAGTGCTAAGTTTGACAAGTGTGCACCACACCTAAATAAAAGACTCACCTAGGTCAAGCTACTCGCTCATGCCCCCCTTTATAGTACGACCAAAGGAAAAAGCGAAGATTCTAACGACTATTCCGAATGTAACTTAACCTTGACATCCGAAACTAACCGTCCTTAATCTTGTCGTCAATCCTTTGAAAACCGAAATGATTTCCATTAAGAGACATGAATACCATAGTGCCCAAAGCAGTTATCATCCCCATGACCTAGCTTATCAGAGTTTCCACAAAACACATGTTAGTCATGGTAATAATGCGTTGTCATCAATTGCTGAAACCAACTCTCGGGGCCTAGATGCTTTCAATCTCCCCCTTTTTGGTGATTGATGACAACACTTAGATTCAGAAGATATAAGAGTTGAGGTTTTCGAACATGCTTGGTTCACATAAGCAAAAGGCAATAAGCACAAGGGGTTAGGAATTGCTTATGTGCTCCAAGCCAACAGGGTGTACTCATAAGATAAAACATGAAGCGTTAGTACACATAAAACATAGCTCATATGAAATCGGAGTAAGGCACGGAAGCACAACCTTATGAGCTAGAACCAATTAAGTGACATGATATATAATAGTGACAAGATAGACCACATAAGACTCAAGTATCTCACAAGCACACATGTCACAAAATGCAGGTGCAGGAAAGTAAACATGATGCATAAATGTAGTAGAAAGTAGCACACAAAGAAAAACAAAACCCCTCTGTCAAAACTCCCCTTGAATCTACTCTCTCCCCCTTGGCATCAAAACCAAAAACAAAACTAAGGATCCGACGGGGGAACAGAAGCAGTCGTGTCGGGTGCCGAGGAGCGTGGAGTGATCACGAACTATGAAGTATCCTCCTCAGACTCTAAACTATCAGGCTAACCCTCTATAGATGCACGTGGCTATGAAGCAGTCTGGGTCTGTAGAGCAGGAGCAGGAACTGATGAAGATGTGGCAACAATAGGAGCAGTCTCTATCACCTGAGCCTGAAGAGCACCAACTGTGGGAGGATCTGTCGAGGCAACTGACGACGGCATTGTCTCTGTAGTCTCGGTACCTGTCACTGGAGGAGCCATAGTCTCGGAAGCTGACAACCCTAAAGAAGTCACAACAGTGGTATGCGAGGGTGTCGGCTGACCAGTCAACTCGCTGTAGAAGGCACTCAAGTCAGTAAAGGGAGTGCATGTCAGAAGATGCGGTCTGGGCTGAACTGGTGGAGTGAACCCTGTCTGAATAGGAGTGTAGCTCGGTGACTGAAAGGTCTGGGGAACCTGCTACTGGGGAGAGGTAAACTAAAAACTCGGTTGTCTCTGACTCTGAGGTCTACTAGACTGTAGTGCTGGAGTAAGGACAGACAGTGGTGGAGGAACCCCAACCGTGATGAGGTGTTGTAGGAGCTCAAGATACTGTTGCTGGTTGGCTGCGTGCTGCCTCTGCATCTCAAATTGTTGCCTCTGAAGCTCCAGCTGCTGCCTCTAAAACTCGTCCTGATGAGTCTAAATCTGACCAAATGCAGCTGCTATGTCTTGAGCCTGTCGCTGCATCTGAATCTCCTGCCTCTCCTGTGCTTGTGTCAGCCTCTCAAGTATAGCCACCATGGATGGGTCTGAGCGGGAGGCTGAGCCTGAACCACCGGCCTCATGGTCGTGAGACCAAGGAGAGCGGTACCGGGGGATAGGCTGGTAGTCCTCGTCTGTGCTATCAGTGGCGTCATCCTCAACTGGATCAGCTGGCTGAGCATCAAGATCTGCAAGCTCGGCCTCAGCAAGACCCTCAACGGTCTCGTCCTGCTCAGCTGCTGTCTCTGGAACCTCTGGCCTCTCACGCTGCCCCGGCCTAGGTGCCTGCTCTCTAGTAACAAAAGCCCACAACTATCGAATATCATACTCTGGGAATGCAGTAGTGGTATCTGATATCTCAGCTCTAATCTCTGCAGGCAGGTCACACACAGATCTGATGATGAAGCAAATCCAGTGCGCATACGGTAACTGCTAGTGACCCTTGAAGCCCTCTGCCAAAGTATCATCCATCTCACATAGCATCAGATCCCAAATATCAAAAGGTGTCTGTGAGATGAGGTGATAAACAACCCATAGCTACATACGTGTCAGGCCCTCTCTGTATCCTAGCCTCGGAAGAAGAGTCCGCCTCACAATAGCATCAAGCACTCTAGCTAGGGGTGTCAGGCTGGCAGGTGTACGTCTGGACCCCTCGCCAAACGGCTCACGGAAGCAGGGTCTGATCATGTCTGTGGGAGGCACTGTACCTCCGTGAGGGCGTCTCAGTGGTGCAGTCTGATCAAAACACAGTTGGTGAATCTTCATCTCTGAAGCAGGGAATCTGAGAATCTCCCATACCCTGGTGCTGTACAGTCTGTGGTCACGGCCTCAGAATACAAAGTGTATAAACTCGTGAGCAGGGTCAATCCAAAGTGAAGAGTAGAACTCTCTGACCCAAGTCCCGCAGTAGGCTCCAGTCCGTCCCAGAAAGTCTGACAAGCCAGGTAGAAAGGACAAGTGCGGACGGAGCTGCTCACCAACCACCTCAACTAAAGCCTCAAGTTGACAGACTCTATGAGGTCTGAATGCAATCTTGCTATCAACATAGGCTCTATAGAAGTCCTCGTGCAGAGGTGTGTAGAAGCCCTCTGAAGCTCGGGGGTCCCGCTGAGGTGGGAACCACCGACCAACCTTGACGAACCAAAGGGACTGCACCTGGCATGCTGTAGCTCTCCTCAAGTCAAAGTGCTCGACTGGGGGGTGACCTCGAGCCCTGGGAGGTGGACGACCTCCACGACGCTGGCCCTCTGGCCTAGGAGTCACCTGAGCTCGCGTACATCCTGAGCGACAATGCGGTGGAGTCTGAACGGTCTGCTCCTCTGTCTCCTCTGGGTCCTCTGGGGGCTACTCTACAGGTACATCCTCTGTCTCCTCTGTGGCCTCAGTACCAAGCTGTCGACCTTTAAGATAAAAGCGACGCTCGCCAATGTGAATCCCACTGTCTCTGCCACCGCTCTCTGCTAGCTCTGCTGCATCAGCAACTGCCTGAGCTACCTCTGCCTCTGTGAGTGTCCTCTTTCTCTTCGTGGCGTCTTCTTGCGCTTGCCACGGGCTACCTCTATCAGCCTGGGAGGACTCTCGTCTCCGTCACTCGGTGCACGACCAGCGTTCTTGCAGCGAACCATACTGACCAACCTCTGAGAAAACTCTGACAATGAAAGATGATGAACTGACACTCGTGAGGCTTGGCCTCAATCCGTATCCGCAGGCTTGGCCTCGGATTCAAAACTGATCAACTGCCACACAAAGCACCGACAGGACTCACTTTAAAGATAGAATAGATAGAGCTACTATAAGCAATATATATTATCTACGAGGTAAGTGAGGTCCTAATGAAAGCAAGCATATGAGATAAGATATGAATAGAACGTGAAAGCTACCTCCAATCGGCGAGATACCGGTGAAAAGATGAGGGATCTTGATGCGCGAGAGTTCTACAGAAACGCCAGATGAGCGCTGAATTGCCGAGACATGCAATAGATGAGTTAGAATTTCAACGGAAAGTCACGGCAAACCCTAATTGGAAGATTAAGGCAATGAAATCACCTTTCACGGAGATAAGATCGCGCGAAGGGCCTTCAACGAAGGACGGCCGGAGAGTCACAACTCGTCGCGATGAGTTAGGGTTAGGGCGCAACAGCGGGTAGTGGACATCGGAGCACGTCTGCGGCACGCGGACAGTGGGGAGGTTTGACAGTGGCACATGACAGTTGTGGCGACTGTGGCGAGGCGTGGCATGGCAGGAATGGTGGCTGCACGGAGAGGTACGGGCAGCGGCTCGGTGGAGCAGCGGCGCGGCGAAGCAGCGAGGAGTGGGCGACGGGCGAGGCTACGACGGAGGAGCAGGCAGAGCGGCGCGCGGCGAGGAGGAGTTGCAGCACGGCTGCGCGCGGCGAGTCGGCGAGTACGGGCTAGGGCTAGGGATGGAGAACGACGGTGGCAGCGGCGACGGATTGAAAACGGAGACGGAAAATAAGATCGGGATGAACGGTTATATGAGGGCTCAGATCCGCTTTCAACGCGATGACCGGACGCGGTGGTCGCCTGACCAGACGGTTAGAGTCCAGTAAGCTCCTAGAGCGACCGACGCGTCCGGTTAGGGCTGACCGAACGCGGACAGAGTCCGGTCAGGGATCACCCGGAGAACTCAATGCGCATGACCGGACGCGGGGTGGGGTCCGGGACCGGACGCAGTGGTCACTATGACGCGTCTGGTCCAGCGTCCGGTCATAGATCCATGAGAATGTCTTCGGGATGACTGGATGCGCTGGTGGTCGCCGGGACCGGACGCAGTGGTGAAGCAGCACCGCGTCCGGTTTAGCGTCCGGTCCAGCGTCCGGTCACAGTTTAACGCCTTTCTTTAATCCGATCTTCGACGCGATTTCTCTCAATCAAGTTTCAATTCAAAGAGACTCAGATAAACACCAATTGAAACCTGATATGAGTGACCTCACTCAAACCCTCAAGTTTTTCAAAATATTTTGCCTTAGGCTAGTATTGTTTTTAGGAAAATATTCAGTAAACACCCGAGGAGCAATGTATGGCCATGCAATAGAGTTTATGAACCCTTGGGAGCGTCAAATGCTCTCTCTATTCATGGACGAACACACAGGTTGCTCAAAGCCAAACCGAAAAGAAATGACAAAGCAACAACCATGCATATGCAATGCAAAGCGAGAAAGAAAGACTAGGTTGCTTGTCAAGTTTGATCCACGGTTAGGCTTCTTCACTCCTCCAAAGGAGGGTTATCGTAACCGTGTTAGATAAGTCCTATATGCATTGCGGAGAATTAAACATGACATATAATACAATGCAATGCAAGGGACAACACAAGCTTATTTTTTAAAGTAACTAGAATCAAGAACATTTAGTTCACTTCTCAACCTACAAAAGCTAGCCTCATCCAAAGGTTTAGTGAAGATATCCGCTAATTGATTTTCACTTCTTACACCTTCTAGTGATATATCATTTTTAGCAACATGATCTCTTAGAAAGTGGTGGCGGATATCAATGTGCTTGGTGCGTGAGTGTTGTACCGGATTATTAGCAATTTTAATGGCACTTTCGTTGTCACATAAAAGTGGCACCTTTTCAAGAACAACTCCATAGTCTAGGAGGGTTTGTTTCATGTACAAGCTTTGTGCACAACAAGCCCCCGCAACAATGTATTCTGCCTCGGCGGTGGACAAAGCCACACTATTTTGCTTTTTAGATGGCCAAGATACTAAAGACCTCCCAAGAAAATGGCACCCTCCGGATGTGCCTTTTCTATCAATTTTGCAACCGGCATAATCCAAATCGGAATAGCCAACTAGTTGGAATCTAGCTCTTTTGGGATACCAAAGACCAATGCTTGGGGTGTGCTTAAGATATCTTAAAATTCTTTTTACGGCACTTAGGTGAGGTTCTTTAGGGCACGCTTGAAAGCGAGCACACATGCACACATTGAACATGATATCAGGTCTAGATGCGGTAAGGTACAACAAGCTACCAATCATAGAACGGTAGAGAGTTTGATCAACCGGTTTACCTCCCTCATCTAGGTCGAGATGTCCATTAGATGACATTGGGGTCTTGATTGGCTTACACTCTTCCATCATAAATCTCTTGAGAAGATCCTTGGTATACTTTTCTTGAGAGATGAAAATCCCTTCTCTCATTTGCTTGACTTGAAAACCAAGGAAGAATGTAAGCTCACCAATCATAGACATCTCGAATTCCTTCGACATCAATTCATCAAATTCCTTGCAATAGTCTTCATTTGTTGATCTGAAGATAATATCATCAACATAGACTTGACAAATGAAGATCTCCCCATTAAGCTTCTTGGTGAATAGTGTGGTGTCGACCTTCCCAATAGTGAAGCCCTTCTCAATAAGGAAGTCCCGGAGGCGCTCATACCACGCTCTAAGGGCTTACTTAAGCCCATATAGAGCCTTGGACAACCTATAAACATGATTAGGATATCTAGGGTCTTCAAACCAGGGAGGTTGATCAACATAGACTAGTTTATTTATGAAGCTATTTAAAAAAGCACTTTTCACATCCATTTGATATAGTTTCATTTCATGATGCGATGCATATGCAATGCAACGGGTGCAAAGGTTTTTCCAAAATCAAGTCCTTCAACTTGAGAGAACCCCTTTGCAACTAGTCTTGCCTTGTTCCTCACTACTACGCCTTGGTCATCTTGCTTGTTGCGGAACACCCACTTGGTTCCAATGACTCTTGCACCTTTTGGATGCTCTTCAAGTGTCCAAACTTGATTGCGGGTGAAGTTGTTCAATTCTTCATGCATAGCATTCACCCAATTCGGATCTTGAAGAGCTTCTTCTACATTCTTAGGTTCAAGACAAGAGACAAAAGAGTGATGTTCAACAAAAGAAGCAAGCTTTTGAGATCGAGTCATTACACCCTTTGTAGGACTCCCTATGATGAGATCTTGTGGATGTGCTTGAAGTAGAGGTGAGTTTCTTCTTTTAACCACTTGAGGAGAGGGTTGGGGAGCATCAACATCTTGAGGTGAGTTTCTTCATTTTCAACTCTCTCATTCTTATCATCATCTTGAGGCACATGCGATGAAGATGGTGGATTGACAATTTGTACACCGTCTTCATCATCTTTAGGCTTGATGTCTTCCACCGGCATGTTCTTCATTGCCTCCCTCAATGGTTCATCACCTACATCATCACAATTCTCAATTGCTCCTTGGGAGCCGTTAGATTCATCAAATTCCACATCATATGTTTCTTCAACTAAACAGGTGGCATGGTTAAATACTCTATATGCTTTGGACTTTGATGAGTAACCAACAAGAAAATCAATATCACAACATCTTTGAAACTTTCCTAGGTGTTGACGCTTCTTGTAGATGTAGCATTTGCAACCAAACACCTGGAAGAATGAGACGTCCGGCTTCTTCCCATTTAGCAACTCATAGGAGGTCTTGCCAAGAAACTTTTGTAGGAAGAGGCAATTTAAAGCATAGCATGCGGTGTTGATTGCCTCGGCCCACAATTTCTCCAGTATGTTGTACTCATCTAGCATTGTTTTTGCAAGGGTGATCAATGTCCGGTTCTTCCTCTCAACTACACCATTTTGTTGAGGAGTGTAGGTTGATGAAACTTCATGCTTGATTCCAATCTCATCACAATAAGCTTCAATGTTTGTGTTGTCAAACTCTTTGCCATTGTCACTTCTAATCTTCTTTATCTTGACTTCAAATTCATTTTGAGCTCTCTTTGCAAACTTCTTGAAGCAATTTGCCACTTCGAATTTGTCATGAAGGAAGAAAGTCCAAGTGTATCTTGAGTAGTCATCCACAATCATAAGACAATAGAGATTTCCACCCAAGCTCTTGTAAGTTGTAGGACCAAACAAATCCATGTGTAGAGGTTCTAGCACTCTTGATGTTGACATGTAGGCTTTGGTTGGATGAGTATTTGCAACTTGTTTGCCGGCTTGACATGCACTACAAGGTTTGTCCTTCTCAAACTTTACATCCTTCAAGCCTGTCACTAATTCTTTCTTCAATAGCTTGTTGAGAGTGTTCATTCCAACATGAGCAAGCCTCCTATGCCAAAGCCACCCAAGTGAAGTTTTGGTGAACAAGCATGTCATCAAGTTTGCATCTTCGGAGGTGAAATCAATAAGATAGAGATTGTTGTATCTAAAGCCTTTGAAAATCATTTGCTTGTCATCTATCTTGGAAACTACCACTTCATTTGGTGTGAATAAGCATTGGTAGACAAGGTGACAAAGTTGCCCAACGGATAATAAGTTGGAACTCAAGGAAGCAACATAGAGCACATTTGAGAGAGAGTGATCATTTGATATTGCAATCTTGCCTATACCCTTGACTTTGCTCTTTGAATTATCTCTAAATGTGATCTTCTCTTGACATACCCCATTTTCTTCAAGTGAGGTGAACATATGAGGATCACCGGTCATATGTTGAGTGCAACCACTATCAATAACCCAATGAGATCCATCGGTCTTGTAGTTCACCTACACACAAGAGATCAAGCTTTTTGTTTAGGGACCCAAACTTGAGAGGGACCCTTGACTTTCTCAACTAGTGACTTGGCAACCCATATTTTCTTAGGCCTATTCTTTTTTGGAGGACCCAAGAACATGACTTTCATCTTTCCACTTGAATCTTTTCTAAGCATGTAATGAGCATTGAAGGCAAAGGGTCTAGCATGCTTGGCAAGGGTTGTGGTGGTGGAGTTTTGCACTCATGAGCAAAATGACCCTCTTGTCCACACTCAACACATCTCTTTGGCTTGGGCTTTGACTTGCTTTGTTGTTGTTGAGCTTTAGCCTTCTTCTCTTGATTTGCTAAGTAACCAATGCCACTTCTATCCATTCATGACGGTGTTCATGAGTAGCTCACTTTGCAAATATTGGCCTCTTGTGAACTTGCTTAGGCTGGTCTTGAGATGCTCTTTCTCTCGCTTGAGCTTTTTGTTCTCTTCAATAAGTGACTCATTTGATGTTTGCTTTTCAAGAGCCATAAACCCTTTTAGCTTCTTGTTCTCGTTTCTAAGCATCTCATTTTCACTCTTGAGCTTGGCATAATCATCATAGTTGTTGGACTCAACCACACTCTTGCCTTTGCCACTAGAGCCTTGCTCAATGCTCTCAATGATCAAGTTATCACATGATGTAGCTATATCAATCTTAACAACTTGGTTAGTAGCATCATGTGTCTCAAGAGAAAGCTCATTAGCAACAACAAGACTATCATAATTGATTTTTAATGTAGTGTATTTGTCTTTTAGCGAGTTGTGTCTAGTGTTGAGCTCATCATGCTTCTTCTCAAGTTTATCATGTTCATCTCTAAGCTCTTTGTTAGAAGTTTTGAGCTCCTTAAGAGTAGAAGACATAATTTCATTTTGATCTTTGAGCTCATCACTAGTCTTTAGTGCATTCTCAAGCTTAGATGAGAGTGAGTTATTTTCATTTTGGAGCTCATCATTTTCATTTCTAGTTCTTCTTATGACTTTAGAGTATTTGTTCAACAATTTTACAAGTTCATCATAAGAAGGTGCATCATATTCATCATCACTATCACTATCATCATCATCACTATCATTGTTTTGTACCTTTCATTCACCCTTGGCCATAAGGCATAGGTGAGTAGTGGACGATGAAGGTGAAGGTGGCGGTGAAGGTGGTGATGAAGATGTTGGTGAAGACGATGATGGCCCAATCACAAATGCGGCGACCTTCTCTTTCTCATCGTCGCTCTCATCACCGGAGAACTCACATGATGACTCAATGTCGGTGAGCCAATCACCAACAATGTAGGCTTTGCCTCCCTTCTTCTTCTTGTGAAACTCTTTCCTCTTGCCATCCTTCTTCTTGTATGGCTTGTTCTTCTTCTTCTCATCTTCTTTATCACTTGAATCATTTTTCTTGCCCTTGTTCTTGTTCTTGTACTTGTCTTTTGGAGACTTAGGGCATTGATGAGCTAAGTGGCCAAGTTCACCACAATTGTAGCAATCCATCTCGGATATAGGCTTCCTTTTGCTACTTGTGAAGAACTTCTTCTTCTTGCCATCGAACTTAATTCCACTCTTGTTGAGCTTCTTTAGCATCTTGGTGGTCTTTCTCACCATGAGTGCAAGTGATGCATCATCAATATCACTTTCACTTGAGCTTTCTTGCACCATCATGGCTTGGCCCTTCTTCTTTTTCTTGTCATGGCTAGCTTTAAAGGCCAAGTCCTTCTTCTTGGAAGATGATGAGCCCTCTTCCGGAGTGATGTGCATGTACATCTCATGTGCATTGATCTTTTTCAATACTTGTGTCGGTGTTGCGGTGGAGAGATCACTTTGGTGAAGCACGGTGACAATGTGACCATACTTCTCAACGGGAAGAACGCTCAAGATCCTCCTTGCAAGATCCGATTAACTCATTTGAGTGAGCCCAAGAGCATTGAGATCCTCTACAAGAACATTCAATCGAGTGTACATGTCATTAGCACTTTCTTTAGGGAGCATCTCAAAAGAATTAATTTTCTTCAAAGCAATGTGATAGCGTTCCTCATGCTCACTCTTAGTTCCCTCATGGAGAGCACAAAGGTTTTCCCACATTCATGAGCGTTTTTTGCATTACGCACACGATTGAAGATATCCTTGCCTAGGCCCCGATGGAGTGCATTTTTTGCCTTTGCATTCCACCGGTCGTACTTCTCGTCACCACTTGGGTTGGTGGGATCCTTGATAGCGGAAAGCCCTTTGGTGGCGGCTCTAAGACACCCAACATCTATGGCTTCGAGATATGCCTCCATACGGATTTTCCAATATGGAAAATCATCTCCCTCAATGATGGGAGGTGGTCCTTCCCCATTAGACATCTTGCTCTAGGCGGTGAAGCCTAAATTAGGAGCAACTCGGCTCCGATACCAATTGAAAGGATCAAGATACCCAAGAGGGGGGGGTGAATTGGGCTTTTCTAAAAAATAATTGCAAGAATTAAATCCTACAAGCCAAAGTTCACCCCTAGTGCCTACTTGTGTTTCTTGTGATTCTACCGGTAAAAAGTTTTGCACCCTAAGTTACAATCCTAGTCTAGCATGACAATTCTAGGAAAGTAAACCAAGCAATGAAAGTAAAAGTAAATGCTTGAAAGTAAGGGTAAGGAACACGGTAATGTTTTCCCAAGGTATCGGAGAGTCGCCACTCCCCACTAGTCCTCGTTGGAGCACCCGCGCAAGGGAGTAGCTCCCCCTTGATCCGTGCAAGGATCAAGTACTCTCTACGGGCTGATTCTTCGACACTCCGTCACGGTGAATCGTCCAAAACCACTCACAAGATGAGTTGGGTCATCCACAAGCTCCACCGGATGATCACCAAACTCCCAATCACCACCAAGCCATCTAGGTGATGGCGATCACCAAGAGTAGCAAGCAAGAACTCTCACTTGACCACAACAAGCCTAATGAGAAGATGGATGCACACTTGCTACTCCCTAGTCACTAATGAGGGATTCTCAAACTTTGATTCTCAAATCACTACCCTCACTAGAGCTCTTGCACTTCCTTGCACTTGAAAGGTGTTTCTCAGCTGAACAAGGAGCAACAGACCTCTAAAAGAGGTGGAGGGGATGTATTTATACACCCCACAGTCAAATCCAACCGTTACCTGCCAACTCAGCAAAATACGCACTGACCGGACGCGTTGGTCGACGTGACCGGACGCGTCGGTCGAACGTAACGGTCAAAAATCTGAACAACACCGCTGAGTGACCGGATGCACCGATCAGGGGTGACCGGACGTGTGCGGTCGTGCAAGGTCCTTACTGTACTTTGACCTGACGCCCGACTGCATCCGATCAGTGATGACCGGACGTGTCTGGTCAGCAAAGTACCTTACTGAAACGTGACCAGACGCGTCCGATCACTTCCCAGTCGTGTCCGATTAGTTGTTTTACCCTCTGAGACACGTGACAGCATGACCACCGCATCCAGTCCTCACAAGAACCACGTTCGGTCAACCGAGCTGAAACGCAATAACTGTTAGCACTGACCGAACGTGTCCGGTCAAGACAGAGACCACGTGCGGTCAAGGGAAAACAGCTCAAATGACTTTGAAACGTGACACAACTTGAACCAAGTTGCTTCCAACTGAACTTTGAGCTTTTCTTGAGCTACCTAGTGCTAAGTTTGACAAGTGTGCACCACACCTAAACAAAAGACTCACCTAGGTCAAGCTACTCGCTCATGCCCACCTTTATAGTACGGCCAAAGGAAAAAGCGAAGATCCTAACGACTATTCCGAATGTAACTCAACCTTGACATCTGGAACTAACCATCCTTAATCTTGTCGTCAATCCTTTGAAAACCGAAACGATTTCCATTAAGAGGCATGAATACCATAGTGCCCAAAGCAGTTATGATCCCCATGACCTAACTTATCAGAGTTTCTGCAAAACACACGTTAGTCATGGTAATAATGCGTTGTCATCAATTGCCGAAACCAACTCTCGGGGCCTAGATGCTTTCATATGGTACCACTATTGTTTATATGCTTGAAATGATCTAGTGTTAGCATATGACATGCTTGTGGGCTTGTGAACCTAGTGTTTAATCTAGAAAATGAGTTATAAGTGTTTAACTCAATATGGTCAAGATAACCCTTGCAATGAGGTGTGAAGAAGCATGACCTTGGATCAAACTGAGTTAAATATCTTTTGCAAGTGCTCTAGATTGAACCAAATTAGGAAAATGATCCTCACTTAACATGGTTTCACCCCAACCTATCTAAAATTTGAGCTCACCTTTTGTGCTAATTGTTGACAAAGGGGGAGAGAAATTCACAAAGATAGTAAGATAGGAGGAGTAAACAAATGAAATGATATTGTAAGGGGATCAATTAAAATTTAAATCACACAAGTAGGGGGAGCAAGCTCATAAACTTGTATGTTGCATTTGAATGTGCATTATATATGTTTGCTTGTATGGCACAAGTTCTAAATTTCATATCCATGCTTTGTGAGGTGTATGCTAGGTTATAGAAAATGATTGGTGAAATAAAAAACTAGCATGCATATGATGGTACTTAGATGTGCCTTGCATGTTTTACAAGTGGCACTAGAGCCTTGCCTATAATGTTGATCTCACGAGGTATCTAGTGTTTGTGTTTTGCAAGTGCTATCTAACTAACCATGGTGCTAAGGATGGTGTTCAAATAGCCACTCCAATTAGTATCATGCTTCAAAGGTCTATTCTTTACTCCTTAGCATCATTTGGTAGCTATTACTCTCCCAAACTTCTAATCCATGCATATGTGCAAGCTTTCAAATCCAAACTCTTAGCACATATATTGAGGGAGCTAATACTACCAATTTGGGTTCATGAAACTTGTCCATAACCTTTATACATGTTAATGTGCTTAGGCAAGTAACATGAATCCAAAAATATTTTATTGAATATCTTTGTAAATAGGTTGTTATCAATTGCCAAAAAGAGGAAGATTGAAAGCCCTAGTTTAGTTTTGGATAATTGATAAAACCTAGAACTAACATTTGATCTAAGTGTGTGATTTAGATGAGGTAATCCAATCCAAGTGGTGAAGCTAGATGATGGTCATGGTGAAGGTGATGGCCACAAAAGAGATGATCAAGTGCTTCACATTTAGAAAAGAAGAAAGAGAAAAATAAAAATGGGCTCAAGGCAAAGGTATAATCATAGAAGCTATTTTTGGTTTGCACTCAAGACACCATAGAGGGTGTGAGTGATTTAGGATCGATAACCATACTATTAAGAGGGAAAATCTTTGGCTAAGCGGTTATCGAGTGCCACTAGGTGACATGATTCTTGCATATGAATTTAGAAACCTAGTGTGCTAACTTTGACCCTTGTAAAATGGTTTAAAAAATGCTAACACATGTGCACACTTGTTCTACACTTTGTGGTTAGCAAGTTGAAAGCAAGGGTGAAGTGGTTGTGGACTTAGAAAAAGAAAAGAAGGAGAAAGTCCACGACCGAACTCTGGCGCCGGGGTGACTGGACTCACCACGGGCGCGTCTGGTCATTTATAGTGTGGTGACGCTGCAGTTGGCCTAGGGCGAGAAGTAGTGACTAAACGCTAGACCTGACTCCAGCGTCGCGTCAGGTCATGTGGCACAGAGAAGGTGCAACAGGCTTTGGCAATCGGGTGCAGGTGCGCGTGCGACCGGACGCGCAGGGGCCGCGTCAGGTCCACGCTAACGTACACTGACGTCAGCCTTGCAGGAGTACGTGAAGGAGCAAAGTGCTAACCAAACGCATCGGCGAGTCCGGTTACCAGCGAGCGGACGTGTTAGGTCGCTATTTTCCCGCTCGGGGAGCTTACTGGAAACGACCGGACCCTGAGTGGCACCGAGTTTGGTTGCTGCTCAGGCGCATCCGGTCATGACTTAAGTGATCGCACACTCAGGACTTGATCGTTGGAGATGAACGCCTGAGGTTTGAAGGGGCGCCACATGGATGGCTGTGGGTGACCGGATGCTGACCGACCAGACGCAGGGGTGCGTCCGATCAGTGCGTCCGATTAGCCCTGCACAAAGCCAACGACTCTATTATTTGAGGGCGCCTATTTAAAGGGTTTGGCTGGCTTGGGCCTCACTCTCTTGGCACTTTGACATTCCTAACATCCTTGTGAGCCTAAGCAAACACCTTCCACTCATCTCCATCATTGATTCATCATCATAGTAAGATTGGGAGTTATTCCATGTGCATTTGCTTGAGTGATTGCATCTAGTGCCACTTGGGGATCGTTGTGGCTGCGGATTTCTTATTTCTCTTGGTGGTTGCCGCCACCTAGACGGGCAACGGAGGACCTTCGGCACGTATTGGTGATTGTTCATGGCCGGCTCCGGTGATTATAAGGGGTCTTGCACCTTCCCCAGCGAAGAGTCGCAAGGTAGCTATAGTAAATTGCTCGTGTCATTGAGTTACCTCACTTGTAGGTAGGTTTTTGCGGTGTCCATTTGTTGGACGAGGTTCGTGCAACACCTCTTAGCCGCCGAACCACCAAGTGTTGGTTGACACAATGGGGACTAGCGTGCTGGCAAGTACGTGAACCTTAGGAGAAAATCTTGTGTCTCTTATGCGATTGGAATTCTCTCGGTGATTGGATTGTCTCCATGTTGTGATTGGTTCATTCCTCGATACGGCGGTATAATCACCCTACTCACTCTTTTATATTTCTTGCAAACTAGTTGCCAAGCTCTTTAGTGTAGTTAGTCTTTGAGAGCTTGTTAGTTTGGATAGTGTGGCTCTTTAGTTAGTCTTTGAGAGCACACTAGATTAGTGAGTAGTGACCTAGTTTGTTGTGTGCCTAGTGATCTTAGCAACTAGAATGGTTGAGATACGTGGCTTGCAACCCTTGTAGAGCTAGAGCAAAATTGCATTATGCCATTTTTTGTACTAATCAATAGCTCTAGTGCCTTGTAGAGTTTTTAAATAGGCTATTCACCCCCCTCTAACCATATTAGGACCTTTCACACGTGTGGGCGCGGCTATGCCCATGCCGTCTAGCGAAGCGGGCCGTAGAGTAGAAGCAGCGGCAGGAAGCAGCCGGGTGACGTGGTGGAGCAGGGGAAGGACCAGCGTGGGGTGTCCGTTGACAGTGGAGCGGGCCGTAGAGCAGGTGCAGGCGGAGCAGGTCTCTCATCTCTGTGTCCTTCTCCTTTCCTTATCCAACCAGCGCAATGGAAGAGAGGGACGCGGATACCGTAATAAAAAACGAGCGAGCGTAGAGCAGATGTTTATTGGGCTGGTATGCAGGCCCATGGAGGGGCGTCCGAATGGATGGACGCCCTGTATGTAGCATTTTCGATATATAAAGAGTTAAATTCAGAGTTTTTTATGTTTTGTATATGATTTCTCTTTGGCCTTCTTTTTTTTAAAAAAAAATACTTATCCGGCGAAAATGTGGTGTGCATTAATTTAAGAGGACTGTCCCGGCAAGCAATGCAATGTGCCAAACTTTAAAATAGGACCTAACAAGATAGAAAAATAGAATGACAAAATAACATATACTCCCTCCATCCCAAATTATAAGGCATTCCAAGAATCTTGGAGAGTCAAAGAATCTCAAATTTGACCAAATTTATATGATAAGATAATAATATTTATGACACCAATTAAGTATCATTAGATTCTTCATTAATTATATTTTCATAATATACCTATTTGATGTTATAAATTTTTGTAATTTTCTCTATAATTTTGGTCAAGTTAAGATGCTTTGACTCTCCAAGATTCTTGGAATGCCTTATAATTTGGAATGGAGGGAGTATGCCATAATGTACCCCATTCGTTAAAAAAAACTTACATGTTTAATCAAAAGTAAACTGTTGTAAGTTTGATTAAATTTATAAAAAAATAGATTGATGTTTATCATATCAAATAGTATCCTTCAATTTGTCATGTAATATAATTTCATAATACAATCTATTTAGTGTCATAAATGATGATATTTTTTCTATATGAACTTGGTCAAAATTATCATAGGATTTTTAACTGAAACCATGGAGCATTGCTTCCCAGAACTTTATTTAACCACAAATAAAATACAGGAAAGTTAGCAAAGTGTTAACTATTCTGACCAAACCTATAAGATCTTTCTTTTTATGATGGGGGAGTATTACATAACAGCGGTATAATATCAAGAATAATAGTTATTCAACTTTTAGAGTCTTACTTCCATTATTTTACTTGAAGAACATCATTGTTTTTTTTTATATTGACTGAACTGAAATCTTCAATGATCAAGTGTCTGGTTATCAACTGCAGTCTGCAAAGCCCTGATCAAAATGTCTGATTATCAGAGGAAAATGTTGACTCTTTTCTAACAAAAACCTATGCATATTCTAAGTTGAGTTAAATTCTTTGGTAACTAGATTCATAAGACAGCCTGAATGTACATAGACATCAAGACCAGTTGTTGCACACGTATATAGAAGAAAAGTGTGTTGGGATAACCACACTAATGCAGCTTGTTAGTGAAAGAGGAAGCGCTTAATTTCACCACAATGTGAAGTCAGCCCAAGATCATCACCTATTCATGGAAGGAAATATATGCATCACATATATAAATGGAGGAAATAGCAGTAGCCACAACTGGTTCCAGCCAGTTGTTATCACAACAACCACAGTTGCTACTGGATGCAACTGACCACAACAGCACCAACAAGAAGCACAACTAGTTGCAACTGGTCACTCCCAACTGTAGTTACAACTAGTTGCAGCCACACTCGCATAAATAGTAAGACACTAGATTTGATGTGAAAAACCCCCAAACCGGGGTAAAAATCTTGGGACTAAGCTAGCCAAATATTCTTCCACTATATGCTTGTGGGATTACAACAAGTTCATCTCTAGATAGCACTGAGACAACCATATATCAAGATACAACATATCTTGGATAGCAATAACAAAATTTGGAGACTACTACTTAGGGAGTAGAAAAGACCTCATCAAATGATCATGAAACTTAGATTAGAGTCTCCAAGGATGTGGATCTGATGCTTCACAACCTTGGGGACGAATCTTTCTTGACCTATTGCAAGATCTCTTCTCTAATCTAACTCTTCTCCCTCTCTTTCTTTTTCTCTGGTTTTCTTCCCTCACGCGCAAGGAGAGCAAGGGGCTGAACTGGAGCTGCGATGTTCTCTCGTGGTGGTGTCCATAGACTTCTCCATTCATTCTCCTGTAAGCCGAGAAGCAAAATACTATATGCACACAAGATTCATGCACTCCCTTGCACTGCACCTATGACATGTGGGCCTGCTCGCTAGGAGCATTTACTCTCCTTAATGCCCACTCATGAGGAGGATTTCCCAACAAACTATTAGCAAATAATGCAAATAAGATTGAACACGAGGCACATATTTTTACATGGAAAACTCTTGCGAGAAAAAAACCACGGGTACCAACCGACAATCTTCACTGTATGTGAAGAGTTTACTAAACGGAGGGAATACAATGAGTCGTCTCGTCTTCCTGTGCGACTTACAAGATGCATATATAGGGTGGATGCAATGTATAGTACAATAAAAAACAAATCCATTAATTAACCTAACCCGAACCACGGGCCCTCCAAGTGTCCCCGCAAAACTCTGGTTAGAATTTGGATCATACTCCAACAGCAAACAATATTGAGAGAGATGTGAATATACATTAATAAACAACAAACAAGCTAGTTCGTATGAATGATTTAATAGGATTAAAGGAAAATAAATTACCTTGTTACCTTGCTGACAGTTGTCTACGCAAATGCAGCCAGCGCGACCACTCTGCTTGGGTCGTGATGACTGATGTTCTGCGTCCACAACGGCATGGCTACATGGTGATTGATTCATCAAAGGATCCACACGACGACAAGGATGAACTGAATCACTGATGAAGGAGTGAACAGCGAAGTAAGAGATCACAGTAGGAGGACTCGCCCTGGGGCCTGTATGGCTGCCATCCTCACCGAGATGCTGTTCGCGATTGGGAGAAGATGAACGGGTGCAGCACGCCGGGAAACAAAAGTGTACGAATTGGGCTAGGGAATATAAGCCTTGATGGGCTGCAATGATGAAAAGGAGGCCCTCAAAATTTGGGGCCCTCAATTCGTGGGCTAGAATCTTAATAAAAGATATAAGCATTAGAAGTTCTTGTGTATATATTAGCTATATAACTAACAAAATTACTTCTGTTTAGCGCTCTCTCTTTGTTTATTTCTAACGCAATATACATACAATGTTTTGTAATATACTATTTTTCAATCTATATATGACACCTTTATTTGTTTTTAATATATGTATTTATTTGAAACCATAGGTTAAATATAATGGCTCTTGCTACTTCCAATCATCATGTCTCATGATATCATTAATCTAGATTTTGACTTCCATATTTTGATCTTATTAGTTGCTATAAACTTGTTATCGCATCAGGTTAATAAGTTGAAACTCTTGTGCTTATTATACCTTTTATTGAAAAAAGCTCATTTTGCACTTTACAAGGATCGAGATGGCAACAATGGTGTGGGGGTTGAATAAACCGAAGCGCTTCTCTTCTACAAACCTAGATCACACATGTCAACAAGTGACAAGAGGACCTTAGAGTTGTTCAAAGATAGCTTAGAAACACCACGGAAGCAACATAGACAAGAAACAACACAAAAGGCAATTTCCCTGAGAAACCCGGTTAGGCCTATATGCCAACCCAACTAAGCTTTTTTTTGAACCCAGCTATGTTGGTTTTGAAGCTCAGGTAAGCTTATATGCCAACCCAGCTAAGGCTATTTTCGTAGGTTTCAGCCCAAGAATGTTTTGAAGGAAAAGTCAAAACCAAAGCAAATGAACCCCACATGACACAAAATTGTATACACTTCTTCCCTAGAACATAGTGAAGATATCCCAAAATGATCTTGGCCAAAAGCTCAAAGCTTGGCCATCAGATTTAAATTTAAGCTCTCAAATTGGGTTTTTTACAATTTTCTTGTGAAGGTGGTTTCAAGGGTGCTTATGGGAATTCAGATGGAGGTAAAGTCTAAGCATGTTTAGACCCCATAGCACCTAAGAAGTGAGGATGATCACCACAAAAATCAACTCTAAAGATTCTCAAAAAGTCAGTTTTGGGGTTTAGAACAATAGAGATAGGTGTTGGGGTTTAAGCCAAGGTTTGACCAGGTTCCAAGGGTCCCAAAACACTGAAGAATCAAGCCTACAAACTAGCTAAATAAGAAGATCAAAAATTACCCAAAAATGATCATGAAAACCCTCACTTGTGCAAACCACAACTCTTTGTGCATATAGACTGCACCCTTGATAATTGTGATAATGACATAAACAGACATTTAAACATATGCCACTATGCTCAAGATCGATGGTTGAGTTTGAAGTAAATTCTATACCAATTTAAATACTAGGTTGAGCCAACCTTTTAGCTAGGCTTTAAAAACCATGGTAGAAAATCGCACGTCCTGAGCCTGCCCGAAGCCTAGCATTGGGCTAAATTTTCAAGACCAAGTCCACCTATAAATTTTAGTTTTGTCGAGTCAATTTGAACTTTTTGAGCTCCAAAGCCTGAATGTAAAAAGTGGGAGCCTAAGCTCGATAGTTTTTTTTCTTAAATATGTAGGTCGAGAAAGATGTCCGATCTAGCCCATTGTATCATACTTCCACGGTTGGGTAGAGACTTGATCCAACAATGACCCTCATCCTATTATTGTTGGGTCTTGTCTTGGCCCAACAATGACATCTTCCTATCATTGTCTTGTCTGAAAAGGCAAGCCTATCATTGCCGATTATTCTTTGTAGGGTCTGATTTCAGTAGTAATGTTGGGTTTAGACTTGGCATGATCCATAGATCTAGAGTAGTGTGTGTTGGCACCACTCGAAGGATGGCCTCCATTGCCATCCTATCATCCACCACGTATGTTGTGCCAGTATTCACCACATGCCACAACCCCTAGGCTTGGACTATAACTTTCATCAACAACACCCAGGCAAGTTGCGGTTCTGATCTCCCTCGCCATCTGGTGCACCACGCGCCAGTGCCACTTTGGTGACTGTAATGGCTAGTGTGTGCAAGGAGTGGGAGCACCTGCTTGCTCCTAACATCACTGTCAATATCCAAACCACGTGCCCTAATGTCAATTCGAGGTGTTTCCCCCACACCCACCCACCTACACAACTTGTTTTCATATAGATGCCCATGTTTGTGGACTAGCTTATGAATTTTTTTTGACAAAACAACATGTTATGAATGTACACTGTACACATGAATGCTCCTCATTGTACTACCACCATTATACAATTTCCTTGATGCATGAGCTATTGAGACGCTGCAACTGGTTTAGAAGTTGCAGGTGCATGCCACTACTATAGAATTGACTTTCAGTGTTGGCCCATCACCGTCGGTTTCTTAAAAACTGGCAGTGATAGTGTCTGCCAGCCCATCACTGCCGGGTTTATGGCTAAAACTGGCAATGATAGGACCAACCGGCAGCAATATTCGGGTCATTACTACCGGTTCATATCATTGTCAGTTTTAGCCATGAACCGACACAAGTGAGTGTGCAGTGGTAGTTAAGGATCTCGGAGGGAGAAGCGACCAAAACAAAAGTTGTAGATCTCTAAAAGTTATACAACTTTTTAGTTCACAATTTTTTCATTTGAAGTTGTTATGATGTCTCTCTATTTTGATTTGCAAGATTTCATAGAAGTTAATACCAAAGGAGTCCATAGGTTCTATAGTCACAAGTGAGTTTGTAGTGATAGTTAATTGGATGGAGAAGCGACCAAAATAAAAGTTGTAGATCTAGAAAAGTTGTGCAACTTTATAGTTGATAACTTTTTCATTTGAAATTATCTATCCAACAAAAATTACGTTTGATTTCTCAAATTTAAAATTTGAATTTTTCAAATGACCTCAGATAGAGAAACATCCAAAATTAAAGTTGTAGATTTTAAAATGTTGTGCAACTTTGTTGTTGACAACTTTTTCATTTGAAATCATCTATCCAAGAAAAATTACAGTTGAATTTTCTCACATTTAAAATTCAAATTCTTCAAATGACCTCAGATAGAAAAATGACTAAAACCAAAGTTGTAGATCTCAAAAGTTATAAAACTTTGTAGTTGACAACTTTTTCATTTGAATTCGTTTAGGATCTTAAATACTCATTTCAAAACCAGAGTGACATAAAATGGGGAGGACGAATATCCCGAAAGGACACAAGTGTCTTACAGGTGGAGTGGTTAGGGGATGAACTTGCGAAGCTGGAGGTTGGGAGTTCAAGCGCGGGTGACCGCGAAGCGCGCGTTTTTTTGTGTGAAAAATCGTGTGGCTTGAGACCGTGTGGCTGCCCAGTAGGACCCCTCCTAGAATTAAAAAATTCCTATTTTTGCAGCCCGTTAGGTTTTCTTAAAACTACATCACTGTCGGTTCTAGAACCGGCACTGATGAGTCCCCTTAGCAGTGCCGCTTTAGTTGTGCCAGTTCCAAAATCCGGCACTGATGGACATTTTGAACCAGCAGTGATGTTGACGTATGTAGTAGTGTGCGAAACTAATGATATGAGCAATTTGTTGCTCGTGTGTCCAAGTATACCTCCCACATATGATATAATGTTTTGTGGAACAGCCTTGAATATTATAAACTCCAACGGTACCAAACATCGTATTGCTAATTGCATTGCTACATCAATCATCGTAAGCATTCTATATATTAACACAAATTAAATGTTGTACCTAACAATGCGTGCTAATTGTTATTTTTCATGTAGCTCCAATGTACATGATCAACTTTCTAATTGGTTCACATTACACTATCTTGTGTGTGGTGGTTTGCTATCCAGCATCAATCTCATCAGGCCAGTCTCATCCCTCATGCAATTAGTGTTTACTATAACTGTTTACACATCAAATGGAGTGGTCTTGATGGCTGCATCTTGGATTGCTGTCCTTGGTGGTGGTTCAATTGGGTCCATATATATTGTACTGATGTACAATCAACTAGTGGTTGCATACATATTGTACTGGCATGGACTACTGGTGCAATCAATTGGTGGCCCCCATTGGTGCCGAAATGGTGGTTGCATATTGGATTGCTATCCAATTGGTGGTTCTTGACTGTTTTACTACCTAACTAAAAGCAATTGAAAAGATTTGATTATTTAGCTATGGGGGTGTAATAATAACTATAAAAACCTTAGTGGCTGTTTCCTAGTACTACCTTCACGAGATACCTTTTCTCCCCTGTCTCTTCTCATAACTCATAAGTGCATAGCTTGCTTTGTGCCACCAAAAGATCAAATCAGAGATGGCGAGTACTATTGCAGAAGGTGCACTCAGGACGCTCCCTAACAATCTCAAGTTGGTCACTGTCCTGAGCATCGACGGTGGCGGCATCAGAGGGATCATCCCGGCCACCATCCTCGCCTTCCTAGAAGCGAAGCTCCAAGTAACCAAGAGATCGATGAGTTCATCTAGTGTTTCATGCATCATGGCGATGATGTTTCGTTTGAGTCCTCTCGCTCACATTGTGCCTAGCCTGTGTGTAGGAACTGGACGGGCCAGATGCTCGTATTGCAGACTACTTCGACGTCGTCGCTGGCACGAGCACCGGCGGTCTCTTGACGGCGATGCTCACAGCCCCGGACGCTAATGAACGACCACTCTTCGCTGCCAAGGACCTGGCGCGGTTCTACATTGAGCACTCACCCAAAATCTTCCGACACAAGTAACGACTGCTAGGTTTCTTACAGTTCCGAACGAACATTTCACATTTGTCCAGTAGTCAGGGCCGTTTGGCCGGGCTCCCGCCGGCTCCAGCTCCCGCACTGTAGATACACTGTAGCACACAGACCTCGTCAGCGAGAGAGAAAAAGGAAAGGAGAGAAAAAACAGATTCGTTCTACAGTGCTGGCTAGCGGTTGAATCCGCACTAAACGGGCCCTTAGTTCTACTGGAACAGAAGGATACATGGATCGGTGATCGCCATGAGTTTTGCAGGAGTGGTATGAGGTCCAAGCTCGCTGGCAAGCTGAGGATGGTGTGTGGGCCCAAGTACGACGGCAAGTACCTCCATGGGCTGCTCCGACGGTACCTTGGTAATACGAGGCTGGACAGGACGCTGACCAATGTTGTCATTCCGACCTTCGACATTGCGTACCTGCAACCGACGATTTTCTCCAGCTTTGAGGTAAGTACTGAACAGGTCCTCGATCGAGTGTCCGGAGGTTAGAGAACGGTACTCGGTAGGACTGATGTGATGTAGCTTTTGCCTTACCTTTTACGGCCCGTGTTTTTCTCATAAACATATTTTTCGGACGACACTTATAAAGGTACGGAGGGAGTACTTCGCTTGAGGTATCAAATCTCGATGAGAAAACCGTTCTTAGTGGACTGGACCCACTAGCGAGGTTCAGTTCGAACCAACGCTGGGTTCCTCTTAGCAGTAGTACACTATTATGCTGTTCACAGTTTCACACAAGCTAGCAAGGAGCTTCAGAAGTAAAGAGATACATGATACATCATTTCACTGTTCAACAAGAAAGAACGAGAAGGTTTTAAAGATCTAGTAAATAGCTGGTAAGAAGGCCCCTAAAGAAGTCATTTTCAGAGAAAACAGGAATATGAGTGAATTGAAAATACTTAATCGATCTGTTTCTATTTCAAGAACATGTCACAAGTGCATGTCGGTGTTAAACAATAGTAAACCTGAAAGCGATGTTCCCTGGTAGGTAAATGTAAATCGTTAATCTTTTTTTTGTCGGTTACGTAATGCTCAGGAGTCAGGAGTCAGGGTAAAGGTGACAAACTTCGATACCAGTAAATTTCGTTATTGGTTACTTTCATGAATAATTTCTTTTGCACTTTGCTTGGCGGTGTTTGACACACAAGCGTATATTCCTGAATATGGTCCTACTACTTAAGACTATCATACTAGAAAACATCATGGAGGAGATTTTTACAGTAAAATGAGCTGCAGCGGCGTACGCTAAAAGCTACGCTACCATCTAGGAATGCTCGGCACCCTCTAAATTTAGCACTGTGTCATTCATCCGCTACAAGCCCATGCGGGGCCCGCGCTCGTCCTGCACGCTTGTGTGACTGAGAGAGGAGGGGAAAAAGTGGAGAAAGAGAGCGCATGTAGGATGGGTCCCACTATTTCAACTAACTAAAAAATATTATAACTTACAAAACAAAAAATCAAATCAAATTCCGATTACACTATTGAATTCGTTTCACTAAATCCTTCAAAACAAGATCTCACATGGATATATTTAGATAAAATTTATTTATAAGCATGTGGGCTCCACTGTTGGTAGTTGATATAGAGTTGAGATATAGAGGATGGATGAGTGCGGAAGAAAGTGATATAAAGGAGAGAATCTTGATGATCAGAACGGAATATTCCTTTTAGATGATGAATTTAGAGTACGAAGAGTGCGGATAGTCTTACCCGAGTCTGCATTGTTGTCAGTATCACTGCTACATTAGGGGGTGTTTGGTTCTCCAACTAAATTTTAGTCCCCATTACATCAAATGTTTGGACACATGTATAGAGTACTAAATATAGACTATTTATGAAACTAAAAATATAGGATGAGGATAATTTGCGAGATGATTTTTTAAACCTAATTAGTCCATGATTAGCACTAATTGCTACAGTAAAAATATGCTAATGATGGATTAATTAGGCCTAATAAATTCTTCTCGCGGATTACTCACGGAATATGTAATTTATTTTTTTATTAGGTCAATCTCATGTAACATCCGATGTGACATAAAAAACTTTAGCTCCCTAAACCAAACAGCTGCATTTGGGTTGTTGTTCTGTCCCTCTAGTCTATGTAGCTAAAGCTTGGAGGAAAAGAGAACCAGCTGGTGCCTGGTTGGTCAGCCGAGCGTACGCTCAGGCTGTCCACCCGAGTTCAAGTGCTGATACTCGCTCGGGTGCCTCATCTAGAGGATTTATTCCCTGTTATGTTTAGCTGCCTCGTACGGATGAGCCACCACTGTCATATCTCTCGGCCGTATATGTTTAGCCTTAGATATAGGTTGTAAGTCTAGCTTACGCACTAGGGGTGTGAGTCAGTGCACAAGTTCAGATACTATAACTTATACTCGAAGGTTGAGACAAAAAAAAAAAGCTTGGAGGAAAAACCGAAGACAGGTGCTGATGGGCTATATAAACCTTTCACAGCCAACTGCTAGTTTTACTTTAGTCTGATCACGACCGACAACTTATAGTTTATATACTCCTAGTCTCCTATTCGATAATAAGGCCATCATCGTTACCTTAATAATTTCGGTCCATCAGTGCGAGTATAATAGCAGGCTATAATCTGGCTAAATGCTAAGATAGAGATAAGAGAAGAAGAGAGAAAGAGAAGAAGCAAGCTGTAAGTTTACATCTGGTTTAGGCACGAAAACCAAAAAACTTTATAAGAAAGATAAGTAGACCATGTATTACCAGTGAAGAGCTATGGGTGTTTGGATCCGGGACTAAAATTTAGCCCCTTCACGTCGGACGTTCGGATATTGATTAGGATGACTAAACATGAGCTAATTATAAAACAAATTTACACAGATGGAGACTAATTTGCGGACGAATCTATTAAGCCTAATTAATCCATCATTAGCACACGTTTACTGTAGCATCACATTGTCGAATCATGGAGTATTTAGGCTTAATAGATTCGTCTCGTAAATTAGTCTCATTCTATGTAATTAGTGGTTTTATAATTAGTCTATGTTTAATATTAGTGTCTAAACATCTGATGTAATAGGGACTAAACTTTAGTCAAGAAACCAAACATGCCTCTGAGCTGAGAGAAGGCTGTAAAGAACCTTACAGCCAGCAGGCCAGCTGTATTATTATAGGGAATGACATACGGGACCGTTTATCATCTTCTTTCCTATCCGGCCTCTTCTCCGTTGATGAATATGAACATCCGCTCGACAAACTGGGCGGAGAAGATAGAGAGGAGAGGGGGACCGCCGGGGACAGTGGCAGAGCCAGCTTTTATTCAAGACTAGGCCTCTCTAACAAGCTAATAATATTATACGGTACACATAATGAGATGAAAAAAATACGTACTGTCCAGTGATGTGGTGCATTCGCATCTTCTATTGCCTCGTCAAGCTGCATATAAATAAATCAAAATATAAATAAGTTGTCTCTTGATCTGGAGCTTAAGGTGGAGGTTGAGGTGGGACTTCAGTTATCTCTTGATCTGGACCAACACGCTGAGCAGGGGTAAAATATGATTGCAACATCGTTGGCCTCTTCATTGTGGAGATTCTGTAAATCCATCATCCAAATTTCTAATTTCAACATATTTCTAATTTCAAATCAATCCAATTGAAATATTGAAACCCAAAACAAATTTAGTATAGTACAGAAACTTCAAACTAACCAGGGGGCAGCCGTGCAGGGGCAGGGCAGATCGACGGGGCTGCGCGCTAGGGCCGCCTGGATCTGGACTGCTGGAGGCAAGGGCCGCCGAAAGTGGACAGTGAACTGGAGCTCGAGGGTCTGGGCAGGGCCGGCCGGCGCGCAGGCGTGGCGCCCTGCTGCGGTGCTGCCTGCGCGAGCGCGCAGCATGGGCGCCGGGCGCAGTGGCGGGAGCCCGGGATGGGCGGCGCCGCCCCTGCTCGCTCCTCGTCTCCTCCCTTCCTCGGTCCGACGGTCCCCCCTGCTCGTGACCCGCCTCCTCCTGTGCGGACGCGCGCTCGTGCGTTGGTGCGTGCGAGGGACCGAGGGAGACCGGAGACGGACAGGCCACCAGGGTCCAGGAGAGGTAAGCGCCAGAGTGCCCTAGTTTTGCTCTTGGGCCTTCAATATTGGGCTGAAAAATACATGGGGTATGTAGTGTTGATGGGCCGACGACTAGGGCCTGGGCCCTAGAGGCCTGGGCCGCAAATCCGCCCCTGGCCGGGGAGGAGAAGAAGAGGGGAGTTGGAGCTACGGGTGGTGGTGCTGTCGGGGGTTGCAAACGCCAGCCAGCAGGGTGCTGCTACCGGGCGGGATCCAGGCTGGGGAGGGAGGGAACGCCACCGGGGGAGGTGCAGCCGAAGGGGATCCATGTTGGGAGAGAGGGTCCTACCACGGGGGAGGTCTGTGCTAGGGACGGAAGGGGCGTCGCTACGGTGCTGCTGCCGGAGGGGACGTCGCCACCAGGGAGCAAATGGGAGAGTCACAAGAGGAGGGAGTGGCTGCGCCAAAAAAAAAACACCGCGAGCAAGAGTGCGCGGCTACAGACGACTAGGAGAAAGACTCACGCACGAAGCAGGAGCGCGCTCAACTAAAACTGCCGAAACAGAAATTTTTGAGGGCTTCGAGTAGGGCTCATGGGAACTAGGCGTGGGAGGGGATCAGAGGTTCTCTTAGGACAGTTTCAACAATTGGCTCTTAAGCTAGCTCTAAGCATTTTTTTCATAATTTAATAGAAGAGAGAAAAGCTAGCTCTTAATCAAGAACTAAGCTCTTACACGTATTTCAAGGTGATGTTAGAATGTTATGTGAGGCTATCCATGTTAAAAGCTACGTATGTGCTAAAAGTTAGCACTATTGGAGAAGTTAGCTTAGAGCTAAGCTCTAACTATTACGGGTGCCCTTAAATTTGGAGTCTCCAACAGGGGTCTTGTTTCAGTTGACTTTTTTTTAGCTTCGGCCTTCATATTTAATTTGGAGGGTTTAAATAGAGACCCTAGAGTGATGGCGATGCTCCAAGGTGGTCTATATATAGCTCCTTTCCCGGTCCAATTAATGCAATTTTCTAATAATAAACAGTAAATTTGGTATTGTTCGTTGTTGTTTAATGCTGATCAGTTAGATGAACTTGGTCAGCTCTGCCTCTCAAAAGGAGATTTTTGTGTATTTCCTTAGTTTTCGTGAATGATGCGCGCCTCAGCACGTGTTTTGATTAATTGGAGAATGTGTTTTTCTTAGTTACCTCGTTGTTTCCTGGCTTCCTGTGATGATCAGTTGAAGTACCGGCCGTGGAAAAATGCGCTTCTGTCAGACATATCCATGAGCACCTCGGCCGCGCCCACCTTCTTCCCGCCGCACTACTTCGAGACAAAGGACGAGAATGGCAGGAGAAAGGCCTTCAACCTCGTGGATGGTGGAGTCGCTGCGAACAACCCCGTAAGGCTAACGCCACGCAGCATGCATGCACAGCACTCCATAAGCCATATAGTTCACACAGCCTCACGTTCACCTCTGCGTGCAGACTCTGTGCGCGATGAACCAGGTGTCTCAGCACATCATCCTCGGCGACGACGACTTGTTCCCGGTGATGCCGGCGGACTACGGCAAGTTCATGGTGATCTCCCTCGGTTGCGGGTCGAACCGGAACCGCAGGTACTGCGCCAAGGCCGCCGCCAAGTGGGGCATCTTCAGCTGGCTCTTCAAGGACGGCAACACTCCCATCATCGACATGTTCAACGCAGCCAGCGGCGACATGGTCGACATCAACCTCTGCGTCCTCTTCAGGGCCCTGCGCTCCAGCCAGAACTACCTGCGTATTCAGGCATGCACTCGGACCAGAGAGACATGAACTCCATCTCCACAAATACTACTTCCAGTTTTTACTTCTTAATTAACTCTCGTGCAAATGCAGTACGATCAGTTGACGGGCAGCGCGGGCTCCATAGACGACACCTCCAAGGAGAACATGGACAGACTGGTGAGGATCGGGAATAAGCTCCTGGACATGAACGTCTCCCGGGTGGACCTGGAGACCGGCCGGATCATGGAGGTGCCCGGTGCAGGGACCAACGCCGAGCAGCTCACCAAGTTCGCCAAGCAGCTTTCTGACGAGCGACGCCGGCGCCAAGACGAGGTTACTAGTTCCGAAGTAGGACTCCATATCCAACATCAAGCTTGGTACGGTGACGCTCCTAGTACAGAGGGGGAGGATCTTGTGCCCGGAGGAGAGGAGGGAGTTGTTGCTGCATACGAAAGTTGCAAGGCTCAAGGAGGCTGCTGCTCAAGTGATGTGGCTGCTTCAGAGTTAGAAGCAGTCGTCTTCGGAAACATGTGGAACAGCTGGGGAGAAGCAGCAGGCTTCAGTTTACATCTGCAGGACGTCTGATGGAGTCCCTGGGTGCTGCTGTTTCGCTCGGTGGATCGTCTGATGATTACTCTTTGTTCTGTTAAAGTTGTTAAGTCTGATGTAATCTCTTTGGGTTCTTTTGGCTTCGGTACTTTATTGGTTCAAGATGGTATACCCGTCTGCTCTCCTGTAAACGTTGCTCTGTCTTTTGTCTATGATTAAAAGACCGGGGCTCGGCCCGATAATTTAAAACAAAACGGCAGTACTAGCGCCCGGATATCTGAATGGACGCCCTTGGCTACTCTGTTTCCGCACGTAGTGAGCGGATGACATGGACCTCAGCTTGCTGCGGGGCCACCACGTGGGCATCGCACCACCGTCGGGCCCACCCGAGGCCACCACCTCCGCGAGCGCCTGCGCGCTAGTCGAGTATGGTTTCCCCGCCGAACTGCCGCGGCAAGGAGATGGAGGGAAGAGAAGGGAAGGGGAGGGAATGGAGGGGAGGGAGAGGAGGGTGAGACGCGTCGTGCGAGGAAGGCCACTGTAACGCCGGCCACCGGCGCCATTGCGACATGTGCAACACCAGAATAAAAAAAACATGTGCTACATCATATCTCCTTTTGAAACATTCAGATGAATCAATTGCATCATACGTCTGGAATAGACGAAACAATTGAAATATGTGCTTGAAATATGCATGTATAGCCATTGCAACATGTGCAACACTAGATTTACTTTTGAAACATCCAGATGAAAACATTTGCAACATACATCTGAAACAACTGAAACACTTGAAACATACGCTTGCAACATGCGTATATTGTCAATGCAATATATGCAACATCCCAAATCTACTTTGCAACATCCAGGTGAAACACTTGACATACATCTGAAACAACTGAAACACTTGAAACATACGCTTGCAACATGCGTATATTGTCAATGCAATATATGCAACATCCCAAATCTACTTTACAACATCCAGATGAAACACTTGAAACATAAGTTTAAAACGTCTGAAACAGTTGAAACACAGCATTCGCCGCGTGGCCTTGGCCTACATGATGGGGACTGGAGTGGCAATAGTGGAGAAGGAGGAGGCCGAAGAGGCCCAGCCGAGTGTCGGTGTTTGAGGACCGACAACTCGTCGTGGGGTTCCCGGGACGATGGTTGGTGGGCTTCGACATACGCTGAACTCGATGGTAAACGCAAAAGACGACAATTTATACTGGTTTAGGCCGTGATGCGCATAATACTACCTTACGTCCAGGAGGGCCGCCGCCTAGAAGGGCCCCGCGAGGAGCGCCATCTCCTAGGCCACCCCGGGCCCCACGGCATGCGCTGCTGCTGCACCCTCGCCACCGTCGATAGCACGTACCCATCATTGGAGCCGACCGGCCGGACAGCGATAGTGTGGGGACGGATGCAGCCGTGCCTGTGTGGGTGGGGGTAGAGTGGAGGTGAGGAAGGAGATGGGGCATGCGGCGCAGTGCAAGATGGAGTGCGGTGCGCGATGGAGAGCCAAGCGTCACGGGCGAAATGGGGCTTGAGCGAGCGACGGGTGAAGGCGGCAGTAGCGTCGCGGGCTGGATGTCCTACTAGACATGTTCGCGTTCCATGCTTTGGCGAATGTGCCATTATTCCTCGTGTCATTGTCAACTGCTGCTGTACTATAACATGGGAAAGAGCCAAAGAAGTGTAGTGTTGAATGTTGATATACTACCAGTAGTAGTATTTATAAGGCTGAATTTGTCTAAAAAACATGATATACACAATAAACAAATGGAAATAATTCGCCAACCATCTGATCCCCTCCTGTTTTTGTTCTTTTTTTTAATTTTTTTCATGATATTTTTTGGTTACAAATGTTGATTCGGCCGTTTCGTCCCGAAAGCAAGCCTCCAACTAACATGTAGCTAAGGCTCCTTCGTGGTGTATGTTCAGGCCCATTAGGAGAACTCCAGTTCTTTTTTATTTTTAATTTCCTATATAACGTGAATTTTATATCTTTGTTTTGTTTTTTTGTAAAATTTTAAAATTTTCCTTCATTTTTATTTATTATCATAATTATTGTCCTTTTTTATTTTCATATATACCAGGTGTATTTTGCAATGTTTCTACACAATCTCAATTTGACACAGCAACACTTTCCATGGTAGGATCATATTAACGGAACAGACTAATTACAGTAAAGTATCCATGATACATTTCGTAATGTATTTATGGTTGTTCACGTAGTATTAGGGTGGCCTGATCTTCACGATAGTAGGTTCAAAAACCAAAGATAATTTAATTACTGCGAACAACATGATAACTAGTTTTATATCTTACAAAGGTTAGATGCAACCAAGTGACGAGGAGAGAGACACCAAAACCTTGACGCAGAACTCTAATCCATACAAAAGGCCCAGGATCCTAGAGCATGAACTAGGGAGTCCTAGACAAACCTTTGCATACACCGGTGAAATGGTCTCTCATAGACGAATGAGGAACTCGCAAGAAGTTTGGGGTAAGTCACACATTAGCTTTTGGCACGGGTTTATCAATTCATCAAAAAGTTTTTAATTGATTACATAAAAAGGATATTTATACTAGGAAAAACTCTCCTGGTTTGGTATGAAAAAAAACTGAAGTTTTTGAAGACAGGCTAGGTGAAAGGTCTCCACCAATCTAAACATATCATTATTGGGAAGTCTAAACGATGTGAGGTTTGTTGCATTGCAAACTAAAATTGATAAGCTTTCCATAGTCGTACTCTTTGCCCAGAAGAAATCTCGGCTAAGAGTAACTCTAGGTTATCCTTTCTTATTGATTGGAATAGAGATTTTGGTAGAATAAAATTTCTTCTAATATTTTTCAATATTTTTTGATCGAACCGGCACTGATAATGCTGGCTTCTATTAATATAGCAAAAAAATGCAAACAAGCAGTCCTAGAGTCTACCTGGCACCTGCAAGAAAAAAAACATCACCAACAACAACAAAAAATGTGACCGTTTTTTTCAACTTGATCTCTAAATATTTCATCCTATATTCCTAGTTTACCACTCGTCAAAGACAAAAAGAGCTCCAGAGTGCCGTACAAAATGTAAAGAAGTTATTGAAGAGTGAAGAAACAGAAAAGGCAAATTTACTAAATAACTCTTTAATGACAATTTAGAAAGTGGGTTTAAAAAATACTGTTGGAGATCCTCAAAATAGCTAACAGGACTGGGGTAGTATTGTACAATGGCTTATAAACAAACCTAAGATAATAAGGTCATAAGGATCTGAGCTGGTATATTCTTTAGTTTTGCAGTTCGGGAGCAGTATCCTATTTTGCAACTAATTTTGTTTTTTCAGTCATCTGTTAGGTTGATCTTCACCAAGGTCGCCCAACGGCCAATTTGGGCCTTTGATCCGGGCCCTGATCGGGGGCGTCCAACCCAGTTATGGATGGTGAGCCCCCATCGCGCAGTGCTATAAAGAGGAAGGTGGGGGCTAGGGCGCTGAGTACGAGGTTCACCGCAGCCGCCAAACTCCCCACCTGCATCCTAACCCTAGTCCGATCGAGAGGGCAGCGCTGACAGCGACGGGAAGCGCCACTGCCCTCACCACTGGATCTACACCACCGGGATGAGCACCTCAGCACCTTCACTAGAGCCACTAACCCCGGCGTCGACCTCGCCACCGACTCCATGGCCTCCTCCTCTACCAAGCCTACGGATGGTCAGTAACATGTCCCCTTTCCCCATCCTTTTCATCTCTCTCTTTTCTCCAGTACTTGTTCTAGGTAGTTTTATCCCAAATGCAAGTTTACACCCGCTAGATCTGCAGCTAAGTCATCCTAATTTTCTATCAATGGTATCAGTTGCCTACCTAGTGTGTAGATCTAGTCTGGGTAGTCTAAGTTTCAAGAAATTAGAAGGAGATGATTTGATTCAAAAATCAAGAACTCAAACCCTAACCCTAACCCAAGAGAGTAAGGACGGAGAAGGGGAGGACCTACCCGCCCCCTCCCCCGCTGCCGTCACCACCACCGGCCGTCGCCTTGACGGGGTAGGGCAGACCACCCGAGCCACCGCTCCACGCCGCTCCGCCGACACGTGAGCTCGGGAACCTGAGGGCCCCACCGCACAACCACTCGACGATGGCGCGCTCACCCTCTGGGGGAGCGCGCGCACCGGCAAGGGGGCATGCGGCGGCGCCGCACCTTCCTCCGGGCGCCATGGGTGGCCACCGCCGCGGTCGCTCATCTTCTTCATAGCGGCGCTGAGAGAGAAGGGGAGGGACAAAATGGTGTCTAGGGTTCTGGGGAGGTGGCTAGCCGCCGTTTTTGATCGGTCGAGAGCCGCGGGAAGCCGTCCGATCCAGATGGATGGCTCCGGGCAGTCGGGCCGCCTTTTGGCCCAGGCAGGAGGGCGCTTTCCCGGCCCAGGCCCAGGTTGCAGCTTGGGCACGGGGAGCATGGCATGTGGGGCTGGGCCGCGGGCCAAATTCATCGTTGGGCCGCGAGAAAAGTATGAGAAAAGTTTTAGTTTTATTTATTTTCAGAAGCACATTTTGAATAAATTTCAGCCAATTTTAGAGGTTTAAATCTCTATCAAAATTTGAACCAATGGGATAATTTTTCAGAGAGTAGATGAGTACAGAAAATTGCTTCTGAAAAGTAGATAAATTTCATTTTCATGTTTCCGCTGCTATGATTAAGTTAATCCTCTAATTAAATTGGAATCAAAGGAAAATATTTTAATTAGAGTAGTCCGATTTGTTTAAGTTAAATTATGGTATTGTTATTTTCTAACCAATGTTGATGTTAACCATATTATAACTTTATTCATGAGTTGTTTTTCCATGCATTAATTCCATTTCTGCCCAACGGTGTTATAGAATTAATGTAGAAGAATGTTATATTTATGATATTGCTATTTTCTGACCAAAGTTGATGATAGCAATATTATAAATTCTCTTTATGAGTTTTATGCATTAGTTCTATTTCTGCCCAACGGTGATGTAGAATTAGTGTAGAAGCATATTGTATGTTTTAAATTTGACCAACATTAAATTACGGCATGCAATTATTATGTCAATTGTTTCTCACTTTCCCTGACGTTGTTTCAGGCTACAACCCAATGATGTTTATCTCGTCCATTCCGCCTCTCAATGGAAGCAACTATAATGTATGGTGAGAAAAGCTTGAGATAACACTTGCGCTGTTCGACAATGATCTAGCACTTATTTCTTCGTGTCCCACTGAACCAGTGGACCCGGTTAGGGAAGCAAATGAGACTGATGCAGCTTTCGCTACTCGACAGCATGACCATGCAGAAGTGAGAATGAAGTACAACCTTGATCGTGCGAAGTGAGATAGTTCAAACCGCAAGTGTTTGATGGTGGTTAAGGGCTCCATTGAGGATCCAATAAGGGGTTCAATCCCAGAATGTACCACCGCCACTAAGTATCTCAAGAAGGTGGAGAGTCAGTTCACTGGCTCTTCAAAGACTTATGCAAGCACTCTTATTAAGAAGTTAGTCAATAAGAAATACTCTAGTGGATGGGATTAGAGATCACATATTGAATATGAGCAACACGGTATCCAAGGTCAAGCCAATAGACTTGGGGCTCAAGGATGAGTTCCTAATTCATTTGGTTTTTGCATCTTTGCCCAAAGAGTATGAGACTTTTGTTGTGAACTACAACTTACAGCCAGATAAGTGGGACATTGAGAAGCTCATTGCAACGTGTGTGCAATAAGAGGAGAGGCTTAAGAGCTCACATGGTGACTCAGCCAACCATGTGAAGGAAAATAAAAAGAACTTTAACAACAAGAACGCTAAACCATAAGGAAAACCTTAGTGGGACAATAGCTCCTCCTCTAAGCAACAAGGAAAGGCCCCTCAGAAAGATCACCATCAGAAATCCAACTATGTTCAAGTGGACAAGGACACTTGCAGATGGTGCCACAAGACTAGACACTACTAGAAAGATTGTCCAGAGTTCCTGAAGCACCTGATCAGAAAAGGTGAGGACATTATTACATTTGTAGATGAGTCCTTGTATTTAAGTTATGCAAAATGTACTTGGTGGATTGATTTAAGTGCAACTATTCATGTTGCAAATTCATTACAGGGATTCCATACGAGGAGAACCCTGCAAAGAGGAGAAATACACAATAAGGTGGCAAATGGAGTCAAAGCTGAAGTAGAAGCCATTGGAGAACTCCCTTTAGAATTAAATGATGGCTTTGTACTTAAGCTTACAGATGTCCTTTATGTACCCTCTTTGCGTAGAAACTTAATAGGTGTCTCACGTTTAGATGATGATGGATATGATTGCCATTTTGGTAATGGCAAATGTAAGAAAATGTTTAATCATAAGTGTGTTGGTCTTGCCTTATGACAAGACGAGCTTTATTTGTTATCACTTTGTGAGAATGTGAATGTTGTGAGCATTATGAATGAGAATGCCTCCTCATCTATGAATGCAAGAAATAAGCGGAAGAAAATTCATGATGTATCATCAAAATTATGGTACTGTCGTTTAGGCCATATTTTGAGGGAGAGAATAGAATGATTGATTAAGAAATCAATTCTTCCGCCATTAGAATTTTCAGACTTGGAACAATGTATTGATTGCATTAAAGGAAAGTATGTTAAGAAAATAAAGAAAGATGTCAAACGAAGCGCAGTAATTTTGGAAATAGTTCACACAAATATCTGTGGTCTTTTTCCTGTGAAATGTGTCAATGGTTATGATTCATTTATAACATTTACATATGATTATTCTCGTTATGGCTACATTTATCCAATTAAAGAAAGATCAGAAGCATTGGATAAATTTAAGATATTTAAGGCTAAAATAGAAAATCAGCACAATTTAAAGATTAAGATAGTAAGATCCGACCGTGTTGGAGTACTACGGTCGACATACCCCATATGGCCAAGTTCCTGGACTTTTTATAAACTTCTTACAGGAAAATGGCATAGTTGCCTAGTACTCTACATGAGGCGAGCCTCAGCAGAATGAAGTAGCTTAAAGACACAACTGTACCTTAATGGATATAATGAGAAGTATGATAAGTTACTCCACTTTACCAATAAATTTGTGGATGGAGACATTAAAAACCGCCATTCATATTCTTAATTGAGTGCCAAGCAAGTCGGTGCCTAAAACACCATATGAGTTGTGGACAGAAAGGGAACCCTCACTTAATCACTTACGCGTGTGGGGCTGTTCAGCTGAGGCTAAAGTTTTTAACCCAAACATAGGAAAGCTTGACTCTAAGACAGTTAGTTGTCATTTCATTGGCTACCCAGATAAGTCAAAAGGTAACCGTTTCTACTGTTCTAACAGACATACGAAGTTTATAGAAACAAGACACATTATGTTCTTGGAGGATGATATGGTCAGGGGGCATGGTAGCACGAGAAATTAACTTTGAGGAGAAGCGGGTATACGTGCCCACTCCGATGGTTCAGGAGCCATTTTTCTCGCTACCTGTTACTGCTGCACCAACAATACAGGACACTGTTGTGACATCACCTGTTGTTAGTTATCCCATGACAACAATAAATGAACATGAGGAACCTGTCCTTCAGGATCCTATAGAACCCGTTGTCGCACATGAGGAAGAGCAACAATAGCCACATATGGAATAAGCGCCAACTACTGAGGCCCCTAGAAGGTCTCAAAGAGTCAGAAAACCAGCCATTCCTGATGACTACGAAGTCTATGAATGTGAAGAATTTTAAATGGAGGGTGATCCCACCTAATTTGAAGAAGCCATGAGAAGAACTCACTCGTCAAAATGGTTTGAAGCCATGCAAGATGAAATAAGATCAATGAGTACCAACAATGTTTGGAACTTAGAAATAATTTCTAAAGGAGCCAAGACAGTAGGCTGTAAATGGGTCTACAAAACTAAATGACTCCAAAGAGAATGTTGAAAGATTTAAAACGCGACTTGTGGCGAAAGGATTCACGTAAAGAGAAAAATATACTATAATGAGACATTTTCTCCAGTCTCATGTAAGGATTCTTTTAGAATCATAATGGCATTAGTGGCCCATTACGATTTAGAATTGCATCAGATGGATGTAAAGACGGCTTTCCTTAACGGGGATTTAGATGAGAATGTCTACATGGCACAACAAAAAGATTTTGTCATGAAAGGAAAAGAACGTATGGGATGCCGCCTGAAAAAAATCCATTTATGGCTTAAAACAAGCCTCTAAACAGTGGTATTTAAAATTTGATGGAACGTTAAGAAAGTTTGGATTTAAAGAGAATGTGAAGGACAATTGTGTTCATACAAATTTTAAGAATGGGAAATTCATTTTCCTAATCCTGTATGTGGATGACAGCTTATTCGCTAGTAGTGATGTCAATCTACTACTAGAGACGAAGAAATTCTTGTCTTCAAATTTTGACATGAAAGATCTCGGTGAAGCTTCGTTCGTTTTAGGAATAGAGATTCACCGAGATAGAAGAAAAGAGGTTTTAGGATTATCGCAAAAGGCATCCTTAGAAAAGGTTCTAAGAAATACAGTATGCATGCGTGTAAGCCTTCACCTGCTCCTATAGTCAAGGGCGATAGTTTTGGGGAATTTCAATGCCCCAGGAACCAATATGAGATCGATCGAATGAAAGCGGTTTTATATGCTTCGGCTGTCGGAAGCTTGCAGTATGTTCTAGTATGCACACGCCCTGACTTAGCTTTTGTTATCGGGATACTTGGCAGATATCAGAGTAATCTAGGAATAGAACACTGGAGAATGATAAAGAAAGCTTTGCGTTATGTGCAAGGCACAAAAGGCCTCATGCTAACGTACAGAAGATATGATTCCCTACATTTAGAGGGGCATTCAGATTCAGATTTTGCAGGAGATGTAGATGATAGAAAATCCACATCAGAGTATGTATTTACTCTCGCAGGAGAAGCTATATCATGGAAAAGCTCCAAGCAAACCGTCACTGCATCGTCCACGATGTATGCCGAGTTTGTAGCTTGTTATGAGGCCACAGGGCAGGTGAACTGGCTAAAGAAATTTATGCCCAGATTGAAAGTGGTTGACGACATCCATAGATCACTCAAGTTATACTGCGAAAATGAACTAGCGGTAACTTATACTCACAACACTAGGTCAAGTAATGCTACCAAACACATTGGCATCAAGTTCTATGTTGTGAAAGACAAAGTCCGGGATCATGCTATTAGTCCTGAGCATTTAAGCACAAAGAAGATGCTTGTGGATCCACTTACAAAAGGCTTACCACCCAATATGTTCAGAGAACACTTAACTGGTATGGGTTTACGGGAAAACCTATGATTCCTGGACGATAAGGGCGTAGTTGAGAATTTGTTACAAAATAGAGAGGTGTGTTGTAGCTGTTAATCCAATGGTACTAACTATTGTGACGAGGCACGCTCTATGCACTAATATGTGATGGAATGGGAAAAAGAGATAAGTATTTTAAGTTTAAGTCATAAGGTGAGATCAAGGAGGACAATGTTAGGTTGATCTCCACCAAGTTGGTCCAATGGCCAATTTGGGCCTGTGATCCGCGTCCTGATTGAGGACGCCCAACCCAATTATGGTTGGTGACAGCGACGGACCGCCCTCACCACTAGATCTAAGCCGCCGGGACGAGCACCTCAGCACTTTCACCGGCACCACTCACCCCGGCGTCGACCTCGCCACCGACTCCGTGGCCTCCTCCTCTGCCAAGCCTACGGATGGTTGGTAACATGTCTCCTTTCCCCATCCTTTTTCTCTCTCTTTTCTCCGGTACTTTTCTAGGTGGTTTTATACCAAATGCAAGTTTACACCCGCTAGATCTGCAGCTAAGTGATCCTAATTTTCTATCACCATCCTTACCGATTTATTTCATGGAAAAAGTACAAAGTACACATATACCCGTACATACAACAACTAGAGAATTCCAGTTATTTTTAATAGAAACTAGATATACATACTAGAATACAGACACGCAAACGCACACTCTGCAGAGAAACGAAAGCGCTGCAGAGAAGAAGTTACTTGCCCATTGGCAGTGATGCATATCCAACGAAGCCATATGACTGAGTAACTGACTACGACTACTACTAGTCCACAGAATCCCGTGTTTATCAACTTATCGTACCGGTTTTTTATAATAAAAAAACTAAGTGTGGCTATCATCTATTAAACTCTTAGTTCCTCTCGTCAGTACTGTGCAACTACTATTTACTGTTCACGCGACCCTATTATGCACAGTCGCCTGACCCGTTATGTACAGTAATAACCCATCATGATAAAACAGTGCAGACATTATGAACAGTATCTCCCCGTTATGATAAACACTACGGGTACAGCCAACAGTACCATTAAAAAAGACCCCTTATTACTGGGTTCATTGGGCCGCGGCGGCCACCCGTCTAGTATTCTTAAAAGATGGCGTCGTCATGCACCATTGATTTAGACTAGTAAACACGTTCACGCAAAGCTTAGCACTGTTGATCTATGGAGCAAATCAGAGCTACATCTACCGATGTACCATCCATTGTTATTTAATTTTGAAGTGGTGTTGCGGAAAATTACAAGTCACACAGACGCACGAGAAGTCTCCACTCGAGAATACTAGATCCTAATCTATCTGTCAGAACCATTCTACGAGATGATGCATGCATACTTGCATACTTTCTTCTTATTGGGCACTTTCTATATATCCTTTTGTTAAGAAGGAAACGCTAGATCCTTATCTATCTGTCAGAACCAACTACTTTTATTAAAATTGGGGCGGCGTCCATGTTGTCTATGAATTTCATACCTTACTGACGATAGATGTCACGAACGATTAATTGATATACTTTGATAATATTTAACAGGTTCGCTCAGCATAATCCATGCTGATCACATGGTAACCTTGTGATGAAAAAGATTTATGGAAAGCAATGGAGTAATGGACCACTTGGCGAATACATGCACTGTACCTAGAGTGGCCCGTTCAACACTTGTGGTGGATGTGGGTACGTAGAAATGCTATTTATTTTTCTTTCAGAAAACATACATGATGCATCTAAGTAGAAATGTAGAATGTTTGAATCGAAAAAAGAAATGTAGAATGCTCCGCGTGGCAAAAATGTGATGGACCGTGGACGTTCAGCCAACTGGGGCTGCGTAGATAAACTAGAGCCAACGGACACAAACACTTCGCATAAACAAGAGGCGGCAAACTGGCAAACGGACACACCCTAGCCGTAGCCGGCGGCGAGCCAGGGCTGCTAATCCTCACTTATCTCTGATTTTTTTTAACCGAGCAGGCAACAGCCACATGCGACTGCCGAACTAAACAGAACAAGGGTTGACTCCCAAGAACGACAACGCCTTTTTTTGGCATCACGAGGCCGTATAATCCGAATTTACGAAGCAAGTAAGCATACAAATAGCCGGCGGCGAGCCAGGGCTGGTAATCCTCACTTATCTCTGATTGTTTTTTAACCGAGCAGGCAACAGCCACATGCGACTGCCGAACTAAACAGAAGGGTTGACTCCCAAGAACGACAACGCCTTTTTTTTTTTGCATCACGAGGCCGTATAATCCGAATTTACGAAGCAAGTAAGCATACAAATAGAACCAAGATTAATCCAGTAGGAAGCATCTTACTAATACAATCCTCAGAGAAAAAACAATGAAAACGAAAACTATCTGAGGTGTGTGTACATGAGCTTTTGATTCCAATTTGATCTAGATGCAGTTATCCAAAACCGAAGAACCCAACTAAATGAAACTAAAATTTTCAGCTTTAAATTAGGTTTTCAATATTAGCTAACTGATTTTTTTTGTAGTTATTACTTTGGTTTCATGCCGGTTAACCATATCACTCGAAGAACCGAAATGTGCCCAATAAGACGATACATAGCCCAAACCTAATGAAGAAAATAAAACCCTAAATATCAGTCGTCCATATTCTAGAACCAAACACCTTTTCCCCCCAACTCCATGGGCCCTCGAGCAGCAACAACCTAACCCCTCAAACCTACTATGAACGGGTGTAACTGATTTTTTTTATAGTTATTACTTTGGTTTCATGCCGGTTAACCATGTCACTCGAAGAACAGAAGTGTGCCCAATAAGACGATATATAGCCCAAACCTAATAGAGAAAATAAAACCCTAAATATCATTCGTCCATATTCTAGAGCCAAACACCTTTCCCGCCCAACTCCATGAGCCCTCAAGCAGAAACAATCTAACCCCTCAAACCTACTATGAGCGGTGCCCAATGGGTGTTTCCTCCTGTACCACTCACTTGGTGGGTAGTCTATAGTCCTATTTAGAGATTACTTTATGTTATTTTTTACAATAACAAATTAAAAATGGGTATAAATGCAAAATTCATAATTATTTTTAGATAACCTTTAATAATTATATGATGGATAAGTTTGATCTAGACTTAAGGGGATAATTTGTGCACATTTAGTGAGTTATTTCCTAACTTTACATAATGACAACGCTGACTAGTTTGTATCCATATTCAAGGTTACTTTAGTTCAATTTATACAATGGTTGAGGTGGATAATTTAGAAACAAATTATATCCAACGACTATCGTTGTCAGTCTACACAGAGTTAGATGGTGTGATATTTAAATTTATTTTCTAGAAATTTCTTCGATTGCCCTTTTTTAGACTTTTTCTCTTTTTCTGGAACTAACCCATGAACCCGTGCTCCTGCACATCTAGAATATTACATTTATATGAATACTAAAAGTTCAATGGATAAATTTGGTATGTACAAATAATTAATTTTGTTTGTATTCATTTGCTAGCACAATATATATTTAAATATTCTATATTCTCTATCTAGTTATGATACATTTGTCAATTACTATGTATGTGTTTTTATCGTTGCATTTTACCTTAGTAGTTTCTTAATATGTATTTACTTGAAAGCTAACTTAAACTATAACTGCTATTGTTGTATTCCTTCTGTGACATCGGGAATCGATATTATGGCTTCCAAATTTTGATCTTATTCGATGTTGTATTTTTTATTCATGTATTAAGTTGAAATAGTGCCTATCTTATCTTTTTTTTTCTAAATTTTCCACTTATACTTTATTCAAAAAATATGTTATAAGTCCTAGATTATATCTTAGTTATTACTACAATGACATAAATAGTCACTTCGACCTGCACTAAGGCACTGGTAGTATTGGTCTATGAAAAATAGAGTGTTTATAGTTAAACTACCCAAATTGGTAAATATATAAAAAAATATTTAAAGTAACAACTTACAAATATTATTGTGATAGAGTTTTTATATAATTTAGAATGTTTTTAGTGTCACTAGTATATGTTTGTTAAGGGAATTTTTTTCATGATCGATAAAAATAATAAAAAATATATTATTTATTACTAATATATGTATGGGTACTTGTTATACTAGTATATTTAATTCAAATGTAAAACTATAGAACTAGGTAATTTGGAGTCGTATATGATGTACTTGATGGTTATTTACTTCTTTTTCATCATAGATTATATATTGGTGGTTTAGACGTAAATTTGAGGGACATTTCAATTTAATTATATTTTAGGCCTCATTTGGTGTGGCTCCCGTTTGTGGTTTGTGGTGTCGAAGCCAGAGCCCTTCAGACCAAGTTGGTTTTGCTACTCCACCTCTATATCTCAAAACGGCTTCAGCTCCTACTCCATCTTTGTATCTTAAAAGTTAAAACGGCTTCGTCTCCGACTCCATATATTTATCGTCGAAAGCGCTTCTCTTGGCGGACTCGTTTGGTATGGCTCCACCCGCTCGAGTGCGAGAGCCACACCAAACAGGTCCTTAAAAGAATAAATGTGAGTAATTTAGATGTAAATACAAAGATGTCTATATAGTAGCTCGTGTTTTAGTCCTTTCCTGTTCTCGTTCCTTCTTTGAGTTGGCTTCTATTAATTTAGTGCAGTATTTGGATAAAAGACAGCAAATTAGCAGCTAGCTATGACCAGTGGAAAATCAACGGTCAGAGCTCGAAACTGTAATGCTTATCCCCCAAATTGGGAACGATCCAACAGACAGACGAAGTTTTCCTCCGGTACGGTCAAGCAGCTTGAATCTTGATCCTGTCTTCACAAAAAGTTGGAAAACACGGTTGCACTACTCGCACTAGTAGCCATCTGAAACCACCATATGTTCCTCGTCCGATTCGCCGCGAATTAAACTAGGCACGCGAGACACTTCCAGCCGCTTTCCTGGCCTGTATACAATTCCTCGCCGCCGGCCGCCGCTCGGTGCATACCGATACGCTGCACATGCTGTATACGACGTCCATCGTCTATCCGCCGATGGCTACGGACCACTCACTATACGTAGCCGCCGGCATGGCCCGCCCGGCCTCGCGGTCGTCGCGTTGCCCCCGGCGCCCGGTGCCCAATCGGCAGCTGCCAGCGCGCCCGCGCGTGCCTCATGCCCTCATCGCACTCACAACTCGATCGCAAGCGAAAGCGGCAAGCAGCCAGCCAGCAACCAAGCAAAAAAACAAAGGTTTCTGACCCTTCCCAAGGTATACGTACGTACTCCGTAGAATATACTAGGTTTCCGCTCGTTGCGTGACCTTGACCTGATCGCCATCAACATCATGCGGCACGGACACAATCCATGCATGAATCCAAAGTTCCACTTCCGCGTGCTCGATCGGCTCTTGGCTGCAGCTTGCATTGACCCGTTCAATTTTTTTGACCCGTCCTGCTAGTACGATCCCTGCCATGTACGAACGCGACCTCGTTCCCATACTTCTGATCCAGTAGTAGTAAGTGTTAAGGTACCAACTCCGTGTTGTTCCGTTCTTCATCCATCCCTGGCCTATAAATACTCACACTCGTGCATCGACCTCTCCACACCGCATCACAAAGCGCAACAGCCAGAGACAAGCAAACAAACCAAGCCTTTACGATCTGAATCGATCTAGAGCTAGCATCTCCTCGACGATCCCCCGAACTTTGAAGTTGCTGTCCGCAACTTTGAGGTCGAGGTAATGGCGCCCGTGTATGCAGCTGCAGACCACGGCACCAACGGCGGCTCCGGCCTGACCCTGAACCCGGCGGCGGTGGCGCAGCGGGCACTCAGCCTCGTCGGCGCGTCCACGCCCCTGTCGTCCACGCCGCCGGCATACGGGAACATCGTCACCGTGCTGAGCATCGACGGCGGAGGCGTGCGCGGGATCATTCCCGGCACCATCCTCGGCTTCCTCGAGGAGAAGCTGCAGGAGTTCGATGCGCGGCCGGACGCGAGGCTCGCGGACTACTTCGACGTGATCGCCGGGACGAGCACCGGCGGGCTGGTGACCGCCATGCTCACGGCGCCGAACAAGGACGGCCGCCCGCTGTTTGCCGCCAAGGACATCAACGACTTCTACCTCAAGCACTGCCCCAAGATCTTCCCACCCAACAGCAGCGGCGGTCCTCTGGGGCTGTTCAAGAAGCTGTCGGGCCCCAAGTACGACGGCAAGTACCTCCACTCCCTCGTCCGGGAGCTCCTCGGCGAGACGAGGGTCAGCCAGGCGCTTCAGAACATCGTCATCCCGACCTTCGACATCAAGCTCTTGCAGCCCACCGTCTTCTCCAAATACGATGTACGTCCATGCACAAGTTAGAGACATTTGATAATAATGGATATGCGCTGAATGTGCAATCTCGCTGCATGGTTGAATCTTTCGCTGTGCTAACGCTCCGGTGATTCACGCAGGCCATTAACGATGTCTCCAAGGACGCTCTGCTCTCGGACGTGTGCATCAGCACGTCCGCCGCGCCGACCTACCTCCCAGGGCACCAGTTCGAGACCAAGGACAAGGATGGCAAGCCCCGGGCTTTCAACCTCATCGACGGAGGCGTCGCAGCAAACAATCCGGTGAGTGACTGATTTGATTGACCACACAACTAACGTGCTAACGGCGACAAACACGAGGTGACGAGTAACACTTAGCTAGTACTAGCTAGATAAGAAAATGTGCACCGAACTTGACAAATTTCGCAGTGTATTGTCAACGGCATGTACGTAGTAAAAACAAGTGGATTACCAACCGTTTAATGTTGAGTTGACTTCTCTATGAACTGTTATCGATCGAGGCTGACGAAACTTGACAAATTTTGCAGACGCTGCTGGCGATGACGGACGTGAGCAAGCAGATCCTCCTGGGCAACCAGGACTTCTTCCCGATCAAGCCAGCGGACTACGGCAAGTTCATGGTGCTGTCGCTGGGCACCGGCTCCGCCAAGGTGGAGGAGAAGTTCGACGCCGTGCAGTCCAGCAAGTGGGGCCTTCTGGGGTGGCTCAACAACAAGGACACCACGCCGATCATCGACAGCTTCAGCCAGGCCAGCGCCGACCTCGTCGACATCCACGCCTCCGTGCTCTTCCAGGCGCTGCACTCGGCGAAGCAGTACCTCCGGATCCAGGACGACGAGCTCACGGGAGAGACGTCGTCCGTCGACGTGTCCACCGTGGAGAACCTGAACCGCCTCGTCGGCGTCGGCAAGGGGCTGCTGAAGAAGCCGGCGTGCAAGGTGAACATCGAGACAGGCAAGAACGAGCCCGACGCCCACAGAGGCACCAATGAGGATGAACTCGTCCGTTTCGCCGAGATGCTGGTACGGGAGCGCCGGGCCAGGATCCAGAAAAAAGGCAACGACAACACACTTTAAACGTGCATGGAGAGATATTCTGCAATCCATTCGTTTATTTATGATGTTTGCTTTGGAATCCTTTTAACTTAGTGATATAACTAAATGAATGTCACAAAAAATGTCTTAAAGGTAGTCAAATTCCATATTGTGACAATATTTGCCCGTCATAACACCAATTGCAGCCGTCATAAATTTAGGACAATGATGGTGTGTCAAAAAATATTTTATATGACAAGGATGGTGTGTCATAATTCTTTTATTAGTTTTTTAAATACTAGTAGAAATGCACGTGCGACACGCACGTGTCTAAAAAAAAGTTTTTTTTTAACATGAGAAGTGTTGAGTTCATGACTATTACATTTTACAAAGACAAAAACATATATTTTCTCAAGATTACAAATTCAACTCCTAAAGTTTATGAAAAAATGTATCTTGTAATTATATTAGATTAAAATTTTGAACCTAAATAATTTCGAATATATCAGCATTGGGCTCATGGAATGTTAACATACATTCAGCCAGCATTACGTTCTGCTTCTTTTCTTTTCTTTTTCTTATATAAAATGTTAAGATTAGTCAATCACCATAATTAAATCTATATCAGCCTGCTATCATAGATCTTCAAAAATGAGAACAACAGTGTGTAAGGCAAATAGAGAGAGCTTCCCACCAAAACTTTTAAAGCATGATGATTCACTATGAAACATTTGGTTGGACTACCGTGAAGTATATGGATGAGAGACGTCAATCACCTAGAAACCTGGTTGGAAGCATGAAGTCTGAAATAAACTCGGTGATCAAAGAATCTGAATTCTCATCTTCCACAGCATTCACTGAAGTTTCATGCTTCTTCAAACGAAGTAGTAGCTTAGAATTGTCATATGAGATATAAGCACACAAACACAACAACGATGAAAAATGAGAAATTTGGCACAATGTCCACTTACCGTCTCTGATCCAAAATGCAAGCGCCTCCAAACATATTTACCTCCTTGAGCCCTATGCACTTTATACAAATCCTATCACTACAAGAGATATGACCTTCTATGATGATTTTCTCATAAGGATGGCTAATTTGTTGCTAGTCAGTCTGTTTTAATATGTTTTTTGGTGTTAATATGACTTCATGAAAAAAATTCTTTGGCCATCATTAAGAGCCAGTAGAAATCATCGTAAAATAAAGGATTTCTACACTGTGACTAACTACAAATCATCATAACATGCTAACTGGCCATTGTCACCAATCTCTGGCAACATCAGTTCATTGTAAATATCTTATTTAAAGTTTAACAAGCTACGTGTAACCCTACATATCATAAGTTTTTTCATTTTCCATTTGATAGGCCACAACCTATATACATAATACCAGTTAGCTTGCTTTCAAAAGTAAAAAAAAAGTTAATTTCTAAAATGTAAAGTTATACAAATGCATTCAAAACAAGAATGCAAGAATTCAAAGCATTCCTTAAATATTCGCAACTTTGCCATATAATCAAGAGATATATAACAATGCCCCTTCTTCAACTCTTCAGCCTTTTCCCATGTAATACTTGCCCTGTTCAATGTAAATAGTACTCCAGAATGTGTGATAAGGATGTTTTAGAGAGAAGGTACCTCAGAAAATCAGTAATGTGAAATCTAACCATGGAAACATAAAGATGTATTTATATGACCAATGCTATAGGCTTTACAGAGGATTGATGACTGATGTGATGCAATAAATTGAGACTGGCATTATAGAGGGTTTTGTAAATTTGTTTACCATTATCAGATTTAATATAGAACACATTACCTGATCAAGATTTCGGGTGCAGTTCATATAACAATAATTTAATTTGAAATACCCAGGTGGAAAAAAGGCAGTTTTGAGGAGATTTTATTTCACATAAATACTTTAATGCTTCTAGTAGACTTTTCCTTTCATTATTGACTACACTACAGGGCCGGGACCATGACCAAAAGGAGCAAAATCCAATTTGTGGTTCATACTATAGAATTTAGACAAAGTAAATACGGAAAGCTCAGGATGACATCGGTTGAATTGATATTGACATTTGATATAAATAAATAAAATAAAAAGAATCGAACTTGCATGAGGTGGAATGGATGGAGAGTGAAATTGGTCAAACATAAAAAAAAAACAAAAGCAGTAGCTACAAATGACGTACTCTGGCTTTGTGGGCATGCATGACACTCGCTGGCTTGTGTACGTGCCCTAATTGCCGGCGATTTGCACCTCCACGGCTCCACTTCCTGCACCTGCGATGCCATGCAGAGTATTAATCAAGCCGGGTGTTGACAGCAGAGTAACGATGGCGATGGTTGATGATGCGCGTGAGGAAGGTCGAACTGGAGGACGTCGGCTTGATTAGTTGTCACGATCGACAGAAAGAGAGAGCATCGACTATCATATCCATACGTCAACTTCTTGAGGAGATCAAGGCCGTGGTAGAGTGCGAGGAAGGCGTCGCGGATGTTCTTCTCATCATGATGGACCTTTTTGCAGTGGAAGAAGGCGGCGGCGGGATCGGCGTCGTCCTTACAGAGCACGTTGACGAGCTCCGCCCTAACCGGTTGCGTTGCCGTGCTGACATATTCGAATTCCAATCCTCCACACATACAGATTTGGCGCAGAGCCGCCGCCCAAGCCACGGCAAGCCGCGGGTAGTAGTTTGCAGCGCGTAAGGAAATTTCGCAGCGGAGGGGAGATCACATCCGGGAGGTGCAGCGCTGCCAAGCTTCACGCGTCGAAAGGGGCCTCGACAGGCGGAGGCCAGTGCTCGGCTCGCGGTGGTGACTGTAGTGCGGCTTCGCCATGTTCTCTGGGGTTGGTCGTGGCCGCGGACGGCGGATCCCACTCACCACGACAGCAGCGTCCAGCCACCGGCAGTTGTCGCAGCCTCGCAGGCAGGGAGCGGAGTCGTCGACGCAGGTGTCGTGCAATTGAATTTCGCGAGGGGAGGGGACGGGTGGGTGGGTGCGAGCGGACGGGAGGGAGGCGAGAGGGACCGAGCGGACGGGAAGGAGTCGACATGCGGAGAGGGATCGGTTGGCGGCGTTGCCCTGCGGAGGCATGAAGCGAAACACGCTGTCACATAAGTATCGTCCCTTCGGGATAATGGTTGGATAGAAAATCTAAACGATCCAACGGAGGAGATCTGTGACAGGTGTCCTCTAATTCCTTCGCTCCTTTATAGTATAGATTATTGTGAAAGATGGCTTGTAGGCCCAACTGCCACCTAGTCAAGCGACTATAATGCCGTCGAGTTCTACGCTGAAGAGTCGTGTCTGTGGCTTGTCTACGGATTGCTTTTTTTTTTTACAATGAACAACTTTTATTATCAGCAGCACATTGCTGCTATAAGCCTGACAGAAGGCATGTTTACCGAGTCCAAAGCAAACCCTCAGAGGGCATTGCTGGACATGAGCCGAGTTGGTACACACATGCTGAAGAGAAGAACTAAAAACAGCAGAGCTGTTAAAAGCCTGTTTCGCTAAAGAATCAACAGTGGTGTTGAGATTCCCACTAATCTTGAAGATCTTGGATCCGCGCCGACCTGCGTAATTTGCAAACAGCTGGGTGAAGAGTTTAATCCTCCACTCCGGAGGATTGGATTGATCTGCAGTATTGAGAAATTGCACTAGCTTCTGGCAATCTAATAGGAAGTTGGTGTTATTGAAATTAAGGAGGTCATTTATCATTGCCGCAAGGGCTAATGAAGCCGCCTCTGCCATGAGTCCCTGTCATGAGAGCTTTGACGTAGATAGTCCGAGCCGGCTGTACATGCGAGTTGACAAAAAGAATTCCAAGACCAACATGCTGGTCTAGTAACACCATAGATGTTGATCAATGTCGTTAATCCTATCCATAATCACATATCTTTCCCGGTGACTGTGGTATTTTCATGCACAGTGCACGGGAACCAGAAGAAAAGACTCCACGGTTCAAAAAAAAATAAAAATAAAAATCACATATCATTCTAGTAACTGACAAGTCAAAGCAATTGCTCAATGGCAGTGATGCATATCCAATGAAGCCATATGACTACTACTAGCAGTAGTCATATCTATACATACTTATAAAAGTCGAGGCCAAAGGCCGGGTCCGTCGAAGACACAGTTTACTGCTCTCAGAACAGTAGACCCGTTAACACAGTACCGGATTTTATGAACAGTATACCCGTTAATAAACAGTAAAAACCCGGTAAGAGGAACAGCGAAACCCGTTATGAAAAACAGTAAACCCGTTAATAAACAGTAAACCCCCACTAAGAAACAGTAAAATTCGTTATGAAACAGTAACATCGTCAACCAACACAGTACCCCGTTACCGCTAGAACAGTACCAACCCGCTAGCAAATATGAACCGAACAGACAAAAAAAAAAGGATTACTGCCCGCGCTTTGCGCGGGCTCCCCTGCTAGTATATATCTAAAGACTAAAGATAGTCCACAGAAACCCGTTTATGAACTTATCGTACCGATTTTTTATAATAAAAAAATAAGTGTGGCTATCATATTCTCAAAAGATGGCGTCATGCACCACTGATTTATACCAGTAAACACGTTCACGCTATTGATTATGGACTACGCAAAAGCTTAGTCCTGTTGTATATGGAGCAGATCAGAGCTACTGCTGATGTACCATCCATTCTTATTTTGAAGCGGTGTTGCGGAAAATTACCAAAGTCACAGACACACGAGAAGTTTAATTTCCACTCGAGGAAATGCGATAGGTAGATAGCTAGAGAAGTCAAAGACGATGCTCTCTGAACTGAGAAATGGTAGAGTAGAGACTGCCCTAGCTGGTACTGCAAAAGAGTACGTAGTACTTTGCGAGCTAGTAGATTCTACGAGATGCATGCATAGTTGCATACCTTCTTCTTATTCAGCACTTCTGTCCTTTTGTTAAGAACGGAACCCTAGATCCTTATCTATCTGTCAGAACCAACGACGACGTTTATTAAAATTGCGGCGGCGTCCATGTTGTCTATGAATTTGATACCTTACTGACGATAGATGGCACGATCGATTAATTGATATACGTGCTTTGATAATATTTAACAGGTTCGCTCAGCATAATCCATGCTGATCACATGGTTATCTTGTGATGAAAAAGATTTATGGAGAGCAATGAACGACTTGGCAAATACATGCACTGTACCTAGAGTGGCCCGTTCAACACTCGCGTGGTGGATGTGAGTACGTAGAAAAATGCTATTTATTTTTCTTTCAGAAAACATAAATGATGCATCTAAGTAGAAATGTAGAATGTTTGAATCGAAAAAAGAAATGTAGAATGTTCGGCGTGGCAAAAATGTGATGGACCGTGGACGTTCAGCCAACTGGGGCTGCGTAGCTAAACTAGAGCCAAAGGACACAAACACTTTGCATAAACAAGAGGCAAAGTGGCAAACGGACACACCCTAGTCGTAGCCGGCGGCGAGCCAGGGCTGCTTATCCTCACTTATCTCTGATTTTTTTTAACCGAGCAGGCAACAGCCACATGCGACTGCCGAACTAAACAGAACAAGGGTTGACTCCGAAAGAACGACAACGCCTTTTTTTTTTGGCATCACGAGGCCGTACAATCCGAATTTACGAAGCAAGTAAGAATACAAATAAAGCCAAGATTAATCCAGTAGGAAGCATTTTATACTAACTAGCAAATATGCACGTGCGTCACGCACGTGTTTGTATTGTTGGACATTTTTTTATTTTATTTCCACCTCCATGTTACAGTTGTTGTTCATTCACAGTGTGGACATTTGCTAGGTTTTTCTTCCTTGTTTGTCATAACAGAGAAAATCATGTGTGTTCATATTTTTATTATTGTCTTTTTAGTTGCTAATACATATGTATGCATGCATTCGTATTGATGTGTCTTCGTATTATTCTACTTTTCTCAATTAGTTTATTTATTATAGTTGCATGCATGCATCCATATTTTTCCTTTTTTCCAATTAATCTATTTATTAGTTGCATTCATGCATCTTGACGTGTATTATTTTTCTTCTTTTTCCGAACGATCTGCGGTAGGCGGCGGTGCATCCATATTTTCCTTTTCCCAATTAATAACGGCGTGGGCGGATACGTTTTTTTGGGAAAAACAATTGAGGAGGCCGACGCTCCTCGGGTATAGGTGGGTTGGGTATTTTTTTGTGCAAAAAAATAGCGATCCGAGGAACCAGTCCAATGGCGGTCAAAGTAGATTAGCTCCACCTGTGATGAAATCCAATTTGGGAATCAAAGCACAACAACTACAGTTGTGATATACTCAACTCCAACGGAGATAAGATTAGGGCTTCTGAGATCATGTAGTAGATTGTTTAATTATATATAAACATGGTTGACTGAAGGCACAAACACGAAAGCAAACAATTGAGACCGACGTTCCTGGGAGAGGACACCGAACCGAAGTGGCTGGGAGTCCGATGATAATAGACTTCCTCCGTATAGGCTAATACGTTTCATTTTTTTGGAAAAAAAAATTGAGACCGATGTTCATGGGGTATAGGTGGGTTGGGTTATTTTTTTTGAGAAAAAAATAAAGATTTGAGGAACCACGAGTATAAACACACGTAAAGAATTAAAAGTTTTCCGGCTGGGCCCGTTTGTCAGGTTAAGACGGGGGATTAGATGTGTTGGATCTATGATCTAAGGTCTAAAATATAGAGTGGGTAGGAATTTTCAGGTGACATGTATTTTTCAATTCCTTCGCTCTTTTATAGTATAGATACAATCCTCAAAGAAAAAAACAATGAAAACGAAAACTATCTTAGGTGGGTGTACATGAGCTTTTGATTCCAATTTGATCTAGATGCAATTACCCAAAACCGAAGAACCCAACTAAATGAAACTAAAATTTTCGGTTTTAAATTAGGTTTTCAATAGTAACTAACTGATTTTTTTATAGTTATTACTTTGGTTTCATGTCAGTTAACCACGTCACTCGGAGCACCGAAGTGTGTCCAACAAGACGATATATAGCCCAAACCTAATGAAGAAATAAAACCCTAAATATCATTCGTCCATATTCTAGAACCAAATACCTTTTCCCCCAACTCCATGAGCCCTCGAGCAGGAGCAACCTAACCCGTCAAACCTACTATGAGCGGGTGTAACTGTTTTTTATAGTTATTACTTTGGTTTCATGTCGGTTAACCATGTCACTCAAAGAACCGAAGTGTGCCCAACAAAATGATATATAACCCAAACCTAATGGAGATTACTTTATGTTATTTTTTACAATAACAAATTAAAAATGGGTATAAATGCAAAATTCATAATTATTTTTAGATAACCTTTAATAATTATATGATGGATAAGTTTGATCTAGACTTAAGGGGATAATTTGTGCACATTTAGTGAGTTATTTCCTAACTTTACATAATGACAACGCTGACTAGTTTGTATCCATATTGAAGGTTACTTTAGTTCTATTTATACAATGGTTGAGGTGAATAATTTAGAAACAAATTATATCCAATGACTATTGTTGTCAGTCTACACAGAGTTAGATGGTGTGATATTTAAATTTATTTTCTAGAAATTTCTTCGATTGCCCTTTTTCAGACTGTTTTCTCTTTTTCTCGAACTAACCCATGACCCGTGCTCCTGCACATCTAGAATATTCATATTATATTTATATGAATACTAAAAGTTCAGTTGATAAATTTGGTACATACAAATAATTAATTTTGTTTGTATTCATTTGCTGGCACAATATATATTTAAATATTCTATATTCTCTATCTAGTTATGATACATTTGTCAATTACTATGTATGCGTTTTTATCGTTGCATTGCACCTTAGTAGTTTCTTAATACTCCCTCCGTTCATTTATCTCCGTCATTTTAGTCTTAGGCGTAGTGACCAAGGAGCAGAGTAAAACCACTCAGTTTGCATTTAATCATCGTGTGCTAAGCGCATACGAGGAGTCACAGGCTAGGAACAGCCAATGAGCAGTAAAGAGATAATAAATGCAGACGGGTGGTAGCCAATGAGCAGCAAACAAACAATAAATACGGACAAGTCCCAAGCTAATATGAAGGAGATTTTTGAATAAAAAGTTTTTGGTTAGACAAAGGAGATAAATGAATGGAGGGGGTATGTATTTACTTGAAACCTAACTTAAACTATAACTGCTATTATCGTATTCCTTCTGTGACATCAGGAATCGATATTATGGCTTCCAAGTTTGATCTTTATTCAATGCAGTATTTTTTTTATTCATGTGTTAAGTTGAAATAGTGCCTATCTTATCTTTTTTTCTAAATTTCCCACTTATACTTTATTCAAAAATATGTTCTAAACCCTAGATTATATCTTAGTTACTACAATGACATAAATAGTCACTTCGACCTGCACTAAGGCACTGGTAGTATTGGTCTATAAAAAATAGAGTGTTTATAATTAAACTACCCAAATTTGTATGTTAAAATATAAAAAATATTTAAAGTAACAACTTACAAATATTATTGTGATAGAGTTTTTAGATAATTTAGAATTTTTTAGTGTCACTAGTATATGTTTGTTAAGGGATGCGAACACAAGGTTGACAAGTACCCTTGTGTGTTTGTTTTGTGATGAGTGATTGTCAATGTGATCCACGAAGTAGGTTGAGTGGTGACTACCCTACTATGGCGAAAGCTATGTGTGCGATATATCTCTTGGCTTGTGTTGTGCAGGTGTGCAGCTCGGAGGCGGTGGTCGACGGCGAGGAGAAGGTCAAGTAGAGACGTGCCGTGCCGACGGAACGGGAGTGGTGAAGGACGGACGTGAGGCTTGGACTGAGGGACCAGGAGGCCGGGTGACTAGCCGCGGTGGCTGACACTTGGGACATCGACGAGCGCAAGTGTACATGGGTGATGAAGACGGCGTCGATCAAGTCAAGATGGAGGACGATGGCGTCGTGGCACTTGGCGGAGGCTGGTGGGTCAAGTCAAGAAGGAAGAAGGCGAAGGCATCAAGCTTGGCGAAGGTCGGACACGCGTCGACATTGGGGGCTTGGTGGTTTCGTCCTCAAAACCATCGGCGGGGTTTGGTGGTTTTGTCCTCAAAACCATCGGTGGCGGGTTCATAGGTTTGGACCTCAAAACCCGGGCGGAGGTTCCGAGGAGGAACGGACAGTAGTGGCGGTGTCGGGGAAGTCGTGTTGAGGCGAAGCTACCGGTGAGGAGGCGCTATGGCTGTCGGATGAAGATGAAGCCGGGTTGGACCATAACGCCCTTGGACTAAGTGGTTTGACTCAATTATATCCAGGGGCAAAACTGAGATTGTGTAAAAGTCCTGTTAAATAGGATGAGGGAGCCCCCATCTCCCTCATCTCCACTATTTGCATTTTCTTTATCCTTGTTAGGGTTTCCCCTCCCCTTAGGTGCTTGTGAGAGAGAGGTCCACAAATCCTTGTGATTTGTGTAAGAACCAAGATTTAAAGTGGGAAAGGAGGTCCCGAATCCTCCTTGTGTCCTCTGAGATTTGGCAGAAGAATCACTCTTTGTGTTCTTGATGTGTTCTTCACGTTCTTCTCCTTCACCCTCTCGTTCTTGAGTCGATTCATCGTTTCTAGACCATTTTGATCCGTTCTTTTTGCGTTGGTTTGATCTATGATGTGAGTTAAACCTTTCCACCGAAGAAAATCAACTAATTCCTCATGAGCTCGCAGATCGGGCGATTTCTTGGTCTAGGTCACAAGAACCGGTGTTTTTCGTTCCCCTTCGATTTCCCGTTGATTGACTTCAAATTGGGTGATGACCTCTTAGAGGTAGCTCTCCTACTGCCTTGTGATCATACTCACCAAGTTTCGTGGCAGTTGGTGAAGATTTGGCCACAAATCCATGGATCGAAGTGAGGAGGCGATTTTTGGGGTGTTTTGTTCGTCTATCTGCGCGATCCGCGGACAGTCCGCGCCTAGTCGGCGGACAGTCCAGGAGTCAGGATTGAGCACTCTAGAACCCTTGTTTCATTGTGTGATTTTTTGTTTTTGACCGGCGGACAATCCAGGGTCCAACCGCGGACAGTTCGGTGTCTTCGGGACAGTTTCTGAGAGTTTTTCTGGTGGTGCTGATTTTTGTACTGTGGACAGTCCGCACCAAGACTGTGGATAGTCCGCAGTTCATTTTTTGAATCGTGTCCAGAACTGGTTCCACTCAATGTTGGTTTTAGATTTTGGCCTGCGGACAGTCCGGACCAAGACTGCGGACAGCCCGCCGTTCTCTACTGAGGCGTGTCCAGAACCTTGTCCGCTCGGTGTGTTTTCTAGAAGTGACCTGCGGACAGTCTGGCGCAAACCACGGATAGTCCACCGCTGTGGTCAAGTTTTAGCACTGTTTCTATTGCCGGTAAGTCTCGTGCCGCCGGACAGTCCGAGCTGGTGACCCGGATAGTCCGAGACTGCTCCTACGGACAGTCCGCCACTTGAACTCGGACAGTCTGCCACTTCATAGAAAAAGCTTTTCTTGCTCCGTATTTTGTAGGCATTTTTCCTTTGCTTATCTAGTGCTCTTCCAAGTGCTCAAGCCTTGTTGTGAGGTATCTTGCTACCGATTAGCACATGTATCTCACGGCTTTGGTGTGAGTTTGCTTTGGGCTTGTGTGTTGAGCCGAGGACCAAAGTTTCAAAAGAAATTTGAGGCTCCCATTCATCCCCCCTCTGGTCGCTGTTTCTAGTCCTTCAATTGGTATCAGAACTGGTTAAGGATCATTCCAACTTAATCGGTCCGTGATCCACGAAGACAATTTGTTTGAGGGCAAAATTTGTCTCCGACTTTCTTTGTCAAGTTTTGAGCTTTCTTTTACTAACACTAACGGTGCTTTGAGAAATGGCACCAAGCTCCTCTCCTTGTGTGTCTTTGTCTTTAGGTTTGAGTGATGCGATTTCAGACGAGGATGACCACAACTGGAGGAAGATGCATGCGGAGCTTGACAAGGATGATCAAGTGATGGCATTGATGCAGCTCTTGATGGATGGGGTGAATCAAGAAGAAAATCTTCTACACAAGCTTCACAAGATGAGTCGAGGTAGACTCGCCCAAGGTATAATTGGCTTGTTCACTCATCTTTGTGCTCATGGCGAGTTGATTTTTGAGCTTAAGAAGAAGTTGGAAATGTCTAGGCTTGGTAGTGTAAATGCTTCTACTTCATGCAAGTCTAGTATATCTTTGCCTTGTAGCTCTTGTGATAGCTTGCGCCTAGATCATGACAAGTTGAAAAGAGAACTTAGGCGTAATGTGATCCTTCTCGAGAGTGCTAATGAAGTGATTGACTTGCCTTGCTTTACTTGTAAAGACTTGCGCAAGGATCTTGATTGTGCTAGAGATGAACTTACCTTGCTTAAATCAAATGCTTCTTTACCATGTACTTCTTGTGAGTTTTTGCTTGCTAAAATTAATGAATTAAAATTGACTCACTCCACATGTGTAGATGAACTTGAGCATGCTAGGGCTAAAATTGATGAGATAAGTTCTAGGCCTTGTAGCTTGTGCTCTTTAAATGTGAATGATGATGCTTGCCTTACTTCTTGTGATAATCATGATGCTTTGCTTGATGTAAATGATGATGTTTCTTTGACTGGTCTCATTTGCACATCATGCATTGAATTTGAAAATGAAGTTTTGGCTTTGAAACAAATGCGTGATGATATGAGCGCTAAGTTGGTTGAGCAAAATGAGATGAGTGCCAACCTCGAGAAAGAGAATGAACTCTTGCATACCACTTATGCCGAGTGCATTGGGAAGGAGATGGAAAACTTGAAAATGCTCCTTGTGGTACTTGTGATCGTCTCAAGTTTGAAAATGAGGTTTTGGCTAAAAGATGCAAGAGTTTTTGTGCTAAGTCTTTGGATTCTCGCGATTCTTGCAACTCCGATGTTGGTGTTTCTAAGATTGCTTCTTTGCAACTGGAGTTGAGTTCTTGTGTTGCGCGTGAATCTTTGGATGATGGCACTTGTGCTAAGGCTTCGGATAGCTCTTCTATAGCTGGTCCTAAGCTTGTTGGTTCTTTGGCTAATGTCCAAGTGATTTCTCATGGCAAGGGTGCTTCTTGCATTTTTGGGACCCAAGTTCCTAAACCAACCTTTCATTGCACTTTTTGCAAGAAAACTGGACATTCATTCGATTTCTGCTTTCACAGTGTCAAACATGAGCGACGTGTTTGAGCTAAGGCTTTTAGGCCATGTGGCCTCTCCCATGGCACATGTGCTCCTAGTGTTGGCACCAAGTTAAGTGTTGATGCTTCTTGTTCTAAGTCCCAAGGGACTTCTCACTTGATGGAGAATGGTGATTTGTCCTCTCGGACCATGCCTTCTAATAGGCCCTTGTACCATTGCTCTTTTTTGTGGGAAAGATGGGATCAAGAGAGTTTTTGCTACCAGTGTGCCAAACACATGCGAGAACTTGTTCTTCTAGGCCTTTGAATGTTCATAGCCTTTCTCATGGCATGGATACTTGTGAGCCTAGAAAGAAGCCTCTTTTCATTAATGGATTTTATGACTCCTTCTCTAGTGGGCTAGGTCATGATCACGGACATGCTTCTAGTGCGTCTTGTGTTGGTCCATGACATGCTTCTCGTGATGCTTCTATTGGTTCTTCTCATAAGACCTTGGGAGATATTTGCCTCTTTTCTCTTGGTACCGCTCATTCTTCTTCTTGAGCTGCCCTTTTGAGGAATGCTTCCAAGGATCTTTCAAAAATGCATTTGAACCAACATTTGCATCATGCTAACCCACATGATAAGTTAAGTGCTTCTTTTAGACGTGTGACCAAGTCTTGGGTTCCCAAGTATATGCTTGTTAACCCTTCAGGATCCAAGACTCGGGTTTCTTTGTCCTCTCGTGTGTAGGTACGAGGACATGGGGTGGAGAACATGTGCGTGGTGGAGCTTGATCCTTTGTATGGTGTGATCAAGACTTGATGGTTCTCTACACCCATTGTGATGGCCTCCAAGAGGCATGTGTTTTATTGTGGCGCCTACATACACCTTGTGAGCTATCATATATACTCATACCTTGTACATTCATGTTTCCTACTTGTGATATGAGATAGTTGTTCATGTGCTCACTTTACAGTTCTCATATGTATCATGCTTTTATATCTAGTCTAGTATGTTTTATCTTGTGTATCTTATGCCTTCCTAGCTTTTTGTAGATCTTGGTGGATTAGCCACTTTTCATGTTAGTGTGTGATCCTCATGAACATTTTGCCATGTTTCACCATGTGCTTAATTTGTGTAGTTGGCATGGTGTTCATTAGGTGTCTTTTTTTAGTTGTTAACTTTTGTATAGTTACCTCCCCGTTGACATGTTTGCTAGCCCAAGTTTTTAGCCTTTTTAATTAGTATCTTTTTACATGCTTTTCTTTCAAATTGCCCTTCCCCCCTAGCGGACCACGTTTTCCCTTTCGTGGTGATCGCTTTGCTTCTTGGCCTAGGATGAGTGGTTTTTCAGCTGACCCTTTTTCTAAGCAAATGGTCCAACGCTGGTATGCTTCATAGTTTACTAACCCCCAGTGTTGAGTCATTTGCTTATCCTATGGCTTTCTATTAAGTAGGACGGAGGAATGGAGAACATGTAGCTCATTGACTCTGGATGTTTGCGCCACATGACTAGATGTCTCAAATGGTTCTCCAACCTCAATTAAAGGTAAGTCTAGCGCTTTGAGTTTGTTTTTTACCTTCCTTTTAGCTTGGAAAGCTTTGGATCTTGTATCTTAGTTTCTTGGTTTTCTTTGCAGTTTAGTTTCTATTTTTGATTTTTTTTGTATCATATTGCATATCATATCATCATGTATCATATTGCATCCTGAGCTTTATCCGTATAGTAGCTAGATTGACACTATGCTCTTGTTGGGGATGTTATGGATATACATGATGTGCTTTTGGCTTGGACTCCTTTTGATCAATTGATGCTTGTTATGAGCTAAGCTTGTTTTTTAAACTATGAACTTGATTAAAACTTGTTGAAACATGAAATGTGTTCACCACTACTTGTGGCAACCAGCATGTCTAGAATGTGTCGAGATCTCTTTTGCTTCATATATATGCTTAGTTCCTACGGCTCATACCTTGAGTTACACACTTGCTTGAGAAACTTGATTTTGTGCTAAAACTTGAAAAACAAGCTAAGTGATTTGAAAAGATCGGGATGGGTCTGTGCTATCCTATGTCAGAGTATCGAGACAGCTCCCAATTGCACTTATGGGTGAACTTGAGCTCTGTAATGAATACCGAGATCATTGTCTTAAGCTTATGATTTCCTTCGGCATAGGCTTGACATGGTCGCTGCATTAGGTTTTGATGGCACAGATAACCTCCCGCACACACTTGTTTTGACAAACTTTGGTGATAAGCTGCATAACTCTGATAAATTTTATTTGGTATCTAAAATTTGATTCAGTCACAAGTTTGTCTCATGACATGATGTGTAAACTTTGTTTGGGGTAGTTCACTTTGCATACATGTGTAGCACACGATCGATCTCCTGTCTATCTTTGTTATGTGCTCTTTTGGTGTTGAACCCTTTTTTAAATTGCTCAAACTTGATCAAACTCGCTACAATGCCATATTTCATCTCATTTGATCACTTTGAGCATTTGCTAGCACTTGTATTTGTTGCTATATATACATGACAACATCAGCTAGAGCATCCTTTCAATCTACTTGCTATAATCTTGAAGCTTTTGTATTTGTGCATCTTTGCATCCATAGCATGATTTGAGGGGGAGTTGCAATCTTTGGGGTCTAGCTTGATAAGTGCATGTGTCAACAAGGGGGAGAAATGTTTCACAGTCACCATGTCACAAGGGGAGAAATATTTAGAAAAAGGGGAGAAACATCCAATTCCACCCAAAGTTGAGAGATATGCATTCATTTGAGAGAGATTGCACTTGTTTAGGGGGAGTTGCATTTGAGTTGCTTTTGCTAGATGTGTTGAGCCTTTGCCTCTTCTGGAGGGTCTAGTAGTTTTTTGACTTTTCGAACTTTGCTAGTGGTGTTGGGCCCGTTGCCTCTTCTTGAGGGCTAGCTGTGTTTTACTTGGTTGCGTCGAGCCATTGTCCATGTCTTTGGGGACCAAGTTTTGCTCATTTCAAATGACCTGGTTTTGCCTTTTCTTTAGCTTTTGGTCATTTAGTTGAGCTCTTTGTTTTCTCTTCTTCTTTTTCTTTTGCTCAAGCTGTTCGTGTATTGGTGTTGATAATGCACTCATCAAGGGGGAGATTGTGAACACAAGGTTGACAAGTACCCTTGTGTGTTTGTTTTGTGATGAGTGATTATCAATGTGATCCACGAAATAGGTTGAGTGGTGACTAACCCTACCATGGCGAAAACTATGTATGCGACATGTCCTATGTTGTACAGGTGTTGAGCTCGGAGGTGGTGGTCGACGACGAGGAGAAGGTCAAGTAGAGACATGTCGTGTCGACGGACCGAGAGTGGTGAAGGGCGGATGTAAGGCTTGGACCGAGGGACCAGGAAGCCAGGTGACTAGCCACGGTGGCTGACACTTGGGACATCGACGAGCGCAAGTGTACATGGGTGATGAAGATGGTGTCATTCAAGTCAAGATGGAGGACGATGGCGTCGTGACACTTGGCGGAGGCCGGTGGGTCAAGTCAAGAAGGAAGACAAATGTGTCAAGCTTGGCGGAGGTCGGACACGCGTTGACATCGGGGGTTTGGTAGTTTCGTCCTCAAAACCATCGGTGGGGTTTGGTGGTTTCGTCCTCAAAACCATCGGTGGCGGGTTTACGGGTTTGAGCCTTAAAACCCGGGTGGAGGTTCCAAGGAGGAACGGACGGTACGTGGTGGCATCAGGGAGATCGTGTCGAGGCGAAGCTATCGGTGAGGAGGAGCGGTGGCCGTCGGATGAAGATGAAGCTGGGTTGGACCATAACGCCCTTGGACTAAGTGGTTTGACTCAATTGTATTCAGGGGAAAAACTAGGATTGTGTAATAGCCCTGTTAAATAGGATGAGGGAGCCCTCATCTCCCTCACCTCCTCCATTTACATTTTTTCTTTATCCTTGTTAGGGTTTCCCCTCCCCTTTGGTGTTTGTGAGAGAGAGAGGTCCACAAATCCTTGTGATTTGTGTAAGAACCAAGATTTGAAGTGGGAAAGGAGGTCCCGAATCCTCTTGTGTCCTCCGGGATTTGGTGGAAGAATCACTCTTTGTGTTCTTGATGTGTTCTTCGTGTTCTTCTCCTTCCCCCTCTCGTTCTTGAGTCGATTCGTCGTTTCTAGACCATTTTGATCCGTTCTTTTTGCGTTGGTTTAAGCTATGACGTGAGTTGAACCTTTCCACTGAAGAAAATCAACTAATTCCTCATGAGCTCGCAGATCGGGCGATTTCTGGGTCTAGGTCTCAAGAACTGATGTTTTTTACCCCCCCCTTCGATTTCCCGTTGATTGGCTTCAAATTGGGCGATGACCTCTTAGAGGTAGCTCCCCTACTGCCTTGTGATCATACTCACCAAGTTTTGTGGCAGTTGGTAAAGATTTGGCCACAAATCCATGGATCGAAGTGAGGAGGCGATTTTCGGGGTGTTCTGTTCGTCTGTTTGCGCGATTCGCGGATAGTCCGTGCTTGGTCGACGAACAGTCCGGGAGTCTGGATCGAGCACTCCAGAACCCTTGTTTCGTTGTGTGATTTTTCATTTTTGATCGGCGGACAGTCCGGGGACCAACCGCGGATAGTCCGGTGTCTTCGGGACAGTTTCTGAGAGTTTTTCTAGTGGTGCTGATTTTTGTACTGTGGACAGTCCGCACCCAAACTGCGGACAGTTCGCAATTCATTTTCCGAACCGTTTCCAGAACTGGTTCCACTCAGTGTTGGTTTTAGATTTTGGCCTGCGGATAGTCCGGACCAAGACCGCGGACAGTCCGCCGTTCTCTGCTGAAGCGTGTCCAGAACCTTGTCTACTCGGTGTGTTTTTCTGGAAGTGACCTGCGGACAGTCCGGCGCAAACCACGGACAGTCCGCCGCTGTGGTCAAGTTTTAGCACCATTTCTGTTGCCGGTAAGTCTCGTGCCGCCGGACAGTCTGAGTTGGTGACCCGGACAGTCCGAGACTGCTCCTGCGGACAGTCCGCCACTTGAACTCGGACAGTCCGCCACTTTACAGAAAAAGCTTTTCTTGCTCCGTCTTTTGTAGGCATGTTTCCTTTGCTTCTCTAGTGCTCTTCCAAGTGCTCAAGCCTTCTTGTGAGATACCTTGCTACCAAACAGGTCCTTATAAGAATAGATGTGAGTAATTATTTAGATGTAAATACAAAGATGTCTACGTAGTAGCTCGTGTTTTAGTCCTTTCCTGTTCTCGTTCCTTCTTTGAGTTGGCTTCTATTAATTTAGTGCAGTATTTGGATAAAAGACAGCAAATTAGCAGCTAGCTATGACCAGTGGAAAATCAACGGTCAGAGCTCGAAACTGTAATGCTTATCCCCCAAATTGGGAACGATCCAACAGACAGACGAAGTTTTCTTCACAAAAGGTTGGAAAACACGGTTGCACTACTCGCACTAGTAGCCATCTGAAACCACCATATGTTCCTCGTCCGATTCGCCGCGAACTAAACTAGGCACGCGAGAAACTTCCATCCGCCGCTCGGTGCACTACCGATACGCTGCACATGCTGTATACGACGTCCATCGTCTATCCGCCGATGGCTACGGACCACTCACTATACGTAGCCGCCGGCATGGCCCGCCCGACCGCGCGGTCGTCGCGTTGCCCCCGGCGCCCGGTGCCCAATCGGCAGCTGCCAGCGCGCCCGCGCGTTCCTCATCGCACTCACAACTCGATCGCAATACTCCGTAGAATATACTAGGTTTCCGCTCGTTCGCGACCTTGACCTGATCGCCATCAACATCATGCGGCACGGACACAATCCATGCATGAATCCAAAGTTCCACTTCCACGTGCTCGATCGGCTCTTGGCTGCAGACCCGTTCAATTTTTTTGACCCGTCCTGCTAGTACGATCCCTGCCATGTACGAACGCGACTTCGTTCCCATACTTCTGATCCAGTAGTAGTAGGAGTGTTAAGGTACCAACTCCGTGTTGTTCCGTTCTTCATCCATCCCTGGCCTATAAATACTCACACTCGTGCATCGTCCTCGCCACACCGCATCACAAAGCGCAACAGCCAGAGACAAGCAAACAAACCAAGCCTTTACGATCTGAATCGATCTAGAGCTAGCATCTCCTCGACGATCCCCCGAACTTTGTAGTTGCTGTCCGCGCCTTTGAGGTCGAGGTAATGGCGCCCGTGTATGTTGCTGCGGACCACGGCACCAACGGCGGCTCCGGCCTGACCCTGAACCCGGCGGCGGTGGCGCAGCGGGCACTCAGCCTCGTCGGCGCGTCCACGCCCCTGTCGTCCACGCCGCCGGCATACGGGAACATCGTCACCGTGCTGAGCATCGACGGCGGCGGCGTGCGCGGGATCATTCCCGGCACCATCCTCGGCTTCCTCGAGGAGAAGCTGCAGGAGTTCGATGCGCGGCCGGACGCGAGGCTCGCGGACTACTTCGACGTGATCGCCGGGACGAGCACGGGCGGGCTGGTGACCGCCATGCTCACGGCGCCGAACAAGGACGGCCGCCCGCTGTTTGCCGCCAAGGACATCAACGACTTCTACCTCAAGCACTGCCCCAAGATCTTCCCACCCAACAGCAGCGGCGGTCCTCTGGGGCTGTTCAAGAAGCTGTCGGGCCCCAAGTACGACGGCAAGTACCTCCACTCCCTCGTCCGGGAGCTCCTCGGCGAGACGAGGGTCAGCCAGGCGCTTCAGAACATCGTCATCCCGACCTTCGACATCAAGCTCTTGCAGCCCACCGTCTTCTCCAAATACGATGTACGTCCATGCACAAGTTAGAGACATTTGATAATAATGGATATGCGCTGAATGTGCAATCTCGCTGCATGGTTGAACCTTTCGCTGTGCTAACGCTCCGGTGATTCACGCAGGCCATTAACGATGTCTCCAAGGACGCTCTGCTCTCGGACGTGTGCATCAGCACGTCTGCCGCGCCGACGTACCTCCCAGGGCACCAGTTCGAGACCAAGGACAAGGACGGCAAGCCCCGGGCCTTCAACCTCATCGACGGAGGCGTCGCAGCAAACAATCCGGTGAGTGACTGATTTGATTGACCACACAACTAACGTGCTAACGGCGACAAACACGAGGTGACGAGTAACACTTAGCTAGTACTAGCTAGATAAGAAAATGTGCACCAAACTTGACAGATTTCGCAGTGTACTGTCAACGGCATGTAGTAAAAACAAGTGGATTACCAACCGTTTAATGTTGAGTTGACTTCTCTATGAACTGTTATCGATCGAGGCTGACGAAACTTGACAAATTTTGCAGACGCTGCTGGCGATGACGGACGTGAGCAAGCAGATCCTCCTGGGCAACCAGGACTTCTTCCCGATCAAGCCAGCGGACTACGGCAAGTTCATGGTGCTCTCCCTGGGCACCGGCTCCGCCAAGGTGGAGGAGAAGTTCGACGCCGTGCAGTCCAGCAAGTGGGGCCTTCTGGGGTGGCTCAACAACAAGGACACCACGCCGATCATCGACAGCTTCAGCCAGGCCAGCGCCGACCTCGTCGACATCCACGCCTCCGTGCTCTTCCAGGCGCTGCACTCGGCGAAGCAGTACCTCCGGATCCAGGACGACGAGCTCACGGGAGAGACGTCGTCCGTCGACGTGTCCACCGTGGAGAACCTGAACCGCCTCGTCGGCGTCGGCAAGGGGCTGCTGAAGAAGCCGGCGTGCAAGGTGAACATCGAGACAGGCAAGAACGAGCCCGACGACCACAGAGGCACCAATGAGGATGAACTCGTCCGTTTCGCCAAGATGCTGGTACGGGAGCGCCGGGCCAGGATCCAGAAAAAAGGCAACGACAACACACTTTAAACGTGCGTGGAGAGATATTCTGCAATCCATTCGTTTATACTCATGTTCTGTGTATCCACTTCAGTTAGTTCTTCCAAAACCATCCCAAAAGGAGCAGCCATGCCGCCCTCACGATGGGGGAGCTCTTTTCTATATTCAAGAAACAGAGAGAGAGATGATCTCAAAAAAAACAGAGGAGAGAGAGAGAGAGCGAGCTAGGGTTAGGGAGATTGAGAGAGAGAGAGCGCGCTTTGATCCACCAAATCCATCACTAAAAGAGAGATTTGTGGAGGATTGAGAGCCTCTCCCCATTTGTTGGCTCTCAGCTCTTGTATGTGCACTGAAATGGTTGCTTGTGTATGGATGAATTGGCATGAAAAGGATATGTGTATTCTTTGATATATTGAGTATAAGATGCTGGGGCTGATGTATTAGTGAGCTAATTGATGCTAGTATATTGTTACTAGAAGATGAAACAACTTGTGGTTTGTTGGATTCATATTTAGGTGCTATTTCGAATCATGCACACAAGGTGTTCCGTGACATGTTAATCTTTTTTTACCTCTACAGGTACACATATTGGAAAACCATACACCCACGAACCAAGAGTACAGTCAATTGAAAAAACTAGGTACTTCTTCCTCTGTTTTTGAATATACTTCCCTCCGTTCCAAATTATAAGCCATTTTGACTTTTTGGTACATCTATTTTGTTATGCATCTAAATATAATAATATGTCTAGATACGTAACAAAATGGATGAACCAAAAAAATGAAAGCGATTTATAATTTGGAACGGATAGAGTATAACTTTTATGAGCAGTAATGTACTAGTTCGTTTGTAGCATGTCATAAAACTGTCATATATCTAAAAATGAAATCTCAATAGTCAGTACCATAACAAAAGAAATGTTTCAGACTAAATAAAATGTTGCCTGCCGAATGACAGTGATGCATATCAGAAAATTTTCAAACCACGGATTAGTCATCACAAATCTAAAGATAGTCCACAGAATCAACTTAGCATACATACTCTTCTTTTAACCGTGTCATACGCTCATGCATCATTAATTTTTATATACTACTAGTCGTTGTTAACACATGTCCACGCTATTGATTATGGACTATGCAAACCTTGGTCCTGTTTGATTTGTGAAAAATATTATATATCCATTCTTATTTTGAAGTGTGGCGTGGTATATGTAAAACGACAACGTGTGACAATTATCCAAGTCGCTCACACGCAGAAGTTTCCGCTCGAAACAGATGGATTTAATTAAAAGCACCGGTAGGAAGAGTATTTGAAGAGAGATTCTACGATGATCTTGTTCTGAATCTGCATAAAAATCCTTTTGTTTAAGAAAGGAAAGCTGGCTGCGTGTTTGTGACTGTCACAACCAACGTTTAATTTTGCCTGTCCATATTGTCTTTGAATTTAATACCCTACTGATGGCACGATAGATTGATATGTACTACACTTAATTACGTACTCAACATCATCGTTAGTTGTATTATGGCTACCTTGTTCTCTGCACCTGCATGCACTGCAGTATCCCGTTCAACATTCACATGCTGGAGCTGGATGTGATGTGCGTAGATTTTTTTTTTGTGTGTTTCAAAAGATAGAAACATGTAGGATGTGCATAGAATGTTAGGCTGGGCAAAACGCCATGGAATGTTCTGCGAACTGCGGAGATTAATTATAGTAGCAAAAAGGGCAGGGGCGTTAATAGTTCTCTGTGTAAAACAATGCAATGCCCACGGACAGACTTTGGTCTAAGCGGGCAGGCGGCTCGCTAGTGCTGATTACAAGCCTCCCATATATAAAAATGAAGCAGGCAACTGCAAGGCATGCATCAACCATGCAGGACAGCTCAATTAAGCAAAACATGGGGAGGCTAATAACGACGTTGACAATGGCTGGCTTCGAACCTTAGTACCAGTAATGTCGTTACGGTACCAAACGTCGACAAGTTGATATATATTTTTCAAATTAGAAAATATTGGATAATTTAATATAGATTGAGAAATCCACAGGAAAAAAATTGCTATATTTTTATCGACAGAAAATGTTAATTCATATCTATCAGATTATGGGCCGTTTATTTTGTTTGGAGATTCGTGTTGTCCCCTTAACGGACTGTCTAGCTATCAACGGACAGCTTTGTTCTGACCAATAAAAAGATGACAACTCAGCAAAAAAAAAACAACTTTGTATTGCTAGATTCAAAAACTTTGAACTATCACATTGTAAACTTTGTACTACTAGATCCAAAACTTTAAACTTAGGATTTACAAACTTTCAATTATGGCATTACAAACTTTGTTCTACTAGGTTCAAAACTTTTGAACTTATCACATTATAAACTTTACACTGCTAGATTCAAAACTTTACACTCAAGATTTATAAAACTTTGAACTATGACATTACAAACTTTATACTTCTAGGTATAAAACTTTAAACTACGACATTATAAACTTTGTGTCGCTAGGTTCAAAACTTTATACTCAGGATTAATAAACTTTGTGCTGCTAGGTTCAAAATTTTACACTCAGAATTCATAAACTTTCAACTATGACATTACAAACTTTGTACTGCTAGGTTTAAAACCTTGAACTATAACATTATAAACTTTGTACTGCAGGTTCAAAACTCAAACGAGCGGGTTTTCCAACCCGTTAGCTGTCAATCCAAAATTGAACAGATATAAAGCCAACAAAAACTATCGACAAATTTATATGTGTATTATCTGTTAGATTTTTCTTTGGGTAGTTGTCTTCTTTTTAAAGAAATATGTCACAAATTTCTAGATAAACTCTTATTTTTTATATATAATAATAGAGGCGGTCAATTTTTTTAAAAAAAATAGATCATTGACTATCGGGTGACTGAGCCTAAAAAACAAGGATGCTTTAGAACTTTCAGGATTTCTCTTGTGGAGACTACAAATTGGAAAAATTAACACGGTCCTTTCTTCCAACGATCCTTTTACCCAATTAGAAATAGTAAAGATAGAATAGCTCACGGCAAATTGAGTGTAGAAGTAGAACTCACACTTAACACTTATTTCTGTTCCTGTCGTCCTTTCTTCCCTGAGTTGGTCTCCTGTTCCTTGGTCCAGTAGCGATATGACCAGTGGAAAATCAACGGTCAGAACACTAATGTGTGGAGTAGGGCGGTACCAGCCGAGCTTTGATTTTTTTCCTGCCAAACAGTTACATGCAGTGGGGGAGCTAGAAATTTACGGCAGGGTACGCCACATATACAAAATTTCGAAGCTGGGGAGCTTCATCATTTCCTTTATCATCATTCTGTGCTAGCACAAGTTAGGGAGCTTCACCATCATTGTGTGCTGGCACAAGTGCTAACCGCAAATTGCTCTCATTGCTCTCAATCTCAAAATGAGCATTTGGTGTGGATATAGAGGCTTTTTTTCTCCTTTGCAGCTTTCTCCCACAATACCAATATGCTAACACCCTTCTTCTTCATCTACGTTATAAGAATTAAGAATACAATAAAAAGAATTAGAACAAGAAATTTTCAATAGAAAACCAAGGAGTGAACCTATAGGGTGTTCTGCATCTGCTCTGCTCACCTTGCTTGAAGCCGCCGAGGGGAGGGCCGGTCGACCACTCGGCCAGTCGGTCGGACACCAGGACACAAACGCCGGTCGCCGGAGGGTGCTGCAGCCTGCAGAAGGGGCGCCGCCGCTGCCGGCCGGCTCCTTAGCGCTGGGAGGAGCCAACCGCAGCAAGGAAGGGGAAGGGGAAAGGGGCAGGGCTGGCGAGTTGGCCGGAGAGGGGGAGGTGGCGAGGTGCTGCCCGCCGGCGCCAGTCGTCGGAGTGGGCGCGAGTCGTGATGCCGTGCTGCGGCGCTGTCACGCGGACTCGCGGAGTAGCCGAGTGCCCGAACAGGGAAAGAGGCACGGGCAGGGGGTGACGTGAGCGACGGACGGAGATTGTATTCTGGGCTTTGTTGATTCGTTCCTTCGTGGGCTGCCACAAACGGATGTTTTATTGGGCCACAGTTCCTTCGTGAGCTATATTTGCACCACAGTATGACGTGAATGTATAGGATACGTATAAACCAGTGTACTTATTATTTTTTCCACTCAAATCTTGGGTATACCAAAGAATACAGGGGCATACCCCTAACCAGTGTACTTATTATTTTTTCCACTCAAATCTTGGGTATACCAAAGAATACAGGGGCATACCCCTACCGCCGCCCATGGTTACACGATCCATCTAGAACAACTACTCCCTCCGTCGCAAAAATAAATACACATCTCGTTTCCTGAGATATCAAACTCTTTTAATTTTAACTAAATATACAGAAAATAATATCAATGTTTATATTTTAAAATAAATTTATTACGAGATATTTGTGAGGATAAGGCTAGCGCCCGGACGTCCGGCCCCAGACTTGCGTCCTGAGGCAACTCTCGCGCCTCCGTGCCCACATCACATCCCACGCGCTCCGTCCCGTTCCCAACTAGCGCTAGCGTCTGGAACCATGGCCCACGCCCATCCCGTGTCCCACATGGTAGAACCACACCCCGCGCCCATCCCGCATCCACACGGCGGAATTGCAACCCGCGCCCACCTGCCCTGCTTGTGGATGCGCGCTGTGGAGGTGTCTGCAGGCTTCAGGCGCTGGCACGTGAACCACGGCGGCGACACGGCGCACTAGCAGCATCAGGCGAACAGCGGCCTATGACACAAGATCTACTTTTGAAATATCCAGACGAAACATTTGCAATTTACGTCTGAAAACATATGAAACACTGAAACATTTGTTTGAAACGTGCGAGTATAGTCATTGCAACATGTACAACACCAAATCAACTTTTGAAACATTCAGATGAAACATTTGAAACAAATGTCTCAAACACTTGAAACATACGCTTGCAACATGTATATATTACCATTACAACATATGCGCCCATCCCGCATCCACATGGCGGAATTGCGACCAGCGCCCACTTGCCCTGCTTGTGGATGCGCGTTGTGAAGGTGTCTGCAGGCCTCAGGCGCTAGCACGTGAACCACGTCGGCGACGCGGCGCACTAGCAGCATCAGATGAACAACGGCCTATGACACAAAATCTACTTTTGAAACATCCAGACGAAACATTTGCAATTTATGTCTGAAAACAGATGAAACACTTGAAACATGTGTTTGAAACGTGCGAGTATAGTCATTGCAACATGTGCAACACCAGATCAACTTTTGAAACATTCGAAACAAATGTCTCAAACACTTGAAACATACGCTTGCAACATGTATATATTACCATTACAACATATGCAACATCCTAAATCGACTTTTGCAACATTCAGATGAAACACTTAAAACATAAGTTAGAAACTCCTAAAACACTTCAAACACGGCGTTGTCGATAGCCATGGCCTACCTGGTGGAGAACTGCGGTAACCAGCAAGCTCAGGTCCAGAGGAACGTCAAGAACAAACAGCCCAGCATGCGTAGGCCTCCCCTTCCTGTCGCTGGAGACGAAGTCTAGATCGACGGCGACCTCCGATCCTCTTGGTGGCACCGAGGTGGTGGCGGCATGGTGCCCATCATGGCCGCGATGTGCGAGGTGGACAGGGGCGCGCCGGTGAATAGGGGCGAGGCTTGGGATAGTGGCGCGGCCAACGATGGGGTGCAACGTGGCAGGGGAAAGGGCGTTGCATACGCTGGGGACGGGCGCGCAGTGAGGGAAGGGGCGGTGCGGCGGCTGATGCGTGGTGATGCTCCGACAACCAGATACAGTGCGATGGGAAAGAGCACGCATGTTGGGCTTGGGCTGTCCGCTACGCAGGTCCATAAAGAGAGCGTCCAGATGGGGCGAACGCCCGTGACCAAGTATTAGCGTATATTTGTTATATACTTCATAAACATGATCACTTTTTTATATATATTACGTCAAAATTGAACGGCTTTGACTCGACTTGTTTTGGGGCAGAAAGAGTAGTGTTGGCAAAGCACACCCGAACAAGGCACGAGACTTCTTGCCGCTTCGTCGGCGTAGAATTCCACGCCGCTCGTCGGAACACCCTTGCGAGCTGCGGCACGTGCCTACGCATACGTCCGGACTATCGGGTGACACGGCGCCCGCGTGCGCGTGTGCGCCCCGCACTAGGTCGCGATCGCAATTCGCAAGCAAAAAGCCAGCCAACCCAGCTAGTGGCACCGGTCGAATGGATGGGCTGCCACGGAAAACAGGTTTTCCGGCCCATGCATGCCCATCACGCCAAAGCGGAAGTGCGGACCGGAACTGGACTTTTCCTTTTTTCCACCGAGCAAAAAAAAAATATCGTGGTTTCCACTCGTGCGCGACCTTGACCCAATCCTGCGATCGTCCACACCGCGACGGCGACCTGACAGGATCTTCGTCCCTTTCCATCCATGGGGACTCACGAGCTTCCCACCTCCCAGTATCTGCTGACGAAATCACCATTTTTGATTCAGTAAACTCCCCGTGTTGTCCCATTCTTTAACGTGTTGTCCCCTTCGTACTCTTGTATAAAACAATGCAATGCCCACGGGCCACGGACAGACTTTGAGCTTACTAGGCGGGCAGCGGCTAGCTGGTCGTAATCCTCTCACGGCCTAAAAAAAAACCAGGCTGAAAAGTATTGTTCACTGATTTGTTATGAGAAAAAACATTGTCATATCTGATAAGCTCAAGTGAACGGGGCTAGAACGAAGCAGGCAACTGGCAAGGCATGCATCAACCATGCACGACAGCTGAATTAAGCAAAACAAGGGGGCTAATAACGACGTTGACAATGGCTGGCTTCGAACCGTAGTACATAAGTAATGTCGTTCCCGTACTAACCGTCGACAGTTGATATATATTCTTCACAGTAGAAAAATATTAGATGATTCAATATAGATTCAGAAAATCACCGGAACATTATTTTTATATATAATAACAGGGGCGGTCAAAAAAATTTTTTTAAAAAAAGATCATTGACTATCGGGTGACTGAGCCTAAAAAAACAATGATGCTCTAGAACTTAAAGGATTTCTCTCGTGTGGACTAAAAAGTTGGAAAAATCAACACGGTCCTTTCTTCCAACGATCCTTTAATTTATTCCTTTTACCCAATTAGAAATACTATACTACTAAAGATAAGATAGAATAGCTCACGGCAAACTGAGTGTAGAACTCGGACTTAACACTTGTCATTTCTGTTCCTGTCGTCCTTTCTTCCCTGAGTTGGTCTCCTGTTCCTTGGTCCAGTAGCGATATGATCAGTGGAAAATCAACGGTCAGACCAGAACTGTGTGGAGTAGGGCGGTGCCTGTCAAGCTTGAAACGCGCAGCGAAACAAGGCAACGAGGCTTCCAGCCGCTCGGAACACCGATACCCGCTGCAAGTATACGTACGCATCCGTCCGGTTCGCGCGCGCGTCTATACCGGCGACCCGGCGCGCCCAATTGCCTGCGCCCGCGTGCTTGTGTGCGTCCCCGCACTCGATCGCGACAGTGATCGCAATTTCGCAAGCAAAAAGGCCAGCCAACCCGGCAACTGGCACCGATCGAATGGATGGGCTGCTGCGGAAAATAAGGTTTTCCGGCCCATGCAAGCCCATCACGCCGAAGCGGACTTTTCGTCTTTTCCACCGAGCAAAAAAAAAAAAAAAATCACGGTTTCCACTCGTGCGCGACCTTGACCCAATCCTGCGATCGTCCACACCGCGACGGCGACCGGACAGGATCTTCGTCCTGTCCGGCTGTCCGGCCCGGGCCCGGGCCCGCGTACGTGCCTGTTTGATCTGTTCAATGCAGCTTTCTGACTCGTCACCCCCTTTTCATCCCTGGAGACTCACGAGCTTCGACCTCCGAGTATCCGCTGACGAAATCAGCATTTTTGATTCAGTAAACCCCCCGTACGTGTTGTCCCATTCTTTAACGTTTAACCCTGCTCTCCATCGGTTATAAATGCTCCTGCCTGCATCGACCCAGCTACTGCATGCTACACACAGCACGAAGCACGCTCGCTCAACAGCCAAAGGCAACAAGACAGAGCCTTTTCTGAGCATCTCCTGCTCCTCCGAGCTAGGGAGGTTTGGTCGATCTGATTGTTTGTTAGTCGGTGATTGAGTGAACGAAGTCGTCGTCGTACGTGTCTTCCATGGCGCCAGTGTACGTTGGGGAGCTCGGCACCACCAACGGGTCCGGCTCCGGCTCCGGCTCCGGCCTGACGCTGAACCCGGTGGCGCGGCGGGCGATCAGCCGCGGCGCGTCGACGCTGGGCACGCCCAAGTCGCCCCCGCCGGCCTACGGGAGCATCGTCACCGTGCTGAGCATCGATGGCGGCGGCGTGCGCGGGATCATCCCGGGCACCATCCTCGGCTTCCTCGAGGAAAAGCTGCAGGTGATGATTATTTATTCATATATATGTATACGAGTTGCATACGGCCATACGGGAACCATGCATGTTGTCTAACCATGGATTTTGTGACTGCAGGAGCTCGACGGGCCAGACGCGAGACTCGCGGACTACTTCGACGTGATCGCCGGGACGAGCACCGGCGGGCTGGTGACCGCCATGCTCACGGCGCCGAACAAGGACGGCCGTCCGCTCTTTGCCGCCAAGGACATCAACGACTTCTACCTCGAGCACTGCCCCAAGATCTTCCCGTCCGGCAGGTGAGGATCCATCCAACCTTTGCATGCACGAACAAATACGAGTCAACGAGTCATACTTACTAGCCTTCAGGTCGTCGCATGAGGCGTGGTGCAAATGTTTGACTGGATCAATCGTCTTGTGTGTTGTGTTGTGCAGCGGCGGTCCTCTGGGATTGTTCAAGAGCCTGGCCGGGCCCAAGTACGACGGCAAGTACCTCCACTCCATCGTCCGGGAGCTCCTCGGCGAGACGAAGGTCAGCCAGGCGCTCCAGAACATCGTCATCCCCACCTTCGACATCAAGCTCCTCCAGCCCACCATCTTCTCCAGATACGATGTACGTCCATGCACAAATACATCTGAGATAGGATAGGATCGGAGCACAATCGTCGATGCATGGACGACTTTGGACCTTTCACCGTGCTAATGCTCCGGTGATGAATTCACGCAGGCCAAGAGCGATGTTTCCAAGGACGCTCTGCTCTCGGACGTGTGCATCAGCACGTCCGCCGCGCCGACGTACCTCCCGGGACACCAGTTCGAGACGACAGACAAGGACGGCAAGCCCCGGGCCTTCAACCTCATCGACGGAGGCGTCGCCGCAAACAATCCGGTGGGTGACCGGACATGATGCTACGTGCTACTACGTGCATAGTCGTTGTTGACTTCTATGAATCGTGACGCTGACGAAACTGCTCCACAAATTTTGCAGACGCTGCTGGCGATGACGCACGTGAGCAAGCAGATCCTGCTGGGCAACCAGGACTTCTTCTCGATGATGCCCGCGGACTACGGCAAGTTCATGGTGCTGTCGCTGGGCACGGGGTCCGCCAAGGTGGAGGAGAAGTTCGACGCCGTGCAGTCCAGCAAGTGGGGCATCCTGGGGTGGCTCTACAACAAGGGCGCCACGCCCATCATCGACAGCTTCAGCCAGGCCAGCTCCGACCTCGTCAACATCCACGCCTCCGTGCTCTTCCAGGCGCTGCACTCGGAGAGGCAGTACCTCCGCATCCAGGACGACGAGCTCAAGGGCGACACGTCGTCCGTCGACGTGTCTACTAGGGAGAACCTGAACCGCCTCGTCGACGTCGGCAAGGCGCTGCTGAAGAGGCCGGTGTGCAAGGTGAACGTTGAGACTGGCAAGAACGAGCCGGACGGACATAGGGGCACCAATGAGCAGGAGCTGATCCATTTCGCCCGGATGCTCGTAGATGAGCGACGGGCGAGGCTTCAGAAGAAAGGCAACAGCACACTGGTGTAAAATGGATGGGCTAAGATACTCTTGTGTCAAATAGTTGTGTAGGATATAGATTACATGATAGCATATATAAGCATGCATGCTCCGTATATAATTCATTCCTTTATTCATGTCCTTTGTCCACGTTGGTTAGTACTTCCAAAAAAAACCTTGCACGTAATGGCCTTGTGCACATGCGCACATGTATATCGGTACCACTGTTAAACATTCAAATTTTAACCTCAAATACAAGGATTGTTTGTACCCCAGAAAAAGTATTCTGTTTGTACTCAATGCATCCTAAAACTCTAAAAAATTATTATATTTGTGGATGGATGGTAGTAAATTGTTTTATGTGAACACAACAGTATGATTTTCTTGGAGATCCATATACATGTTGCTCCCTTGTTTGTCTACAACTCTCCATGCAGAAGCAAAGCAGAAAGCAACAAATTAAATGAGATTAGCAAGCATCACTCATTTTGTGGTGTACAAAAGGTGGAATTTGAAATCAGATTTATGCCTAAGCAAGTAAAGGAAAAAACATGCTATCGAAGTATAAGTGAATTATTCACTTTTCTCTATCAGAAGCATTGGGTTAAACTAGTCAGAGTATACAACTTAATATGGTATCAGAGGCACAAGTCTTTAATTCGAATCCTGTTAGGTACAATTAAATAAAATAATTAAAACTTGTATGTCTGTATTTTGGGTTAAATCAGTTGATGCATGTAACTAAATAGATGCAATTTCCAATAGACTCCTAGCTAGTGTGTTCTCTAACTAAAGACATGGTTTGGTATGGAGGCCCTAAAAACCTACTTTAATTCGATTTTGTGGTAGTTTTAGGGCTTTTTCTTGTCTAAGTGTGAAATATTCTGTTTCGATTAAGGTTTGTTGTTTCAACTTTTTTAGAGCCCCAATTCACCACCTTCTCGAGGCCATTTGATTCTTAGAAATGGCATGATTCATCTTTAGTGTATATGAGTAGTTAGTTAGCACGTTCACGCTCACTAGTACACCGGTGCTTTCTCTTGGCGCCACCCATTTTTCACTGGTGGTTCGGAAAGAGTAGGCGCCACTAGAAATAAAATTGTGGGTCCAGATTATGAACCACCAATGTAAATTCATTTTTACTGGTTGTTTTCTTAAGTTTACTGCCAGTAAAAATGCATGATTTCTATTGGCGGTAGCCTTAAGAAAACAACCAGTAAAAATGTATTTATAGTGGCGGTTTTAATAACCTAGCGTCAATACAAATAGACGCCAAACATTAAAAACTAAGTACTAAAATCTGAAATTTTCAAACGGCCTCAGATAGAGAAATGACCAAAATAAAACTTGTAGATTTCAAAAAATAATAGAACTTTGTTGTTTATAACATTTTCATTTGAAATCATTTGATGTTTCAAAATACTGTTTGAAATTCAATTTTTAAATAATTGAAGAACTCTGATATCTCTTTTTAATCTCTGGCTAAAACTTGTAACTAGTCTTTCCCCCTTATACTATCTTCAAATTACTTAATTTTTTCCTAAAATTTTGTAAAATCATGCTCTATCAATTTATTGTGTTCTTATATCTAATATTTTGGTCATCTTTTCTTGTGAACATTTCAAAATTTGAGTTTCAAAAATGACAACTTCAAACATCATTTTGAAACATCAAATGATTTCAGCTCAAGAAGTCATGAACATAAAAGTTGTAGAACTCATCAAGATCTATACCTTTTATTTTGTCATTTCTTCATCAGACAAAGTGGTAGTAAACATTGTTCACAAATGACATATCTCTTATATAGTTTCACAAACTATGTGAGAGATTTATGAATTTGTGAACAATGTAAACTATCACTTTGTCGGATGAAGAAATAACCAAAATAAAAGTTATAGACCTTGATGAGTTCTACAACTTTGTTGTTAATGACTTTTGCAACCAAAATCATTAACTATTTCAAAATCTTGTTTGAAGTTCTCATTTTTTGAAATTCAAAATTTGAATTTTTCAAACCAAGTCACATGAAAAGATGGCCACAATGAAAGTTGTAGATCTCGATGATTTCTAGAACTTTGTAGTTGACAACATTTTCATTTGAAATCATTTTATCACGGAAAACTACGTTTAAATTTCTCAAATTTGAATTTTGAATTTTTTAAACGACCTCGGATGGAGAAACAACCAAAACGAAAGTTGTAGAACTCAAAAAGTTATGTAACTTTATAGTTGACAACTTTTTCATTTAAAGTCATCTTGTTAAGAAAAACTATGTTTAAATTTATCAAATTTAAAATTTGAATTTTTCAAACGACCTCGGATGGAGAAACAACCAAAATGAAAGTTGTAGATCTCGAAAAGTTATGCAACTTTGTAGTTGACAACTTTTTTATTTAAATTCGTTGAGAGTCTCAAACAATCAATTTAAACTCGATTGACGATAATATGAAGAGAAAGAAAATCCATTATAAAGAAAATCTATTATTGACACAAGTGAATGTGAGGTGCAGTGGCTAGAGGAGTATCACGCGAGGGGGTGGTGGCGGGTTCGAATCCTGCTGATTGCGAAGTGCGCGAAAAATGCTGTGACTTGTGAATTTGACAAAGCTGGTGGGTCCCTCCCCAGATTATTATTATTATTATTGCTATTTTTTGAGCCCGAGTTGCAATTTTTGAAAATCATTTGTAGTGACAGTTTTCTTAAGAAAACAGTCAATGTAAATCATTTGTAGTAGCAGTTCTTTAGAGATGCCTGTGAAGTTCGTGATTTTCACTGGCTTTTGCCACTGGCGGTACTGACAGACGCTTGTAAAAATAGCTTTGGAACCGCTAGTAGTGAGCTCTGATGTACCAGTGGCTATCGATTATGGATTATGCAAACCTTGATCTTGTTGATACGTGGAAAGCTACTTATGTATCTATTCTTATTTAATTTTGAAGTTCCTATAGACTCTTAGCTAGCGTGTTCTCTAACTAAAGACATGATTTGGTATGGTGGCCCTAATATAAGAACCTATTTTAATTTGATTTTGTGGTAGTTTTAGGGGCTACTTCTTGTCTAGGTGTGAAATAGTTTGTTCCGATTAAGGTTTGTTGTTTCAATTTTTTTAGAGCCCCAATTCACCATCCTCTCGAGGCCATTTGATTCTTACAAATGGCATGATGCATCTTTAGTGTATATGAGTAGTTATTAACACGTTCACGCTATTGATTATAGATTATGCAATCCTTGGTCTTGTTGATACGTGGAAAGCTACTTATATATCATCTATTCTTTTTTAATTTTGAAGTGGTACATGCGTGCACGACGTCGTGACAAATTAACCAAGTCACACGCGCGCACGTACGCACTATAAGTTTCCGCTCGAGGAAACGTAGTGAAGTAAAAGATGTACACTGGACTATGAAACGGGGAGATTAACGATGTAGGATCGGAAGAGAGTACTTGAGGAGAGATTATGCATACGGATGTCGGATGGTCGTTGTATTCTTAGTCCGTGTTCTACACTTGTGTGATTGTATCCTTTTTTTATATATATACTAGGATAATGCCCGTGCGTTGCAACGGGAAAAGACAATGATACAATAATTCAAATTTGAATGTGTGTCGTACTACTACAAAGAAAAATGATACTTAAATATGATTTTCGCATCACTCCATTTCATCAATATTATTGCATGAGTTATCACTAAACATGAACTTAAAATATAATTCATCAATATTATTACATGAGTTATCACAAAACATGAACTTAAAGTATAATTCAAGTTTTGATGTGAACAATAAACTATTTTGTCAAGCTTCTATTCCAACATCAAGGGATCAATACCTAAACATGCCATCACATAAGACAAAGGGCATAACAGCACCAACACTGCATTTCTGATGCCTGCATTTTTAAGGCCCGAATAGTTCACAAACCATGGTTTTCTTTAGCTTTTTCTTATGCTCGTCGTTTAAGTAGAAATTGTGATCATGTATTGGATGAATAACCTGCATCATTACCATAACTATTGGTCAGCACAGGGAAGAAAGGGAAAGAAGTTCGTAAGTACAAGGATGTGTCATAACTATTGGTCAGTTAATGATGACTGACAATCTGAGTCATAGTTAGTATGACGAAACAGAGAAACTGTAACATCAAGTGTACCAAGCTGCTGATTTAGATTTGAAATTCGAAGTCCAAGCAATTGAGCAACCATACAGTCAATCTTGAACAGTAGAGCACCGGAGATATGTAGGACTATCTATATCCAGGAAATTAATGATTGATTTCATATCTCCGATATACCAACACACACAAAAAAAGCGAGCAATGGAAAGTTCACACAGAATCTAAAAAGAGACCACTAATCTTGGCCAAGCAGGCATGCATGATACACAAGGAATAACTAATCAAATTGACTAACCTAGATGCTGTTGAGCAAGCTATCCATAACTGGGTTATGAATAAATCAAAGTTTCCCTGCAAGGCATCAACAGCATAGACATGGCACACAACTGGGTTTTGGAGGCACAGAGGGCTAGTAGCCGGCCTCTATGGGTGTCGCAATTGAACAAGGTACATGAAACCTAAGCTGATTAGTATGGTCTCTTATTCATGGGAATTAGAGTTCAGAGTTCCATTGACAAGGCAACTTAGTATCACCAGAGACCATTTACTCTAAATCTCTGATTTCAATCAAACCTATTCTCAATCAAGAGAAATGATGATACATCATAACCAACTTTATAAGAGAAGAATTTAGATTGCTTATCACCTGCCTTGATAAACATTGGGTCAGATTTCTACAAAGCGTTTGTTCTGCTTGCAGTATCTACATCTTCAAAGCCTACATGGTAAAATAACTGAATAACAGAATTTGGAAAATTTGTCACAAGAAAAGAATATATACACCTAGCAAACAATAGTAAGCAAATGGCAAAAAGAAAAAGGAAGGACCCTCTAAGTGCAGGTTAGTGTCAACTGTTTTTTTACAAATAATGCAGACCGAGGAGGCAATATAGAACAAAGATCACCGGTAAGCACTATACTGTTAGTAACAGAGATAATTTGTACAAAAATGATTGAAAACAATTAAGTTAGAACGTTTTTGTATTTTAAAGGTACCAAAAATTCACAGGACTCCCAATCACTATCAGAACTAATCAATTACTGAAGCATTAGAAAGGCTAATAATGTCTCTGCATACACACATGCATCACTGTGGGATAGAGGTCAAGTCATCCTAGAAATCCACCTAATTAATCTTTAGACAGCACACAACAAACCAATGAAAGGACATCATAGCCTACACATGTACAAAATTATGCCTTCATGTGCAGGAAATCCATGTTCACAACACTTGACAACATTCAGTAGATGGGTAAAAACAACTCTAGGCAGAGCACTGGCATTCAGAGAAGTGCAGTGGTCTCTGATGCAAATCATCAATCGACATTCAAAATCACACCAAGAAATAAAATCGAAATCCCCACCAACTCCTATGGATCTAACTTCAGAGAGATCATGAAATCATTCCAACAGTGATATGCTTCACCCTAGTTCAGGCCAAATCCACATGACTGCACCAAAATCACACTCTGAGCTAACCCAAATTAGAAGCACCCACTCCCTAAACACATAAAACAATCCTCACTGCCTCACCTAGCTGGGCCAGCTCAGCGCACGTATAGGGAGCAAATCAAAAGGAGAAGCGTGTGCACACCTACCAGGCATTGAGCGTGTGCTGGAATTACTGAAGCTAGTGGTCGTCCGCAGTCTGGATATGTCGTCCGGGTGGTGTTAATGATGTGAGCACCTCCTTTACCGATGCCATTGCCTGCGCCGCCATGGCGGCGACGACCTCAGCCAGCCCTAACGCTCCAGCTGTGGCATTTCACCGAACACCCGTCGTGCCTGCCAGGAAGTCCGGAAGAAAAATGAGAGAAGGGCGAGCCGATCTCAGTTCCAGAAGAGAGATCGAGGCACCTGGTCAAGGTCAGCGCTAGAGGGCAGGGTGTGGAGCCGTGGTACTCTTCAGAAGAGAGCCTGTAGAAGAGATCGGTGACGGCGACCTCTGGATCGACGTGCGCTGCCGCCGGCCAGACGAAGGGGTTGTGCGCGCCGCTGGCGTGGGAAGGTGGCTGAGCGTCGCTGGCCAGGGAAGGGGGGCGAGCGTTCGGGGGGGCATCGGCAATGCAGCACGCATCCCCACCTGTCGGCACGCGAAGGTTTTACTGGGGCAGGACGAAGAGGTTGGGTGCTCGTCGCCGACGAAGGGTCTGACGAAGACCTGAGCACCTTGTGTGCAGCGGCGGCGGCGGCACGAAGCAGTGGCAGCGGGATGCGGGATGGCGGAGCGAGGGCGGAGGGCGGCCACCGTCATTGGAGCCACCGTCATTGGAGGACGAGATCGTGGCCACCGTCATTGGAGGCGTCGCGAATGCCGGGGCGGGGATCGAGGTGGTGGAGGGCCGAAGGAGAGCGCGGCCGGCGGCGACGGAGACGAGTGGGCGGTTGATTTTCCTTTTTTTTAGATTGGTTAGTCGGTTTTCTCGACGGGATTAGCGAGTGGGACGGGGATCGGGGGAGGCGGACCGAAAAGTTTTGCGGTGACGATAACATTTGTTTCTTTTTAGTTACAGAGATAGAGATAGAGATATAGAGATAGAGATAAGAAGATAATAAGAAGCGGGAAAGTTGGTGCGGACCATCAGTCAGAACCAAACGACGTTTGCTATTGCCGCGGCCATGTAATGCTGTCTATGAATTTGATACTCTGTGTCGAAACAAAAAAAACAATTTTAGTACACAATAACAAGTGTCATTATATCTTGCATTTAATTAAATTTATAAAAATACCAATAATGATACTAAATTCTCAATCGAATACATATTAATAGAGTGTTTTCTAGTAGTTGAGCCGGTCTGTGGGTTTGTATATCTATCTTTTTTTTTCTACTAGGTAGCGTGCCCGTGCATTGCTACGGGACAGTTAAACTTTTATATTAAAAACACATGGACCGCACGATAAGATAACCATACTGTAAAATTAAATATCGACGTTAAAGTGACATTTAATCCAAAAGGTGAAGTTCGTAAAATTAACACAGTCACGGAGAGCGTGACATCGCAGGCTCACAAACTTTACTTTATAGATCTTTCTTTGATGTGGCTAAAATAATGTTTTATATCGGCAGGAAGCAATCTCTAATATTCATTTCTTTCGTGCGCTAATAAAATAACAAATAAGTTTCACCGCATCTCCATACCATCTTGTACAAAGGTTCGAGTATATTTATAAACATCAGTGCCTGTCACATGGGTAATACTGCATGTCTTAAAAAATCTATCACAAAACCTTAAAACAAAGTATGTTATACTCATCGTATAAACCTTTTTCAACAATTACATTGCAACTCTGCTAATTACAATACAACAACACATATGACGAGAAATATACATTGTATGACCTTTAAAGTTCTTTTTGAGAAAACTGACCATAAGTTTCTTGAAAGACTAAAATGACGGCGGACACCCTATGCTGCTATAGCCCGTCTCGCGCCACCTCGGCCGAGCCCTTGACGATGTGTGGCGCCGCAACTACCCCGCCCCTCCCCCGACATCGGCAGCTCCAGGTGGCCCCCCATGCGTGGCCCCACCCGGGCCGTGCCACGTCAGCACCCACAAACAAACGCAAAACCACAACACTCATCGTGTATGAGTCCACAAATCATGCTGAACAAAAAGTATCAATAAAACTTTGCAATTGTTCATATGTACAAGGTATATATTTGTTTAAATAAAGGTATATAGACGACACATATGCCCTCCTCGAAAGTAAATTGGTTCTAGCCACAAGCCACCCAAGGAGACATGCATACAACTGGAAATACACCTGATAAAAAGGACACTGATTAGATGACAGCCTGCTATCCAAATTTTCAATGCTCAGTGTCTATATATATAGCATCACAGCCTTCTTGAGATTAACTTGTGCACAAATACTCAAATATTACATAGACATAGTTACATACAGATAGAACCATTTGACAAAAAAGTATCTAAAATAATTTGTCGCAAATCTAACCTGTCTATGCATCACTTCAAAAACAAGATGTAGCACAAAACTGCTGCAAACTGAAATTGGAATAAAAATATTTAAAAATATTGAGCAGCTCCTCAGATGGGCGGCGAGCAAGCACCATGAGCGTCGATGCCTGATTGCTAGGCACATCCTCGCCGATGAGGCAGGGATTCAGCTCTTCGGTGATGTCGTCGACGAAGTCTAGAAACGACTCTAACCAGGAAGTTGAGGAGCCAGGCACGTCCTCACCGGTGACGCAGGGACAGGGGCTCTCCGGTGATTTCATCGGCGAACTCCAGCGACTGCTCCAGACTACATTTAATCAGTTCAGTTGTTGGTGAATAGATTGTCGCTAGTACCAGGCTACCAGCAATCAACTTAGGACACTAAAAATTCAGAACTATAATATCTGAATCTTACAAAATTTCAAAGTAAGAAACGTCTCAGGTGCACTCTTAGTTTAAATACATGTGTTGTATGACAAATGCATGTGACGTGGAAATGCAATCGTGGTGGAATGTTTTAATGGAGATCCATAGTAATTTATAACTGTAACACAGATTTCCGAATAGTGTTGAACTATTTCCACTGAGTGTTAGGAAATAAGAAATTTCAGTTGTTTATCAGAAAATTATACTTCACATTGTGCACATATTACCACACGATGAAATCTCTACTGAAAGAAGAAATCAAGCACAACAAAAACACTATGTTCATGTCTAGCTAAGGGTAAGCAGGTGCACCGTGCACTCGGAGACATAAATGAACAATGTAGCGGTGACAGTGTCAATTTCGTAAGGTAATTTCCCCTGGACGCCCTATGTTGAAGGGGATGAGATTAAGATGAAGGGGATGAGATTAAGAGCAGCAGAGGTAGATTAGGAGATAACTTGTTTCTTAATTGCCTTCTCATAAGCTGATTACAGGGTATATATAGGACTGCCCAGCCCCTAGGCGCCAACCACAAGCTCCTTGGTTCTCTCCCCATTAATCATCCTTAATCTCTCATTAATTCTATCCTTTCCCTAGACTACTAATTGTCATTAACTACAGCTGGTGCCCCCTTGGAGACTGCCCTGGCTGGAGCGCCTTTGACATTGGCGCCCCCACATGACACATGCAACCCCCGTGGAACATGTATATGCACCCTCAAGGCAAGAGCACCCCCTCTAATTTGCTCTAGCTTTGCACAAGTTGTGATATGCTATTTAACATGCAAGGCACAGGAAGTATCACACAAATACCATCGTCGAGGCTCCTACTTGTTACTTGTTATAAAATGTAGAGGTGTCATGCAAAAATCCAAATGGTTTATTAGAACCCAGGAACTAACCAGTGGCTCTATAACTGGCATCATACGTGGAGCCTCCTTCACATACTCCTCCATGGTTGAAAGGAATGTTTGTGGTGGCTGAAAATAAGATAAATCAAATCTGAGTATCTGGTCATACTCTTACATAGTAAAATTTTACATGGCGAACACTGAAACAAATGACCTCACCTCCCTCAAAGTGGGAAACTGGAAATTTCCTGCGAGGTCTAAACCCCGACAACTTTCATAGAAGTCAAACAGGTTTCCAGCCTGAAGCATCAAAGATGATGATGGGTAAAAAATAACAGCTAAGCGTCTAAGCACACATAATTGTTACATCCAGGTCTTCTTCAAGTTAAGCTACATTGCACATTACTACCGTGTAGGATAGTTACCTGCTGGCCAGCCCTCCTGTAAATGTGAAGGGCTTTTAGTGCTTCATGCTTTGGCATCTCAAAGAACCGCACAGTTGTTTGATAGCCAACAGGAAACAGGAAGCATAAGTAGAAATAGCTCAGTGCAACATAGACAAATCCCTACTTCTTTGAAGATTAATATATATTGTCAACAAGGTTGATAATTCCATCATTTATTGCACAATAAATTTTGAAGCTTTCTTTAAGAACCTGTACAGAAGCAGGATTCAGTCAAATTGCGTAAGATGCCCTAGATCTAAGAATAAACTGTTACATAGAAGGAATTGAACTGCTCTATTATACATTGAATAGGTCATAAAGTGCAAGACATAGCCAGACAGATTCACAAATGACCAGTTGGCTCGTTAAACTAAATATAAAGATCACCTTGTAGAAGTTGAAGCAAAAAAATGACAGAAAAAACAGAGCTTACCTGAGCTAGAGCATATTGCACCAGATAATTGTTATTTGCAGCTCCTTCTGCCTTAATACAAAAGGAAAAGCAGTGCTATGTTGGCTTAGTTAAAAAAGAAAAATACAGACCAAAAACTTAAATATGTTTAAAAATCGGTTTCTTTCACTAATCCAACTTATTTGTTGCAAGGATAAGAGAGAATCATCCGACAACCAATAAGTCGATATAATAATTGCTACAGTGCTGGCAATTGCTCCAGCAAGTCCTGAGAATTCAATTCCCTAGTTCTACTGTGGTCTCCCTGAAAACAAAAAAGTTTAATTACATGCTGAAGTATCATCAGCAAGTAATATAGCTACAAATAATGGATAACACCACACAGCTTTGGTAAAGTGGTAATAAAATTACATAAAAATTGTGGATGAGCATGTCAGAGTCCAAACCTTTTCAGGTCCTTGACCTTGCTTTGATAAACGCTCAGCTTCAATGTCACACAAGAGATCGATGGAGTATGCGCTGCCTGTGCTTCCTTCTCCACTTCAACCACTCGCTAATCATCCTGTAGTGGCGACGGCGGTGACCAATTGCAGTGAGATCGCCGGAGTTATTGAAGCAACTGCATATGATTTGATTTGTTGTTAATACAACATATCCCAGCATTACACGCCTAATTTCTAGGTGCCAAGAGTATGAAAGCAGAGTGAGAACACCATGGCAGCCTCCTAAAGCCCTAGTATATACTAATATAGTACATATATGAGCTTTACCTCTTTCAAATGCTCTAGTCCCTCCAACACAGGAAGGAGTTCATCAGCAAATGAAGAAATACATTTTGCAGAAGCACTGGGATAGTATCAATGCCGAGTTGCATAAGGGGCAAAAAAACATAAGTTTGCAGGTATTACTTTTCATAAAAGAAAATAGCATGTCCCTTCCTTTACAAGATGAAAATCACCAACTTATATAAGAAAAAGAGCATTGCAAAGGATCCTATCATATAACTATTCTGTAACAAGCACCATGTCCATTAGTCCTATGTGGATCGGTAGCTGATTTCTGTGAATCTGAGACAAGCACTTATATAGCTATATAAAATCAGTAGCGGCAGCGGCAGCATCCATAGTTCTATAAATCAGTCGGCTGATGTGCTTTGACCTACGACTGCTGCTACTGGGTGGAAAGCAGTAGCTATAGAAAAAAAAAAGAAAGGTGTAGATCCAATTACCACTCAAACATCACAAAATTGGGTAGTATTAGATTACCTGGATTGAAGCAAAGTAGCCTTGATTTCGGATCTGCACATAGCATAGAAAATTAGAAATCCAATTTATTAACGAATAGCAAGAATTGAGTGGTTCCCTAAATTCTTTCCTGGCTTGGGGCAAGGAGTGGGTCTCGGGGATAAGGATGGACTTGCACGCGAACTCCTTGCCGTTGGCCTGCTCGACGCAGAGGTACGTCCGTACGTAGTGCCGAACTGACCTTGCCCGAGCAGCACAGACTCCGGGACTGCCGCCGCCTTCGACTCCGCCGACGACATCTGCGCAGAGAGCCCAACATCAACAACTCAGATCCGCGCTGAGGGAGATGGAGTCCGCCACGGACGCCGCCGCCTGCTCCCTTGGCAGTCCCTCATCCTCCGCCTCTTCCGTGGCCAAGATATGTTGGGCGGCTGCCGCTGTGAGGCGTCATGGGGGAAGTGTCGTGGTCCCTCACGGTGGTCGGCGGCATGCAGCACGGCCAAGCGGGGAGTCACGGAGGGGAGGGGAGCGATGCCGCGGAGGGGAGGGGAGCGACGAGTCCTGGGGGCCGGGGTGTCCTGCGTTCACGGAGGAGACCGAGGCAGCCATGGATCGCATGAGGAAGGGAGCAGGATTCGCAACAATCTTTCTTAGGGGCGATTGCGGGATCACGGCAGTCGCGGGATCAACGTGGCCCCACCTGGCGGCGCGGTTTGGAGGCGCGGTATCGCAGGCGGAAGGCAGACGGACGAAGAATTTTGTGGCACCAAAAAAAAATGTTCATCTTTTATTCTTTTTAGTTGTAGGAGATTTTCTCTTTGTCTAATAAAAACCTTGAGAAAATTTTCAAATCTGTTGCTGTCTTTTACAAAAAAAAACATATTAATAGTATTTTTATTAGTGTCATAAATATTAACACTTTTTCTTGAATTTAGTTAATTTTTAATAATTTGACTAAGGAGAAAATTAGAATCACATACATTGTTCTGGACCGAGGTAGTACAACTGTAGCAGTAGGCCAGTGGCACCACCGGCGACGATGATGGATAGCAGGTTCGTTTAACAAGTTAACAACTTAACATCGTCGTGAGCTGTACGATATGCCTACCTTTTGCTCTCTACCTTAAGTACTCCGATCTGTTCAACTTTGACGTGCAGAGTACTCTGTATGTGATGTGGCCATGTGGGTAAATTGTTTTTTTTAATTTTTTTTAAAGAAAATTCATGTGGCAAGACGCGACCGAATGTTCTGCGATGTGTGCTAGTAGAGAGCAGCAGCGAGCAGGACACAGGGCGGAGCATTGTTAATTTTTTTTACAAACAACGCAATGCCCACGTACGGGATCGGAAGCCTCGCCGGCGTCGAGCTTTGGCCTAAGCGCTAATATAATGCCAATTGCCAATCACACGTACGTACGCCATTTATATGAAAATGAAGCAGGCCACTGGGCAAAGTGGCAAGGCATGCATGCATGCATGCAGTCATGCTCAACAGCCGAACTGTGTAAGTGTGTATAACAAAACAAGGGGTCATGCATATATATAGAACTCGCACTTGACACTTGTCATTTATCTGTTCCCTGTACGTCGTCGTCGTCCTTTCTTCTTTGAATTGGCCTCCAGTTACTTGGTCCTGTAGCTACCAAGTGCAAAATCAACGGTCAGGATACATATTCAACTGTGTGGAGCTAGTGGCGTAACGCTGCACGAGTCCAGTAGCAGCGTACGTAGACTTCCAGCCGCTTTCCTGTTCCTGGCGTGTAGAACCCGGCCGGCCCTCGCCGCTCGGTATACCGAAATGTACGCTAGCTGCACGTACGCAGACGGCAGAGAGACGTCCTCCATCCGTCTATCCTCGGGCGGCCAGCGGCTACTACATGCTGATTGATTGATCTCCTCCCGACTCAGTCCAACGACTGAGTCGGGGCCTGATCTCGCGCCCTGATCGGGGGTGCCCAGTCGTACACATGGCTGGTGGGCCCCTGTCGCGCAGCGCTATATAAAAGAGAAGGTGGGGGCTGTGGCTGAGGTTACGAGGTTCATCGCTGCCTACAGTTCCCCACCGAAACTCTAAAATCCGATCCGATCACGGGAGACGCTAAAGCGGCGGGAAGCACCACCACCATCTCCACCGGTCCACCGCACGTCGCCTCCGACACCGCGCCATGGTGAACTTCCCCACCAAGCCTGATGGTCTGTACCACTACTTCTCTCCCCTTCTCTCTCCCTCTCTAGATCTATGATGTTCTATGTCGTTTATCCCAAATGCAAGAGTTATAACCCACTAGATCTACACCTAGTGATCCTAAAGGTCTATCAATGGTACCGGAGCCAGGTTTAAGGTGTAGATCCAGTTTTGGGGTAAGAAGCAAAAAAAAACAAAGAAGAACGAATCAAAAGTCAAGATCCTAACCCTAACCCACCGATGAAAGCAAAGAACCGGGGCCTACCTCGCCGCCAATCACCACCGCCGACCGTCCACAAGACGGAGTGCCGGAAGAACAACCACGTCACCGCTTTCGTCGGCACGCGGGAAGACCGGCCGAGCCATGGGCTCGCCGGAGGGCACCGTCGCATGGCTCTTTGACGGCGGCGCGCTCAACCGCGAAGGGGAACGTGCAGCCAGCAAAAGGCCATGCGGCGGCGCCGCCACATCCCTCCTCCGCCAACCATGGATGGCTGCTGCTGGTACTGTCCTCACTCGGCGCTGAGTAAGAAAGGAGGGGGAGCAAGGAAAAGGAAGAGGAAGGGAGCCGGCGGTCACCATGGCCGCCACCGCTATAGCCCCTGTGTTGAAGAGAGAGAAGGGGTGGGTGAAGACTGAGTTAGGGTTTTGGGAACAGAGACTCAAGGGGGGTTTTGTTCTTCCGAATTCTCCTCCCAGCCATAGGATGTAAATGAGCGACTCAGATCGACTGGGCCAAATGAGGCCCAGGCGGGAAGGGCAAATCCCGACCCAGGCCCAGGTTATGGCCTGGGCGCGGGGGAGAGGCCGTGTGCGGCTGGGCCTGCAGAGCAGATGGGCCGCGGCGGTTTTTTTTGCTGGATTGCGCGCGCTCGCTGCTGGTCCGCGTGTGAGGCCATGCTGGGCCACGCCGAGTGAGCGCGCGAGTGGGCTGTGAGCTGCTTTTGTGGCTGGGCTGCACTGCGCGTTTCGCTGGGCCGCATGCTGCTGCTGCTGCTGGGCCGCACGCGAGCGAATGCTGGGCCGTGCGCGAGCGAAGACTGGGCTGCGCGTGCGCAAGTAGGCCTCTGGGCCGAGCTGGTTTTCGGGCCGAATGTTTAGAAATTGTTTTATTATTTCAGATTTAGAAGCAGTTTTGACAAATTGTGTTAAGTTTAAATGTTTAATCTCTACTCAAATTCGAACCACCGGGATAATTTGTTTAGAGAGTAGATGAGTATACTGAGATGCTTCTGAACATGAATTATTATTTTCAAGAAATTTTCATGTTTTCGCTGCTATGAAAAAGTGTATCATCTAATTAAATTGGAACCAACGACAAAATTTAAATTGGGGGAGTAGCCATTTTATGTTAAATTATGATATTGTTATTTTCTGACCAACGTTGATAATAACAATATTATAGGTTTATTTATGAGTTTAAGTTTGAAGTTTAAATCTCTGATAAATTTTGCATCAACGTGATAATTTTTCAGAGAGTAGATAATGATCAAGAAATGCTCCTAAAATAGAAAAATATATTTTCATGTTTCCGCTTCAATGATGTTGATTATCTTCTAATTAAATTCGAACCAACGGAAGAATTTAATTTTGAGGAGTAGTTATACATTTTTTTCAAGATAATTGAGTTTTCCATGTGTTAATTTCATTTTTGCCCAACGGTGATGTGGAATTAATGTAGAAGAATATTGTTTATTCTATTTTCTGCCCAACGGTGATATGAAATAGAACTAAAAGTTGATTATTGTTTAATATTTTTAGACAAAGATCTCTATGCTTTCATTCTTGAAGGCAGTAAAGAAAATAAGCTAGGTACTTGTGACTCAGAAGATGAAAAGCCTAAGTGCAAGTTCTGTATGAAAGAAGGTCATTGCATGAGGGACTGTGTTCTCTTTAAAAATTGGCTTGAAAAGAAAGAATTCAGGGATATCAATCCAAGAAAAGATGATGAAGCAATAAGAGTCACCAATGGCGTCGAAGTTGATATGGAAGTCTAGTTTAAGAAATGTCTTTTATGTACTCTTTATGAGGAAGAATTTAATTTTAGTTTCAGTCATTATGATAAGAGTGGTAATAAATCCGATGCATGTTTAATTTGACCAACGTTGGATTAAGCATGTGTGTTACAGAGTATTCAGATTTATTTCTGAATCTGATGGATTGAATGTTCAAACACTTCCTATGTCCTGAGAGCTAATTTTGGTATTTACGTCCCTTATAGAGACTTATCTCGCATGGCGGGAGAAGTTTTGGCATAGAACTTATCCTACATGGCGGGAGAAGGTTGTGATGACTCATGTGCTTTTAGTGTATCACGTACAGGAAGGGAAGTTTGGGGTAGCTCTTATGCTATCCTAGTATTGATCTTGCACTTCCACTATGTCATGGTCATTAAGTACTCAATGAGTTGAGGGCCATAAGGGGAGCAATCCAAAAGTCACACCATTGCTGAATCTGAAGAAGATGGAGACTCGGTTAACTGACTCCTTACCAACGCATGCGGGCATTCTAATTGAGTAGCTCGTTGCGGAGTAAACTAGTAATGGTGGAACACACGTTTGAAAGCATAATATGGCAAATAAGATGAAGTCATTAGACGTGAATCGAAGAAAAGGGAAAGATTAATGCTTTGTCAAGTTGAATATATCAACTGAGCTGAGCACATCAATTAGAAAAAGAACAATTTAAGTTTTCTCCCTATAGTATCAATGAACATGAAATGAGTTTAAGGATAAAAGAAAGTTGCATACGAACCACAAGATAAGAATGACATGCGAGTGTTGATGGTGGATAACGTCAACAATTTATAGTTGAATAAACATGAGAAATGGAACAAATGAGAGAATATACATAGATCTAGGGTTTAAACTGACAAATTCCACGAGTTTTGGTGAATCTCTGTTCTTTGTAGGATTATTCCAGAAAACCACCAAGAGGGACCTATTCGTTAAAGGAAAATTCAGAATTAAAATATGGCATATACGTGAGAAGACTCTAGAAGACATGAGAAGACACTGGAACAAAGCGGAAGGCGAGGGGCTGCCAAGTGGGGCCGGCTAGCCCCACCTACAGGCCGCCCGGCCCCCTGGGGGATTCCTCCACCGGCTTCTGGAGTATTCTTCCATTGCCTCCTAGGATGCATCTCAGCCGTACCTCAAGTCTGTTTGATCCAAGGGCTCACGTTGGACCCCCTGGGCTATATAAGGAGACCCTAGCCCCCCCTGAAGGCATCAAGTCATCAAGTCATTTGGAGATCAAGCCATCTAGAGTCAGAAACCCTAATTCCTTAGAGTTTCTCTAGTTCTAGAGCTTTAGCTAGTTAGATTAGGTCTAGAGGGAGGCAAGCAGATTACAAGCTTGGATTCCTGACGTTAGTAAGATCATGGTTCGGTATAATTCTTTGTACCCCCTCTCTCATTGTATTCTCCACCATTTTTGTGTGCTTGGTACAATATTTATGTCAACATTAATCTTCATCTTTTATATGTTCTTGATTGCAATGTTTATTGTTTACTTTGGTTATATGTCTAGTATAGTTAGTTTATTATTAAGTTCATGTATATGTTCGTATAGCGCCCATCCTAATATGCAGGATCCATGGGTGGGTGGTAGGCATTATGTAAGCGTGGTGCTTAGATATTATTTATCTGCGAATGCCCCTACACATCGGGACGTGTGGTAGATCGCGGGTGTGACAGGCCTATTGAGTCCTATGTAGTCCATCCCCCGTGTGTAAGACTTGTAGAACCCGGTCTCGAAGGAGGGAAGGACTATGTTTTCGATCCTTTCTAGTTGATGTTCCTTATGTATGGATGCGATAGTTACATTAACGATGACTACTAGATGTAATTGCACTAATTGAAGCATTCATTGACTTGTAGTTATAGAATGACTTAGGAACTATTCCTCTAATATTCTGATTGGACTAATGCTATTGCCATAGTTAGAGTGCTCTGAATAATTTATTTATTTATTTATCATGATGCTTGATCAGTACTTACCATATATATCTATATTTATCTTGTGACTTACCCCTATTTTGAGTAGAGCATGTGATATTGGTTCATTCTCTCATGTATAATCATAAATTATCAATACTACATGCATAGTCATACGTTCCCAGTGGTAAAATTATAGATCGATAACCTGGTAATACTCTAGGTAAAATGCTACAATGGTATAATTATCTGTTCGCTTACAGAATTCTTTTCATTCATATCTTTAGATTCTTTATAGTCATATGAAATAATAAATTTATGTTTAGTGTTATTCTTGTAGTAATGCTAGATAGTACCAACAAACATTTCTAGTTTCATCACTAGAGATAACAACCTAGTTTAATATAAGAGATGTAGGTAATCATAGGTGGCTACTGTAAAAGTGACAAGTTAATAATTACCATACCATTTCTAGTGTCATTGCTAAGAGTAGAATTAATTCTATTTTTAGTAGTGGTGCTAAGAAATGCCAACAACAAGCGTGACTTGCAGAAGTACTAATAATAGAGGACTCTGTTGAGTTCTTGAAGTGGAATAAGGAAAATGTACTCCCACACGAATTAAGAAATAACCTTATTTGCATGACATAATCATGTGGATGAAGTAAGTAATCAAAGTTTCCTCATTCACAAGAGTTCTGAATGGTTTTCAAAATTATGACAATAAAGTTTATGCCACATTTCGAGGGGGAGGATTGTGACATAAATTAAGAAAGACAACTGAAAGATACTCCCCATTCCCCTAATGTATAGTTTGCATTTAGGGCAAGAGTGATCTATAAAAGATGAATGTGATCGTTGAGGGAGTACAACGGTCATAATAACGATACCCGTAAGTAGAGAAATAGCTAAATTTCTGGACCTTTTACAGTTCCGATAGCGACGAGACTCAGAAATACTAAGACGGTGCTTAAAGCGCCATATGAGGTAGGTTTTTAACAGAATAAACCCAAATAAGAAAGTTTGAAGATACACTATCTTTACAGAAGATAGAATAATCTGGGGGGAGCATGGTATGTAGCAACCTAAGACTTGAAGAGAAGTGGGACTGCGTGCCCATTCCAAAGATCCAAGAGCAACGAACTTCTCAATACATGTTGATGTTGTATGACTTATACAACACCTGTTGTTAGCTCTTCAAAGAAGATGAATAATGTAAATAAGAGTCTTGTAATACAGGAGCCTATAGAATCAATTTCCTTTTGGCAATGAAGAGCAACAATAGCCCCATATGAAAGAAGTGTCAGTAGCAAAAGGTCTCAAAGAATAAGAAAATCAGTTATTTCTGATGACTACGAAGTCTATGTTAGTGAAAAATACGCTAGTCAAGAATATGTTAGAGAAGAATTTCAAATGGAGGGTGATTCCACCACATTTAAAGAAGCCATGAGAGGCGCTCACTCGTCTAAATGGCAAGAAGCTAAGGAAGCTGAAATGAAATCGATGAATACCAATAATGTTTGGGACTTAGAAGAAATTCCTAATGGAGCCAAAACAGTATGCTATAAATGGGTCTACAAGACAAAATGTGACTCTAAAGGGAATGTGTAAAGATATAAAGCATGACTTGTAGCGAAAGAATTAATGCAAAGAGAATGAATAGATTACAATGAGTGTTAGTGGCACATTACGATTTAGAGTTACATCAGACGGATGTAAAGATAGCATTCCTCAATGGGGATTTATATGAAAAAGTTTATATGGCACAACCCAAAAGGTTTTGTCGTGGAAGAAAAAGAATGCATGGGATGCTGTCTGTAGAAATTCATTTATGGGTTGAAACAAGCCACTAGACGGTGGTATTTAAAGTTGAAGAGTCAATTAGAAAGTTTGGGTTTAAAGAGAATGAGAGGACAATTGCATTTATGTAAAGTTCAAGAATGGAAAATTTATTTTCCTAATCTTGTATGTGGATGACATCTTGCTTGCTAGTAGTGATGTTAATCTACTGTTGGAGAAGAAGTTCTTGTCCTCAAGATTCAATAAGAATGGTCTCGGTGAAGCATCATTCGTTCTAGGAATTCGAACTCACCGAGATAGAAGAAAATGGGTATTAGGACTATCGCAAAGACATACTTAGAGAAGTTCTAAAGAAATAAAGTATGTATGCGAGTAAACCTACGCCTGCTCCCATGGTCAAGGGTAATAGATTTGGGAACTTTAGTGTTTCAGAAACTAATATGAGATAGATCAAATGAACATGATTCCATATGCTTCAGCTGTTGGAAGCTTGATGAGTGCACAAGTAAGAACTTACCTTGACGTAGTTCACGTATCCGGGTCATTTTGGCAAAAGTCCAGTCCAGATATAGATCACTGGAATGGAGTTAAGAATATCTTGCAATTTTGCAAAGTATTACAGGCCTCATGCTGAGTAAGAGAACAAGTACTCTCAAATAGTTGTGGGTACAAAGACTAAATTCTGGCGAGATGTGCAGAGAAATCTACAGTAGTTGCTAACACTCACAGTTGGAGTTTTATTGTGGAAAAGCTCTAAAGAAACAGTTTTGGTATTATCATTGATGCAGAGTTATGGTATATCATGTTATGAGGCTACGGGACAGGCAAAATGGTTAAGGGAACTTGTACCCGGAGTTGATAATGGTAGACAACAGTAATAACCGTTTAAATAGTTCACTCCTATGACAACAGATCAAGTGTGCAGGCAAACACGTTGACATTAAGTTATACGTTGTAAAGGAGAAAGTCCGGAATCATACTGAAAGTATTAAGCAAGTACTTGCGGATCCGCTTACTAAAGGCTTACCACCCAGTGCGTTCAGTTAACACACAGTTGACATGGGTTTATGGGAAAGCCTATGATTTCTGGACAATAAGGGCCTAGTTGAGAATCTGTTTCAAAACAGAGAGGTGTATTGTAGCTGTTTAATCTAATGGTACTAACCGTTACGATGGAGCACGCTCTATGCGCTAATCTATGATAGAATAGGAAAAGAGATGAGTATGTTAAGTTTAAGTCTAAAGTTTCAGTTATAAATGGAGATCAAGGAGGAGAATGTTAGATTGATCTCCTCCCAACTCGGTCCAATGACCGAGTCAGGGTCCTGATCTCGCGCCGTGATCGGGGGTGCCCAGCCATACACATGGCTGGTGGGCCCTCATTGTGTAGCGCTGTATAAAAGAGAAGGTGGGGGTCGTGGCTGATGTTACGAGGTTCATCGCTGCCTACAGTTCCCCACTGAAACCCTAAGACCCGATCCAATCAGGGGAGGCGCTGAAGCAGCGGGAAGCACCACCACCATCTCCACTGGTCCGCCGCATGTCGCTTCCGACACCACGCCATGGTGAACTTCCCCGCCAAGCCTGATGGTCTGTACCACTACTTTTCTCCCCTTCTCTCTCCCTCTCTGGATCTATGATGTTCTATGTCGTTTATCCCAAATGCAAGAGTTATAACCCACTAGATCTACACCTAGTGATCCTAAAGGTCTATCACATGCCACCCACTGGCTACCGGGGCGGTGGTCGCCACGCACCCCTGGCGCCCAATCACCTGCTCTCGAGGGATGCCTTCACTACTTGCAATTGCAAGCCAAAAACCAGCCAAGCGTCCTGCCACCGCGCGCGGAATACAAAGGTTTTCGGCCCATCACGTAAAACCCCCATCTTTTTTTTGTTTGTCGAAGGGACGTAAAAGGGAAACCCCCGTGTTGCTCGATTGTTTGAACCCCTCTCTCACTCTCTCGAATCTCGATCATAAATACCCCCGCTCATGCATCATATATATCGATTCCATCAGCCACACCCACACACACACACAGCACGAACGAAGCTCACCGGTCACCGTACCAGAGCCTTTTCTATGAAGATCACCAGTCACTTGTGCTAGCGGCACTTGATCTAGCTCCACGTTCTCGGTACTCGGGGCTAGATGACGTATTGTATAACGACTGCATCATATCCACGCGTTTCGATTGGTCAATGATGGAGCCAATGCATGCTGCGGGTCACGTCATCAGCACCAACGATGATGGGACTAGCCTGACGCCGCTGAACCTGGCGGCGCAGCCGGTGCTCACACTACCAGACCAAGGAAAATTCCTGTCGGCTACACGAAATCCTGACGGTTTTTAAAAAAACAACGGGAATCCGAGACCATTCCTGTCGATCGCTGAAAATCGATAGGAATCAGGAAGATATTTCATGTCGGTTTGTTAAAACCGTCAGGAAACCAATATAACCGTTAGGAAAGAGTTTAGATTCCTATCGGGCTCTCCAAACCGATAGGAACTTAGTTTCCATCGGCTCCCAAACCGACAGGAAACATTGTGTCCCGTGGAAATTGGAGCCCCGCGCGGGAGAAAACGAAGTTGGCGCATAGATATCCCACTTTCAATTTGGAGGGTCCACTTCCAGATTGAGTAGATATAAAAAAGGAAACCTCAAACCCTAACCAAATCTCCCTACCGCCGCCTCCCACTCCCCACCCCTGCCTACTATGACCGCTGCTTCCCACCACGCACGGACCCCCGCGCGAGGCCGCCTCCTGTCGACTCCTCCCTTCACGCCGCACCACCCATAGCCGCCTCCTCCATCCACGCCAGGCACCCCGTGGCTGTCTGCTCCGCCCGCGCCGCGCCCCCTGCGGCCGACTCCTCCCTTCGCGCCGCACTAGCCGTGGCCGGCTACTCCATCCACACTGTGCCCCCGCGGCCAATTCCGCCCGAGGCCACGCGCACCCCACCGCTGCAGTGGCCTTCACCTGCGTCCGCGCCCCGCCCTCGTCACCCCGTCTGTTCGCGAGCACATCTCCAAGGCCCCAAGAGCAGTGCGTAATCATCGACAGCACACTCCACCGCCCCAAGAGCATCGCATCCGGACTAAATCCTATCAGCTGCCACAAGAGGAGATTTGCTGCCACAAGAGGGGGAGAAGGAGATCCTGCAGCCAGAGGTGATTTGATTCTTCCCTTGCAATTTTTTATGGATACTGAATCATTGGCATCATTTGTGAAATATCAGCTTTGTATATCTTTGTGTATATGCTCAAAGGAGGAAGAGAGGACGCACTCAGCCGAAAAGGCCTCCACTTGGCCAGCGAATTCCTATTAGACCACTTGGTGAAGCGTGAGTATATCTTCTCCGGTACTGATTTATTGTTAGCTGTCACTTGTGATTTATTGTTACAGGCTTACAGCTATCACTTGTCACTGCTGGTAGATAATTTATTTATTAGTGAAAATTTATTAGTGAGACTGCATGTGTTGTTGCAGGAGTGCTACTTATGATTACTTAAGAGGTAGCTAGAAGTACGTTCTCTATTGGGTGAAAGATGATATGCACAGCTACTGAATGTGTTGTTGCACAGCTACTACATGTGTTGTTGCAGGAGTGCTACTTATGTGTTTCATATAGATAAAACCTTGTGTATTATTGCTAATTTATCCCTGTAAGCATGGTTTTACCTCAAGTTATTGCTGATTTTTTAATATTATGGTTGTTATGATTGCAACTTGTGATTGTAGGCAATTTGAGTTTGTAAATTACTCACCTAAGAAGGACATGGGGATTGGTGGTCAAGTCACAGCTCTACTAAAGCATGAATACCCTTCTATGATTGAAGAGAGTCGTTCAAAGAAGTATTTTGCAAAGACATGGGCTCACTATGATATTATTGAAGATGAAGAAGGGATGGTTGCTGTTGATCGTTTTAAAAGAAGAATTCAGGGTAATTCAATAAGTGCAAAATGTCACTGTTTTTAAATTTCTAAATATGATTTGCCTGCAGCTAATGTCAGATTTGGTTTGTCTACATATGAAAGATGATATACCTCTGTTTTGTCAATGTAGAGCATCTACTCAGTGGAAGATGATTTAATGCCACATGCAGTATATGTTCTTGACAGACTTGCAACTAAACAGTGTAGAAATATGATGTATGAGCTTCATGTGGATGCTGTGAAGGCATACCATGACAAGTTCCTTCAGCAAAGGATAAAGGATGTAGTGGCTTGCAAGAAATTACTTCGTCAAGCCCAGTATGCAAAGGTTAAGCCTGACTGGATTTCTGAGGCTGCATGGCGTGCCATTTGTGCTTAGTGGTGCTCACCAGAATATTTAAAGAAGCGCCGCCTTGCTCAAGAGTCACGGGACCAAGCAGATTTTGCTCAAAACAGGGTTGGATCTCGACCATATGGTCAAACCAAACAATATCTGGTAAGTTGAGATGAGCTAAACTCTACATGTCCATGTATTAATGTTGTGTTCTACAACTTTCTAATTAGATCTCCATATCACAGGGAAAGACTTATGGTCCACTCGCAGCCACTGACATGAATACATTTTGCTGCATGAAGTCGGGTGTCAAAAATTGTTCCAAGCCAAAAGGCCCAACAACGTGTTGTATGTTCCACCTCATTTTTTAATATCTAAGGTTCTGCACCATGATATGAAGGGTAACATGAACTTTTTTGTTTCATAGGATGATTACTTTGCTGCTCTTGAGGCTAAACATCCAGATCATTGTGAGCAGCGCATAAGTGATGCACAGCTTGATCCTATTGTGCTATACAAAAGTAGTGGTTGTGGCTTAGCTCATGGGTGTGTGCCAATAGCAAATGGTGCTATAAGGAAAGCTGAGATGAAAGGATCTAGTAGGAGGACAAACACAATAAGCCAAGCAAATTCAAGGTCTTATCAATATCTTCTGAGGAGGAATGCGCAGTTGGAGGTTGGAGCAGAATGCTCAGAACAACAATATTGGACTTGCACTAACCAAACACATAAAGGTATTTGAGCTAATTTGACATATTATATGTATCTAATCAGTTGTTTCAAAATGTTCTCTAATCATCTTGTGTTTTAGGATATTTTTGACAAGTTGAACATGGAATTACCAGCAGAAATTACAGACATTCTGCAGTCAGTTAATGGAATTGCAAATGCTTCTATGCCACCAATTGAACAGGTCTTATATCTTACCATGCATTTATAATATTCATTGGGGCTGATGAGTTCTCGGCTAGCTCTATTTTTAGCATTGTGCATCTTTATCACATAAGATAAGGTCTCGTTGTAGTTTTTCTTTGTGCTACAAGAGGAATTGGAGAAATGCATCTCATTTCATTCACTTTTTCAAAATTGTTTAGCTTAAGGTCTCGTTGTTGCCAAAATTGTTTAGCTTATTCAAATTATATCATCCGGACTTGAGTTGACATGTGTTGTCTTTACTGTTAGAATCACTCATCAATTTAAGTTCCATCACTTTATAGGGTACAGAGTCATCATATGCTAGAGACGCTGGTTCTGGTGGTCAAGAGAGCAATGGCATCGGTCTAGACAGCGTAAGCCTCTTTTGTGTAGTTGGAGTGTATATGGTGAAGCTCCAAGTTGACTTGCTTCGGTTGAAGTAAGCTGACCTTTTTTTGTGCAGTCATATATCTAGTATGTAGATATCAGAGAGTGAAAATGCCTCTCTGTTATTTAGTTGGCATGTAAGCAGCTAGACTTGCTGAAGTGTTGCCTCTTGAACTGTTACTTAGTTGACATGTAAGCAGCTAGACTTGGTAAAGTCTTGCCTCTTGAACTTAGTTGGCATGTAATACTTGCTGAAGTCTAATTCTCGAGCAATGTGGTGAATTTGGACTTGTGAACTTGAAATGTAATGTGCAATTTAGATTTGAAATGTGTGTGTAATCTTGTCTCTGTGATGCCATTTGCAAGTGGTAGAATAATATTTTTTTTGTTTTTCTAGAATCAAAATGGATGGTTGTGAGCATGATCTTGATTCAAAGGATTCCTGTCATTATTTTTCCTAATGGCTGGGCGGCGGGAAATGAAATCTAATCATGTTAGCTGGTTTTTTTCTCCTGACGGCTGCTACGACAGGAACTGTATGCTGATTCCTGTCGGCTTACGATTCCTTATGGGAATTCCTGTCGGCCAGGTTGACAGTGTAATGGGATCACCGGTGGGCTTAGAACCATCAGGAATTGCCGTCAAGAGTAATTTCTTGTCGGCTGGCCGTCAGGAATTCTTAGTTTTTCCTGTCGACTTGTTCCTGACGGCTGCCCGTCAGGAATATATTTCCTGGCGGTTTTATGTCTATTCCTGACGGTTTTTGGCCGGCAGGAATTTTCCCTGGTCTGATAGTGTCAGCCGCGTTGAGTCGATGTTGGCCACGGCCGCTACGCCCAAGTCGCCGCCGCCGGCATACGGGAACATCGTCACCGTGCTGAGCATCGATGGCGATGGCGTGCGCGGGATCATTCCCGGCACCATCCTCGGCTTCCTCGAGGAGAAGCTGCAGGTGATGAGGATCATTCAATCATTCATGTATATGTGCATGCATGTTGCATATGGGAAGCATGTGCATATGCGCAGTGGCGGAGGGAGGGGGGCTGGTGCACCCTAAGAGCACCTCCAGTGTATAACCAAACCGAACCATGGGGGAGAGAGAAGCAGCAGCACGGTTCGATTTGAACACTACAGCAACGGAACCGAGCGCATCTATTTCTCAAAGCGGATGTTAGTTTCGGTTCGAACAGAGGGAATAAAGAAAGCAGCAAGCATGTTAGTTTCGGTTCGAACAGAGGGAATAAAGAAAGCAGCAAGCTATGTTACTTCTGTCCTTTCTTGCAGCAGCGTAGATAGAAAACAGTAGAAAGGCCAAGCATTTTCCTCCTTTTTTTTATTTGATTGTGGTCCCCACCACTACTGTAGACCACGGGTTTGCCGAGCGCCTGAGACGCTCGGCAAAGGCCAAATTGCGCTCGGCAAAGGCTTTGCCGAGCGCAACGCTCGGCAAAGGCTTTGCCGAGCGCAACGCTCGGCAAAGGGTTCCCGGCAACGAAATGCCCGGCAAAGGCTCCTTGGCAAAGCCTTTGCCGAGTGCCTAGGCGGCATTCGGCAAAGAAAAGCGGCGGTCACGGCGTGACGTTTTCTTTGCCAAGCGCCTCCAGTAAGGCGCTCGGCAAAGAGCAAACTAATTTTTTTTTAAAAAAAATTCTTTGTCTAGCGCCTCCGGCCTGGCGCTCGGCAAAGAGCAAACTAATTTTTTTAAAAAAAATTTCTTTGCCTAGCGCCTCCAGCCTGGCGCTCGGCAAAGAGCAAACTAATTTTTTTAAAAAAAATTTCTTTGCCTAGCGCCTCCAGCCTGGCGCTCGGCAAAGAGCAAACTAATTTTTTTAAAAAAAATTTCTTTGCCTAGTGCCTCCAGCCTGGCGCTCGGCAAAGAATTGCCTTTGCCGAGGGCCAAGCCTGAGGCACTCGGCAAAGCTGGGTAAGCTGCCGTGTTGTAGCGCTAAATATGGCAGCTTTGCCGAGCGCAGCGCCAAAAAGCGCTCGGCAAAGGCTCTTTGCCTAGCGCTGCGCTAGGCAAAGCTGAAATCCAGATTTCATTTTTTTTTTATTTTTTGCTTTCTATCGCTGCAAACACAACAAATCATATATATACATCAAATGGATATCACCATGAACACAAATAACACCATTTATATAACAATTTCATCGCTTTTATCACCACCGTCACCATATATATCACAATAGCACATATATCTCATAATAGCATCACTTATTCGGCGATAAAGTCCATTACAACAACTTGATGTTCATGAAGTTCAACACAACAAGTCCAAGTCCATGACATGAAGTTCAACACAACAAGTTCAGGTTCATCACCAAGAGAAGGAATACGTGACAACAACTTCGACGTTACTCACTGAGGCGGCGGTGGAGGTTAGTACCCGGGCCATCCATGTGACGGCGGCAACGGTCCCCTATGCTCGTTCGGCACGTGGTTCGAACCGGCCGACTGAGGCTACACACAGGAGCAGCGATTGCATGAGACAAAGTTAAATAGCTAAATAACATGCATGTATGATATATATTACTCACCGGAGTAGTGTTGAGAGCAACGAAGGGAGGAACGACGGGAGGAGGCTGAGGTGGACCCATCAAGTTGGGTGGCAAAGTAACACCCAGAGAACTCTGCAGAAACGCCAGCACGTCCGACATCCTCTGGTCACTTGCCAGCCGTGCCACCCGCTCTGAAGCCACAACCGCCTCCAGCTCGTCGGCCCTCTTGTTCGAAGTTTCCACCTGAGCCTATACATTGTTGCAAAGGTAATGTTAGTGAAGCGACAAGAAAATCCCCGTGTAATGCACGACGAGTAAACCAAAACTAACCTGTAGTGACGGAAAGAGGGGTCATACCGTAGATGCCGGTGAAGACAGGCTAGCGGGGCAGTGCCGAGTCGTGCTCCTTCAGCTATCCTCCAACGGGAGCCCTCCTGAAAAAAACCAATCAGTGAGAACGAAAAATTTCGGCAGCACCTCCCCTGTACGGGGAGGTTACCAAACCTGCAAAAAAAGACGGCACGATGGCCGACAACCACAAATACATCACCGGCACGATGGCCGACTAGCACATATGTATTTCCAATCCATGCAGAAGAATATATGCAAGTATTAACACTATTAGTATAACCACTACTAGTAGTATCACTACTCACACTACCACTACTACTACGCCTACTACTCCTAGTCCTAACCCTTCTACTACTACTACCTACTACTCCTACAATTACTACTACTACTACTCCAACTACTACTACACCTACTACTAATCCTACTACTACCACATTGCCTACCACGACTTCGCCTACTACTACTCCTACTCCTACTACTCCAACTACTACTACACCTACTCTTACTACTCCTACTCCTACTACGTCAAACTAGACGTACCTGTGGCGGACGACGCGGGGCGCGGCGGCCGAGGGGGGCGCGGGCCGCGGCAGCAGCCGGCGGTCGCGGTCGGGGTGCGCGCGACCGTTTTCGGGGCGGGGGCCGGCGCGGCCGGGGTAGGGGCTGGCGCGGGCGCGGCCGAGGGCGGAGCGGGCGCGGCCGAGGGCAGAGCGGGCGCGCCCGGGGCCGGCTCGGCCGTGGCCGGGGCGGGGGCGGGGGCGGGCCGCTGCCGGGGCGGGGGCCGGCGGCGAGGGTGCGGCCGAGGGCGGAGCGGGCGCGGCCGGGGCCGGGGCGGGGGCGGGGGCGGGCCGCGGCCGGGGCGGGGGCCGGCGGCGCGGGTGCGGGGGCGCGGCCGACGGCGGAGCGGGCGCGGCCGGGGCCGGCTCGGCCGGGGCCGGGGCGGGGGCGGGGGCGGGCCGCGGCCGGGGCGGTGGCCGGCGCGCGGGGGCAGGGGCGGGCAGCGGCCGGGGCGGGGGCCGGCGGCGCGGGGCGAGGGCGCGGCCGGGGCTGGCTCGGCCGGGGCAGGGGCGGCGGCGGGGGCTGGGGCGGGGGCGGGGGCGGGGGCTGGCTCGGCAAAGACTTTTTCGTTTTTTTTTGAATTTGTTTTTTTTCTGTTTGTTTTATTGCTGGGGCCGTACACTACTTTGCCGAGGGCCTCCGTTAGGCGCTCGGCAAAGGCACCTCTTTGCCGAGTACCAACCTTGGCGCTCGGCAAAGGCACCTCTTTGCCGAGCGCTGACCTTTGGCGCTCGGCAAAGAATTTTCTTTTTTTTTTGTTTTTTTCTTTCAAATTTTTTTTGTCATGCATTACACATTATTTAAAAGTATATGTTAAGTTTTGGTACTTTTTTTAAATCTTTTTACTATATATCGTTAGTTTATTTGATTTAATTGAATTTCTCCGATAAACGCGTGTTTGAACTGGAGGTGCATCGAATCTCCAAATTGGACGGTTCGAAAATTGATATTCGCGTTACTTAGCGTATGTTAAGGCCGTATCCAGGAGCACGCATGAAATATCGAACATCTCGCGCACGGAACATGGCGACCAAGTTGCGCGTGAAGTGCTATTAAATTATAAAAAATACAAACAAAGTCCGAAAATCACGAAACTTAGCGAAACGTCTTTGGAGCTGATGTGGAGGCTATGGTCAAAATTTGGTAAAGTTTCGTGTACGTTGTCACGTAAGTTAGTTAGAAACCTAGACATTATTTAAAAGTACATGTTAAGTTATCACATGTAAGATGTCTAGGTTTCTAACTAACTTACGTGACAACGTGTACGAAACTTTACCAAATTTTGACCATAGCCTCCACATGTGCTCCAAAGACGTTTCGCTAAGTTTCGTGATTTTCGGACTTTGTTTGCATTTTTTATAATTTAATAGCACTTCACGCGCAACTTGGTCGCCGTGTTCCGTGCGCGAGATGTTCGATATTTCATGCGTGCTCCTGGATACGGCCTTAACATACGCTAAGTAACGCGAATATCAATTTTCGAACCGTCCAATTCGGAGATTCGATGCACCTCCAGTTCAAACACGTGTTTATCGGAAAAATTCAATTAAATCAAATAAACTAACGATATATAGTAAAAAGATTTAAAAAAGTACCAAACTTAACATATACTTTTAAATAATGTATAATGCATGACAAAAAAGTTTGAAAGAAAAAAACAAAAAAAAAGAAAATTCTTTGCCGAGCGCCAAAGGTCAGAGCTCGGCAAAGAGGTGCCTTTGCCGAGCGCCAAGGTTGGCACTCGGCAAAGAGGTGCCTTTGCCGAGCGCCTAACGGAGGGCGCTCGACAAAGACCGACGGTAGGCGTCCGGTATGTTCTGCGGTAGCTCTTTGCCGAGTGCTATCCTTTGCCGAGCGCCTGGCGCTCGGCAAAGACGTTCTTTGCCGAGTGTTTCTCTTTGCCGAGGGCATGGCGCTCGGCAAAGGAATCTTTGTCGAGCGCATTCTTTGCCGAGAGCCCGGCGCTTGGCAAAGGTGGTCTTTGCCGAGCGTCCGATAAATAGTGCTCGGCAAAGACCCAGGCAAAGGCACTGTCTGCTATAGTGCACCATCTGATTTCACACTGTAACACAAGAACCATGAGTAATATGCGAATGCTGAAATCCATCTCAGCATCAAAACCGCATCCGACACTGGAGCTGCCCTATAATGCTCTACTGATCACTCGGTAGTAAAATATACCTGCACGACCGGCGCGCAGCCGCCGCGCCGGCGCTGAATAGTGGAGGGAATTTAAAATCAGCTGAGCAGTGTTTGTACGGGATTTGGAGCATTTAACATTTACCTTTCACCAAAAAAGGAGCATTTAAGATTTAGATAAACACTGTTTGCAACAGTTACAGGGGGCGGGATAATATTATGTATTTCACGGCTGTTTTTTTGGCCCCTTCGTTCAGTGCATTGGAAGTCCAGTAAGATACAGCCCATGTAGGCATATATCGTCACGTTCACTTCATCTCACGATGGGAATACAAACCATCGCGCTCGTCCGGACGAGCGGCCACATGTCTAATCGTATTCGCTTCGCCTTCTCAGGTTCTCGTGGGCGTCAGGGACAAGACGGCGCCGTAGCCGTAGGACCAGGATGCCGGAGGCAAGACGCCGCGCCGTGCCGGCGCCGCCGTCAAAATTCACACCATCGCTGCCAGCGGCTTGCAGTAGCGTGGTCTGTTGATTTATTAGCTTGTCAACACACCCGCTGTTCGGCAGGTAATCTATAATCTAATCTGATCTCTAATCGGCTAATGTATTTCCTTTCCCTTATCTAATCAGCCATCACTATCTAATTTTCTCTTTCCAATTTTAGATAATATGAAGAAAAGAAAGACCATTCATTATTATTTTTAATCCCATGGGTGAAACTACTAATTGTTTGAAGCTATTAGAGGTCGAGGCTGCCGGAGTAATGTGGAAATGGAAGCTCAGAATGTGGAAGCGGAAACTCTGGTATGATTCAGCCCAAATTGCAAAGCATATTAGGGGGTGTTTGGTTGGAGGAGTTAAAGTTTAACAAACACTGTAGCACTTTCGTTTTATTTGATAAAAGTTTCCAATATTGGACTAATTAGGCTTAATAGATTCGTCTCGTAAATTACTCCTAATCTGTGCCGACGTGCATGCAATTAGTCTACATTTAGTACTCCATATATTTGAGGGAACATTGATGTGATGGAAGTTAAACTTTAACTCCTGGAAACCAAACAGGCCCTTACTTCTTACATGTGACTATAAAACCTGGTATGGTTTGTTGGTTATACTCTGTTTGCTGCCCATTGTCCCCCTATATTCAATTTCTGGCTCCCCCCCTGCGTATGCGTGCAGGACTGCATGCAGGCATGTAGTGTAGTACCCCTGAGCATGCTGCACCACCTATCACTGATGCATATGCGTGTGCGTCTACAGGAGATGGATGGGCCTGACGCCAGGATCGCCAACTACTTCGACGTCATCGCCGGGACGAGCACCGGCGGGCTGGTGACCGCCATGCTCGCGGCGCCAAACAAGGAGGGCCGTCCGCTCTTTGCCGCCAAGGACATCAACGACTTCTATCTCAAGCACTGCCCCAAGATCTTCCCAGCCGCCAGGTGAGGATACAACCATTGCTAGCACAAATCTAAGCACCTTATTACTAGTACCGTTTAGGTCGTCGCATGTACGACACGCACGCACGTCCGTCGTGCATCAGCACACAGCCAGGTGCTAAAAAATGTTTGGATCCGTGTTGTGTGTTCGTTAATTGTGCAGCGGCGGTCCTCTGGGATTGTTCAAGAGCATGTCGGGGCCCAGGTACGACGGCAAGTACCTCCACTCCCTCGTCCGTGAGCTCCTCGGCGACACGAGGGTCAGCCAGGCGCTCCAGAACATCGTCATCCCCACCTTCGACATTTTTTTTTCGCGATCGGGTGTGAGCCCGTATTTCATTAAGAGGGAACCCCACCTTCGACATCAAACTCCTCCAGCCCATCGTCTTCTCCAGATACGATGTACTACGTCCATGCACAAAGACGACATTAAGATGCAATGGCTAGACCCTCTCCATGCTAACTTTCTAGTGATTTACGCACAGGCCATGCATGAGCGATGTCTCCAAGGACGCTCTGCTCTCGGACGTATCCATCAGCACACGTCCGCCGCGCCGATGTACCTCCCAGGGCACCAGTTCGAGACCAAGCACAAGGACGGCAAGCCCCGGGCCTTCAAGCTCATCGACGGAGGCGTCGCTGCAAACAATCCGGTGAGTGACTGAAATGTGTGCATGGCGGCAGCAAACAAGGGTAAACTCACCTTTTCTAAAAAAACAAGGGTAAACTCAACACAAAGAAATGTGCATGCCTGTTACAGTAACTTCTACGATTCTTGCCCACGCTGACGAAACACCTAGGACTTCTCGATCAAGCCCGCTGACTACGGCAAGTTCATGGTGCTGTCCCTGGGCACTGGCTCCGCCAAGGTGGAGGAGAAGTTCGACGCCGTGCAGTGCAGCAAGTGGGGCATCCTGGGGTGGCTCTACAACAAGGGCGCCACGCCCATCATCGACAGCTTCAGCCAGGCCAGTGCCGACCTCGTCGACATCCACGCCTCCGTGCTCTTTCAGGCCCTGCATTCCGACAGGAGTTACCTCTGCATTCAGGACGACGAGCTTATGGGAGAAATGTCATCTGTTGACGTGTCCACCGTGGAGAACCTGAACCACCGCGTCGACGTCGGAAAGGGCCTGCTGAAGAAGCCGGCGTGCAAGGTGAGCATCGAGACGGGCAAGAACGAGGCCGACGGCAACAGAGGCACCAATGGGGATGAACTCATCCGCTTCGCCAAGATGCTGGTACGGGAGCGCCGGGCCAGGCTACAGAAAAACGGCAACAAAACATTGTAAACATGGATCCGCCGGGGGATGCTTGCGTAGAAAATTTATTACATGACAACCCAAGTGTGTTATGTAATTCATTCATTTAGTCCTTGTTTGGTTGTACATGTATTCATCTCAATCCACGTATGTTGAAGTGGATTGGAGTGAAATTAAACTAAATTTCATTCCAATCCACTCTAATACACGTGGAATGAAGTGGATACATATGCATCCAAATAAAGCATTAGTCATGTTCTTTGTATCCACTTCAATTAGTACTTACAAAGTGTCTGTCTCCCACGGTGAAGCATGTAGTTCTTTGTCTACCGGCTGGCCATACACCTTTACCAAACTCCACAAATCTCATCACAAAATGGGTAAAGGACTTACCTAAAGATGCCCTATCACTTGGGGTTCAATCCTACAACAATCCCGAGGACTGAAAGGCCTTCGACTTTGAGAGGCCCAGTATGTAAACCTATCGACCTCAAGGTAACCCAAACGAAGTGCAAGTCAGCAATCACCTCAATTAACTTAGAATCACCACCACTAGAAGTGCATCCGCACTCAAAGGCGGTGTATTTAACAGTAGTACAATTGGTGTATGGTGTACAAATACAATAGAGAAAGAACTACATGCTTCACCGTGGGGAGACAAACACTTCGGAAGTACTCCCTCCGTCCCATAATAGAAGTCGTTTCCCTCAGCAGGAAGCTCATGCGACCGCCTCGCGTCAGCCTTGCCACGATGCAAAGCAAGCTCGGCAGACCCGGAAGGTGCCCGCGGAGCTTCGCGGCAGATGCTTCAACTGCCCCTCCTACTCACACCGGGTAGCGACTTGCCGGTTGTCGTGCCATTGCCTGCGCTGTCACGGCTTCAGTCACCTCGCTAGGGACTGCAAACAGCCCAGGCATGCGGCGGCATTTGCGACGAAGGATGGCGGCCAACCGCGGTAGTCCGCTCGTGGAGGCAACCCAACGGCCCCCATGGACGCACCCCGCGGTGGCTCGGGCGGGGGTCTCGCGGGGGGCGCTAGCGGAACCCGACAAAGACGGTGGCGAAGCCGAAACGAGCCGGCGAGGGGCGTCAGCTTGGGCGCGCTGGCCGACTGCGTCGGCAACGCCGCTGCCACTACTGCTGCTCACTGCTTCCTCGCTTCTGAGCAAGATCCGCTGGCGTTGGTGATGCGGGCGAGCTCGGGGCCCCCGCGTGGACCGACCCAATGCCGGAGGAGTTCGCCGCCTCGCTCGTGGCGAGCCCCCCAACAGGAGCGTGCTCTGCTGTTCCGGAGGGCGCCTCTCAGGAAGTGGACACATCTCTGGTGGACACCCGCTCTCCGGTGAAGACTGCACAGTGGATGACGGACTCGCCTCCGCCGTCGCATGTGCAGGGGCCACCACAGGTCACGCTGTCACCGATGGGGCAACCCGGCATCATGGATGTGCTGGTTAGGGCTGCCACCTCGGAAGGCGCGACGGTAGTGGCTGCCACGAACGTCGTCAACAGCACTCCATCCTCTCAGACAGACTTCGCCGACCGTCGCTCAAGAGTTTCATCAAGCGACTCACGAAAGCGAGGCAACCGCTGCTCCTGGAGCTACCTAGAGATGATTCAGCCACCGACAGACGTCCACCGCCCACGCTCCCCAAGAGGAGCAGGCGGATAGCGGTGCAGAGCTTGTCCCACATCCCGGTGGCCAAGCGAGGCGAGCACCTTGCCTTGAAGCGCCTGGGACTAAGCAGTGGGATGTTGACTCCGTCCACGTCGGCCAAGAAGGTGTACGAAGAAATCTACGGAGGCGGCCCCGGTCATATGGTGGCGATTCATGAGTTGTTCCCGCCAGATGGATGGGGACGTGGGTGGGTGCAAGCGGCGGCGCCGCCGCTCGGCTACACGGGCATAGGTGTCCTAGCTGGCGTCCGATCAATTCCCATTGTAACACCATAGATTTCAGTACACTATGGTGGGTCCGAGCGTCCATTTACAATTCTTCTGACCCTTAGGGCGCTGCTAAGGCGTTTTGTATTAAACTTTTTTTCTACCTTAATACAACGACGAGCAAACCTGCGTGATCGAGAAAAAAATATAGTCATCTTTTATTTCGAATTTCCCGCTAACCAAATATAAAAAACGAGAATGGCTCTCTGAGTGCAAACAAGATATAGAAAAAATATTAGAGATTAAAAATATAGAAAGCAAATTTTATGCAAATGGCTCTCTAAACGATGATTTAGAAAATGGGCTTTACAAAGACTCCTATATGGTGAATCGTTATTCCTAATTGGGCTGCCTTGTTTCTACTGGGCCACTTGTTTTGTTCTCTTAATGGGCCAAGTGACCAGCTTTCAGCTCATTGCAGCCCCTCCCAGGCCGTTCGATACTTAACAGTGCATGTTACTTGTTAGACTGTCTCCAATAACCGCGACCCAAAATACGAGACTCATTCGTCCTTTGGGTAGCGCTACAGACAAAAGGTTCAATACCCATTTTTGGTCTTCTCCAACAACAACACCCAAAAGACAACCATTTCTGTAAATAAGTCTCCAGGAGAGAGGAGACTCAAATTTGGGTTATGTCTCTCCTGCCACCCAAAATGGGTCTTTCATATAGGTACTCTGTTGGAGGCTATAGGTATCCTGTTGGGGACCCATTTTGCGTTTGGGCCTTACGCACTTACGCTGCGCTCATTAGAACAACGTGCAGTTAAACACAGTTCCCTCAAAAAAAAAATAGAACAACGTGCTGCATCTTCTTAGTTTCCATCCTTAGTTTTCTCGATATAAATATCATTTATTTATCTAAAATAAAGCTTTAGTCAGGTTACACCACATAGTGTTGATGATGTGATCAACTTCGACATACCTTAATTTTATACTTCTTCTATATTTTAGGTGTCTGAATTATGATTTCAGGCAACACTTTTGTACTACCAATTACTACAAGTAAATTATCACTTTTATAATTTGTTATTTGTCTTCGTGTCATAACATATCAAAATTTTATCCTTGTCTGGCTATAGAAATAATTGTAAATTGTTAAATTGACTTTATGCTAACACATTGGTTTGTGGTTTTTCCTAACGTGTTTTTTAATTTTCGGAACAAAAATTGCAGATTGTCTCTACAGAAATTACAACGAACTAAAACTGTGATTCTAATATAAAATATATACGGTAACCGTCGCCTGAAAGAAAAATAAAATTCAGACACCTGAAAATTAGCAAATCCCTTAATTCTATTCCATCCTCCGCCGCTGGGCTTGCCTACTGGTGATGTTGTTTACCCAACATGGCCGCCAGCCAAACAGCGCATACACAAGCCCTCGACCCCCAAGCCAGACACCATATTCCTTCCCTAACAACCATGCCCTCGCCTGGAAGTCTGGATCTCTACATCGAGAGATCCTCAATGTCCAGCGAGACATGCAGAGAAGGAGCGAACACCACAGTGAGGCTTAGTTTGTGGAGGAGAGGCAAAAGCAACTGACGACGAGGCCAGTGAGCACTAAGGCTCATAGACTGGTCCCATGAATGTTGATGGAAAACCGAAGAAATTGACACCAAAGTTGCTGGCTTCTCTTGTTTACTTGCACTGATCAGTTGCTAGTCCGTGAAACACAAATTGCCTGCACCAAGGAAACCAAATCGAAGTGGTCTCTGACACCGATTTACAAGCCCTACAAAAGAAGGAATTGATTGTATTCAGCGACGAAGCCAGAAATGGCGTTAGGGAGGGCTGGCTTCCTCTTCTTCTTCCTCCAGCCCTTCCTTTCCTTCTTCTTCCTCCTCATGGTGGTAGGGGGGGCTTAGCCCGGGCTCCATGGAAATTATGGCCGTAGGGGGGGCTGGAGCCCGGGTTGCCCCCCCGCTGGCTTCGTCACTGATTGTATTGGTGGATATCTTATCTTATCTTGTACTCTTACAAAGCTAAACTCCACTAGATATTTTCTCTTTTCATGCAAGATGTCCACATCTTTTCCTACTAAGTGTCCTACTAACTTGCAATCCTTTCATTCTAGCTATCCATGCCATCCTTTATTAATTACAAAAATATCCACATCATCTCAATTATTTGCAATACTTTTAATCTTTAATCTATTAACATAAAGTCATCTACATATGCTATTTGTTTCATCACCTATCTTCTATAATGCGATCAAATATTCTATTAGTTTTTCTTCTATTAGCTTAACAATATTTTACCAGATCTGATATAATAAAATAATATGCAAGTCAAATTCATTTATATACATTGTATATAGAATACCATACAGTAATAATATACATAAAAGATTTATTTTTAAGAAAATCCCGCGGCAATGCGCTTACTATAGTTGAGCATGTGAATCCCTTCTTGAGCAACTCCCTTCTTTCAATTCTAAGCAAGCCTAACCAACTTTCCCCTGAAGAGTTATTTGGTTGACGCAACTCTGATGGCATCTCCTAAAGTTGCTAATGCTGGGTTGATAGACCGTGAATACTCTACCTTGAAGCAATTAGTGATACGAATTTGGAGTAGTCGATCCATTAAATGCTTTAATTTGAGCAACAATAGTGTGGTCATTGAAAGCCTTATTTTGAGCAAGAATAGTATACCCGGTCAGAATGGCTTGTTATTGGATCAATATGAAAATATCTCGTTTGGTTTACTAATCTTTTTGTTCCCTTTTCACTCGTAGTTTATGCCCTTGGCCCCTTAGCCTCTTTGGTTGTTCTTCTCTCTATGTTGGTGTGGAAACCTCTTGGCTAGTCAGTTAGAGACACATTTTGTAGAGAAGAATCCAAAAAGAGCACAAGTGGACCTTGTTGTGAAAATGAAGAAATCCTTACGTCATTCTGAGTAACTAGTGATAGAGGTAGGTTAGATATAAATTTAACTAATACTTTATAATATCTTTTCTAATTGTAGAGGTGCATATTTAAAATACAAATTTAGGAAATTATTTTAGGTTATTTTCGTAATAATAGAGGTGAATAAGTAAATTAGAGCCAATGTCTATTATTATATTCATTGGTGATTTTAATTTTGGGCTTTGCTGCGGTACAAGCAAATGACTGTGAGCCGTTTATTTATTTCGATCAGACGGTCTCGGTCAACTATTACCTCCTAGGAGGTAAAATATGAAATATATATTTATTTAATTTTTAACTTTGGAAAGTATGATAAATCAGGAAAAGTTTTAGATATAAAGATCTTTTTAGATCTAATTGATGCATACGTGATCCAATGGATGTAGTAAATCTTTTTATTTTTTTGTAACTTTAGATATAGCATCATTTAATTAACATAAACTACCTATTTTTTATTCAAGTAACTCGTACCACACGTATGTGCTCAAACAAATGTGAAATTGATGTGTGTATGTGCCCAACGTGCACGAAAATTTACGTGTATACATGAAACTTTACATGGCCATTTTTTATTCAATTAATATGTTAACTATTAATATTTTTTATATATGTAACGTAACTGTGATAGGTGTTGTACACATGTTTATATTTTTTATATGTAACATACTGAAAGGAAGGCCGCGCAATCCACAAGGAAGGGCAGCGCGTCCAGCCACCGCTTCTGTCTGTCCCGTGCATGAGGGGATTTGAAGATATTTTCTTTTTCTTTTTCTTAGGTTAATTAATTAATTTAAAAAAATCTAAAAATCAACAGTTTAGATTTATTTGAGATATTACCTCCTTGTAGGTAAAAGATGTACCTTAGCACTACTTTTATTTTATTTTTTTGACCGAAATGATGATTTTATTCTGGCAATTTGCTTGCTAGATGTATGAGAATTACCTTGAAGTCTCTAATTACCTTGGGTACGCACGTGCATTCGACCCATTACTGAGAAAATAATTAGGGGCACGCACATATCACATCACGATTTTGTGTCATGCAAGGCAATGTGGAACAGCGAGGAAGATGCTAATAACTGACCGACCAAGCCATCACACAACAGTAACTTGCGCACGAAAGGTCTGTTTGATCAGAATTCAGAAACAGCGATGTTTCACCGTGCATGCCAGCTACATTACCGTAAAGAACCTTTTGCCGGATAATATTGATCAGCAGGCTACCATCTCACTCGCGCGGTAATTGAGCCAATTCGCTAATGTACTCCCTTTGTTTCAAATTATAAATCGCTTTGATTTGTTTAGTTCATCCGTTTTTGCTAAGTGTGTAGATATATTATTATATTTAGATGTATAGCAAAAATAGATATACCTAAAAAGTAAAAATAATTTATAATTTAGAACGGAAGAAGTACGTGGTACATCGGTACATGCGTTAATTGATTAATTAATTCATTTAAGGTAATGCATCATGGCTGTTTGAACACAGCATATGTACATGTACACGCATTATATTATTCACAAAGAAAAGTAGAGTGTATATTTATGGATACGTACGTACTAGTGTGTATTCATACTCTCACTTGTTCCTCACAAAGAAAACGCTCAGCTCCGGCGCGCTATCGCCGCCGCGGGCGGCGTTGCCGCTGCCATCGTCGGGGTTGATCATGTAGAACGCCTCAGAGTCCTTGGACCCGACGACGCGTTCGACGCGGGCGCGCATGTAGGTGAGCTCGCCATCGGGGCAAGCTCTGCCGGGCGTGGCGGCGCATGCTGCCGCTCCCGCCCTCTCGTCGGGCGGCGGCGGCAGCACCCCGGCGCCCATGGACACGCCGCGGAGCAGGCGCAGGACGTGGCGCTCGTCGTCGGACGCGTCCTTCCGGCGGATGGCGTACCCGGCGCTGCGCCCGTTGCAGTAGACCGCCCAGACGTACTCCTCCAGCAGCGGCCGCCGCCGCCTTGAGGCGACGGCCACGCCGCGGGCGGTGTCGCTCTCGAGCGCCAGGCGCACGGTGCCCGTGGCCATCTCCCGGTGCAGCGCGGCCGCCAGCATGGGCAGCTCGATGAGGAACGCCGGCGGGGACCGCGTGTCCTCGTGGATGGCCAGGCTCAGCCGCCCGCGCCGGTGCCCGAACAGCGTCACCGTCGGCGCGTGGTCCGCCAGGAGGGCCTGCCGGTGGTTGTGGTGCCGCCCCAGCATCGCGGCCATCTTGCAGCCCGTGGTGAGCACGGGCAGAAGCTTGAACATCTTGAAGAGCCCCAAGACGCCGCCGGCACTGGCACCGGCCCCGGCACCTGCCGCTGCCCCGGACAGCTTCGCCCGACGCTCATCGCTGGACGGCCGCAGCAGCGACCGTAGCGCGGCCGGGCTGTAATCGATAAGAGATGGCATCGGCTTGGATTGATTGATTCCGGTGGGTTTGGTCCAGCTGATGGCTGTCTTTCCTCCGATGGAGCCCCGAGTCTGTGAGCCAGGGGGGAAGAAGTCGATCGGCCACCTCGTTATTTATCTTGTGATGAGGAAGGATGGAGAGGTTTTGCCGTTTGGGTGGTCGATCGTTTCGATTCTGCGCTTTGGGATTTGGGCTAATCCTGATCTCAATTGAAGAAGACACAGGTTTTGGGCTGACAGACTATGTGATGTATCTGGTTCGTAGTACTTGAAAGCCAGTCAGCTGCAACAAGGACAGATGTTCAGAAACCATAAAACTGTACGGTTCAATGCTTTTATAAGCACAGGAAGAGGAAGTTGGACAAACTTTCTCGGCTTTCTTTTTCAGTAGTGATGATCGATGAGACTGTAGATCAAGTCAGTGAGTCACTAAGGCGTTAACTCTGTACTGCGAAACATATCGTTGGAGTTGGAGGCACAGCTCACTATCCATCGTTGGGCACATGCAGTGTTCGCTGGTGCATGAATGGATGCACACATCGGGCAGCCGTGCTCCTCTTAGGGTTAGGTTGTCGTGCAAAACCAGTGTGTCAGCGATTCATTGTAACAGTTGTAAGGACGATACGAAGTGCGGACAGATTCTAATGGCCATCCGCCCGTGAATCGCCTTCAGTCGCACAAGGCTGCATACACACCAGATTGCCCCTTTCAAATTAACTTCATAATTGGTGACGTTTTGGATAATGACACGGTCTCTAAAACATATTTTTTTATATGTACTATAAAAACAACAAATACTATAGCTCACTACCCACCAGGGTATATAGTTTTATCGTGGTACTTTTAAGACTAATCTATGCATATCATCTTAGTGCATTTCAAACTAAATATTACAAAGTCATAGGTGACGGTCATGAGTCTTTGTAATGCCACTAACAGCCAATCTGTATCTATATATCTATATTTATGTCTATTCTCTATCTCTATCTCTATCTCTATCTCTATCTCTATCTCTATGTCTTATTATAATCCTAAACCCCACTAGTCATTCTATGCGCCATGCAAGAGGTCCACCACATCAATCCACTATCACATGCATTTAATTGTTGTCTTTAGTATGCCATGCCATCCACTACCATTAATTTATAAGTTTATTCTTTCATATAAGTAATTTAGTTTGATTTCATTTTAATTCATCCGCTATTTCCATAACAATGCACGGGGTATGCTTCTAGTTAATGATATGTCTTTTCATATGATAATCCATTATTTTTGTTGCCTTTGGGCCATGTACTGCATAGACATACACAAAATATCTCAGTAACATAGTCAAGTGTAATATTTATGGATATTTGAATAAGTATGTAATCTGACAAGTATAATGTATCTATGTATTTTTTTTTTCTAAAATATGACCAGGATTATTATGGCATTGTTTAGCAGAGCTCTAGCTTTAAAAATATATGGATTTCCTAGAGTTGATCACCTGTGGCTTTAGGAAAACCTGGATCTAGAGCTCTAGACATGTTAAGTACATTTACATGACTCGTTTCATATATATTTTAGATAAAAAATATTTAAACCACTTCAATTTAATCTACAAACTACAGATCCAACATAGATCTTAGAGCTAGAGTTGTTCCGAATGATCCCTATGTATATCTGAGTTTTCCAGATGTACACGAATTATATGTTTGTATAGGATTAATTAATGGCTACTAGATCTTGCCTTTGCTTCAAGAACTGTTCTGTTAGATGCTAAACGGTCACCCTCCCACTAGTGACTAGCTAGGTGGTCTAGACGATGACTAGACATTCCCATATGAATTAGGTATTTTTGTACTACATGTAACATGTTGCAATCAATATGCAAAGAAAACTACTATACAGTAATTCGATACATATATAGTTCTGACATGAATGGTGACAAATGAATAACATAGTCAACATAAATTAAACAAGCATACACAACCCAAACATCAACTAGTTCTTAATTCTCATAATTAGTAACTCACAACATATGACATGCATGATAAATACATAATTATAAGTGAAAATAAATATGATCAAAATGTAGTAACTGATCATTGTTCTCTTCCTCTTCCTCTCCATTACTTTGTGTGGTCGGGACAACTTCCTTTTGGTGAAACTCGAAATCAATCCATCCCCATTATTAAATATGTTCAACATCAACCTCGAATTGGAAATCTTCTTCATTAATCTCTCTATCTTGAGACCACTTTGCGCTTCTATGAAGAATTTATGTGACTTTCTCAACCCCGCATGCTTAGATGTGCATAGCCACAGTCTAGACATGACCGCTGCACCCTCTATGACCTTCTTTGATTGCCTAGATGTTCTAGCTAGGTGCCTTGCTCTATGAATAGGACCTAAACTAAATGTAAGCTGTTGAATAGAACCTAGACATGTTTAGCAAATGATTAGGCATATTTAGGCGAGCACTAGATCCAAGAAATAATTTCATTAGTGTCACTACCAAGCCTTTCCACTCTAAGTCCATTGCAGAGTTTCTTCACGAAGGAGGGGGCTCTCCATACCCTATATACGGTTGTGAAGCCATTCCGCACCAAGCCAGAGGGTCCACAATGTTGCCATTGAGCCACATGTGTGGCCTTGTGGCCCTAACAGCCTAATGGAGTAAAATGTGCTCAGCTCTTGCCCTTGCTCACACAAGCCTAATGTATGCTTAATCATCCTTCATAATCACTCTCACAGAAAGGGCAATGCACTTAGATTATTATGAATGTGTTCTGTCCAATGGCATAAAACCTTCTAAGGTCTCTAGTGCTTCGTGTAGTCTCCAAGACCCTAAATCTTGACGCAACTGTTAGTCCCCATGGGTGCATTGTCGCTTCAATCACAAAATTTAGTATAAATATGGTAAAAGGGGACATATTCCTTATCTACACAAATGAACAAAAATAACAATACCATATAATTAATTAAATGTCCTAAACACCATTAGATATCCATTTGATTTGAGATCTAACCAGCACAAGTGACATTGAGGATCGGAGCCGCTAAGTAGGAATGAAAACAGGACGCATATTTCCCGATGTTCATCCGTCCCGAAAGAGTCAAAACCCTATATGGATAGTCTTTGTTTGAATTCAAACATTTAATATCCGACCGTATCTAAATCTAAAATATTCAAAATCGGGTTTCTGATATGTATATGAGATAGATATCAATATCCGAATGATCTATATCCGGTTCGAGATGCAATAATTCAAGATGCAATAAAAATATAATACGAGATATATATATATATGGAACATAATACATGATCAGTGGTATCTATCTGTATCCTATCTGGTTTTGTACTTTCATCCCTACGCGAAAGGAGGTGAGTGACCGCATGGCCAGAGGCCAGGTGCCTAGGTAATATAAGGCCAGTGTCAATGGAGGTTTCATGACCCAGTTTCCAACACATCCATATTTTGGAAACAGTGCAGAAGAGTTTCATCCCCATGAAACTCTCTCTGCTCCCATGAAACTCTTACCATCTCTAACTTCATTAATACGGTGCTACATCAGCATATTTAATGTCTATAAAACTCTGATGAAACTCCATTGAGACTGGCCTAAGGAGACTGAAACAAAATTGAGTGTCGTCCAGTCCAAACCGAAGTCCTAATCTTGGGCCTTCCTTCGGTAAAACTTCCACATTATGGCCCATGCGCTAATTTTGGTTCGGCCTAACAATCCTGCCAGAAACCGGCCCACCTGAACCTTATGATCACGCGACTCCCTGACCGCCAGCTCGTGGTCGGCGGTGCCGTGCGCCGGATATGCTCTGGCGCCTTCCCACAACCACGCTTCTGCCCGCGCCGCCCGCCCCCTCGACTGCGTCCCTCGCCGCTTTCCTCCCCTCTCCACCCTTCTCCATCATCGCCGCGGCGTCCCTCCGTACCGGACCCGCCGCAGCCACCACCCCGCAGATCCGCTGGGTTGACGCCCCGGGAACCGGTCCGGGGATGTCGTCGTCCGCTTCCAGCGCCGGGGGCGAGGACGCCGGCGAGTTCACGGAGGTCGTCATCGTGCGGCACGGCGAGACTTCATGGAACGCCTCGCGCATCATACAGGTGCCTCTTGCTTCTCCTCCCCCATCCTGCCATCCATGGGATTGCTAACTTACGACTGGTCTTCACTGCTAAAATACTGTGATGGAGGAATCCTGAGAGGCCTAAGATGCGGTGCACTAGTTTTTAGTGTTTGGATTAGTGCTTCGTCCTTGTAGGGGCTACTCGCCTACCCCACACACCTACTTTCTGTTTGTTGGCTACAATGATTACTCCCTCTGTCCCGAAAAAAAATGCAATCGAAGGACTAGGCACGCAGCCCAATGATAAATGCGAAATTACGTAAATGCCCCTCTAAATATCAGTTTGTCCTCATCCATCCCTCTACCATTCACGAATCACGCCGCTCCCAGCGGCCATCGCTCTCCTCGCCTTCGGTCCCGCTGTGCGCTGCCGGAGTTGATGCGTCGAGCCCCCGCGGACCGCCTGGCTGGCCGTGGTGCGCTGCCGAGGGGAGGCCACCGGACTGGCCGTGCTGCGCCTCAGCGCGCTGCAGAACTAGCCGCGGTGCCCCCGGGCCAATGTCCTCCCGGGCGGAGATGAGCTGAAGCCGACGCGCCTCCATCTGCATGCACGAGCGGCACCGTCATCCCGGGCGGAGATGAGCTGAAGCCGGCACGACGGAGGGCGAACCAGAGCGCCCCTTCCTCAGCATACATGCCCACGGGCTACATATCCGCAGCCGGCGATGCAGGCGATGAGGACAAGAGCTCGAAGGGGAAGAGGAATGGCGAAGGAGATGTGAACGCGGATGGGTTCGATCTGGGCGAGATTGGGTCTTTGGAATTGATCTTGGATGGATTGAGGGAGATTGTTCGCTGGGAATGAGACCGTGACTTTGTGAAATGAGTGCACGAGAATATTCGTTTTTTATTTTTTTAGTATTTGCTAATAGTGCGGCCGGAGGTTTCTAGAGTGCTCCGTGCGCCTGGACGAGTGGACAAGTGGTTTCCGATGATTTTTTTTTGTTGCGAATGGGTCCCACATAGTCAAACATGTGCATTTTTTATGGGACAAATTTTGAACTCTACGGTTGCATTTTTTACGGGACGGAGGGAGTACACTGCAGTATATGTCTGTTATTATTATTTTGTTGAATAGTGGAATTTGATCTACTCATGCAGGGATGTTGGTTCATTCCTTGCTTGCACTGCATATAGAACTGTACAAGAATCTGCTTCTAGGGCTGTTGAGATTTGGTACATTGTTCATTTTCGTTTTCAGTCTGAAATCTAACACTATTGTTATTAAAGTGGTAGTTGTTTAAGTCTCTACTCTATCCATTGAAGAAAAGTCTCATCTCTAGTGCAATCAAGGAACACATTTGCTCATTGTGACATACTCCCTCTATTCCAAATTATTAGACGTTTTGGCTTTTCAAGATACATTGCTTTTATTATGTATCTACACATAGTGTATATCTAAGTGCATAGCAAAAACTATGTACCTAGAAAAGCGAAAATGTCTTATAATTTGGAATGGATGGTGCATTAACATTTTTCTCATATAATGCATATGTACCTGTCTCAGATAGTTCATGCCTCTTGTGATATATATCTATGGAAATCGATAGCATTCACCCATGTGTCCTTTGCTACATTTCTTTGCTAGGCCTTAGGGATAACTTCTCTTCTCTTGGAGCACCCTTGAGTTAATTTTAAAGTTGACGGGCGGTAGTATATAGTATTACTAAAATACTAACACCTTTTTGCAAACAAAAGAAAGATAATACTCCTAGTCATTTTTCATAACCCAAAGGGTTTGCTTGATGGAAATTGGAAACACATTGTTTTTGTTATGGCAAGTGGAGCCAGACCAGCGGCCCACGCGGTACTGTGCCGCGTGAGCAGTGCTGGATCTGATTAGATTAGATTGGTTTGTTAGGAAAAGAATAAGATAGATTGATTCGGTTAGGATATTACTTAGGGGTCAAGTAAGTTGTCTCTATAAAAAAGAGAACCCCATATTGATTGTAATCAAGCAAGGACTCAGCCAGTCAATCCATATCAGTTTTATACCCCTGGACTCAACCAGCTGGTTATCACCATGAACCTGATACGCTGCCTTGACTGGGAAATTAATAGTCACTGAGAAATCATGTATTGTTAAGCTCTTTGATTGTCAGCATAAGAGTGTTTTTTAACTCCACACTGGTATCATACTGCACCAGGGACACTTGGATGCAGAGCTTAATGATATTGGGAGGCAGCAAGCTGTTGCGGTATGGTATGATTTATACTGGTTTTCAATAGATATTTTTAGTACCATTTCTTATGAGGAATTTTATCCCAAAGGTTGCTCATCGCCTTTCTAAAGAAGCAAAACCAGTTGCTATATACTCTTCTGATCTGAAGCGAGCAGCAGAGACTGCACAAACAATCGCAAGAATTTGCAATGTACCAAATGTATGTCCATTCTACTCATCTCCTCTTATGTTGTGTGGATATTTCTGCATGACCTGTTATTTCTGCGATTGGAAATATACTGATTGTACTTGGTTCAGTTGTTTGTAAAATTCTTAATGGAGCTTAATGAATGCAATGCTTAATCGCCCAGGTCGTGTTTGATCCAGCACTGAGAGAAAGACACATTGGAGATCTGCAGGGCATGAAGCTTCAGGATGCTGCTACAGAGAAGCCAGAGGCATACAAAGCTTTTATGTCCCACAAGAGAAATCAACAAATTCCTGTAAGTGTTCAGTGTTCTTATAACCTATTGACAAGTATTATGCTTAGCATTGCTGCACATGCTAAGATGTGTTAAGCATCACATGAGTAATGTTATGGATGTTCTGAAGCATCATAGATGAAGAAACTATGTGCATTAAATGGCTCATGGTCAGCTATTACGTAGGTATCAACAATTCAAACTGGAAAATACAGTGATTTTGGACATCCAAATTATGTGTGCCAAGTATAATATGCTACTAGTGAAATAAGATCAAGCTTAGAGGAAGCTTATTGCTACATCTATAGACAACTAAATGTCTTACGGGCTTATGTATATCAATAAACAACTTGAACTGATAAAAGCTCAGTATTCCAATGAAATCAGTACTCATTTAGTTAATCGGTTCCTGGAGACAGTTGAACCGTTACACGAGCAATAAAATTCATAAATTTCTTATTGGTTTAACCTCTTTTCCCCAGAGTTATGCTGTATCTGGAAAGAACAGCTTGGTGTTCGTGATTTTCACATCCTATCTCCATAAAGCTTTCCTTTCACTAGATTTATTCTTAGCTGCATGCAGTAGATTCTCTTGTGCATTGTTTCCTGACTCTCTTTGACTTTGTTTCTCAGGGTGGTGGAGAGAGTCTTGATCAACTGTCTGAGCGATGTGTGTCGTGTTTGTACGACATTGTTAAGAAACACAAAGGTAAGCCGTGAGCTTTATTCCTGGACGCCTTGTGACCTGATCCTTATTACTAGTAGATTCGAGTTACTGATATTTCCATAGAGGCATGATTGCTTGGGTTGTATTATTAGACATGTCAAAGAAATGTTACTTTGATGTTTACCTGCGAGCTCATGAGCCGCTGTCTACTGACAGGGGAGCGAGTTATCCTGGTTTCACATGGCGGCACCATCAGACAACTCTACAGGCACGCCAGTCCTACGAAGCCGCTCCACTGTAAAATACACAACACGTCAGTGAGTGTCATCCTCGTGTCCGATTCCACCGGTCGCTGCATCGTCAAGATGTGCGGGGACATCAGTCACCTTCAGGAGACGGGCGTCCTGGAGAATGCCTTTGGTGGCGATAAGACCTCCGCCTAAAAAACTCCAAAAAAATTCCAGATTTGGGAGCGTCGTAGTACATGCAGCATTTATCACGTGCAGAGTACAAGAGTACTCTGCATTTATCACGTGCAGATACTTCGGCCGTATTTTTACTGTACCAACTAGTCCTGTTGCTATCAGTAGTGGTCTACTTTTTTTTTTTTGAGGAAACTGGAGGGGCCTAGGCCCCTACAGGCATTTTATTGAAAAGTTAAAAGAGCAAATACAGGACCAAAGGCAGCCACCAGGGCCGAATTAAGGAACAAAAAAGAAACAAAGAAAAGGAAGCTGAAACCAAACACTAAAACAGGGACTGCATCCATGAAAGCAGGTTCAGTAGTGGTCTACTATTTACCCCGTTTGGAACGCTGGAATTTTGCCGAAACAAACAGTTGAAGGCCGAGCCGTGGCGAATCCTTATGGCCCCCGGTCGTGCATTGCTGCACGTACGCATGTGGAGCTGAAACCATCTACGTTTGCGCATGTTCGTCCACATCCGTGGATCATGGCTCCTATTCTATCTATCTTGCGGCTGTTTGCGCGCAGTGGTGACGGTGCCGGATGCATGGCGTGCGATCGGGCACGGAGGCCTGCCTGCCCCCTGGTAGGGACTAGGGAGGGGCCATAAAGAGGCCGAGGAAGTAGCGCGTCCCTTTCGGATGGCGCTCCGAAAACCATTTCCTGAGTGCCGACGACAGATCACCTCGTCCCTGTCATCCAAAAGGACACCATGATTACAGTCCTGTACTGGCTAACCACTCGGAGCGTGCCACGTTGTTCGTCCCGTTTGTTTGGCTGAAAAGTCATGGCTAATGATTTGTAGGGCGGTTCGAATACTCTGTGCTGCCTAACGGCCGGTGCAAAGAGAAGCGACGTCAGCAAAGTATGTACGCAGTACGCACGCATGTACCGTGTGGATTACTAGGTACAAGCCCAGGATACAACAGCCAGTCAGATGCTGCTCAATTCGATTCAGATCAAGCATGCATATCCTGCACATGTATAGATCGATAGAGATTAGCTGCATGAGTAATAAATAGTCGGCGCACACATCACACTTCACACGAGAGCTTTTCAGGCCGGTCGCCGCCGCCGGCGATGGGTGCAGGATGCGACGACGACGGCACGCGAAAGCCGCGCCGCCGTCGCTCTCGGCCGCAATTCCCGCACACTGAACCCGCGGTCGGACCAGCGACGGGCATCTCACACCAAATGACCCCAAAACAAACAAAGCTGTACTAGCTAGCTAGGCACAAGCGGAGCGGCGCAAACGTGCGGCGCGGGACGGGGACACGATTCCCGGCCCGCGGCCGCGCGCGCACACACACACGACAGGGCACGACGTACACAACAAGACCGAGCTATGTAACCGTACAGCGGCGGCGGCTGCTCGATCGATCCGGTCCGCTGGGATGGGCGGGCGGGCGGGCTCGCTGCTGCTGGTGCTACATGAAGGACGGCGACCGGATGTCCATCTCGTGCGTCCACGCGCTCTTGTCCTGGGCGTGGACGTGCCAGTAGCTCTGCGCCACCGCATCCGGGTCCGCGCCCGCCGTGTCGCCGGCGCTGCCGGCCCTGCTGCCCCTGGGCGACCTGACCAAATGGCAAAGACGACATCAGCTAGAGCCATAGATAAACGATCTCATTGTCAAGTTGGAATATGTAGTAGATTCGCAGGTCCACTGTGAGGAGTTGCATTGGTCACCTCGCTAGCTAGCTAGGCGGCTGCTTCTACTACGTGGATAAGGGTCGTGGAGTCCTTTCTACAGGGCCGGTTTAGGTCTAAAATTTTTTGCGAAATAGCACTGTAGCAAGTTTCATTGTTATTTGGCAATTAGTGTCCAATCATGGTTTAATTAGGTTTAAAAGATTCGTCTCGTCTATTTCGTCTAAATTGTGTAATTAGTTTTAATTTTTATCTATATTTAATGCTTCATGCATGTATTAAAGATTCGATGTGACGAGGAATTTGAAAAATTTTACAAAATTTTTGGGAACTAAACAGGGCATACTCGAGGGAATGTCTACGAGTGACATTGATATTTCTCTTCTCTATCATGACCGGCCGGGTATATACGTGTGCGTGGACGGCAAGTGTCAACAGCAAGTGGAGCAAGTGGAGTTCGCGTGGAAAAAGAGCCTGAAAGCGGGCGGACATGTGGCGCGAGGTTACGTGTCTCCTTTTCGTGTCTTCTGGTGTGTCTTCACACTCTATCTGCTCTCTTAGTTTTTTCACCAACACCTTCATATGGTGATTAAAAAAAGTGTAAGATAACTAGATGGACATAAATTAATAAGGTAATAGTTATAACTGATGTATAGATGATTGTATAGTTATAACAAAAAAACGAGAGCCCATGACATAGCCAGATGCTACATAGACGGAGACACGACAACAATGACACCAAAGCTGCAGCCGCGCTCCACGGCGGCACCACACGCGTCCTCCTGGCCCAAAAGCGGGCGTGCAAGCGGCACCCGCGGCGAGCGCGGCGCGCCTAGCTGCGTGCCTGCGTCGGCATAAAAATCGGCGCGCCTTTTTCCGGCAGGAACGCGGCAGCATATACCGCGGGCGGACGTGTCGAGCGAGCGAGCCCACCGAAGGTCTTCGTCCGAGGGCTTGGGCGCGCGGGGGCAACGGCCGACGGCCGAGCCAGGTGCCGGAGTCTCCGAGCAGGCTGGAGGGTGCGAAAAGCACGTCCAGATTCTCTAGCGACAAGTCGACAGTCTTTTTTATACGGTGCATAACATGAGCAGGAAGGAAGTTTCTCGTAGAATAAAGATGGGAGATCTACGGGGATGTTCGCTTCAGCAAGAAGCCGCTGCCGCTAAGATGAAGGAGAAGAGGGGGGTGGGCGCGGCCGCGGCCTCCACGCCGGTGCGGGAGAAGAGGGAGGTGGTCGCCGAGCTAGTGGAGGAGAAGAGGGGGCAGGCGTGGCCACGGCCTCCACGCCGATGGAGCTAGACGAGTGGGGCGGGAGAAGTGTAGGGCGAGCGCAGCCTCTGCCGTCCGCCTCTCGAGCTCGGCGTCAATCTCGCCGACGGCTACGCATGGATCTCGCCGGGCGGTGGACGAGGCCTGCTCGGGATGCACCGCCAATTTTGCCTGGACGTCGAGCTGCTCCACCTCTGCGTTGGCCAGTGCACCTGGCTAGGAGACGGCAGCTCATCTCCGATCGACGACGCCGGCCCGCTCCACGTCGATGTTGGCGGTCTCCGCCTCGGCGCCGCACGCAGAATAGAAGAAGAAGATGGGCGCGGCCATGGTGGTGGTGGGTGGGAAGATGTAGAGGAAGAGATAATGTCTGTAGGCCTGCAGCCTACTCTAACTGGGACCCATGCTCTAAAACGACTCTCATCGTGGGATGCATTTTGAATGCCAAAACGACCATATTTGTGGAACAGAGGGTGTAAGAGTAAGTACGTTGTTACCTCGCAAAAAAAAATATGTTTGTTGTTAAAATAACTGAACCGAACTAATTTGGAGTATGATCGATACAAGTATCAAGGGTCGGAAATGAAGGTACCTAAGTACAGTAGAGTAGAATGATTTGTAGGTTAGCTACACTGCTTGTGTTACTGGGCCAGGAAAAATAAGTATATGAACCCATTAAATATTGATTAAGTTTGTTCTTAGCAGTGCTCCAGATTCTTATAGAAAAGTTTTGGATCCAGATTCTCCTTGAATACGTTTCACTTTGTGAAACCGTTTGGCCTGTGGACTAGATTTCGATTCATAAGAGAAGGGAGGCCAAGAAACGAAACTAAATCTGGCAAAACCAGCCTCTGGTCGATTCACGTTTCTAGGCAGAAAATTAGAAACGTTTCTACACTAAAATGTTTCCTGCTTTCACCGTTTAGAAGTGATTCTCTAGTTCCAGTTGAGAATCCAAAACATTTCAGCTTGCCAAACGCGCCATAAATACTATGCCGTGTCACTAATTCTCGGAACCGAACAACTCTAGAGTTCAAATCCACTAATGCCTCGTCCCATGAAATATACCCCTCCAGTTACTTTTACTATATATATAAGGTATGTTTAGATATATAGTAAAACTGTAAAAGCAATGTACCTAGAAAAGCTAAAATGGTTCATAATTTGGAACGCAGGAAGTAATTATTTTGTGTAATAGATGTGAGTACTATTATTATATATAATAATAGTCTTCTGCTGCCTCGGATGCTTGGCTGCTCTTTGTTTTTAACTTTTTTTTAGCAAATGCTCTTTGTTTTAACTAACAAACTCCTGTCTGCTTAATGAATTGCAAAAAAAAGGCTTGATTTATTTTTGACCAAGGTTGGGAGTATGTTGAGGTACAGAAGTCGTATATATCCGCGCCACGGTTTGGGAATGGATTCTTGCATATTAAGGTCCTTTTTGTTGCCTTTCCTGAAAACGGCCTCTGGGCGGATCAGATCTACACGTTGGGATACCACTGGACCACCATGACTTGGGACGCCAGGGAATTCATTCAGAGCTGAGCTCTCCAACTCCAAATTTGGCATCTCTCTCTCTCTCTCCCTACTCATTGTCTCTCACGCAGCTCAGCAGTGACAAGAACATTATTCCCCGCCTACCTGGCATCTCCCGAGCCTGATTATGAACTCGATCCCTAGTCTGAATCTGACATGTACGCAAATTCGGTTGCAAATGCACGCGCTGAGGGAGCCGCCGTCCGCCGCTAGGGCGAACTGGTGGATGGATCAACATATAGGATCAGACAGAGGACTAACTTGATGCTTAATTCCTTACAACATTAAAAAAAAAGGGTACCGGCCGGCCGATACTATGCGCGCGCATCGAATAGACGATGGATTGTTGATAATCAATGTAGCCGAGTTGTGAGTGAACTGACCTCCTCTCGCCGATGACGCCGTCGATGATCACATGCGCAATGTGCACGCCGGCTGGCTGGAACTCCCTGGCCAGCGACTGGGACAACCCCCGGAGGGCAAACTTGCCGCAGCCTGCACACGCACGCATGCGTGTCAAGAATCGCTTAGCTACAGAAGCAGTAAAGTAGGTTTGCCAGCCCCGCCCGGCCGCCCACTTACTTAGATCGGAGTAGCCGGCGAAGCCGGTGACCGACGCCGACGAGCCCGTGAAGATGATGGTGCCCCTGCCCCTCTCCACCATGCCCGGGATGACCTGGAATAGATATATATGCATGGATCATAATCTCAGAGGAGTGGCGTGATGATTCGCCGTGCAGTACTGCCCAAGCTGTGTACCGTACCTGTTGCGCGCAGTGGAAGGCCCCTCCGGCGGAGACGGCGAGAGCGCGGTGGAAAACATCGGGGGTGACGGCGAGGAAGGGCGTGGGGCGCGCGGCCGCGGCGTCGTCGTCGTTGGCCGGCGGCGGCTCGCAGGCGTTGTAGACGAGCACCTCGACGGGGCCGAGGGAGAGGACGCCCTCGAAGGCCTCGCGCACGGAGCGGGCGTCGGCGCAGTCCACCCGGAGCGCGAACACCTGCGCCTTGGCCTCCTGCGCGATCTCCTCCGCCAGCTGCGACAGCTTCTCTGAACGCACGCAACCACAAGATCGACTACTCAGCTCGTATTACTCACTACGATCGAAAGAAGAGCGAGGGAAGATGCACGGGAGGAGGACGGAGGAGCGAGCGAGGGGATAGATGGACGTGCCGAGGTCGCGGGAGAGGATGGCGATGGTGTAGCCCTCGGAGGCGAACTTGCGCGCCACCGCCGAGCCGAGCCGGGGCCCGACGCCGACCACGGCGGCGATGCCCCTCGAGGAGTTGGAGCCGGACACGGACCTCAGCATATGGAGCACGCGATGGAGAGAAAAGAGAAGAGAGAGGAGCGGAGGAGGGAGGCGCGACTTGGCGAGAGCTCCTACTTGCTAAGTACTTGGCAAGACAGCAAGCAGTTCCCGGCGCTCGTCCTGTGTGTCCAGTTTTGAACGACTGCCGACTGCGAGTCGTTGGTTTGGAGAAGGCGGCTGTCTGTCCCCTCCCCTCTCCCTCGGTTTCTCGGTTGCTTTTAACGGCCGCGCGCGCCGGAGCACTGGACACACCTCAAAAATGTCGTTTTCGCGTCGTCGGGTAAAGTAGGGAAGCAGAGAATCTGCAGGCGCGCTGGCTGGCCTCCTCTCCTGCATCCCCTACTCCATGACCAGAGATCTCGAGCACAGCGCTGCTAGCAACAGGAGATGCACCGGCTGGTGCATGTATCATCCATCGTGCCGCCGCCTCCGCCACCTGGACCGCTACGAGTCGTTGTGCGGTCCTCCACCATGTCTTGCTTCTTTGGAGCACGACGTCACATCAGTACAGCCTTTACACGGAGGGAATTCCGGGTGTACTATGCAAAATGCGACGACGCTGCTAGCTGGTTTGCGCCACGGCAAAAGTATGTTCTGTTTGATCGATGAATAAGGGTGCGTTTACTTCGCGAAATTTTTTTCTTTGGCTATTGTAGCACTTTTATTTTTATTTATCAATTAGTGTCTAATTATGGACTAAATAGTCTTAAAAGATTCATCTCGTGGTTTTCTATCTAACTGTGTAATTAGTTTTTTTCGTCTATATTTAATACTTCATGTATGTGTCTAAATATTCGATGTGACAGGAAATCTTGAAAATTTAAGAACTAAACGTGGCCTAAATAACGGCCGCACGTTCTCGTGACGGCACTGGAACTATCAGCTTCATGTCGTACTTTTTAAGAGCTGTTCCTAGTGTTGCACATCGGTCCTGGCCCATTTGGCAATCTACAATAAGATTCAGCGGCGATGCTAGAGTAAATTTAAGGGGTGTATTTGTCTTTAGGGGTGTGAAGGTTTATAATATGTGGGTGTATATATGATTAAAATTTGGATCTCATCGCTGTTTTTAAATTTTTTTGGTGCCGCCGTACCCACTAACTTCACTATAGCTCTCCCCGTGACTAGATTTATAGGTTTTATCCTTGCCTTGTTTAGATGCCTTCAAAATTCTAAATTTTTACTTTCCGTTCTATTACATGATTTACATCGAATCTTTAAACACATGCATGGAGCATTAAATATAGATAAAAAAATAACTAATTGTATAGCTTGGTTGTAAATCACGAGACGAATCTTTTGAACCAAATTAGTCCATGATTGGACATTAATTGCTAAATACAGACGAAAGTGCTACAATAACCAAATTTCAAAAGTTTTTGCATCTAAACACCCCCTGGATACCACTTTCTATAAAAGTGATACAATCAAAGGGCGCGGGATGTTGGCCAGTACAAATCATGCTGAAAATGAGACTTTTCCCTGTGTGCTATTATAAAAGATCGCAATCCCCTGTGTGCCCCTGGAAAAATTCAGCGGTCTTCAGCGCCACTACTCCAACTTTTTCGTGTCCTCCATGCCACTTCCGTTAGTTTGGGCTTTAACGCCGTCAAACTGCACGTGTGAAAAGACGAAAATACCCTTAAGTCTAAATATATTATTAATTTTTTTGAGCATCTTAACGACTTCAAATGAAAAAACTCAAAACTAGAAAGTTGTAGATCTTGTCGAGATCTATAATTTTCATATAAAATTTATTTTCATTTAATTCCGCAAAAAAATATGCAAATCATATTTTTTTGCGGAATTAAATGAAAATAAATTTTATATGAAAATTATAGATCTCGACAAGATCTACAACTTTCTAGTTTTGAGTTTTTTCATTTGAAGTCGTTAAGATGCTCAAAAAACTAATAACATATTTAGACTTAAGGGTATTTTCGTCTTTTCACACGTGCAGTTTGACGGCGTTGGAACCAAAACTGACGGAAGTGGCATGGAGGACACGAAAAAGTTAGAGTAGTGGCGCTGAAGACCGCTGAATTTTTCCAGAGGCACACATGAAATTGCGATCTTTTATAATGGCACACAGGGAAAAGTCTGAAAATAGTTTGGTTTCAGGATATGAACACGACTACGACTTTGAGAACGATGGCGGCTGGGATGAATGATGAGTCTATATCCTACACTCAAGGAGCCTGGGGATGATGATGTTCACCACCAGATGCTTCTCTACACTCAGCTCTGACTATGTTGTTCTCTTTGACTCTAGCCATGTGGACATTTCTGTGTAATAATGAGAAAACCATGTTGTCGAGTAAAATTGTGGTTCACTTTGGAGTCTCTCGGACAGCACATGGAGAGAGTACAGGTTAAAAATGCCTTCCAGACATATATGGCAACATGAGATTATGATATCCTAACTACCATATGTACCCTAACATCAAATTAGTTTTATTGAACCCATCGAAAAATATGTCTTGAATTTTTTTTTTGTTTTCTAGATGCTAATACATTTTTTTGATAACTTGATTAAACTTAAATAATACTTTGTAATAAGTTTTAAGACAAAACTAAAATAACTTATCGGCGTGGCTAATGCCCGGACGGATAGACGCCCGCGGCTGCTGGCCTGTTGCGCCTGTTCGCCCGCGCCCTGCTGCTTGCTCACGCCCGCCTGCTGCTCACCCTGCTCATCGCCCACTACTCGTCTTGCTGCTTTGCTTGCCCTGTTGCTCGCCCGCGCCTACGATTTTTTTATTTTTAACACTTTTTTAAAACTATTTCCAAATCTAACACTATTTTTTTCAAGACTAACACTTTTGGCCGCACCTATTCGCATGGCGCGGCGAAATCGAACTGTTGCGCCATGCATGGCGGCGCGGCAGGGGTGCCAACGTGGCAGTCAGCCGTGCGCTAACCGCTAGCGTGGCCGGGCTGCCGCGCCACGCATCATGGCACGGGGCTGCCGCGCCACGCATCACGGCACGGCAGCCCCTTGTACAGGCCCGTGGCCCGGCCTCACTTGCCTTCCTCTCTCTCTCACTCTGCCCATTTCGAACGAATAGGAGAGGGAGCTGCCCGCGCCGCCGCTGCCAGCCGCCTCCCCCTCACTCCCCACTGCCACGCCGCTCCTTCCTCTCTCCCCACTGTCGCGCGCCCCTCCTCTCTCCCCACTGGTGCGCTGCCCGTCCTCATCGCCGGCGCGGCGGCGCCCTGTCTCGCCGCCTCCCTGTGTCCCCATCCTCTCTCCTCTCCCTCCCCTGCAACCGGCCTCCAGAAGAAGCTCGCCGCCGGCCGGCCATTGCCGCTGGCGGCCATCTCGTCTCGTTTGGTGGATTGGGGTGAGCCCCAATCTTCCCCTCTTGTTTGTCGAGGTAATGCTCTTCTGCATTTGTTGCTTCAATCGAGTTTTTGTTATCTAGGGTTAGCATTCAAATTTAGTTTGACTGGATCGTGATTTATATAATTAGTGAAGTTAGTAAAGTTAAGTTATTAGTGGTTAGTTTTATTATTAGCTAGATAGGTATAGTTAGTAAAGTTACTTTGTATAGTTAGTATAGGTATTAATTTTAGTGTAGTTTGTGTAATTAGTTAGTGTAGTTACTTAGTATTGTTAGTTAGAACTTTTGGTATAGGTATCAATATTAGATTGGTTTGCATAGTTAGTTGGTATAGGTGTAGTTAGTATAGGTATTAGTAGGCATGACGATTTCGACGACTTGATGAACTTTCTTGAATAGATGGATTGTTGTGTCAGAGTTTTTTACAGAGGAAGTGTTAGGAGAGAAGATGGTATGTTTGAGGATATGGAAGAAGAATTAGAATGGTGTGATGAACCTCCTAGCTTCAGCGATCTTTATGTCAATTTGAAGGGAAAGTTTGGCGGTGATTTCACACTGAAGGGGAGGTTTGATGGTGGAAAGACTAGGGCACACTACGTGCTGATGCCCTTGCACGACCATGCTCACTGGTCCCGCTACAATATGGTAATCCAAGGTTCCAATGTGGCCATGGCTGAGGTGGTGGTGGAGAATAGGTATAGGATGCATGGTCTCCAGGAGGGGCCATCCTTTGATGGTGGTACTCAACAAGAATGTGGGGTCTATGTGGAACCAACTATGGGTACTATGGATTTGAAAGGTCAGTTGATGTAGGAGCAACTTCATTCAATTCTAGTAGGTTGTATAAGCAATGACTTCGATGTGAACGAGTTTAAACGGGAAGAGGAGGAGCAGGACAGGATTGGTGATGTAGTTAGCAGTGATTTAGACGATTCGGATGATGACCAAGGAGGTAGAGATGCTATGCCAACACCGATTGATGCTATGCCAGTACTGCTTCATGCTATGCCATTGCTAGTACCAACGGAGGTACTTCATGCTATGCCGGCTCAGGATAGACTAGTCACAAATTTGCCAGAGGATGATAACCCTTTCTTTCTTCTTTTCCTTTGCCTTTGGTGGCTCCAGCCATTGATTCTTAGGACCATAGAGCCACTCCTTGAAACGACACTTCCCCATTTCAAACACCTAAAAAAGGTGACATTAGTACATGAACACATATAGCTCAATATTTCAACAGAACACTTTCCACTTACTTCATGCTTGTTTGGACGCACAAACTCTAACGTATTCTTAGGGTTTATCACAACTCGATCTCCGCAATCGCATAGTGGAGGTTCCTCGAGTTGTCTAACTGTGGCTAAGTGCTTCTCCTTAACCGTCATTGGCAGGCTATTAGGGGGAGGTGGAACCCACCGCTCGAAGTGCTCACGTGGATGTCTCCCTCTCCGCTAATCGTCGAAAAGGAGGTACCTTGGGTCAAAGTTGTCTAGACCATCAAACCACTGAAAGAAAAAGCACCTCTCATGGGCATACTGTAAGGTCCAAATAGGCTAGAGGGGGGGTGAATAGCCTAATTAAAAACTTCTACACAGATTACTTAACCACAAGTTAGTATAAAAGGTGGCGGAGCAAAATGCACTAGCACTAACTAATTAAGCAAGCCACCTACACAAGTCTAGTTCAAGGCTATCCACTAAACACAACAACAACAAGCTAAAAACAAGATGTAATACTAGAGAAGAGATTTGAGTGATTATACCGCCGTGTAGAGATGAGAAGTACCAATAAATCAATCACACAAGAGAAATCCTCGGGAAGAGATTGACACAAGAATTTATCCCGAGGTTCACTTGCTTCCCGGCAAGCTACTCCTCGTTGTGGCGATGCACCCACTTGTCGGTTCGCGAGCTAATCAACTATCAAGAGTTGAGCCCTCGGCGGGCGCCGCACAACCGCACACAAGATGGGGATCCTCCAAGCCACGAGCTCCACTAGAGTATCCAATTTGCGAACTCCCGCGGGGAAGGATCAAGAACCCCTTACAACACTTGGTGAAGGCTCCAACAATCTCCAATTGCGAGCTCAATCACCTCCGCTGCTCCAAGCCGTCTACCGTGTCGGGAAACACGGAAGAGTAACGAGAAATCCGCAGCAACTCGAAGATCAAGTGCCTCTAGAATGCAACTCTCAAGCAATGCACTTGAATCTCACTCAATCTCACTCAAGATGTGCAATCAATCAAAGAGATGAGTGAAGGGGTTGTTCTCTAGCTCAAAGTATGTCTCTATATCTCAAAATGTGCAAGAGTTACCCTCAAACCCCGGCCACCATCTATTTATAACGAAGGGGTACGCAACTAGCCGTTAGAAACGACGCAGCAGAATTCGCGCTGACCGGACGCTCCGGTCAGGGTGACCGGACGCGTCCGGTCACTACGCGACAGACGTGAACAGTGCTCGTTCGAACTAGCCGTTACCGTTGACCGGACGCGCTCCTTCGATCGACCGGACGCGCTGGTCACGACCGGACGCGCCGGTCCCGTGATCCACCGGACGCGCCGGTCAACACCGAGCCGCGCACCGCGAAACATCGACCGGACGCGCTGAAGAACTGACCGGACGCCACAGTGCCTGCGTCCGGTGGGAGTCCAGTAAGCTCCCTGGACGACTGGACGCGTCCGGTCACCAGTGACCGGACGCGCACCGCGTCCGGTGGTCCTCGTGAACCGCTGTTCGCCTGACCGGACGCGCCGGTCGCACAGTGACTGCGTCCGGTGCAGAGTCCGGTGCAGCGTCCGGTGCACGCAGTGACCTCCGTTCGCCTCCGTTTCTTTTCCGACTTTTGGCGCAATAGAAAATAGGCATTTCACTTCTCCAAAAAGCGCCGAATCCCGCCTCGCAAGCTCGGCGGGAGGGAGAGAGGACCCCAAACCCCTCTCTACCACTAAAACTCCACTGCCTTCGCAAAAGTGCTAACACCACCAAGTGTACACCACCATGTGCATGTGTGTTAGCATTTCACAAACATTTTTCAAGGCGTTATGTTAGCTCTTTTACTAGATCCTAAATGCATATGCTCAAGACAATGATCTAGTGGCACTTGATTCCCGAGCTAACCGTGATTGCCCCTCTTGATAGTCGGCTATGTATCCTAAACCCGGTCAATCACTTCTCTACTCATCTTAGACCGGCAAAAGAAAAACCCTATGGTTATACCTTTGCCTTGCGCTCTTAAATCCTTCTCCTTCACTTGATCATCATGTCCATCATTTCATGTGCATCTCCACCATGATCGTCATTTCATGTCCATGCACCATTTCTTTGTGATCTTGTGGCCACCACTCCTTGCCACGTACACATTCATCACATGTGTTGCTTATGCCTAACTCAAAACACTTAACACATGGCATTAGCAACTTGGTGTCATTAATTACCAAAACCAAACTTGGGCTTTCACATACACAACAAGATTTCAACAAAATATTAGTAGCCTAGTAACACTAATGAAGAAAAAAAGAAAGTGGAAATAATTACTTACAATTAAACGACTACATGTGTAGAAGTAACGCGCCGCTGTGTCTGGATGTCTCGATTGAAACACGTCGCCTGACAAACCACAGTAATAGTTAGGGACACGGAGAGCAGGAGGGACAGGGGCATCTTTGCTAGACGCGTCAGGGTATAATTCTCTAGAATGACCCTGTTTTCGCCAAAACTCCTCCCGATACATGTCTTGCATCTAACAAAACGGTTATAATTTAACACAAATCAAAACATCGCAAATTAATGTAAAGGAGAACCATTTGCATTAAAACGAAGAAAATATAACCTACACTTACGAACAAAAATTGACCTTAGACTAAACATGGCAAACATAGTTCTAACTAACCAATTAACCTTAACATTGACAATCCTAATCCTTATCCTTGAATTCAATGTTCTGACGAACTAATATTTTCCTCTAAACCCTAACTACCAATTCTAATTCTTGAATCCACTGTTCAAACAAATAATAAGAGCATCATTACCTTGACCAAGGCCGAGGAGGAGCTTGGGGAAGGTGGGGAGGGGGCGGCAAGGGAGGGAAGGGCGGCGGCCGAGTGTGCGGGAGTTTGGAGGCGGCGATGCGAGCGCCTCGAGCAGCCTTAGCTCCAATCGGGCAGACAGACAAAGCAGAGCCCGCCGCGCAACGGTTAAGTCGGGCCTCGCCGCACCATGATGGGGGGGGGGGGGGCGGTACCGCCGCGCCATGATCCACGGCGCGGTAGCCCGACCACGTCATCGGCCAACATCGCGGCAGACTGCCACGTGGCCACCCCCGCCGCGCCGCCATGCATGGCGCAGCAACGTGATTTTTGTCGCGCCATGCGAATAGGCGCGGCCAAAAGTGCTAGTTTAAAAAAGTTAAACAGTGTCATATTTAATAGTTTAAAAAGTGTTAAAAATAAAAAAAAAATCGCGCCTGCTCGCCTTGCTGCTCACCTACCCGCGCCGCTTCGTCGAGACCGCCTGCGCTCGCTTCCCGCACCTTATGAAACACTTGCAACATGAAGGACTTGCTGCAACATACGGTCTAAAACAGATGAAAATATTTGGAACATATGCTTGCAACATGTGTGTAACCACTGCAACATTTAGATAAAACACTTGCAACGTACGTCATAAAATAGCTAAAATATTTGGAACATACACTTTGCAACATACGTGTATAGCCATTGCAACAATGCAACATCCCTATCTACTTTTGCAACATGCAGATGAAACACATGCAAAATCCAAATGAAACATCCGAAACACTTGAAGCATATCTTGCAACATGAGCTTTCAGCGCAATATCACCATGGTGCTTGAACGAATGAAGGCTGATTGTTGCGGAGCTCGACGATGACGCGGAAGTCGGCAGCGGCACATGGAGCTCGCCGATGCCCCAACGAAGTGGCGAGCACCTACTCAGCGGCTGGGCGAGCACTTGCGCAAGGCCGCAGCAGCCCACCTGGTGAGCACCTACTACCGCGGCCTGGACGAGCACCTGCTCGGCGAGCACCCCGCAAGTGCCCATGTTGGGCGATCATCCTGGGTAGAGTGTTTTTTTAGATTAGAAGGGGCATGGACGGGAGAGCAAGCAAACACGGTAGCGAGTGAGAAGCCGTGTCCGTCTGTCCGGACGTCCTCACGAGAGCATTATCGATAACTTCTTAGAAGTTGGAACGGAAGTTGTTATATTGACAATAATTTTATTTCTTCAAAAAATAAAACCATATATAGCTTTTTTTAGCAACACCATATTTTTTTTAGCTTCATGGATGACAACCAATAGTGGCCCAACATAAACAGCACGTTTGTATTGTACTGTATGCATGAGGTATGCGGTCTACGTATACCTCAGCGCTTGAGCTAGCTGTTGCCAGGGTTGGCTTCCCTTCGTCCGCACCCTGTACCACACGGAACGGAAATTGGAACATGGATACGAATCCTCGCAAGTTGCGCAAGTTGGGGGGGGGGGGGGGGGGGGGGGGGGGGGGGGGTGGGGGGTGGGAGCGCATCGGGACCACTTGGGCGTTAGCAACACCGAACTGTATAGCCCAACTGCCCTAGTACGCCGCTGGCCACCACTTGTGGCTGTTTGATCTGATCTCGGCCGGATTGTACATCGTATAGTGGTATGCCGTTTCTGTCTATGGCAACGTGTACCCGAAACTCGAGTATCCGACGGGTATTATCCGATAAAGAGGTGGGTATAGGATGAATTTTCTATCCGTGGGTACGTTATTGGACAAAATCCTATACCCATCGGGTATGGTGGGTACGGGTGCAGGTGTATACTACCCGTACCCGCGGGTAAGACATACCTACAAAAATAACTAGTCAACCTCAGTTATTTTAGCACATATAAGTCATGAATTTGGCCCATTGAGACATCTAATATATTTCTAGTAGATTGCCTTTGTTGTAATGATGCTAATAATATTTGTTAACATGTTTGTAACTTGTTGAAAGCTTAGAATGATTTATTCTTGCACGTGACTATTTGATATTTTTAGGTAATTTTCGGGTATGCTATCGGGTACGGGTATGGAACTATTTTTTTACCCGCATGCGGGTACGGGTAACCTGACGGGTAAAATTTTGCGGGTACGGTATGGGTGGGCACTACCCGTCGGGTACGTACCCGTTGCCATCTTGATTTCTGGCTGCCCTGGCACCGCTGGATGAATGCGCCCATATCTAGCGCCTGTTGGTACGGACTTTCCTTTTCTGGGACAGGTGAGCGGATACCATGGCATATTATGTCTGAATGTGAGAGTTTTCCTACACCAGAAACGGTCTAGTTAAAAGACCAATTAAAGTTTAGTTGAGTTTAGCTGCTTCAACACCGCTGGATGGATGCGCCCATCTCTAGCGCCTATCGGTACGTGCTTTCCTTTTTTGGACAGACGAGCGGATACCATACCATATTATGTCCGAATGTGAGAGTTTTCCTGCGCTAGAAACGGTCCAGTTAAAAGACCGGTTAAAATTTAGTTAAGTTTAGCTGCTTCAACCTAGCTAAAGCCAACTAAAATTCATTTGAATTGCTAGGGATCTAAACGGTCTAGCTAAAAGACCAGTTAAAGTTTAGCTACTTCAACCTTGCTAAAGCCAACTAAAATTCAGTTGAATCTATCAGCTGAAGGATTCAAACACTCTAACTAAAATTTAGCTAGGAGAACTTTTAGCTAACTACAGTTTTATTTTAAAATTTTAGCTAGCTAAACTTTAGCTGCGTGGATCTAAATATGCCCTAAGTTCATGTTTCAACATCACAGACATAAATATTACAGTCCTAGGTGGCTGCTTTAGAACTCAACGAGACGGGGAAATGGTTCCCAAAAAAATTAAGGGGCTCTTTGGATTGAAGGATTGCCGAAGGAATTTTGTAGGATTCAGTTTCCTTTGGATCATTTCCTATACTCCCCTTTGGATGACAGGAAAAGTAAAGGAAATCTTCCGTAGGATAGCATTCTTGCAGGTCAATTCCGTAGGAAAAGAAGCAAGAGCTCAGAGCTCATGGAAACTTTCCTGGCGGGAAACGCGCGCTCTCTCTGCTGTCTGTTCACGCTATCTTTCTTCCAGCCTCGGCCCTTCTTTTAGAGTTGACTTGCTTTTCACACACAAAAACCAAAACAATACGAACAGAGGGCCTTAATAAAACAGAGGGAGTCGCTGCCGTCTTCGCCGCGGTCGAAACGAGGCTGCCCCTGCCCCGTCGCTACACGATGCGCCCGCTGGCCACATGACGTCCGCCCGCCGGCCACACGATGCGGGCCTCCTCGACGCCGGTGCCGCCACACCTGCCCCAGCGCTGGCCGGCCACGTGACCCTCCCTTCGCCGGCCACGCGACGTCGGCCCCATCCCAGCGGCGCCACCCTCCCCAATCCACATCGTCAACCACGGATCCAGCAAAGGTTGCACGGAGGCAATACATCTTGCAAATTATCCGTAAGCTTCGTGTCTATCTTCCACACACACAGTCTTTTTCCTCAATCTGAGCCGCACACCTTTTTCCCCAATCTGACAATACACGTTCTATCTTTCATCTGGGAAGATTCGCATCCTAGGCATGCACCTTTTTTTACTCAATCTGAGAATGCATATCCTATCTATCTGGGATTCTATGCATCACTTATGCATCACTTACCGATGTTCATTTTTTTTCACTTGAATTAACACCTGGTATTTGGATCTCCACACTATTTTGTGAAATTAATTTTCTGATTTATTTTTAATAGATTTTTATCAACAGTTGAACTTGCCTTATTTTTGTCTAATATAGATTTTATTTTCATGTAAGGGAAACGATACCGTGCCGAGGTACTACTGAAATATGCTTGTTCATGCTGACGACGACCATGAGACTACACATGCTTGTCAAGATACAGAATTCCTTTGTTTTTCCTATGAGGTTGCCAAAGGGCCTCTCATTTACATTCATGTATTTTGTAACCCTATAGGATTGGAGGACCATAGCACCTCAATTCCTATGATTATCATATCCCTCCATGTTTCCTATCCTGTGATCCCAAGAGGGCCTAAGAACGAGACGGGAAAGGAAATAAGAAAGGCAAATAGCGAGGGGAAACAGAAAACTGCCGTAGCGTGGTGGGCTAGTGGCGTGCAGGCCCACTCTAGGTGCCATGGGCTCGTAGCGGTTGCTTGGTTTTATTTCAGTCACTAATGGGCCTTCCCGGTGAAATTCCGTCAGTAGTAGCCCAGTAGGAAGTTAACGGGCACGAGTCCAGAGCTTCCCCGAGCGAGCAGTCGGCATCAGTGCCCTGGCAGGGCCCATTAAAAAGAGAGGCCTAATGCATTGGGCCTCCGTGGACCTATCCTACCTCGGTAGTCCAAAGCTGCGTGTTGGACCTTGACCATTTTCTTAACGGAACAAATCACTGTTGAAACAATTCCCAAAAAGAATCACAGCCCAACGAAACTGTGTACATGGTTTTCAAAAAAAAAAAAAACTGTGTACATACAACACGTTCTACGGCGCCAGGGCCAGCAGGTATCGGAACCTGAACTCGTACGGCAAGACACGCACGGGCGAACGCGTCCCCGCGGCGGCGGCGCTGGCGTGCCGGCTGGCCGCCTCGACCGCTCGGACGGCGTCGCGCTGCAGGTCGCGGGGCAGCTGCAGGCACACCCAGTCCACGAGGGAGGCCACGTCCTTGGCGAAGTCAGGCAGGTACCAGTGCAGGAGCTTCGGGATCGCCAGCCCGCCGCCCGCCGGCGACGGCGAGACGCCCACCGCGGCCTGCAGGTACTCCCGCTTCGCCGCCTCCAGCTCCTCCTCGACTCGGGCCGCCGTGTACACCCTCACCTTCAGAGACAAGAAGCAGTGGTGACGCTGTCAGTGACAGGAATTATTATGCCTGCCGGTCGCCTCGCCATGTCTGGTCAGTGATCAGTGCCAGCCAATTGTGCCGCGGTTAAAAATCATTTGCGTGGAGACAGCTCGGAGGACAGACCGCACGTCGGGCATCCAGAGCACCTAAAAGTGTCGTCTTCTTTCTGCGTGATTGCCTATGTCATGTCATGTCTATGATGAACAAGGAGCTCCCAATGGAAGGAGAATTACAGCAGACTACTGATGTAGATGAACACTGATGCTTATGTACTTCGAAACACTAATTTGAGAGGCCCTAAAACAACTTTGTTTTAGCTGGAGCTGCCAGATTGCTTCCAGAAGATTCGCTAATCACATATTCTGGAAATTCAATTTTCAGTCTCCACATAATGTCAGACCGTAACTAACTTAACTTTTAAGTTAGACTAACAGTTTCGGTTGTACCCTATTTAAACTGAGCGGTACTAAAAATGCGACTTGCTCAACAACGGCACATGGTTTCATCGATAGCTATCACGTCCCGTCCTGTCCTTTGTGAGACGATAAATAGGGTTTTCCGGAAATTTTCATACTGTAGCAGTTGAAAGGGTGCAGCAAGGACAGCACCTTTCCCTTCTGTCAGTGCTGGATCGGGGCATAGCTAGAGCTCTACAGTGCGTGCAAGCGAGCAAAAAGAAATGCAGTACATGGCATTGGCACGGAACGCGGAGGCAAGAACTCACCGCCGGCGACGACCAGCTGCCGCAGGAGAGCGCGAACGTCACCAGCGGCTCCGGCCACTCCAGCCCGAACACGGCCGGGCCGTCGCCGCCTTTCACCCCTTCAGTGTGCACCTGCCCATGCATGCCAAACGTGCACTGTCAAAACGCATTCGTAGACGACGGACGGTTCAGAGACTTTAGCCTTTTTTCAGTGAAGGACACGGCAGCGATGATGCGGCCAGCCAGCGGCCTTACATGCTTTGCGTCGTAGGGCAGCCTGAGGATGAAGTGCTCGATCGTCATGGCGCTCAGCACGCGCCCGCCGACGTTGATGGTCGCCTGCGGGGAAGAAATGAAGACCGCCAGCTCACTCTTGTCAGAGATTTATTTGTCATGCAGTATCAGTATCTCCTGCAAACGCTACATGTATATGATATCTAGAGAGGTGAAGGGAACATGGGATGACCTTGGGCATCATGGCCACCAACATATGGGGGTTGGTAGGTGCTCCGTGCTCAAGAAATGCCTGGAGTTGCAGAGCAAATAAACAAGCATCAGTGCCAGATCAGGCAGGGACATGCCACTGGAGCCTATTAATGTATCCAGTATTCCAGTTAGGCTGTAAGTACTGTACTACGGAGGACGTGCTATGGTCAAAGGCTAATGCTGCCAAGATCCCAATTATTTAGGGCTTTGCTTATGATTAAGGAGACAGGAAGCATTTCAGCACTGAAGTTTAATAACTGGTACGAACATGCTGGGCACAGACATACCCTGTCTTAGAGCAGTTTTCAATACAGAATTGGTTCAAAAATTTGAACTTACACATCAACGGAGCCACCTCCAATTCTACCTCATGTACAGCATGAACATACTTATGAGTTCCAGTATCAAATGGTCCCTTCACAAATTGTAACTAAACATCCTAGTAACGTGAATCTCCCATCGACAAGGAAGAACATGGGGTATAAAGCTACGAATCATGGATGCTGCGGGGAGAAGCAAGAGGAGGCCTCAATTATGAGGAGACAGCTTACGTTCATCATGCAGGAGTTGTAGGTGTTGATCCAGAACGCCACCCTCTGCTGGTGGGAGAGGCCCGCTAGGTCAACCAAGGAGAGCTTCCGGAGCAGTGCCCTGATTTTTTTTTGACAGGTAGCAACGATCATTCCATCATCAGTATGCCAAGTCAAACAGGCAACCACTCACCACACCACAACCAAATCTAGCTTGCACCAACTGACCAACAGATTAGTAGTAGTAGTAGTTACCGATCAATGGAAACTCACTTCAATCTCCGGCCAAGAGCAGAGGCGTCGCCGGCAGAAATGTTTGTGTCGAACGAAGTGGCGTCGACTGATCGGAACTGCTTGTACCGGCCAATGTCTCGCCACCCGAATTCTAGGACACCGTAGGGGTCGGAGCTGTTCTCGCAGGAACCGGAGACAGACGGCGGCGACACCCGCTCCTCGTCTTGGCTGCTGGAGGTGCTCTTCTGTGAGAAGATGGCCAGCAGGCACGTCAGTAGCTCCTCCGAGACTTTGTTCGCCGCCGTTGAGGCCTTGTCTGGATCAATGCCATTGCCGCCGTCAATAGCTTTGTGGTCTTGCATTGTACTGGTTGTCTGAAACGGAAGATGAACATGCAAGAACGTTAGCGCCCGAATGCCGAATTCAACGCCAATTTCTGCTCAAAGTTACAGCATCGTACCTGAAAACCTGCGCATGTCTCCGCTACTTGTACCCTGCATCCTGGCACGTTACTCAAAGGCGCCAGGCCGGAATCTCTGCACGAGTTAGTGCCGCTGCCAAACGACTGGTTCTCCTTCCCCGGACAGTCACCTTGGCTCAGGGAACGGCCGGGCCTTCTTGGTGTCTGCTTCACATTGGTGGCTGGCTTCAAAGATGGCCAATCAGCAGCATCTTGATTGGAGGAGCCTTGACGCGTCGAGGTGGACAGCTCTGAACTCTGCACTTGGGCCGTCGTCGGCTTGTGCCGTGCCGGCGTGCACCGGTCACTGTCCGGGAAGTACGCGTTCTTCGCCATGGAGGTGATGATGGCCTCCCGGTACAGTCCTTGCCGGAAATTGACGACCTGCTCCTCGAGCCGGACGACCTCCTCCTCCAGGACCGCGACTTCGGCCAGAAGCTCCAATGTCTGGGCACAATTCAGAAGAAGGCGGAAATCAGAAGGGAATTGCTTCGAAACTGTAACGAATTATGGGTTGGGTTGCTCTGTGAAATTGATCGAAAAGCAATGAAGGGCACTGACTTGAGACGGCAGGAAAGGGGGGAGGCGAGGCAGAGCGCCCAGCGGCCTCGTGAACGCCCGCTCCAGAGCTCTGTGGACGTTCTCCTCGTGCCGCAGCTTCTTCCTCAGCTTGTCCACCTGCAACTCGAAATTGAAATGGATGCATGTCCTCAGCAAAAATGCAATGGCTTGGCCTCACAGTTAAAACGCCAGGTAGAACGACAGAGATCAATACATCTTGCTGCAGTGCAATTTTCCTGTCCCTCCGAGACTGGCTTCTGTTCTTCATGCCCTGCGGCGTCGCATTTGCGGAGGACGCCTTCATGGCCACCGGCGCCGTCTTCGAGCCAGGTGGCCTCCTCTGCTCCTTCTCCATCGCCTTGAACAGAGAAAACAACAGGAAAGGAAATTTGAGTCGAAGACCGAGCACGACTAAGAAGACGTCGGCAGCAATCGGAGGACGGAGTACCAAATTCGAGCTGCTCTCTACGGCGACGGATCCAACCGAGCCCATTTCAAACGATTGCTAGAACAAACAAAGGCCGCCACATTTGGCTCAGAAAAGCAGGGAGGAACAGAGTGCCGAGCACACAACCGTACTACTACTACTACCACCACCACTAAACAATCCGTGGTCACAGAAAACTTGACACTCTAGCCAAAAAAAATCACTCCCCCCAAGAACAGGAGTGCAAAGTTCATCTCTCGAAGACACCAAAAGCGCAGGGCAAAAGACGAAGACGCAAAGAATTCGAGGACCCGTCAGCATGGGGCTCCATTCTTGAAAGCCGCCAGCTTTCCGATCGGAGGAGCACGCAGTCGCAGGCCGCCGAGAAACTGAAAATAACATCTCGGAAACCGCCCCCAAAACGCAGAGAATATAATCATCACCTAGGCACTCTCTCAACTCGACGAAAGGCGCAAACTTTCCGACGGCGGAGCCCAAGAAAGAGAGGGACGGACGGCAGCGCAAGGCTTACTCACTTTCTCGTTCCTCGGGGCGGCCCTGGTGGTGGCGCCCCGCGCCGCCGCGGCAGCCGGCCTCCGCGCCCTCCCGTTCATGGCCTCCAACGGCGTGTGCATCTGCTGACGGCGCGCGACGGAAACGGAACCGCACCGAGCCGCGGGCGCAGAGAGGAGAAGAGGGCTAGCTAGATGGCGGGAGGAGGAGCCTTAATGGATGGCAATTATGGCGTCGTTGTGGCGAGCGCCAGGCACCACCTGGAGCGGACCTCGGGGAGCGGTTTCTCTAGCGAGCGCGGCGCCTGGAGCAGGACGACCGGCGACAAGGCGGCGGGTCGGGCAGAGGCCAGAATTCCGCAGCGCGGATTTGGTTCGGGGTTGGGTTGGGACAACAGCGCGCGGGGGGCTGCGGCGGGAAGCGTGAAGGCGGTGGCGATGGCAACGGTGGCTGGCGTCGTCGTCGTCTCGTTTAAGCGTGGCGTGGTGGGTTTAGGAAGCCATTTTGATCTGGAACGCGTGCGTGCGGTGTTCCTTTGTTTTTTTAACCGTGCCGACCTGCGCTGCGGCAGGCGGGCGGAGCGACGCGACGCGATGGCGCGACGGGGGTGGGGCGGCGGGCCGGCGCGGGGCACGCGTCTGCCAGCGTGGTGGAGCCTGCCGCGGGTGGCTTGGTTCCGATCGGTGGTGCTTGGCTGCTCGAGCCAGCGGCCGGCGCTTGTGGCAGTGGTGTGGTGGGGTGGCGCCGCGGCGTGGGGCGGACGCGGGACGGGTCAGCGCTGCCGCTGCGCACCAGGGGCCACGGGGGCTAATCATGAGCGCAGCGTGCGCTCGTCGTAGCCAGCCGCGGCTCCCAGTCCCAGGGCCAGGGATCAGCCGCCTGGGTCTGGAGGGGCAGCTCTTCGATTTTACTGTTGGCAGTGTCCACTTTGCGGGGGGTTTTTTTTTACTTTTTTTTTTCGTTTGGTGGAGTGCCAGCTCTTCGATTTGGCTATTGGCACGCTGTAAAAAAGGGGTGCTCCCCGCACGGTGTTGGAAAAGCTGAGAGAGGACGGGATGAAGTCAGTCACTCGTGCATTTGGTCCTGCCGACTGTCTGATGGTGTCATCTATTATATTACTATTATCAATTATCAATACAATATTATTAAAGCAGCCACGTTGTTTTTATTGAAGGAACCACGATTTTTATATAGAGGGCCTACAAAATACAAGATTAATCGAAAAAACAATATGTACATTGAGTTTAATGATTGTCTGATGGTATAGATGTTGTTCGGCTGTGGCTACAGACATTGCTCCTACAACAAATTCGGGTGCAGAATTTACTGTAGCATGAGCGGCTGCAGCCGCAGTCGGACAACCCCGTATGTCTAAACCGAAGAGTCCACGCCCAATATGGTTAGAAATAACTAAATTTAGATTTAAACAATATGGAAGAGATCATATCAATTACTATTATTAAATAGGTATCCAATATGTATCACAATTTTTATTCTAATATAAAAGACTATGATGTAGCTAAGTTCTTGAAATTAAAGGGTATTTGAAATACTCTCTCTCTTCTTTTCTATAGATAGATAGATAGATTGAGAAAGATAGATGGATGTATGGGTAGATAGATAGTATTACTATATATGCATATAGCTAGATTTAGAATAAAAGATATGAAAGACACTATACAAATTATGCATTTATTAATTATCAAAAAATTCATGCCATACATGAGTTACCATACTACATATATATGATAATTATATGGTATTTGATATGTAAACTACTTGGAATCTTGAAAACTATATGGTATAGAACGTTTTGTCCTAATATAAAAAATTAAGATATAGTAAAATTTAGAATTAAAATCTATCCATTTACAACAATGTTAAAAGGAGCCATCATGTTCCCAAGAAAGTATAGAAATTTCATATTAATCAGAATAAAAAAAGATTCTTCATTATTGGATTCTATGATGATCTAACGGATTATATTAAATCAAAGAATTCATACCTAATATACCTAATGAATAGTAACTTTAGAACAATCTATTAAGGAAAAAATAAGCAATTCGATTTCCGTACGAGTTTAGAAAGAGAAATGCATAAATAAAGAGTCCATGTTCTATAGGCCTAAATAAAGAGTTCACATTGATCGTATAGATCAAGTTTGTAATGGTATAGATCTATCAAAGGTCTATAAAAAAAGAATACAATGTATATTCAAGTATGGAAAGAGATGATTGTGTAGAATTCAAATAGCATTATAATTTGATTTTTTTTATTATAATGAAAGATAAGAAAACTATAGGCAACATCATGGCAGACATAAAACACATACACAAGAGCTATACAAGGTAACCACCAATGCATTGGCATGTACATAGCAATTATTCAAGCACTTCACCCCCTTCCTTGTCGTGCTCTAAACCTTGCCATGTCAAATAGTCCATTTGCCGTAGCCCTAAGAAAATTAGTTTGCTCTTTCTCTACACTTTCGGTTCGGAAGTTTTAGCATCACCACCGATATCTTCGAATCGGAACAACTAAATACAATGTATCGATTACAATGATCTTGAATCAAATGACATGAGATACATAATAATTTTGACTAGATAAACAACTAGTGGGAAGCTCATCGCCACACTGGAATTAGATCCTTAACTTGTGAGAATTAAACACTATGACATTGAAAAAACTATTCTAGTTGCCACACAAGATTCTTGCACCCCAAGCAAAAAAGAAAAGCCCAAATTAAAACTTAAATGAAAATGCAAGAATTGAATAGACGGACAAGAGACAATTGTTTTTTTCTATGGTATCGGATAGTTGCCACTAATTCTAATACATTTTAGAGCACCGAACAATCACTAAGACTCGATTACACCCCCTTGAGGCACCAAGACTTAAGTCTCCACTAGTGAATACATATTCTCCATTCCAGACCAGCGGGTTTCACCAAGTCCACTGTACACCTTTAGAAGCCTCTCCACAATGTATCTCCATCAGGAAGGTTACCTAGTCCTCTGTCAAACCGTCTAGGTGATGGCACACAAAAAGAGTAACAAGTTTTCAACTTTCGCTTGATGATAATCCAAGCTAAGGACTCCAAGAAGCATAACAGATGATCATACGGTGATCACATAGTACTATGGCCAAGTGAAAACTGAGTAGTGCACGGTGCCACCGGACGATCCACCGGTAGGGTCCCAATAACCTAGTGCATAATCCGCTGTATATTTTCAGCTTGTTTGAAGTCTGATCTCATCCAATTCAACTTATTCGAGACCCTAGACTCAAAACCAATCCAATGGGGCCACACTTGAGCTAACTTGGTGAGAGTATACTACATTTGCATCCAAATACTCTCAACTTGACTCCCTTCGATATTCTAGTGTTGACCCCCTTAATAGTATGACCAAAGATGAAAAAAGGATCTAAATACTACGTCAAGTGTCTCAGAATACCGAGTTTACGCTTGAATCCTATACGGTGCTTCATCTTCACGAATATCCTTGTATCTGTGCTTGGAATCACCTCTAAGGCCAAGAGCTTCCATATGTGACCTCAATGTGACTAATTCAAAATTTAATCCTTGCAGAACACACATTAGTCACAAACATTTGTATTCATAAATCACCAAAACTATAAATCTGAAATTGAGACAGATGTGCTCACACGAAGGGTAGTAGGAGGCTTGACCCCTGCCTGACCCACTGCTGGATCCAACAACTCGGCTTGGGGGTAGACCAGTAGCGTCATGTGTGTGTTGCATCAACCACCCTAGCTAATTCACACTAAGCGGGTTTAGTGAACACTGGACAAAAAAAACTCCAAGTTAATAAGTAGCGTGACATCTAATGGTACCTACCTAAAGGCTCAGAGCTTAGTTGGAGAATGGAAACACCTACGTTCCAGACAGTTTGGCCTTCCCAACCATACACGAAGAGACACCATCAGGCGATCGGTCGATCGATGCATGTGAAATAAAGACGCACTTGTCGCCGGCCGGCCGGCCGCCGCTGCACGCCAGGCTCGCGGCCACGTGAGATATTAAACCTTTTGGTGCTGTTCATGCGACCGATGAGCTTGAGCCGGCCACCACACTGCAGGAACCTTTACCAAAGGTGGCGGCCGTGGCGAAGTGTGCTCCACGAGTCCACTGTCTTCTGCCTGCAAGATTACAAGCGGACAGGAACGCAGCGGCAGGTGAAAAGCGTCGGGGTTTTGCATTATATCGCAGACGGCAAAAATGATCCATCAGGATTATCTGCTGCATAAAATCTGAACAGGAAAAGAAATTGAAACACGCACGTATGTTTGGATATAGGAAAAAGCTTTTGAATCAGGATAAGCAGCCGTACGTTCTAACTTCTAAAGTCGATGCTTCACGTGCTTTTTTGTGTGTGGGGTTGATCATTTGCTTTTTGCGAGACATTTAACTTGGATTGGTACTGCTCATTAAATCAGATTAGACAATTCTTACCTCTGAAGAGGGGAGGCACATGCCGGTCGCGGAGGTAGCAAGTAATCCCAAATTTTTGTCGACAAAATTTCGTTACGTCCTGACAATGTTCATGTGACATGGTCCACACGGACAGTGGCACATATCCTAGTAGTAGCCACAGGCTGCAACACTGAAAAAAGGGTGTCGCATTTGGAAGCATGCATGCATGGCTACAAGTTTTTCTTCTCTGAAGATTGGATGGGTCAAGGATGCTTCCAGCAATTAGAATCCAAATACAACCATCAGTAGAAAACAACATCTTCTTTCCCACAATTTCTAAGCGTAATGCTGCTTTACAGTGACATTTGTTTCTAAGCCGTTGGATTTAAACGAGACTCATGGCACCGCCCTGCAGTGTCAGCCTATCCTTCTGTGCTGTCAAGAGGCAGAGGATCCATGCATGACCTACTGCTATCAGATTAAACAATACTAGCAATGCCGATTAAAATGATACACGCTGCTCGTCCTCTTCTGAAACCACTACAGATGCTGCTCGTTTTAAGCAGATTCAAACCTGGAGCCGTCCAAGCTTTTGCAGCTGAAAAGTTGGCGGCTGGGCGGCTTGGCAGTATAAGATTCAGAGGCCGGGGAAGCAGACAAGAATCCTTCTCCTAAGTCCTAACTAACCCCTGGAATCCAAAGCAAAAAAACTCCTCTCAGCTCAGCTAATGGCAATGCCACAAGGCGGGACCAGCAGCTACTGAACAAAGAGAAAGGCATTCACAAGCAGGGTTTAATTTATCGATAGAAAAAAAATACCGGAGGTCACCGATAAACGGGTTTATCGGATTTATCGGAAAATTTCTCGGTCAAAAATAAAACAAAATAATACCTAATTTCACTGTAAGTTGTCTCTAAATCATTTAGCATCAAGAACTAGCACATAATAATATTGATATAATAGAGTATCATACTTTCATGTAGGTGGAATACTGAAAATTGGAATCTCGCCGATAAATAAATTTTACCGGACCTCAGCGATAAACGGGATTATCGGGTTTATCGAAATTTTATCGCCGATAAAATTTTCCCTGTTCACAAGGTTGAGCTTAATTGTTCTGAAGAGCAGGAAGAGGACCGACCGTACGCGCTAAAACTGCTGCTTGTCGCGCCTAATGACATTTACAAACGTGTTGGTCTCAGCCGATTGGACGGCAGAGAGGCCGTGTTTTTCGAATTGGCTAACAGTTCATGTGACCTCGCTATGCTGAACCAAATGAGCACATATGCTTGTGTTATAGTACTGCTGAGCCCTCAGCGGTCTGGAAGTAACTGCTCTGCATTTGAACGAAAGCTGTCGATTAGTATAAACTACTAGAATTAGTTCATAGGAAAAGCATATAATAATCATGACTCCCGGCTGTGACACCCTGGTTAAATCATGTACTAGCACCTTTGCAAGAAAAGCTTTGCTTCAAATCCAGAAAAGGAAGAAAAGCTTGTGTGTTCTTTTTTTCAACTGTGAAACTCACAATTGACGGCAGCCTTTGCTTCATTGTATTACCCAATCTAGATTCTTCTTTTGTTTATGTTTAAAAGTATAATTGGTAGCTCTTTTGTCTGATTTGTTTTTGCAGCTGTAGCTAGTGACTTCATTTGGGGCAACAGAGTGACTGTTTTGTAAAGGACAAGATGTCTCATGCTCATGAAATTACTGCTGGACTTTGGAGGCCTGTTTCCAGGTCACAAAATTGGTTTTTTTTGTTTGTTGGGGGCGTCCTCACCCGAAAACTGAAACTGTTCATGGAGAAGGAGGTGACAGTGGACCAGTGGCAGAGACACAGTGCTAGGATTTAGGCCGTGTTTGGTTCAGGCGGTTAAAATTTAGCACCTATCACATCGGATGTTTGGACACATGCATAGAATATTAAATATAGACTATTTACGAAACTTAAAATATAGAGTGAGACTAATTCGCGAGACGATTTTTTAATCCTAATTAGTCCACTAATTGCTACAGTAAAAATGCTAATGCCGGATTAATTAGGCTTAATAAATTTGTCTCGCGGATTACTCACGGAATATATAATTTGTTTTTTATTAGTATCCAAACATTCCATAGTCAACCCCATGTAATATCCGATGTGACACCTATTAAATTTTAGTTCTGCGAACCAAACACGGCCTTATTAGTTGAGGAATTATGGTTTCCTTTCCTTGCAGATAGTACATCGGTTCCTATTCATCCTTGTAGCTTTGTGCCTGTAGGAAAAAGACACAGTGTTAGACATCGAAAAAACCAAATCGCAGCACGAGCTGTGGAATTGTTGACCAGCCTCTTCGCTAGGGCTGAAATCTGACTAATCTAGCTGATCTGGCTGGTTTTTTTAGAGAAAAACACTGCTGAATGGCTGATTAACATTTTACGTGCTGGCAAATTCAGAAGTCCGCACCTGTCAACGACTGTTTTCGCAGGAAGAAGAAAGCTGAGCACAGCAGCAGCCTGACGAGTTTTGTTCGGAAAACAGTTATGCCAACAGCTTTCAAGAATCACCCTCAAATCCACCACATTGTCCCTCAAATCACTCTCTTGTTTCTTCGTTAACCAATCATTGTTCATCTTGCAGCCTGGCTCATGCCCTCAGCCGATCCCTTTCCATCAGTAGCATGAGGCAGTGAAAGGAAGGAAGGAGGTGATAGCAATGCAGCAAAAAACACATCAGAGCTGCAAGGACATGTCTACTCGCTTACTCACTCATCTGCTAGCCCAGCTCGCCCCCAACACATGCCGAAATATCCAACAATTGTTCATGGTCCACCAAACCAAGCGCCTTTGCCGACCTGCTTCCGCAGCAGAAAGTTGCATGCATCTGGCACAGAAGGTTTAGCCAATGGCGGCCACAGCGCAGCGCAGCACACAGCAGAGCAAGCGCTGAAGCCTGAAGAAATGGAAACGGGCAGCCAGAGTCCAGTCAGTCAGTCATGTGCCAAAAAAAGCTGTCAGCTCGCCGGCCTGCCTTTGCCTGCATGCCTCTGCTGCCTTGCTGACACCTTCCAGTGGCAGCTGAAATTTCGCACCTAAAAGCTTGCATTGTCTCTCCTACTCTACCATCGATTCATCGTTGCTCATTTGTGTACTGCTGCGCAGTGTTTAGCATGGCCACAGCTAGCCCTCGAGAGTCCGGGACGACAATGATATCGGGATCCAAAGGCGAAATGTGGCTTGCTCTCTGGATTCATCCGTTTGTCTTGGTTGGTTCACTGTCACTCTGTCAGCCATCAGCATGTCGGTGCAATCCATTTTGCTGCTTAAAATCTTCTCAAATCATTGTGTGTTGCCTTACGCTACAGACCGTAAGAATGATTGGAGGCGCGTCTTTACTGCCCGGGAAAAGGTGAGGAACCGCCACAAGATCAAATAATCGTTGTACAAATGCCAGGTGAGATAATTTTTTGTTCCAAAAAAAATGTCAGGTGAGATTCTGAAAAAATAGAGGACTAGTAAAACTGACCGTGGATTTTATGTAAAGTCGGTTTGAATACTGGTGGAATAGTCCGTGGCAAATAGCGAGCTACTTTTTTTCGACAATAAAAGTGCGACACCACTATTTCTGTCTTTCAGGCCCATAACCTGAGGCGAACTACAACTACAAGAGTCCACAAGAGGTACGATGCGGCCTAATAACCCATTAAAGTCTGGACATATGTAGATTGTTGAAAAATGGAGTCCGGATCGTCCTGGTCTGAAGGCCGAGGTAGACTGGATTGGGTCTCCGGGTTGTCTTGGACTTCCTTGCTGGCCTCCTAAGGCCAAGGAGGAGTGTCTGTATTTTGGAGAGCAAAACTACTTGTCCAACAAAAAGTATCGTCTGAGATTGTCTGGAAATTTGATAAAACTTGTCTAGCTAGGAAAATTGGAAGTTGATCTACAGTATGTAGTTGGAAGCATGCCTAAGAAGGATAATAAAAACAGATAGCTAATTTCTTCTTGTCTAATGTAGATATAATTGGTTGGTTTCTATTGCACCCCACTTCAAATTTTGTAGTTTTTGGTAGTGCATCGGAACTCCTAAGTACCTGAAAGGAACTGCCTAGATCACAGCCGTACAGTTTAGTATACTCTGCTTAGTACTATTTGGCTTCTCCAAAACAAAAAAAATCGCTTTTGTTTGTTCAAAAAACACAGAGGAGTAACTTCATATTCTTAGCCTGCTCAAAATCACATAAAAAAGAGTGTATCATTCGTATATTGTAAGACAGACAATCCATCATCCACAAGATGAGAAATGATTCCTTTGATTTGACCATCATCTTTTGCCCTCTCAAATAATATCAAGAGCTATCTCAAAAAATAATAATATCAAGAGCATACTCCCTCCGTCCCATTTTTAGTGTCGTTCTAGAGCTGGCCACGGAGACCAAGGCAAAAGCAAAAGGCTAGGCAGGTCACGAATCTCTCTCCTTTGTTGTACTGGAGCAGGTCACGAAGGCCAATTACATTGCTACAGAGGACATGAGAGGACGAGCAGACAAAGACAGAAGAGGCCAGGACAAGGCTGCAGGGCTAGTTGGTAGGTGCGAGACACACTAAAACGACACCATTTTAGTACATGGTTCCAGCTTCAGAACGACACTAAAAATGGGGCGGAGGGAGTATCAGCTACGATATTGAATAGTATAGGTGACATATGATTACAATGTATTTGTTTTTTAGTGGAATTACAATGTATACAACAAATCAGTGTATTTGGATCTTATCTAATGGGCTGACTGCTTTGGATGATACCCATGGCAGGGCTATGCCTTGATGGGCCAGCAGGCCTTGAGGAATTTATATCACCCAGGGAAGGCCCACTTTCAAGTAACGGTCTCCAGCCCTGCCTAGAGCTCTAGAAGGCACACGGTATATGCCACCCTTCGCTAAAGACCTAAAGCTAGATTTGAGATAGAAAAATCGAATTGTCGAGTTTAGTTAGTTAACTGAAACGTACCACCATCTAAAGTCCACTTTGTTCATTTTGATAGTTCGCGAGGCCTTGTTTTACATATTATGTAAAGAATGTATACGATTCGTGTAGTATGCATGCCTAACAAGTAACAACACACCAATTGCGCCTTGATTTTAACCATTCATATACATGTGAAAAAGATTCAAGATTGTGCTAAACAATATTGAGAAAAAAGTCATTATGATACTGTTTTGGTCCTCCACTCCTATCTCACTATGATTCTACCTAGTTTGAACTAGGAGGATTCCATCGGCATTGGCATATCCTCCACTTGAGGAGCATATCTATCGATCCATACGTACTACGGTACCAGTGGTCAACTCCCTTCTTTCTTTGGCAGTTTGGCACCTCTAGTCTATGTCTCTATCTGAATACTCCCTCAAATAAAAAAAGAAGAAGAAAATCTTACTTCAGGAGTACATTAGATTAGAGTAAGAAAATATATTTCATAGTTAATCTAATCATACTTGTGAATATTTTCTTAATAAATGTATAATATCATTAAACTTATAGGGCGTGTTTTGGACTGTGGTATCGGTACCACGGTCTCCACCCCGCAGCACAGAAAACACAGAGCGCTCGTTGTGTCTCCTGGGGTGGAAAGAATCATCGATTCCAGTAAGGTGTTTGACGGGATTTTCTCGATTCTCATAGTGGGGCGACCCTGGATCCATCCAATTTTAAGCGGCCCCCAACATGCTCTTGAGATTGTTTGACTTCTCAGAAGTGAGATTTTAATTCTTTTTAATCAAAGTAACTTATAAAATTTAGAAAACCCAAAACAACTTAAAACTTAGAAAGGATGAACTAGCGCTTTAAGCGAACTCAATAGACACAATGACATAGCTCTACGTGCTCCAGATTCGCCAAAAACAACTCCACGTCACAAAAAGTTACCCAAACGCTCTAGCTCCACGAAATCCGGATTCACCACAACAGGGATTTGGGACTAGATTCACCATTTTGGTGGAGCCCCTCGAGGGGTGCTCTACGAAAGGCTATTTCGTACCTCCTCTTGGAGTTGGATGGAAATTACTCACCATTGCCACTGGCTACCAACCTCGCTCCTTGTACCGGTTCGTTTCTATTCCCTTTCTTCCCCACTCGTCCGAGCAGCTACGGGAAAAAAAATCCACACATCTTCTCCGCCATAGTTCTGGCATGGGAAGGAGCTTGTGCTCGGGGTCCTGGTAGCTGGCGGCCTCGTCCGGGGGCGGTGTGGGGAGGAGCTCGCGGCCAGTGGCCTCGTCTGAGGGCGGCGCCGGGAGGCGCTCGCGCAACACCGGCACCTGCCCAATGCAAGGCAGACATCGCGAGACTAGGAAGAAGCTTCTTTTAAAAAAATTTTATGGATCACAAACATTGACATGTGGGGCCTATCCCGAGGGCAAAATAGTCCATTCCAACCAAAACCTCATTTCGTAAATCTAAAGCTACTATATAGCCAAATAATTCCTTGGTAGATCCAGGGTGGATCTCATATCCACTGGTGGAGCTGCTCCATGGATCCAGGTTCATTTTTTTTTAGTGGTGGGTCTGTGTCGGAAAAGTTTGGAAACTCCGTGACAAGGACCAAGGCAAGCACATGCACCGTCGCTTGCCGCCCGCCAGCAGGCTGCTGCACTGCACCACTAGCTCACTGGCCGCATGCTCGCCCACCTATAATGGAGGCCTTCACTTGGCTTGTGCGCCCAATCATGCCGCGGACTAGGTTGCATTTGCACGCAACACACACACCAACGGTTAAGGGAGTATCCAGGGGCGGCGGCCGGCACTCGGCTGGACGCTCTGGCCAGGCCAGCCACTGAATCTGAATGTTGGTGACGGCCGGCTAGGACAATCAGAGACGACGACCAACCATGGCGCTAGAATATTCCCAGGGACACTGCGAACTTGCCAGGAATCTTGGGCGATCTGGTACATCACATGGAACGGGAAAGCAGCAGTGAGTGCGGAGTGGAGAGGAATCTCATGGTTGGGTTCTCTGAACTACTGCTGCGACTGCGAGAGATCTTATCGCGAGGATCGGATGGATCAGAGGATCGCCATGCGTGTCAGGAGAGGTACGTGCATTATTGTGCATGCGCGCGCCTTGCGGCTTGCCAGAATGATCGGTGTGCAGTCCAACGAGCAGCATGCATGTGCAAGCATGGCACGCCTGGCGCGCTTCTCTCCGTTCTAAAGATATGGTGTTGTACTGATCCTTTCTTTGCGAAGTGGTCTTGTGCCATGACAGGTTGCACAGATCAGATGAAGTTGAAATACTAGTTTAGACCAAGATAACTGAGAGTTGGCAGGGTTTAAGTCCATATTTAGCACCTCAACCCTCCAATTTATCTAATCTTAACCACAGCTCAAATACCGTTTAGGCACCTTTTGGGGATCGTAGGAAATTTTCCTATTTTCTGTGATTTTTTTTGAAAATGAACACATTCCAATGAAATTGCTGTAGTATAATTCCTTAGTTTGGGTATTTCAAAATTTTGTTTCTTTTTATTTTCGTACCAAAGCCTGCTCAGAACAATTAAATGCCCCCAAAATAAAAATAATAATATAGAGCTATTTTTGGATGTAAGAAATCCCACAAAAATATCTAGAGCCATGGGCCCCTTGGCCCGAGGTTGGGGAGATTGAGAGTTAGAGAGGGTGCTTAGATAGAGAAGTACCGTTGAGGGTGAGGGTAAAAAAGAAGATATATTAGGTATATATGGTCCAAACTGGGTCTTAGCCTCATTTATTGAGATGGACCTCCTAAGAGGTTCGCCTTTGAAAATAGGCTCTATCTTCATATGACCTTTTAAGAGGCTCGTTTCTACTTATTGATTTACGGAGGCATATGTTTTCGTAAATACATGGGTCGACCACCTTTGAAATTCACTAGGTATTTTTAAAGATACAAACATTTTTCGACCACCTCTATAAAAAAAAGTGGGTTGCCTTTAAAATCCTTTTTTAGTAGTGGTCGTCGTTGAAGACATGATGTATATTTGGAATTTTCTAAAGCTTTCTTCAAATTTTTAGATTTATTAGCTCTTTTTTTGAAGCTTCTATAACTTTTGATTTATGGGCTATGATTATTTTTGTGTGATTTGTTGTCTCTCATAACATGGCTGCTTTGGACCGCAAGAATTTTATAGAAATCATATAAGTACAACAAGTTTATAGGAATCAATTTATTTTCATAGGAAAAGCACATTAAACAAGAAAAAAATCCCCCATTCCGAAGAAGGCCTAAACTTTTCAAAATTTCAGAGGTGTTGTGTATTTTCTTCCCCATTTAAATTCAAAAAACATGCCATCAACCCTAAACCGCTCACAAGGATGAAAACCAAATGGAACTGAAAGTTGGCTTACCCAAACCAAATGGTATTAAGTTTGAGGTGGGGGATCAAAGTTGTACAAATTAGAGAGTTGAGGGGCAAAATGTAGACTTAATCTTTTTTTCGAGAGGACTTAGGCACTGTTTGAGACCTTGTTTGCGTCGATTATACATGAGAAATCAAAATAATCTTGCCAAACATCCTGCGTTTAGTCTGCTTCTTTTCACTGTGCAGAATTGGAAAACACGGCACGCGAGTCGTGGCCGCCTATACTGTTCAAACACGGCCTTAATTCTTTCATCCACCAGTTCCAATAGTTTGCCCGAGTGCCTAGGATCTCTCGACCTTTTACCGTTCAAAGCTCTAAGCAAATTTAAATTTGGAAACGGTAACCGACCAGAGTTCAACGGCTGGTATTTCTGAAAATTGCAGTCAAGGTTTCTGCAACTTTTCTGCCGTTGGCTATATATTTTTCCACAAATGCTAGAATTTAGTCGCCTGAGATCTCAGGCGATAGGTATTCATGTACTGTCTGCCGCTTTTTGCTGTTGAGTTGATGTAGGGAACAAGAGAAGCCTGATAGATGGCTAACAACGTCGCCTGATCGTTTCAAAAAAATCAGGCACCTGTATAATAGCAATCCCCATATTTTTCTCAGTACTCACCAGTAAACTCAGCCACGGGTGAAATTTTACCCTGAAAATGAGTGCCAGCAGTTAAGACAGATCTCTTATCTATCTCATGATATATAAATAACTAGACTAGATGTGACGCCGCCACGGCATCAGCATAGAAATGTCAACATTATAAACTTATCTCAGATACGTCCTCCACAACTGAATGTTTTGCGCAGTCCTTCTAAACTAAACTGTGATCAGAGCATCATGGACTAATGATTTCTTATTGTCGACAACCATGCATGCATCTTTCGAAAAAAAAAGACAACCATGCATGCAGAGAATAATTTTAAGCAACGTCGAATCTGTGCGAATGGGCACGCAAACCTGCCGTCATAAATATATTCCCACTTCTTTATTTTGTGATGTGCTGATTCCTTACTTTTGGAAACATTTCTTAAAACTGAAAGTATAGTAACAAAGAAAACCACAAGTTGAGCTTCATGGGTTGGATATGGTGTCAAATTCGGTAATGTTTCACGCAAGACACAAAAGAGAATGTCAAGGCAGGGAGAGAGACAATGCCATATCTAGCTAGTCAGTCTTCCAAGTTCCCCTCTTCTCCACAGCTCACTTTGCCGGGCCTGGCCACCACATGCTCAAAAAACATGCATGGGACAGAGAATGATACAAAAATCCTTTTGATCTTGCTCTTTTGCTTCTTAATAATTTGTCAGAGTTTATTAGATAGTTCCTTCAGTTATCTCCTGTGAGGTGGCTAACTATAAAAGAATCAATACAGGAGTTTATATGCATGATGAGTCTCGATTGACATAAGAGGATACAGAACTTTATTTATGCCAACATATGGTTACAAGATAGTAGTACAAAAGTTCATAATGCACAGTGAACTGAACATTGTATAGAGAGACAAGCACAAAATACAAAATGAAAAGAGAAATGGACATAATCATATGGTAGCACTGGCAAGTACTAAATTACAAACGAGTACGGTGTATTACTAGCACTCAGCTTAATTGGATCCTTAGATAAGAACACAGATAAGAACACGGCAAGCTAGTTGTTGATCTTCCCTTTGTTGCCAATACCGGGGCTGTTGCCGGGATACGTAGGCCGGGAGTCCATGGTCGTCGCCGGCATGCCTTCGCTAACTTCCTCAGTGCTCCTCGCAGTGGCCATTTTTTGCTTTGCACTGAAGCCTCCATATCCTTCGACGACGATGATGCCACCCTTGCATGGTCCTTCCTTCCCGTTGCACGTCGCCGCCACCAGCCGCCTCGCGTCAGCACGGCTTGAGATGACAAGAATGATGAGAATGCATGCGCACACAACCTTGGAACTAGCCATGTGAGTGTGTTAGCTAGGACTAGTAGTGGAAGAGATGATGGATATGATCAGCGCTATATAGAGAGAGCTATAGAGCTAGAGCTATACTCTTCTGAAGTCTCCTTGGGTTCCATTTGAGAAGGGTGTCTGCGACCATATATATAGAGGTGCGAGCACCGCAAAGATGCAGTTAGTTAAATATATGTGCCAGTTAGTGTACGTTAAGGTTCAGCGGCTGATGAGCGGCTGATATGTGTGAAAACAATCAACTTGAATCAGGTGTTCACTCAAGGAAGTGTAAAGGCATCTAGACAGCTAGCTAGTTTGGGTTTCGGTGATTAATTAATGAAATAAGTACATGTAGGTAATTTTATTTTGTAGGGGTTTTTTATGTATTTTGTACGGTTTATTAACAAAGCATTAGTCACATTTGGGTCAGTTGGTTTTCTTGGTCCCTCTCTGGTGACTGGTTTCAGAGTATGGCACTATAATATTCGTGAAGGCTAAATACACGGTAGTGTCTAATTAAGAGTGACTACTTAGTCTCGAAGGCACTTAGACTTATCGTTAGGAATTTTATTTTATTTCCTTTGACCAATCTATTATTAAATTAAAGGTGTCAAGATTAGTAACTCGATAAAATGTTTGAGGCAAGACACATTGATGCACATGGGAGAGTTACTCTAATTAAAATGGATTAAGAGTGGCTAGATTAGATGGAGGATAATTCTTGAATCTCAAACACTACCAGACAGAGGAGCTTTGCCGAGGGTCTACCGCTTTGCCGAGAGTCAAATATCGGGCGCTCGGCAAAGAATCCTTTGCCGAGAGCCAGCGCTCGGCAAAGATTGGCTCTCGGCAAAACCAGCTTTGCCGAGAGCTCGACTCTCGGTACAAACAGAACCTCGGCAAAGCCTCAGCCTCGCAAACGGCTCACTTACGCCGTCATATTTGCCGAGAGCCAGCTGTTAGGCTTTCGGCAAAATATTTTTCTTTGCCGAGAGCCTCAGCGAAGGCTCTCGACAAAAAAAAATTCGAATTTTTGCTCCCAATTTTTTGTGCAGCCTTGCTACAGTACTAGAAGCCAAGATTTGAAATTTGGTGTATTTTTCATCCCTCTTGCTATATTTCGTGTATTTTTTTTTTCATTTTCTTGATTTTTTTCCACAAGACGCACATTTGAACTGCAGGTGCACGAAATAACGAATCTCAGCGATTGAATAAATGATATTCATTCTTCCGAGGGTATTTCGACGTCATATCCAGGGACAGACACGAAAACTCCACCATCTAGTGCACGCGACATGGCGACCAAATTGTGTGAGATTTGATTTTAAATTATATAAAATGCGAACGGAGTCGGAAAATCATGAAAATGGACGGGAGACCTTAACATCACATGTAGAGGCTATGAAAATTTTTTGGAAATGTTTGAAGCAAGTTGTGATGCAAGATGGTTGAAACCCTGAGATTTCCGCGTGTGATATCTCGTTATCACATGTGGAGATATCAGGGTTTCAACCATGTTGTGTCACAACTTGCTCCAAATATTCTTAAATTTTTTCCATAGACTCTACGTATCCTATCAAGGCCTGTCAATGTTCATGATTTTCCGACTCCGTTCGTATTTTATATAATTTTAAATCAAATCTTACACAACTTGGTCGCCATGTCTCGTGCACGAGATGGTCGAGTTTCCGCATTTGTCCCTAGATACGGTGTTGAAATACCCTCGGAAGCATGAATATCAATTTTTGAATCGCTGAGATTCATCATTTCATGCACCTACAGTTTAAATATATATGCGTCTTGCGGAAAAAATAAAGAAAATAAAGAAAATGCACGAAATATAGCAAGATGAATGGAAAATAAACCAAATTTCAAACATGGCCTCCTAGTACTATATCAATGCTGCAAGAAAAAATTGGGAGCAAAAATCCAAAAAAAAAATATATATTTTGTCGAGAGCCTCCTAAAGCTCTCGGCAAAGAGCCTCTTTGCCGAGAGCCTGGGCTAGGGCTCTCGGCAAATAAAATAAAAAAAACTCTTTGCCGAGAGAGCCGCCTAATCTAGCTCTCGGCAAAGGGGTTCATACATCAAAAGGGACACCCGCGCCCTTCACCCCTCGCACGCGCTCACATCGCCCTGCCCGCACGACCGGACACCACCGCCGCTGACCGCCGCCCCCGCACGGCCACCGCCGCCGACCGGACACGCCACCGCCGCCCCCGCACGGCCGCGCCCCCGCCCCCGCCCCCGCACGGCCGCGCCCCCGCCCCCGTCCCCGCGCCGCCGCCGGCCGCCGCCGCCGTCCACGGAGGGGAAGCCAGGGAGGGCCGATGGGAGGAGCGACCCGGCGTGTTCAGGTACTTCCTCTCCCTCCCTCCCTCCCTCCCTCATGCCGCCTGTCCCCACACGGCTCTCTGATGTACTTGAGCCTGGAGATTGACCCGCATCCTTCGTCCATCTGTGCTTGATGTTATATCTTGGTATTTCAGTCTTGTCCATATGAACGAGCACCTGCAAATGCATGAATCTATAACATCCGGTCAGTATTGTTATTCATAAGAAATAATGAAATCAATCTTAACTTTAATGATGTGCAATTTTGACTATAAGAGTAAGTTTCTAATACCTGTCAGTATTGTTATTGGCTCCTTTCCCTCCATTATTTGAATGAAATTTGAAAAGGCCCATGCGAAGTCCATATTTTTACCTAACTAGAAGTCACAATCAGGCACATGATAATATATTTGTCACGCAACCTCAAAGATGCATGGTGATTCAGCCTAATCTGTTTGGCTTTGATCTGTTCCTTTCAATCGAAAGGCTAGCAGGAACAATAATCAGTAACTCCCGTGGAACTTTGCTAGAGAAATTTCATGCGTACGTTTTCGATTCTGGATCATGCATATACTAAAGTCAAAAGTTGCTAACTGTTCATTATTGTGTTGTAGTTTACAATCATTGTGCATGAATTATCTTCTGGATCCTTTGATAGCTTCCACTGAGAGTGATTGGACCTATATACCGCTGTATATTAGAGTAATATATTCAGTCAATAGTTGTAAGTAGCTATCTAGCTCTTAATATTTCTAGATCCACAATTTCCTTCTGAAATTCTTGTCATCATCTAAATTTTTACACATAATAAATTAAAGTAGATGCATGCATGGGTATTAAATTTTTATATGTATATATCGCATCGATAGGAATTAAGCTAATTTGTGGGAGTCTCTGATGATGAGTTCCTTCTTTTTTTTTTTGTTAAATGGTATTTTTTGCCCTTCCAGAGTTTTGATTTGAACCTAATATGTATGTACACTACCACTTAAATATGCCAAATTTACCGTGAAGTTCAACTTGCATTATTTTTGAGTGATGCATTTGCATCACTTGAAAGTCACATAATGCTTACTATACGGAGGATGTCATTAGCTAGGCGTGTATGCTTCCACCACTTCCGCTTTAGAGATATGATGCGCATCATCTGTAAATTCATAAGTCCTAATGAACTTGTGTCCTAATCTAACATAAGATTAAACAGTATGGTACAGTACGTAGCTTTGTCCAAACAATACACCTTATCCCCCAACTAGGATGTGTACGGATTCATTGTTTATCTATAGTACCGGCGGGTATCTTGTTCTAATCTGTCATACATATCTTGGAAAGCAGCAAATGAATCAGTGTTTATTATATAAAACTTCTTTCTTCACCGTATCATATTTGGACGACATTGATATGCTTAAGTACAACTTAGCATCTAATTCGCACAATCCTTTTAGATTTTCTCCCTTTAATCTATCTTTTTTATGCGTTATACCTACAGCCTATTTTTACAAGTTGTTTACGACGACGGGAAATCAAATTGATCCACCAATGACTTTGGTATTTAATTGTTTAGATTATTGATCAAATGGTTTACAATGGGGCCATACATTTCTTCTAGGGATTCATGGTTCTCTACAATGCATATCACTACTACTTGCTGTTTTAAGACGAAGTTAGCTTTATTAAAAAAATCTGTAGCCTCTCGCTACCGGACAGAGGAGCTTTGCCGAGGGTACCTATGGCACACTCAGCTTGCTTGTGCTATTAAATATACTTATGTCTTTAGCTAGCTCATCTCTTACCTCGCATGAGCACACAATATCCATCTTTGTTCTATAATTATTGTCATTCATCTTCCCCCTTCCTGTTCTTATCCCAAATCCAACCTCCCAGGAGCAAAGGTTGTAGAATTCTTTTGCCTCTTCAAATGAGTCGAAAGTTGTGCCTTGGTAGGGGAAGAAAATTGCATGGCCTGGACGGTCCCGAGCAGTATGCATAGCCTGTGTGATGGCGCTTTCCTCTGCAGGTGCTATCCTAGCGTCTGGTCCTTGGCGACCTCGCTTCCTGCAGTTCCAACAATGCTAATAATGACCAATTTTGCAACCAGTTTATATATCAGTTACTATAAAGCTTTATCACTCGTCACTTCAGCACTTCTCCATCTCACATACGTTCTGCATTTCCATTTGCTAGGATGAGATGGAAAAGTGCAGATCGATGGTATTTTGGATGTACCTTTTTTTATCAAAAACATTGCTGTTTTTGGACTGTTAAAAAAACAGACATTTGCTACAACGGCAGGCAGCAATTTTAATCCCTTTTCTGTTAGAAAACTGCTGTCTGTGCACTTTTAACTTGTATGCACGAGAAAGAAAAAGGCTGCCATCATTATAAAGCTCAAGAGGCGGATCACACTTTTTTGTTTTTGCTAATTGTAATAGTGATAGCCACATCTCACTTGTTTTGCTACATTATATGTAGTTGCAGGATCGTCCACTGCGGATCTGCCTGCACCGCTTCGCCTCGCCACTGCACCGACTTGTCACTGCGCCGCTAGCCTGACTCTGCCGCCACCCTAGGTATAAATAACCTCTCCTCCCGGATAAGGGTCGTAGGTCATAAACCCAATTAGGCGTCTCCCGTCCGAAAGAGATACGGTTGGAGGTATGCAGATCTCTGCATGTCGATAATTGTATCTGTTTCGGATTGTCCATGTTACTTGGACAGCCCGCGGATGCGTAGATGAGGCTAGCTCCCATGGTCTACCCTGATTCGAGACGGAGTTTCGGCATCACCTCCCTGTTGTTCTCGGGATACACACTCTCCCTACAGGGACGTGTATCGGGAGAACAGCGGGAAGGTGCTGCCGAAATTCTGTCTTGGGTTGGGGCAGACAATGGGAACTAGCCTCGTCTACGCATCCGTGGGTGGGATTAGGACCTATCCTCACCTATTAGATGACAATAGGATGTAAGTACTTATATGTAGATGTAAGTACTCGGATGGATGACAGTAGGATGGATGACCGTCAGTGGATGTACTCGGGTCGCAGAAGCAAGAGTGATTTCAGTGATGAATGGTTGCACAAGACAGATGCTTTCTTGAACCATGCATTTGGCCCGGCTCAGCGAGGAGAGATGAAAGTATTGTGCCCATGCAGCAGATGTGGGAACCGGAGAAGGCAAGACAAGGAGAACATGGGTAAACATCTTCTGAACCATGGATTCACGCCGGACTACACCCGGTGGATCTACCATGGTGAAGTAGATCATTTGAGAGAGGAGGCGGTGCAACCACGTTTGCAGGACTTTGATGTTGATGCTGGGGTAACAGACCTGTTAGATGACTTCCAATAAGCACAGTACGCTGCAGGACGTACGAAGGATGAGATGGAGAAGACCGCAAAGGTGTTCTACGACATGATGTCTTCGGCACAGAAACCCCTTCATGATCAGACAACGGTTTCTCAACTGGATGCCATTGGCCGTGTGATGGGGTTCAAGTCCCAGTTCAACCTGAGTCGAGAAGCGTTCGATGGTATGTTGGCCCGATTTGGCAGCATGCTTCCGGACAGCCACATATTGCCAAAGAGCTTGAACGAGTCACAGAAACTGCTTCGTGCACTGAAGATGCCGTATGAGTAGATACATGCATGTCCAAATGGGTGCGTCCTCTTCAGAAAAGATCTCAAGGATGCAGGTTACTGTCCGAAGTGTAAAGCGTCGAGATACATGGAGGTAGACGATGGTGAAGGCCTGAAGAGACAGCTTTCTATCCCCATAAAAGTCCTGCGTTACCTGCCGTTCACACCGATGATCCAACGTCTCTACATGATCGAGGAATCCGCGAAACAGATGAGATGGCACAAACAGGGTACACGATACAGTCCTAAGAAGATGGTACATCCCGCCGATGGTGAAGCATGGCCCACTTTGATCACATTCATCATGACAAAGCTAGAGAGGCTCGTAATGTTCGTGTTGCGTTTGCAACAGACGGTTTCAATCCCTATGGACTCATGGCTGCCCCCTACACCTGTTGGCCCGTCTTCGTTATCCCCCTCAATCTTCCCCCCCCCCCCCGGCGTCCTATTTCAACGTCATATTGTCTTCTTGTCATTGATAATTCCTGGACACCCGGGGAATAACATGGGTGTGTACATGGAGCCTCTGATTGATGAATTGGAAACTGCTTGGAACGAAGGGGTATTGACATACGACCGAGCTTCAAGGTCAAACTTCACAATGCATATCTGGTACCAGTACTCACTGCATGACTACCTGGCATATGAGATATTTTGTTCCTGGTGTGTCCACGGCAAGTTCTCATGCCCGGTTTACAAGACAGCTATGAGATTTATCTGGTTGAAGAAGGGTGGCAAGTATTCGGTGTTCGACCAACATCGACAATTCCTGCCTCTTGACCATCCTTTCAGACAAGACACCAAGAACTTCACAAAAGGGGTCATGGTGACAGATCCTCCACCCCGTATGCTGACCAGTGCCGAGGTTCATGCTCAGATAGATGCTCTCAAGTTCAATGAAAGAGACGATCGTTTTGCGGGGTATGGTCAGAAACATATGTGGACTCATAAGTCAGGCTTGGAAAGGCTCCCCTATTATGATGACCTTCTTCTGCCACATGATATTGATGTAATACACACTAAAAAGAACATCATCGATGCACTTTGGGGAACACTCATGGACACTGAAAAGTCCAAGGACAACCCTAAGGCTAGACTAGACCTGGCACTCTTGTGCGATAGACCAAAGCAAGAGATGCGGTCTCCTCAACCCGGCAGGAGATGGACACGACCCAAGGCTGATTTCGTCTTGAGCAGGCCATAAAGGAAAGAAATACTTCAGTGGATCCAGACATTGACGTTCCCTGATGGATATGCAGCGAATCTGAGGAGAGGAGTCAACTTATCTAGTCTACGAGTCCTAGGAATGAAGAGTCATGACTTCCACGTATGGATCGAGCGCCTTCTTCCGGTGATGGTTCGAGGCTATGTTCCAGAGCCTATGTGGGTTGTCCTGGCAGAGTTGAGCTATTTGTTCCACCAACTTTGTGCCAAGGAGATATCTCGGTCCGTCATTGATGACTTGGAGAAAGCTGCACCTGTGTTGATCTGTAAGCTGGAGAAGATCTTTCCACCAGGCTTCTTCACTCTGATGCTGCATTTGATCGTACAACTCCCTAATGAGGTTTGAATGGGAGGGCCTATGCATTGCCGTTGGTGCTATCCAGTCGAGAGAAATCTGAAGACTCTTCGCAAGAAATGTAGAAACAAAGCCAAAATTGAGGCTTCCGTTGCAAAGGCATTCATTCTGGAGGAGGTGTCAAACTTCACTGAACAATACTACTCCGAGAACCTTCCTAGCATGCATAATGCACCCCCTCGTTACAATGCTGGAGAAAATGAATCGAGTCTTAGCCTTTTCCGAGGCCAGCAAGGCGCGGCAAATGGCTCCACAGTTAAGCAGTTGAACTATGAAGAGTGGCGAAAGATCATGCTATATGTGCTTACCAACCTTGATGAGGTGCGGCCATACATGGGGTAAGTTCTCAACTATGTTCATTCAATTCGCCGACACTATTCTGCATCGAACACCCTTGTTTTTCTTTCATACAGAGAATTTCTTCATCAGTTCTAGAATGGGCCAAGGCCTCCTTCTGACCCGGTAGCCAAAACCCTAATTGCAAACGGTACGAGGCAAGAGAGGCCTGATTTCATTTCTTGGTTCCAACAGAAGGTCCTGTCCAACTGAGGTCATACTTAGTCCGACGTTCCAACTTGCTCCTACATTCTGACCGTATAACGTTATACCTTGCTTCACCTTGCAGGCTCAGACCGATGCGTCTTGAGTCAAGAGCTAAGACAGGATGCAAACGGCTTTGACCATAGGGTCAAGTCATTTAACGGTTACAACGTGAATGGATATCGCTTCCACACAGCGAGATACGAGCAGAGTCGGCCCAATCGAAAAACCACAAACAGCGGAGTTTGTACTCCAGGCAATGACAACCGTGACTACTATGAAAGAATTGAAGAAATATATGAACTTTCATTTCACGGTGACAAGCCTCTGAATCCTGTAATGTTCAAATGCCATTGGTTCGACCCTGGAGTAACGAGGCTCACACCTAATCTTGGGCTAGTTGAAATTCGACAGGATTCTGTCTATCCAGGAGACGATGTGTATATTGTGGCTCAACAGGCCACGCAGGTTTATTACACGCCATATGCGTGCAAAAGCAAAGAGCATCTCTTGGGTTGGTATATTGTGCACAAGATATCGCCACATGCTAAACTACCTCTCCCCAACGATGAGGATTATAACTTCAACACAAACACGTATGATGGGGAGTTCTTTCAAGAAGCTGGGCTACAAGGGACGTTCACGATAGACTTAACCGAAGTGATGGAAATGGAAGTAGAGAATGATGACGAGGACGCTGGGGATGAGGTGGTAAATGAGAAGGACATACAAATGCTAGAATGATTCCTTTTAGGCGAAGCAAATGAAGACGACGTCCCGTCTTCGGATACTGAGGAGTACTTAAACATGGTTGACAGCGATGATGACACTTATGCTCCGGCTAATCCCGATGATGCAGATTATTTCTAATTCATGTAATATTATGTTATATTCTACTCCTGTTATGTTTTTTCTAATATTCTTAGGATCTAGGGTTTTATTTATTTTGCATATATTTCATTATGTTATTTCTAATACAACATTGTTTGTTCTGTTTAAATGCAAGAGGTCGAGCCAAGATGCCGGGCGGACGTCAGAGGTCGTTGAGCTCCCTGTACCGGGCCTCGTGAAAGTCCAATGTTTGGTGTTGGTAATTAGTGACAATGCCTAAGTACTAATCCTATGCCTAAGTTGTATGTAGCATATGAGGATTAGTATATTCCAAGGTTGGTGGCAAGATGGACATGGTGATCATGATGGCCACACTTGGATTTGGACGCAACCCTACGTGATCAAGGCAAAGGTATATGCTTAAGGGTTGTGTTTTAGTAACCAAGACACCTAGTGGTTGTGGTTACATTATAGGATAGATAGCCGTACTATAAAGAGGGGAGTGACGCGGCTATTGAACTCCTAAGTGCCTCTAGGTGTGCATTTCATAATCATATGCATTTGGATAGAACTAATAACGCCTCGAAAAATGATTGTGTTGTTAGCACATGACGTGATCGCTTGGTGTTGTTAGCACATTTGCGATGGCGTTGAAGTTTGAGCAGTAGAAAGGATTTGGGGTCCTCTCTCTCCCTCCCGCCTAGCTTGCGAGGCGAAATTCAGGCGTTTTCGAGGAATTGAAATGCCTATTTTCCTTTACGCCAATGTCAAGATTTGGAGGTGTTGTCACATGTTGTTTCATGAGCTAAAACATGTGCTAAAGTGACACACATACTTAGTCTAGCTCTTATGTGAAAGGGTGAATCAAACGGAGGCAAACGGAGGTCACATAGGTGACCGGACGCTGGACCGGACGCGGTCTCTGTTTGACCGGACGCGTCTGGTCAGTGTTTAGCGTTTGCGCGTGTCTCGGTTTTCTGATCGGACGCGTCCAGTCATTGTGGGAGCTTACTGGACTCCAACCGGACGCTGGCACTGTGGCGTCCGGTGCGACTAGCAGCGTGTCTGGTCACTGATTCGTTGGAGCGCTGCTCAGGCTTGACCAGCGTGTCTAGTCCGTTACGGGACCAGCGTGTCCGGTCTAGCCCAGTGCGTCCAGTCTGCGCGACCAGCGCGTCCGGTCAGCGCGACTGCAGCTGTTTCAAGTTCCTAACGGTTATATTTGAAGGGGTACGTCTATAAATACTCGTTGGCCGGCTCAAGGCTCCCTCTCTTGGACATTTTGACATACTTGTGAGCACTTTGAGCTAAGCAACTCCCCTCCCACTCATCTCTCTTTCTTCTTTGCATATTCGAAGTGAGATTGAGTGATCCAAGTGCATTTGCATTGTGAGATTGCATCTAGTTGGCACTTGGTGGTTGATTTGCTGCGGGATTCTTGTTTCTCTTGGTGGTTGCCGCCACCTAGACGGCTTGGAGTAGCTTGGAGGCATTGGCAAGAGTTGGTGATTGTTCTTGGCCACCTCCGGTGATTGTGAGGGGTTTGTGCCTACCTCGGCGAAGCGCCAAAGGCAATGTTAGTGGATTGCTCGTGTCATTTGCAACCTTTTGCCATTTGGTAGGTTCTTGTGGCGCCTTTTGAGAGGCTCGGTGTGTGACCGATTAGCCACCAAACCACATGGTGAAGAGGGACACAACGGGGACTAGCATGCCGGCAAGCACGTGAACCTCGGGATAAATCTTCGTGTCATCATTCTTATTGTGATTAATCGATCCCGGTGGTTGTGTTTTGTGGAATTCATCTCTTGATCATATTGATTGGTTGGCTCAATACTTCGCCCCTCGGTGATACCCTTCTAACTCTCTCTTGTATTATTTTCTTAGTTACCTTGCTAGCTTGTTAGTATAGCTCTTAGCTTGTGTAGCTAGTTAGCTTTAGTTGTAAGCTAAGTTGTGCGGTTTGACTTGTGCGGTTGAGTGCAAATATACTAGATTTGTGAATTGGATAGGTGGCTTGCAAACACCCCATAGGCTAAGCAAAACTCGCATCTCGCTATTTGTTATATTGATAAACTTGTTTAGCTTGTCTTTGTAGAATTTTTAAAAAGGCTATTCACCCCCCCTCTAGCCATCAAGACCTTTCACCTCGCAGGACGACGGGCCATCTCGGCAAAGGAGGGGTCGCCGCCGGAGGGAGCCGACTCCACCGGTCGAGGACGAGGTGCCGGCCACGCCCGAGGCTGAGGCTCAGGCGGACAAGGGGCAGGAGGAGCCCGAGCAGGAGGATGAGCTGTCGGCCGAGGCAGACGAGGGTTCGACTATCTCAGGGGCGTCCATGCCCTACTTGCGAGGTCCCGCCAGCCTCCCGGCGTGACCGATACCATGTCACCAACGCCCAGTGATCCGCCCCGTTGGACAAAGGTACATGTTCTAACTACTCGTTCATATGATATGTTCAAAATTGAAATAGAAACTAATAATCTTTCTGAATCACTTGTGCAGACATTGGGAGTTTGTGGAGGGTCGCGGCCACAAACCCAACGGCATCCTGGGTCTCCTGTGCCATGAGCACTACCCCGGCATAGTACAGTATGCCGGGAAGACAGAGCCAGCCTACACCTTTGACCACTACACCATCACCCCAGACCCAGACTACCCCAACAAGGCGGCGAGGGTCAGAGCGGAGCTGTGGGTAAGTCTTCGTCACACAACATCGCATTCATCGTACTTTTCTTGAATTACTTAGAGTTTGTATTGCATTTGTATGCAGGACTTCTATAGGTGCGAGCAGGGGAAGGAGGCACAGGCGGAGGTGGTGAGTACAAGGGCCTGCAAGAAGCTCATCACTGACATCATCTACGAGGCGAGACTTCAGGCCATCGTCAACTACAATGCCACGGTCGAAGGACGGAGGGTGTCGAAGGTCGAGGCGAGAGGCATGACGCTGAGCCGGGCGCAGTACATTCAGGTAAGTGATTCCTTTTGAGATTAAGCTATGCTCATTTCATCTGACGCTTATATGTGAAATACTTGATGATGTGCAGATGGTCTCCCAATGGTGCCAGTCGTTTCCCGAGTGCTGGGAGACGATTATGGACCGGTGGCTATCCGAAGAGTGGACCGCCCAGCACGCCGAGGCCCAGGAGTCACGTCTGTAGATGCCAGGTGTACCACACCACCAGGGCAACTGCAACCTCGCCGAGTACGCACAAGCTTGGATACGTGAAACACTTTATGTACTGTAACGCTCAAATGTTGCCTGATTACTAATCATCTTGTTGTCTTCCTCGCAGACGGCGTCACACGGTGGCCAGCCTTGCAACATGTTCACGACATACGCCATGTCCCACAAGGGCAAGGCCACCGCACCGGAGACCTCCTACAACCCCGACGACCCCCCCCCCCCGAGGCGTACTCCAACTCCAGCGTCCACACCTGCCTCACTGACTACACAGAGGCGGCAAGGGCGGTCCATGGGGCTGACTTTGATCCGGCCAGCGAGGACCTGGACGGAAGCATCGTGATGAGGGTCGGAGGAGGAAAGAAGCACGGGCGGTATTGGCTTGGCGACGGCGTCATCGACTCGTCCTCCACTCCCACTCTGGCCCAGCTCCGAGCACAGACCACGAGCGGGAGCGTCCCCATACGCCCACGCCCGTCGCCTTCGCAGTCGCGGGTTGCCAAGTTTGAGGTTATTTTTGTTTTACTCATCATACATTGATGTTTAAATGTTTGCATTGTTCTAACATTCCCTTTGTATTATCACAGGCCCGCCTGGAAAGAGAAAGGGAGGAGCGCCAGCAGATGGAGGCCCAGATGCGGTCCTAGATGGAAGCCCGGTTGGAGGCCCAAGCTAAGCAGATGGCAGACCTCATCGCGTTCATGGCCTCCCAGGGCATGCAGGTGCCCGCGGCGCTCATGGCTCCTCCACCGCCGTCTCAGAACGCGGATGCTACTCCTGTGAGTATCGATTCCTCAGTGTTTCGTTTCGGCATTTGCTTGTCTGACATAGACGTCTACTTTTTGCAGCCTCCGTCGGCGGGTTCGAACAACCCGCAAGCGCCTGGATAGAACACGCCCGGGGGTCAAGGCGGCACTACTTCTCCGGGGTGGCCAGGGCAAGGTTGGCCATGAGTGTGTTTAGAGTGTCGGTTCTAGTAGATTGTGAACTTTAGATTAAAAACTTATCATGTTTCGATGATAACTTGTGATGGTTAACTTTTGTTTGGTTCAAATATTGTGATCAATGTGCTATATGCGTGGTGTATGTGAACGTGACATATATGTGATGAATGTGATATGTACATGTGATATATGTGTTATATGTGATGAATGTGATTTGTATGTGTAATGAAATGGAAAATTAAAAGAAAAAAACAAAATTTTCCACTTTGCCGAGGGTTGCTCTCGACAAAGCTAGGAAACAAGGCTGCCAGAATAGCCATGTCCCAGCTTTGCCGACTGCAATGACCGTTGCACTCGGCAAAGGCTAACGTTTGCCGAGAGCCTGGCCAGACTTGCTCTCGGCAAAGAGTTTTTAAAAAAAAAAAAAAATCCGAGAGCCAGGCCAGCAAGACTCTCGGCAGAGATTTTTTTTAAAAAAAAGAAAAACATTTGCCGAGAGCATGGCCAGACTGGCTCTCGGCAATGAGTTTTTTCAAAAAAAGGAAAACTCTTTGCCGAGAGCCAGCCAGATGGGCTCTCGGCAAAGAAGGCAAATGTAGGGGGTCGTTAACGGTGCCTTTTCATTGCCGAGAGTCACGTGGGCTCTCGGCAAAGCCTTTTTTGCCGAGAGTCGGACTCTCGGCAAAAAAAGGCTTTGCTGATCTGATTTTTGCCGAGGCCGCTTTGCCGAGAGCTGCGGTCGGCAAAGGCTTTGCCGAGGGTCTGAGAGGCTTTGCCGAGAGCCTGGGCCCTCGGCAAAGCAGCTGGCTCCGGTAGTGAAAGAAGTTGAATCGAACGAGATCATACTTCAAATAGAGCCATAATTTAAGTTTAAAGTACACCAAAGTAGTTGATCAAGGCCACCGGATTATCCAATGTGGCACTGTGCTATACTATGTGTTAGACTGTGTTGCTCACCAAATAATCTAAACACGAGGGTGAGCGGGAAAAGAATAAATATAACGTGCCCTACCTATTAGTAAAGCAAGGCCTTCTAGAGCCTATCTAACATAGACATATATGCAGATGAGGGCACTAAAATAAATAGATGTCGATTCGGTACTTAAATTGCATAGAAAAAAGAAAGGAGTTCATACTTGATGAAACACACATTACTCAGTGAATGCTTTAAGAACAAGTTAGAGAAATATTGACTCTTTTTCACATCACTAACTATATTCTCACATTTTGGAACATATGTGAGATCAAAAAAGTAGGCAAACAACTTGATGATAAGGTCAGATGTTTCCGTGAGCAGTAAGTTGTAAGCTGGTGGCCCTTTTGGCGTATTGATTCTTTTGATGGGGCATTTAGTAAATCTGCTAGACAATACGTTGAAGGATCCAGAGTGGATCGACAGATGATCCGGTGTCGATGTACTATGAAGATTTCAAGTTGGACATGCTTACTAGAGTACACGGTATGAGCAGTGGCATCTCATTGGGCCTGGTGATAATCTGGTGGTATTATATATGGAACAACTAGTTCAACTTGGACATTCTTACTAATGTGCATTATATGATCTATCGTGGATCTTAGTGAGCACAATATATCATGAGGTGAGGAATGTTCAAGAATATTTAGTAGTGACAGCTAGAAAAACAGTTAGCATAGGACCACTTGATGATCCGGTGCTACTTTATGAGGTACGATGGATCATCTAGAGATACATTTCTTAGTAGCATTTTCCAACAGCTAGGACCTCGCCCTTGGGATATATATGTGTTCAGCATAGCTCATTTGAGCTCTCACCAACCCCAGATAGTTCCGCATACACTTGTTGAAGGGTTTGAGAGTTAAAGTCCAGAAGAGTGATCTTAGTGTGTATCTTGTGCTCTTGACTTGGGTTCTTGATCAAATGAAAATTGAAGACATGTTACTCTTGGAGTTTGCCAGCTCTTAGACGGAATGGTGACAAAGGACTTGGTGATCTTTTTGTTGGATTTGTTGGGAGGCTCAGATGTTCTTGGTTTCAGACTCGCCAATCTGGAGTGGAGAATTGGTATTCCTAGTGGACCTTGAGGTTCTCTAACTCATGGTAGCTTAACTCTTAGTGGGTGCTCCATGATTAGTAGGTAGTGGCAACTACTCAATACTATATGAAATATTGGTTGTCTCTTGTCATATCTTTACTTTCATAAGCTTTTTGATTGTTGCGCTTTAATCTTAGTTGTGTGAAGCTCTTCGTTGACTTTCGTAGCATATTCTTCTAGTTAGTTTCTTTCTTATAGATCCTCCAGCGATATATTTAGTGTGATGTCCTTATGAACTTGATTTAGTGTGCTTGTGTAGAAATCTTAGGGCTAGTTCTTGATAAGGTTGGAATAGTTTTAAAAAGGATAGATTTGTCACTTTAGGTTTTAGACTCTCAATCTACCCCTTTCCTCTTGAGTCTATTTGATCCTTTCAACATGTATGGATCCTTCCTCGCCCCCTCTCCTACCATCCTCTAGTTGTCGTCGACCACTCTGGCCATACTATCCTCCAAAGACAACCCAAACCCCTTGTCATCGGCTCCTCCGACCACCACGGTGACCACTAATCCCTTAGGTAAGTCCCCTACTTCTAACTCCCTAACAGTTATGCCATTCTTTCCTAGTTCGGTGGGTCTGTTGGCATTCCTAACCCTGATATACAAATCCACAAGCATACATATATCGATGTAGCTTTCGTCTGGGAGTATTCCAAGATATCGATTTTATTGGGAAATGAAGTGTACTAATCCAGAACTGATTTATTCTGGGGATAATGATGACAAAGAGAGAAGAGAAGGATAGATAGGTGGGTAGAGAGGGTACTTAAAGGATGACACTAAGTTATTCTAATGAACTAAGCAGATCAACATTTACTCATGTTGTTTTACTTTGGGCACCTAGGACTAGCCAATAACTCATAGATAGGGATGAGAAGGGGAGTGGTAAGCCCATCCTAAGTCCTACAGAACAGAGCTAATGTAATGGAATAGATATGGACAACTTGACTGGTGAAATTAGCTTATATGGGCATGGATTGTTGAAAGATATTTTTCTGACCAGATGTATTTGCTTCATTTGCTGTTTTTTTCTTTGTTTCTTGTGCCTATATGTCATAGGCCATGGGGAAACTAGTGGCCATGCTATAGGGATATAACCATAGTCCTCCTTCATGCTCTCTCATCTAGTTTTCTCTAATTTATCTATACCCTACTAATTCACCATCCTTTTCTTTACTAAGTCTACCCAAACAAACATCCTCCGCTTAGATGGCCCCTCTTCACTAATTCATCATCCTTTTCTTTGCTAAATCTATCCAAACAAATATCTCCCGCTGAGATGGCTCTTCTTCACACAACCTAGAAAATGTATTCAGAAAAACAGCTCTACAGAAATCAGCCATCCAGATTGCTCATGTGTTTTCTCTCTCCCTCGCTCAGATCGGACAGATTGCTCCTGTGTTTTCTCTCTCCGTCACTCAAATCGGACAGACAGAACTGTGTGTATGATACTCCTCAGCCCCTACCATCTCTCACGCCCGCGTCCAACACCCGACGCCCGCACCAGCGGCCACAGTTCGATTCCTGCTTCTCTCTCTTTTTCTCAGAAAAAACACGGCTCGAAAGAAAAAAAAAGAACACCGCGCGACTGTAGGAATTCCACCACCGCCTCTCTACCCCCTTCTTCCCCGGCGGCCGACCGGCTCCTTGGCTGGGGGAGCGGCCGGTCGGGCCTCCGCCGTGGCCGGGGGCGCAGCCCCCCTAGCCACGGCTGTTGCTGACTTGCTGGCCTGGCTGGGGCGCGCTTCCCCTAGCGCGCACGCGGAGGTGGGCGGACAGCGGCTGTCGCCGCTCGCTCCGGCAGGCCGACGACGGCGGCGGCTGTAGGGCGCCCACCGGGACTACAACGGCCAGACTGTCGTGCTCAGCTACGTGCGCGAGGCCGAGCGCCAGATCGCGGGCAACCTCAACTTGTGAGAGATCTCCTTTGCGACCTGCCTTGCTTTCTTCTCCCCATTTTCATGCGATCCGGCGAAAATAACGAATTTGGAACAATGATGCGTGTTGCTCGATCCAATGGAGTTTCTTCACCGGAGAAGCTCGACTCCCACGGCAGTTCACGCCGAACAACCTTTGATGGTCTTTCTCCATTTCTTCTCCTGCCTGTTACCCCTGTTCATGTGTTTGTGGTCTAACTCCTTGTGTTTCCTAGTGTTTCTGCAGGTTGTGGATTAACAGAAGGACCCTAATTTGGCCGCGGTGCATTCTGCTATTGCTAGGTGTGCACTGCTCCATTCTGTTGTCCGATTGATAATAGTATGAACATGATAGTACTATTTTGCCATTACACTACCTCTTAAATTACTCCCCTCTGTGTGATAATGGTATTAGCTGCTGCTGTGATAATATCTGACAAGATATAGGCCTCCTAATTGTTTATGAAAAAAGAATTACATGCTCTTGTTTTCAGAGTTTCAGACCGATATATTTGTGGTCTTCTTGTTGGACCATATTTGTGTTGTTTCTTCTATTTTAGTTATATGCAGATATTTGTCCCTTCGCTACATCTGGTGGAGAGGAAGCAGTATTGTTAAGATTTCGATAATGATATTTCAGTTCTAATTTGCATATAGCCGAATGTTGCCGTAGTGTTAGCACGGGCAGTATACTAGCGGCGAGGAGGAAGAGCAGGCTCCAAAAGATTTATTTTCTGGATTTGAACGTAAACCCAATGTTGATGCTTGCTAAGTCCATGGATTAATGAGAATTGTCGTTTTTACTGTATATATGATAGAACCAATTTGTTAATCAGGTATAAATAGAAGATTTGCTGCATTCCTATTTTTACTGGATTTGAACTATTGTGATTTGATTTCTTGGGAGCTTTGGTGTTGCTATTTGGAATAAAAAATCAGCTGCTCCATCTAATTTATGTAGGCGTGTGCATGTCGCACTGTGAATGCCTGCTCATCACAAAATGTGTGCTTAAGTCATTTGACTTTGTATATATTCAATATAGTCAATTAGCTTTGGACTTACCGTGACCCGTAGCTATATATGGCCATGCACCGCGAGGCCCGTTGGCCCGGCCCGAGGCCCGGGGTTTTGGCCCCCGGCCCGGGGGAGCAGGCCGTGCCTGGGCCGCAACCCAGGCACGCGGCCCGGCACGGGCACGGCCCGCTCCAGCGGCAGGCACGACTGCGGCCCGGTGCCCCAACAGCTCAATGCCGGCCCAGCGCCTCAGCCCACGAAGCCGCCAGTAGCAGGCCAAACTCAAAGCCCACCATGCCCCTCCCTTAACCCTAACTTCACTACACTACACCCCGTCCCCATCTCCCCAGCCTCTTCTTCGCCGCTCGCGTGCGCGGCCGAGCGCGGACGCCCCTCCGGAGTCCTGCCTCCCCTCTCGGGCGCCGGTGCACCACCTCCTCGCCCCCCGCAAGCTGCAAGCCGCAACACCGCCGACCACCTCCTCCTCGTCGCCTCGAGCAGCAGCGGCGGCAGCGAGTGCGGCTGTCGACCGGCTGGCCACCTCCTCCTCGGCTCCTTGACGACTCAGCGGCCTCCTTCACTCTCAATCTCTCTCTCTCTTTCTTAGTGGGCCTCGGGCCGGCCCGGCCTACAAAAATGGCTGTGCTCAGCGGGCCGTCACGGCACGGAAATCGGCCCATAGGGCCGTGCCTGGGCCGAAGGCCAGGCACGAAGCACGGCCAGGCATGGCCCGTGAGGCACGACAGCCCATGACGGCCCGACCCCCACCGGGTCATGCCGGCCCGATGGCGTGCCGTGCCGGGCCGGGCCGGCCCGTTGGACATCTATACCCGTAGCGTTAGCACGGACAATATACTAGTGGCAAAAGTGGGTGAATTTTTTTTTGGAAACATAATAGACCCAATGTCTATTATTCTCTATGAGGATTCTAGCCAACCAAATTAATGACCAAATGTTTGTGAACATTCAACAACCATTAAATTCAAAGTAAATATAAATGCTATATGCCAAATATATCAAGTATATACGTATGTATTAGTGACAAATATACATTCCATAGTTTATTGATCATTGAAAATGTTTTGTTAACAAATCACATACCAATAACACTGAAAATTCATTTTAAATTACATGAAAACTCCATGTTAATAAATTTTGTAAGTTGTCATTTATATAAGTTTATATATTTTATCTGAAACATTATGACATATCAATATTGATTGTTTAATCATTGTACGTATTATATTTTATAAAATAATAGTACTTACACATATGATTATTTGATAGAGAAAATTAAACATCTTGAGTGTTAGGTCGTTTATGCCATTGTAACTAACGGAGTCTAAGACCTAGAGTTCATTTAAAAAAACAATATATAAAAATTTTTGAATAAATGTCACACCTATTTTTAAGGAACAAATGGAATGTATAATCTTATGTGCGCCCAAAGATCAATCACACATAAGATGACAAATATAAATAGTATCATCACAAATGTTTATTACATAACGAATAATATCACAAAGTCTTCACGTAATTAAGCGGAAACATAGAATAATTATTGTGGTAGCTAGCTCCATAGCACAGGCACGTCAACTGGTTGACCACAAGTCTAGTAATCTTCAGGAAAGTAATAGTAGTAATCACTATTTGCACTTTCGGGAGTCCATCCTGTGGTGTGGGGAATGCAAAGGTGAGCACAAAAGTACTCAATAAGTGTAACATGGGGTTCATGAAGCTCAAGTAGGATAGACACTGGTTCAACTGCATGTAGCTTTTAGTTGATCATATTTTAAGCATTTGAGTAGCATCAAATAGGTGATCTTCCCATAATAAACACATGATCATGTAAAGAGAATAATGAATAGCAAGAACAAGTAAATTAATAGTGATCTCTATTCCATAAGGGTCCAAGGCCGCTCGTGTCCGTGAGCACAGCTGATATACCAGTTTTACACTCTGCAGAGGTTGTACACTTTCACTGTGAGTCGCGATCCCCAAAGTCTGAGGTCATGACTCCCCATTGGACAGTTAAGTTTCACTATGAAGTCTTTCCAAGGTTCGTCTAACAAGTTTGGGCCGCTAGATTTCTATGGCCTGCAAATGTAGAGCCCCATTCCGTATGGCACAATGACACGCAGCCTATACTCATAGGGACAGAAGCCGCACTACACCCAACCCGGAACACAACCCTCTTGCGCCTTAAAGGTAACCACTAACAAGCTAGAAAAAGGTCCTCTTATATGACTAAAGCCAGAGCCATGTAGCCCTCACAGTTGTACTGTAAGTCCCGAATGTTCGCTTACAGATAAGTCCTTACGGAGAGGAATCTAGAGAAAACTCTAGCCCTCTTATTCCCTGTTGCTAAAAATCATCTTTTAGTGTTATTACATATATCATTAGTCAAATTACAAGATCATTGTTTATGTGAGCATTAGCCACTACCCAATGCTAACCATAGGATTTAAGGAGCAAGATCAATACTAAGGCATCCTTAACAAGGAGACACATGCAGCATGAATTAACTGAATTAAAGTGAGTAGATAACAAGGATAATCCCATGCTATACTTGCCTTGATCTAGCTGATCATGTTGATCCGATTCGTAATAGTATTCTTGATCACCAATGAACTGATCACCGTCTATTCTCGATTAGCACATCAACAACAATCATCCAAGAGCAATCATGCAAAGCAAACAAAGTTACAATTAGAACAGTACACCAACAGTAGAAAAATAATATGAAAAGTTTTTAAAACGAATCTACATCGCACTAGGATCACACAGACGCAAATTTCACGTAAATCGGAGCTAAAACGGAAAGTTATGATTTAAACGAGATTTACTTTATTAAAGTAATAGATTAAATCTAACCTCAAAATTTAACAGTGGAAAACCTACTAAACAGTAGTACTAACATGTAGAGTATGAAATTATGAACCTAACGCAACTTGAACGGGTCAAATCGGAGTTAAAATGGAGATTTTATGACCTAAATAAATCTAGTGGCAAAACTGTAAATACTAGAAAACGTATTTTCACCTAAACCGACTGAGTTTACGCTTTCAAAAGGATAAAGCGTATTCGGGCTTTACGCTTATGGACCGCAGGTTAAGACTTAAGAAAGTCCAGGGTCTCTTTAGCAAAAGTGGCAAACGAAGAGGTATGACGAGATCTAAGCCGTTGGATCATAAACCAGTGGCCGAGATTAGATTGGAGAGAGAAGAGGGAAACTCCGGCCGGCTACAGTGCCGAGCACGGCGGAAGACATGGCCGGCGCGAGATTACTCGCCGGCGCACACGGTTAGGGCACTAGAGACCATGATTCGGCTCGGGAATAGCCCGGGAAGAGAGAGGAGCTCACGCCGAACTCACCGGAGGCGAAAACGCGGCCGCGAACGGATCGGGAACGACGTGCGGCACGGAAGGGAGAAACCGGTGGTCCTGTGAACATCGGGACTCACAGTGAGCTAACCAAGACGGAAAAAGAATTAAGAAAGGCCTCAGAAGCTCCGCAAACGAGCTACAAACCCCGTCTACCAACTTACGATGACAAAGACGCGGTGGAGCGGATGATTTCGTCCACCCGAGCCTCGAACAGCGGCGGCTTAAGGTTGTGGTGGCTAGCGTGTGATTAGAGGGCAGCGGCTTGCAAATAGGGCGGCGTGAGGAGGCGGCGCAGGTACGGCTGCTATTTATGGGAGGCTAGGCGTGCGGGACAAGGCAGGAGCACACCGGGCGGCATCGGACTCCTTGCTCGAGTCCGGCTCGGTTACGAGCAAAGGAAGGAGACGGTTCTTACACGCGGGCCCGACTGTCAGTGAAACGAAGAGAGAAGGGCGCGGCGGCCTGCGTCCGACGGTAGCTGGGCCGGCCCACTGCGCAGCGCGAGGGAAAGAAGACTGGGCCTCAGGTGAGAAGGCCGAACGGCCCGAGAGGGAGAGAGAAGCTGGGCCTTCGGGCCGAAACTGATGTAAGGTCCAAATAGGCTAGAGGGGGGGGTGAATAGCCTAATAAAAACTTCTACACAAATTACTTAACCACAAGTTAGTACGAAAGGTGGCGAAGCACAAAGCACTAGCTCTAACTAATTAAGCAAGCCACCTACACAATTCTAGTACAAGGCTATCCACTAAACACAACAACAACAAGCTAGAAACGAGAAGTAATACGAGAGAAGAGCTTCGAGTGATTATACCGCCGTGTAGAGACGAGAAGTACCAATCAATGAAACACACAAGAGAAATCCTCGGGAAGAGAATGACACAAGAATTTATCCCGAGGTTCACTTGCTTCCCGGCAAGCTACTCCTCGTTGTGGCGATGCACCCACTTGTCGGTTCGCGAGCTAATCAACTATCAAGAGTTGAGCCCTCGGCGGGCGCCGCACAACCGCACACAAGATGGGGATCCTCCAAGCCACGAGCTCCACTAGAGTATCCAATTTGCGAACTCCCGCGGGGAAGGATCAAGAACCCCTTACAACACTTGGTGAAGGCTCCAACAATCTCCAATTGCGAGCTCAATCACCTCCGCTGCTCCAAGCCGTCTACCGTGTCGGGAAACACGGAAGAGTAACAAGAAATCCGCAGCAACTCGAAGATCAAGTGCCTCTAGAATGCAACTCTCAAGCAATGCACTTGAATCTCACTCAATCTCACTCAAGATGTGCAATCAATCAAAGAGATGAGTGGAGGGGTTGTTCTCTAGCTCAAAGGATGTCTCTAGGTCTCAAAATGTGCAAGAGTTACCCTCAAACCCCGGCCACCATCTATTTATAACGAAGGGGTACGCAGCTAGCCGTTAGAAACGACGTAGCAGCAATCGCGCTGCACCGGACGCGCCGGTCAGGGTGACCGGACGCGTCCGGTCACTACGCGACAGACGAGAATAGTGCCGTTCAAACTAGCCGTTACCGTTGACCGGACGCGCTCGACCGAGCGACCGGACGCGCTGGTCACGACCGGACGCGCCGGTCCCGTGACCCACCGGACGCGCCGGTCAACACCGAGCCGCGCACTGCAAAACATCCACCGGACGCGCTGAAGAACGGACCGGACGCCACAGTGCCCGCGTCCGGTGGGAGTCCAGTAAGCTCCCTGGACGACCGGACGCGTCCGGTCACCTATGACCGGACGCGCACCGCGTCCGGTGATCCTCGTGAACCGCTGTTCGCCTGACCGGACGCGCCGGTCGTACAGTGACCGCGTCCGGTGCAGCGTCCGGTGCAGCGTCCGGTGCACGCAGTGACCTCCGTTCGCCTCCGTTTCTTTTCTGACTTTCGGCGCAATAGAAAATAGGCATTTCACTTCTCCAAAAAACGCCGAATCCCGCCTCGCAAGCTCGGCGGGAGGGAGAGAGGAACCCAAACCCCTCTCTACCGCTCAAAGTCCACCGCCTTCGCGAACGTGCTAACACCAACAAGTGTTCACCACCATGTGCTCGTGTGTTAGCATTTTCACAAACATTTTCCAAGGCGATATGTTAGCTCTTTACTAGATCCTAAATGCATATGCTCAAGACATTGATCTAGTGGCACTTGATTCCTGAGCTAACCGTGATTGCCCCTCTTGATAGTCGGCTATGTATCCTAAACCCGGTCAATCACTTCTCTACTCATCTTTGACCGGCAAAAGGAAAACCCTATGGTTATACCTTTGCCTTGCGCTCTTAGATCCTTCTCTTCCACTTGAACATCAAGTCCACCACTTTAAGTGCATCTCCACCATGATCTACATTTCATGTATATGCACCATCTCTTTGTGACCTTGTGGCTACCACTCCTTGCCACGTCCACCTTCATCACATGTGTTGCTTATGCCTAACTCAAAACACTCAACACATGGCATTAGCAACTTGGTGTCATTAATTACCAAAACCAAACTTGGGCTTTCAATCTCCCCCTTTTTGGTAATTGATGACAACCATCACAAAGATATGAAATGAAATCAATTTTCAATTTCGATAGTATTAGCTCCCCCTACATATGTGCTTCCATGAGTATGGTTCAATTGTGCACATATGTATGGGTTTGAATTTTGGGAGAGTTACTACTATCAAATTGATGCTAAGGTATATAGAATGGACCTTTGAAGCGTGATACCAATCGGAGTTGCCTTTATATACCAACCTTAGCATCGATGTAGCTAGACACCACTTGTAATTCATCACTTGTAAAGATCACAAACACTAAAGTACCCCGTGAGATCAACATTATAAGTAAAGGTGTCTAGATACCACTTAAAAAGCTATTCTCAACAAATCATCATTCAAGTTCTATTTCTAGCAATCACCACACAAGCATGAATATGAATTTAAGCTTTGCAATGCAACAATTCATCATGTTAATGCGCATACAAATGCAACAAATAGTTCATGAGCTTGCTCCCCCTACTTGTGTGCTCAATTTTAATTGATTGCTTTTCAAAGTCATATCTTATTCTTTCTCTCCCCTTTAGTAACTTTTCTCTCCCCCTTAACTTTCTCTCCCCCTTAACTTTATCTTTGTGACTTTTCTCTCCCCCTTTGTCAACAATCACCAAAAAGGTGCCAAATTTAGTGAGAGTTAAGTCAATCAATTATGAGGGAGTCCAAATTATGGTTCAATCTAGATCACTTGCCTAGAATATGTAATTCGGTTTGATCCAAGGACAAGCTTTTTCACACCTCATAAAGTATAAGGGTTATCTTGACCATGTTGAATTACACATCATGAGCTCATTTTCTAGATTCAACACTAGGTTTGCAAGCCCACAAACATGTCATATGCTACCACTAGATCAAACAAAACATAGAAGCAATAGTGGTACCATATGTACATTAAACTCATTTGATTTTCATGAATGAGCCTATTTGTTATGCAAATATGTCTATATGTTCTAAACATGTCCTTAGCAAAGTATGAATGATATGCCAAACAACTTTACCTTGCTATGTCGGAGGAGAGGCATGTCATATAAGAATGTGGGGTTGCACTCATTTCAAGTTGGAGAAGTCAAGTATGTTCAATTCATTCTTCAACTTGTAAAATCTTTTCTCATCAAGTGGCTTTGTGAATATGTCGGCTAGTTGATCTTCGGTGCCAATACTTTCAATGCAAATATCACCCTTTTGTTGATGGTCTCTTATGAAGTGATGCCTTATGTCAATGTGCTTTGTTCTTGAATGTTGAACCGGATTTTGAGTCATCTTGATAGCACTTTCATTGTCACAAAACAATGGCACATTCTTGAACTTGATTCCAAAGTCATTCAAGGTGGCCTTCATCCAAAGCAATTGTGCACAACAACTACCGGCACTAATGTATTCGGCCTCAGCGGTAGATAGTGCAACACTATTTTGTTTCTTTGATGACCATGAAACAAGAGACCTTCCAAGCAATTGACAAGTGCCACTTGTGCTCATTCTATCAATCTTGCATCCACCATAGTCGGAGTCCGAATATCCAATCAACTCAAAACTTGACCCCTTTGGAAACCATAATCCAACATCATGAGTGCCCTTAAGATATCTCAATATCCTCTTGGTTGCTTTTAAATGACTTTCTCTAGGTGAAGCTTGATATCTTGCACACTTGCACACACTAAACATCACATCCGGCCTAGAAGCGGTGACATAGAGCAAACTTCCAATCATAGACCGGTATTGCTTTTGATCTACCATGTTACCACTATCATCAATACCCAATTGATCATTTGTGCCCATTGGTGTACTCATTGACTTAGCATCTTGCAATCCAAACTTCTTGATCATGTCCTTGATGTACTTGCCTTGACTTACAAAAGTGCCATTCTTCATTTGCTTGATTTGAAGTCCAAGGAAGTAACTAAGCTCTCCAATCATAGACATCTCAAACTCATTAGCCATCATATTTCCAAACTCTTCACAAAAGTCTTGATTGGTTGATCCAAAGATAATGTCATCCACATAGATTTGCAACACAAACAAGTCATTTCCAAGCTTCTTGGTGAAGAGAGTGGTGTCAACCTTTCCCATCTTGAACCCTTTAGAGAGAAGAAAATCCCTCAATCTCTCATACCATGCTCTAGGTGCTTGCTTCAAACCATACAATGCCTTCTTGAGCTTGTAAACATGGTTGGGCTTCTTGTCATCTTCAAAACCGGGAGGTTGCTCAACATAAACTTCTTCATTGATGTAACCATTAAGAAATGCACTCTTGACATCCATTTGATAGAGCTTGATGTTGTGTGCACAAGCATATGCTAATAAGATTCTAATAGCCTCCAATCTTGCAACCGGTGCATATGTTTCTCCAAAGTCAAGACCCTCAACTTGAGTGTATCCTTGTGCTACTAATCTTGCCTTGTTCCTCACAACCATGCCATCTTGATCTTGCTTATTCTTAAAGACCCACTTAGTACCAATCACATTGTAGTTCTTTGGCCTCTCAACAAGTTCCCAAACTTGATTTCTAGCAAAGTTGTTTAGTTCTTCATGCATGGCATTTACCCAATCGGAATCCTTCAAGGCATCTTCTATTTTCTTAGGTTCTTCAAGTGACACAAATGAGTAGTGCTCACAAAAAGATGCTAATCTTGATCTAGTTTGAACACCACTTTGAATTCCACCAATGATTTGATCCAATGGATGATCTCTTGCAATACTAGTAGGTTGGAGTATTGGGAGTTGATTGCTTCCACTAGCTTGACCTTGATCTTGCACTTCATCATGAGAACCACTAGAGCTTGCTTGATTTGTATCAATTTGCACACTTTGGTTGATCACATGAATATCATCATCATCAACTTGCCTTGGCCTAACATCACCAATGTCCATGTTTCTCATTGCATTTGACAATTGATATCCTCTCACATCATCAAGGTTTTGAGCTTCATTTTGAGACCCTTGGGTTTCATCAAACTCAACATCATGAACTTCTTCCAAGGTGCCATTTGTGAGATTCCAAACTCTATATGCTTTGCTTGTGGTAGAATAACCAAGTAAGAAACCTTCATCACATTTCTTTTCAAACTTGCTCAATCTAGTGCCTTTCTTGAGAATATAGCATTTGCAACCAAACACTCTAAAGTATGCAATGTTGGGCTTTCTTCCATTCAATAGCTCATATGGTGTCTTTCCAAGCTTTCCATGACAATAGAGACGGTTGCTACAATAGCAAGCCGTGTTAATGGCTTCACTCCAAAATGAATGACTCACATTGTATTCACTAAGCATTGATCTAGCCATGTCAATCAAAGTTCTATTCTTTCTTTCAACTACACCATTTGATTGAGGAGTGTATGTTGGTGAGAATTGATGTCCAATACCTAGATCATCACATAAATCTTCAATTCTTGTGTTCTTGAACTCACTACCATTGTCACTTCTAATCTTCTTGATGGTAGTCTCAAACTCATTTTGCACTCTCTTGACAAAAGACTTGAATAGATCATAAACATCACTCTTGTCATAGAGAAAGAACACCCAAGTGTATCTAGTATAGTCATCCACTATCACAAAACCATACTTGTTGCCACCAATGCTAGTATATGTTGTTGGCCCAAACAAGTCCATGTGCAATAACTCAAATGCCTTTGATGTGCTCATTTCACTCTTACTAGGATGTTTATTTCCAACTTGTTTGCCGGCTTGACAAGCACTACAAGCTTTATCCTTCTCAAAGGTGACATCCTTCAAGCCTCTAACTAAGTCATGCCTCAAAAGTTTGTTCAATTGTTTCATTCCAACATGACCAAGCCTTCTATGCCATAACCAACCCATACTAGATTTACTAAGCAAGCATGATGTCAATTGTGTCTCACTATCATTGAAGTCAACCAAGTATAAGCTACCATGTCTAAATCCTTTGAATATCAAGTTTGATCCATCAACACTTATGACTTCAACATCATCACTACCAAATATGCACTTGAAGCCAAGATCACAAAGTTGTGCCACCGACAAAAGATTGAAATCTAAGCTCTCAACTAGCAACACATTAGATATGCTCATGTCATTTGAGATAGCAATTTTACCAAGCCCCTTGACCTTGCCTTTCTTGTTGTTGCCGAAGGTGATAGCATCAAAACCACCATTTTGACTTGTATCAATTGATTTGAACATACAAGAATCTCCGGTCATATGTTGAGTGCACCCACTATCAAGCACCCAATGCCTTCCTCCGGCTTTGTAATTGACCTACAAGATAAGATCAATTCCTTTTAGGTACCCAAACTTGTTTGGGTCCTCCAAGATTAGTGACCAAGCTCTTTGGTACCCAAATGGCTTTCTTCTTTGAGCCCATCCATGGTGTACCAATGAACTTAGCATGAACACCATTTGTACCCTTAGTAAGTATATAGAAGGAATCAAACTTAATTGAGGATACATTAGCATTTGATTTCTTGTTCATGCAATGTTGCTCTATGTGACCAACTTGCTTGCAACTTTTGCAATAGCTACCATTGTTCTTCACAAAACGAGTTTTGTGAGGAGCAAAAGCGGCCTTGCCTTTCTTGGGGTTATAGCCCAATCCCTCTTTGTAGAGAGAAGCTCTTTGGCTACCCAAGCACATAAGCAAGCGGTCCTCACCACCATAAGCCTTAGCTAAAGTGTGATTGAGCTCTTTTACCTCCTTCTTGAGATTTTCATTCTCAACTATAAGTGTGGAGTCACAAGTGAAACCATCACTACTAGATGAGGATGATGTAGATGAGCTACATGAAGAGTTAGTGGGAGCAACAACAATAGGCTTATGACAAGATTCATTAATTATATCACAAGATACGCCTATGTTGCAAGTTTTAGCTTTCTCAACATTAGTTGGCATGTTTTCACATTTTTCAACTAGAGAGGAATGAGCTTCTTCAAGCTTAGTGTGAGACTTTTGAAGCTTCTTATGGTCTACCTTTAGACTCTCATAAGATGCTCTAAGCTCATCAAGTTCTTGCATAAGGTTTTTCTTTTCCTTAAGCAAGCCCTTGCACTCCTTTCTAGATTCTTTATAATGTTGAGTGCAATCTTCTAGCATAGTGATTAGTTCATCTTTAGTGAATTCTTCTTCATCACTATCACTATCACTAGCATTATCATGATCACTCTCATCATCGGATGATACCTTAGCGGCCTTAGCCATGAAGCACGATGGAGTGTCGAAGAGGGAGACCTTCTCTTGGATGGCAATGCTAGCATGTCCCTTCTTCTTGCTCTTGTAGTCATCCTCATCATCACTTGAGGAATCATCACTATCCCATGTAGCAACATGAGAATCATTCTTCTTTTTGTGAGAGCTCTCCTTCTTTTCTTGCTTCTTCTTTTGCTTCTTTCTTTCCTTCTTGATAGCATCTTCATCATCACTATCATAAGGACACTTTGCAATAAGATGATCTTTGCTATGGCATCTAAAGCATCTCATGGTATGCTCATTCTTCTTAGATGTGTTCTTCCTCCTTCTTGCACGATAGCCCTTCTTCTTCATGAATTTGCCAAATTGCTTGACAAAGAGAGCCATCTTCTCATCAATGTCATCACTATCACAAGAGCTTGTGTCTTCTTCACTTGATGGTTCAATCTTGGACTTGCCCTTGGATGTGGTGGCTTTGAATGCCACACTCTTCTTCTTTTCATCATCTTTCTTCTCATCTTCCTTCTTCTTCTTCTTGACCAACTCATCCTTCTCATCATCTTCTCTATATGAATCATCGGTCATCACCTCTTGAAATATTTGTTGAGGAGTTGAATCCTTCAATGTAGTCCTCACTAGCACGGTGATCAATGTATCAAACCTCTTGGGCAAGCTTCTCAAAAACTTCATAGAGAATTGATTGTCCTTGACCTCCTCACCAAGTGCCTTGAGCTCATTCACAATAACTTGCAATCTATGAAACATTTCCGGTACACTCTCATCATCTTGCATCTTGAAGCTTGAAAATTTTTCTTGCAAAATATATGCTTTAGCGGTCTTTGTGCCTTCGGTGCCCTCAAATGTTTCTTCTAGCTTGGCCCAAGCATCATGAGCGATCTCAATGTTCTTCACTTGCTCAAAGGTCTTGTCATCTAGTGCCTCATGAAGAGCACTAATGGCAATGTCATTGCATTGGAGCTTCTTCTCTTCTACCGGTGTAGGTGCTTCCGGATTAGCAACCTCAAATTTTGTTTCGGTGACCTTCCACACTTCTCTATTGATTGACTTGAGGTGTGCGGTCATCTTAACCTTCCAATATGCATAATTTGTGCCATCAAAGTGAGGTGCCTTCTTGGTGTTGTTGATGTGCAAACTTAATTGAGCCATTTCTTTTTCACCGTAGGTTGTTAAGCCTCAAATAAACGGTGTCTCGGCTCCGATACCACTTGTAAGGTCCAAATAGGCTAGAGGGGGGGGTGAATAGCCTAATAAAAACTTCTACACAAATTACTTAACCACAAGTTAGTACGAAAGGTGGCGAAGCACAAAGCACTAGCTCTAACTAATTAAGCAAGCCACCTACACAATTCTAGTACAAGGCTATCCACTAAACACAACAACAACAACAAGCTAGAAACGAGAAGTAATACGAGAGAAGAGCTTCGAGTGATTATACCGCCGTGTAGAGACGAGAAGTACCAATCAATGAAACACACAAGAGAAATCCTCGGGAAGAGAATGACACAAGAATTTATCCCGAGGTTCACTTGCTTCCCGGCAAGCTACTCCTCGTTGTGGCGATGCACCCACTTGTCGGTTCGCGAGCTAATCAACTATCAAGAGTTGAGCCCTCGGCGGGCGCCGCACAACCGCACACAAGATGGGGATCCTCCAAGCCACGAGCTCCACTAGAGTATCCAATTTGCGAACTCCCGCGGGGAAGGATCAAGAACCCCTTACAACACTTGGTGAAGGCTCCAACAATCTCCAATTGCGAGCTCAATCACCTCCGCTGCTCCAAGCCGTCTACCGTGTCGGGAAACACGGAAGAGTAACAAGAAATCCGCAGCAACTCGAAGATCAAGTGCCTCTAGAATGCAACTCTCAAGCAATGCACTTGAATCTCACTCAATCTCACTCAAGATGTGCAATCAATCAAAGAGATGAGTGGAGGGGTTGTTCTCTAGCTCAAAGGATGTCTCTAGGTCTCAAAATGTGCAAGAGTTACCCTCAAACCCCGGCCACCATCTATTTATAACGAAGGGGTACGCAGCTAGCCGTTAGAAACGACGCAGCAGCAATCGCGCTGCACCGGACGCGCCGGTCAGGGTGACCGGACGCGTCCGGTCACTACGCGACAGACGAGAATAGTGCCGTTCAAACTAGCCGTTACCGTTGACCGGACGCGCTCGACCGAGCGACCGGACGCGCTGGTCACGACCGGACGCGCCGGTCCCGTGACCCACCGGACGCGCCGGTCAACACCGAGCCGCGCACTGCAAAACATCCACCGGACGCGCTGAAGAACGGACCGGACGCCACAGTGCCCGCGTCCGGTGGGAGTCCAGTAAGCTCCCTGGACGACCGGACGCGTCCGGTCACCTATGACCGGACGCGCACCGCGTCCGGTGATCCTCGTGAACCGCTGTTCGCCTGACCGGACGCGCCGGTCGTACAGTGACCGCGTCCGGTGCAGCGTCCGGTGCAGCGTCCGGTGCACGCAGTGACCTCCGTTCGCCTCCGTTTCTTTTCCGACTTTCGGCGCAATAGAAAATAGGCATTTCACTTCTCCAAAAAACGCCGAATCCCGCCTCGCAAGCTCGGCGGGAGGGAGAGAGGAACCCAAACCCCTCTCTACCGCTCAAAGTCCACCGCCTTCGCGAACGTGCTAACACCAACAAGTGTTCACCACCATGTGCTCGTGTGTTAGCATTTTCACAAACATTTTCCAAGGCGATATGTTAGCTCTTTACTAGATCCTAAATGCATATGCTCAAGACATTGATCTAGTGGCACTTGATTCCCGAGCTAACCGTGATTGCCCCTCTTGATAGTCGGCTATGTATCCTAAACCCGGTCAATCACTTCTCTACTCATCTTTGACCGGCAAAAGGAAAACCCTATGGTTATACCTTTGCCTTGCGCTCTTAGATCCTTCTCTTCCACTTGAACATCAAGTCCACCACTTTAAGTGCATCTCCACCATGATCTACATTTCATGTATATGCACCATCTCTTTGTGACCTTGTGGCTACCACTCCTTGCCACGTCCACCTTCATCACATGTGTTGCTTATGCCTAACTCAAAACACTCAACACATGGCATTAGCAACTTGGTGTCATTAATTACCAAAACCAAACTTGGGCTTTCAACTGAGAAAAGATAAATTCCTATTTCCTTTTCTTTTTCTACTATTTCAAATGCATTTTCGAATTATTTTTGAAATCATTTTCTTCTGGAAATAAACCAATCAAAACAATTAAAAATATGCAACGGCATGTATGCACAAACACATATTTTAACCTTATATTGATTTTATTTATTAAAAAAATATTACTTCACTAAATTTTCATGCACACATAAATGCTTAACTAAATCAAATTCCCTATTTAAAAATATTCAAAAATTTAGGGTGTTACAATAAAGGATATTAAGCACTAGAATTTTGAATAAACATTGCGATAATTAATAAGATCAAAAGTTGAAACCTAAAATATATATTCATGATGTCGCGACAAGAGATGCAACAAAAATGATATAATTTAAGCTAAATTTCAACTAAATAGTATAAAAACTCAGAGAGGCTAATGGAAAAGATGAAAACATATATGGTGCAATTGGTAAGTTTATCACAGCCAGGAAAATTATAAAATATCTAAGTATCTATTGTTTTAGTAAAGAGAGAGAGAGAGAGTAAAGATAACCGGTTTTAAATAGTTTATACGTATTAAAGTTATCCATAAACTTTTAATACTTGTGAAATATTACCCACTTCAGATCCTGATATTAAAAGCTAAGATAGAAGTTTAGCCCTTCTAAATGAGCTAGAGCCTGTGGTTTTGAACCTCCGGCGGGAGAGTTATAAGAAAAAAGGAGGACAACAATGCCAAATCTAGATGGGAGACTAGTAGCACTAGGGGGAGTAAAAATGATAAAAGACTAGACCAACTAAAATGGTAACTTTTATAAACAATAACAAAGAAGGATATTTTAATATCACAATAAAAAAAAGAGGAATCCAAAATAAAATTCTTGATTTGACCGTTCCTAGTCGTCATGGGAAAGAAGTAAGAAAGAAAAAGAGCACGGATTGGTGAGCTAGTTTAAATAACTAACAAGTGTCTGATTTTGGCATAAGGACATAATTCCAATTTCCGCAAACTTTCAAGGGCTCCTTGTTTAATTACTAGTTACTAGCTACTGGTGATTTTCTATAGCATATCAGCCGTACAAATGCTATGACGGGAAATACTCGTTTAAATTGTTATACCTTCCGAGCTAATTCGTTGCTTCTTTTTTGTTCTAAACAATGAAACGCATCGTACGGCGTAAACAGCACATTATGCTCCACCATCAAAATAACCAGCTTTTGACTGGCCAAACAAATCACTCCTATATGTTTCAGGATCATCTTAATCATTGCGCAAATCTGCCGAGAAATCGCTGTCCACAACGATTTTCAACAACTACGGACCATAAACGGGCAGGACCTCCAGCAAGCTCCTCTGCTTGATGGTTGTATATTTTTGCTACCATCCAACAAAAAGCGCTAAGATTCCTCGGCCAATTGCCTTTGTCTCCTGCATATCAAAATGCTCATATATGCTTATGGAAAGGACAATTGTAAATCTGCAAGTACATCTATGATCTGCGGTGACGAGTGGTCATTTGCTGCAAGTTTGTTTGGTGGACTGAGATGTGCAAGTTTATTCATCACAAGAAGAGTCTAGTAGTAGCACAGATGTTCGGCTGTCCTCAGAAAGGAATGTCGTACGTAGCATTGGTATATATATTTCAAAAGAATGAAACAGATACTTGGGGCCAATTTTAGTTTTTTCTAACCTGCGGCACTCCTTTTGTAATCACATAAAATTCAAATTTGTTTGAAATTGATTGTTGATTAACTACAAGAGATGGATAGATCAACTCTAGTATTGTTCAAGTTTTAAAATTGGATACTACCATACACATCCCCTAGATATGAGAAATTCTACGTTGCTTAGAAACAATGATAGTTGTTCGTTAGTCCACATCTAAAGGTAAAATATCCGGATTAGAAGGTACTACCTCTTTTCCAAATTGGTAAATTATAAGATGGTTTTACTTTTCTAGATTCATTCTTTTTCTTATGTGTCTAGGCATAGTGTATATCTAAGTGCATAGGAGTTAAATTTAGTCTGACTGAAATCGGCAAGTGCATTGCTACAAATAGTTTGGAGTTTCTCAATAGCTGCAAATTAGCTTGGTGATTGGTGCCCTTTCTCTTCGCAAGAAAAGCTTAGCGTCTATGTTCCTCTTTGGCCTCACTAAGGAATGTCACTGATCATCTTTAAGAAAACAGAGCGCTGGAGTCAACTTTAGTTTGTCTAACTTTGGAGTCTTTTTGTGTAGTCTTAAGAAATTTAACTTGGCTTAAAATAAGTTACCGATTATCTAATTAATGAGAGGTCAACAGTGAAACAGTAGTATAATTAAATTTTGAAGCATTGGAATCAACTTTAATTTATATAAGTTGACCCTTTTCAAGAAAGAATTCTGTCGAAACTGGAATATTCTTTTAATTTAGTCTTATGAAATTAAGTGGAATACTCTTCTTAATGTAGTCTTTTGAAATTATTTTTTTTTGTGAGTCCTATGAAATTAACAGCAATACTCTTTTAATGTAGTCGTATGAATTAGACTTGTTATAGAACTTCAAAAGGTGGTTAATGAATCGATGAGAGAGCTAGGTAGACCAGACGCCAGAGGTATCAATATGCCAAAAAAAACCTTTAAAAAAATGAGACTACTTTTATACAGCATCAACAGAAAGAAGTGACCCAGTGCTTACGGAGTCCGAAAACCTTTATTTAATGCCATCTTACATAAACAAATGAAAAAGGACTATTCGTTGTGTCTGTTCTTGTTCATTGTGTCGGTGTATGCAAGGAATTCAATCCGTATTACACTAAGACTATATCCATCTTACCACTTTCTAATACGATTATACAACACCAATGCCTAAACAAGGGCACTTCCTTTCATACATACACCAAATGGCCTTTTCAAACTGAGAAGTTTCCTAAATTGTGTCAATCTTTTGTATAGTCTTAGACCCTATATATAGTAAGAATAGGCCATTTCCTGCAAACCTTTTTAGAATAATCTTCATCTGCTACAAAGTAATGGGTGTTTTTTTGTCTGCTGCAAATTGGTTTGCTAATAGATGCTGTCTCTGAAAAAAGGTGTATAAGTTAATAGTTTGCTTCAGTAAGCAATGCCAGTATGTGACAATGGAATTTTTTTCCCTTTTGAAACATAGCATTGGGTAAACTATTGTTTGTTTAAATACGAACAATCCTTTTGTATAATATATGATGTAAGAAACATCTCCAAAAGCTCCTTAAAAAGATACTTGCCAAATCATGGATTATATCGAGTGTCTAAACTGAATAGGAAGCCTTTTTTTGTGGCTTTCACCTCCCAGATATGAGTAGGATCAAACCCATCACCTCCAATCCACCCGCTGCCACAACCCAGCCAACACATATCTGGGAGTTGGATGTGAGATTTACCAAGTGCTTATCTCTAGAAAGTTCAGATACAAAACTGTCAAAATGCTCTCTTTTTTTTTCCTTTTTGCCAAAAAAAAAAATGAATTAGACAGTTGTTTTACAAACTGTTGGTCATGCTCTTAAAATGAGTAAAATGAGATTGTCATATAGGTACCCTGAATATATAATTATATATATAGCATTGGAATCAACTTTAGTCTGTCTAAATTGGCTCGATCTAAGGGAAAAAGTTGTCCAAATTTGGAGTATTACGAAATTTAGCTTAGTTGAGAATCATCTAAAAGTTGTCGATAAACATATGAGAGGTCAGTAGAGCAACTGCGGCATATGTAAACATATGAGAGGTCAGTAGGGCTACTTTAATGCCGCTCCCCTAAATATATCTATGGTAGTGGTAGCCAAAGAAAAGTGCTTCATTGCATTGCTTACGGACTCTGAAAAGACCGACACCCTGTTCGTTTGGACTTATCAGCTGAATCAGCAGCCATCCAACAGTATTTTTCTCTCACAGTAAACCAGCAAACAGTACTTTCAGCACAATAAACCAGCGAAACGAATAGGGTACGACACTTTGAGCTGAAAAATACAAAGAGTATCCGTCCTTTTCTTACTGAGATTTCAGATAATCAAACTAAAGAGCACCAGTCGTTGTGTATTCTCATGTTTTTGGAGATGCCTGTGCCGATGCTTTACGAAACAATATGTTTCATTTAGAAGTCAGAGTAATTTTTCTGGTGTTTCATCAGAGATTAAACCCTCAGATAACCAACACTGAACAATTGCCACGGTTGAAAGCCCATCAAACTTGGTTTGGAAATCATTTCGTAGTCTCCCTTCAGTGCATGGAATAAAAGAACAGCTCGTCATTATCTACAAACAATTGTACTGTGCTGTTTTCAGTTGGTTAAATGTTCCTTGCACACGTTTCAGTTGGCTGATTGACAATGGACCTTTGAGTTCTCAGAGAATGCTTGACGACGATGGCCTTGTCCGAGCTGAGCGGGGAGTTGGACGCATGCAGACCAATAGATATGGCCTCTTGGCAGGGAAGATAGTGCTCACAAAGAAATCGAATGGGCCAAATTAAAACCGAAGCCCAACTAGAAAATGTGAAGGCTTCCCCACAAGAAACCTTTGTGGAAACAAGAGTCGAACTAACGAAGAAACAAAGAAGGGAGAATTATGTATTTGGCACTGAAATAAATCAGTCTTTCGCATTTGGCATTAAAAAATTAAACTTTCTTATTTGACACCAAGTTGAAATTTCCTTCCCTAGATAGCACTGCCGTCCATTTAGGCTAGTAACGGCGTCGAGTGCCTGGTAAAATGACATGAATGCCCTTCCTTGTAGCAGAAATACATGATGCCGAATAGGAAAATAATAGATGGACAGGTTGTCAAATAAGAAAATTATAAATATCACAAATATGTTGTGAACTAAAACATGGGATTTTGATAATTGAAGTCTGCAAATAAATAAATAATAAATTTCAAATTCTAAGGCAAGAGCAGATCCCGCTACGGCTTAGCACGGGAGGGATTTGCCCTGTCTAGTTAGCTTGGTCAGAAATTGTTTGATGCAGTTTAGCAGCTCGCTCATCTCAGTTTGGTCAGTCCTATATTCTTTTCAGATCATCGCAAGACATGAAGACAACAACAAACAAATATTTGTCCACAAATGCTTAGAACAGTATAGGTTTGAGCATCTGATGTCACAGCTAGCCAATCATCTAGAGTTCTCCGCAATTGAACATCAGAAGTATACAAGTACTCATATTTCTCGTTCAATCACCGAAACTACGAATTATTCAATAAAGGACTTCGCTGGGGGCACTGCTTGTCTTCCCAAGCTTTTGGATATGTAGCCGGGGTTAGCACAAAAAAAAAGCATTGCAAATCTCCTAATCTGGCCTGGGGAGGCTGCCCCGTGGCCTGTGCACCGGGAGGCGCCGCCGTGCCGCCTCTGCCACACTGCTGGCTGGCCGGAGGGGCCGCGCCGCCTCCACCACGCCGCGGGCTGTCCGGAGCGCCGGCCCGCGACCGCGCCACGACCTGACTCCACCGAGTGAGGTTGCCCTGCCAGAGGGCGCGCGCAGCTGGTGCTGGGCGTCGCCGGCCGCGACATCCTCTGCTCCATCATCCTCTCCTCCTCCTTCCATCAATCTAGGGTTTTATGTTTTTTCCCAGGGAAGAAGGTCACGGACTCACGGGAGACATGAGCGCTCGGACGCTCGGGAAGTTGAGGGAGAAATTAGATGCGTGAGTAACAAAGGATATGTTGGTCACACTAAGAAACAACTGACACGGTTAAAATAGTCAACTAACAGATGAATGGATGAAATGGATGGTAGTACCATATAGGGAAGACAATTTTAACTTAGTGCCAGATAAGAAAGTTCAAAATTTTAAATACCAAATACGAAAGACTCATCTATTTCAGTGTCAAATACATAATTCTCTCAACAAAGAAAGAGAAGGCAATGCAGTAATTTAATAGGATGGCATGTTTTTTACATGGGCCACGTTTAGATTGCAAAAAATTCAACCTGATGAATAGAACCAATTTCGTCTTATTTGATAAATATTATCCAATCATGGACCAACTAGGCTCAAAAGATTCATCTCGTGATTTCCAACTAAACTGTGTAATTAGTTATTTTTTATCTACATTTAATACTCCATGCAAGCGGCTAAAAATTAATGTGATGGAGAGAGAGTGAAAAAAATCTAACTTTTAGTTGCATCTAAACGAGGCCATGAGTAAAATGTACCACGGATCCATTAACTTTTAACGAGATGTCACGTAGGTCCATCAACTCTCAAAGTGCATTTCTCGGCCCATGGACTTTTAATGATGTGCACAGAAGGTCCAAACCCGTTTGGGAGCTTGACATTTTTTTTTCATTAAGCCCCTTTTCCTCAATCTCTCTCTCAAAAAAGCTCCCACCGAGACCGTAGGCACGCCAGTCGCCTGGGCAAGCGGGCGCGAGGGTGGCTGCGCCGCCAGGCATCCTGTTGTTGGGCGGTGGGGTGGCTGTGACGTGGCGCTGGTCCCGCGCGGCTGCCCGCCCACTCGCCCGACGATGTCGTGGCTGCCCGGCGTGGCCACCTGCCCGCATTCTTGCTCGCCCGGCGACAGTGTGGCTGGCCCGCACGCCCGGCGACGACGTGCCTAGCGGCGCAGCTACCCTTACGCCCGCTGGACGCGCGCCTTACCATCTCGGTGGGGGCTTTTTTGAGGGCTTAATGGAAAAATATCAAGGTCCCAAACGGGTTTAGACCTGCGGTGCACAGCATTAAAAGTTTATGGACCCAGAAATGCACTTAAAAAGTTGATGAACCTATATGACACATCTCTAAAAGTTAATGGACCTACGTTGCATTTTACTCTTTTTACATTATCCTGTAGCTTCTCTGGAATCTGTGATTGAAAAGTCTAAAATACTTGTGTACCGAGCCATTGACTTTGAGACTTCATCATTATCCTCTCAACATAAAAATTTGTTACGCAAAGGCTAACATGGTAAGTAGAAGAGGCTAGAAAAGATCAAAACAGTAAGCACATAAAAATTTATGCAAATGCATCTTTCCATGTGAGCCGGCCTAGTGACAAATGTATGAACAGCTGAACTTGCCAATCTTTCTTCTTTGATTTGTTTGTAGGGGTATCTACAATCAAACCCAGCTGACATTTGTACTCCAATTGAGAAGTAATTCCATGAGCAATAGCTCCTGCAAATAAAAAAGAGGCACGATCTTGTTAAGATGGAATCAATGTTTCCAAACCGTGTGTGTCCGAGAAATGGCAAGTTCAGCTGACATTTCTACCAAAATTGAGAAGTGGTTCCATGAGCAACAGCTGCTACAAATAATATAAGGCGCGAATTTCACTTCAGTTGTACTAGTAAAAGATGGAATAAATAAATGTTTCAACAAATTCTGTGTGTCCAACAAGTATAATTTCATCTGTATGACACTATGACTGTATAATCCTCCCCAAATTACCAGGTGCAATACATCAGCACCATTGCCTAACAATGGCAAATCCCCCCTTCATCCATAGGCCCAATTTCAAAGAATACAAACACAACTCTGAACCTGAAATGTACTAGAAGTAAAGTAAGTAGTGTAGCGCCAGCATTCTTCATCAGTGACGACGAAGCTGCAGTTATTCCGATCTCCAGAGTATACAATGAACGAAGCTAAATTTGATCCATCCAAGCCCAACAACGCCGCCACCGCCGGCGAGGCGAAGTCAGCGGTTGAGGAAGTCGCTGATGACCTTGTCCTGCGCGACGGCCTCGTCGCAGCTCGGCTCCAGGAGGTGGAACGTGTGTCCCTTGCCGGGCGCCTGCCAGATCTCCGCCTCGCCGGGCCACCCGCTGGCGCTGAGCCGGTCGTAGTAGGCGCGGCCGCGGTCGCGGAGCACGTCGCCCTCGCCGACGCACACGAGCACGCGGCCGCACGCCAGGGATGCCAGCGGCGGGGCGCCGTCCACGAACGGGTTGATGAGCGGGTCGTCCTCCCCCGTGGTGGTCGGGCACATGACGCGCCACAGGGAGCCCAGGCTCTCGCGCACCTCCGGGCTGAGGTCGTCGGAGGGCACCTTGTCGGTGCCCAGGAAGTAGGGGTGGATCATGACGAGGCCCCGGATCTTGGCGTCGTGCGCTAGCCCCTCCGCGGCGACGCGCATCGCCATGTGGTGCGCGATGTTGGACCCCGCGCTCTCGCCGCCCAGGTAGAGGCGGGAGAAGTCAGCGTGGCCCGCGATCCACGGGTCCTGGTTGTGGTCGGCGGCGGCGGGGGCGAGGTGGGAGACGACCCAGGCGAGCGCGTCCCAGGAATCGGCGTAGGCGGCGGGGACGGGGTGCTCGGGGGCGAGGCGGTACTCGACGGAGACGACGAGGACGTTGGCGAGGCCCGCGAAGGTGTTGAAGTAGGCGTGGAAAGTGGGGTTGAAGGCGGAGCCGAGGCAGAAGCCGCCGCCGTGGTAGTAGACGAGGATGGGGAGCTTGGCGGCGTCGTCGTGGAGGCGCGGGAGGTAGAGGCGCGCGGAGACGTTGGGGGAGATGACGACGTCCCTGGAGGCGACGCCCGTGGCGGCGTCCGTGGAGGCGGCGACGAACTCGGTGCCGAAGTAGCGCTCCACGCGGTTCTTGTAGACGCGGATGCAGGGCATGGACTCGTAGACGATCTCGTCGTCCGCGGACGCCGGCGGCGGAGCGATCGGTGCGGCGGCCATCGGAGATCTGGGCCGAGCAGGCAAGGCAGAGGGGCACTCACCTGTCACCTGTGGTTAGAGGGTAGCTGCTGGTGAAGTACTACTAGTTGACGCTGAAATTTTAGTTGGCCTAGTATTCCGTACCTAATCTTGCAAGTTGCTATACGCCTCTCAACTGCTGATTTTATCTACTCTTTTGGTGAAATTTTTCCCTCCTCTCAACCATTCCTTCAAGTCAAAGCATCAAGAGATTTTTGTTTGTGAGACATCCACAAACCTTGGTTTTGCCTGGAACACACCTCTAAAGTCGAATTTGTCTCTCGGACATCGGTTGAAAGGTGAATTTGTCTACTACACACCGCGCCAACTAAAAAAATCATTTCTAGCGGCAAGGAGAAAGAGCCCGTACGAACTGTCACTTATGCCCTTCGTCTCCTTTCTTGCTCCCTGACCGTGCCTGCTATTATTATTGCTCTGATCCTGCTAGTGCTCCCGGCCCGTCAGGGCCTGTTTAGACTATCTGCACTGTTATACTCTATCTCATCCTGCAGTAGCACGTACTCCCTCCGTCCCATTGAAAATGTCGTTGGAAAAACGTGCCCCCTCACAAAGACGTTTTCCGAGCGACATTTTCAATAGGACGGAGGGAGTAGCATACTAGCGCGCTACAGCGGGTACTTCAAATGCTACGCTAAAATCTCATTCTGCTAAAATAGCGGCCGTGCTCGTCGTCCGGTAAATATGGCGTGATAGAGGATCTACGCTACGCCGGGGCATGGGGCCCGCGCTTGTCCTCTGCGGAGGAAAAAAAGTGGAGAGAGCACATGCAGGATCCAACAGTGGGCCCCACTAGTTGAACTAACTAAAAAATATTATAACTCATAAACCAAAAAATTAAATTAAATTTCGATTACACCAATAAATTTGTTTCAATAAATCCTTCAAAACAAGATCTCACATGGATATATTTAGATAAAGTGACAAGTGGGTTCCACTGATGGTAGTTGGTTTAGAGTATGAGATATTGAGGATGATGGGTGCGGAAGAAAACAGTATAGAGGAGAGAATCTCGATGACTAGGACGGATAGGGGATGGATTTAGAGTACGAAGAGTGCGGATAGCCTTAGTTCCTAAAATTTTGCAAAATTTTTCAAGATTCCCCGTCACATTAAATCTTTAACGCATGCATGAAGCATTAAATATAGATAAAAAATAAATTTAATTACATAGTTTAGACAAAATTCATGAGACGAATCTTTTAAACCTAATTAGACTATAATTAGACACTAATTATCAAATGACAACGAAAGTGCTTCAATACCATTTTCAAATAAATTCGCGATCTATAAAAGGCCTCAACACTCTGTTCAACTTGTCGTGCTGCCGTCGCGTGTAAGACTACCTGCAGTGGGTACTTAAAACGATACTCTAAAGCTTTAGAGTATGAATATAGAGTAAAAACTGCTGCACTGGGTACTCTAAAACGATACTTTATCCTTTCTCTCACTCTATATTTAGAGTGGTACTGTGCTTACTCTATACTCTATAGTTGCGGGCCCTACTAGCTAAACAAAAGAAAAAATACTATAACTCACAAACCAAAAATTCAAATTAAATTTTGATTTCACCATTAAATTCGTCTTAATAAATCCTTCAAAACTAGATCACACATGAATATATTTAGATAAAGTGACAAGTAGGTCTCATAGTAGATAGAGGATGATATAGAGGATGGATGGGTGCGGAAGAATTGAGTATAGAGGAGAGAATCTTGCTGACTAACGTATAGAGGATGAATATAGAGGTCAGTGTGGGTAGTCTAAGGCTGTATGTAACCCTGTATCCGTAGTAGGTGGTAATACTACTACTATATATGGTACTTTAGTGAAAAGAATATTAGTTTCCAAGTCTTTTACTTTATTTCTTTAATCGCTTTCCGCTGTTGCCCCAAGCACTTGATGATTAATAAAGACAAGAAAAAAAGGGCCCAGTCATGCATACATTGTGTTCTCCTCTGCTATATATTATATATACAAATTTATTTGACCGTTGCCAGTCAATTACTTAATTATTAGAAAAAGAAAATAAAATAGTAGCGTTTCATATACAGTCAACTGCTCGCCCCTGCATAGATATTTATTATTTAGAGAAATGTCGTGGTGTGCAATTGTTCATCGTTCATCATGTCGTCTCGTGTGCTGTGTGCCTCCTCCACATGCACATGCAAGCTTGCTGCATGCCTCCTCCACATGCGCAAAGAAGCCAGGCATCCAGGTGCATCGCCCGACTTGCACGGCTGCACGCGTCAGGACGACGCTGTGTGCGGACATACGCTCTGGAACATATGGATGCGCCGGCCTTCCGCGAGCTCACGCACTATGCCCTGGACAACTACAGCGTGCTGGCGATCCTCCAATAATGACCGCCGGGCCGCCGCCTCCTGGTTGCCGCCAACGCCGGCGACCTGACCATCGTGCTCGCGGCGCAACCTTTGAACCACCCATCATCGCTTGGCGTCCTTGCTCCCCGCTCCGTGCTGCATGCGACAAAGGAGGAAGGGCACCGAGGGCACAAGCGTCCATTCATCCCCTCCTCAGGCTAGGACTGATTAAAATAGTGGCACTGTTTATCTAGCTTATAATCCGTCTTATTCAGCTTGTTTTTCCAGTCAGAATAATATTTTTCTCTCAATAAAAATAAACCAACGGTGTTTTTCAGCCGGCTTATAATTCCAGCCGAATGGGGCCAGTGTGTGCGATGTGCTGTGGCCAAAACAACGTTTCCATAGTGTGGTGGAGACTAAGAGCCCGTTCGGCTGCGCTGATAAGCCGGTTGAAAAACACTGTTGACTGATTTGTTGTGAGAGAAAAACACGGTTCTAGCTGAAAAAACAAGCTGAAAAAGACGGATTATAAGCCGAGTGAACAGGACCTAAACCTACAATTGAAGTGTGCTATGAACAAAATCATCATTTGAGAATGTCCTAGAGACAAAAGGCCCCAGCATCAAATGGGAGTAGATTTTTCCGCAGGCAATCGCTGGCTGCGTAGCCTACCAGGCTACCAACAACCAGTCAGCGTCATGACCTTTCCTCATCAAAACATCGAATGGGAGTAGGCCTTCATATATCATATATATTGATATAAACTCCATCAAAATTCAGGTGCAACGAGGTTGTTGGTTATTCAGCTGCATCAGCAACACGGTAGGCCGGCAGCATTTAGAACTTGGAATTGTTCAGTCAATGCCAGTACAGTACAGCACACTGCACGCAAATACACGTTCGCTCTTGCGGCAGGTCCGGTGACCGGTGACGCGGGTGCGTGCGGTTCTACTACTAGTCTACTACTGCTAGTTGACTAGTTCCCGGTGATGAGCGCAACCAGCTGATCCATGAGGAGCACCGCCTCGGCGCTGTCGGGCTCGCGGAGGTGGAACTCGTGGTCCGCGGGCGCGGAGTCCAGCAGCTCGACGTCCGCCGCGTCCCACCCGTTCGCCAGCAGCGCGTCGTAGTAGGCCTTCCCCTCGGCGACCAGCGCGTCGTCCGCGAGGCACACGAGGACCCGGCCGCACCCGAGGCGCCTCAGGCTGGGCGCGCCGTCCGCGAGCGGGTTCACGCGCGGGTCGTCGGGCCCCGCCGCCGCCCGCCCCTCGCCGCACGCCAACGCCCACATCTCCGCCAGCTTGCCGCGCACCCACGCGTGCTTCGCTACCTCGCCCCCCGGTCCCGCCGGCGACAGGAACAACGGGTGCAGCAGCGCCATCCCCTGCACCCGGGCGCCGCGGGGGAGGAGGTCGGGTTCCGAGCCGGCGCGGAGGGTGAGGTTGTGCGCGAGGTTGCCGCCGGCGCTGAACCCGAGCACGAACACGCGCGCCACGTCGCCGTGCTCGCGGACCCACGGGTCGGCCGCCGTCGCCGGCGTCACCACCCACCGGAGCGCGGCCCAGGCGTCGTCGTAGCAGGCGGGGACGGGGTGCTCGGGCGCCAGGCGGTACTCCACGGACACGGCGAGCGCGCCGGCCCGCGCCGCGAGGCGGTTCACGAAGGCGTGCTCGGGCGCGTCGGCCGCGGACCCGACCACCAGGCCCCCGCCGTGGAAGTAGAGGACGATGGGGAGACGACGCCTGTCGCTGTCGGTGTCGGTGCCGCCGCCGGGCCGCGGCGCGGGTAGGTCGTCTGGGCCTGCTGGGAGGTAGAGGCGCGCCCACAGGCCCGTGGCCGGGTCAAGGGTCACGTCCTTGGAGGCGACCCCGGTGGCGGCGTCGACGGAGGGCGGGACCGGCTTGATGGGGTGCAGGCGCTCCACGCGGCCGCTCTTGTACTGCCGGATCACGGGGACGAACTCGAACGTGACCTCGGCGTCGGGATCCATGTCGACCGTGGTGGTGCGATAGGTATGAGCCGTGGCGAGGGTATTTGAAGACGATACAATCTTGTCGTAAGATTGGCACTCCCAAGAGCTAGCCGCTCCTCGCGAGAAGACGACAGTCACATGTACAGACAGACAGTGCCTGCGTTTACACGGCGAAAAGAAAATGGTTCGGTGTCACCTTAAATGTGTCGGGAGATGTCAGAAGGAATTTTCAGTTACTAATAAAAAAACTACGAGATAAAATTAATAATATTAATTAATCCGTCATTAGTATATGTTGGTTACGGTAGCACCTAAGCTTTTTATGCACTAATTAAGCTTAAAAGATTCGTCTCGTGATTTTCCCGAGAACTGTGTAATTAATTTTTTTCATCTATGTTTAGTACTCCATGCATATGTCCAAATATTTGATACGATGGGTGGAGGCAAAAATTTTTGGAAAAAACCAGGCAAGTGTATACTTGGGAGCCAGCCTTGTTTAGTTTCCATCCAAAAACTTTACACCCTAACCTCGGATATTTAGACACATGCATGGAGTATTAAATATAGACTAAAAAATTACACAGATTGTGTGTAATTTGCAAGACAAATCTTTTAAGCCTAATTAGTCCATGATTTGACAATAAAGTGCTACAGTAACACATATGCTAATGACGGATTACTTAGGCTTAATAAATTTGTCTCGCGGTTTACTGACGGATTTTATAATTTATTTTTTATTAGTATCCAAATACCCCATACAACATTCTCATGTGACATCAAAACTTTACACCTGGAACTAAACAAGACTTGAGGCGTTGAGACTTGAGAATGAGCAGCAAGGGAGCGAGCATCGAGCAACCCGAGAAGACGATAACCTTGTGCTTCTCGCGAGATAGCATTCCAAGGAGCAGGTCGTCGACGTGACCATGGAGGCCACGCCGTCGCTCACGCATTCAGGTCTGAGTCCGACGGGCGATCCTCCTCCCTAGTGCTTGCGGATATGGGCCATTTGGTTGCTGGGCCAAATTCTACTAGCCGGGCCGAATTCTAACACAACACAAACGTTTGCTGTTTGATTGATACACTGGGCTGCAGAAAACAATGGTACACTGGGCCATAGGAATCAGGCTGGTTTTTAAGGCCCAGTCTATGTTAGAACTTCATATGGTAAAAGAAAGATACATGTTTTCAATCACCTAAAAAAGGGAAATTCTCTAGTCAGGGCGTCCTATTGTCGGGGCAGTCGTGTTCGTGGGCCGCGTCACCAGCCCAATGGCCCAACAACGCCTCAAACCTTATCCTGCTACCTCCATTATCCAAACAGAAGGATAAGGTTCTCTTCACCGCACGATCGAGGCCGAGGGGCCGTAGCCCGCCGTGGCAGTGCCGATATGCCATTCTCCATCCCCGATGGGGGCCACGGCGCCCTGCCCCAACCCGATGGCAGTTGTGGTGGCCATTCCTCTACTGAAGGCGCTTCTTCTTCGCCTATGGATTCTGTCGTGATTCCCTTCCTGCTCAATGGTGGCGTTGGCAGCAACCACCTCCCCTCTCCCACCAATGGTGGTGGCAGCGGGCACCCTCCCCCGCACGGATCCAAATCCAGTTCTCATGGCACCTCAAGAGGGCTGTGGCGGGCGCAGAGCACGGCTTTGATGCGCTCGATAGCATGGCATCCCCTTGGTGAAAGTCCCTAGTTTGGTTTTGGATAATTGATGAAACCCTAGTACTAACCTCTATGTTGAGTGTATGGATTAGATGAGGTTGATACTTGCCAAGTTGTGGAGCCTACATAAGGATCATGGTGATGATGGTGTTGACCACAAGATGACCGAGGGCTCAACTTGAAAAGAAGAAAGAGAAAAACAAAAACAAGTTGATCAAGGCAAAGGTATCAATAAGTTTTTGTTTTGCACTCAAAACACCATAGAGGGTGTGAGTGACTTAGGATCGATAGCCTACTATGAAGAGGGGAATTTCACAGTTGAAACAGTTATCAGATGCCACTAGATGAATTCATATGAGCATATGCATTAGGATCTAGTGTGAGCTAACATAACCCTTGAAAATGTTTGTGAAAATATACTAACACACGTGCACAAGGTGATACACTTGGTGGCTAGCACATTTGAGCAAGAGTTGAGGAGGTAGCAAAGTCGCGGAGGACGCTGGTCACGCAGTGACCGGACACTGACGTCAGCGCCCCGTCAGTGTTGGCTGGCGTGGCGCAGAGAATTGAGAGCATGGACGAGAGACCTGACACTGGCTTGGGCACACCGGTGCGTCAGGTCATTTGTTGGAGGCTGTCTGACGCTATGGACCTGACGCCGAGCAAACACTGTTCATAGTCAGGTATAGGTGATGACGTCAGCATCACGCGCGAGAAGGAAAGGGCGCTGGATTGACCGAACTTTGGCCGTATCAGGTCATATGCGACCGGACGCGTCAGATCGCGAAAAACACTCTCAGGGTGCTTACTGAAAATAACCGGACGCCACGTTAAGCAGCGTCGATGCTCCACGTCAGCGCGTCCGGTTATCACTTTGACCGCGATATTGATTGACTCGTGACCGTTGGAATCAAACGACTAGAAATTGAATGAGGACACGTGGCGAGCATCCGCTGACCGGACGCTGGCTGGGCTACGTCCGGTTAGTACGTAGAGTACCCCTTCGTGACCCTAATGGCTCTATTTGTTTTGGGGGTCTATAAATAGTTGGTGGTAGGCTCCTTGGGAACTCTCTTGACATTTTGATAATCTTGACATCCTCTTGAGTTGAGTATAGTCCCTCCCACTCATCTCTCTTGCTTGATTGCTAATTCAAAGTGAGATTGAGTGATTTCAAGTGCATTTGCTTGTAAGTTTGTATCTAGTGGCACTTGGGGATCGTTTGAACTGCGGGATTCTTATTACTCTTGGTAGTTGCCGCCACCTAGATGGCTTGGAGGCAGCGGAGGAGTTGTGGCAAGAGTTGGTAATTGTTCTTGGCCACCTCCCGGTGTTTGTGAGGGGTTCTTGTACCTTCCCCGGCGAAGCGTCAAAGGCAACTCTAGTGGATTACGTGTGTCATTGAGCTACCTCACTTGCAGGTCGGTTCTTGCGGTTTCCAACATGTGGACGAGGTTTGTGCTACATCTCTTAGCCGTCGAACCACCAAGTGTTGGTCGACACAACAGGGACTAGCGTGCCGGCAAGCATGTGAACCTCGGGAGAAAAATCATGTCTCCATTGTGATTGATTCATTGAATTTCTCCCGGTGATTGGTATTCATCTTATTGTGATTGGTTCATTCCTCGATGGGATGGTATAAAGATCACATTCCTCTTATTTACATTCCCGCAAACTAGTTGTAACAAGCTCTTTAGTGTAATTAGTTTTGAGAGCTTGTTTTATCTTTGCTAGTGTAGCTTCTCACCTAGTTGAGCTCTTTAGTGTAGCTAGCTTTTGAGAGCTTGTGGTGACTTAGCCTTTGATTGATTTAGAGATTATAGCAACTAGGCTTGGTGGGAAGGTGGCTTGCAACACTTGTTAGAGCTAGTGCAAAAAGCTTCATAACCAATTAGTTGTCTAACAAGTTTACCTAGTGTTTTGTAGATTTTAAATTAGGTTATTCACCCCCTCTAGCCAATTAGGACCTTTCACTTGGGCGCTCGCTCCGTGCCACCTGCGAGCTCTACACCGATGAACTTCTAATGCCAATGAGCTTCCATTTCTCCCAAGCAGCAAAAGAGATGTTGCACTGAAAGCGCATGTTTTTTTCAGATGTTTCAGAGGTATGTTACAATTGATTCATGTGGATGTTGCAACAATAGATCGAGATGTTACATATCTTACAATAGTTGTACATGTATGTTGCAAGATTTTGTTCCCTATGTTTCATCTGTTTTCTAGAGTATGTTGCAAGTGTGTTTATCTGGATGTTGCATACGTTTCACACATATGCTGCAAGTGTTTTATATGGATGTTGCGTATGTGTTGCAATGTTTTTTCAAGTATTTTCCAGGTGCTTTTGCAAGTGTTTGAGAAGCATGTTTCAAATATTTCATCTGTCTTCAGATGTATGTTGCATCTTGATGTTTTAAAAGTAGATCGGATGTTACATATGGGGATGTGTGTGGCAAGCTGGAGGGCATGAGCGATCCTCGCATGCAGTCTGGTGGCACAGGAGACGTCCTGGGGCACGCTGGCGGAGACTTGCTGGTGCGAACGAGTGCGGTGCGTGGGAGATGGAGTGCAGCGCGGGCGTCCGGACACGGTCGTCCATCCGTGCGCTAGCACTTCCGCTAAAAACTCTAATATTACTCCTTCTAAACCGAAACTAGTAAGATAGATTCTGCAAATAACATGGTGAGGTGAATTAGCTTTTCTCATTATAATATTTATTTTGATTAATCAATTAACGGAGGCGGATGGCTAAGGGGTGATTGCCTCGGTTAATATGTACTAACCGAGGAGGTTGCGTTAACCCGACCACCTCGGTTAATATATTAACCGAGGCGGGCTAACCAACTGCTTTCGTAAGTTAGGATTAACCATGACCTTTTGACGGAGACAGATGGTTGCCCACCTCTGTTAATCCAAAACGTTCGCCTCCATAAAAAATACTGTTGTAGTGTTTGTTTCTCAATGCACCCCATATATGAACTACTTGTTTATTAGGTATTTTTCTCTACATTTATTTGTAGAACAAACTATTAGCTTTTCATAGTTGTTATTAAAGCTTTCCTTTAGCCATTGTGTTTCACATGGAATCTGTATTTTAGCATTTTTCTTTCCATCTTGTATGGAAATCAAATTGTTATTTTTAATTTATTTAATAGTATCGGTTTCTCTTCTTTTTTTTTGGAACGCTAGTATCAGTTTCTTGATAAACCATGGGAAGAAGGAATCAAAGAAACTGCATGAGGAAAGAAAGAATCTGTACATAAGAAAATCAAGATCACACGAATAAATCATAGGCTCGTTTGGCGTATGCCAACGAATGAAACTTGCATGCAACAATTGTCAGGATTTATAGTGTTATATGTACTCCGCCTGTCTTGAAATACAAGATATTCTAAAATTTTAGGACATATTACGTGATAAAACAAATGACTTACATAACCCTGTATACCTACCTTATCTTGGATGAAGATAGATATTAATAGTAGGTGTACATGTGAATCTGGTTGGGATCCGAAATCTCCTAGAAACTGAATTATAATCACTTTATGGAACTGTTTGCCTAGCGCGCTGGATTCTTGAGACTAGAACTATAATCATGAGAAACCAGGTTTTGGTTGTTTATGTGGAATAGTATCAGTTTCAAGTGATTCTTCTTAAAACGCTCTCTTTGTAGCATTTGACAACGATTCTAGCGATTCTACCGAGAATCTGAACATTTCTCGCTGCCAAATGCACTCCAAGTTATTTCATCTAGAGTTTCTTATAATTTGGGATAATTTTTGAATGCTTGATACCTTATATTTCAACACTGAGGGCTACACACAAGCAGGGTTTTCAGTTCTGATATTCAATTTTTTGTCCAACCGAATTTACCAAGATTCACAAAAAAAGTTTAAAGATTGTTTTTTAACTTCAACAAGAGATACGATCTTCTAAAATTTTTGTATCTAAACAAAATATTAGCATGATTTATGAAATTTATTGAGCAAAAGAATACGCAACACAAATAATAGAGAAATGGAGTCGAGTTATATCTTTACAATAAAGCCCATAAAGATTTCGGATTTTTTTTACTTTGACCACCCCCGAAATTACCAAAAGCCACAAAATTTTGGGGAAATTTTGAACACTGCACACAAGTGGACTAAATTAAGCTAACTCACGACTTATCAGTTAGCCATGGTTTATCTCTTGTTTTATTTAGGGTTAAGTCCACTTTAGGTCCTCTAATTATCGCAAAAGTCTAGATTTCATCCTCCAACTTCAAATCCAGATAACATTGGTCCTCTAACTTTTGAAAAAGTTCACTTTTTATCCCTGAACGGTTTTGTAGGAGGTTTTGCATGGCACTGTTCACGGTGCTGATGTCAGCGATGACGTCAGCACTTATTTTTAATTTGCGAAATTAATATCTTTTTATTCGGAGCTCCAAATATAGCAAATAATATATCAGTTTTAATCGTCTCGACGAACTCTTTGCAATGATGTACTCCGTTTTGTTGTTTGAGATAGTTTTATTTCATGAAAAAATAAATGTTTCTATAAAACAAGTGAGAATAACAAAACTCGCGGCCATCGTGTCGCTGTACCGGTACGAGGAGTAGATGAACGGGTACGTCCTGCTCACGCTCTACTCTGTGCACGTGTACCTGGCGCTGGAGCTCATTCTGGCGGCGGCATCGTGCGCGCTGGTTGGGCTGGAGCCGGAGCCCCAGTTTGACTGGTCCTACCTCTCGGCCTTACTGCGCGACTTCTGGGGCCGGAGGTGGAATCTCTCTGTACCGGCGCTGCTTCACCAGCGGGTGTTCCGCCCTGTGCGTGGCCACCCCTCGTGTGCGGCCCACCACCCCTCGTGCGCGGCCGAGGTGCGCGCGCACGAGGCGGAACACGCGCTGGCGGAGCAGCGCCGGTACAGAGAGGTTCCACCTCCGGCCCTAGAAGTCGCGCAACAAGGACGAGAGGTAGGGCCGGTCGAACCGGGGCTCCAGCTCCAGCCCAACCAGCGCGCACGACGCCGCCGCCAGAACGAGCTCCGGCGCCTGGTACACGTGCACGGAGTAGAGCGTGAGCAAGATGTACCCGTTCATCCGCTTCTCGTACCGGTACAGCGACACGATGGCCGCGAGTTTTGTTATCTCACTTGTTTTGTAGAAATATTTATTTTTTTCATTAAATAAACTATCTCAAACAACAAAACGGAGTACATCATTGCAAAGAGCTCGTCGAGACAATCAAAATTGATATATTATTTGCTATATTTGGAGCTCCAAATAAAAAGATATTAATTTCACAAATTAAAAATAAGTGTTGACGTCATCGCTGACATCGGCACCGTGAACAGTGCCATGCAAAACCGCCTGCAAAACCACCCAGAGATGAAAAGTGAACTTTTTCAAGAGTTGGAGGGCCAATGTTATCCGGTTTTGAAGTTGGAGGATAAAATTCAGACTTTTGGGATAGTTGGAGGACCAAAAGTGGACTTAACCCTTTTATTTAAGTTTGTCTAGTTCCGAATTTGGAATGCGTAAACTGGAAAAATGAACAACGCAAGTTCCCCATGCTGCTATGATTAACCTTCGAGCTTTATCGTTTCTGCACGCTGAGCTTGGTTGCATCAAGAGAACCTAATCTCGCCGCACAGGCAATGCTGCTATCAAGAATCTCTTCCATGCCGTACTTGTACTTGAAACCCAGCTCGCCCAACCTGTCCCCGTCAGGCTGCACCCTCGCCACCGCCTCCGTCCTGACGCAGATCCAATCAGAAATGTAAATCACCTTGTCAGATGGATAGAGCAAATCATTCAGAGTCTGTGTTCTTGTGCAGGGTGACGGTGTGACGGCTTTTGATTTTACTCTTTCAAGATGTCGAGGTGAGGGAACTTCTTGGCGTAGTGGCCGACCACGTCGTGGATGGTCGGGTACGCGGCGGCGCAGAGGAAACGGCCGGCGATGGAGGGGCGGCGCTCCATGCAGAAGATGAGCGCGTCGCAGACGTCGTCGACGTGCACCAGCGGCAGCGATCCCAGGAGCTGCTGCAGGACGCGCGGGAGCCCGAAGTAGGCCTCGTTGCGGGACACGGGCGACACGGCGCTCTCCACCGTCTCTGGGGCTCGCCCGAGGACCGTGTCGCCGGCGACGAGGCCCAGGGCCAGGGTCACCACCCCGAACGCCGGGCTCTCGCCGCCGTTGTAGCTCAGGAGTTCCCGCTCTGACTGCAGCTTGGACAGTATGTACTTCTGCAAATGGCCGTCAGATTTATCCGTTATGAAAGATAGGACATGTTTGGCTCAAAATTAAGGGAGCTATTATGAGTCTACACAAATTCAGGTTTTTGTTTGATATATGTACGCATAACTGATGATTGAATAGCCCTTTTTTCATATAGTAGAAATAAAACAGAGCACATCCATAAACAGAGTAAAGCCCCTGCCCCCTAGTAATCAGCAAAATTATCCTCAGACGTTCAGTTCAGAAATCAGAAGAAGCTTCACTACTTACATCGAAGTGTGCGCTTCGGAGAGGATAGTCAACGTCGAGCGAAGTCCAGCAACATTCGCTGATGAAATCTTTGTAGCCGATGACGCCGGAGACCTCCTCCTTCAGTGGCGAAGCGGCCGATACGGAGGCCGTGTGGATCACTCGCTTCACCGTCCTCGATTCCTCGCATTGCCGGAGGATCGCGCGCACCGCGTCCACTACAGCTTCCGCCGTGCTCTTATACTGCTCATATTTTCGTTTGGAAGGACAGTAACTTTCATTTCCACAACAAGAGACAGCACGGCGCCTGACCATGACTCATTGACTTGTAAAAACAATGGAAGGGAGCGCCTTGACAAACTTCACCTTGGAGCCGGCGTTTTCGAGCCCGAATGGCGTGGCGACGAGGAAGACGAACTGGCACCCAGCGATCGCCGGCGCGAAGGTGGCGGCGTCGAAGAGGTCAGCGTCGAACAGCCGCAGCCGCTCCGCGGCGCCGGGGACCAGCCGCCGCAGCAGCCCCGCCTTCTCCTCGTCTCCTGCAGCCACCAGCAGACGAATCCGGCTAAGATTTCTGAATCAAATCAGGCAGACACACACAAGAGCTGATCCACTCCTTCTGCCTTTCGGCGTGTTTCGTGACGCGCGGATCGAGCTGGTAAGCCGCCATCAGACGACGAAGGAGGTTGGTACGGTCGGGGGAAAAAAAGGGCACGGCCTCACGCACGCATGACGCACCGGTGTTACGCAGGGTGGCGTGGACGGTGTAGCCCTTCTCGAGGAGCTTCTTGACGAGCCAGGAGCCGATGAACCCGGCGCCTCCGGTGACGCACACCCGCACTCCGCTGCTCTCGTTTTCGGCCATGGCTGCTGCCTCTGAATAGTAACAGTGTTTGGGGATTGGACCAGGTTTTTTTGCTCTGGCGTGAGAAAGCTGGGCCGGGGCGCCTGTGTCTAGTTTTTTTTTTTTAACTACTGCATGAGCATTGAACAGGGTACCAAAAGTTGACCGTCTTACTCTTACGGGTCGGGGGTCGGTTGTGGACTTGTGGTTGGTGCTAAAATAGTGCGAGAGGCCAAGTCAGGACTCACGTATGGCAGGAAAATGCTAGGTAAGATCCTGTTTGGAGAAAAATATATTGAATTTTCAGGAAAAAAAAATACTATGATTCAGCTTGTTCGTTTGAGCTTATCAGCGGAATCAGCAGCCATCCAGCAGTGTTTTTCTCTCACAATAAACCAGCGAACAGTACTTTCAGCCATAATAAACCAGCGAAACGAACAGGTTGTTGAAACTTTGGTTTCAAGTTGCGCTGAATTATCTGTATATAATAACAAACTTTACAGTTTTGAATGCAACAGTATTGCTCAAATATAATCTTTTAGAAGTTTAAAACACTTCACTCTAGACCTCTTTTCTATAAACCATTATTTTGCACATCTATATTTATATATATTCTAAAACTACGGTTTCTTAATACCATGGCATTTCAATACTGCAACATCCAAACATGGTCTAAATAAGCATTAGCAGTCAGAGGTGGAGGAAAGGATAACCAAGTCGTGAAGTCAACATAGATAGCTTAATTAAAGGTGCTACCTCCGTACAAAAAGATATAATTCTAGGTTTGCATTAAATCAAATTTCCTTAAGTTTAAATAACTTTAATTTATAGAAAATATATTATATGATTAATTTAATGATACTTGTTTGGTATTATAAATGTGATATTTTTTTATATATCTGTAAAAAATTTAAAACTATTTGATTCCTCGGAAAACAGGAATTATATTTTTTGCGGAAGTAGTAGTTTATATGCATCCCATGCAAGATACAATAATGGCCAAGTACAAAAAAAACATATAGATAATATACAAGTAAAATCAAAGAGAAACCCAGCAACATTTGAGGTACCGCCACCAGAAAAAAAAGTCTTTAAATGGCATTCCAAAGTATATAAGAGCACTAATAATGTCAACTAATTTTATATGAAATTTGCCAATTGCCATGTACAAAATTGCTACGCATGACATTGCCTTTGCCCTTCCCTTTTTGATCCATCTCTATAAGTTCTTGCAATTTTCGCTGCACTTCAGATATTAACAAAATAAGTAAATTAATTAATAAACCAACATATTAAGCAAACAATAATTGAGAAGAAGAAGTTTCAGTTTTTTTAGCAGAACCTACACATCTTTATTAATCAAAAGACATGCATGAGTTACAAACACCATAATGTGGACTCAACAGCCATACATGCCGACCTAAGTCATCATAGATAGCGAAGCATCAACATTGGAGTCCCCTTCTCATGTACTAACTCAACGCTAGCGAAGGTTGATCTTCTCGCGTTAATTTCTTGAACAATTTGCCCATAGACTCCCTGACTGCCTTGAAGAGTATTCTTCACGACGTTTTGGTTGTCATTGGCCAGTCTGAAGTTTGCCACTTGAATATCCAGAGTGAGGGACATACCTTCTCTACAGGCAATAGACTCCATCACCTCCGGATCTGATATACCCCTTAGCACCAGAGCCGACGCTCCCAGGAAATGACCATTCTCATCTTTAGCAATTGCCGCAGCCGATGCTTTGAGATCGTTCTTGGAGAGTGTAGCATCAACATTTATCTTAACCACCCCGGCAGGGGGAGCAATCCACGCCAGGCTGCTGTGGGGTATGCACGAAGGAGACGCCGGCCTTGGCTTTTCTTGCCCAAGATCAGTTATGAACCTGTCAATAAAACTGTGGGTTGACAATGGGCTTTGGAACTCATTCTCGTGAATTGCTTTCCGACGGACATACCAAATAGCCCACAGAATCACTGCCACTCTAACTGAATCTACTTGTGGGAGGATCTTGAATATCGCAGCTAGCCAAGCTTTGGCATCAGTCTCTGTAACTCCGCAAATTGCTTCCACCATTACCTCGTTTTCAAGGGCCCAAATACACCTTGCCATGGTACACTCTATCAAGGAGTGTTTCCAGGAGGCGCTACTCTGAGCCATGTTCCTTCCCTTTTTGATCCATCTCTATAAGTTCTTACAAGTTTCGCCGCACTTCAGAAATTAACAAAATAAGTTAATTAATTAATAAACCAACATATTAAGCAAACAATAATTGAGAAGAAGAAGTTTTAGGTTTGAGCCTTACCGTGTGTGCTCGTGGCATTGCGATGGGCGATAGCAGAAGCCCATGAAGCCTCTTTGGGCTGGTTTCATGGGGCTTCTTCTGCTTGCTATTTCATTTTGGAAGGGAATATTTTTTTTAAAAAAACTTTTGCTAGTGCTACAATAGATACATCAAAAGAAGCTAAAGCTGTGAGAGATGTTGCCAAACATAGCCTTAGAGCAACTATAGTAAATGGCTGTAAGTTTGTTGTATGCTTATGTGGAGAAGAGAGGAAAGGAGAGAAAGAGAGAGAGAGAGAGGAGAAACAGATTGCAAATTTATAGCTGGCTTAAACACAAAAATCGACAAACTTTGTGGGAGAGACAAGTGAACCATGTTTTAATAGTGAAGAGATAACTATTATATGAGTATGCTGAGAGATGGGCTGCAAAGATCTATACAACCAGTAGAAGACTGTATTATTAGCCTTATTCTTAATCGAAATTGTGTTGAGTCGCAAGGACGGCTAGGCAACCCCGCGCACCATCCCGTTGTCATTCGAAGCATCGGGATATGCAGATGTGATTTGGCAAAAGAACATGCGGTGTAGAATCACACATCTTCTTCGTTGTCCTCCTTGCTGCGTTCATCGGTCTCTTTTGAGCTAGCGTCATGGCAAAAGGGGCTATCAGGCCTTCCCCAACGCTAACTTTTCAGTAGTAGTCCTAAGTGCCATGTAGGATCAGATAAAAAAGGTACTTTATACTTGTCATAGTGGCTTATAGAAGCTACATATGATTAGGGAGAGAGAAGGTGGTCCATGCTAAAAAAGAAGTGGGAGAGGAAATAAATGTGAGGTATGATGAAAGAAAAAAATTTCTTTGCAAACTACGAGTAGTGATAGTTTGCATTGTGTGAATAGTAATATCAACATTTCCTAGTCTATATGAATCACTTTATTTGTACTCGAACCATTAGGACTGTTAGCCCCCATCGGTGCTGCCCTTAGCCAGTGATTCAAGGGGCAAGGATCCAATGGAAAACGAGGTACATCGAGTGTTAACTTTTTTCTAGAAAGCAACAAATAAAAAGTTTATTGGGTATGTATTAATTAAAAACAATTTACAATGTTCAAAGACAATAAAAACAGATGCCACTACAAAAACTGCCCTTTAAGATCAAAAATAAAACAGCCATTACAACAACACACAACCCATGAGTTCCCACAAAAATGGCAAATAACGCCAATCCTATAGCGCCACATCTAGCCATATCGACCACTACGCTAGGGAAGATCAGCAGGATGACTCCATATAGACTTATTTGTAAGGGCGGGCCGTTAAAGCAACTCCAATAGAGTTATTAAAAATAGATGGCTAAACTTATGATTTAATTAACCTCTAAAATATAAACCTCAGCTAAAAAACAGAAAACTCCAACAACCTTTCCAATAGGCTGAGGCTAATGGCTAGTGGCACATGCAGACTATATCTAGCATGTGAGAATTCCGGGATACATGACTTGCTATTTTAGAAAGCTAGATACAATAGCTGTTGAACCCTCTTTTTTTCCCAAAATAGTCAAATATAGATTACATAACATGGATAGCTTTTCTATTGGAGTTGCTCTTACTCCTCTAACCACTCTATCCCACAGTCAGTTGTGTCAATTCCAGATATTCTTTCTTCTCATATTAAACGCAACCCAATTTAAAATGATTGTTTGGGAAGCTAGATGAATTCAAATGAAAAAGTTGTCAACTATTAAGTTGTTTAACTTTTTGAGATCTACAACTTTCGTTTTTGATGTTTCTCCATCCAAGGTCGTTTGGAAAATTCAAATTTTAAATGTGAGAAATTCAAACATTGTTTTTCTTAGCTAGATAATTTCAAATGAAAAAGTTGTCAACTATAAAGTAGTATAAATTTTTGAGATTTACAACTTTTGTCTGGGTTGTTTCTCCATCCAAGATCGTTTGAAAAATTCAAATTTCAAATGTAGTTTTCGTTGACAAGATGATTTCCAAAAAAGAGTTGTCAACTATAAAGTTGTATAACTTTTTGGGATCTACAACTTTTGTTTTGGTTGTTTCTCTATCGAATAATGTTTGAAAATTTTTGAATTTCAATACTTATTTTTACTATTCGGCGGCGGTTGGATCTAGAGCCGCCCCTACAAATAAGGTCATTTCTAGGGGCCGCTGAAAACACAACCAGCTCCTACAAGGCTCGTTTTGGAAAGGGGGCGGTTTTAAATTGAGCCGCTCCTTAGAAAAAGAGGTATTGCTATAAATACAGTGAACTCCTTTACCGTGTTAGCAACACGAAATGTAGAAAACTCAACGAGGAAAAGGAAGAGGATTCCATAGAATGATTACAAATGAGATAATCGTCTCCATAGGTGTACCATGTTTCTATACTTCACACGTACACAACTTGTCAGGCATGTCCATCCGGGGCAACTACGTTCTCGTTGGGCTCTCGGCTCCGTTTGAGTACTTCGGTGTTTTTCACCACCTCTACGTCATCCTCAGTGCCGGTCCTGAGGATTCCATGACCTGCAGCCAGACTAAACACTAGGGACCCTATGATAAAAATATTAAAAATGTAAAACGGTACAGATTAATTTGTCTTGAAATTGTCTTGTAACGTTTCTTAATGCAAAGTCGCTGATGATGACATCAATATTAAATGGCAGCCATGGGCTGAGGTGGAGGCCATGGTGGCCGCGGCGGAGGGGAAATCGTTGACGAGCAGAGCGCGAGCAGATGTGGTTACTCTGGGTATGCAGCGTCTTTTTTCCTACCGGTAGAAAGTTTAGCCCCTGATAGCTAGGTTTGATGGACCAGTGAGACAACAATTAGTCCAAGCTTTGGCTAAACTTTAGCCCACCAATTAGTTCACCTGTTAGGATCCTCATGGGCTAAAGAGCTGTTTTGGTATTGGCGGTGGCAAATTGATTATCCCTTGATCATATTTGACGATGAAGTGATCGATGTTCTTTCAACGTGATCACGCAGTGTTTTCAAGTTTGGGTGCCTGTCATGAAAGATGATTGGACGGTTATGCTCCTTTGGCTGCCATCGACATTATTGATTTCCAACGTGTTGGAGTTGGATAGTCATCAACATGGTTTAGAGATGGAGATCGTTATTAGGGGCACTGGATATATACTCTAACATATATGTCTTTTGTGTCCAAAGAGTTTCATATAAACAGGAATGTAATTGTGCTACATCTACATTATTAAAATCCCTTTCTCTTCCAAAAAAAAAAGTGAATGTGACCCGAAGAGCATAATCTAGTGACCTATGATATATTCTGCGATCATCTAAGATTAAATTACCATATGTTATCGATTACCCCACCACCGCACCCCCCTCCAAAAAAATAAACTATCGCTCGTGCTGATCAAATTTTTAAATTTGATTAGATTGATAGAAAATATTAGTAATATTTATATTGCTCAATAAGTTTATTATAAAAATACATTTAACGATTTATCTAATGATAATAATAATTATGCAACATAATTATTAATATTATATATATTTAATTGAAGTGTATTTGACTTCTTAAAAAGTGAAAACGACACTCTTGCTGGAACGTAGAGAGTACACCTGTTTATGCTTCACTTTTAGAAGTCTTCACACTACCGTTCGCTGATAATGGATGTGAAACCATGACTCAAGACGACGCATTGATGTTGACGCAGTACTTCTCGTCACGTTCAGTTACCGGTTTCCACAGGACGATAGTAGCCGGAAATGTTTGTTGACATTTATCGCGCGCTCACCCCTCCCCGTACATTGAAAGACGAGGCTGTGTTTAGTTGCTTCAAAAATACACTATGCAAAAAAAAGATTTCCTGTCATATGATACATTCATGGAGTACTAAATATAGATAAAATCAAAAACTAATTGCACAGTTTGGTTGTACTTTGCGAGACGAACGTTTTGAGTCTAATTAATCAACGGTTGAACAATTATTACCAAATACAAACGAAATGCTACAGTGTCGCTACAGTAAATTTTGGTACTCCAAATTTGAAAACTAAACACAGCCGAAAGCAGAAATCTGTTGCGTCGCATCCCCAGACGCCATGACTATCGCTGCCGTTAAGGTTTGCTGCGCCCATTACTCGTCCGTCGTCACCCTCTCAACATCGGAATGAGATCCTCTGCAGTCAGGGGGCAGCGACTGCTCTCTACAGTCGGACATCCGACCGTTCACTGATCCTTTCCGCACATCCGCCGCCTCCCCTAGCGCTTCGCAACAGAACTGTAGAGGCGAAGCATTCACCGTTCCAAAAGCTCCAAACGTCCCGCAGGCGTCGCGAAACCTAAAAGGAGGCCGAGGGCAGGTACAGTCTGCTGCGGCTGCTACAACAAACACGGCTGGAATCACTGGGGCGGGAGTCCTGCAGCTCAGCAGGTTAAACTGTCGAGTAAAATGTAATGGAAGAGCATTACAGCAGCGTCACCTGCGTCGCTTTTCGGCTAGTGAATGGCGGCATCAGTACAATGCGCGATGGACCGTATCCGTGTGTAGCTTTCAGTAGCAGTGAAACGCCAGCATCCATTGATGGGGCGCCATAAGTACGGTGCTCCGGCTAGGCTCTGAAAAACGGCCGGCATGGCCTGCCGCAACGCAACAGACGGTGGCTGGCACGACGGGGAGAAACCAATCTACAACAGGTAGCAAGTGCGTGGCCCCGTCCCCAGTCACACGCACCAATGGCACCTTAAATGCCATGCTGGATCTGGGTTCTAGAACCGGCGGGCGGGCCGGGCGGGCGGAGGACGAGCGAGCCACCGCGGCGACACCGCACGAGCACGGCGGAGCCGGAACGCTCCAAAATCAACCTACCAGCATCCAGCAGTGGCGCAAGGCTTCCGCCACGGATCGCTCGTCTCGTCCCGTGACGCCGTACGTCCGTGGAGGAGCGCGCGGTGGACAAAAACGCCATGGCCGTTGCGCATGCATATGACCTTGGCTGGACCAGCAGGAGTTAGTTAGCTCCGCCGCGCCGGTTACTGCGTGAGCTGAGTCAGTTGGGCTCGACGACAAACGGATCGACGATAGCTCCAAGCACTCACTCACTCGAGCAATAACCGTCCCTCCGATGGTTACCGATCGCTAGTGGCCAGTAGTGCCCAGTGCTGCCACCGCCGCCCCCACTTCTGGAACGCCGAACGGCGACGGACGGGCGCGTGCGTGCTCCGGGCCGGCGCACACATGACACGTCGCCCACGCTGCCGCATTGTCACGCGGTCACGCCCGCGCACGCACGCCACCGGTCGCGTCCCGCGGAAGCCCTCCGCACCACCACCAAGCCCGTGGCGTGCCCAGGCACTTTAGTGCGCGCGCGCCGTGGCGGCCCGGCCCCATAATCGTTCGTGCCGGCCGCACTGAACCGAACCAGCGGTTCTCCGTGCATATAAACGCGCGAGCCCCGGGCGGCATTTGGACGCGCAGGCACATACATCCGCGGCGCGCAGCACAACAGTGCGCGGTCACTCATTCGTCGCTGCCACCGCGCACACATCGTGCCTCGTGGCCATGGCTTCCCCTGTCCTCCTGCTCGTCGCCGCCGCGCTCTGCCTCTGCGCGCTGCTGTTCGGAGAAGGGGAGGCGGCGGCGAGGGGAGCAGGACCGGTGGTGGAAGCGTCGGCATTCCGCAGCAGGGCCACGGACCCCAACATGGAGGTGAAGTTCGACTTCTCGCCGTTCCTGATCCAGTACAAGAGCGGCCGCGTGCAGCGGTTCATGGGCACCACGTTCGTCCCGGCGTCCATGGACTCGCGCACCGGGGTGGCCTCCAGGGACGTCGTCGTGGACCACGGGACCGGCCTCGCGGTGCGTCTGTACCGGCCGAGCCGCCGCGCCGTGGCCTCCGGCGGCCGCGGCAGGCTCCCCGTGCTCGTCTACTTCCACGGCGGCGCGTTCGTGGTGGAGTCGGCGTTCGACCCCGTGTACCACAACTACCTGAACGTGCTGACGGCCAAGGCTGGGGTCATCGTGGTGTCGGTGAACTACCGCCTGGCGCCGGAGCACCCGCTCCCGGCGGCGTACGACGACTCGTGGACGGCGCTGGCGTGGGTGCTCGAGAACGCGCGGCGCGGCGGGGATCCCTGGCTCGCCAAGCACGTCGACGCCTCCCGCCTGTTCCTCGCCGGCGACAGCGCCGGCGGAAACATCGCGCACAACCTGGTAATGCGCGTGGGGCAGCAGCAGCAGGGCGGCGCCGGCGCCGGCGCCGCCGCGAGGATCAAGGGCGTGGCGCTGCTGGACCCCTACTTCCTGGGGCGGTACGTGAGCGGGGGCGCGCAGCGCGCGTGGGACTTCATCTGCGCGGGGCGGTACGGGATGGACCACCCGTACGTGGACCCGATGGCGGCGCTGCCGGCGGAGGTGTGGCGGCGGCTCCCGTCCCCGCGCGTGCTGATGACGGTGTCGGACCAGGACCGGCTCGGCCCGTTCCAGCGCGCGTACGTGGACGCGCTCCGGGCTAGCGGGTGGGGCGGCCAGGCGCGCCTCTACGTCACGCCCGGCGAGGGCCACTGCTACTTCCTCAACAACCTCGACTCGCCCAAGGCCGCCATGCATATGGCCACGCTCGCCGCGTTCATCAACGGCAGCTAAAATAGGGAGCTCACCAGGGCTAGCTCTTGTTGGCAGCCAGCGTGGTAGTGCTGCTCCGAGTCTCCGATACACGTACGATCTATCAGCCCTGTACGTAGCTATAGTCGTCGTCACTGGTGAGTGGTGACATCTGTAACGACCGTCATACCGTATACTGTATTTTGTCAGCGGCCGAGTGACCAGAGAGATGTTTAGTAGCATGTAACGTGCACGTCGTCCTTTTTTACCTTCTTTGTGACCGCAGTTACATGTAACTTCCACAAGTTTATTACTGCAGGCGGGGTAATATGGTCTCGTTTAGTTTGTAAAAATTTTTGTCTTCACTCATCACATCAAATGTTTGGGCACATACATGAAGTACTAAATGTACACAAAAAAAATTGCACAGTTCTTGGAGAAATCGTGAGACGAATCTTTTAAGCCTAATTAGTCCATGAAAAGTCTTAAGTGCTACAGTAACCAACTTATGCTAATGATGAATTAATTAGTATTATTAGATTCGTCTCGCATTTCCTGACAGGTTTTGTAATTTATTTTTTATTAGTATCTAAAAACTCATCCCGACATCCTCTGACACATCCGATGTGATTACTAAAATTTTTCATTTCACGAACTAAACACAACCTATATACGTCGGTTTCACTGGAGCTTGGAAACGGAAAGGTGCTCCATTAATGGACTGGGGGTTACTGTTGGCTGGCTCGTGCTGCGACTAGGGCCTGTTTAGTTCTCAGAAATTTTCCTAAAAATTTTCAGATTCCCCGTCACATTAATTTTTGGACACATGAATAAAGCATTAAATGTAAATAAAAAATAAAACTAATTACACAGTTTAGCTGTAAATCACGAGACGAATCTTTTAAGTCTAGTTAGTCCATGATTGAACACTAATTACCAAATAACAACGAAAATGCTACAGTCGGTTACAGTGTTTTTGCAAAAAAAATTTGCAAACTAAACCGGCCCTAAGAGTTGCTCGAACTAGTAGTGGCAGTGGTACTGGTACCCCTCGCTCGGCAGCGGCCATCACGGGCACACTATACACACGGTCGGTAACCTATTTTTACTGTCGTTTTTTAGCACCGTCTGCGCTGGAGGCCAGTAGAAATGGACCAATTCCACAGGCGGTTCACTTAGCAAACCGCCTGCACAAAAAATTCTCTAAAAAACCTAAAAATAAATAGCAACGCTGGAGGCCAGTAGAAATAGGCCAATTCCACAGGCGGTTCACTTAGCAAACCGCCTGTACAAAAAATTCTCTAAAAAACCTGAAAATAAATAGCAAAAAAAAAGTCGCAAGTCGCACGCGCTCTAAGGTGGGATTCGAACTCACGACCTCGGCCTCGCGCAGAGCCTCCTCTACCACTACACCACACACTCCCATGTGTCCATATACCCTTTCGGTTCTCCACATATTATACAAATTCGTGTATAATTTGCTTGTTTGAGGTCCTAAACGATTTCAAATTAAAAAGTTGTCAACTACAAAGTTTCATAACTTTTCGAGACGAACAACTTTCGTATTGGTCATTTCTCCATCCGAGGTCGTTTACAAAATTTGAATTTAAAATTTGAGACCATTCAAACGTAGTTTTCGTTGACAAGATGATTTCAAATTAAAAAGTTGTAATTTACAAAGTTTCATAACTTTTCGAGATGAACAACTTTTATTTTGGGTGTTTTCTCATCCGAGATTGTTTGAAAAAAATCGAATTTTAAAAAACACAGGTATTTCTAGTGGCGGATTTCTTAACGAACCGCCTGTAGAAATAGATTTCTACAGGCGGTTTGTTAAGACAACCGCATGTAGAAATCCATTTCTACAGGCGGTTTTGGTCTTGGGGTCCACCGTTTCATTTTTACTGACGCGTGATAACTAAAACCGCCAGTAAAAAAAAGTATGCGCCGAGAAAAATCATCTTTCTACTGGTGTCCGGTGATGGAATAGCCAGCAGCGCCGACCAGCGCTTGAAGTGTGTTGTGTCCTCTCGATCCGCGGCAGAAATGACGCGCCAACGCTGAGCGTCCCCTCCTCGCGATCCGCGGCAGAAATGATTGTCCCTCACCCTATCGGCCGCCGCGCCTTTCGGCGTGATCTCCCGGCCGATCGAGCCACTGATGGAGGAGAGAGCTCGGCTCCGGCTCGGCAGCAGCAATCAGGTCGTTTTGAGCTCGTCAGTAGTCAGTAGACGTGTTACGGGAGGCTGCTATTCTAGGACTGGGTAGTGCGGCCTATAGTAGACTTTGGGCCTGGGTCGCCTAAAGCTGGCCGCACTGTCGAGAAGAGGCAGATTATGGAACATCAAATGTGTGTCACGGCTTGCATTTCGGATATACTAGACTATTCTATACTACCAAGTAGCGACTGGGGAAGAAATTTACGGGCAGGCATGCTGTAGGATCATGATCCATTTCCTCCATTAAAGGTGCTGGCTTTTAATCGGATGGCACGCACTTGTAGGGTATTCATACAGCTTTGAACCGAGGTCACCGCACTCGATCAAAGTTCTCCAAGCAAGTGCTGGCCGTGGTTTGTGGACGTCGCGCTCGCTCTAGTGACCACTTTACTATGTGTGCCACCATGGATGCTCGGGCTCGCCTCGTTGACAATCCACGTTATGGCTATAATGGCTGGCTCTGACTCCTGATCCTGTTTATCGTGTATTACTGATGGAAAACAGGGACTGGAACTGTAGAAGCATAAGCTGTTGTGACGTGAGCTGTAGAAAACGGACTTCATCGCCGGAGAAGTCGATGCCACCATGGAAGGCACCTCTCAGAAGAGACGAGGCCTCAACGGGGGTACGCTCCTGTGGGCATCACCTCGACCCCCACCTTCTTGGCAATGCACTGTCCTCTAGCTCGTGAAGCTCGTGATATTCTGGATGCTTCCAAATGTGACGTTCCTTTCCGTGAATTTGGTATTGTGTTGATGTGCTGCCTGAGCCTGATTGGTTGATGATTGCCTATCGAATCCGAAGCTGGTGAGACAGTGCCACAGCCCGTGCCACACGCTGGACCAGCGGATGATTTTTACTGCCAAAAAGAGAGGGCTCTCCTGCTCTGCTCGTCTCGTACGGCTGCGCAGCTAAGCTCGCGCTCTTGCTGCCGTTGCTCCACCACATCTCCCGCCCCCCATGCCTTCCATGGATCCGGACGCCGAGGTCGACTTCGACTTCTCGCCGTTCCTCATCCGCTACAAGAGCGGCCGCGTGCGCCGCCTCATAGGCACGTCCAGGGTCGACGCCGGCGCGGACGCCGCCTCGGGCGTCACCTCCCGGGACGTCGGCATCGAGGCCGCCGGAGCCGCGGCCGGCCTCGCCGCGCGGCTCTACATACCCACCGACGTCCTCGGCACGCCCGAGAAGAAGCTGCCCGTCCTCGTCTACTTCCACGGCGGCGCCTTCGCGGTCCACTCGGCCTTCTCCGGCGCGCACTCCCGCTTCCTGAACGCGCTCGTGGCGGCGGCCCGCGTGGTGGCCGTGTCCGTACACTACCGCCTCGCGCCCGAGCACCCGCTGCCCGCCGCCTACGACGACGCCTGGGCCGCGCTCGGCTGGGCCGTGGCGAGCTGCGGCGCGGGGCCGTCCTCGTCCGGCTCCCGACCGGACACGGCGGATCCGTGGCTGGCGGGGCACGGCGACGCCGCGCGGCTCTTCGTCGCGGGCGACAGCGCCGGCGCCAACATCGCGCACAACGTGACCCTGAGGGCCGGCGGCAACGGGGCGCGGATCGAGGGAATGGTGCTCCTGCACCCGTACTTCCGCGGCGGGGAGCTCTTGCCGTCGGAGGGCACGGGCCCCAAGTTCCTGCAGAGGGCGGAGCGGGCATGGGGCGTTGCCGACGGAGGAGTGGGCGAAGCTCGGCTGCCGGCGTGCTCTGGTGACCGTGGCCGAGCTCGACATGTTGAGGGACAGAGGCCGGCGGTACGTCGATGCGCTGAGGGGAAGCGCGTGGGCGGGGGAGGAGGCTGTGCTGTACGAGACCCAAGGCGAGGGGCACGTCTACTTCATCGACAAAGTTGGAGGCGACGGCGAGAAGGCGAAGATGGAGACGGCGGCCGTCGTGTCGTTCATCCAGCAGAGCAGCTACTCCGTCTGTGTCAAAAATTGAGTGGCTATGGGAACCATGAAGGCAAAACTTTGACTAAGTTTATAGAAAATACGTGTAACATTTATATCTCTAAATAAGTTTATTATGAAAATATATTTAACGATCTACCTAATGATACTAATTATGTACCATAAATATTAATATTTTTTTAATTATATTTGGTCATAATTAAAAGTTGCTGACTTTCAATATTAATATTTTTTTAATTATATTTGGTCATAATTAAAAGTTACTGACTTTTCGAAGCGAGAATGACTTTTTTTTAGACAAAGGTACCTGTGTCGTTCATCAAACCAAAAGCTTTTGTGGGATGCAATACTCGGATACTCCTACTGTGCTTGAGTTACATATTTCTATTTCTCCAAAGTGTTGTGGAGAACTAAATAATGATTCCATGCCCTACGGTTGAGTCATGTTCTTTGTTTCTTTATCGAAAGATACAAGTAGTGCACGCGAGTGCAGTGGTTATATGATTTTCCATTGAGAAATGGGTTCAGAGGATGACGTCGAAACGGGTCGTTGAGCAAATCGGCAACATCCACAGTATTGGCACTACTGTTGTAGTGTGACGATAAACCATCGGTCGTCTATGACAGCTACTCCCTTCGTGCCAATAATAATAATAATAATAATAATAATAATAATAATAATAATAATAATAATAATAATAATAATAATAATAATAATAATAATAATAATAATGCACGATAAGTCAATTTTTTTAAAAAAAATTGACCAAATTTATATGAAAATGTACTAATATTTATGATGTATAATAATTAGCATTAGATTGAGCATGGAGTATACTTCTATAATAAATTTATTTAAAGATAGAAATGCTGATACTATTTTTGATATTTTTAGTCAAACTTAAAAAAGTTTGGGAGTACATGCGCTCATACACTCAAGAATCTGTTTGATACCAGAACTAATTATGGTTAGCTACTAAAAATTTGGACCATGTGATCCAAAGAGGAAAACTGTGACCAAGAGATCGGTCCCGTGTTGCCCCTGGGTGACATGGGCAGGGAGCCCAGCCCTCGGCACCCAACCCTTCCTCCCTCTTCTTTCTTTGCTTCCATCGGAGTGTGCCACCGGAGCTCCGTGCGGCCATGATGACAACAGTGGCGGGGCAATTAGTAAATTTGGAAGGTGAAACTCACACTAAGAAATGCAATAAGTAAATTTGGAAACATAAATGGCTTAGAAAACACAAACCCCAGCACAACGATGTTTTTCATGAGGTATTGGAAAGCTCACACTTTCCACTTGTCCTCTCTAGAGCCCCTCACATGGATGCCCTAATCTTCACTTAAGCGCATATGATGGCTAGAGCACAAATAAATGAGATTCAACTCAACTATAGCTTCCTCAAACCCAATTCTCTCCAAATTGTTGGCCAAGGGAGTATATATAGCTCGCATGCACCAACTAGATGTTGGGAGCGTAGGCTGTAAAAGCCAGACACACCAAATAGTAGCTCCGATGACCTAGAGAAATCTGGTTCCCTCTGCACACCAACTAGCCATTTTTTACCATTTGAATTAATCTCTGGTGGTTTGTCTGGTGCCTCGCGAAGAGATCCCTATGTTCACTGGGAGTGCAACCCTCTATGATTGAAATGCCGGTGCATTCTCAGCTACACCCACTGGGCCACTGGAGAAATGTGGTGCACTGTTATGCCTTTCGCATGCAACACCTAAGCTCCGGTGCATGCATCGAAAAGAGATCTGGTGCTCTCTTCAGCTTCATCCACTTGCTGCTATTGCAAATCTCTTTCAATCATCTGGTAGTCTAGTAACCACACTGAATTATGATGTGGCTGCTTCCTTCTCTTCCTTGGACTGTTCCCACCAGGGAACTCTGGTGACACCACCAAAGAGCACCGGTGCACACCGAAAGCTTGGGTGCACCTCTCCACTCATCTGAGTGCATTTGTCTGCGTCCAATTTTCCAGGCTTCACTTATATGATGTCTTAAGGTTTTTTGCATGTCTTCTAGGGTATGCAAGCTTCTCTCTAATCTCACTACAAGAATTAAGACTTTACATGACGGTTTATTAGTGACGATCTAAGATAGCATCATAGAATCGTATTGTCTGTGACGGTTTATTCTGTAGGTGATTTATCTACGACGACTTATTTAGTTTTGGTCATGGTTGGACATCATAGAACATCTTTGCTTCCCTCTCCCTCCCAAAGGCCGGCCCAGTAGCCACGAGGCCCAAAAGTAACCACTCCCAAGCCACGTAATACAGGCGGCCAGCTGATTCCTCCCCCGTTCTCTACTCCTCTCTCCAGTACGTTCTCCAATCCTCTAACCCTAGATCGATGGGCTTGCGGCGGCGGACGGCCTTGTCGAGCGGTGGCGCTGTGGGGGTGCGAGCAGCTGACGGCGGCAGATGGCCTTGCCCAGGCGGCGACTTCCTCCATTCCCCGGCGGGCCGCAGGCGGTTGCTTCGACTGGCGGCGGCGGTCCTGATGCGAGGTGTTGCTTCGACCGGCGGCGGCGGTCCCGAGTCCCGACTCCTGACGCGATGAGTTGCTTCGACCGGCGGCGGCGGGCTTCTCAGCTCTTAACGAGAGAAGTTCTCATGGCTGCAGCAGCGTGGTAGTGACTGCTGCTGTTCACCGGCAAGCAAGTGTGACTTGCAAGCGCTGTCTTGGATCTGCAACTGAGGGCGATGAGCAGGTTCGATTGGGGAGTGGTGAGCTGGCGACCATGTCCAACAAGAGCAGGCAAGCAAGTTCCTTCTTCCTTTCCCGCTTTAACACTTCAGTAATTTGCTTCGACCAGCAACATATTAACGATGTGGATACCTGGATTTGGTTAGGTCCTGTTTGGCAACGTAGGATTTTTTGTACTGCGCTACTACTGCTGTTGATTAGTACAGGTAAAAGGGCAGCTGGATCTGGTGTCTTCTCATCTGATACTGGGACCCAAGCCTTGTAGCAGCTACTGGCATATTAGTCGAAACAATCTCAGACTTCTTCTATATTAGTTGGTAAATTAGTATTTAGCCCCATCATGGTTTCAGTTTGCACGTGCAGTAGTAATCAAATAATAAGATACTCTGATCAATCCCGGTAGCATTTTATCTATTACAAAGTACTGTATATTTTTCTGTTCTGCACATACTTATTTCATATTTATGTTTTTTGGATACTTACTGTCTTACTAGACTCATAAGTTACTGGAACTTAGTTTAACAGGTATTAGTAGTACACGATTGTGAAGATTGCACTTACGAGGATTGTTTTGCAAACTTGTTATGTACTAGTAGTAAGCAGTCGATCCGCTTCATTTCTTATGGTTTGTTTATTTCTGTGTGTTTGAACTTGAACCACTGCAACAAGAACCGAAGCTTCTTGACTTCTTTGCTTTGTTTGCCCTTCCTAGTGAACTACAAGCTAAGTCAGAGAGGGAGAGTTTGGCTTTGCTGATCTGCAGGGAGTCCAGGAGAGCCTTCATTAAGTAATCTCTATGCCAAGGCAAGGTTTCATGCAATCCATCCAATCCAACCCTTATACATTACTTCAGTGTTGTAATAAGATACATTGTTTAAGTCCTGTACTCCTGTCAAGTCACAATTGATCAATGAATAGAGATTTAGAGAGTTATGTATATATTCATGCTATATAGATTAAAAGACAATGTATATATTCCTAAGTGTAACCATAATTTATATGTGCTCTGTAGATTAACAAATTTTTTAATGGTGTGTGTAGTCAAGTCTCTGGATAATCTTCTTTTGTGTGTTGTATGATTTCGGTGCAGCGGAATCAGTTATTTGAGTTGCATAAATTAATGATGGTGAGGTCTGACAAAAATACACAGTGCTTTCATGGTTTGAAACTTATAGTGAATTGTTCTATCTCTCTCTCTCTCTCTCAGGTATATGCTAGTGAAATTAGAAGAGATACAGAAGGAGGTTCAGTGCCCTATCTGCTTAGGTGAGAATATCCTTTCTCATTCTTCAGTTTGCTCACATGACTGAAGCATTCATATTCAGGAGCTGTGTTTCTGTATTGGATACTAGCTGTTTGCTAGTACAAACTCATCTTCTAGTCAATTGTAGCACAATAGTATGGCTGCCTTGTATCATATATATACATGTCATTTTTTATGGTTCACTCCAAATGTTGGAAGTTCAAGAATTTCATTGCTTGATTTGCATCATTTTCTGTCAGATGATGATAATATGGCCGCCTTGTATCATATATATACATGTCATTTCTTATGGTTCACCCCAAATGTTGGAAGTTTGAGAATTTCATTGCTTGATTTGCATCATTTTCTGTTGATGATATACCATGGTGTCTAATCCTTCTATTTTGCAGGCATTATCTGGAAGACAATGACAATTATGGAATGTTTGCACGGTTCTGTAGAGACTAGGTTGACAAATCTATGCAGAGAGTGATTGGAGATGAATGGTTATGCAATAGCTACTACATATATCGTCATCAAATGGCTTATTTTGAAGACATGCAATACTTTTTGTTGAACATTGAACTATCTATGTATGTGCTATATGTATGTAATGACATCTGACTTGCTAATACATGAATGAATCAATATTTGTTTATCTGATTGGTGTGTTCTGTGATGCATGTTATTGCATTGACATTTCACTTCATTGCCATAGCCTAGAGCTATTACTATTAACTAGTTGTTCCATGACGTTTTATTTCATCACTATAGCCTAGAGCTATTGTTGTTTACCAGTTATTCCATGACGAACAGAAATGTGAATCTGTGACGGCTCAATTCGGTCCTGCAAATGTATGACACGGGATACATGACGTTTTCCATGATCGTCATCATGAGTTAACTGTGACGCATATTTGCTTGTCTGTGACAAAAGTAAACCGTCATGTATAAGGAAATTTCTTGTAGTGTCTTCATTTGAGGTGTTGAGTAACTCGATCTTCACCGTAGCCTACCTCAAGTACATCTCTTGTATCCATAAGATTAATTACCTTGCATGAATACCAGTAAACATTGTTAATCCTAATGGCTATGTTGTTAGTCAACTACCAAAATCACTAAACCCTTGTCCATGTTTCTTCAAGTATTTCTTTTACAATGGTATATTCACGCAAGTATGTTATGTTAGATGAGGTGAAATGTTTTTATTACATGGAAACAAATCTTTCATGTTCAATCAGGCAATTCACTGTTCAAATAGCGCGATTCTCGTGTGTCCAATCAGGGACTAAACTTGTAGATAATCAATGTTTGGTTGCTTAATGAATTTTCTCTGTTCCCTCTTTCAAATTTGGTTGAGTTAACCACCGTTTCTTTCTGGTTTTGCATAAATTTCTATTGCATGTGAATTAACACAAATCCATATGCTATTTGTTAGTATATATTTTCTTGCAATTTGAAGCAAACAAGCTTTTCTGAGTGGCTAAATATTTGCTCCAACTAAACAAATTTGCTCACCACATGTACTTGTGAGTTTTTGTTGACGAGGACTAAGAAATTATCATTGATATAGATTAGAGATGAACTTTTATATAGATGCACGGTAGATGCTAGGTTTAATGAATACCACATGGCCTCCAACATTTTGGCTAGAGCTCCGAATGGCCCTGAGTTTATATTAAAGCACACTAATTTCCAATCTCAACATGTAAACTATCCACGTCATTCTCCACAAAATATCATACTGTTCTCCTCCCTAGCTTACCATTTAAACCTGCAAATTATTCACGTCATTCCTGACTAAATGCCACATCATTTTTCACTAACTTTCAATCTCTTCGCATACAATACAACATGCAGCAACTTTATTTTAAAAAACTCCCCGTAGCAATGGGGGGTATCCTTCTAGTTCATCCAATTCTGTAATCAGGAGGATTTGAGGATCTAAAGCTTAGCATCACAACCCAAAGAGCGCACGGATAGAGCTTGGGCGTTTGACGACGCCATGAAGGATGCAATGGCTGCTATCATCTGCTTCGTCTTGCCGCTACCATCGGATTTACTGAGGAAGAAGACGTGCCTCTCGCATTGATCCTCGTACAGCACGGCCTCGTCCCCTGCCCACGCGCTGGCCCTCAGCGCCTCCACGTACCTCCGGCCTCTGTCCCGCATCCTGTCCAGCTCGGCCACGGTCACCATGGCACGCCGGCAGCCGAGCGACACCCACTCCGTCGCTGGCATTGCCAGCGGATTGATGAACGGGTGGTCGATCCCGTATCTCCCCGCGCACACAAACGCCCACCACCGCTCCTCCGTCTCCAACGACCGGCGGGGCTCCGCGCCCTCGGACGGCACGAGCTCCTTGCCGCAGAAGTACGGGTGCAGGAGCACCATCCCTTCGATCCGCGTGCCGCCGGGCAGACCGCTCCTGCCTGCCCTCATCGCCACGTTGTGCGCGATGTTGCCGCCGGTGCTGTCGCCCGCGACGAAGAGGCGCGCGGGGTCGCCGTGCTCGGCCAGCCACGGCTCCTGCCCGGACGACGCGCGGGCGCAGCTGGTGGTCGCCACGGACCAGCCGAGCGCGGCCCAGGCGTCGTCGTAGGCGGCGGGCAGCGGGTGCTCGGGCGCGAGGCGGAAGTCGACGGACACGGCCACGGCGCGGGCCTCTGACACGAGCACGTTCAGGAAGCGGAGGTACTGCGTGGAGAAGGCCGAGTTCACGGCAAAGGCGCCGCCGTGGAAGTAGACGAGGAGGGGCAGCTTCGTGGATGTACCGAGGACGTCGCTGGGAATGTAGAGACGCGCGGCGAGGCCGGTGCCGACGTCGATAACAACGTCCGTGGAGGTGACGCCGGTGGCGCCGTCCGTGCCGGCGTTGACCCTGCGTGTGCCCATGAGGCGGTGCACGCGGCCGCTCTTGTAGCGGATGAGGTACGGCGACATGTCGTAGTCCACCTCGGTGTCTGGATCCATGGCCAGAGAGCATAGGCCCAGAACCGGCAAGCCGATCGCCGAGGGGAGCCAAGACTGGACAAGTCTGTGTGACGAGGCGCTCCACGCCATTTAATCCGTGCCGGTCTTTGGCCTCGTTTGGCTGGCTGGTGGCTGGTGGCTGAGGCTGATTTATTGTGAGAGAAAAATACTGCTGGCTGGCTGGTGGCTGGTGGCTGGTGGCTGGTGCTGAACTGATGTGAGAGAAAAGCACTGCTGGCTGGCTGGCAACCAGCCAGCCGAACAAGGCCTTTATTTGTGAGCGCGAGTGTGAAACACATGACTGCACGGAGTCTTTACTCCCTTGGTCATATAGTATATAGGAGTAGTATTTAAGAGCAATTCCACGCTGTTTGGTTGGGGTGGCGGACCCAACGCTAGGGCCACCAGTGCCATGGCCCTAGTCTTAGCCTTTAATTTCAGTGCATAAATTATCATTTTTTCTATAATTAAGTACAATTAGCACTAATGTTTAATGCAATGGCCCTAGTCCTTCGCCAATCCTGAGTCTGCCCTGGGGACACTGTAACGTGATTTGATTAGGGCAGTCCCCATGGTTAAAACTATACGTGATGGCTAAGATGACCACGTCAGCAAAACCATCCATCGAAACTATCTCCCTAGTGCATATTCCTTCGTCTCTATCTCTCGTACCCCTAAAAAACACCAGTTAGAACTATCCTAGATCCACCCATAATTAGCTGCTTCACAATCATGACCTTAACTACGTCTACACCACAATATGCACCCAGAAATGCAACACACTAGAAACGTACGCACGGGGCCACCCCTTAGCCATTCTCTCTCCTTACTCAACCATATATAACAGTTATGGTTCAATGGATCTGCACCTCCCGCGGCCACGTGCCCTCCCTCCACCCCGAGCCCCTGCGCTCGCAAGCACTCGCGGCTGCTGGCGAGCTTTTGCGGCGGTGCGGGCGCGCGCTGTGGCGGCCAGCGAGTGCATAGGCAACTGAACGGGCGCACGTGGCGGCCGGCGAGCCCGCGCAGTGGCAGCGCAGACGAGCACACGTGACGGTCAGCGGGCTATCACCTAATAGAAACGGTTGGTTTCTTCCCAATGATGAATCGCAGCTTCTTGGTGCCTCGGTTCAAGAGTAGAGGTCGTTTTCCTGAGAAGAAACGAGGCTATGTTCATCCGGCTTATAATCCTAACTTTTCGGCCTATTTTTTTTTAGTCGGAACAGTATTTTCTCTCACAATAAATCAGCCAACGGTGTTTTTCAGCTAGCTTATTAACACAGCCGAACGGGGCCGATTTCCTCTCATTTCCCTCTCTTTCCTTATTAATTAGGCTGGCATATCAGCACTTTGCTTAGCTTTCCGAACAAGGCCTTGATACTTGTTTGTTTCAGCCTTCCCGTAATGAAGTCCCACCGTTATCAGATACCGGCCTATAGAAAGCCAATCGTAATCAGATCGCGATTTGTCTTCATCTTCCCTCGATCCCACGCCCGGCGGCTCCGCCTTCGCCGGTGGCCTCGACCGTACGGCTCCACCTTTGCCGGTGGAGCACTGGGAGCAACTCCACCGATGTGCCGGCGGTTAGCTCGCTGCTCCATGCCTCCATACCATGCCGGCGTTGCCCTACAGGCTACAGTTATCTACTTCCTCGTCCATCCTGTTAACAACTGGATAACTGGGCAGGATTAGACGATTTCAGGCTTCATAGGGTAGAGTGATTAGTACAGGGATCAGGGAGTAGATGATTCAAAATACGCGATAAGCCTCTCCTACACGGCGTTTGCGCCTATATGCCGCCCGCAGGCGGATTGCAGCGGATCAGCTGCGGCACTAGTACATTCAGGGCCGAAGATCTTCTTGTTGGGCTCGCTCGTCCTGGCTTCGCTACTTCTTCTGGCCCGTCAGCTTTTCCTAAATAAAGTCCGTCTTACGATGCTTCGTTAATGTTACCGCTGTATTATAGTTACGTTCGCGTTTGCATCCAAACACCATCGAAGTCTTTTACTCCCTCGGTCCTAGTACGTTCGCTCTTGTTTATAAGGCATTTAGTGTATGTCACCGGTCAAACTTTATAAATTTTAGTCAATAATTTAACTAACATTTTTAACTATTATAACACAATCTTTATACCATTAGATTTGTAATCAAACATACTATCCAACAATAATAAGTTTATAATCATAAATAATATAATATAACATAAATACATGATCAAAGTATAATTTAGAAGATCGTGCCATAATCTGTTCGGTGGGAGTAGTATATAAGAGCAACAGTCGGCTGCTGGCTGTATGAATTCTTGCAGCCTGTCTCTAAGCCCACCTATACAGTAATTACATCTTCTATATTAATACATAGCCCACTTGGCTCTCACAAAATTTCTTGGTTCTTATGTCCAAGCCGGTTGTAAATCTCTCTCATTCCCTCTCTCTCCTCCACTTCAACATACAACCCAGCTACAGCCATTTACTATACTTGCTTTAAGACGTAATCATCTCTGCTTTAAAGACAACGTATTTAATTCTCTCTCTCTCGATACCAGTACTACTACATCGGTATACGCGTGTCTAGAGAGAGCACGCCTTATATTAGGAGACTTGAATAAAAAAATGCTTACGTATTAGGACGGAGGAAGTACCGAACCAGAGGAAGTGTTGTGCTATGTCTACGATGGAATCAGGTCACGGTCATGGCAACTTTTGTTGTTTGCCCACTCTAGCATTACCGATGCGATTTCAACCGATTGGGATGGGCTCACTCACAGGTCACTACTTCAAACCATGTTGATGGGCTCAACTCTATCAATATCCCTAAATAAGGTTCCTAATTTCTTGTTTTACCTTTTCCCATCATAATCTAGGGGTATTCTATCTATTTCACCTGACAAAATTCGAACAATATTGTTACTACTTTATACAAATCAATGGTACTAAAATCCATAAATTCAAATATGTTAATTCAAATTTAAAAGACCTTTGTTCATCACATCACATAGTACACCACAACATTAAATTCATAAATATGAAACATATATATAGGAATGAATCAATTCTCTCCTCCGTTGCCATCACCACCACTAGCCTTAACTACCCCCACCCATTGCACCACTTGATCCATTAAAACTATTGTTGAACAACACCGTCCGCTAAGGTACAAGTTGAGCCCTCGTTCAGGCTAGGCACTCGTGAATTGAAAACTAAACCGAACCGAATCAAAATGTTGGTTTTTTTGGTTTTCAGTTTCGGCTTCAGCTTCTATGTCTCGGAGTTTCGGTGCTCAGTCTCGGTTTCGGTTTGAGGAGGCAGAAGAGCCGAGCAACCGCACAACCGAAGAAAGGTTACGAACTCGAACGTATACCAGGCAGCCCACGTCCCCGTCCCCTCAATGCCCCAAACGAGCCCACCTGGTCTCTGCCCACCTCTGTGCCATCCCAATCCCCCACCCGGTCCCTCAGTCCTCACTAAGTCACGAGAATGCTCGTGCGCAGCTCCCTAGTCTGGAAAAATCCCTAACCCTAGCTACATGGCACGACGGCGCCCGAGGACGCATCAGCAACGGCGTGAGGCGGGAGGCGCGACCACCGGTAGCGCGGGGCTCTGTTGCGTGAGCAGCAGTAGTGGCACAAGCAGGCCACCCCAGCAGCTTGCAGCCACGCACACAGGGTCGCTGAGGCCGAGCTGAGCTCTTGTTCTTCTCTTGTGTAGCGTATTCTGGTTTTTTCGGTTTAAACCAAAAAACCAAACTAGAAATGCGAAAACAAAGTTGTCGGTTTTGGCAAATCTGCAAACCGATTGGGCATTACTTTTTGGAAACCGATTAAACCGAACCGAAAAATGTCTGTTAAAACCGAATGCTCAGGTTGAGCCCTCGTTGGCATCACATATGCTTTCACATCTGGCTCTAAAGTGTTAATATCACGTAACAAAATTTTCTATTATTGCTCCCACATCTACTCAATGTCAGCCTTGCATTGTTCTGCCTCCATCTTGCACTCCTCCATTGAGGCCTTGCACTCCTCTAGTGAGACCTTGTACTCCTGTTCCTTCCATCTCTCTTCATTCAATTTTCCTTTTCTCTAAAATGAGGTTTTGGAGGACCTTTTTGTAGGGTCCATCATCCCCTCTGCTCTCTAATTTCTCCCTCGCGTGATGTGGGTGGCCAATGGTGGAGGGAAGCTAGGAAGGAAGCCGCCAGTGGGGGGAGACCGCTGTGAGTTGGAGGCCAGTGGTGGTGTCAGGAGTGAGGCTGCCTATGGGTGGAGGCCGGTGGTGGTGGAGCCATGAGATAGGCCGAGCTAGGACTACAAGGTGGAGTGTGCGCCGGGAGAAGGAGCGTTAGGAGAGGGCACGTAACTCGTAAGGCAAGGGGGCGTGGGGAGAGGGGGCGCCGTGCCGGGAGTCGATGCCGCAGTGGGAAGGTAGCCGCACACGGAAGGGCAGATGCAGATGCGGAGAGGGGGTTGAGGTTGTGCCAGGATGGAGTCAAAGTCGGGAGAGGACGTAGCTGTCCGGTGGACAACGCATCAGAAAGGGCTGATGTGGTCGCCGAGGAGGTAGCTGGCACTGGAGATAGCGGATCTGCGTCGGGAGCAAGGAAACATGTGGGAATGGAGGGAGGCCATGGCGGATCTGACGGTCGAAGACCGATTGTAGCGGCCGACGTGGCTAGGAATGCAGCACAAACCGGAGAGCGAGGAAACGAGCAAAAAAGAAATATGTACAAATGAAAAAGGAATCTGTACGGCACAGGTCTTTCCAACCATATAGGAAAATAGAAATAGGGGCCCTTAAAAGTCTTTAGGAATGAAGGGAAAATTTGAGGACCTATAGTTGGCACACACTCCCCACCAAACTAGATTTTTATGGGGAACCCACCGGCTGCCTGCTAAACGAAGGGCAAGGCTGCACCCTCCACCCTCGGCCTCCATGGTCATTGAGGTGACTGCATGTCCATGTTGGCTCATCCACGCATGGATCGATCTGGTCACATGAGAGCCTAACATGCGCATCAGAGCACATTAGTCCTTGTAAATCACAGCAAGTATATAACACAAAAGAGCAAAGTTAAACTGTTGCCATGACAAGAACCAGAGATAGATATGTGGTACATTAACAAATCTGTTCATCTTCAAGTCATGCTCTTAGGTACGACGTGTGTTTAAAAAAACCATATGCTTCCAGATCCCTAAAACTGAAGGACGCAGAACTTACACGTCTGATGGTGCTATTTTCCATGTTCAATTCATACCAAAACTTGGGCATTGTCACATTGAAATACTTAGAAGACCTTTTTTTTTTCTCTCATCTAACATCGCCGGTGGTAATTAGAGTGGCCCTTTTAGAGGTAAGATGGTGGAAGCTACTGAACACTTGAGGTTGAGGCAACAGTCCTTTTGTCAGCTGAGTGGAACTTAACAAACACAATGGAGAACCTGCATATTGCTGCTTCCATTTCCTGCAAATGAAGTGTGCTGTGTCCTCTCGATCCGTGGCAGAAATGATGCGCCAACGGCGAGCGTCCCTCCCCCGATCCGTGGCAGAAATGATTGTCCCTCTCCCTATCGGCCGCCACGCCTTTCGGCGTGATCTCCCAGCTGATCGAGCCACTGATGGAGGAGAGCTCGGCTCTCTGGCTCAGCAGCTGCAATCAGGTCGTTTTGAGCTCGTCAGCAGACGTGTGATGGGATGCTGCTATTCTAGGACTGGGTAGTGCTGCTGCCTAGTAGACTTTGGGCCTGGGTCGCCTAAAGCTGGGCGCACTGTCGAGGTCGAGGAGGTATAGATTATGGACCATCAAATGTGTGTCACTGCTTGCATTTCGCACATAGACTAGCGACTCGGGAAGAAATTTACAGGCATGCTGTAGGATCATGATCCATTTTCTGCATTAAAGGTGCTGGCTTTTAATCGGATGGCACGCACTTGTAGGGTATTCATACAGCTTTGAACCGAGGTCACCGCACTCGATCAAGCTCTCCAAGCAAGTGCTGCCGTGGTTTGTGGACGTCGCGCTCGCTCCAGTGACCACTTTACTGCTCTGGCACCATGGATGTGTTAGTTCTGCTGGATCGACTGGGCATAGATCAGTGAGTGTACCTCTTCTATTCGGGATAAAACGGCATATAGATCATGAACTAGATAGAGAAACTAGAGAGAGATAAAGAGAATAGAGGTCCATACCTTCGGGCTTGGCAGAGGAGGAAGAAGTCGTCATGGCAGTGGCAACGCAGTGAGGGGCGACGGCAGCGCGGTGTTAGAGGCAAGGTGCGGCGGTGCTTCCCGTCACTACAGCGTGCCCGCGATCGGATAGGGCCTTCTAGGGTTTGTCAGTGGGTTAGTGGCATCAACCAACCTCGTTCCCCCATCTTTCTCTTTTTATAGCGCTGTGTGATAGGGGCTCACCGACCAGGAGTCGGTTGAGCGCCCCCGATCAGGACACGGTTAAGGGGTCCGACTCGATCGTTGAATCAAGTTGGATAAGATCAATCCTAACATTCTCCTCCTTGATCTCATCTTATACTTTAAGCTTAGTCTTAAACTTAGAATACTTAACTTAGCACCCATTTCATTACAGATTAATGTATAGAGCATGCCTCGTCATAATAGTCAACACTATCAGATTAACATGCTACAATACATATTTCTATTTTGAAATATATCTTTAACTTATTCTAGGCCCTTAGCATCCAGAAATCATAGACTTTCCCGTAAACCCATGTCGATTGTGTGTTCTCTGAACGCACTGGGTGGTAAGCCTTTGGTAAGCGGATCCGCAAGTACTCGCTTGGTACTTATACGCTCAATGCTTTCAAAATAATTCTGGATTTTCTCCTTTACAACATATAATTTAATGTCAATGTGTTTGGCAACACACTTGACCTGTTGTCATATGAGTGAACTACTTTAAATGGTTATTGCTATTGTCTACCATTGTTAATTCTGGGTACAAATTCCCTTAACCACTTTTGCTTGTCTCTGAAGCCTCATAACAAGCTATACTATGAGTATGCTTCATTGATGATACCACAACTATTTCTTTGAAGTTTTTTCACAATAAAACTCCAACTGCGAGTGTTAGCAACTACCGTGGATTTTACTATACATCTCGCTGAAGTTTAACATTTGTACCCATAACTATTTGAGAGTACTTATTCTGTCTTACTCAGCATGAGGCCTATAATACTTCGCAAAGTTGCAAGACATTCTTAACTCCATTCCAATGATCTATATTTGGACTAGACTTTTACCAAAACATCCCGGATACGTGAGCTACGTCAGTGTAAGTACTTACTTGTACACTCATTAAGCTTCCAACAGCTGAAGCATATGAAACCATGTTCATTTGTCGATCTTATATTGGTTCTTGGAACACTGAAGGTTCCCAAATCTATTACCTTTAACTATAGAAATAGGCGTAGGTTTACTCGCATGCATACTTTATTTCTTTAGAATATTTTTTAAGTATGCCTTTGCGATAGTCCTAATATCCCTTTTCTTATATCTTGGTGAATTTGAATTCCTAGAACCAATGATGCTTCACCAAGATTATTCATATTGAAACTTGAGGACATGAACTTTTTCTTCTTCAATGGCAAATTAACATCACTACTAGTGAGTAGGATGTCATCTATACACAGGATGTGAAAAATGAATTATCTATTCTTGAACTTTGCATAAACGCTATTGTCCTTCTCATTCTCTTTAAATCCAAACTTTCTTATTGTTTCATTAACTTTAAATACTACTGTCAAGAGGCTTGTTTTAACCCATAAACGGATTTCTGCAGGAGGCATCCTATACGTTCTTTTTCTTCCATGACAAAACCTTTAGGTTGTGCCATGTAAACGTTTTCATACAAATCCCTGTTGAGGAATACCATCTTTACATCCATCTAATGTAACTCTAAATCATAATGTGCCACTAACGCCATTGTGATTCTAAAAAAATCCTTACATGAGACCAGAGAAAAAACTCTCACTGTAATCTATTCCTTCTCTTTGCGTAAAGCCTTTTGTTATAAGTCATGTTTTATATCTTTTCATATTCCCTTTAGAGTCACATTTTATCCTATAGACCCATTTATAGCCTACTGTTTTGGCTTCATTAGAAATTTCTTCTAAGTCCCAAACATTATTGGTATTCATCGAATTCATTTCAGCTTCCATAGCTTCTTGCCATTTAGACGAGTGAGCACTTCTCATGGTTTTTTTCAAATGAGGTGGGATCACCCTTCATTTGATTTTTTTCACTAACATAGACTTCATAGTCATCAGAAATAGTTAGTTTTCTAATTCTTTGAGACCTTCTAGGGCCTCAGCTACTGGCACTTCTTTCATATGGTGCTGTTGTTGTTTTTCATTGCCAAGCGACAATTGATTCTACAAGCTCCTATATTATAAGATTCTTGTTTACATTATTCGCCTTTTTTAAGAGCTAACAACAGGTGTTGTATAAGTCATACAACATCAACAGGTATTGAGAAATTCATTGTTCTCGAATCACTGGAGTGGGCATGCAGTCCCACTTCTCTTCAAGTCTTAGGTCTCTACATACCATGTCTCCCCAGATTATGCCATCTTCTGTAAAGATAGTGTATCTTCAAATTTTTTATTTGGGTTTAATCTGTTAAAACCTCATATGGTGCTTTAATCACCGTCTTAATATCTTTGAGGCTTGTCCAGTATGAATTCTAGCTGACTACGCTATCTTCCTATCGGAAGTGTAAAAGGTCCAGGAATTTAACTATTTCTCCGCTTAGGGGTATCATTATTATGACCGTTGTACTCCTCCGACGTTCATCTTAATTAATCTTTATCTCGCTCTTAATGGAGAGTATCTTTCTTAATTGATCTTTATCTTATCTTTAATTGATCTCACAACTCTCCCCCTCGAAATATGGCATATTCTTTCTGCCATAATTTCGAAAACCATTCAGAACTCCTGTGAACGAGGAGACACTTATGACTTACTTCATTCACATGATTATGTCACGCAAACGAAGTTATTTCTTAATTCGTATGGGAGTACACTTTCCTCATTCCACTTCAAGAACACAATGAAGTCCTTTATTAGCCGTACTTTTGCAAGTTACGCTCACATGTTTTTCTTATCTTTTGGTTCGTATGCAACTTTCTTTTGTCCTTAACCTCATTTCATGTTATAATGATGCTACAAGGAAAGATTTCAATTATTCATTTTCTAATTGATGTCCTCAGCTCAGTTGATAGATTCAACCTGTCAAGCCTTTATTTTTCTCTTTTCTTTCGATCCACGTCTAATGACTCCATCTCAGTGGCCATATTATATATTCAAAAAAGTGCATTCCACCATTGCTAGATTACTCCGCAATGAGTTACTCAATTAGAGTGTCCGCATACATTTGTAAGGAGTCAATTAACTGGCTTTTCACCTTTTTGAGATTTAGCAATGGTGTAATTTTAGGATTGCTCCCCTTATGGCCTTCAACCCATTGAGTGCTTCATGACCATGACACAATAAAAATGCATGGTCAATACTAGGATAGTATAAGAGCTACCGCAAACTTCTCTCGCTATTCGAGATACACAAAAACACATGAGTCATCACATAACTTCTCCCGCCATGCAGAATTGACTAGCATAAGTACTATGCCAAAATTTCTCCCGATCCGGGATAATTCTCTAAATGGGACTTAAATACCAGAATTAGCTCTCAGGACACAGGAAGTGTTTGAACATTCAAGACATTAATTTCAGAAATAAATCTGAATACTCTGTAACACACATGTCATGTCTAATTTGACTTATTGCAACTCTTATCATAATGATGGAAAAATATAATATTTACAGTAATGAAAACTTAGTCACGACGACTAAAACATTCACTTATACTTCATTTTCCAATTAAATCTTTCCATTGGTTCCAATTTAATCAGAAAATTAATAAATTAAGCAACAAGGGAAACTTAAGTGAGAGAATTGCTAAGACTCATTTTGACCCAAAACAGCCCTGAATTGGCTCAACTCATTTTGGGCCAGTTGAGTTCCCTTTTCACATTTGTCGTACCGACCAAAAAGCAGAATGGTGCAAAACCTTTTCCTTCACATAACCCAGCAGAGCAGCCCGTTGGCTTGCAACTGAGTGATCTCGTTGGCCAAAATTAAAACATACAAGGTGCTTCTGCATTAATTCTACATCACCATTGGGCAGAAAATTAAATTAATACATAAAACTCATAAGTAAAAAATTATAATATTGCTATCATCAACTTTGGTCAGAAAATAGCAATATCATAAATCCAATATTCTTCTACATTAATTCTACATCACCGTTGGACAGAAATAGAACTAATGCATAGGAAAACTCATGAATAAACTTATAATATTGTTATTATCAATGTTGGTCAGAAGAATAACAATACCAAAATTCAACTTAAACAAAAATGACTACTCCTCTAATTAAATTTTCTCATTGGTTCTAATTTAATTAGAGGTTAAACATAGTCATAGCAGCGGAAAAATATATTCTACTTATTCAGATGCATTCCTGGATCCTTATCTACTCTCTGAAGAATTGATCACGTTGGTGCAAAGTGTATTAGAGATTTAAACTTCAAACTTAAACTCATAAATAAAAATTATAATATTATTATCATCAACGTTGGTCAGAAAAATAACAATACCATAATTTAACTTAAACAAATATGACTACTCCTCTAATTAAATTTTTCCGTTGGTTCTAATTTAATTAGAGGATTAAACATTAACATAGCAGCGGAAACGTTAAAATAAAATACATTCTTCTTGTTCAGAAGCATTTATTGTACTCATCTACTCTCTAAAAATTTTATCACATTGGTGGAAAATTGACCAGAGATTTAAACATCCAAATTTCACTAAAAATCATCCAAACAAATGCTTCTGAAAAAGAAAAACTGAAAACTTTGCTGTTGTGCAATGTGGCCCGGCCGAGGAATCGGCCCACGGCCCATTAGCACGTGCTCGCGGCGCTCCCCGCGCCCAGGCCGTAACTGGGCCTGGGCCAGGAAACTTACTTCCAACTTGGGCCGAAAGAAGCCCGTGCCCAGCCAGCCGTTGGATCCGATCCGACGGCCATGCGCGCTGCGCGATGGAACAAAACCCGCAGCCGGCCTCTACCCCTAAAAACCCTAGGTCATTCTCCTTTCTCCCCCTTGCCTCTCTCTAGCCTGACGGCGCCTAAAGATGACGGGGCGGTGGCCGCGCATGGCAGCTAGAGGAGGATACGGCGCCGTCGCGGGCCCACTCGGTAGAGCGCGCGCTCCTATTTGGTAGAGCGCGCTGCCTTCGAGTGGCCTTGCGTCGGCGCCCTGAGCCCGCGTGCCTATGGACATGGCGTGGCGGAGCCTGCCAGCGAGCCAGCGGCTCAGTCGGCCGTTTCTTCCCGTGCAACGGCGGTTGCGACAGCGGGGAAGGAACCCAGGTAGGTCCTTTCCTTCTCTCCGTCCTATGATCTAGGGTTAGGGTTTAGGGAAACATGGAAATCTTTCATCTCCTTCTAATTTCTTTTCACTTTTCTACCTAGACTCGATCTGCACACTAGATTAGAGCTTTGATACCATTGTTAGTTCTGCTGGATCGACTAGGCATAGATCAGTGGGTGTACCTCTTCTATTCGGGATAAAACAACATAGATCATGAACTAGACAGAGAAACTAGAGAGAGATAAAGTGAATGGATGCCCATATATTCGGGCTTGGCAGAGGAGGAAGAAGTCGCCATAGCAGTGGCGACGCAGTGAGGGGCAACAACAGCGCGGTGTCGGAGGCGAGGTGCGGCGGTGCTTCCCGTCACTGTAGCGCGCCCGCGATCGGATAGGGCCTTCTAGGGTTTGTCAGTGAGTGGGTTAGTGGCATCAACCAATCTCGTTCCCCCTACCTTTCTCTTTTATAGCGCTGTGTGACAGGGCCAGCCGACCAAGAGTCGGTTGAGCGTCTCCCATCAGGACATGGTCAAGGGTCCGACTCGATCGTTGGATCAAGTCGGATGAGATCAATCCTAACAGGATGCTCGCCCCGTTGACAATCCTCATTATAGCTATAGTGGCTCTTACTCCTGATCTTGTTTATCGTGTATTACTGATGGAAAACATGGACTGGAACTGTAGAAGCAGAAGCTGTTGTGACGTGAACTGTAGAAAACGGACGTCATCGCCGGAGAAGTCGATGCCACCATGGAAGGCACCTCTCCGAAGAGACGAGGCCTCAACGGGGGTAAGCTCTTGTGGGCATGACCTCGACCCCCACCTTCTTTGCAATACACTGTCCTCTAGCTCGTGAAGCTCGTGATATTCTGGATGCTTCCAAATGTGACGTTCCTTTCCGTGAATTTGGTATTGTGTTGATGTGCTGCCTGATTGGTTGATGATTGCGTATCGAATCCGAAGCTGGTGAGACAATTGCCACAGCCCGTGCCACACGCTGGACCAGCGGATGATTTTTACTGCCAAAAAGACAGGGCTCTCCTGCTCTGCTCGTACGGCTGCGCAGCTAAGCTCGCGCTCTTGCTGCCGTCTCCCTCCCCCTGCTCCTTCCATGGATCCGGACGCCGAGGTGGACTTCGACTTCTCGCCGTTCCTCATCCGCTACAAGAGCGGCCGCGTGCGCCGCCTCATGGGCACGTCCAGGGTCGACGCCGGCGCGGACGCCGCCTCGGGCGTCACCTCCCGGGACGTCGCCATCTACGCCGCCGGAGCCGGAGCCGGCCTCGCCGCGCGGCTCTACATACCCAGCGACGTCCTCCTCGGTACGCCAGAGAAGAAGCTGCCCGTCCTCGTCTACTTCCACGGCGGCGCCTTCGCGGTCCACTCGGCCTTCTCCGGCGCGCACTCCCGCTTCCTGAACGCGCTCGTGGCGGCGGCCCGCGTGGTGGCCGTGTCCGTGGACTACCGCCTCGCGCCCGAGCACCCACTGCCCGCCGCCTACGACGACGCCTGGGCCGCGCTCGGCTGGGCCGTGGAGAGCTGCGGCGCGGGGCCGTCCTCGTCCGGCTCCCGACCGGACACGGTGGATCCGTGGCTGGCGGGGCACGGCGACGCTGCGCGGCTCTTCGTCGCGGGCGACAGCGCCGGCGCCAACATCGCGCACAACGTGACGCTCAGGGCCGGCGGCAACGGGGCGCGGATCGAGGGGATGGTGCTCCTGCACCCGTACTTCCGCGGCGGGGAGCTCTTGCCGTCGGAGGGCACGGACCCCAAGTTCCTGCAGAGGGCGGAGCGGGCATGGGGCTTCATGAGCGGTGGACGGTACGGGATCGACCACCCGTTCATCAATCCTCTGGCGTTGCCGACGGAGGAGTGGGCGAAGCTCGGCTGCCGGCGTGCTCTGGTGACCGTGGCCGAGCTCGACATGTTTAGGGACAGAGGCCGGCGGTACGTCGATGCGCTGAGGGGAAGCGCGTGGGCGGGGGAGGAGGCTGTGCTGTACGAGACCCAAGGCGAGGGGCACGTCTACTTCATCGACAAAGTTGGAGGCGACGGCGAGAAGGCGAAGATGGAGATGGCGGCCGTCGTGTCGTTCATCCATCAGAGCAGCTACTCCGTCTGTGTCGAAAAAGAGAGTCGCCATGGGAGTCAGGCTGGCGAAACTTTGTCAACCGGTTTATAGAAAATATGTACAACATTTATATCTCTAAATAAATTTATTATGAAAATATATTCAACGATCTACCTAATGATACTAATTATGTATCATAAATATTAATATTTTTTAAATATATTTGATCATAGTTAAAAGTTGCTGATTTTTTAAAACGAGAATGATTTTTTTTTTGACAGAGGGAGTAGGCAGGATCCACCTGTGTCGTTTATCAAACCAAAAGCTTTTGTGGGATGCAATACTCGGATACTCCTACTGTCCTTGAGTTACGTATTTCCATTTCTCCAAAGTGTTGTGGAGAACTAAATAATGATTCCATGCCCAATTGGAAATTGGAATGTTACGAGAGTTCCCTACGGTTGAGTCATGTTCTTTGTTTCTTTATCGAAAGATACAAGTAGTGCACGCGAGTGCAGTGGTTATATGATTTTCCATTGAGAAATGGGTTCAGATGATGACGTCGAAACGGGCCGTTGAGCAAATCGGCAACAACCACGGTATTGGCACTCCTGTTGTAGTGTGCGATAAACCATCGGTCGTCCATGACAGCTACTTCCTCCGTGCCAAAAAATAATAATAATAAGCATACATGATACATCTCACTTCCTGATAAGTCAAATTTTTAAAAAATTTGACCAAATTTATATATTTATGATGTATAGTAATTAGCATTAGACTGAGCATGGAGTATACTTCTATAATAAATTTATTTAAAGATAGAAATGCTAATACTATTTTTGATATTTTTAGTCAAACTCAAAAAAGTTTGAGAGTACATGCGCCCATACGCCCAAGAATCTGTTTGATACCAGAACTAATTATTGTTAGCTACTAAAAATTTGGACCATGTGATCCAAAGAGGAAAACAACGACCAAGAGATCGGTCCCGTGTTGCCCCTGGGCGACATGGACAGCAAGCCCAACCCTTGGCACCCAACCCTTCCTCTCTCTTCTTTCTTTGCTTCCATCGGAGTGTGCCACCGGAGCTCCGTGCGGCCATGATGACAACAGTGGCAGGGCAATTAGTAAATCTGGATGGTGAAACTCACACTAAGAAATGCAATAAGTAAATTTGGAAATATAAATGGCTTAGAAAACACAAACTCCAGCACGACGTTGTTTTTCATGGGGTATTGTATTGGAAAGCTCACACTTTCCACTTGTCCTCTCTGGAGCCCCTCACATGGATGCCCTAATCTTCACTTAAGCGCATATGATGGCTAGAGCACAAATGAATGATATTCAACTCAACTATAGCTTCCTCAAACCCAATTCACTCCAAATTGTTGGCCAAGGGAGTATATATAGCTTGCATGCGCCAACTAGATGTTGGGAGCTTAGGCTGTAAAAGCCAGACACACCAAATAGTAGCTCCGATGACCTAGAGAAATCTGGTTCCCTCTGCACACCAACTAGTCATTTTTTACCATTTGAATTAATCTCTGGTGGTTTGTTCGGTGCCTCGCGAAGAGATCCCTATGTTCACTGGGAGTGCAACCCTCTATGATTGAAATGCCGGCGCATTCTCAGCTACATCCACTGGGCCACTGGAGAAATCTGGTGCACTGTTATGCCTTTCGCATGCAACACCTAAGCTCCGGTGCATGCATCGAAAAGAGATCCAGTGCTCTCTTCAGCTTCATCCACCTGCCACTATTGCAATTTTATTTCGATCATCTGGTAGTCTAGTAACCACACTGAATTATGATGTAGTTGCTTCCTTCTCTTCCTTGGACTGTTCCCACCAGGGAACTCCGGTGACACCACCAAAGAGCACCAGTGAACACCGAAAGCTTGGGTGCACCTCTCCGCTCATCTGAGTGCATTTGTCTGCATCCAATTTTCCAGGCTTCACTTGTATGATGTCTTAAGGTTTTTTGCATGTCTTCTAGGGTACGCAAGCTTCTCTCTAATCTTCATTTGAGGTGTTGAGTAACTCAATCTTCACCGTACCTGTCACAGAACCTCCTAATTATGATGACCCACATGTACCTGTCATTGTCATAATGACCTCTGACAGCCGTACTTATATTCCTCATAACCTAAAGGCCTGCTTTCCTCCGAACAGGATCCAATTACAGGAGTATTGCAATATTACAACAGTTTATTCAAAATACCATCAGAGTAAAGGAGCGGAAGTCTTACATAACTTAAGTTTACAAACCACAATTTTCAAACCTCAAACCATACGTAGCATTATTACAAACCAGTAGTAGTGGAGTATCAGTAGTAACTTTATTACAACACCGAAACGAGGTGCCTTGCCCAAAGGCCACACAACCTACTCGTCGTCACTTTCTTCAACGACAACAGTCATGAAGCAAGGCTCAAAGCAGACTTGCTCATGAACCGCACCTGCAACAAGGGTTTAACAAACCCTGAGTATGGAGAGTACTCAACAAGACTTACCTGACTAAGAGAAAGACTCCAAGGGCATGCTAGCTTTAGAGAAATCAAAGTACGTGTATTCAAGAATCAAACTTATTTTGCAGAAACACTTACTAGAGTAAGTCCTTGCTTTCAACATTTTATTTTTATCATTGATGGTTCATTAACCAATTCTAAGTGATCCTAATCTAGATCAAAGTAATTCTCATCAAGATCTTTCTGATTCTTTCAACATTTTCCATTTGTTAACTACGATGTTGGTGCAAGGTCAAGACTCCTTTCTCGTGGAGTAACGACGATTCGAACCGCTTGATTTACCCAGCTGGGGCTTCCTAACCACACGACATATGTAGAACCGAATCTTGCATATATCAACTCTTATTCCGGTAAGCCAAAACCAGAACGTGTCAATCGCCACCCGAGAGCACAGTACTACTCGAACCTGGCCCAATTCTAGCCCCGAGGGTACACGCTACTCTCGTCATCTCTTCACTCCCAGTGCGAGGTTAGACATTCTCGTGATGGAATAGCCGAAGTAAGGCTTACCCAACATGGGTACATGGCTAGTACTAATAAAAACTCCATGACTCGAGGGCCAACAACGTACAGTCCTTAACTAATAAGGCGGAAATACTACATTGAGACTCATTTCCCAATGCAAGTTAGCAGTGGCTAAACCACCCGCCCGATCTTCCAAGTTCATTCTTATATTTCATTATTCATCAAGTATGCCATCATGGCCATATAAGCATTTCATTTTAAAAGTCTAACTTAATAAGCATAGCGAAGCATACTACGCATTTGTGCGTAAAACATGTATCAAGGTTGATATCACAACAATCAAGGATGATAATGCATCAATTGGGTTATCACTCAATTCCTAATTACATAATGTAGTAAACCATAGTACCAGTGATAAAGATTTGTAAAAACTCAAGGAAGGGTTTAAATGCACCGGGGCTTGCCTTGCTCAGACGAGACGACTGGTTCGGGCTCAACAACTCCGATGTCCGGTCTAGAACCCACTGAAGACAGCTCTTCTCCGGAGGCTTGCTCAATAACGTCGACTTCCTCAAAAGTGGGAACTATACGAGCATAAGACATGTTTCAACATGATGCGGTGATAAACATGATGCTTAATGATGACATGCCACGGTTAACAACTTGAGTATAACTTTCCTTCGCAGTACATTTGCAACACAACAGAACCTACTAACTAACAACGATTACTTAAGCAACACTAAAGCTTCTTAAAGAACATGCTACTCCCGAGCGCAACCAAGTGATTAAGGCGCCAAGGATCATTAAGGGTTAGTGACCCAAGGTCATCACTCAATCAAAAGAGCACACAACACTTAAAGTTATTGATTTAACATTTAATAAATCACTTAAATAATTAAGGCATAAATTAAGAATAAATTAAACTTCATCTAAATGAGCTCAAACGTTTTCTATAGATTAATCATGGTCTAAAACAGTGTCAAAATAAATTTCATGATTTTTGGATTAATATTTTAATTACTAAAATTCCTGGAAGTTGCATTTAATATTTAATTGAGCTAATTAAATAACTTAAAAAAAGTAATCGATATTGGCATTTTATATTTTTTCTAAATAGTTTACACCTTAAAAAGTTTACACAAAAATTTTCACTATTTTTGGAGATCTGCAAAAATTCTATTCAAATAAACAAATACTACTATTTATATTTTTGAAAAAGAAAAACAAAACCGCAACTCGAGCCGACTCCTCTCTTCTCTCTCGGCTCGGCCCAGCAACGCACGCAGCCCACCCGCGCGCAGTCGCCCGCGCCCACGCTTGCAGCCCACCCGCGCTCGCCTGGCCCGCTCGCTCGCGCGCGCTCTCCCTCCCTCTCTCTCTCCCGCCCACTGACAGGCGGGGCCCGGTCGTCAGCCCGGGTCAACCCCGGCTGCAGCGGCGTTGACCGACGGCGAGCTCGCCGACGGTGAGCTCCCCGACGACACGGTCTACACCAACAGCTTCGCCTCCCTCTGCCGAACACGCTGGTGCCACCCCGGCCCACTCTAGCGGTTCCTAGCATCAACGTCAATGATGGCGACGACGGCATGAACTCCGGCGACGGCGGAAACGACGGACGACGACCTCTACAACGGTAGAGACTAAGCTGAGGAGAGCATCACACTCAGAAGCTCACCCTGCACGTGCTGACACGCTTCGCCGAGACGGAGAGGCAGTGGGGTGGACGATTCACAGCGGCGGCGCTCCGGTGAGGTGAGCTGGCGGCGGAGATGGCATTCCGACGCGTCTGGGGTGGTAGAGTACAAATTAGCAAGCTTATGAGCACCACGGCATCAAGGCAGTTCTAAGCGTGAAGACGCTACTAGCCGAGGCTCACCGTAGCAGGCTGTCGACGACAAGGTGGGTGCGGCGGAGCTCTGACCGGAGCTAAGGAAGACGGAGCTTCGGAGGCCGTTTGGGGTGGCGAGGTGGAGCGATGGTTAGCTCAGATGAAGCGTGGGGTTGTGGCGGAGCTGGGTGCAAGAGGGAGTAGCTTGCGGTGTAGTGGTGGCGATGAATTTCGCCGGCGAAATTCAACGGCGGCGACGGCTAAACAGAGGAAGGGAAGACGACGACGCGCTCGGGCTTTTAAAGGGGCTTCGACCTTGCTGGCAGTGCTAGAAGGCGCGCGTGGACGAGGTGGCGATCACAAGCTCACAGGAACAACCTGGAAGCAGGCATAGCGGCTCACCGGCGCCCATATCGGCCGGTGGCCGGCCGCCATTGGTCGTCGTTACTGTAGCACCACGCCCCAACACCAAACCCTACATGATATTTTTGAAATTACTCCAAAAATCATGTAGCAACTTAAAAAATTCTCTAGATATGAAATCTTCAGAATTTCAATCTCTACAAGTTTCGTGTTGAAAACTTTTTCAAATTCCAACTGGATTTTGAAATTTGAATTTGAAATCAAAAGGGGACACTTTTCTAGAATTTGGTAGTTCAGAAATTACTTTAAATTTTATATTGAAACTTCAAACACTCCAAACACTAAAGTTGTACATCTAGCCAATACCTACAACTTTTCTATTCAAACCATTTTCAAATTATGCCTTTATTTTGAAACTTGAGTTTGGGGATGAAAAGGGGTCAAATTTGGAATTTGCTTCTTTTTAAAATTGCTCCACATTTTACACTGTAACTTTGAAAACTCAAAACACCAAATTTGTAGCCCTTGAAAATATCTACAAACTTGGTTTTAAACTTTTTCCCAAATTTTGCTTAGATTTTGAATTATTTCAAAAGGGGTAAAATCAGGGTTTTGAATTTAGGGTTTTCGGAAGAATTTCAAATTGAAACTTGTTGCTATTTTAATTGGTGATTATTTACTGATCACACCATCATCCAAGGGCATCATTTAGTGAAGCATCACATGTTTGACCAAATGCCACTCTTGGTTGACCAATTTGACTTTTGAAAATCTTTTAATAATTCCCCAAATTTGAATTCAAATTCGGTAAACTCGCGATAAGTTTTGGATTCCAAATTCAAAGTCAAACTTGAAGCTCCATTTTATGAGTTGGACTTGAGTTCATACCCTACACTTGGCACTAGTGTATAACATAGTCATACACCTCAAATTACGTAGGGCATAAACTAAGTATTTGAGGCGACATTCGAAATTAGGGTTTTCGATTCGAGTTACACAACTCAGAAGCACATCCAACCTAAGAATGTAAACTCTTTTTTGTTGATGCATATCGTAGTTAACCTAATCATGGATGCTTTGAGGTGCAATATGATGACATGGCAAGTTATTTAGGCACTATAACACCCGAGGTGTTACAGTACCCTACCTCAAGTACATCTCTTGTATCCATAAGATTAATTACCTTGCATGAATACCAGTAAACGTTGTTAATCCTAATGGCTATGTTGTTAGTCAACCACCAAAATCACTAAACCCTCGTCCATGTTTCTTACATCAAGTATTTCTTTTACAATGGTATATTCACGCAAGTATGCTATGTTAGATGAGGTGAAATGCACTGTTTTTATTACCTGTAAACAAATCTTTCATGTTCAATCAGGCAATTCACTGTTCAAACAGCGCGATTCTTGTGTGTCCAATCAGGGACAAAACTTGTAGATAATCAATGCTTGCTTGCTTAATGAATTTTCTCTATTCCCTTTCAAATTTGGTTGAGTTAACCACCGTTTCTTTCTGGTTTTGCATAAATTTCTATTGCATGTGAATTAACACAAATCCATATGCTATTTGTTAGTATATATTTTCTTGCAATTTGAAGCAAACATGCTTTTCTGAGTGGCTAAATATTTGCTCCAACTAAACAAATTTGCTCACCACATGTACTTGTGAGTTTTTGTTGACGAGGACTAAGAAATCATTATTGACATAGATTAGAGATGAACTTTTATATAGATGCACGGTAGATGCTCGGTTTAATGAATACCACATGGCCTCCAACTTTTTGGCTAGAGCTCTGAAATGGCCCTGAGTTTATATTAAAGCACACTAATTTCCAATCTCAGCATGTAAACTATCCACGTCATTCTCCACAAAATATCGTACTATTCTCCTCCCTAGCTTACCATTTAAACCTGCAAATTATTCACGTCATTCCTGACTAAATGCCACATCATTTTTCACTAACTTTCAATCTCTTCGCATACAGTACAACATGCAGCAACTTTATTTTAAAAAAAACTCCCCGTAGCAATGGCCAATGGGGGTATCCTTCTAGTTCATCCAATTCTGTAATCAGGAGGATTTGAGGATCTAAAGCTTAGCATCACAACCCAAAGAGCGCACGGACAGAGCTTGGGCGTTTGACGACGCCATGAAGGACGCAATGACTGCTATCATCTGCTTCGTCTTGCCGCTACCATCGGATTTACTGAGGAAGAAGACGTGCCTCTCGCATTGATCCTCGTACAGCACGGCCTCGTCCCCTGCCCAGTGCCCACGCGCTGGCCCTCAGCGCCTCCACGTACCTCCGGCCTCTGTCCCGCATCCTGTCCAGCTCGGCCACGGTCACCATGGCACGCCGGCAGCCGAGCGACACCCACTCCGTCGCTGGCATTGCCAGCGGATTGATGAACGGGTGGTCGATCCCGTATCTCCCCGCCAATGTAATAAATAGCGGCGGTAGCGGCCGCAATTGCGGCCGCAATAGCGGTAGCGGTCCGTTGCCGCAACCGCTACAAGGTAGCGCTCTGAACTTTGCAGTCTGGAACTTTGCGGCTGCTATTCTGAATAGCGGGGCGATATTGCGGCCGCAATTGCACGTAGCAAGCCGCAATAGCGTGGAAGCAAATAACCCTTATGCAGACGGAGATGGTTCAAGTGACCATGAGGCCGATGATGTTGTTGCTTCTAACAATGACAACGAGTGATAGTCCTGTGTACTATTTTATGGCTCATAAGTCATAATATGTTTGTTTACAAACTTTTAATGTGATGATTTAGTGCGTAGAAAAACCATGTTTGTTTTCTTAATTTAAGTATATGAGACATAAGTTCTTTGAGTGCGATTAAATGTCTATTTATACTCATTTTTCATGATATATGTACTTAAAATTATGTGAGATTATTAGGTGCCGCTGTTGGAACTTATCGTCCGCAATATCGCCCGCTACCCGCAATCCGCTACCTCGACACCAATCCGCTACCAACCCGCTATATGCTATTTATTACCTTGCTCCCCGCGCACACGAGCGCCCACCACCGCTCCTCCGTCTCCAACGACCGGCGGGCAGACCGCTCCTGCCTGCCCTCATCGTGCGCGATGTTGCCGCCGGTGCTGTCGCCCGCGACGAAGAGGCGCGCGGGGTCGCCGTGCTCGGCCTGTTAGGTTGATCTCAGAGGCCCAGCCCAACGGCTGGGGCCTCGTTCCCCTGGATCGCGCCCTGATCGGGGGCGCCCAACCGTTCCATGGTTGGTGGGCCCCCGACGCGCTGCGCCATATAAAGGGAGTGGGGGCCGCAGGCTCGCATCACGAGGTTCACCGTGCCCCAAACCCCACTCTACAACCCTAGGCCACCGATCGGCATCGCGCAGTGGCGTCGGGAAGCACCACCGCGCCGCCACCTCTCTACTGCCGCACCACCGTCGTCGGACAACGCCGGTGGAGGCCCGAAGGAAGGCGCGATCTACTTCACCGACACGCCCACGCCATGGACACCTCCGGATCCGCTCCCTCCAACGACGGTTTACCTCCTAAACCCCTAGATCTACCTAGCAAGTTACATCACAGTTTGTTCTTTGTATCCCGATTCCCGTTCGCGCTACTAGTCATAGATCATAGCAAGTTTATCAAAGTCTATCAATGGTATCGGCCGATCTAGTAGTAGATCGGGCTCGGGAATCTTCTAGAACGAACAGCAAGAAACAAGAAAGGGGGTTTTTCTTTTTCAAATCCTAACCCTAGCTAGCGCAAGAACACGGAACCCTAACCCTAAAAGCAAAGAGGAACGGCCGGGGGGGATCCATGCACTTACCTTTTGCCGCGGTCCTCCCCGCACCGCCGCCAGGTCGCCGACGTCCGGGATAAGCACAGAAACCGGCCGGGGGATTCCACGCCGCCGCGCGGCCCTCTGAATCGGCCATCCAGTGAGACAACCGCGGCAAGGCACCGCGCTCGAAATCCCTGGACGGCGGTGCGCTCCACCTTCGGAGAGCGCGCGCACCGGCCAGGGACCTCGGGGCGGCGCCGTTTCTCCTCTCCGGCCACCGCGGGGGCTCTCGTTTCCCTTGCGTTTTCGGAGTGGTGAGAAGACAGAGAAAGGCGAGACAGAGAAGAAGCAAGTGAAAAATGGGCTAGGGTTTCACCGGCCGGCTGCTCCACGGGTTTTGTTCACCCGAAAACGAAGGCCGACCGTCGGATGCGATCCGACGGCTGAGGTGAGCTGGACCGAGATTGAGCCCAGGCGGCTTTCGGCGCTGGGCCGAATGCGCGCCGCCGGCCCAGGTTGCGGCCTGGCCGAGCAAGTCACACCGTGCGCGCATTTGGGCTGGGCCGAAAGCGGTTATGGGCCGAACTATTTTAGCCGAAGCTGAAAAAAAAAGGAAGAAACGCGCTGCTGGGCCAGCGCCCAGCCAGCCCAAATCCGCCGAGCTGGGCCGCAAACGGCCATGGGCCAAACTGGTTTGCTGCGGCCTGATCAAGCACAGTTAAATTTTTTATTATTCTATTTGATTTTCAGAAGCATTTAAATATTTGTTTTGCCCAGTTATTAATCTCTAATAAATTGCACCAACGTGCTTATTACTTAGAGAGCAAAGTCAGCAAGTTATGCTTCTGAAAAAATAGCAAGTTAATTCCAGTTTTCCGCTGCGCAAGCTCTAATATTTTATGCATCTATTCTATTCTGCCCAACGGTGATTAGAATTTATGTAAAGGGTCAATTTTTGTATATCTTGATTTTGACCAACGTTAAATTAAGATATGCAATTATTTTTTCCCAGATTTACTATTCATGTCCTCACTATTTTATTATGTTTAATTTCAGACCAAGCTCTCAATGCGATGCACTTTATTAGTGCAATCCCAAAGCTGACGGGACAGAACTATGTTCTGTGGCGAGAAGAACTTGATGCTGCTCTAGCACTTGCAGAGATAGATTTGGCTCTTCAGGAGCCAAAACCCACCGAGCCAGAGGAGCCCGAAAGGGCCCAAAATGAGACCGATGAAGCTTTTGCTAATCGGAAGCGAGACTATGCTCCCATTAGAGCAAAGTATGATCTTGAGAAATACAAGTGGGAAAAATCAAACCGCAAGTGCAAGATTGTCATCAAGAAAACCATCACAGAGGGCTTAAGAGGTGCCATCCCAGAATGTGAAACAGCAAAAGAATATCTTGAGAAAGTGAAGAATCAGTTCACTGGTTCCACCAAAGCTCATGCTTCCACACTGATCCAGAAACTCACTAACATGAAGTTCACAGGTGGGAGTGTGAGAGAGCACATTCTGAGCATGAGCACCATGGCAGCTAAGTTAGACAAGCTAAAGATGCCCCTGGCAGATGGTTTCATCATTCACTTAGCTCTAAACTCCCTTCCCAAAGAGTATGAGACATTTGTTGTCAATTACAATACACAGCCAGAGGATTGGGATTTAGAGAAGGTGATTGCAATGTGTGTACAAGAAGAAGAAAGGCTAAAGAATGCAAATGGTGGTTCTGTGAACTTTGTCAAAGGAAAGAACAAGAAGCCATTCTACAACAAGAAAGCTCCAGATGCCTCCACCTCTCATAACAAGGGAGGAAACTCTTCACAGCACAAAGCACAGCCAAAACAAGACAACCAGCAGAAGCAGGAGGACCCGGATCGCTGTAGATGGTGCAATGAGACAGGGCATTGGAAGCACGACTGCCCTAAGTTCATGAGACACTGCCTAGTGAAGGGTGAGGACATTATAACTTTTGTTGATGAATCCTTATATCTAAGTTATGCTAGATCCACATGGTGGATTGACTCAGGTGCAACTGTTCATGTTGCTAACTCTTTGCAGAGATTCAATGGAGGGAGAACCCTTCAAAGAGGAGAAAGACAGATTAAGGTGGCCACTGGCGTTGAAGCTGAAGTTCGAGCTATAGGAAATTTATCTCTAGACTTAGCTAGTGGCTTCACACTTCAGCTGCATGATGTTCTTTATGTTCCCTCTTTAGCCAGGAATTTGATTTCAGTATCATGTTTGTCAGACTATGGTTTTGATTGTCATTTTAGCAAGAACAATTGCAAGTTACAATTAAATAATCAGTGTGTGGGTCTTGCCTTCCGACAAGACAAACTTTATTTATTATCTACGTCTGAGAATGTGAATGCTGAATGTAATAATGCTGAGAATGCAATACCCGCAGATGCTAGAAAGAAAAGGAAAAGAATTGATTCCTCATCGAAATTATGGCACTGTCGTTTAGGCCATATTTCGAGGGGGAGAATAGAACGCTTAGTCAAAGAATCAATACTCCCACCACTAGAACTCTCAGAGTTAGAGCAATGCGTTGATTGCATTAAAGGCAAGTTAGCAAAGAACATAAAGAAAGGCGCTAAGCGAAGCACGGGAGTACTAGAATTGATCCACACAGACATCTGTGGACCTTTTCCAGTAACATCTGTGGATGGTTTTGATTCCTTCATCACATTCACAGATGACTACTCTCGTTTTGGATATATATATCCAATCAAAGAACGTTCAGAAGCTTTAGACAAGTTTAAGATATTCAAGGCTGAGGTTGAAAATCAACTAGACAGAAAAATCAAAGTAGTGAGATCTGACCGTGGGGGGGAGTACTACGGTCGACATACCCCTTATGGACAAGTTCCTGGACCTTTTGCAAGGTTCTTACAGGAAAATGGCATAGTAGCCCAGTATTCAATGCCGGGCGACCCACAGCAAAATGGAGTAGCAGAAAGGCGTAACCGTACTCTGATGGATATGGTGCGCAGCATGATGAGTTATTCCACTCTGCCACTGAGTTTGTGGATGGAGGCCTTAAAAACCGCCATTCACATTCTCAACAGAGTTCCGAGCAAGTCAGTACTTAAAACACCGTATGAGTTGTGGACCGGCAGGAAGCCCTCAGTCAACCATCTGCGTGTCTGGGGGAGCCCTGCTGAAGCAAAAGTATTTAACCCGAACATAGGAAAGCTAGACCCCAAAACAGTAAGTTGCCATTTCATTGGCTATCCAGAAAAGTCCAAAGGTTATCGTTTTTACTGCCCTGGTAGACATACCAAGTTTGTGGAAACGAGACACGCTAGTTTTCTAGAAGATTAGATGATAAGGGGGAGCAAGACAGCGCGAGAAATCACCCTTGAAGAGAAGCGGGTGTTTGTGCCCATCCCTATGGTGCAGGAACCCTACTTCACGCTGCCTGTTGTTGTTGGACCTACGCAAGTAGTGACAACACCTGCTGTATTTTCGCCTACGGCTAATTCGGAACCTGTCCTTTCAGGAACCGGATGAACCCATAGTTGATGAACAGCAGCCCCAACAAGATCAGCCTCAAGAACAAGAAATGCCAGTAGCAGAACCTTCTGGCAGACCTCAAAGAGCGAGAAAGTCTCCTATTCCAGATGACTACATAGTCTATGAATGCGAAGAAATTCAGATGGAGGATGAACCTACCTCATTTGAAGAAGCCATGAGGAGCACTGAAGCATCTAAGTGGCAAGAAGCCATGGAAGATGAATTAAAGTCCATGAGTACCAATAAAGTTTGGGACCTAGAGGAAATTCCTGAAGGAGCCAAAACAGTAGGCTGCAAATGGGTCTACAAAGTGAAACGTGACTCCAAAGGGAACATAGAAAGATATAAAGCAAGACTGGTAGCAAAAGGTTTTACTCAGCGAGAAGGGATAGATTACAATGAAACGTTCTCTCCCGTCTCGAGCAAGGACTCCTTTAGAATCATAATGGCCCTAGTGGCACATTTTGATCTAGAATTACATCAGATGGATGTGAAGACAGCGTTTCTCAATGGGGATCTAGAAGAAAGAGTGTACATGGCACAACCGAAAGGTTTTGCTGTGACAGGCAAAGAAAGAATGGGCTGTCGCCTGAAGAAATCCATTTATGGATTAAAGCAAGCATCCAGACAGTGGTATTTGAAGTTTGACAAGACAATCAGGAAGTTTGGGTTTAAAGAGAATGTTGAGGACAATTGCGTGTATGCAAAATTTAAGAATGGGAAATATATTTTCCTAGTACTGTATGTAGATGACATTCTACTAGCAAGTAGTGATGTCACTCTGCTACAGGAAACCAAGAGATTTTTGTCCTCAAATTTTGATATGAAGGATTTAGGTGAAGCTTCTTTTGTCTTGGGCATAAAGATTCACCGAGATAGAAACCGAGGGGTATTGGGATTGTCCCAAGAGGCATATATAGAGAAAATATTGAAGAAATTCAATATGCATAAGTGTAGACCATCACCTGCTCCTATTGTAAAAGGTGACAAGTATGGGGAACATCAATGTCCCAAGAGCAAGTTCGAGCACGATCGCATGCAAGCCGTTCCATACGCTTCAGCTGTCGGAAGCTTACAGTATGCTCAAGTGTGCACACGCCCAGATCTGGCTTTTGTGACTGGGCTGCTTGGCAGATATCAAAGTAATCCAGGTATGGAACACTGGAATTTGGTAAAGAAGGTCTTAAGATACTTGCAAGGTACAAAAGGGCTCATGCTAACCTACAGAAGATCTGATGACCTACAAATAGTAGGATATTCAGATTCTGATTACGCGGGAGATGATAGAAAGTCTACCTCAGGGTATATATTCACTCTCGCGCAAGGAGCCATATCATGGAAAAGCTCAAAACAAACAATAGTCACTGCATCGTCCACAATGTATGCTGAGTTTATTGCTTGTTATGAGGCGTCAGGACAGGTGAATTGGCTTAAGAAATTTATACCCAGTTTGAAAGTGGTCGACAACATCGATAAACCACTAAAGTTGTATTGTGATAACGAGCCAGCAGTGTTGTATGCTCACAACAATAAGTCAAGCAATGCCGCCAAGCACATTGACATAAAATATTATGTTGTGAAGGATAAAATCCGGGATCACGTCATAAGTCTTGAACATATAAGCACAGAAAAGATGTTAGCGGATCCGCTTACGAAAGGCTTACCGCCCAATGTGTTCAGAGAACACGTAGCCGGCATGGGTTTGAAGGAAGGCCTGTGATTCCTGGATAAGTAAGAGGGCCCAAGGCGAGAATCTACCTCTGAACAGAAAAGTGTTTGTGGCTGTCTAATCTAATGGTAATAACTGTTATGATGAAACATGCTCAATACACTAATTTGTGATGATGTGGGTTAACAAAGTGAGAAAGCAGAGATGAGATCAAGGGGGAGAATGTTAGGTTGATCTCAGAGGCCCAGCCCAACGGCTGGGGCCTCGTTCCCCTGGATCGTGCCCTGATCGGGGGCGCCCAACCGTTCCATGGTTGGTGGGCCCCCGACGCGCTGCGCCATATAAAGGGAGTGGGGGCCGCAGGCTCGCGTCACGAGGTTCACCGTGCCCCAAACCCCACTCTACAACCCTAGGCCACCGATCGGCATCGCGCAGTGGCGTTGGGAAGCACCACCGCGCCGCCACCTCTCTACTGCCGCACCACCGTCGTCGGACAACGCCGGTGGAGGCCCGAAGGAAGGCGCGATCTACTTCACCGACACGCCCACGCCATGGACACCTCCGGATCCGCTCCCTCCAACGACGGTTTACCTCCTAAACCCCTAGATCTACCTAGCAAGTTACATCACAGTTTGTTCTTTGTATCCCGATTCCCGTTCGCGCTACTAGTCATAGATCATAGCAAGTTTATCAAAGTCTATCACGGCCAGCCACGGCTCCTGCCCGGACGACGCGCGGGCGCAGCTGGCGGTCGCCACGGCCCAGCCGAGCGCGGCCCAGGCGTCGTCGTAGGCGGCGGGCAGCGGGTGCTCGGGTGCGAGGCGGAAGTCGACGGACACGGCCACGGCGCGGGCCTCTGACACGAGCACGTTCAGGAAGCGGAGGTACTGCGTGGAGAAGGCCGAGTTCACGGCAAAGGCGCCGCTGTGGAAGTAGACGAGGAGGGGCAGCTTCGTGGATGTACCAAGGACGTCGCTGGGAATGTAGAGACGCGCGGCGAGGCCGGTGCCGACGTCGATAACAACGTCCGTGGAGGTGACGCCGGTGGCGCCGTCCGTGCCGGCGTTGACCCTGCGTGTGCCCATGAGGCGGTGCACGCGGCCGCTCTTGTAGCGGATGAGGTACGGCGACATGTCGTAGTCCACCTCGGTGTCTGGATCCATGGCCAGAGAGCAGAGGCCCAGAACCGGCAAGCCGATCGCCGAGGGCAGCCAAGACTGGACAAGTCTGTGTGACGAAGCCCTCCACGCCATTTAATCCGTGCCGGTCTTTATTTGTGAGCGTGAGTGTGAAACACATGACTGCACGGAGTCTTTACTCCCTTGGTCATAGTATATAGGAGTAGTATTTAAGAGCAATTCCACGGTGTTTGGTTGGGGTGGCGGACCCAACACTAGGGTCACTGCGGCCATGGCCCTAGTCTTAGCTCTTAATTTTAGTGCATAAATTATCATTTTTTCTATAATCAAGTACAATTAGCACTAATGTTTAATGCAATGGCCCTAGTCCTTCGCCAATCCTGGGTCCGCCCTGGGGACACTGTAACGTGATTTGATTAGGGCAGTCCCCATGGTTAAAACTATACTTGATGGCCAAGATGACCATGTCAGCAAAACCATCCATCGAAACTATCTCCCTAGTGCATATTTCTTCGTCTCTATCTCTCGTACCCCTAAAAAACACCAGTTAGAATTATCCTAGATCCACCCACAATTAGCTGCTTCACAATCATGACCTTAACTACGTCTACACCACAATATGCACCCAGAAATGCAACACACTAGAAACATACGCACGGGGCCACCCCTTAGCCATTCTCTCTCCTTACTCAACCATATATAACAGTTATGGTTCAATGGATCTGCACCTCCCGCGGCCACATGCCCTCCCTCCACCCCGAGCCCCTGCGCTCGCATCCGTAGCGGTGATGGTTCGATCCCTCCGTTGTCCTTTTTTCTGAAAAAATGAAACACCGTCCCCTCCCCTCCCCCTCCCCGTCTCGCGACTCCAAGAGTGGCCAGCGCAGGGCGCAGACTGGTCGCCCGCCGCCTATGCAGACATGATGAAGGAGGATCACAACGCGACGAAGGAGGATCAGGACATGGCGCAGCTCGTGCTCAACCTCTGCATCCTGGAGCTTCGGGAGAAGGCTCTCCTCTTCCTCTCCAAGGTGAATGATCCCTGGTCCTCTCGCATGCCGACTCCTCCTCTCCCCCATCTCTCCCCACGCCGACTCCTCCTCTCCCCCTCCTCTCCCCCACGCGACGATGAGCTGACGGCCACTAGGTCGCTTGCGGCTAGGACAACATCCCCGCCGGCAGTGGCGGCGGCTAGGGTTAGGATTTCGAGCAACAGTGAGGTGGCATCTCTTCTTTTTCTCCTATTATTTTTATTCTGTCATTTGCTTACATTAATTAATTTCTGGGTATACGTTTGAGAGGGGATATTCATGTATTGTTTCTGGGTGATCCATCCACAGCAAAATCACAGGCAAGTAATGTGGCAATAAGACTCGTCTGTCATAACTTGTGCTTTCGGATCATGTGAATTGTACAGTAATTTAGTTTGAGTAATTCAACACTATTTTACATTAATCCTTTTTTGCTATTTAAAATAAAAGGTCTTTGGCTCAGTGACATTAATGTGTGTTTCAACAGTTCTTTAAATTTGTAAAGAAGACTGCACCTATTTCAGTCTATACAGCTGGCAAAGGATCATCTGTAGCTGGTCTTACAGCATCAGTAAGACAGTAATTCAAGGAGCTGATGCTAGAGTAGTTTTTATTCAATGTGCAGAAAGTGAGGCAGCAAGCTCGGATACAGGGAGGGTGCGTATGATATCTTTTTCAGTCATGGTTTAGTTTGAGGGACAATCTGACCCTCTTGAGTTAAAGTATTTTTTAAAATTTTCTATATAGCCTTTTCGGATTGCACCTTTTCTTTCTAAATGAAGATTGATCTCTGAATGTCATGTGTGATAATTAGTCATGCCAAGAAAAACACTCAGTAGCTTTTGAAAAACAAAAGAATTTTGTAGAACCAACAAGACCATTGAGCTCTTCTGTGAGCTGAATGTTACACGCCTTCCCATCATCGCAAAACAGAAGTTTGTCTTTCACTACCATCACTTAGCTTTCTAAAATTTGTTGTTCTCATAAATAGGGAGTTGCATGTTTAAGATGGAACCTCATGCGGCAAGCTGGCAAGCAGCACTGCATGGTGGAATTCACATGCATGGGGAGGTTCTTCTTGCTGGTACTTCCTGAACTTGAAGCAAAGTAAAATGAGACTATTTGCACTGTCCTATTAGTTTTCGAGGAGACATGTAATCAAAAGAAAGTCTGTCATAGTAGTACCTTGTGCAAATACAGTTGAATTATTTTCCTGGTGGTATAAAGTAACTAGCAGAGTGTATTCATATATTTAGGCAATTACGCTTCCTTTCTTCTCAAAGTATTTGAGACATCGATGTGATTCTAGGACCAGTGATTCAGACCATAAAAAAGGATATTCTGTAGATATAACTTGCTGGAGACCTGGTGTAGCTGCAAATAAACATGTACATTGTCTTTAGTTTCAACTTTCAATCAATTGCACAACTGAATCGCCTTTCAGAAGCATGGTGAATATGTTGGTGGCATAGTGAAAACTCTAGGAAACAAATGATAACACACTTTGCTTCAAGTATGGTGATCCCGTACCGTACATTGGAAAGATGATGAAGATTTGGTCGCAAAATAATGCTAAAAGAGTACTGGGCTGATGAGATTCAGAATTATTTAAGAGGCCCTGTGATGGAAAAGGAGGTTTTTTTTCTGCTTGTGGTGAAGGTACTGGGCTTGCAGATATCAACCCATTGGACTTCTTAGTGCTTAATCATGAAGAAGTTGTACTTTGGCAGGTTTGTACTTGACACAACACTATTTGTTTAATTCAAATTGATGAGATTTATGTGTTGATCTAAAAACTGAACTTAATGGTTTTTGATATGTTTATTCACAATTAAACCCTGTTATGTACCTCAGTCCTATTGAGTGTTATTGGTTGCTTCCAGCATAAGAATTTAGAAACAGTTACTATATTCTGGATTGTTGCAAGAAAAATCTGTATTCACATCCTCTACTGCTTTTGTTTAAAATCTATGTAATTTTGTCTTTCTAGCTTAATTCTTCACTTCTTTAGTGCAGTTCATGGTTTAGTTGTGCTACACTTCAGTTTTTGTTGAAGTCAAGAAGCAAGATTGACTCCTGGCAAAAGGATAGGAAAGAGAAGGAAAAAAAGATCAACTAATTTGATAATATTTACTGTATTTGTATAGAATTCACGATCCATACTTTCTTTTTTTTTTGTTTAGAATTGGTGATGTAACAATAATGCAGAAAGGAAAAAGATGATGTCATCAGTGACGTACAATAATGAATCTTGTTTCATTTTATTCTAAATTATTCTAAACTATGGAAACACAATTGTCATTTGGTTAGTTTTTTTTCTCCAACACGCAGGAGAGCTGCTTATCATTTCATTGAAAGAGTCATTTGGTTAGTTTTGATGTGTATGTACAAAATGTTCCATAGCGTTAGCATGGTAATATACTAGCGTAATAAATATGAGACTTTTTTTCTCTTCCTTATCCTTTCCTCCCTCCGATACTCTCTTTCCTCCCGTTCTCTGAATCTCTCCCAATGGCACACTCTCGTTCTCTGAATCTCTCCCAACCACACACATGAGTACATGACGCAGAACACACTCCGAGCACGGCGGCGCGGGCGAGCACTCGAGTCCGCCAGCGAGTTTTGCGGAAGCGCGGGCGAGGACTCAAGGCGGTCAGCAAGCGTTGTGGCAGCGCGGGCGACCACTCTCGAGTCGGCTAACGAGTTTCGTGGAAGCGCGGCCGAAAGCGTGTTGCGGCGGCGCGGGCGAACACTCATGGTGGCCGGCGAGCATTGCGGCAGCGCGGGCGAGCACTCGCGGTGACCGGCAAGCACGGCGGCGCGGGCGAGCACTCAAGGTGGCCGACGAGCATTGCGGTAGCGCGGGCGAGCGCGCGTTGCGGTGGCGCAGGGCAAGCACTCGCGGCTGCTGGCGAGCTTTTGCGGCGGTGCGGGCGCGCGCTGTGGCGGCCAGCGAGTGCATAGGCAACTGAACGGGCGCACGTGGCGGCCGGCGAGCCCGCGCAGTGGCAGCGCAGACGAGCACACGTGACGGTCAGCGGGCTATCACCTAATAGAAACGGTTGGTTTCTTCCCAATGATGAATCGCAGCTTCTTGGTGCCTCGGTTCAAGAGTAGAGGTCGTTTTCCTGAGAAGAAACGAGGCTATGTTCATCCGGCTTATAATCCTAACTTTTCGGCCTATTTTTTTTTAGTCGGAACAGTATTTTCTCTCACAATAAATCAGCCAACGGTGTTTTTCAGCTAGCTTATTAACACAGCCGAACGGGGCCGATTTCCTCTCATTTCCCTCTCTTTCCTTATTAATTAGGATGGCATATCAGCACTTTGCTTAGCTTTCCGAACAAGGCCTTGATACTTGTTTGTTTCAGCCTTCCCGTAATGAAGTCCCACCGTTATCAGATACCGGCCTATAGAAAGCCAATCGTAATCAGATCGCGATTTGTCTTCATCTTCCCTCGATCCCACGCCCGGCGGCTCCGCCTTCGCCGGTGGCCTCGACCGTACGGCTCCACCTTTGCCGGTGGAGCACTGGGAGCAACTCCACCGATGTGCCGGCGGTTAGCTCGCTGCTCCATGCCTCCATACCATGCCGGCGTTGCCCTACAGGCTACAGTTATCTACTTCCTCGTCCATCCTGTTAACAACTGGATAACTGGAATCGGAATTGAGGATAGATAGCAAGAACAGGGCAGGATTAGACGATTTCAGGCTTCATAGGGTAGAGTGATTAGTACAGGGATCAGGGAGTAGATGATTCAAAATACGCGATAAGCCTCTCCTACACGGCGTTTGCGCCTATATGCCGCCCGCAGGCGGATTGCAGCGGATCAGCTGCGGCACTAGTACATTCAGGGCCGAAGATCTTGTTGGGCTGCACGTCCTGGCTTCGCTACTTCTTCTGGCCCGTCAGCTTTTCCTAAATAAAGTCCGTCTTCCGATGCTTCGTTAATGTTACCGCTGTATTCTACATTTCTACTTACGTTCGCGTTTGCATCCAAACACCATCGAAGTCTTTTACTCCCTCGGTCCTACTACCTTCGCTCTTGTTTATAAGGCATTTAGTGTATGTCACCGGTCAAACTTTATAAATTTTAATCAATAATTTAACTAACATTTTTTAACTATTATAACACAATCTTTATACCATTAGATTTGTAATCAAACATACTATCCAACAATAATAAGTTTATAATCATAAATAATATAATATAACATAAATACATGATCAAAGTATAATTTAGAAGACCGTGCCATAATCTGTTCAGTGGGAGTAATATATAAGAGCAATAGCCGGCTGCTGGCTGTATGAATCCCTACAGCCTGTCTCTAAGCCCACCTATACAGTAATTACATCTTCTATATTAATACATGGCCCACTTGTTTCTCATAAAATTTCTTTTTTTTCTTATGTCTAAGCCGGCTGTAAATCTCTCATATTCCCTCTCTCTCTCCTCCACTTCAACGTACAGCCCGGCTATAACCCTTTACTATACTTGCTTTAAGGCGTAATCATCTCTGCTTTAAAGACAACGTCTAGTACTACTGCATCGATATACGCGTGTCTAGAGAGAGCACGCCTTATATTAGAAGACTTGAATAAAAAATGCTTTCGTCTTATATACTAGGACGGAAAAAGTACCGAACTAGATGAAGTGCTGTGTTGTGTCTGCGATGGAATTGGGTCACGGTCATGGCAACTTTTGTTGTTTGCCCGCTCTAGCATTGCCGATGCGATTTTAACCGATTGGCATGGGCTCACGCACTCCTTCAAACCATGTTGATGGGCTCAACTCTATCAATATCCCTAAATCAGGGTCCTAAGAGCATCTCCAAGAGTTGGGCAAATCAACTTGACATCTATGAAAATTTGGTAAAACAAGAAAAATCAGCCTCCAATAGTTTGGCAAATTAACTTGTCATCTTTAGAAACTTGGCATCCGACCCCTCCTTGCGCGCATATATGCGCGCACGTACTCTACTTGGCATCGCCGGTTTCTGCGGCGCCGGCCACTTCCCGCGTGCGTGAAGACAGCTTCCCGCGTGAAGCCCGGCCTCCCTCGTTTTATCTCTTCGACGCGCCGCCGAAACTCGTCATTCGGTTTGTGATCATCGAAAGTCTTTGACGCGCTGCAACTCTTCAACGCGCCGCGTGCGCGAAGACGGCTTCCTCAACGACACCGGCGGCTTCTGTACGTCCAGTGTTGAGGTACGACTTCATTCCCTCTATTTCCGGTCGATCTTTGTCAATTGCCTGCTGTTCCAATAGATCGATTAGTTTTAGTTCATGGATGTCATGGTGGTGCCCTTGATCTGATAGTGACGATATGGTTTTCTGTGATGATTGGAGCAAACCATGTGTGTTGCCTTTGGCTAATCCGATGTGAAGATGACGGAGTAGATGGGAACTACGTGCGTTGGTATGTTTGAATGAACATGTCTAGAAGATGAGAACAAACAGAAGTTAGATCCTGCGGCTTGTGTTATCTCTTCACTCTTGGGCGGCGGTTCATGGACGAAGAACACCTGCTGGCCGACTGGGAGGAGGACAGTGGCGGGCTGGGTGGAGCAAAAGGACGGCGGGAAAGCCTCTGACGGCTGGCTGGGGAAGGATCTTGGCCGGCGGGAAAGCCTCTGAGCGCTGGCTTGGGAAGGATCTTGGCCGGCACGGAGAAGATGATGGTCACGACGCGAAGAATATCACGCGGGGGCGGCGGCGGCCTTCGCGGCTGCACGGTTTCGCGCGAAAAGAAAAGGCCCGGGGAAAAAACGTCGTGTGGGCCTCTTTTTTGATTTTGCAAGCTCAAAATACCAAACTCTTGGATAGAGCCTCTTTTTTTACTCCCCATATTATTTTGGGAGTTGCCAAATCATAAGATTTGCCAAGTAAATTTTACCAAACTCTTGGAGATGCTCTAATTTCCTATTTTACCTTTTCCCATAATCTAGGGGTATTCTATCTATTTCACCTGACAAAATTTGAACAATATTGTTACTACTTTATACAAATCAATGGTACTCAAATCCATAAATTCAAATATGTTAATTTGAATTTAAACGACCTTTGTTCATCACATCACATAGTACACCACAACATTATATTCATAAATATGAAACGTATATATAGGAATGAATCAATTCTCCCCTCCATTGCCATCACCACCACTAGCCTTAACTACCCCCACCCATTGCACCACTTGATCCATTAAAACTATTGTTGAACACCACCGTCCGCTAAGGTACAAGTTGAGCCCACGTTCAGGCTGGGCACCCATGAGCCGAAAACTGAACCGAACCGAACCAAACCGAAATGTCGGCTTTTTCGGTTTTCGGTTTCGGCTTCGGCTTCGGCTTCTATGTCTCGGAGTTTCGGTGCTCGGTCTCGGCTTTGGTTTGAGGAGGCAGAAGAGCTGAGCCACCGCACAACCAAAGAAAGGTTATAAACTCGAACGTATACCAGGCAGCCCATGTCCCCGTCCCCCCAATGCCCCAAATGAGCTCACCTGGCCTCTGCCCACCTCGGTGCCATCCCAATCCCCCACCTAGTCCCTCAGTCCTCACTAAGTCACGAGAATGCTCGTGCGCGGCTCCCCAATCTGGCAAAATCCCTAACCCTAGCTACATGGCACGGCGGCGCCCGAGGACGCAGTGGCGGCACGAGGCGGGAGGCATGAGCCACCGGTAGCGCGGGGCTGTGGTGCGTGAGCAGCGGTAGTGGCACAAGCAGGCCGCCCCGGCAGCTTGCAGCCGCGCACGCAGGGTCGCCGAGGCCGAGCGGAGCGCCTGTTCTTCTCTTGTGTAGCATATTCTGGTTTTTTCGGTTAAACTGAAAAACCAAACTAGAAATGCGAAAACAAAGTTGTCGGTTTTGGCAAATCTACAGAACCGATTGGGTGTTACTTTTTGGAAACCGGTTAAACCGAACCAAAAAATGTCGGTTAAAACCGAATGCTCAGGTTGAGCCCTCATTGGCATCACATATGCTTTCACATCTGGCTCTAAAGTGTTAATATCACATAACAAAATTTTCTATTATTGCTCCCAAATCTAGTCAATGTCAGCCTTGCATTGTTCTGCTCCATCTTGCACTCCTCCATTGAGACCTTGCACTCCTCTAGTGAGACTTTGTACTCCTGTTCCTTCCATCTCTCTTCATTCAATTTTCCTTTTCTCTAAAATGAGGTTTTGGAGGACCTTTTTGTAGGGTCCATCATCCCCTCTGCTCTCCAATTTCTCCCTCGCATGATGTGGGTGGCCAATGGTGGAGGGAAGATAGGAAGGAAGCAGCCAGTGGGGGGAGACCGCTGTGAGTTGGAGGCCAGTGGTGCCAGGAGTGAGGCTGCCTATGGGTGGAGGCCAGTGGTGGTGGAGCCATGAGATAGGCCGAGCCAGGACTACAAGGTGGAGTGTGCACCGGGAGAAGGAGCGTTAGGAGAGGGCACGTAAGGCAAGGGGACGTGGGGAGAGGGGGTGCCATGCCGGGAGTCAATGCCGCAGTGGGAAGGTAGCCACACACGGAAGGACAGATGCAGATGCGGAGAGGAGGTCGAGGTCGTGCTAGGATGGAGTCAAAGTCGGGAGAGGACGTAGCTGTCCGGTGGACGACGCATCGGAAAGGGCTGATGTGGACACCGAGGAGGTAGCTGGCGCTGGAGATAGCGGATCTGCGTCGGGAGCAAGGAAACATGTGGGAATGGAGAGAGGCCATGGCGAACTGATGCTCAAAGACCGATTGGAGTGGCCGATGTGGCTAGGAATGCAGCACAAACCGGAGAGCGAGCGAACGGCAAAAAAGAAATATGTACAAATGAAAAGGGAATCCGTACGGGCACAGGTCTTTCCAACCATATATAGGAAAATAGAAATAGGAGCCCTTAAAAATCTTTAGGAATGAGGGGAAAATTTGAGGAGCTATATAACTCCTACAACTGAGGGAATATAAGGAAGCCTAAAAGAAATTTAGAAAGTCAAAGGTGGGTAGATCACTGCAAGACAACAAATTATCCGTTCCATGGTATGGAAGATCACCGACTGATGGCACCCCCTGAAAGCTCTATGTTTGGTGTTGGTAATTAGTGACAATGCCTAAGTACTAATCCTATGCCTAAGTTGTTTGTAGCATATGAGGATTAGTACATTCCAAGGTTGGTGGCAAGATGGACATGGTGATCATGATGGCCACACTTGCATTTGGACGCAACCCTACGTGATCAAGGCAAAGGTATATGCTTAAGGGTTGTGTTTTAGTAACCAAGACACCTAGTGGGTGTGGTTACATTATAGGATAGATAGCCGTACTATAAAGAGGGGAATGACGCGGCTATTGAACTCCTAAGTGCCTCTAGGTGTGCATTTCTTATCATATGCATTTGGATAGAACTAATAACGCCTCGAAAAATGATTGTGAAAATGCTAACACACATGCACATGGTGATGATCACTTGGTGATGTTAGCACGTTTGCGAAGGCGGTGGAGTTTGAGCGGTACAGAGGGTTTGGGGTCCTCTCTCCCTCCCGCCGAGCTTGCGAGGCGGGATTCAGGCGTTTTCGAGGGTTTGAAACGCCTATTTTCCACTACGCCGGAAGTCAGAAATCGAACGGAAAGCGAACGGAGGTCACAGTGGTGACCGGACGCGGTCTCCGTGTGACCGAACGCGTCCGGTCAGTGTTCAGTGTCGGCGCGTATTTCAGTTGGTTGATCGGACGCGCAGCGCGTCCGGTCACAGTCGACCGGATGCGTCCGGTCGTCCAGGGAGCTTACTGGACTCCAACCGGACGCGGGCACTGTAGCGTCCGGTCAGTTCTCCAGCGCGTCCGGTCACTGTTTCGTTAGAGCGCTGCTCTGGCTTGACCTGCGCGTCCGGTCCGTTACGGGACCGGCGCGTCTGGTCGTGACCAGCGCGTCCGGTCCGCGCGACTAGCGCGTTCGGTCGGTGTTTCGAAAAATAGCCGTTGCGTGACCGGCGCGTCCGGTCAGTTGGACCAGCGCGTCCGGTCAGCGCGACTGCTGCTGAATCAAGTTCCTAACGGCTATATTCGAAGGGGTACGTCTATAAATACTCGTTGGCCGGCTCAAGGCTCCTTCTCTTGGACATTTGACATACTTGTGAGCACTTTGAGCTAAGCAACTCCCCTCCCACTCATCTCTCTTGCTTGTTTGCATATTCGAAGTGAGATTGAGTGATCCAAGTGCATTTGCATTGTGAGATTGCATCTAGTTGGCACTTGGTGGTTGATTTGCTGCGGGATTCTTGTTTCTCTTGGTGGTTGCCGCCACCTAGACGGCTTGGAGCAGCTTGGAGGCGTTGGCAAGAGTTGGTGATTGTTCTTGGCCACCTCCGGTGATTGTGAGGGGTTTGTGCCTACCTCGGCGAAGCGCCAAAGGCAACATTAGTAAATTGCTCATGTCATTGCAACCTTTTGTCATTTGGTAGGTTCTTGTGGCGCCTTTTGAGAGGCTCGGTGTGAGACCGATTAGCCACCGAACCACGTGGTAAAGAGGGACACAACGGGGACTAGCGTGTCGGCAAGCACATGAACCTCGGGATAAATCTTCGTGTCATCACTTTCATATTGTGATTGATTGATCCCGGTGTTCGGTTGTCTTTGTATTCATTGTTGATCATATTGGTTGGCTCAATACTTCGCCCCTCGGTGAAACCCTCCTAACTCAACTCCGTATTACTTTCTTAGTTAGCTTTGCTAGCTAGTTAGCTTTGCTAGAGTAGCTCTTTTGTGTACCTTGCTAGTTGTAGTTGTAGTTACCTTCTCGGTTTGACTTGTGCGGTTGAGTGTCATTACACTAGAATTGTGAATTGGATAGGTGGCTTGCAAACACCCCGTAGGCTAAGCAAAACTTGCATCTCGCTATTTGTTGTATTGATAAACTTGTTTAGCTTATCTTTGTAGAAAATTTTAAAAGGCTATTCACCCCCCCTCTAGCCATCAAGACCTTTCAAGTGGTATCGGAGCCGTGGTCACCATTTGTAAGGCTTAACAACCTCGGTGTAAGATGGCTCAAGTTGTGTTCAACCATGTCGGGGGCAAGCCTCCATTCTTTGATGGTGTCTCATCTTTTGATCATTGGAAAAGAAAGATGAAGCAATATCTTGGCTCTATCAATGAGAAGGTTTGGGAGGTGACACATCATGATTATGCTATCATTGATCCCGACAACCTCACCAACAATGACCGCATTAACAACCAATGCAATACTATGGCTCTCAACACTCTCTACATTGGGATTGATGCAAAGGTCTTTGAGCAAATCAAGGATCTTGAAATGGCAAGTGAAGTATGGACAAGATTAGAGGAAACATATGAGGGCACTTCAACGGTAAAAAGTGCCAAGCTCTATATGCTCAAGGATAAGTTTGCAAGCTTCAAGATGAAGGATGATGAGTCCATACCGGAGATGTTCTATAGGCTACAAGTTATTGTCAATGATCTCAAGAGCCTAGGAGAAGATGTCAAGGACAAGGACTTCTCACATAAGTTCTTGATGAACTTACCTAAGAAGTTTGCTATCTTGAGGAAGATGATCCAAAGAGAGGGTTTGGACAAGGTGACTCCAAACCAAGTGCTTGGAGATGTCATGACCGATGCTCAATATGATGATGATGAAGATGAAGATGAGAAGAAGGAGATCAAGGTCAAGCAAGAGAAGCCCATTGCATTCAAGGCTTCATCCTCTAAGGGCAAGAGCAAGGTGGAGAGCGATGATGATGATCCATTCGATGATGAGACCATGGCCCTCCTAGTGCACAAGATGGGGAGGTTCATGAAGAAGAAAGGATATAGGGCAAGAAAGAGAAGGGACTTCATGAAGGCAAAGGAGATGCTTTGCTACAATTGCAATAGCCCCAATAATGTAGTGGCAAAGTGCTCCTATGAAGACAAAAGATATCATGATGGCGAGTTGAAGTTGAAGAAGAACAAGAAGGACAAGAAGGAGAAGAAAGAGAAGAAGAGCTTCACTATCAACAAGAAGAAGAAGGGTGGTGGCTATGTGGTCACTTGGGATTGTGACAAATCCGATAGTGATGATGATGAAAGCTCTAGTGATGATGAGAGGACCACTCGGCGAGCCATTGCAAGCATCGCCCTCTCCAACAAGCCATCCATCTTCGACACTACATCGACATGCCTTATGGCCAAGCCTACCAAGGTAAAATATGATGATAGTGATGATGATTCTTGTGCTAGTGATGGTTGTAGGAGTGATGATGAGGAGGATGAGGACTACTCCAAGGATGATCTATTAGGCATAATAGATCAAATGAGCAAGGGCTACAAGAGGACAACCAAGAAGTGCAAAATCTTAGAGCAAGAGCTCATTGCCAAGAGCAATGAAAATAATGCCTTGATGGAGGAGCTTGTTGCTCTTAAAAAGAGTAAGGAGTGCAAAGGAATTGAACAAGAGCTCAAAGCTCTTAGAAAATCCTTTGATGAGCTAGAGGCCTCTCGTGAGTGTCTAAAGGAAGACCACGAGGACCTTGAAGTTGCTCACACTAGGCTTAAGGAAGCCCACTCCTCTCTACTTGAGCTCATCAAGGAGAAGGACCTCAAGTTGGAGAAGCTCATGAAGGAAGCTAAGGAGGAGCAAGTGATTGTCACTTGTGATATTGGACTAACATGTGATATTATTGATGATTCTTTATTTGTTGGTCCTACTAATGCTTCATGTAGTTCATCATCATCCACCACAACCAACTCTACCTCTACTACTAGTGATGCATCGCTTGAGGTTGAGAATGAGACTCTCAAGAGAGAGGTGGATGATCTCACCCGCACATTAGGCAATGCCTATGGTGGGAATGCCCGCTTGCTAAAATGCTTGGGTAGCCAAAGGTTCTCTCTTAACAAAGAGGGTTTGGGCTATACTCCCAAGAAGGGCAAGGCGGCCTTTGCTACTCCAAAGTCTTACTTTGTGAAGAGCAATGGTCGTTATTGCAATAGATGCAAGCAAGTTGGGCATCTAGAGATTAATTGTAATAAAATGAACAAGAACAACAACAAGTTTCATGCTAAAATGGATTACATTCCTTTTGATTCTTGTTATGTGCTTACCAAGGGTGAGAAAGGTGTGCATGCTAGGTTTGTTGGTACACCAATTGTGGGTCCAAAGAAGAAGGCCATTTGGGTACCAAAGAGCTTAGTTACTAACCTCCAAGGACCCAAACAAGTATGGGTACCTAAGAAATATTAATTTATTTTGTAGGTAAATTACAAGGCCGGAGGAAGACATTGGGTGCTTGATAGTGGGTGCTCTCAACATATGACCGGTGATTCAAGAATGTTCAACTCTCTCAAATCAAATGATAGTGGCATTGATAGTATCACATTTGGTGACAATAGCAAGGGTGATGTGAAGGCTCTTGGAAGGATTGCAATCTCAAATGATCATAGCATTTCTAATGTGCTCCTAGTTGAAAAGTTGAACTTCAATCTTCTCTCGGTTGCTCAATTGTGTGATCTTGGTTTCAAGTGCATATTTGGTGTTGATGATGTGGAGATAGTTAGTGTTGATGGCTCCAACTTGATCTTCAAGGGCTTTAGATATGAGAATCTATACTTGGTTGATTTCAATGCTAGTGACACTCAACTTTCAACATGCTTGCTCACCAAATCAAGTATGGGTTGGTTATGGCATAGAAGACTTGGTCATGTTGGCATGAAGCAATTGAATAAGTTAGTGAAGCATGACTTAGTTAGAGGCTTGAAGGATGTCACATTTGAGAAAGATAAGCTATGTAGTGCATGTCAAGCCGGAAAGCAAGTAGGCAACACTCATCCATTGAAAAGCACTATGAGTACTTCCAAGGCATTTGAGTTGTTGCACATGGATTTATTTGGGCCAACTACATATACAAGCATTGGTGGCAACAAGTATGGCTTTGTGATTGTGGATGATTTCACTAGATATACATGGGTATTCTTTCTTGGGGACAAGAGTGATGTATTTGACATATTCAAGAAGTTCATCAAGAGAGTACAAAATGAGTTTGAGACCACAATCAAGAAAGTGAGAAGTGACAATGGAAGTGAGTTTAGAAACACAAGAGTTGATGAGCTATGTGAGGAGCTTGGAATCAAGCATCAATTCTCGGCCAAGTATACACCTCAATCTAATGGCCTAGTTGAGAGAAAGAATAGAACTTTGATTGATATGGCAAGATCAATGTTAAATGAGTATAATGTGAGTCATTCATTTTGGGCCGAAGCAATCAACACGGCTTGCTTCTATAGCAACCGCCTCTATTGCCACAAGTTCTTAGAGAAAACACCATATGAGATCTTAAATGGAAGAAAGCCCAACATTGCATACTTTCGGGTATTTGGTTGTAAATGCTACATCTTGAAGAAGGGCACTAGATTGAGCAAGTTTGAAAAGAAATGTGATGAAGGATTCTTACTTGGTTACTCCACTACTAGCAAAGCTTATAGAGTTTGGAACTTGGCTAGTGGTTTACTTGAGGAAGTTCATGATGTTGAGTTTGATGAAACAAATGGCTCTCAAGATGAGGAAAATAACTTGGATGATGTGAGAGGAACTCAATTGACCAATGCTATGAAAGAAATGGATATTGGTAATATTAGGCCAAAGCAAGTGATTGATGTGGATGACAACAAAGATCAAGTGCTCCAAAGTCCAATTACACAAGCTAGTGGCTCTCTAATGCAAAATCAAGCTAGTACATCATCTCAAGTGCAACAAGATCAACAAGTGGCTAGTTCATCATCTCCAACTCATGATCAACATCAACATCCAAGCAATCAAGTCCAAGTGCTTCAACCAACTAACATTGCAAGAGACCATCCATTGGATTCCATCATTGGTGACATACAAAGGGGAGTTCAAACTAGATCAAGATTGGCATCATTTTGTGCTCACTCTTCTTTTGTGTCAATGGAAGAACCCAAGGACATTGATAAAGCATTGAGAGATCCGGATTGGGTAAATGCAATGCATGAAGAGCTCAACAACTTCAAGAGAAATGAAGTATGGGAACTAGTTGAGAGGCCTAAGGATCATAATGTCATTGGAACAAGATGGGTCTTTCGCAACAAGCAAGATCAAGATGGAATAGTAGTAAGGAACAAAGCGAGACTAGTGGCTCAAGGTTACACACAAATAGAGGGTCTTGACTTTGGTGAAACTTATGCCCCGGTTGCAAGATTGGAAGCAATTAGGATCTTACTTGCCTATGCTTGTGCTCATAATATCAAGCTATATCAAATGGATGTAAAGAGTGCATTTCTCAATGGGTACATTCAAGAAGAGGTGTATGTGGAGCAACCTCCTGGTTTTGAAGATGACAAGAAACACAACCATGTATATAAGTTAAGGAAAGCTTTGTATGGATTGAAGCAAGCACCTAGAGCATGGTATGAAAGATTGAGGGACTTCTTGCTATCCAAAGGATTTGTCATGGGCAAAGTGGATACTACTCTCTTTACCAAGAAGATTGAGAAAGACTTGTTTGTGTTGCAAATATATGTTGATGATATCATCTTCAGTTCAACCAATCAAGAGTATTGTGATGAGTTTGGGAAAATGATGGCAAAGGAATTTGAAATGTCAATGATCGGTGAACTTAGTTTCTTTCTTGGACTTCAAATCAAACAAATGAAGGAAGGAACATTTGTGAGCCAAACCAAATACATCAAAGATATGCTCAAGAAGTTTGGCATGGAAGATGCAAAGGGCATTACAACTCCAATGGGCACTAGTGGAAGTTTGGATAGTGACAAGAGTGGCAACATGGTGGATCAAAAGCTTTATAGATCAATGATTGGTAGCCTACTCTATGTGACGGCATCAAGACCCGATGTGATGTTTAGTGTATGCATGTGTGCAAGATTTCAAGCCTCACCAAGAGAAAGTCATTTGAAGGCAACAAAGAGAATATTGAGGTATTTGAAGCATACACAAGATGTTGGATTATGGTATCCCAAAGGTGCAAGCTTTGAGCTAATTGGATATTCGGATTCCGACTATGCCGGTGACAAAGTGGAGAGAAAGAGCACTTCCGGGACTTGTCAATTGTTGGGAAGATCACTTGTCTCATGGTCATCCAAGAAGCAAAATAGTATTGCACTATCTACCGCCGAAGCCGAATACATCGCCGCGGGTAGTTGTTGTGCACAAATCTTGTGGATGAAGGCAACATTGAAGGATTTTGGAATCAATTTTAAGAATGTGCCATTGCTATGTGACAATGAAAGTGCCGTGAAGCTAACCAACAATCCGGTTCAACATCAAAGAACAAAGCATATTGATGTTCGTCATCATTTTATTAGAGATCATCAACAAAAGGGTGACATTGCTATTGAGAGTGTGGGCACCGAAGATCAATTAGCCGATCTATTCACTAAGCCACTTGATGAGAAGAGATTTCACAAGCTAAAGAATGAGTTGAACATACTTGACTTCTCCAACATGAGTTGATGCACCTCCATGATATGACATGCCTCTCCTTCGAGCCCCAAGGTACAATTGGTTGACATATCATACATTCTATGCTAAGGACTTGTTTAGTGCATCTAGTCATAATTTACATGTTCTAGGCTCATTCATGAAAATCAAATGACTTTGAAGTTTATATGGTGCCACTATTGTTTCCTTGTCTTATATGATCTAGTGGTAGCATATAACTTGTTTAAGTAGCTTGTGATCCTAAGTGTTTAATCTAGATCACTTGTCTAAATATTTGCTTCAACATGGTGCATGATAACCTTTCTAGTGAGGTGTGAAGAAGCTTGCCCTTGGATCAAACCGAAGCATTTTATTTATGCAAGCAATCTAGGTTGAATCACAAACTTGATCCTCACCCCATAATTCGACATGTTAATCTATCTAAAATTGGTCCCTTGTGGTCATTGGTGCCAAAGGGGGAGAAAAATGTTGTTCACAAAGATAGATTCTAAAGGAGGAGAAAACTCTAAAGGGAAAATTGATAAAAGAAGGGGATCAACTAACAACTAAAATTTTGAGCACACAAGTAGGGGGAGCAAGCTCTTAAACATGAATGTTGCATTTCCATGTGCACTTCATATGTATGATGCATAGTTATGCATTTCTTTTTCTCCGACACATTGCTTGTGTGGTGTTTTGCTAGTAGACAATTGAATGGTGTATTGAAGTACTAGCATGAATAGGAAGTAGTTAGATCTCTCTTGCTTCATGTTTTTTCAAAGTGGTACTAGAGCCTTGCTTATATTGTTGATCTCACGAGGTTTCTAGTTATGTTTGTGCTTTTCCAAGTGGCATCTAACTACACAAGGTGCTAAGATGGTGTTTATCGCTACTCCGATGGTATCACGCTTCGAAGGTCTATAATCTAAAACACTTAGCACCTATTGGTAGTCAATGCTCCTAATCTTTCCTATCTAACATGTATGCTTCCAAAATCCAAACATATAGCATACATGTAGGGGGAGCCATTGCTATCAATTTGAATTCATGATCACTTGTCCATAATTCTTACATATGGTAATATACTTGGACAATGTGACATGGGTTCAATCAAAATTTTATCATAATATCTTTGTGAAAGGGTTGTCACCAATTACCAACAAGGGGGAGATTGAAAGCTCTATGTTTGGTGTTGGTAATTAGTGACAATGCCTAAGTACTAATCCTATGCCTAAGTTGTTTGTAGCATATGAGGATTAGTACATTCCAAGGTTGGTGGCAAGATGGACATGGTGACCATGATGGCCACACTTGCATTTGGACGCAACCCTACGTGATCAAGGCAAAGGTATATGCTTAAGGGTTGTGTTTTAGTAACCAAGACACCTAGTGGGTGTGGTTACATTATAGGATAGATAGCTGTACTATAAAGAGGGGAATGACGCGGCTATTGAACTCCTAAGTGCCTCTAGGTGTGCATTTCTTATCATATGCATTTGGATAGAACTAATAACGCCTCGAAAAATGATTGTGAAAATGCTAACACACATGCACATGGTGATGATCACTTGGTGATGTTAGCACGTTTGCGAAGGCGGTGGAGTTTGAGCGGTACAGAGGGTTTGGGGTCCTCTCTCCCTCCCGCCGAGCTTGCGAGGCGGGATTCAGGCGTTTTCGAGGGTTTGAAACGCCTATTTTCCACTACGCCGGAAGTCGGAAATCGAACGGAAAGCGAACGGAGGTCACAGTGGTGACCGGACGCTAGACCGGACACGGTCTCCGTGTGACCGGACGCGTCCGGTCAGTGTTCAGTGTCGGCGCGTATTTCAGTTGGTTGATCGGACGCGCAGCGCGTCCGGTCACAGTCGACCGGACACGTCCGGTCGTCCAGGGAGCTTACTGGACTCCAACCGGACGCGGGCACTGTGGCGTCTGGTCAGTTCTCCAGCGCGTCCGGTCACTGTTTCGTTAGAGCGCTGCTCTGGCTTGACCTGCGCGTCCGGTCCGTTACGGGACCAGCGCGTCCGGTCGTGACCAGCGCGTCCGGTCCGCGCGACCAGCGCGTCCGGTCGGTGTTTCGAAAAATAGCCGTTGCGTGACCGGCGCGTCCGGTCAGTTGGACCAGCGCGTCCGGTCAGCGCGACTGCTGCTGAATCAAGTTCCTAACGGCTATATTCGAAGGGGTACGTCTATAAATACTCGTTGGCCGGCTCAAGGCTCCTTCTCTTGGACATTTGACATACTTGTGAGCACTTTGAGCTAAGCAACTCCCCTCCCACTCATCTCTCTTGCTTGTTTGCATATTCGAAGTGAGATTGAGTGATCCAAGTGCATTTGCATTGTGAGATTGCATCTAGTTGGCACTTGGTGGTTGATTTGCTGCAGGATTCTTGTTTCTCTTGGTGGTTGCCGCCACCTAGACGGCTTGGAGCAGCTTGGAGGCGTTGGCAAGAGTTGGTGATTGTTCTTGGCCACCTCCGGTGATTGTGAGGGGTTTGTGCCTACCTCGGTGAAGCGCCAAAGGCAACATTAGTAAATTGCCCGTGTCATTGCAACCTTTTGTCATTTGGTAGGTTCTTGTGGCGCCTTTTGAGAGGCTCGGTGTGAGACCGATTAGCCACCGAACCACGTGGTAAAGAGGGACACAACGGGGACTAGCGTGCCGGCAAGCACGTGAACCTCGGGATAAATCTTCGTGTCATCACTTTCATATTGTGATTGATTGATCCCGGTGTTCGGTTGTCTTTGTATTCATTGTTGATCATATTGGTTGGCTCAATACTTCGCCCCTCGGTGAAACCCTCCTAACTCAACTCCGCATTACTTTCTTAGTTATCTTTGCTAGCTAGTTAGCTTTGCTAGAGTAGCTCTTTTGTGTACCTTGCTAGTTGTAGTTGTAGTTACCTTCTCGGTTTGACTTGTGCGGTTGAGTGTCATTATACTAGAATTGTGAATTGGATAGGTGGCTTGCAAACACCCCGTAGGCTAAGCAAAACTTGCATCTCGCTATTTGTTGTATTGATAAACTTGTTTAGCTTTCTTTGTAGAAAATTTTAAAAGGCTATTCACCCCCCCTCTAGCCATCAAGACCTTTCACCCCCCACCAAACTAGATTTTTAGGGGACCCACCAAACTAGATGGTTAATGTTCCACCGGCTGCCTGCTAAACGGATGGCAAGGTTGCACCCTAGGCCTCCATGGTCATCGAGGTGACTGCATGTCCATGTTGGCTCATGCACGCATGGATCGATCTGGTCACATGAGAGCCTAACATGCGCATCAGGGCACATTAGTCCTCGTAAATCACAGCAAGTATCTAACACAAAAGAGCAAAGTTAAATTGTTGCCATGACTAACCATGGCTGTTCAAGAACCAGAGATAGATATGTGGGACATTAACAGATCTGCTCATCTCCAAGTCACGCTCTTAGGTACTACGTGTGTCTAAAAAAACCATCTGCTTCCAGAATCCAGATCCTAAAAACTGAAGGACGCAGAACTTAAACGTCCGATGGTGCTATTTTCCATGTTCGATTCATACCAAAACTTGAGCATTGTCATATTGAAATATTTAGAAGACATTTTTCTTCATCTTACATCGCCGTTTGCCGGTGGTAATTAGAGTGGCCCTTTTGGAGGCAAGATGGTGGAAGCAACTGAACACTTGAGACTGAGGCAACAGTCCTTTTGTCAGAGTGGAACTTAACAGCAAGTGGAGAACCTGCATATTGCTGCTTCCGTTTCCTATAACTGCGAACAGCCAAACAATGCACATGAACCAAGAATCATTGGTGAAAAAAGGATAGGAAAAAAAACTATGAGTCCACCAACCAACTCCAATTATTGACCTTTTGGAAGTAAGATCAAACGCCCAACAGAAGAACAAATGGGAACTAAGGTAACCATGCATGTGCAAGCATTACTTAAATTTCAGCAACTTTGGATGAAATTATAATTGACTGCAGCACCAACATTGGAGGGAATTAACTAAACATGAGTTAATTACAAAGTCAATATGCTGCAGTGCCGTGTACCAACATTTGGCATTTCCTCTCTCCATGCCAGCCTCTCTTTACTTTTCTTCTGTTAGAATGCACTTAGTATGACAAGCATACAGCATGGGTCCACAATTCTTTCATTGGGAAAAAAGGGAAACAAAATAGACAGAAACATTAAACTTCAGAGCTATCTATGTTATATAGATAGACAGCAAACATATCCTAAAGTTACAGATCTCACCCAAAAGAGCACTACAACAGTGAGTAAATTACAAAGGACTATAGGAGACCGTCCAGCCAAAGAGAAAGCACTACAAAGTTATCACTCTTATCACACACCTGAACTTTATCAGCCTCTCATGAATCATCTGAGTTAATCAACCAAAAAATCCTACATGTTTGTTTTTTCTAAAACAATTCGATACTATATTTAAACTACAAAAATAAATTGCAACCATCAAAACTGCAAATTTAGAGAACATGCATTAACAACACAACCGTATCAAGCTAAGTCGTTGAGGACAAATGGTAGGAAAGCAAGTACCATAACAGGTTCAGAGACTGCTAACTTTAAGTTTTCCTCAAGTGTCACAGAACTGTAAAGGCAAAGTGATGCTTCTCTTGCTGTGGTTCATGAGATCATAAACTTCAAGCTACAACAAATAAGCCAACATAAGTATGTTTATCATTTCAACTATAAATGCTAAATTCAATTTTTATATTGTATATAGACCTTGAGATCTACCATGGAATTTGGATTGTTCAAGAATATCCAACCAAGTTTGAGAAAGTGATATCTTCCAACTGAACACAAAATTTGACCATGTAAATCATAATTACATCTAGATGAAAGTGATGTCTAAATTACAGGAACTTCTAAAAAATTATAAATATTCGCGATATTTTTCACCGGAGGTAAAGTCATAGCATGTCGCTCATCCAACGAAACAATCATATCTCCACGTAGAATCCCAACACTCTCAGCAGCAGAGTCACATGATACCTAAAAAGATCCAAAGAATTTACAATATTACTGAATACCGATAACATATATGACTAAAAGAGTTACATAAAGTCTTAATAATGTGTACTGCCATACCCTATCTACAATGATACCACTGTTGATGCCATGATCAAGGCAGATCTCTTCCTGGAGTGATACATCCAGGAGCTCAAATGTCCTTAAGCCCAATCCATATATGGGGCGTGCAATACGACTGAAATGAAATTTGAATTTAGATGACCAACAATCGAAACCGAACTACGGACATTTTTATGTCAAGACTATATCAAAATATACATTGACTAAAATATACATTAGATTAATCTTAAAAGGCTAAAATGCTCTAGTGATGTTGTCATGTTAGAGAAATAATTCTTGTACAATGTTGCTCCACAAGTTAGATTTGACAACAAGGAGCAACAAATAATACTCTACACTACAATGAATGTACATAGGTTAAGAATAAAAAAGGTTAACAAACCCAATTGTCATCCACATATCAATGCATCTGATGATAGTAGAGATGGAAAGAACAGAAGGATTTGGGTTACAATAAAACGCCATCCCTGTGATATTGCCATCGTGGTCAATCACTGGTGCTCCATTGCCCGCCTGCATCAAATAAATGCTACTAAGTTAACGAGCAATTAAGCATCAATACATCATGAAAACTTAATGCTACATTTATTACCTTTGGGACTTCACAGCTGAGATACATCTGGTAGTTGCGGCCTATATAATCTGATCCCTCTAACCATAAAATTTCCCCATGCCTAGCCCTCAAGGAAAATTCACTGTCTCTAGCCAAGACAAAAATCTCTTGACCATAGTTTGGGCAAGATCCAAGCATAGGGGACTCCAATGGGAAATCTACATGATCTCTAGTAGAGTGATACCATAATGATCATTGAAGAACAGAAATTGACCGTCCAAGATGGTTTTATTTGGCAAGCCAACATGTAGTTGAAAATATGGGCTTGATCGATATTGTTAAATTGTGCAATATAAATTCAAGATTAGAGATGAAATAGGGCCCGATGAAATAATAATTGATCGGGAAAGGCATCACTAAAACAACATGGATTCACAAAGAAAATGACCAAGATACAAAGCTGAAAGTGATGATTTTGGGAATTGTTAAATAGCACATAGATGATCGAAAAGGGCACATTATCACCCACAAAGCCAAGGAGGGCTGTAACACCCTAGGTGTTAAGCATGCATTAGCATTTCAAATCATGAGCATGAGCATCAATTGCATTCATAATCACATGTAGTGTAAGTGTAAAGTTGAATTGAAACATGTGAAACATCATTTTGAAACATGCATGTTGCATATGCTTGTTAGTTTTACTTTTGCCCTAATTATGCTTGTTGAGATAGTAAAACATGTTTGGCTATAATTTTAAATCATCTAGAATTATTTAGCATGATTTTTAGAGCAAATTTGGTATTCAAAATTTTCCCAAATTTTGCTTTTAAAAATATTCTAGAAAAAGGGGTTTTTATTTGAAAAATGGACTTTGAATCTTTAATTCAAAATCTGTTTGGAATTTTGAATGTGCCCTAAAGCAATGTTGTAGAGAATTAAATTTTGAACAACTTTGGTTTTGGGGTCAACTTTTGAAAATGCCTTCTTCTACCTAAAAATTTGAATTTGAATCTGTTTTAGAAAATCTGAAATGGAAATTTGAAAAAGAAAAACATTCTCTGGCTTTTGGGCCGCGCGCTCCACTTCTGGCCCAACAGCCGAAGCCGGCCCGGCCTCTCCCGCACGCCTGCTTCCTCTCCTGCACGCGCCCACGCTCGCGCCGACCGTGGTCAGAGCCCCGCCGCCGCGTGTCCAGGCGACGTCGCCGCCGCTCACCGCCTGGACGCCGGTGGCCCCCGCGCGCTCGGCCTCAAGACGCCACGCTCGCGCCCCTGCCTCCATTCCCTCTCCTTTCTCGCCCTCTTCCTTTTCCCTTTGGAGAACCCGAGCGGGAGCGCCGCTCGCCCCCGCTCCGCCGCCGCTTAGCGCCGCCGTTCCTGCTCAACGGCCGCACCTCCCTCCGATTCATCTCGCCACCTGCTCCGCCACCTTTTCCTCTGCTCAGGACGTGAACCCGCGTCTCGGTTCGAGTCAAGGTGAGGCCCTATTGGGCGATTCCTTCTCCGCTGCCGCCATGGCCGCTGTTGGCTGGCGTGCGTGGCTGGAGCTCCCTCCGCTCTCTCTTTTCTTTCTCGAGCACCTGCATCACCTTTACCTTGCGGTGCTTGTGCGCGCCTCCTTGGCCGCCACCACGGCTTGCTCCGACCGGCCGTCGTGCGCTAGCGCCGCCGTGCCACCACTAGCGCTGGCGAGACCGCTCCGCTCCTCCTCTCTTCCCTTGGGTCACCTTCCCGAGTTCGCCCCCTTCTCGCGGACCCCATGCGCACCTTGCCGTGCCCGGTCGTGGTCGGCAACGGCCGTCGGCTGCGCTGCCGTGGCGCCATGGCCACCGGCAAGGCCACTGTTGCCTCAGCCCCGCTGGGCCGAGTTGGCTTGGGGCTGAAGCCCTGAGATGGGCCGCCTTGCCCCTCTCCCCGCTCGGTCGCTCAGGCTGAAAACGGTTGTGGGCCGGCCCAGTAGTGGAGAAGAAAATGAGTTTCAGTTTTTCCTTTTTTATTTGAGAAAAGAATTACTTTAGAAATTGTTTGTGTACTCATTTGTGCTCCAAAACTTGTGAAATAAATTTTGTAGTGATCCTCATGGGTAGATATATGTCTTAAAAATATTGTATGTCAGTTTTATGATATTTTTCTGTGGAGATTTATTTAATCCTTGTATTTGCTGTTATCTTAGAAAATGTGTAATAAATTATAGAAAGCCCAGAAAAATATGATTTCAAGTTTGTTAATCTTCTTGTATAATGTACTCTCTAGGAAAAATGTATGTCATGCAAGTTCTGTAGAAAAATTGTGATGTGTAGTTCAAGTGCCTTTAATTGGTGATTTTTGTTATTTTTGATAGAGAGCAAAAATTGTATAACACATGCATGTGATAATTTTTGTGCAGTGATTTTGTTTTGTATAGAGCATAGAAAAAATAGTAAATCTATTATTTGGTACTTTTCATAGTACAAAGTATTTTCATGCTCATTTTTATGCTAGAGCTTGTTATTTTTGTGTAGGCTGTGTTACTTATCCAAATCCCATGAAATTTTTATGGTGTGCTATTTGGAGTAGTACTATACTACTGTAATTTTTGTAGAGTTTTCTAGGCACCAGAAATATATGTTGTTGTGTAACCCTAGTTTACATAGAATATAAAGTATTATTATTTATGAGTAATTAGTGTGATAGTGAGAGTTTGGTGTATCTTTGAAGCACCCAACTACCTTGCTGGTGTTACTTGGTAAATTAATATGGTTGTGTTGATAAGGTGTAGTAGCACTTATGTTCAGGTTATATAGCTAGTGTAAAAGAAGATGACATGCCTTAGTAATAATTAATCTTGGATGATGTTGACTACCTTGTAGAAAGCTTTTTGTCTCTAATCTATACTATAAGTTTCAATGTGCTCATTTGCATATCATGTCATCATGATCATGGCATTCCACCGCATCCGATGCACCGTTTTCATGTTTACTTATGCAATTGCATCATACATGATCATAGGAGGAGTCGCCAGTGGCAGTGCCGGAAGAGCAGACCGGGGCAGATCCGCAAGAACTCTAGGCACCGGAGGTGCCCGAGGAAGAGGAGCAAGGAGAGAACTTGCTCGAGTGCATGGATCACCAGCCTAGTTCGTTTGAGAGAGGCAAGCCCCGGAGCATTCTAAATTTCCTACTTTATAAAGCAATTCTTTATATATGAGTTATATATTGTTGCATTAAGTTATAGTAGTTGAGTAAAATCATTGTTGCATTTAATACTATCATTACCCACCTGGTTACCTATTTACCCTGTTAGGTCAGGATCGAATAAATTGCTTAGCCTTACTTAGACCGGTAGCGATCGGTGATTTTCGGTCACCTACATTGATAGGTGGTTACTGAAAGAATTTAGTTATGGAAAGCATGATATCCTGGAATTAACCATGTGTTGATGGATAATTGGAGACCGGGTGGAAAAGTTGGATGCAACCAGACATGGTTCTGGGGTGCGGTTAGTTTTTCGTCTGTGTCGATTAAGGACCGATTGTTGCTCGTCCCTCTTGTCATGTTGAACGCATGCCTCACATTTAGCTGGCCGAATAAAGTACTTTTCGATCACGAAGCTAGTGACATGATTCGGGCTGGGACCTACACGGGTGCGCGTACTAGTGCTGAAGGGAGTATGACAGGGACGCGAAGAGTGAGCCCAAGGTGCGTCCTGCCAGTCGGGCGGTCCCTGGGTACTGCGGCCCCAGTTTATCCCGCGACATTTACCAGAATCTTGTCATTGGTGATTTGTAGCTCACTTGATCGGTGAGTGTGGTTTGTGTGAAGAATAAATCACCAGCTGGTTAGGAATCGATTCGAATCACCATCGCTCCTATATAGTGAGCACTTGACTCGAGTTACGGCATCGTAGTATTTATGATGGAACATTGATAATTATTGGATAGTAGTGGAAATGCTAAATCTAAATTGGTAACTAGATGTTATTGGTTAATCAAGTGATTACTATAGTATAGGTGCTTACCTAATTGAATAGGTCATAATAAAGATGATGCAAAGTACTTAAAATAGTTTCTTTATAGTAGCTTATGCTTTTCGCAAATGAGTCAGCTAACCTACTAAAGAAAGCCTTGCATGCTCTTTGGTGTCGCTAATTTCTGGTTTAAGACGGGTAAGTCTAGCTGAGTACCTTCTCGTACTCAGGGCGTTGTTCCCATTGTTGTTGCAGATGGTCAAATGTATTACGGCTATTGCATTAACTGTCTGTATCCAGCGATGGGCGACAACTAGGACCAAGGGCAATGGTCACTCCATATCTCTCATCTGATGCTTTTGTTGGAGATGGCTACTTACTGGCACTGTATCTAAACTAAATGCGTGTGTGTGGTTTTAAAACTATTTGCTTCCGCTATGTCAATTTGAACTTGGGTTGTAATAACTTTATGTTCTAAACTCCGATGTATTCAACTATCGTTGCGAACTTTATGTAACATGTGGTGGTGACTGCTAAACTTGTACGATCTTGGTTTGTATGTTGGTTGGTTTGAAATCCTTCGTGATTTCACGAACTACCGGGTTACACGGGCTTAAGTTTGGTAAATTATCTGCTTCGAAGGAAGATTTTCTTACTTAATCTCGTATAATTGTGTTGATCCGTTACATGAACCATGACTAACAACAATAGAAGTTGCATGCAGACATAGTTACATACGCACCATAATACTATTACAGGGATCTTATGAAGAAAATTTTAGAATTTAACAAGCAAGATAAGTGGACTGAAAACCAACTAAAATATGCAGCTAGGTGGCTAGCGAATATGAAATGACTGGGCTAGTGAGAATGTTGGTAGTCCAGTTAAAAATGTCCTTGACACCAATCACTCAAGCGACAAAAATTCCATCCACGGTAACTCCTAAAACATACCAAAACAAAACCATTTGCCCACTCCATGAAATGAAACTTAACACTACAAGGTTTTATGTATACCTTTGGTAAAGGATCAAGTAGTTTATACTCCTGGGACGAGATGAATTTTGAACAAGTCACTACTAAATTGTGTTGCTTCCCATTGGATTCCCTCTGATCCATGATGATACCAGTACACTATGATCTCTTTGACCCATCTGCAAACATAGATACGAAATTTATCATTAGCTAGGAACAACTCAATAGGTGAACCTTGCTATAAGTTTGTAAAGTAATTCAACCGTGCGTGATGGAAGATACGCTGACGATGGAGCGGGCTGCGGGCCACACCACGAACCATAACCTTGTCTGTTGGGCTCACCACGGCATTGGTGGTACGTGAATCCTTGGGCTGTCTCCGCGTAGGAAGTTTTTGGCGAGGATCTAAAGGAGTCATAATTGAAATGTAGCAAACATTAGGGCATATATCTTTGTTTTCAGACACCACATAGTTGCATATCTGCACATTGTCATCTAGGCTCGCAATACTTTGGGAAAACAATGATGCTAAATGAAAAAGGAACATGGATTCAAACTATTGATGCACTAAATAGAAGAAATCTCTTTTGTGCAGATCACTGAAACTAAAAAAACTGGTGTTCTAGACTTCGTGATTTATACGGTTCAAAAAACTTTTTTTTTGCGACTCGGTTCAAAAAACTTCACAGCTGCAAATGTTCAAACGATTCCTGCTTTCTGAATACCAAAATATTTTTCCAAACTAAAGTCAACATAAACAACACATTAGAAAAGCAAGCATACGTTATATAACAAAAAAAAAAGGAGAGCATAATGTATATGTAAAGCAAGAAGAAATTTAGAATACCTTCTGCAGAAATCGCACGTATCCTTCTACACTCCGCCATATCCAGTTCTGCACATCCAACTTATTGCCGTCCATTGGATATGGTGGGAAGCGAAGAGGCCGCATCCTGCTGGTGAAGGCAGCAGGTGAGGTACTCAAACCCTCTCCTACTGCTGCTGCTGCAGCGGGCGTCTGATGCGTCACCTCCTCTGTGCCTAGTGTTGCTCCCATCCGTCGACTCCTTTGCCGCGGCATCGATCCTCATCCTCTTGGTAGGAGCCGGCACCGGACCAGCCGCCGCTTCCATTTCTGTTGCGTCTGCCAGCGGCTCCAGACTACCCTTCTCCGCCGCCATAAACGACGGCACCGCCCTGCCGGCCAACAAATCACCGATCGCCGGGCTCGGCTTCACCCCCTTGCTATAGAATGACTACTATTGATGAGGGCTCGCCGTGACCTGAAACTCCGGCCTCGTCTCTTCACCGATCGAGCCAACGGGTTCAGTAGATAATCCCGGCCTCTCTTTTATGACTCTAGAACGTTTAGAGAGAATTGCCTATTTGCCATTACAGAGAATGCGCTTCGCAAAATTGCCATCAGACCTATATTTTGTAGACTCGGTGACACTTATGAGCAAGGAGGCAACGATTGCAATGGCATATAGCCAATTATATCGGATCGAGGTCGAGGTCAGAGGGAATACCTACTTGAAGTCTAAACAACCCTGAACCAACAACAGATTTGAACATCTATTCTATCTATATCTATACTTTCTTCGTCCCTTTTTAAGTGTCGTTCTCATTTTTCGAGAAATAACTTTGAGTAATTCTATATAATATAATATTAATACTTAGGGACTTGCTATATTTCATATGCCTGAAATATGGCTTATTTTCAGGCGACACTTACCAGCCCTAGCTAGATTTACATGCAACGGTGACAATACGCGGCTGACACTTACCTCCGCTGAGAGGGCACCTACGACACTGGAGTCAGCAACAGGGAAAACGCGCCAAAAGAATCGCCCGCACACAGCAGCCCAAAGAATGGCGCACGGATCAAGGAAAATACAAAATTAATAGGTGGATTAGAAAGAGAAGAAGCATTCGTTTGTTGTTCGCCTGATCCAAACCATAAAAAACGGGCGACTGAATAATAGGAAAAGTGTAATACTTATGATACATAATTAATATCATTAGATACATCTTTGAATTTAATTTCACAACAAATTAATTTGGAGATACAAATGTTGCTAACATTCTGCAAATCTTACAGCACGGAAACCAAAAGTGACAAATATTTAGGGACAGAGGGAGTATATATATTATATACCCAATCTTAAAGAGCTAAAATTTCTGTCAACTCTATTTCCGCTTGCATGCCGCGCCACTTCCATAATTTAGAAAAAAAAAGATGGGACCATCCTCACTATAGGACGCCATGCGGATATTCTGCCCTTGTTTCATGCCATCTAGATGAAAGATTACACCTGAACACGATCACTATGTAAATCACCGAGCCATAATTTGTTCATGTGACTATGTAATAAAATGTATGTTTCGTTGCCACGCACAACCATTTTTGCTAGTTATATATTATATCTCAACAATAGGGGTGGGATGTTGTTGGTTACATATTATGTGGTACAAACATGCCAACTGCATCGCAATATATGGATGCATTGTACTTTTTGACTGTGGAACACAAACGATATCATTACATTACATGCTTGTTTAGTTGGGCAGCGCGCGGAGGAGGATGGTCTCGACGGTGATGCCAGGGCCAAAGGCTAAGAGCAGCCCCCACTCGAGGCCCTCCCCTGCCGTGTGCAGCCCCTGCTCAGCTGACCTCCGCCGTATCTCGTCCAGGACGAGGACGACGGACGAGCTCATCGTGTTGCCGTACTGCCTCATCACCTCCCTTGACGCTGCCAGTTTCTCCTTCCTCAGCCCGAGCCTGCTCTCCACTCTGTCCAGTATCTCCCGCCCGCCAGGGTGCACCGCCCAGAACAGGCCCTTAGTCCAGTCACCGTTGTCGTCACCAGTCAGCACCCCGGCGTTCACCAGTGCTTTCTTGGCGAGCTGCTGGATGTTGCTCGAGACGAGCAGCGGCAGGTCACGGTGCAGTTGGAACATTGCCCCCTCCTCGTACAGCTTGGCCACCACAGCCTCCTCCATCCCCGGTACGAGGTCCTGCGATGCCGACACCATCTCGAACAGGCCCCGCTCGCCGGTGCCAGGGTCAGCTCCGACGATGACCGCGGCCGCGGCGTCGCCAAAGAGGGCTTGCCCGATAAGGTTCCCTATGTCGGTCTCTGAGGGCCCACGCAGCCCTAGCGCCGTGATCTCAGAGCAGACCACCAGCACCCTGGCGCCGCGGTTGTTCTCGGCGAAGTCCTTGGCGAGACGCAGGGCGAGGCCAGCGCCGTGGCAGCCGGTCTGGTACAGCATGACTCGCTTGGTGGAGAGTGGAAGGCCGAGGAGCTTGGCGACATTGAAGTCTGCGCCCGGCCAGCAGCCGGTGGCCGTGGTGCAGAAGACGAGGTGCGTGATGTCCGAGACCTTCCGTCCCCAGTCGCTGATGGCGGCCCGCGCCGCCTCCGCGCCGAGCCGGGGTATGCCCTCGTCGACGACCTGTTGACGGAGGGTGAGGGAAGGGGACTTGTAGGCCATGATGGACGTGCTGCGACGGAGCAGGTCGGCAGACATGTACCAGTACCGCTTCTCCACCATGGTCTTCTCACCTGCGGCCACCATGCATTGCACATCAGTAGTTTATATATATAGAGAGAGAGAGGAAGGAAATAAAAGTCGTTTAGGACACGATTGCGCATACCAGGGAGTGATTAAATAGAGGGTATTTTTCTGTTAAATATGGATGTGGCTATTCCCTATACAATAAAGTTGTCCATCTCAAGTGGATAGAGCAGCAAGGTGCGTGGCCTGTTGTGCTAGGTAGCGATCAAGACGAACGGAAACGGACGGAAAAACCCTATTTCTACTTCCGTTTCTATATTTTTTGGCGGAAACGGGATCGGGTTCGGAAAATGCGGGTTCGAAAACGGATTCGGAATATGCGGACATACGGAAACGAACAAATACGGATGGAGAGCCGGAAAATTAAATTAAGATCACATAATATAATATTCTCAAAGTATACATATATAAAGTCATGTAATAATATATTTAAAGTTTAATATTCATTTACATGCTATGTACGTGAACATAATATGCATATTTGGTGATTCGTAGTTATATTAACATAACATAAGGATATGTAATTGTTGAACATATTGAGCATAGATTGAAAACGGGATAAAAACGGAATAAATACGGGTCTATTCCATATTAAAACGGGATTACTCGGAAATGGACGGAAAACACCATTTTCTACTTCCGCAAAATACGAAAACGGGATCTTGTAAATACGGAAACGGACGAAAAAATATAGAAAACGGAACGGGACGGTATGAGAAAAATTCCGTCCGTTTTCATCCCTAGTGCTAGGTTCGAAACCCAGCCAACGCCGTATTTTTGCTGCGCCTTGGTTTTGCATGGCACTGTTTGGCTGCATGGCGAGCGTGCGTCTGAACGACGCGGAGAACCCGGCGACGCGGTAATGAGGCGTCACCAGGGGCAAACGGGTCAAAAACACAGCGCATGCGTGTGAACGACTTCCTTTTGCGCAAACCTTCCGTCACCCAGAACGACTTTAATTTCGTATACGGAGGGGAGGGAGATATATATATAGGGAGAGTATACTCTATAGCTAGCTACAAAATAAGTTATTTTGTAGCCACCTTTATTTACGATAATTTTATATACTAATTTACGACAATGTCAGTATATATTTACGATAGTTGAATTACTATAACACATGGGAATATTTACCATAATATTATAGTAAATCACATAGTAAGGAGTTACTATAATCTCGTAAATTAGCGTAGCAATTATCGTAACTCAAAGTAGTTACAGAATAAGTTAATTTGTAGCCAGCTGTAGGGTGTATATATATATATATATATATATATATATATATATATATATATATATATATATATATATATATATATATATATATATATATATATATATATATACACTTCCTCCATTCAGAAAAGAATGTAACTATTGGTTGCGTACCGGTAAAAGTAATTCATGTTTGACTAAGTTTCTAGTAAATAATACTCATATTTATGATTTCAAATCAATTTATTATGAAAATACATTTCGTAATTAATCTAATGATATTAATATGATATCATAAATATTGATATTTTTTTTATCTATAATTAGTCAAATTTCACGTACTAATACATGACACTGTGTTAGAATTGTATTCTTTCTTGGACGGAGGGTGTACAATCTAATCTATATTGAACCAATGCAAAAATTGATAGATTTTTCCAAGATAGATACATACAGCAGGTAATATAAATCGCATGCATGCATGTTTCCACTTACATATATTTGCAAACTTGGTCTTGAGCTCCACCATGTGATTGCTGTTGGATATCTCGAAGTAAAAATTAGGGAATGATTTCTGCGGAACTACATGCTCCGGCACCGCTTTGCCTATCCCCATGATAGTTGCAAGCCCACCGGCACGATCATTTCCCATTCCAGCATTGAGAGAACCCATCTCAATTTGTTGATTATTACCAATACTAATGCAAGAGGGATGGAAGAAGATCGATATGTGGGGCTAATTTGAGATTTCCTGCTCTGCTTCGGCCATAGCCTGCTGCGAGGTGCATTATATAGCCCCGTTCAATCAGTGAGGTGGGCTATCTCGACCAACCTCAAGGGTTTTTAAGTGGACATTATTGCAATGAAATTGTATAGTTAGTTGCTGCCTGTACGGCTGTACCTACTGCCTGTGCCTGCTGCAGGATGGCCGGTTGCAGGTCGCAGTCGTGGAGTGCTAGGGGTGGCCGCGACATGGATGCAGGCCACACGCCATCTCCCGCGGCTAAAACCCGCGCAGCCAAAGAAGTTTTCTGTGGTCAATTTTTATATATTTTAGGAGTTTATTTTTTTTAAACTTAGCTACTGTTCACATCTACTCATACGAGTAGAAGAAACAAAACAATAGCAGCTGCATGCGGCCATTTTATTACAAGAAGCAGAAGCTTACACTCCTAATATTTCTGGCTTTCTTTCCAAATTGCACACCATCGCACTTCGGTTCACTTTTGCCTATCCCATCAGTCTCACCATCTGCCTTCAAGACGATGAAGGTTTTTATCAACTCCAGTGAACTCATCATTGATTTTTTTATCAAGGCAGCATGTTCGTCATAGGTGGGTGTGGCAAACTCATTATCTATACTATAATGCACCAATCAAAATTATGCTAAGTTCACCCTGAGAAACGTCCCCCGCTGAGAGCTTCTAACCATCATGCACACAGAAAAATGCACACAACAATTTGTCTTTATTAAAATCAAGGACTACGAGACCACCTAAACCAAATTCAATGGCTACGATTCGATGTGTGATGCCAGGCTTCTCACACAACTCGCACCTGCTTCTCACACCGCGTGCCCTCCGCCTCATCACGGGAGGCTTCAAAGCACGCCGCGTTCGATTCCCACCTCCCCCAATCTTGTTCCGTTTTTTTCTGAAAAAAACGCCCAGCCCTTCGCGGAGAGGAAGCCGCGGTGCCCTCCGACTTATCCTCCCATACATAGTGCTGCCATCGCTGATGGGCGAGGCCGCGGCGGGGCGCGCCGCCTCTGGCATCGGAGGCCACCCGGTGAAGCTCTTCGACTCCGCCGCCGCGCTCGCCAGGTCGGGCGTCCCAGCCGGATCTGACCCCAATTACACGCATGTGTTATGCCCATGCTGGATCCAGATCGTGCTATGACGCGCTGTTCATGCGACTTCTTGTAGATGGCGGTCATGATCTAGCACTGGATCTCATTTGAAATCTGAAGTTTTTTCTGTGCGCTTTTGTAGATTAATTTCGTGCTCCTGATCTGCCGCCAGGGCAAGGTGTGAGGCTATTCTCCGTACACCCAGAAGGAGAGGACCAAGGTCAGTATCCCACACTGCTCTGTGCGATAACTTGTGTAATTCAGTCCTGGTTGCTCTGTGTTCATCACTGGCAGTGGGTGCTAATTTCTGCAAGAGTTATGGTTGCTCTGTGTTTATCACTGGCATTGGGTGCTAATTTATGCAAGAGTTATGGTTCCTCTGTGTTCACTACCAATGGGTGCTAATTTCTGCAAGAGTTAAGACTATGCATGCCAATCTATGTCAGGACATTCATGTTGTTTTTTTCTCTTATTGTATTTGGTAATTTATGGTTTTGTGATATTCCTGGCAGTACCAGCACAAGATTTCGACTTGGGAGATTTTAATTGTGGAGATCATACCAAGGCGTATGAAGCTCATCTAAACGCTGAAAAGGTCTAAGGCTGAATTTATGTCAGGACATTCATGTTGTTTTTTCTCTTATTGTATTTGGTAATTTATGGTTTTGTGATATTCCTGGCAGTACCAGCACAAGATTTCGACTTGGGAGATTTTAATTGTGGAGATCATACCAAGGCGTATGAAGCTCATCTAAACGCTGAAAATGTCTAAGGCTGAATCTGTCGGTATTGCTCATCTGCATAAATACAAAACACCTGGCAAATATATGATTCCTGATTCCAGTAATTGACAACCTATGTTTTCTGTCTGTATACTTGGGTTATTAGACTTGTCCTTGCATCTTTGCTAACTTTGTATAATATTTTTAGTTTACAATTCATATGTTGTGGTAATATACACAGTTGTGACTTGATATTACTTACAAGTTACAACAAGAGTTATTTTTCCTAAATTATGTCTGAGAATACTGATGGATGTTAAGGGATTGAGCTGGAGTGAGGCATGGAGTATTACAGAAAGGTATTTACTCTGCCGAAACATCTACCTTGAAAATGCTTGGTTATAGATGTGACCACTAATGTTGAAAAAAAGTCATCATAAAATTTTGGGTTTAAGTCATTTAACTTTTTAAAAATATGTTCAATATAGTCAATTAGCTTTGGACTTAATGTGACCCGTTGTGTTAGCACAGGAAATATATCTTTTGAATGTCTGGCTCCCTTGGAGTTAAGTATTTACCCTGTTTTGTTACAGAGCTGAAGAGACATTGCGCCAAGCTCTAATTTACAAAGTAATACCATGTGTCTTCTGTTATCTTGTTTTTCATAATCTGTTTTCTTGACACTTCAAAAAGTTATCACAGAAAATATGTTAGCTGTAATGTTACGTTCTTCTACAGGCTCTTGGATTTGCAATGCCTTCATTTGCTCATGTTTCGCTTATTCTGGTTCCTAACTGAAGTAAACTGTCTAAACGGCATGGAGCTACTTCTGTCAGGCATGTAACTTACCAATTATTTCCTATCTCACATCTCTGCCAACATATCTTCTTATTATACATGGCATAAGAATGAGGCATGATCTATCTTTTTCTCTGCACAGTATAAAGAGATGGGCTATCTAACTCAGGCAATGGTGAATTAGTTAGCACTACTCGGCTGGGGTGATGGTACTGAAAATGAGTTCTTCACTACTGATGACCTAGGTTTGTTCTCAATATTCTTTTTCCTGTCATGTAAAATGCTACTATTGTTATTGTCCTTTATAATCTTTGTGATTTTCCTGGGCGTTGGAGCAGCGCAGCCGCAGGGCGGCACGATGGGGGAGGGAGTGGAGCGCGATGAGCATGCCAGCGGCGAGGAGGAAGAGGAGGTCCTTCTATAAGTTTCAGTTTCAGGAGGGATGTCCACATGCCACACACTACATCTGGACTATAGTTTCAGATTGTAGTGATATCGAGATTAGTATAGTTTTTTTGTGTTTATTTAGCTGCAGCTGCTCCATACACTTTCAGTTGTGATTCTATTGTATTGCTTTTCCTAATTCAGCAGATTTACAATGATGCACACTTAACCTAAAATAACAATGTAATTACTGAGAAGGTGGACCAAATTTTGTGCTCCACACACTTTTGTTGGTTGGATGTAACCTGCAGAACTGAAACTGCAGTCATGGTTGTCTAATTTGTTGAAACATACATATTGGCTTTATAAAAACAAGTGAAACATATATATTTCAGCAGTTTGTTCTCCATCTAAAGATTGCCTCTTGAAAGAAAGCCTGACAATAGCTGATTTCTTCTTTTGGCCCCCTTGTTCTCCATCTAATAATATACTGTCATTTTGCTTTGTGCAGGTTGTATCGGTTAGCTTGGGAGATATGCTGATCAGGTAATCTTTGTTGACCTTCCTTTTTTAATCAAACCACACTTGAATTCCCGAAACCAGAAATTATAGATTGTGCTTACAGAAATTGCAACGAACTAAAAGTACAATTTTAATATAAAATATATACAATAACCGTCGTCTAAAAGAAAACTAAAAACTATGACAAATTGAAAAAAGTACTTACATAAATAGTCTAGATACATTATAATTAGTAAATGGCTAAATTCAAAACTATTTTTTTAAAAATAGTAATAATTAATTTCAGTATGTTGGGAAAAATACATAAATAAAAAATAATGTATTAATAAGTACAACTGTCGGATTGGTCATCTAAATTGATATAATAATGATCTAGATTTATCAAAAGATATAGGAAAATAAATAAAGACTCCAATATAGATAGAATAGGTATGGAAATGGATAGCATTAGGGTATAATTTAATACCTATTCCGACTAGATTTCGCCATATAGTAACAAAAATTAAGGAAACCATGCTAACATTAATTTTGTGTAGAGGTGGGGGGAGAGGAATTTTACAAGTTGCACAACAACTATCTATCATGACACCCTTGGTATCCCATAAAAAATCATCAAAGCACTTTGAATCCATATGCTACTTCTTTCTCCTTCACGTGCTCTACGCCTCACCATCTCAATATGCCCTCTCTTGCCGTGGCTCCAAGATCTGCAAATCATTTTTTCCTATGTTTGCAGCAAGAAAGTTTTGCATCTCCAGTGATGTGGATGAATATGATGAGAACATCACTCATTCGGATATAAGCCATCGAGACGAAGAGAACTACAGTAACCAATCGTCTTCATTGGGAAAGGCCTGAGCATCGGTAAGGAATATTGTTCGCCTTTTCTTAAATGGATTAACTAAAACATCAAAGAAAAGCCAAAGTAATCTATGCTTGATGGCACTTGAAACTCAAGATAAGCAATAGCCCCCTTCTCTAGGTCTACTCTAATTGATACGTGTTCTCTCTATTCCAAATTGTACGTTGTTTTGGGTTTCTAGGTGCATAGCTTTTGATAAGGGCTGATGCGATATTTTGGTGTGCGTCTTCCTCACCACAATTGCATAAACGGTGTATGCCTAGAATTTGCAATCGAAACAACCTGATCTATCATCCCATGCTAAAAGGTACTTCATCCATTCCAAGTTATAAGACGTTTTGACTTTTTTTTTACTTTTGCTATGCACTTAAATATACAATATGTATTGATGCATACTCCCTTTATTCAAAATTGTATGTTGTTTTGGGTTTTCTAGGTGTTGCTATGCATCTAGATATATACACTTATGTCTAGATACATGGTAAAACTTATGAATCTTGAAAAGTCAAAACTAACTTACAATAATTTGGAATGGAGGCAAGTACTAAGAATAATGTTTCTAGAAAAGCCAAAACAAAACGTGTAATAATTAGAACAGAGTGAGTAATATGTACAATAGTGGTCGCAATCTATACAAATTCCATACGAGTTGGAAACAAAAAAACCTAAATACAAATTCCATATAAAACAGAATCTATAAAGGCAAAATTTTAATTAAACTATGACAAGTTGAAAAAAGTACTTACATAAATAGTCCATATATATTATAATTAGTAAGTGGCTAAATTCAAAACTAAAATTTTTAGAAAATAGTAATAATTTCAGTATGTTGGCAAAAATACCTTAATAAAAAATTAATGTATTAACAAGTACAACTATTGCATTGGTCATATAAATTGATATCATAATGATCTAGATTTATCAAAAGATATAGAAAAAATAAATGAAGACTCCAATATAGATAGAACTAGGAGGATTCCCTGTGCGTTGCCGTGGGTATGAAGGAAGAATATAAATATGGCCTCATTGTAGTCTATCGAGTCATCTATATATAGCTTGATTATTAGTAGTCAGTTTTCGAAGAGGAAGAGTGAGAGAATAATGCTAGCAGTATGTGTGCATGGTCATATGTAGGTAACTGCATCTACTACTGAAACCATTTGTGAGTGGGCACTTAATTGCATGTAGGAGCAGGAGAAGTGGATGATTATGTGGCTCAAGGAGGTGCTAGAGAATTAGGCTAGTAGGGTTTATCTTTATAGGAGATATAGATAGGTATGGAAATGGACAGCAGTAGTGTATAATTTAATACCTATTTTAACTAGACTAGAAAATAAAGCGCGCTTCGCGCACCCTATCAAATATATTCTCTTCTGATTTCTTTTCTATAAAAAACATGACGTTTGTGCGTCTCAGCACAAGGACAAGGCATTGATGTTTTTAAGAAAGTTTCCCAAAGCTCTAAGGTTGACTGCATTTATAGTGCCACTGAAAATTGTGGAGCGGAAAACAAAAGCAACAAAAAAGTTCAGCGCTATTAATGGATAGAAAATTACATAGCGTCCATTTCAAGTACAATTTTTATGGTATTGAACCATATCTCTAGGGGCTAAGATCATCAAATGCACCGATTATTTTTGTAGCACACCGTGTCTACGGTGTCGAACCATATCTTCAGGGGCGGAATGATACATAGTAGTCTGATGCAAAAACAAGAATAAACTGTGCTCACATGTAAGGCTCAATGTTGAACATTCAATCTTAAATTAAATGTTGATCAAAAGATAACAATAATGAAACATTTCAATCAAACCAATCATTAAAATTATGAATCTTTATCGCTGTCCAGTAAGAAAACTCATGTTACTTGATTTCACCTTGCATGGTATGGTGCAAAACAGTTCCAAACGCCCTTGTTTAAAGTTTTTAACTTGCGTAATTTCATATCTTCATGGTGACGATTTCACCTTGCATGGTATGGTGCAAAACAGTTCCAAACGCCCTTGTTTAAAGTTTTTGACTTGCGTAATTTCATATCTTCATGGTGACATCAGGTTAGCTTACATTATGTTTTAAGATTTAAATAAGTCTTAAATTGTTGCAAGATCACATAGTAGTCAGAGGCCTTAACAACAAAAATCAGGCCAAAAGTAAGACCCATACGCCCACCAGAATTTCCAGTTCCATTGGTTACCAGGTGGCAACTGTTGGACTTCATAACCAATTATCACTAGTTCAAGAATCCAAGAATTCTAAAAAATATTACTGGAAACTGGAATCTCGATTGTGATCAGTGTTACATCATGTAATAACCCTGTCCACGATGACATCGATGGCTCCCTGCGTTCGCTGCTCCAGATCTCCACTGGCCAAGCCACTTCCATCCGTGGCTCGCCACTTGGTGGCTGCTCACCCTTGCGCCGACACATGGCTGCTCTGCCAAGAGGAGGCTCGCTCCACCTTAGAGGTGACCGTTATCACGTTTGCTGCTCATCCCCCACCACACATAGACCTGTCCTATACTGTCAATGCTGCGTATAAAAGTGTACTGAATTCTACAATGAGGCAATGAGTAAGTACTTAAGAATGCAACTCGCCGTGAACAATTTCTGATTTTAAGTCTATTTCCTCCACGTGGCTTGTGCTACTTATGATGCAATAAATCAAAGTATAGTATATATGTGATGGCGTGAACAAATACATGTCATAAAAATCTGTATGTAGAAAATTATTGACTATTGACGGATTATCTAATATGTTTCTCCTTAGTAGTCATAAATACCAAGATAAGTTTGTCAATGTCTACCGATTTAGAGCAGTAAAAAATATGTAACCGATGTATTCATAAAACACGTAACCAATGTATATGTATACTGATTTAGAGTAGTAAAAAATACCAAGATAAGTTTAACAACCTTGCAGCAGTTGTCACCTACTACATCCTTCTTATCTTTAGCAGTTGTCACCTACTACATCCTTCTTATCTTTTGCCCAGGAGTCGGATGAGGCGGACGAGGAGCAGCGCGTAGAGGGGTCACCGCTGCAGTAGCTGCTAGTCTCCGCGGCACCGCCCAGACTCACCCTAGGCCGCCGTAGTTGCCGCTCACCTCCGAGACGCCATAGATGTGGCCGCCACTGGAGAATAGGAGAAGGGAGTCAGAGACGAGAGGCAAAACATATTTCGATACACGGACGCAAAGGAAGAAGAAGTTTAGAATGCATAAAATTCTCTGGTCTGCCACGCTTCCTAGCTACTAGGACGCTAGCGCCTGCCTGCGTGGGGTCGTGCAGTAGAAGGTCCACCCGCCAGCGAATGTTGGCCCCACGAACCCGCGCTCGATCGCCCACGCGATGTCCGGGTGAGAGCCCTGCCACGCGTCGATGCGCGAGGATGTCCGCGGCAGAGTAGTCTTTAAGTTACATAGCAGTCTTTAAATTAAGGAACCTGATTTGGCCATAATAAGATTTATTTATTGGGAGGGAGGGGGAAGGGCAAGGGATCTTGTAAGTATGCACAACAACTATTTAACTTGGACACCAATGTCTCCCACAAAAAAATCATCAAAACACTTTGAATCCATATGCTACTTCTTTCTCCTTCGTGTACTCTATGCCTCACCATCTCAATATACCCTCTCTTGCTGTGGCCTCTATGATCTGCAAATCATTTTTCTCCTATGTTCGTGGCGAAAAAGTTTTGCATCTCCAGCGACGTGGATGAATATGATAAGGACATCACTCATTTGGATCAATCCCGCACTTGTGGCACGCCGCAGCCTTGCAACCGCACACTAGTTCATTTTCGCGCAAGAGTTCACCAAATCCGTGGTGACCGAATCGAGGGCCGGAGTTTTGGCGCAGCCTGCGTAGCGGCTCGACGAGCAGAGGCGTCAACCAAACGCACCCTAACACTCCTAATATTTCGGGCTTTCTTTCCAAATTGCGCGCCAGCGCGCTTCAGTTCACTTTTGCCTATCCGATCAGTCTCACCATCTGCCTTCAAGATGATGAAGGTTTTTATCAACTCTGGTGATGTGTGCGGTGAACTCATCATTGATTTTTTTTTTATCAAGGAACAAGTTCATCGTATTGATGGATTTTATTTTATAAAATGGGTTGTGCCACGTGCTCTAATTCAATGGTCGGGTTCTGCAAGCAGCTTGGCCTGGCTTGCAAGCTAGGACCTTGTATTTTAGTCAGATCCTCATATTATTACCAATAAATTTGTTGTGATGATATAATACGTACAAAGTTTGCACAGGCTAACAAAATGATGTCTGGTGATCCAACACAATGAGGAAAAACTCTACTTAACCCTCTCAACTATTAGTGGTTGTCTACTTCACTCCCTCACCTATAAAACTATGTATTCTACCCCTCAAATTATTGAAAACCGTCTAAATAACCCACTGAGACGGTTTTTAAGGTGGTTTTGCTGACGTGGCATAATAAAAAGTCTATAACCCCTAACATATTAATGATTGACTGCATGACCCCTCAAATATAAAATATGATATTATCACCCTTAAAGCATCTAATAATGTTCATATGATAGTTATGTAAGGTCGTTTGGACACCGTATCATGCTTGCAAACAGGCCCATCGGCTGCCTCCCTCTACCGCCCGGTGAGCACCACCTTGTTTCCTACTACACTTTGTGCACTCCTTGACGACATAGAGCACGTGCCTATGCTTGCGCCCTTGTCATCCAGCTCCTCCCACTCCCACATCCTCGCCCCTTTCGCATTCTCCTCCGATCGCTACCTAAAAAAATTGAAGGACGATCCGGGGCTGAACGACAACGATGTAGATGTGGCGTGCTTGCTATCGATGAGTTATGGGAGGTGAAGCAGGAGACAAGATGTCACATGCTACTCGTTGGACGGTGGGTCAGCCTAGAAAGAGTAGGGAGGTGGAAGCAATAAATGGCCTACGTGCAATGTGTTTAGGCTAGTGTAGCAGGATACGTTGTTCAAATGACCCTAAAGACCATCCGATGAGTCCTTTAAACATTATTTGATGCTTTGCAGGCTATAATATCATGTTTTACTAGAAAACTCAGCGTGGCTTTGCCGCCCCTTGCTTGGAGTGCACCTGTCTTGGATTTTTATGTTACTTTCCTATTGCTACTTGATTTAAATATGTATGTTTTAGAGCATGATTAACATTGGTAATGTTTATATCAAAGGTTTGCCTGTTTAAGACTTTCTCTATATGTTTGAAATATTATTAAAATATACTCCCTCCGTCTTAAAATAAGTCTCCATCTCGCATTTTAAAGAGTCAAACAATCCAAACTTTGACCAAATATATTAAAAATATTAATATTTGTGATACCATATAAGCATCATTAGATTGATCACATCATATATTTTCATAATAAACATATTTGAAGATACAATGCAGCAGAGATAACTAAATAACATTCATTAGAAATTGCAGCCTCACATCCACACAAGCTGACGCTTTCACGTGAATAAAAAAATCGGCCGCATTCTGTATTTCTATTCCTACTACCTCATGGAGGACGCGCGGACGCCCTGTGCTCCACTCCTTTCGTGTCCTTTCCTGTTTCTCTTCCCATCGCCAGCTCCTCCTCGCGCGTGGTTGGCCGCGCGGCTCCACCCTCGTTCCCTTCTCCATCGGCAGCTCCTTGCATTGCGTGGTCGGCCGTGGCGGTCGTGGTTGCTGACCGTGTGGCATTGCGCGGGCGGTTGCAGCGGCGTCGGCGACTGCTGCAGCACCGTGGGCAGTCACAGTAGGTCTCGGCGGCGCATGCAAGGCGAAGTCGGGAAAATATGTAATGCTCTCATACTCTCTAGAAACATGGCAGGGTGCAGGGGAAAATGTTTAAAGCTCTTATACTCTCTAGAAACATTGCTTGATCTGTACAACCTTGTGAAGAGCTGAGTACGTGGCCTTGTGAAGAGCTGTACACGTGGCAAGATAATAAGCTAGCTTGAATGGTGCAACTTTCGTCTAGTAAAAGATAGTTGAGGGGTTCTTGCAGTCAATTCTTGATATGTCAACGGGTTATATAGACTTTTTAATATTCCACGTCAGCAAAACCACTTCCAATAACAATGCTGGACAAATTTAACAGAGTAGAGATCCGGCACGACTTCAGAAGGTTGCTGGCTGTCCCGTCCATTACATAAATCATTAGTCATCTAAGCGTAGGTCGTCCTAGCTTTAAGTCGGGCCCATGCATGAGATAGATATGTATAGACAGATGACAAGTATGCTACCAACTGACAACGTTACCAAACTAGCTTCACTTGACTATGGGATGTCCTAATTCTTCTTGTGTCAGCGGGCCCATGCATGAGATAGATATGTATAGATAGATGACAAGTATGCTACCAACTGACAACGTTACCAAACTAGCTTCACTTGACTATGGGATGTCGTCCTTATTCTTCTTGTGTCAGCAGCTTTGCATTTGACTTGTTGGTACTAAGGCACGGTTATTGGTTCTCTACATTTGACTCAGAAGAAAACTTAATTAGCATTTTTTTTCGTTTTCTAGAATGCACAGCCACGCCATGTATCTCTTTCAGGGTCTGGTGATTGAAAAGGACGCGAGCAGCTCAAAGTCTATCAGATAAATTTCTCGGGGGCACAGTGACATATGCTGGAGCAACCCATTTTTTTAACTAGAAATAAGTTTGCATGAAAAAAAAAGTACTCACTGTAGGTCTGTTTAGCACACCTCCACCAACTTTAGATTCACGAAAAATAAATCCAAATTTACTTTTTGTAGCCAAATACTTTTAGATCCAACAGCTCCAGTGTGGATGTGCTCCACCATAAGCATAGATCAGCCCCGAGATCCACCAATTTGGTGGAGCATCTCAAGGGGGTGCCCCAAGTTTGGTGAAGTTGAGAAAAATTACCCACCATGCCATCAATTACATAGAAAAAACTTTATTCTATTCTTTCCCGTCCTCTTCCTCGTCGTGCATGCCTACCCGCCCATCCCGACCACCACGCCACCCCTCGTCGGTAGCCGCGTCGCCCGTCACCGGTGATGCGTCGCCCCCGATCGTCATTAGTGGCTAAGAGACGTGTAGCTGAGGCACAGTCACAAAGTTCCCGGAACGATTGGGTCGTAGAACGAGGTTCGTGAAACGTGGAACGCTCTTTGAGAAAGGATTTTCCACTGTCGGGACGAAACTGATCTACGTTCTCAGAACGGGAACGCACGTTCCCGGAACGTGGAACGTGGCACCGTACCACGTTCCCGGTGACTATGAGCCGGGGATAGATAAATAATACTAGATGTTGAAACTGTAAACAAAGAACATCCCTACGGTAAACAAAGTCTGGATGCTAGCGAAAGAAAGTCATTATAGGTTGTTGGTGTTGTATGTGGTTGCTGTTAGAATTATCTTCAGTGATCGAATCTGGAAAGCTGGCAGATCTCTGAATCCGATGACTCCAATGTGCTTGTAGAATTGAATGATTGAAGTGAATTGAAGCTATACGGAGACGACTAGCTAGTGAGCAGCCGAGTATATGGATATAGATAGTTAGATTATATTGTCCCTTTTTCATCAATTCGGGGGAAGTTTCCACCTACTTATGTTGAATCGAAGGAGCTAAAAGCTCGAACAGATACAACAGACTTCTGGTATACCTGAAGTTTTGAAGAGCGGGTGTGGAGAGATAGAGCACAGAAAGCAAAAAAAAGAGTAGTTATAGCAACTCAGCACAGGCCACAAGCAAGCCATATGACACCACTCGTAAGACAACCACCAATCGCCGAAGAACGCCACCAACGAACGACATACTCTCAGATGCACCACGATTATTGTGCAACCACACCATCCCTCGTTATATTGTCCTTTTAAGCATACTAATACTTCTTTTTACACGGATCGGACTACGGTAGGTTTGCGTCGACCTAGCTTAACGGACGAAATAAGCACAAACAACTAACATCTTAACGAGAAGAGAGAGTAGAAAGCAAGAGAGGAAAAGGACACAAGACACGTGAAAGGTGCTAGTGCAAGGGGAGGTAGAGAGACAAGCTTAGCTTAGCAGGGTACACAAACTAGTGAACGAACGAACGAACGATAGGGACGATGCCCGGGACCAAACAGGCACAACTCCAGATTTGAACATCAGTGCCGGTTCAAAATGCCTATCGGTACCGGGTTTTTTTTTAACCGGCACAACTAAAGCGGCACTGATGAGCCTCCTTGGAATTGAGTTCATTCTGATAATTATAATTTAGGCACAAATTAATTAAGCTAATATGGTTCCATATAGAATATATTTGTATATTATTGCTAGTCATACAAGGGAGATACTTATATATTTTATTTTATTTCTACTGCAGGGAAGCGAGATGAAGAACGTGCTATAAGTTAGAGAGTAGAAACGTAGCATAGTGATCTATAGAGTCAATTTTCGTCTCCCACCCTATGAATTTGAGGATAGGCTTCTACGTGAACTTTGAAAAGTTGTGGAATGTTAAATTTCAAGCCAAATAGCCTAATCCATTAATTATATTCCAATTTCTCTAAAATGAAAGGATCCAAACATCCCTTAATGGTTTAAATGGGGAGAAGCAGGACACAAGTTGACAAGATCGTTCTTTTCCTAGGGGCATGATTGGTTGGGAGAAAGTTTAAGCTTGGCTCATACAAGCTAGCCAGGGCATGTTTGCAAGGGTGGCTGTGGCTGGCTCGGCCCTAAGGCCTGTCCCAGGCCAGCCACGGGTTGGCCCAAGGGGTGCAACCCCCTTGTTTGGTTTCTTGTACCAATCCGACCAGGTTCATTCACTACTGGAGGTGGCGGCTTTGCCGAGGGCTCCAGGCTCTCGGCAAAGCCTCTCAGACCCTCGGCAAAGGCTTTGCCGAGAGCAGCTCTCGGCAAAGCTGACTCGGCAAAAACCCGATCGGCAAAGCCTTCTTTGCCGAGAGCCATTTATCGGGCTCTCGGCAAAGGCTTTGCCGAAAGCCAACGCGGCCCTCGGCAAAGAAAAGACGCCGTTAACGCCCGCTTTCTTTGCCGAGAGCCCATTTGGCTGGCTCTCAGCAAAGAGTTTTTATTTTTTTTGAAAAAAAATCTTTGCCGAGAGCCAGCCAAATGGGCTCTCGGCAAACATTTTTGTTTTTTTTTAAAAAAATTGTTTGCCGAGAGCCTGGCCATATTGGCTCTCGGCAAAGAGTTTTCCAAAAAAAAAGAAATATCTTTGCCGAGAGCCAGTCTGGCCAGGCTCTCGGCACACATTTTTTAAAAAAAAAAGAAAAATGTTTGCCGAGAGCCGGCTCTCGGCAAAGAATTTCCTTTTTTTAAAAAAAACTCTTTGCCGAGGGCCACTCTGGCCAGGCTCTCGGCAAAGCCTGTCCTTTGCCGAGTGCAACAGTCATTGCCCTCGGCAAAGCTGGGAAATGGGTATTTTTTACAGTCATGTTTCCCAGCTTTGCCGAGTGCAATGACCATTGCACTCGGCAAAGGTAGAGAAATTTTGATTTTTTTTTGGATTTTCCACTTCATTACACATATAAATCGCATTCATCATATATAAATCACATTTATCACATATGAATCCATTCATCACGTATAAACACATATATCACATTCATCACATATGTCACGTTCACATACACCACGCATATAGCACATTCATCACAATATTTGAACTAAACGAAAGTTAACCATTACAAGTTATCATCGAAACATAATAAGTTTGCATTCTAAAGTTCACAATCTACTAGAGATGACACTTTAGACACAGTCATGGCCAACCTTGCCCTGGCCACCCCGGAGAAGGAGTCCCGCCTTGACCCCCGGGCGTGTTCCATCCAGGCGCTTGCGGGTTGTTCGAACCCGCCGACGGAGGCTGCAAAAATTAGATGTCTATGTCAGACAAGCAAATGCATAAACAAAACACTGAGGAATCGATACTCACAGGAGTAGAATCCGCGTTCTGAGACGGCGGTGGAGGAGCCATGAGCGTCGCGGGCACTTGCATGCCCTGGGAGGCCATGAACGTGATGAGATCTTGCATCTGCTTAGCTTGGGCCTCCAACCGGGCCTCCATCTGGGACCGCATCTGGGACTCGGCGAGCTTGCGCTCCTCCCTTTCTCTTTCCAGGCGGGCCTGCGATAATACAAAGGGAATGTTAGAACAATACAAACATTTAAACATCAATGTACGACGAGTAAAACAAAAACAACCTCGAGCTCGGCGACCCACGACTGCGAAGGCGACAGGCGTGGGCGTATGAGGACGCTCCCGCTCGTGGCCTGTGCTCGGAGCTGGGACAGAGTGGGAGTGGAGGACGAGTCGATGACGCCGTCGCCAAGCCAATACCGCCCGTGCTTCTTCCCTCCTCCGACCGTCATCACGAGGCTTCCGTCCAGGTCCTCGCTGGCCGGATCAAAGTCGGGCCCATGGACCGCCCTTGCCGCCTCTGTGTAGTCAGTGAGGCGGGTGTGGACGCTGTAGTTGGAGTATGCCTCGGGGGGGTCGTCGGGGTTGTAGGAGGTCTCCGGTGCGGTGGCCTTGCCCTTGTGGGACATGGCGTATGCCATGAACGTGCTGCAAGGCTGGCCACCGTGTGACGCCGTCTGCGAGGAAGACAACAAGATGATTAGTAATTAGGCAACATTTGAGTGTTACAATACATAAAGTGTTTCACGTACCCAAGCTTGTGCGTACTCGGCTAGGTTGCGGTTGCCCTGGTGGTGTGGTACACCTGGCATCTGCAGACGCGCCTCCCGGGCCTCGGTGTGCTGGGCGGTCCACTCTTCAGAGAGCCACCGGTCCACGATCATCTCCCAGCACTCGGGAAACGACTGGCACCATTGGGGGACCATCTGCACATCAAAGTATTTCACATATAAGCGTCAGATGAAATGAGAATAGCTTAATCTCAAAAGGAATCACTTACCTGAATGTATTGCGCCCGGCTCAGCGTCATGCCTCTCGCCTCGACCTTCGAGACCCTCCGTCCTTCGACCGTGGCGTTGTAGTTGACGATGGCCTGAATTCTCGCCTCGTAGATGATGTCGGTGACGAGCTTCCTGCAGGACCTTGTACTCACCACCTCCGCCTTGGCCTCCTTCCCCTGCTCACACCTATAGAAGTCCTGCATACAGATGCAATACAAACTGTAAGAAATTCAAGAAAAGTACGATGAATGCGATGTTGTGTGACGAAGACTTACCCACAGCTCCGCTCTGACCCTCGCCGCCTTGTTTGGGTAGTTCGGGTCTGGGACGACGGTGTAGTGGTCAAATGTATAGGCCAGCTCTCTCTTCCCGGCATACTGTACTATGCCGGGGTAGTGCTCGTGGCACAGGAGACCCAGGATGCCATTGGGTTTGCGGCCGCGACCCTCCACAAACTCCCAATGCCTGCACAAGTGATACAGAAAGATTATTAGTTTCTATTTCAATTTTAAACATATCATATGAACGAGTAGTTAAAACATGTACCTTTGTCCAACGGGGCGGATCACTGGGTGTTGGTGAAGTGGTATCGGTCGGGCCGGGAGACTAGCGGGACCTCGCAAGTAGGGTGTGGACCCCCCTGAGGCAGCCGAACCCTCGTTTGCCTCGGCCGACGGCTCATCCTCCTGCTCGGGGTCCTCCTGCCCCTCGTCCACCTGAGCCTCGGCCTCGGGCGTGGCCGGCACCTCGTCCTCCGGTGGAGTCGGCTCCCTCCGACGGCGACTCCTCCTTTGCCGAGATGGCCCGTCGTCCTACGAGGCCCGGTACAGGGAGGTCATCGACCTCTGACGTCCGCCTGGCATCTTGGCTCGACCTCCTGCATTTAAACAGAATAAACAATATTGTATTAGAAATAACATAATGAAATATATGCAAAATAAATAAAACCCTAGATCCTAAGAAAAAACATAACAGGAGTAGAATATAACATAATATTACGTGAATTAGAAATAATCTGCATCATCGGGATTAGCCGGAGCATAAGTGTCATCATCGTAGTCAACCATGTCTAAGTACTCCTCAATATCCGAAGACGGGAGGTTGTTTTCATTTGCTTCGCCTAAAAGGAATCGTTCTAGCATTTGTATGTCCTTCTCATTTACCACCTCATCCCCAGCGTCCTCGTCATCATTCTCTACTTCCATTTCCATCGCTTCGGTTAAGTCTATCGTGAACGTCCCTTGTAGCCCAGCTTCTTGAAAGAACTCCCCATCATACGTGTTTGTGTTGAAGTTATAATCCTCATCGTTGGGGAGAGGTAGTTTAGCATGTGGCGATATCTTGTGCACAATATACCAACCCAAGATATGCTCTTTGCTTTTGCACGCATATGGTGTGTAATAAACCTGCGTGGCCTGTTGAGCCACAATATACACATCGGCTCCTGGATAGACAGAATCCTGTCGAATTTCAACTAGCCCAAGATTTGGTGTGAGCCTCGTTACTCCAGGGTCGAACCAATGGCATTTGAATATTACAGGATTCAGAGGCTTGTCACCGTGAAATGAAAGTTCATATATTTCTTCAATTCTTCCATAGTAGTCACGGTTGTCATTGCCTGGAGTACAAACTCCGCTGTTTGTGGTTTTCCGATTGGGCCGACTCTGCTCGTATATCGCTGTGTGGAAGCGATATCCATTCACGTCGTAACCGTTAAATGACTTGACCCTACGGTCAAAGCCGTTTGCAACCTGTCTCAGCTGTTGACTCATAGACGCATCGGTCTGAGCCTGCAAGGTGAAGAAAGGTATAACGTTATTAAGTCCGAACGTAGGAGCCAGTTGGAATATCGGACTAAGTATGACCTCGGTTGGACAGGACCTTCTGTCGGAACCAAGAAATGAAATCGGGCCTCCCTTGCCCCGCCCCGTTCGCAATTAGGGTTTCGGCTATCGGGTCAGAAGGAGGCCTTGGCCCATTCCAGAATTGATGAAGAAATTCCCTGTACGAAAGAAAAATAAGGGTGTTTGATGCAGAATAGTGTCGGTGAATTGAATGAACATAGTTGAGAACTTACCCCATGTACGGCTGCACCTCATCAAGGTTGTTAAGCACGTATAGCATGATCTTTCGCCACTCTTCATAGTTCAACTGCTTAACTGTGGATCCACTTGTCGCGCCTTGCTGGCCTCGGAAAAGGCTAAGACTCGATTCATTTTCTCCAGCATTGTAACGAGGGGGTGCATTATGCACGCTAGGAAGGTTCTCGGAGTAGTATTGTTCAGTGAAGTTTGACACCTCCTCTAGAATGAATGCCTCTGCAATGGAAGCCTCAATTTTGGCTTTGTTTCTACATTTCTTGCGAAGAGTCTTCAGATTTCTCTCTACTGGATAGCACCAACGGCAATGCACAGGCCCTCCCATTCGAACCTCATTAGGGAGGTGTACGATCAAATGCAACATCGGAGTGAAGAAGCCTGGTGGAAAGATCTTCTCCAGCTTACAGATCAACACAGGTGCAGCTTTCTCCAAGTCAGCAATGATGGACCGAGATATCTCCTTGGCACAAAGTTGGCGGAACAAATAGCTCAACTCTGCCAGGACAACCCACATAGGCTCAGGAACATAGCCTCGAACCATCGCCGGAAGAAGGCGCTCGATCCATACGTGGAAGTCATGACTCTTCATTCCTAGGACTCGCAGACTAGATAAGTTGACTCCTCTCCTCAGATTCGCTGCATATCCATCAGGGAACGTCAATGTCTGGATCCATTGAAGTATTTCTTTCCTTTGTGGCCTGCTCAAGACGAAATCGGCCTTGGGCCGTGTCCATCTCCTGCCGGGTTGAGGAGACCGCATCTCTTGCTTTGGTCTATCGCACAAGAGTGCCAGGTCTAATCTAGCCTTAGGGTTGTCCTTGGACTTTTCAGTGTCCATGAGTGTTCCCCAAAGTGCCTCGGCGATGTTCTTTTCAGTGTGCATTACATCAATATTATGTGGCAGAAGAAGGTCATCATAATAGGGGAGCCTTTCCAAGCCTGACTTATGCGTCCACATATGTTCCTTACCATACCCCGCAAAACGACCGTCTCTTTCATTGAACTTGAGAGCATCTATTTGAGCATGAACCTCGGCACCGGTCAGCATCCGGGGTGGAGGATCTGTCACCACGAGCCCTTTAGTGAAGTTCTTGGTGTCTTGTCTGAAAGGATGGTCAAGAGGCAGGAATTGTTGATGTTGGTCGAACGCCGAATACTTGCCACCCTTCTTCAACCAGATAAATCTCATAGCTGTCTTGCAAACCGGGCATGAGAACTTGCCGTGGACACACCAGGCACAGAATATCCCATATGCCAGGTAGTCATGCAGTGAGTACTGGTACCAGATATGCATTGTGAAGTTTGACCTTGAAGCTCGGTCGTATGTCAATACCCCTTCGTTCCAAGCAGTTTCCAATTCATCAATCAGAGGCTCCATGTACACACCCATGTTATTCCCCGGGTGTCCAGGAATTATCAACGACAAGAAGACAGTATGACGTTGAAATAGGACACCGGGGGGAAGATTGAGGGGGATAACGAAGACGGGCCAACATGTGTAGGGGGCAGCCATGAGTCCATAGGGGTTGAAACCGTCTGTAGCAAACGCAACACGAACATTACGAGCCTCTCTACTTTTGTCATGATGAATGCGATCAAAGTGGACCCATGCTTCACCATCGGCGGGATGTACCATCTTCTCAGGATTGTATCGTGTACCCTGTTTGTGCCATCTCATCTGTTTCGCGGATTCCTCGGTCATGTAGAGACGTTGGATCCTCGGTGTGAACGGCAGGTAACGCAGGACTTTCATGGGGATAGAAAGTTGTCTCTTCAGGCCTTCACCATCGTCTACCTCCATGTATCTCGACGCTTTACACCTCGGACAGTAACCTGCATCCTTGAGATCTTTTCTGAAGAGGACGCACCCATTTGGACATGCATGTATCTGCTCATACGGCATCTTCAGTGCACGAAGCAGTTTCTGTGACTCGTACAGGCTCTTTGGCAATATGTGGCCGTCCGGAAGCATGCTACCAAATAGGGCCAACATAGCATCGAACGCTTCTCGACTCAGGTTGAATTGGGACTTGAACCCCATCACACGGCCAATGGCATCCAGTTGAGAAACTGATGTCCGATCATGAAGGGGTTTCTGTGCTGAAGACATCATATCGTAGAACGCCTTTGCGGTCTTCTCCATCTCCTCCTCCATACGTCCTGCAGCGTACTGTGCTTGTTGGAAGTCATCTAACAGGTCTGCTACCCCAGCATCAGCATCAAAGTCCTGCAGACGTGGTCGCACCGCCTCCTCTCTCAAATGATGTACTTCACCATGGTAGATCCACCGGGTGTAGTCCGGCGTGAATCCATGGTTCAGAAGATGTTTACCCATATTCTCCTTGTCTTGCCTTCGCCGGTTCCCACATCTGCTGCACGGGCACAATACTTTCATCTCTCCTCGCCGAGCGGGGCCAAATGCATGGTTCAAGAAAGTATCTGTCTTGTGCAACCATTCATCATTGAAATCACTCTTGCTTCTGCGGCCCGAGTACATCCACTGACGGTCATCCATCCTACTGTCATCCATCCGAGTACTTGCATCTACATCCAAGTACTTACATCCTACATATAATGTAGCAAAACAAGTGAGATGAAATCGAGTTTTAAGCAGCCTAGGTCATTGGTGGATTGACACTGCATAAGATGTAGGATATGGATGACAGGAAATGAATCAAAAGCCTTCTTTAGGTGAACAGTGGCTCCAGCATGCTGTATACTTATATATCTATCTAGCATATACATTGTATGTTTGCTTATGTGCAAAAAATTTTGGCATAGATGAATGCCCTTGAATCAAGGATGGTCCACCCCTGTCTGATACTTTGGATTTCAGTTCACAATGGAGCTACAGATCGTGTTCATCAAGGATGTGGCTTAGGTTGAATCACCACACTGTTCTGCCAGTAGTGTTAAGTTTTTTTAACCTAATTGGAATTAGGATTCCATTCTTGGGCAATTTTGATGTCTACATTAGTGAGCTATTGCACATTAGGTTCATGGACAATGTTTCCATGGACAATGTTCTTAGGTTCTTTGTTTCCTTCTCTTCACAACATGTGTTCATGTATGCATGTGTTTTGTTTTATCTACTGAAACAGTCATGTAAGCCAAAAGGAAGGAGAAGGAGAAACTAAGAACAATAGGCATGGGAGGCATTGGGAAAGAACAAATCTGAACCCCTAGTTCCAGAATTACAGAAGAGAAGAAAAATATGGTGATGCATATTGGAAGGTTAGTGATGGCCCGACCCCGATGCAGGCCTTCCCGCTTCCTCCAACTCCACAACTGGATCGCCATATCGAGATTGGCAATGGGAGCTGCAGTGTGCAGAGTGAAGTTGAGGACGTAAAGTACAAAGATTACAGTTTATCTGGTCTGATGACACAGTATACCCAATCCTTGTATGTGCATGATGTCTCAACCTGCAGCAATACCATGGCTAAGGGAACATGGTATGCCCTCAAGTGGTGCCGTGTAGAGAGGTGCTCCAACTTGGACGCCGTCTTCCCTCCAGGAGCAGATGAGTGCGATAACCTTGAGACCATCTGGGCATCAGATCTCTTAAAGGCCCACTACATCTGGAGCCAAGGTTTGCATCGGTTTTGGTACTTCCGTGGCCTGCGGCAGCTTCATCTGCGCTCTTGTGGTGACCTCAGGCACATCTTTGTACTGGAAAAAAAGAGCCAGACAAGTGTCGAGTTCCCGAGGCTGACCACCATCCACTTGCATGACCTGCCAGCACTGCAGCAGATATGCGAGGCCACCAAGATGCCAGTACCAGTGCTCGAGACCATCAAGATCAGAGGTTGCCCGAACCTGCGCCGGCTGCCAGCCTTGAAAGGCCGCAAACCAGGCATGAAGCGGCCAACTGTGGAGGTGGGGAAGGATGTGTGGGATGCACTGGAATGGGACAGTATGGACGCCGGGCACCACCCTTCACTCTACGAGGCACCAGTGCACTCGCGCTACTACAAGAGGCGCTTTCTCAGGCACACCGTCCTCAGGTACGTGCACAATACACATATACCTAATGTATAGGTCTCATCAGCTACTGCTTGCATCGCATCTCTGTTTTTCAAGCTAATTAATTAAGGCAACTTGCTAACTCTCTGTGCCTTTAATTTCTTCTCACTCTGCCCAGGTGAGATCATCATCATGACTGGGATGTGCTCATTTGCATATCTGCTGCAACCACGTCAGTGGCTTGTTTGTGTGCGATGGATGCTCCTGCTGCTGCCTGCTGTCGTTGGACGATGCTGCGTGTCGTGTGTTTCATTTGCTTAGGTTGTGTGACGGCCTGCCTGCGTGGCTAGCTACTCGGCAAATGGATTGCCGGCTACAACAGCCGTTGTGCTACCTGCTTGTTTGGATTGGTCAGTTTGTTTTTCAAGCAAACCAAGGTACGGGCTTCAGGTTGCCTCCTGCCTTGACGGCCGGCCGAGTTGGCCTGCCTCCTTTTGCTGTGTGTTTGGTACGTTTCCATCAATTGGAACATCCAAACTGGTTTCAATTTTATTGTTCTTGCCTTCTAGGCAGTTTGTCCAGATTCTAGGTTCTGCCTTTTTTTATTCTTTCTAGAACATCTGGTAAAATGATATTTATGAAAACAACCGAATCAACTAAAATATAAATATTATTCTTTTGTGAATGTTTACGAAAAACATGGAAATGTTTTGCAAAAGAAAAGCACCATACAGGAAGGTCCCAATATTAGAAACAGCCCGTCGATGGTCCGGGCGTATGGACCAAGCAACATGTTGGCATCGTCAGAAAAAAAACTAGACAGCGCTTAGCTATAAATCAGGCAAACAAGTCACTACTGGCCGGATTGGTTTCAAAAAAGCATTAATTCCGCCACATGCACTGATGTGAACGTTCATGCTGGTGTTGCTGCATCAGGCTTTGCATAATCAGGTAGACAAAGATACGTTTGGACAAACAGGACTGTCCTTGATACAGTGTTCTAGGGTCACGGATCAGCGACTAAGCTTAACAAAACAAAACAGACCTGAATTTTGTTGGTAGGAATGTAGTAGGATCACAAATCATAAAAAGATCCTAGTGACAATAAGAACTAGGAATCGTTAATTCACTCATTGATTTAGCACCACCAATCATTAGTCAAGATCCTGATAGCCATCTCGCAACAACAGCAACACCTGATCCCAATCCCTTTCAATGTTTCGAAAGATTGAGAGATAAATGGAGGGGCAAAGCACTTGTACAAGCTTTCTTTCTCACTTTACTTTCATTCTTTCTGTAGAGGTGTCAACTACACTAGATCCACTCAACCAGATGGGAACAAAGGCAGAACAATATGATCATATAGTAGTATTTTGCAGCGGCCTGCAACTGCAGATCAGCGGACATACTAGGAGACACATACATACCGACACTGCGACTGAAGGTGTCAAAGGCATACAAGATCTCAAGCGCACACACGAACACACATCTCTATCCATAGAAATGGCTTGGGATCTTTGCACTAGTAGCAGTTAAAATAGCTTACAGACAACTGCCATGGTCATATATATCTAAGTAATTGCTACGAAGGAAGCCTAGACAGCCGCAGGGAAGGCTATACCTTTGCCGGTGAACGGACGGTGACGGCTGCGGGGACGACGCGAGGTCCGCGGCGAGCTCCTCCTCCCTCCTCCACCGGATCTTGGACGGCCGGGGCGACCTCCTCCTCCCCCTCTTCTTCCACCTCCCGTTCTCCTTCTCCTCCACCTACTCCCCCTCTCGGCCTCCTCTCCAACCGGTCGGGCGGGCGGTGGAGCGGCGGCGTGGAGCCGGCTGCACAGCCGCGGCGTTTCAACCATCTTGTGTCACAACTTGCTTGAAACATTTTCAATTTTTTTTATAGCTTCTACATGCGATGTCAAGGCCTCCCGTCTATTTTCATGATTTTCCGACTCCGTTCACATTTTATATATTTTTAAATCAAATCTCACGCAACTTGGTCGTCATGTCGCGTGCACGAGATGGTCGAGTTTCCGCGTCTGTCCCTAGATACGGCATCGAAATACCCTCGGAAGCATGAATATCATTTTTTGAATCGCTGAGATTCATTATTTCATGCACCTGCAGTACAAATGTGCGTCTTGCGGGAAAAATCAAGAAAATGAAAAAATACATGAAATATAGCAAGATGCATGGAAAATACACCAAATTTCAAATTTTGGCTTATAGTACTGTAGCAACGCTGCACAAAAAATTTGGGAACAAAAATCCAAAAAAAAAATTTGCCGAGAGCCTAACAGCAGGCTCTCGGCAAAGATGACGGCGTAAGGGTGCCGTTTGTGGGGGTGAGGCTTTGCCGAGATTTTTTGTGTACCGAGAGTCGAGCTCTCGGCAAAGTTTGGCTTTGCCGAGAGCCAATGTTTGCCGAGCGTCGAGCTCTCGGCAAAGCTTGTATTTGCCGAGAGCCAATATTTGCCGAGGGCAGGCTCTCGGCAAAGTATTCTTTGCCGAGCGCCCGATATTTGACGCTCGGCAAAGCATATGACACTCGGCAAAGATACTGTTTCCGGTAGTGATTTGAGATGTTGTTTGATTTCCTAGGTGGGAGCCTGGCTGAGGACCAACTACCTCCAACTGCCATCTTGAGATGGCGTTTGGTGTGGGGCACTGTCAGCCCGGCCCAAAGTAAGGAAGAACAATGGAAATAGATCAAAACAATGACCACAAACATCATTTCAATATGTAATGGAGTTGAAATATAATAATAGCAGTTAAATTAAATTAAGTATCTCACTAATAGGCCTCAGACATCATAAATACATATTTTGCCACCATAGCCGGCTCCGAGTTACAAGCAAAAAGCAAAATTAGGAACAAAGAACAGGAACCACCATCTCAGGTTTGCAAAGGAAATGAATATATAGATTGTCACAGGTTTGAGGAATGGATTAGAAAAAAAACAACATCACATGAAGCTAGCTAATTAACTTTACAAGTCTGTCATCATCGGCCTATGAACTGCAGTTACATTGGTGGCACACCAATAGCTTGAAGCAAAGTCCAAAGACCAGTAGCAAAAGAGTGACAATGATTACATTGTTCCAAGAAACATTCTTACCATGAACCGGTGCTGCCCTGGGGGCACCAATTTCAGATTGGAACAAGTTAGGAGGTGGTGTTAGGGCTCCAACTGATGCATTATAATGTAAAACAGTCTGCTCATAGCTACTATACTTCTTGTATACAACATTGTTGAACCCAAGCACTTGTTCACTGCAGTCATGCCAATTCATATAAATCCCAGGTTTCTTCCCCTTGAAAACCTCATAGCAAGGGCCCATTTATGTGAAATCAAAGAGTGGTTTAGCCTCGGTCAAATGTGAGGAATGAAACTTGCCATGAGTGTGGAACTTGAAGATCTACGGTTTGGGATGAAACAAATCGTTGATCTCAAGTCCCGCACTATCATCAAGTTCAAAGCAACAATTATGACATCACTGGCAACAACAACAACAACAACAACAACAACAACAACAACAACAACAACAACATAGCCTTTTGTCCCAAGCAAGTTGGGGTAGGCTAGAGATGAAACCCAAAAGAGACGAGAAACAGGGAGACACATAAAGGGACATAAAGGGCACAAGAGAAAAAGAGGTCACGGTTCAGGCACGTTGATTGCCAATCTCCAAGCGCTCCTGTCCATAGCTAAATCCTTGGAGATATTCCACTCCATAAGATCTCTCTTAACGGACTCGTCCCAAGTTAGTTTAGGTCGACCTCTACCGCTCTTTACATTATCGGCCCGCTTTAGAACTCCACTACGCACCGGCGCCTCAGGAGGCCTCCGTTGGACATGTCCAAACCATCTCAACCGATGTTGAATCAATTTCTCCTCAATTGGTGCCACCCCAACACTATCCCGAATATCGTCGTTCTGGACTCTATCCCTCCTTATGTGCCCACAACACCAACGCAACATACGCATCTCTGCTACACTCAATTACTGGACATGTTGCCTTTTTGTAGGCCAACACTCAGCACCGTATAACATCGCCGGACGAATCGCCGTCCTATAGAACTTACCTTTCAGCTTCTGAGGCACCCTTTTGTCACAGAGGACGCCAGAAGCTTGACACCATTTCAACCAGCCGGCTGAAATTCTATGCCTGACATCTTCATCAATGTCTCCATCCTTTTATAGCATCGACCCTAAATACCGAAAAGTATCCTTCTTGGCCACCACTTGCCCATCAAGGCTAATGTCTCCCTCCTCATGCCTAGTCGCGCTGAAATCGCACCTCACGTACTCGGTCTTAGTCCTACTAAGTCCGAACCCTTTCAACTCTAACGTATGCCTCCATAGTTCTAACTTCCTATTAACCCCTACCCTACTGTCGTCAACTAGCACCACATCATCAGCAAAGAGCATACACCAAGGGATATCACCTTGTATGTCCCTTGTGACCTCATCCATCACCAAAGCAAATAAATAAGGGCTCAAAGCTGACCCCTGATGCAGTCCTATTTTAATTGGAAAGTCACTGGTGTCGCCATCACATGTTCGGACAAACGTCACCACATCCCTGTACATATCCTTGATAAGGGTAACGTACTTAGTTGGGACTTTGTGCTTTTCCAAGGCCCACCACATGACATTTCTCGGTACTTTATCATAGCCTTCTTGAGTTCAATAAAGACCATGTGCAAGTCCTTCTTCTGCTCCCTATATCTCTCCATCAATTGTCGTAATAAGAAAATCGCCTCCATGGTCGACCTACCAGGCATGAACCCAAACTGATTTTGGGTCACATGTGTCACTCTCCTTAGGCGATGCTCGATAACCCTCTCCCAGAGCTTCATCGTATGGCTCATCAACTTAATCCCACGGTAGTTAGTACAACTTTGAACATCTCCCTTGTTCTTGAAGATAGGTATTAATATACTTCTCCTCCATTCTTCAGGCATCTTGTTAGACCAAAAAATAAGGTTAAAAAGCTTAATTAACCATACTATCGCTCTGGTGTCTAGGTATCTCCACACCTCAATGGGGATACTATCAGGGCCCATCACTTTACCTCCCTTCATCCTCTTCAAAGCCTCTCCGATCTCTGCCTCCTGAATTCTCCTCACAAAGCATCTGTTGTATCGTCAAATGAGTCGTCCAACTCAAGGGTAGGGCCCTCATTCTCCCCATTAAACAGCTTGTCGAAGTACTCTCTCCATCTATCCTTGATCTCCTCATCCTTCACCAGAAGTCGATCTGTCCCATCCTTGATGCATTTTATTTGGTTGATATCCCTTGTCTTCCTCTCGCGGATTCTAGCCATCCTATAAATGTCCTTCTCCCCTTCCTTCGTGCCTAGTCGCTGATAAAGGCTATCATACGCCTGACCGTTTGCTACACTCACAGCTCGCTTTGCAACCCTCTTCGCTATTTTATAGCCCTCGATGTTGGCTGCACTCTTGTCATGGTGGAGACGCTTGAAACACTCCTTCTTCTCCCTAATAGCCCTTTGCACCTCGTCATTCCACCACCATGTGTCTTTCGCTTCCCGTTTGCCTCCCGTACTCACGCCAAACACTTCCGAAGCCACCTTCCGGACACATGTTGCCATCTTTAGCCACATATCGTTGGCATCTTCTCCTTCTTCCCAAGGCCCCTCGTCTAGCATCCTCTCCTTAAACGTTTGCGCTGCTTCCCCTCTAAGCTTCCACCACTTCGTTCTCGCAATCTTGGCCCGTTTGTCCCGATGGACACGTACCCGAAAGCGAAAGTCCGCCACCACAAGCTTATGTTGAGGGACAACACACTCCCCAGGTAACACCTTACAATCAAAGCAAGCACGTCTATCCTCCCTCCTTGCAAGGATAAAGTCAATCTGGCTCGAGTGTTGTCCACTACGAAAGGTTACTAGATGAGATTCCCTCTTCCTAAAGAGAGTGTTCGCTATCAAGAAGTCATAGGCCAGCGCAAAGTTCAAAACATCCTCCCCCTCTTGATTTCTACTACCATACCCGAACCCCCCGTGCACCCACTCGAAACCTACATCACTGGCAATCTATAAAAACATTGGCCTCAGCTTTAGAATGTGGTGGTGTAATTCATATGACTTCAGTCATTGGTGGCTACCATACAAATAAAAAACCAGTACAACACCAAGGTAAAAACTGCAGGCAACAGAAGATTCAATTAAGTGGAAACCCAAGGTCATCGCTGCCATGGAACCCTAGTGCACGTCCATTCACTGCCATCAGCATAAGATAGAAGGTGTTGTTGCTAGGGAATGGACATGTCACACGGGTTTGATGACAGACATGACAAAGAACAAGAACCAAGTAAACTGGGCAGCCACCTCATGTATATGTTTGCATCATAGGTCATTTATATTTCCCACAGTTGCCACCAAAGCAAAGAAACAAAACCAACACAGTAAATGGTGAGATGCTGCAAACACAAATTCAACAGTTCAAAAGTGAGACAATAAACAACTAAAGGTCTCAAATAAAGTAGCCAACAGAGGCTACAAATAGTGCCTTACAACAACAGGTTCTGCCCAACAGTTCAGGGCTCAAATGCCTATCATGATGCCCTCTAGCACATATAGTTAGCCACCCTCCCAGCAATAAACCAAAAAGACATGTGTGAGTCATCCAAGTAAGCTGCACAAAATACTTATAGCAAAGTGTGCTCAGCTATAGTCAAAAGAAAAGAGAGTGGATGAGGAAGGTGGAGGAACTATACATCTCAACAGTCAACCCCCTTATTGGCCATGCAGCCCAGCAGGTAGTGGAACTACATGTAGTAGTTCTTGGCTAGATAGTTCCTAAGCCAAATGTCCCTATGGCTGTCACTCATGCCAACAAAGCCCCTACCTTGGGCCTTGTTGTCCAGCAGGCAGGTGTAGCCCACTATGAGAGCCTCCACGAAAAGCCAGGAGTCGCCATAACAGCAAGGTAGAGATTTGCATCAACATGGGCTGGATCTGTTTCCCTAAGAGCATTAGCAACATTGTTCACTGCGTCTGACATGTTGGTGAGCAAGAGCATCTCATCCTCAGTGAATGTGCCTCTCTTCCTCTTCCCACCCACCCCAGAAGTGGCTAATAGCTCTATGGCCTTGCTGCCCTCAACAACTTTAGTGTTGGTTTTCTCCTCACAGGCATTGTTCAAGGCAGTCCCTTCAGCCTTAGCAGCTACACTATCAGCCTCGTTCACCCGAAGGGCCTCACTAGAACCTAGTGCAAACCTACCAATGACCATTGCATGACCAAAGATGACCTCCAGCTCTATGTAGAACCTTATAGGACAGTTAAGGAACTTAGCATCCTTATGGTGGTCCTACAAAAGGAGATACAGTTTAGGTAACTGTAGGGGTATAAACCTCCGGTACCACAAGATGGTACATGGGCTACACCATCTAAGGTGGCCCGGTTCGTAAAATCAAGACGTACATCGCAAGATTATAGGCTGTACTAGATATTGTAATAGTACCAGATGGAATACTTTACATGTAACCTTGTCCCTTCGGAGTATATAAGGAGGGGCAAGGGTCCCCTAGAGGACAGGTCATACACCACATAACTCAATACAATATAACAGAGCCTAGGATGTAGGGTTTTACATCATGCTGACGGCCTGAACCTGTATAAATCTTGTGTCTTGTGTCCTGTTACCATCCGGTTCGTGTCTTACGCAACTGTCTACCGATAAATCACCATCACGGGCATACCCCTCGATGGACTGTCGACCACATTTCATCGACAGTGGCGCGCCAGGTAGGGGGTGTGCGTACAGACTCCCAGGCGAGCCCGATGGAAATTTTTTCATCAATTCTCTACTAAAAATCGGGTGAGTCGTTCTACGTTGTTGATTCGATCAATTTGTTTTTTGAATATCTAATACAGATTGATTTTTCTGCATGTGACGATTCATCTCCCTCATTCATGATTTACTTCGCTAACATCGCCCTGGAGCTCACTGGGATTAATATCGGGAATTAACTCGACAATGACAGACTCGGCGGCTTCAGCGGTGGAGGCTTACTCCAACCACTTGTCGCATCGATCACCACGAAGACAGCGCTACAACAACCGCGATCACCATCATCATGACTAATCGGAAAGCTCGATGGCCAAGCAATTTCATCGCCACCGACCAGTTTTCTGTCCAAAGATAAGTACACTTCCAATATTCGTATTTAATACAATTTCTTCCAACCACTCTAACGTGCTTACCTAAAGATCACTCTCTATTAATATTTTATAAAAGACCAGTTGACAGAGTACCATCCTTTCTTGAGTTCTCGAAACTAGCCCCATCTCCGGCTTCTCCCTACGCGTGCACGGGACTCGCTCTCTGCGCTCCGGGTGGTCGCTGGGCGCTCCCTGGTCCGACCTGTGCGCTCTTACGTGTAAACAGGCTCCGCGCCTCGCACTCGGACCTCAGGCTGGTCAGGGCCGTACGGATTCTACAGGATGACGTATCTACCAACTGATATAACTAAAACAGAACATGTATACGTTCTAACTTAGTTATCTTCCACATAATATACAAGCTTTAAACTTTTTTCCACAAAAACACAAACAAGCTTACATTGTCACAACAGTACATTATTACATACTTGTCTGATGACGAGGCACAAGTTTACAATAAACTCAATTGTTCTACATATTTATATTGCAGGAATTTCGGACTACGCTGGTCAAGGACTGCCTCCTCGACCACGCGACCAGTGCTCGGGGACTGCCTCCTCGACCACTCGACCAGTGCTCGGGGACTGCCTCCTCGACCACTCGACCAGTGCTCAGGGACTGCCTCCTCGACCACTTGACCAGTGCTCAGGGACTGCCTCCTCGACCACTAGACCAGTGTTCTTCCTCGACCACCCGACCAGCGCTCGGGGATTCGTCGACCACGTCTCACGCTGTGCTCAGGGACTACTTCGACCACTCTCTGACCACAGCTCAAGACCTACAGCTCGAGGCCTGATTTCCTCGGCTACATGTGAAATTTGACTCACATATAGTTGAGAGGTCATTATTTTCTTAGACCTTGCTACAAGGCTTATACTTCGCCTTCCAGCAAGCTCAGGGACTACATCTGTACGATGCACCTGCCAGTGCATCTCAGTATCGAGTTTTCAAAGACTTTGGGCTCTATTCTTTTAGACCCTGGTACCACGTGCCTACGTCGCCTCCTACCAGGCTCTGGGACTAAGTGGGCACACTTTACCTTGCGGTGAATGTGCTTGTTTTTTTTTGACCCTTTACGCCTCTGATGATCACCGACGCTACGCTTTAAGACACGCTTACGTTTCTTCAGAGAAACCCAAGTGGGCACACTTCCCAGGAAGGAGCCCGACGCTCGGCAAAGCGCGAAATAAAAAATGCGAAAAAAACCTAGAATTTTTTTTTAATCGGGGGAGGGGCCCACTGGCCAGCGACTGCCCGTCTCCGTCGAAGTCGCAAGTCGCGGCATTTTTCGCTGCTACGCGGTCGGCGGGATTCGAACTCGTGACCTCTCCCTCACGCGATACCTCCTCTGCCACCTGCACTACACACTCACATGCATCTATATACCATTTCGGTTACTCAAATATTATACTAAACCAAGTGAAAATTGATTGTTTAAGGTCCTAAACGAATTCAAATCAAAAAGTTGTCAACTACAAAGTTTCATAACTTTTCGAGCACTACATTTTTCATATAGAAAGTTTTTCCATCCGAGGTCTTTTGAAAAATTCAAATTTTAAAATTTTGAATTTCAAACGTAGTTTTGCATGACAAGATTAATTCAAATGAAAAGTGGTCAACTACAATGTTTCATAACTTTTCGAGATCTACAAACTTCATTTAGAAAGTTTTTCCATCTGAGGTCTTTTGAAAAATTCGAATTTTAAAATTTTGAATTTCAAACGTAGTTTTACATGACAAGATGAATTCAAATGAAAAAGTGGTCAACTACAATGTTTCATAACTTTTTGAGATCTACAAACTTCATTTAGGAAGTTTTTCCATCCGAGATCTTTTGAAAAATTCGAATTTTAAAATTTTAAAATTTTGAATTTCAAACGTAGATTTCCATGACAAGATGAATTCAAATTAAAAAGTGGTCAACTACAATGTTTCATAACCTTTCGAGATCCACAAACTTCATTTAGGAAGTTTTCCATCCGAAATTGTGGTGCTAACATTGTTCACAAATCTTATATATCTCTCTTGTAGTTTCATGAAACTATATGAGAGACATATAGATTTTGTGAACAACGTAATTATTACTTTGTCGAATGAAGAAATGACTAATATAAAGTTTGTATATCATGAAAAGTTATGAAACTTTGTAGTTGAAAACTTTTTTATTTGAATTCGTTTAGGGCACCAAAATGTGGTTTGAAAATTTGCTTTGCCGAGTGTTTTACTTTGGCACTCGGTAAAGAAGCCTTTGCCGAGTGTTTTTTTGGCACTCGGCAAAGAAACTTCTTTGCTGAGAGCCGTTTATCGGACGCTCGGCAAAGCCTTCTTTGCCGAGTGCAGAGGCTTTGCCGAGTGTTTTTAATTTGGCTCTCGGCAAAGCCTTCTTTGCCGAGCGCCCGAAAAAAAACGCTCGGCAAAGCCTCCAGCGCTCGGCAAAGAAGCAGATTCCGGTAGTGATATTTGCACATTGTCATCTAGGCTCGCAATACTTTGGGAAAACAATGATGCTAAATGAAAAAGGAACATGGATTCAAACTATTGATGCACTAAATAGAAGAAAGCTCTTTTATTTGTGCAGATCACTGAAACTAAAAAAAACTGGTGTTCTAGACTTCGTGATTTATACGGTTCAAAAAACTTCACAGCTGCAAATGTTCAAACGATTCCTGCTTTCTGAATACCAAAATATTTTTCCAAACTAAAGTCAACATAAACAACACATTACAAAGCAAGCATATACGTTATATAACAAAAAAAAAAGGAGAGCATAATGTATATGTAAAGCAAGAAGAAATTTAGAATACCTTCTGCAGAAATCGCACGGATCCTTCTACACTCCGCCATATCCAGTTCTGCACATCCAACTTATTGCCGTCCACTGGATATGGTGGGAAGCGACGAGGCCGCATCCTGCTGGTGAAGGCAGCAGGTGAGGTACTCGAACCCTCTCCTACTGCTGCTGCTGCAGCGGGCGTCTGATGCGTCACCTCCTCTGTGCCAGTGTTGCTCCCACCCGTCGACTCCTTTGCCGCGGCATCGATCCTCATCCTCTTGGTAGGAGCCGGCACCGGACCAGCCGCCGCTTCCATTTCTGTTGCGTCTGCCAGCGGCTCCAGACTACCCTTCTCCGCCGCCATAAACAACGGCACCGCCCGCCGGCCAACAAATCACCGATCGCCGGGCTCGGCTTCACCCCCTTGCTCTAGAATGAGTGAATGACTACTATTGATGAGGGCTCGTCGTGACCTGAAACTCCGGCCTCGTCTCTTCACCGGTCGAGCCAACGGGTTCAGTAGATAATCCCGGCCTCTCTTTTATGACTCTAGAACGGATCGAGAGAATTGCCTATTTGCCATTACAAAGAATGCGCTTCGCAAAATTACCATCAGTCCTATATTTTGTAGACTCAGTGACACTTATGAGCGAGGAAGCAACGATTGCAATGGCATATAGCCAATTATATCGGATCGAGGTCGAGGTCAGAGGGAATACCTGCTTGAAGTCTAAACAACCCTGAACCAACAACAGATTTGAACCTCTATTCTATCTATATCTATACTTCCTTCATCCCTTTTTAAGTGTCGTTCTCACTTCCCGAGAAATAACTTTGACTAATTTTATATAAAATAATATTAATACTTATGATACATAATTAATATCATTAGATACATCTTTGAATCTAATTTCACAACAAATTTATTTGGAGATACCAATGTTGCTAACATTCAACAAATCTTATGGTACGGAAACCAAAAGTGACAAATATTTAGGGACAGAGGAAGTATATATTATATACCCAATCTTAAAGAGCTAAAATTTCTGTCAACTCTATTTCCACTTGCACGCCACGCCACTTCCATAATTTAGAAAAAAAAAAGATGGGACCATCCTCCCCAGGAAGCCATGCGGATCCGCCCTTGTTTCATGCCATCTAGATGAAAGATTACACCTGATTGGCTGATTCCTGTCCAGATGCCACCAACCAGTTGCTACGATACATAGTCCAATTCGAACATGTACTGTAACAAATAACACGATCACTATGTAAATCTCCGAGCCACAATTTGTTCACGTGACTATATGTAATAAAATGTATGTTTCGTTGCAACGCACAACCATTTTTGCTAGGTATATATTATATCTCAATAGTAGGGCTGGGGTGTTGTTGGTTACATATTATGTGGTACACAATATATGGATGCATTGTACTTATTTGACTGTGGAACACAAACGATATATATCATTACATTACATGCTTGTTTAGCTGGGCAGCGCGCGGAGGAGGATGGTCTCGACGGTGATGCCAGGGCCAAAGGCTAAGAGCAGCCCCCACTCGAGGCCCTCCCCTGCCGTGTGCAGCCCCTGCTCAGCTGACCTCCGCCGTATCTCGTCCAGGACGAGGACAACGGACGAGCTCATCGTGTTGCCGTACTGCCTCATCACCTCCCTTGACGCTGCCAGTTTCTCCTTCCTCAGCCCGAGCCTGCTCTCCACTCTGTCCAGTATCTCCCGCCCGCCAGGGTGCACCGCCCAGAACAGGCCCTTAGTCCAGTCACCGTTGTCGTCACCAGTCAGCACCCCGGCGTTCACCAGTGCTTTCTTGGCGAGCTGCTGGATGTTGCTCGAGACGAGCAGCGGCAGGTCACGGTGCAGTTGGAACATTGCCCCCTCCTCGTACAGCTTGGCCACCACAGCCTCCTCCATCCCCGGTATGAGGTCCTGCGATGCCGACACCATCTCGAACAGGCCCCGCTCGCCGGTGCCAGGGTCAGCTCCGACGATGACCGCGGCCGCGGCGTCGCCGAAGAGGGCTTGCCCGATAAGGTTCCCTATGTCGGTCTCTGAGGGCCCACGCAGCCCTAGCGCCGTCATCTCAGAGCAGACCACCAGCACCCTGGCGCCGCGGTTGTTCTCGGCGAAGTCCTTGGCGAGACGCAGGGCGAGGCCAGCGCCGTGGCAGCCAGTCTGGTACAGCATGACTCGCTTGGTGGAGAGTGGAAGGCCGAGGAGCTTGGCGACATTGAAGTCTGCGCCCGGCCAGCAGCCGGTGGCCGTGGTGCAGAAGACGAGGTGCGTGATGTCCGAGACCTTCCGTCCCCAGTCGCTGATGGCGGCCCGCGCCGCCTCCGCGCCGAGCCGGGGTATGCCCTCGTCGACGACCTGTTGACGGAGGGTGAGGGAAGGGGACTTGTAGGCCATGATGGACGTGCTGCGACGGAGCAGGTCGGCAGACATGTACCAGTACCGCTTCTCCACCATGGTCTTCTCACCTGCGGCCACCATGCATTGCACATCAGTAGTTTATATATATAGAGAGAGAGGAAGGAAATAAAAGTCGTTTAGGACACGATTGCGCATACCAGGGAGTGATTAAATAGAGGGTATTTTTCCATGTCTACCCCTGTTAAATATGGATGTGGCTATTCCCTATACAATAAAGTTGTCCATCTCAAGTGGATAGAGCAGCAAGGTGCGTGGCCTGTTGTGCTAGGTAGCGATCAAGACGAACGGAAACGGACGGAAAAACCCTATTTCTACTTCCGTTTCTATATTTTTTGGCGGAAACGGGATCGGGTTCGGAAAATGCGGGTTCGAAAACGGATTCGGAATATGCGGACATACGGAAACGAACAAATACGGATGAAGAGCCGGAAAATTAAATTAAGATCACATAATATAATATTCTCAAAGTATACATATATAAAGTCATGTAATAATATATTTAAAGTTTAATATTCATTTACATGCTATGTACGTGAACATAATATGCATATTTGGTGATTCGTAGTTATATTAACATAACATAAGGATATGTAATTGTTGAACATATTGAGCATAGATTGAAAACGGGATAAAAACGGAATAAATACGGGTCTATTCCATATTAAAACGGGATTACTCGGAAATGGACGGAAAACACCATTTTCTACTTCCGCAAAATACGAAAACGGGATCTTGTAAATACGGAAACGGACGAAAAAATATAGAAAACGGAACGGGACGGTATGAGAAAAATTCCGTCCGTTTTCATCCCTAGTGCTAGGTTCGAAACCCAGCCAACGCCGTATTTTTGCTGCGCCTTGGTTTTGCATGGCACTGTTTGGCTGCATGGCGAGCGTGCGTCTGAACGACGCGGAGAACCCGGCGACGCGGTAATGAGGCGTCACCAGGGGCAAACGGGTCAAAAACACAGCGCATGCGTGTGAACGACTTCCTTTTGCGCAAACCTTCCGTCACCCAGAACGACTTTAATTTCGTATACGGAGGGGAGGGAGATATATATATAGGAAGAGTATACTCTATAGCTAGCTACAAAATAAGTTATTTTGTAGCCACCTTTATTTACGATAATTTTATATACTAATTTACGACAATGTCAGTATATATTTACGATAGTTGAATTACTATAACACATGGGAATATTTACCATAATATTATAGTAAATCACATAGTAAGGAGTTACTATAATCTCGTAAATTAGCGTAGCAATTATCGTAACTCAAAGTAGTTACAGAATAAGTTAATTTGTAGCCAGCTGTAGGGTGTATATATATATATATATATATATATATATATATATATATATATATATATATATATACTTCCTCCATTCAGAAAAGAATGTAACTATTGGTTGCGTACCGGTAAAAGTAATTCATGTTTGACTAAGTTTCTAGTAAATAATACTCATATTTATGATTTCAAATCAATTTATTATGAAAATACATTTCGTAATTAATCTAATGATATTAATATGATATCATAAATATTGATATTTTTTTTATCTATAATTAGTCAAATTTCACGTACTAATACATGACACTGTGTTAGAATTGTATTCTTTCTTGGACGGAGGGTGTACAATCTAATCTATATTGAACCAATGCAAAAATTGATAGATTTTTCCAAGATAGATACATACAGCAGGTAATATAAATCGCATGCATGCATGTTTCCACTTACATATATTTGCAAACTTGGTCTTGAGCTCCACCATGTGATTGCTGTTGGATATCTCGAAGTAAAAATTAGGGAATGATTTCTGCGGAACTACATGCTCCGGCACCGCTTTGCCTATCCCCATGATAGTTGCAAGCCCACCGGCACGATCATTTCCCATTCCAGCATTGAGAGAACCCATCTCAATTTGTTGATTATTACCAATACTAATGCAAGAGGGATGGAAGAAGATCGATATGTGGGGCTAATTTGAGATTTCCTGCTCTGCTTCGGCCATAGCCTGCTGCGAGGTGCATTATATAGCCCCGTTCAATCAGTGAGGTGGGCTATCTCGACCAACCTCAAGGGTTTTTAAGTGGACATTATTGCAATGAAATTGTATAGTTAGTTGCTGCCTGTACGGCTGTACCTACTGCCTGTGCCTGCTGCAGGATGGCCGGTTGCAGGTCGCAGTCGTGGAGTGCTAGGGGTGGCCGCGACATGGATGCAGGCCACACGCCATCTCCCGCGGCTAAAACCCGCGCAGCCAAAGAAGTTTTCTGTGGTCAATTTTTATATATTTTAGGAGTTTATTTTTTTTAAACTTAGCTACTGTTCACATCTACTCATACGAGTAGAAGAAACAAAACAATAGCAGCTGCATGCGGCCATTTTATTACAAGAAGCAGAAGCTTACACTCCTAATATTTCTGGCTTTCTTTCCAAATTGCACACCATCGCACTTCGGTTCACTTTTGCCTATCCCATCAGTCTCACCATCTGCCTTCAAGACGATGAAGGTTTTTATCAACTCCAGTGAACTCATCATTGATTTTTTTATCAAGGCAGCATGTTCGTCATAGGTGGGTGTGGCAAACTCATTATCTATACTATAATGCACCAATCAAAATTATGCTAAGTTCACCCTGAGAAACGTCCCCCGCTGAGAGCTTCTAACCATCATGCACACAGAAAAATGCACACAACAATTTGTCTTTATTAAAATCAAGGACTACGAGACCACCTAAACCAAATTCAATGGCTACGATTCGATGTGTGATGCCAGGCTTCTCACACAACTCGCACCTGCTTCTCACACCGCGTGCCCTCCGCCTCATCACGGGAGGCTTCAAAGCACGCCGCGTTCGATTCCCACCTCCCCCAATCTTGTTCCGTTTTTTTCTGAAAAAAACGCCCAGCCCTTCGCGGAGAGGAAGCCGCGGTGCCCTCCGACTTATCCTCCCATACATAGTGCTGCCATCGCTGATGGGCGAGGCCGCGGCGGGGCGCGCCGCCTCTGGCATCGGAGGCCACCCGGTGAAGCTCTTCGACTCCGCCGCCGCGCTCGCCAGGTCGGGCGTCCCAGCCGGATCTGACCCCAATTACACGCATGTGTTATGCCCATGCTGGATCCAGATCGTGCTATGACGCGCTGTTCATGCGACTTCTTGTAGATGGCGGTCATGATCTAGCACTGGATCTCATTTGAAATCTGAAGTTTTTTCTGTGCGCTTTTGTAGATTAATTTCGTGCTCCTGATCTGCCGCCAGGGCAAGGTGTGAGGCTATTCTCCGTACACCCAGAAGGAGAGGACCAAGGTCAGTATCCCACACTGCTCTGTGCGATAACTTGTGTAATTCAGTCCTGGTTGCTATGTGTTCATCACTGGCAGTGGGTGCTAATTTCTGCAAGAGTTATGGTTGCTCTGTGTTTATCACTGGCATTGGGTGCTAATTTATGCAAGAGTTATGGTTCCTCTGTGTTCACTGCCAATGGGTGCTAATTTCTGCAAGAGTTAAGACTATGCATGCCAATCTATGTCAGGACATTCATGTTGTTTTTTTCTCTTATTGTATTTGGTAATTTATGGTTTTGTGATATTCCTGGCAGTACCAGCACAAGATTTCGACTTGGGAGATTTTAATTGTGGAGATCATACCAAGGCGTATGAAGCTCATCTAAACGCTGAAAAGGTCTAAGGCTGAATTTATGTCAGGACATTCATGTTGTTTTTTCTCTTATTGTATTTGGTAATTTATGGTTTTGTGATATTCCTGGCAGTACCAGCACAAGATTTCGACTTGGGAGATTTTAATTGTGGAGATCATACCAAGGCGTATGAAGCTCATCTAAACGCTGAAAATGTCTAAGGCTGAATCTGTCGGTATTGCTCATCTGCATAAATACAAAACACCTGGCAAATATATGATTCCTGATTCCAGTAATTGACAACCTATGTTTTCTGTCTGTATACTTGGGTTATTAGACTTGTCCTTGCATCTTTGCTAACTTTGTATAATATTTTTAGTTTACAATTCATATGTTGTGGTAATATACACAGTTGTGACTTGATATTACTTACAAGTTACAACAAGAGTTATTTTTCCTAAATTATGTCTGAGAATACTGATGGATGTTAAGGGATTGAGCTGGAGTGAGGCATGGAGTATTACAGAAAGGTATTTACTCTGCCGAAACATCTACCTTGAAAATGCTTGGTTATAGATGTGACCACTAATGTTGAAAAAAAGTCATCATAAAATTTTGGGTTTAAGTCATTTAACTTTTTAAAAATATGTTCAATATAGTCAATTAGCTTTGGACTTAATGTGACCCGTTGTGTTAGCACAGGAAATATATCTTTTGAATGTCTGGCTCCCTTGGAGTTAAGTATTTACCCTGTTTTGTTACAGAGCTGAAGAGACATTGCGCCAAGCTCTAATTTACAAAGTAATACCATGTGTCTTCTGTTATCTTGTTTTTCATAATCTGTTTTCTTGACACTTCAAAAAGTTATCACAGAAAATATGTTAGCTGTAATGTTACGTTCTTCTACAGGCTCTTGGATTTGCAATGCCTTCATTTGCTCATGTTTCGCTTATTCTGGTTCCTAACTGAAGTAAACTGTCTAAACGGCATGGAGCTACTTCTGTCAGGCATGTAACTTACCAATTATTTCCTATCTCACATCTCTGCCAACATATCTTCTTATTATACATGGCATAAGAATGAGGCATGATCTATCTTTTTCTCTGCACAGTATAAAGAGATGGGCTATCTAACTCAGGCAATGGTGAATTAGTTAGCACTACTCGGCTGGGGTGATGGTACTGAAAATGAGTTCTTCACTACTGATGACCTAGGTTTGTTCTCAATATTCTTTTTCCTGTCATGTAAAATGCTACTATTGTTATTGTCCTTTATAATCTTTGTGATTTTCCTGGGCGTTGGAGCAGCGCAGCCGCAGGGCGGCACGATGGGGGAGGGAGTGGAGCGCGATGAGCATGCCAGCGGCGAGGAGGAAGAGGAGGTCCTTCTATAAGTTTCAGTTTCAGGAGGGATGTCCACATGCCACACACTACATCTGGACTATAGTTTCAGATTGTAGTGATATCGAGATTAGTATAGTTTTTTTGTGTTTATTTAGCTGCAGCTGCTCCATACACTTTCAGTTGTGATTCTGTTGTATTGCTTTTCCTAATTCAGCAGATTTACAATGATGCACACTTAACCTAAAATAACAATGTAATTACTGAGAAGGTGGACCAAATTTTGTGCTCCACACACTTTTGTTGGTTGGATGTAACCTGCAGAACTGAAACTGCAGTCATGGTTGTCTAATTTGTTGAAACATACATATTGGCTTTATAAAAACAAGTGAAACATATATATTTCAGCAGTTTGTTCTCCATCTAAAGATTGCCTCTTGAAAGAAAGCCTGACAATAGCTGATTTCTTCTTTTGGCCCCCTTGTTCTCCATCTAATAATATACTGTCATTTTGCTTTGTGCAGGTTGTATCGGTTAGCTTGGGAGATATGCTGATCAGGTAATCTTTGTTGACCTTCCTTTTTTAATCAAACCACACTTGAATTCCTGATCTAAGCAGTAGCTACCATTCTTGTGCTTAATCCTACCTGATCCATTATATGTATTCCGAGTATATCCTCTTGTCTGTTATGCTTCTCTAGGCAATGCAAATTTGCAGTGCCAGCCTGCTAGGTGTTAGTGTTATCCACCGTTTCCCTTTCAGTCATCATTTGTGCTTGTGTTGAATCTATTTGGAGGCTAGGCTACCACCCTGTATTGTCTCCTTGAGCCCAGCGCCAATTTTAGTTTTGGCATTGCTATATATCTATCTGATTGTGTTCTTCAGTTTTAGTTTCAGCACCAGTACCAGTTTCAGCCAATCTCACCAATTTGTTTAACACATATCATGATTAGTACAGTAATACTTGCCAATGTGCAATTGGTTCTGTGGGCAACACTCCACTATTAAGAAACTTATCCAAATTGGTTTTGTTGCCCATGTTGCAGGATTTAAAAGATGCATGATCAAGTATGAATGGAGGCTGGATCTACCTCGATGTTCTAGGAAACTCTTGAATATTTTTTCTGACAGCTGTAGCAAAATGCTACCAGAAATGTATTAATAATAAATTAACATGTTCAATTTTCTGACGTGTAATGGATTGGTGTCTGACATGCATTCAGACTTTGGCCATGTTTAGATGCCAAACTTGGGAGGCCAAATTTGCATAGTAAACATCACGTCACACTGTAGCAATTTTGTTTTTATTTGGTAATAATTGTCCAAACATTGATTAATTAGGCTTAAAATATTCGTCTCGCAAAGTAGAACAAAACTGTGCAATTAGTTTTTGATTTTATCTACATTTAGTACTCCATATATGTGCCGACATTTTGATGTGATGGGGAATCTTCTTTTTGCATAGTGGAATTTGGGGGTGAATTTGGGTATCTAAACAAGGCCTTTGAGATGTATCTGACAGCTATGGTGACTGCCATAACGATGAGTGTTGCAGACTTCCATCTAGCAAACCCCGCAAGAGCGTGGCGGGTTGGGGCGGATTGAGTAGTTATGTCAAAGTGTCATCCATTCCATCCTTCTCCATCCCTCTAACCAAAAAAACTAGGTTCAACCAACCCTTTTAACCAAACACGAGATAGGTTTAACCCAACCCACATAGTCCTAGAGCCAAACATATGCTAAATTTTTGGGTAGGGTCGGGTTGACATCAGGTTCTCTTGACTAACGGGTTGGGGTGGGTGTGGGGCGGGTCTAGCCATCAGTAGACCGGTGTTTATAGACTTTTTGGCTGTGATACTCATTTTGGAGTACTGTGATACTAATGTTTGGAGTATATAGTTCCATCTTGTCTTACAGTATGGTGATTTCTTATTCGAATTTGGGTCGAAGTGAAACTTGGTTGTTTTCATGTGCATCCTCAAATAAACCCGTGGCGTTAGCACGGACACTATACTAGTCATTAACTAAATTGTTACTTTTATAATTTGTTATTTGTCTTTGTGTCATAATATAGTAAATTTTGGTCCTTCTCTGACTATAGAAACAATTGTAAGTTGTTAATTGTTTTTGTGCCAACACAAATCGGTTTTTATTCCCGAAACCAGAAATTATAGATTGTGCTTACAGAAATTGCAACGAACTAAAAGTACAATTTTAATATAAAATATATACAATAACCGTCGTCTAAAAGAAAACTAAAAACTATGACAAATTGAAAAAAGTACTTACATAAATAGTCTAGATACATTATAATTAGTAAATGGCTAAATTCAAAACTATTTTTTTAAAAATAGTAATAATTAATTTCAGTATGTTGGGAAAAATACATAAATAAAAAATAATGTATTAATAAGTACAACTGTCGGATTGGTCATCTAAATTGATATAATAATGATCTAGATTTATCAAAAGATATAGGAAAATAAATAAAGACTCCAATATAGATAGAATAGGTATGGAAATGGATAGCATTAGGGTATAATTTAATACCTATTCCGACTAGATTTCGCCATATAGTAACAAAAATTAAGGAAACCATGCTAACATTAATTTTGTGTAGAGGTGGGGGGAGAGGAATTTTACAAGTTGCACAACAACTATCTATCATGACACCCTTGGTATCCCATAAAAAATCATCAAAGCACTTTGAATCCATATGCTACTTCTTTCTCCTTCACGTGCTCTACGCCTCACCATCTCAATATGCCCTCTCTTGCCGTGGCTCCAAGATCTGCAAATCATTTTTTCCTATGTTTGCAGCAAGAAAGTTTTGCATCTCCAGTGATGTGGATGAATATGATGAGAACATCACTCATTCGGATATAAGCCATCGAGACGAAGAGAACTACAGTAACCAATCGTCTTCATTGGGAAAGGCCTGAGCATCGGTAAGGAATATTGTTCGCCTTTTCTTAAATGGATTAACTAAAACATCAAAGAAAAGCCAAAGTAATCTATGCTTGATGGCACTTGAAACTCAAGATAAGCAATAGCCCCCTTCTCTAGGTCTACTCTAATTGATACGTGTTCTCTCTATTCCAAATTGTACGTTGTTTTGGGTTTCTAGGTGCATAGCTTTTGATAAGGGCTGATGCGATATTTTGGTGTGCGTCTTCCTCACCACAATTGCATAAACGGTGTATGCCTAGAATTTGCAATCGAAACAACCTGATCTATCATCCCATGCTAAAAGGTACTTCATCCATTCCAAGTTATAAGACGTTTTGACTTTTTTTTTACTTTTGCTATGCACTTAAATATACAATATGTATTGATGCATACTCCCTTTATTCAAAATTGTATGTTGTTTTGGGTTTTCTAGGTGTTGCTATGCATCTAGATATATACACTTATGTCTAGATACATGGTAAAACTTATGAATCTTGAAAAGTCAAAACTAACTTACAATAATTTGGAATGGAGGCAAGTACTAAGAATAATGTTTCTAGAAAAGCCAAAACAAAACGTGTAATAATTAGAACAGTGTGAGTAATATGTACAATAGTGGTCGCAATCTATACAAATTCCATACGAGTTGGAAACAAAAAAACCTAAATACAAATTCCATATAAAACAGAATCTATAAAGGCAAAATTTTAATTAAACTATGACAAGTTGAAAAAAGTACTTACATAAATAGTCCATATATATTATAATTAGTAAGTGGCTAAATTCAAAACTAAAATTTTTAGAAAATAGTAATAATTTCAGTATGTTGGCAAAAATACCTTAATAAAAAATTAATGTATTAACAAGTACAACTATTGCATTGGTCATATAAATTGATATCATAATGATCTAGATTTATCAAAAGATATAGAAAAAATAAATGAAGACTCCAATATAGATAGAACTAGGAGGATTCCCTGTGCGTTGCCGTGGGTATGAAGGAAGAATATAAATATGGCCTCATTGTAGTCTATCGAGTCATCTATATATAGCTTGATTATTAGTAGTCAGTTTTCGAAGAGGAAGAGTGAGAGAATAATGCTAGCAGTATGTGTGCATGGTCATATGTAGGTAACTGCATCTACTACTGAAACCATTTGTGAGTGGGCACTTAATTGCATGCAGGAGCAGGAGAAGTGGATGATTATGTGGCTCAAGGAGGTGCTAGAGAATTAGGCTAGTAGGGTTTATCTTTATAGGAGATATAGATAGGTATGGAAATGGACAGCAGTAGTGTATAATTTAATACCTATTTTAACTAGACTAGAAAATAAAGCGCGCTTCGCGCACCCTATCAAATATATTCTCTTCTGATTTCTTTTCTATAAAAAACATGACGTTTGTGCGTCTCAGCACAAGGACAAGGCATTGATGTTTTTAAGAAAGTTTCCCAAAGCTCTAAGGTTGACTGCATTTATAGTGCCACTGAAAATTGTGGAGCGGAAAACAAAAGCAACAAAAAAGTTCAGCGCTATTAATGGATAGAAAATTACATAGCGTCCATTTCAAGTACAATTTTTATGGTATTGAACCATATCTCTAGGGGCTAAGATCATCAAATGCACCGATTATTTTTGTAGCACACCGTGTCTACGGTGTCGAACCATATCTTCAGGGGCGGAATGATACATAGTAGTCTGATGCAAAAACAAGAATAAACTGTGCTCACATGTAAGGCTCAATGTTGAACATTCAATCTTAAATTAAATGTTGATCAAAAGATAACAATAATGAAACATTTCAATCAAACCAATCATTAAAATTATGAATCTTTATCGCTGTCCAGTAAGAAAACTCATGTTACTTGATTTCACCTTGCATGGTATGGTGCAAAACAGTTCCAAACGCCCTTGTTTAAAGTTTTTAACTTGCGTAATTTCATATCTTCATGGTGACGATTTCACCTTGCATGGTATGGTGCAAAACAGTTCCAAACGCCCTTGTTTAAAGTTTTTGACTTGCGTAATTTCATATCTTCATGGTGACATCAGGTTAGCTTACATTATGTTTTAAGATTTAAATAAGTCTTAAATTGTTGCAAGATCACATAGTAGTCAGAGGCCTTAACAACAAAAATCAGGCCAAAAGTAAGACCCATACGCCCACCAGAATTTCCAGTTCCATTGGTTACCAGGTGGCAACTGTTGGACTTCATAACCAATTATCACTAGTTCAAGAATCCAAGAATTCTAAAAAATATTACTGGAAACTGGAATCTCGATTGTGATCAGTGTTACATCATGTAATAACCCTGTCCACGATGACATCGATGGCTCCCTGCGTTCGCTGCTCCAGATCTCCACTGGCCAAGCCACTTCCATCCGTGGCTCGCCACTTGGTGGCTGCTCACCCTTGCGCCGACACATGGCTGCTCTGCCAAGAGGAGGCTCGCTCCACCTTAGAGGTGACCGTTATCACGTTTGCTGCTCATCCCCCACCACACATAGACCTGTCCTATACTGTCAATGCTGCGTATAAAAGTGTACTGAATTCTACAATGAGGCAATGAGTAAGTACTTAAGAATGCAACTCGCCGTGAACAATTTCTGATTTTAAGTCTATTTCCTCCACGTGGCTTGTGCTACTTATGATGCAATAAATCAAAGTATAGTATATATGTGATGGCGTGAACAAATACATGTCATAAAAATCTGTATGTAGAAAATTATTGACTATTGACGGATTATCTAATATGTTTCTCCTTAGTAGTCATAAATACCAAGATAAGTTTGTCAATGTCTACCGATTTAGAGCAGTAAAAAATATGTAACCGATGTATTCATAAAACACGTAACCAATGTATATGTATACTGATTTAGAGTAGTAAAAAATACCAAGATAAGTTTAACAACCTTGCAGCAGTTGTCACCTACTACATCCTTCTTATCTTTAGCAGTTGTCACCTACTACATCCTTCTTATCTTTTGCCCAGGAGTCGGATGAGGCGGACGAGGAGCAGCGCGTAGAGGGGTCACCGCTGCAGTAGCTGCTAGTCTCCGCGGCACCGCCCAGACTCACCCTAGGCCGCCGTAGTTGCCGCTCACCTCCGAGACGCCATAGATGTGGCCGCCACTGGAGAATAGGAGAAGGGAGTCAGAGACGAGAGGCAAAACATATTTCGATACACGGACGCAAAGGAAGAAGAAGTTTAGAATGCATAAAATTCTCCGGTCCGCCACGCTTCCTAGCTACTAGGACGCTAGCGCCTGCCTGCGTGGGGTCGTGCAGTAGAAGGTCCACCCGCCAGCGAATGTTGGCCCCACGAACCCGCGCTCGATCGCCCACGAGATGTCCGGGTGAGAGCCCTGCCACGCGTCGATGCGCGAGGATGTCCGCGGCAGAGTAGTCTTTAAGTTACAGAGCAGTCTTTAAATTAAGGAACCTGATTTGGCCATAATAAGATTTATTTATTGGGAGGGAGGGGGAAGGGCAAGGGATCTTGTAAGTATGCACAACAACTATTTAACTTGGACACCAATGTCTCCCACAAAAAAATCATCAAAACACTTTGAATCCATATGCTACTTCTTTCTCCTTCGTGTACTCTATGCCTCACCATCTCAATATACCCTCTCTTGCTGTGGCCTCTATGATCTGCAAATCATTTTTCTCCTATGTTCGTGGCGAAAAAGTTTTGCATCTCCAGCGACGTGGATGAATATGATAAGGACATCACTCATTTGGATCAATCCCGCACTTGTGGCACGCCGCAGCCTTGCAACCGCACACTAGTTCATTTTCGCGCAAGAGTTCACCAAATCCGTGGTGACCGAATCGAGGGCCGGAGTTTTGGCGCAGCCTGCGTAGCGGCTCGACGAGCAGAGGCGTCAACCAAACGCACCCTAACACTCCTAATATTTCGGGCTTTCTTTCCAAATTGCGCGCCAGCGCGCTTCAGTTCACTTTTGCCTATCCGATCAGTCTCACCATCTGCCTTCAAGATGATGAAGGTTTTTATCAACTCTGGTGATGTGTGCGGTGAACTCATCATTGATTTTTTTTTTATCAAGGAACAAGTTCATCGTATTGATGGATTTTATTTTATAAAATGGGTTGTGCCACGTGCTCTAATTCAATGGTCGGGTTCTGCAAGCAGCTTGGCCTGGCTTGCAAGCTAGGACCTTGTATTTTAGTCAGATCCTCATATTATTACCAATAAATTTGTTGTGATGATATAATACGTACAAAGTTTGCACAGGCTAACAAAATGATGTCTGGTGATCCAACACAATGAGGAAAAACTCTACTTAACCCTCTCAACTATTAGTGGTTGTCTACTTCACTCCCTCACCTATAAAACTATGTATTCTACCCCTCAAATTATTGAAAACCGTCTAAATAACCCACTGAGACGGTTTTTAAGGTGGTTTTGCTGACGTGGCATAATAAAAAGTCTATAACCCCTAACATATTAATGATTGACTGCATGACCCCTCAAATATAAAATATGATATTATCACCCTTAAAGCATCTAATAATGTTCATATGATAGTTATGTAAGGTCGTTTGGACACCGTATCATGCTTGCAAACAGGCCCATCGGCTGCCTCCCTCTACCGCCCGGTGAGCACCACCTTGTTTCCTACTACACTTTGTGCACTCCTTGACGACATAGAGCACGTGCCTATGCTTGCGCCCTTGTCATCCAGCTCCTCCCACTCCCACATCCTCGCCCCTTTCGCATTCTCCTCCGATCGCTACCTAAAAAAATTGAAGGACGATCCGGGGCTGAACGACAACGATGTAGATGTGGCGTGCTTGCTATCGACGAGTTATGGGAGGTGAAGCAGGAGACAAGATGTCACATGCTACTCGTTGGACGGTGGGTCAGCCTAGAAAGAGTAGGGAGGTGGAAGCAATAAATGGCCTACGTGCAATGTGTTTAGGCTAGTGTAGCAGGATACGTTGTTCAAATGACCCTAAAGACCATCCGATGAGTCCTTTAAACATTATTTGATGCTTTGCAGGCTATAATATCATGTTTTACTAGAAAACTCAGCGTGGCTTTGCCGCCCCTTGCTTGGAGTGCACCTGTCTTGGATTTTTATGTTACTTTCCTATTGCTACTTGATTTAAATATGTATGTTTTAGAGCATGATTAACATTGGTAATGTTTATATCAAAGGTTTGCCTGTTTAAGACTTTCTCTATATGTTTGAAATATTATTAAAATATACTCCCTCCGTCTTAAAATAAGTCTCCATCTCGCATTTTAAAGAGTCAAACAATCCAAACTTTGACCAAATATATTAAAAATATTAATATTTGTGATACCATATAAGCATCATTAGATTGATCACATCATATATTTTCATAATAAACATATTTGAAGATACAATGCAGCAGAGATAACTAAATAACATTCATTAGAAATTGCAGCCTCACATCCACACAAGCTGACGCTTTCACGTGAATAAAAAAATCGGCCGCATTCTGTATTTCTATTCCTACTACCTCATGGAGGACGCGCGGACGCCCTGTGCTCCACTCCTTTCGTGTCCTTTCCTGTTTCTCTTCCCATCGCCAGCTCCTCCTCGCGCGTGGTTGGCTGCGCGGCTCCACCCTCGTTCCCTTCTCCATCGGCAGCTCCTTGCATTGCGTGGTCGGCCGTGGCGGTCGTGGTTGCTGACCGTGTGGCATTGCGCGGGCGGTTGCAGCGGCGTCGGCGACTGCTGCAGCACCGTGGGCAGTCACAGTAGGTCTCGGCGGCGCATGCAAGGCGAAGTCGGGAAAATATGTAATGCTCTCATACTCTCTAGAAACATGGCAGGGTGCAGGGGAAAATGTTTAAAGCTCTTATACTCTCTAGAAACATTGCTTGATCTGTACAACCTTGTGAAGAGCTGAGTACGTGGCCTTGTGAAGAGCTGTACACGTGGCAAGATAATAAGCTAGCTTGAATGGTGCAACTTTCGTCTAGTAAAAGATAGTTGAGGGGTTCTTGCAGTCAATTCTTGATATGTCAACGGGTTATATAGACTTTTTAATATTCCACGTCAGCAAAACCACTTCCAATAACAATGCTGGACAAATTTAACAGAGTAGAGATCCGGCACGACTTCAGAAGGTTGCTGGCTGTCCCGTCCATTACATAAATCATTAGTCATCTAAGCGTAGGTCGTCCTAGCTTTAAGTCGGGCCCATGCATGAGATAGATATGTATAGACAGATGACAAGTATGCTACCAACTGACAACGTTACCAAACTAGCTTCACTTGACTATGGGATGTCCTAATTCTTCTTGTGTCAGCGGGCCCATGCATGAGATAGATATGTATAGATAGATGACAAGTATGCTACCAACTGACAACGTTACCAAACTAGCTTCACTTGACTATGGGATGTCGTCCTTATTCTTCTTGTGTCAGCAGCTTTGCATTTGACTTGTTGGTACTAAGGCACGGTTATTGGTTCTCTACATTTGACTCAGAAGAAAACTTAATTAGCATTTTTTTTCGTTTTCTAGAATGCACAGCCACGCCATGTATCTCTTTCAGGGTCTGGTGATTGAAAAGGACGCGAGCAGCTCAAAGTCTATCAGATAAATTTCTCGGGGGCACAGTGACATATGCTGGAGCAACCCATTTTTTTAACTAGAAATAAGTTTGCATGAAAAAAAAAGTACTCACTGTAGGTCTGTTTAGCACACCTCCACCAACTTTAGATTCACGAAAAATAAATCCAAATTTACTTTTTGTAGCCAAATACTTTTAGATCCAACAGCTCCAGTGTGGATGTGCTCCACCATAAGCATAGATCAGCCCCGAGATCCACCAATTTGGTGGAGCATCTCAAGGGGGCGCCCCAAGTTTGGTGAAGTTGAGAAAAATTACCCACCATGCCATCAATTACATAGAAAAAACTTTATTCTATTCTTTCCCGTCCTCTTCCTCGTCGTGCATGCCTACCCGCCCATCCCGACCACCACGCCACCCCTCGTCGGTAGCCGCGTCGCCCGTCACCGGTGATGCGTCGCCCCCGATCGTCATTAGTGGCTAAGAGACGTGTAGCTGAGGCACAGTCACAAAGTTCCCGGAACGATTGGGTCGTAGAACGAGGTTCGTGAAACGTGGAACGCTCTTTGAGAAAGGATTTTTCACTGTCGGGACGAAACTGATCTACGTTCTCAGAACGGGAACGCACGTTCCCGGAACGTGGAACGTGGCACCGTACCACGTTCCCGGTGACTATGAGCCGGGGATAGATAAATAATACTAGATGTTGAAACTGTAAACAAAGAACATCCCTACGGTAAACAAAGTCTGGATGCTAGCGAAAGAAAGTCATTATAGGTTGTTGGTGTTGTATGTGGTTGCTGTTAGAATTATCTTCAGTGATCGAATCTGGAAAGCTGGCAGATCTCTGAATCCGATGACTCCAATGTGCTTGTAGAATTGAATGATTGAAGTGAATTGAAGCTATACGGAGACGACTAGCTAGTGAGCAGCCGAGTATATGGATATAGATAGTTAGATTATATTGTCCCTTTTTCATCAATTCGGGGGAAGTTTCCACCTACTTATGTTGAATCGAAGGAGCTAAAAGCTCGAACAGATACAACAGACTTCTGGTATACCTGAAGTTTTGAAGAGCGGGTGTGGAGAGATAGAGCACAGAAAGCAAAAAAAAGAGTAGTTATAGCAACTCAGCACAGGCCACAAGCAAGCCATATGACACCACTCGTAAGACAACCACCAATCGCCGAAGAACGCCACCAACGAACGACATACTCTCAGATGCACCACGATTATTGTGCAACCACACCATCCCTCGTTATATTGTCCTTTTAAGCATACTAATACTTCTTTTTACACGGATCGGACTACGGTAGGTTTGCGTCGACCTAGCTTAACGGACGAAATAAGCACAAACAACTAACATCTTAACGAGAAGAGAGAGTAGAAAGCAAGAGAGGAAAAGGACACAAGACACGTGAAAGGTGCTAGTGCAAGGGGAGGTAGAGAGACAAGCTTAGCTTAGCAGGGTACACAAACTAGTGAACGAACGAACGAACGATAGGGACGATGCCCGGGACCAAACAGGCACAACTCCAGATTTGAACATCAGTGCCGGTTCAAAATGCCTATCGGTACCGGGTTTTTTTTTAACCGGCACAACTAAAGCGGCACTGATGAGCCTCCTTGGAATTGAGTTCATTCTGATAATTATAATTTAGGCACAAATTAATTAAGCTAATATGGTTCCATATAGAATATATTTGTATATTATTGCTAGTCATACAAGGGAGATACTTATATATTTTATTTTATTTCTACTGCAGGGAAGCGAGATGAAGAACGTGCTATAAGTTAGAGAGTAGAAACGTAGCATAGTGATCTATAGAGTCAATTTTCGTCTCCCACCCTATGAATTTGAGGATAGGCTTCTACGTGAACTTTGAAAAGTTGTGGAATGTTAAATTTCAAGCCAAATAGCCTAATCCATTAATTATATTCTAATTTCTCTAAAATGAAAGGATCCAAACATCCCTTAATGGTTTAAATGGGGAGAAGCAGGACACAAGTTGACAAGATCGTTCTTTTCCTAGGGGCATGATTGGTTGGGAGAAAGTTTAAGCTTGGCTCATACAAGCTAGCCAGGGCATGTTTGCAAGGGTGGCTGTGGCTGGCTCGGCCCTAAGGCCTGTCCCAGGCCAGCCACGGGTTGGCCCAAGGGGTGCAACCCCCTTGTTTGGTTTCTTGTACCAATCCGACCAGGTTCATTCACTACTGGAGGTGGCGGCTTTGCCGAGGGCTCTAGGCTCTCGGCAAAGCCTCTCAGACCCTCGGCAAAGGCTTTGCCGAGAGCAGCTCTCGGCAAAGCTGACTCGGCAAAAACCCGATCGGCAAAGCCTTCTTTGCCGAGAGCCATTTATCGGGCTCTCGGCAAAGGCTTTGCCGAAAGCCAACGCGGCCCTCGGCAAAGAAAAGACGCCGTTAACGCCCGCTTTCTTTGCCGAGAGCCCATTTGGCTGGCTCTCGGCAAAGAGTTTTTATTTTTTTTGAAAAAAAATCTTTGCCGAGAGCCAGCCAAATGGGCTCTCGGCAAACATTTTTGTTTTTTTTAAAAAAAAATTGTTTGCCGAGAGCCTGGCCATATTGGCTCTCGGCAAAGAGTTTTCCAAAAAAAAAGAAATATCTTTGCCGAGAGCCAGTCTGGCCAGGCTCTCGGCACACATTTTTAAAAAAAAAAGAAAAATGTTTGCCGAGAGCCGGCTCTCGGCAAAGAATTTCCTTTTTAAAAAAAAAACTCTTTGCCGAGGGCCACTCTGGCCAGGCTCTCGGCAAAGCCTGTCCTTTGCCGAGTGCAACAGTCATTGCCCTCGGCAAAGCTGGGAAATGGGTATTTTTTACAGTCATGTTTCCCAGCTTTGCCGAGTGCAATGACCATTGCACTCGGCAAAGGTAGAGAAATTTTGGTTTTTTTTTGGATTTTCCACTTCATTACACATATAAATCGCATTCATCATATATAAATCACATTTATCACATATGAATCCATTCATCACGTATAAACACATATATCACATTCATCACATATGTCACGTTCACATACACCACGCATATAGCACATTCATCACAATATTTGAACTAAACGAAAGTTAACCATTACAAGTTATCATCGAAACATAATAAGTTTGCATTCTAAAGTTCACAATCTACTAGAGATGACACTTTAGACACAGTCATGGCCAACCTTGCCCTGGCCACCCCGGAGAAGGAGTCCCGCCTTGACCCCCGGGCGTGTTCCATCCAGGCGCTTGCAGGTTGTTCGAACCCGCCGACGGAGGCTGCAAAAATTAGATGTCTATGTCAGACAAGCAAATGCATAAACAAAACACTGAGGAATCGATACTCACAGGAGTAGAATCCGCGTTCTGAGACGGCGGTGGAGGAGCCATGAGCGTCGCGGGCACTTGCATGCCCTGGGAGGCCATGAACGTGATGAGATCTTGCATCTGCTTAGCTTGGGCCTCCAACCGGGCCTCCATCTGGGACCGCATCTGGGACTCGGCGAGCTTGCGCTCCTCCCTTTCTCTTTCCAGGCGGGCCTGCGATAATACAAAGGGAATGTTAGAACAATGCAAACATTTAAACATCAATGTACGACGAGTAAAACAAAAATAACCTCGAGCTCGGCGACCCACGACTGCGAAGGCGACAGGCTTGGGCGTATGGGGACGCTCCCGCTCGTGGCCTGTGCTCGGAGCTGGGACAGAGTGGGAGTGGAGGACGAGTCGATGACGCCGTCGCCAAGCCAATACCGCCCGTGCTTCTTCCCTCCTCCGACCGTCATCACGAGGCTTCCGTCCAGGTCCTCGCTGGCCGGATCAAAGTCGGGCCCATGGACCGCCCTTGCCGCCTCTGTGTAGTCAGTGAGGCGGGTGTGGACGCTGGAGTTGGAGTATGCCTCGGGGGGGGGTCGTCGGGGTTGTAGGAGGTCTCCGGTGCGGTGGCCTTGCCCTTGTGGGACATGGCGTATGCCATGAACGTGCTGCAAGGCTGGCCACCGTGTGACGCCGTCTGCGAGGAAGACAACAAGATGATTAGTAATTAGGCAACATTTGAGTGTTACAATACATAAAGTGTTTCACGTACCCAAGCTTGTGCGTACTCGGCTAGGTTGCGGTTGCCCTGGTGGTGTGGTACACCTGGCATCTGCAGACGCGCCTCCCGGGCCTCGGTGTGCTGGGCGGTCCACTCTTCAGAGAGCCACCGGTCCACGATCATCTCCCAGCACTCGGGAAACGACTGGCACCATTGGGGGACCATCTGCACATCAAAGTATTTCACATATAAGCGTCAGATGAAATGAGAATAGCTTAATCTCAAAAGGAATCACTTACCTGAATGTACTGCGCCCGGCTCAGCGTCATGCCTCTCGCCTCGACCTTCGAGACCCTCCGTCCTTCGACCGTGGCGTTGTAGTTGACGATGGCCTGAATTCTCGCCTCGTAGATGATGTCGGTGATGAGCTTCCTGCAGGACCTTGTACTCACCACCTCCGCCTTGGCCTCCTTCCCCTGCTCACACCTATAGAAGTCCTGCATACAGATGCAATACAAACTGTAAGAAATTCAAGAAAAGTACGATGAATGCGATGTTGTGTGACGAAGACTTACCCACAGCTCCGCTCTGACCCTCGCCGCCTTGTTTGGGTAGTTCGGGTCTGGGACGACGGTGTAGTGGTCAAATGTATAGGCCAGCTCTCTCTTCCCGGCATACTGTACTATGCCGGGGTAGTGCTCGTGGCACAGGAGACCCAGGATGCCATTGGGTTTGCGGCCGCGACCCTCCACAAACTCCCAATGCCTGCACAAGTGATACAGAAAGATTATTAGTTTCTATTTCAATTTTAAACATATCATATGAACGAGTAGTTAAAACATGTACCTTTGTCCAACGGGGCGGATCACTGGGCGTTGGTGAAGTGGTATCGGTCGGGCCGGGAGACTAGCGGGACCTCGCAAGTAGGGTGTGGACCCCCCTGAGGCAGCCGAACCCTCGTTTGCCTCGGCCGACGGCTCATCCTCCTGCTCGGGGTCCTCCTGCCCCTCGTCCGCCTGAGCCTCGGCCTCGGGCGTGGCCGGCACCTCGTCCTCCGGTGGAGTCGGCTCCCTCCGACGGCGACTCCTCCTTTGCCGAGATGGCCCGTCGTCCTGCGAGGCCCGGTACAGGGAGGTCATCGACCTCTGACGTCCGCCTGGCATCTTGGCTCGACCTCCTGCATTTAAACAGAACAAACAATATTGTATTAGAAATAACATAATGAAATATATGCAAAATAAATAAAACCCTAGATCCTAAGAAAAAACATAACAGGAGTAGAATATAACATAATATTACGTGAATTAGAAATAATCTGCATCATCGGGATTAGCCGGAGCATAAGTGTCATCATCGCTGTCAACCATGTCTAAGTACTCCTCAGTATCCGAAGACGGGAGGTTGTTTTCATTTGCTTCGCCTAAAAGGAATCGTTCTAGCATTTGTATGTCCTTCTCATTTACCACCTCATCCCCAGCGTCCTCGTCATCATTCTCTACTTCCATTTCCATCGCTTCGGTTAAGTCTATCGTGAACGTCCCTTGTAGCCCAGCTTCTTGAAAGAACTCCCCATCATACGTGTTTGTGTTGAAGTTATAATCCTCATCGTTGGGGAGAGGTAGTTTAGCATGTGGCGATATCTTGTGCACAATATACCAACCCAAGATATACTCTTTGCTTTTGCACGCATATGGTGTGTAATAAACCTGCGTGGCCTGTTGAGCCACAATATACACATCGGCTCCTGGATAGACAGAATCCTGTCGAATTTCAACTAGCCCAAGATTTGGTGTGAGCCTCGTTACTCCAGGGTCGAACCAATGGCATTTGAATATTACAGGATTCAGAGGCTTGTCACCGTGAAATGAAAGTTCATATATTTCTTCAATTCTTCCATAGTAGTCACGGTTGTCATTGCCTGGAGTACAAACTCCGCTGTTTGTGGTTTTCCGATTGGGCCGACTCTGCTCGTATATCGCTGTGTGGAAGCGATATCCATTCACGTCGTAACCGTTAAATGACTTGACCCTACGGTCAAAGCCGTTTGCAACCTGTCTCAGCTGTTGACTCATAGACGCATCGGTCTGAGCCTGCAAGGTGAAGAAAGGTATAACGTTATTAAGTCCGAACGTAGGAGCCAGTTGGAATATCGGACTAAGTATGACCTCGGTTGGACAGGACCTTCTGTCGGAACCAAGAAATGAAATCGGGCCTCCCTTGCCCCGCCCCGTTCGCAATTAGGGTTTCGGCTATCGGGTCAGAAGGAGGCCTTGGCCCATTCCAGAATTGATGAAGAAATTCCCTGTACGAAAGAAAAATAAGGGTGTTTGATGCAGAATAGTGTCGGTGAATTGAATGAACATAGTTGAGAACTTACCCCATGTACGGCTGCACCTCATCAAGGTTGTTAAGCACGTATAGCATGATCTTTCGCCACTCTTCATAGTTCAACTGCTTAACTGTGGATCCACTTGTCGCGCCTTGCTGGCCTCGGAAAAGGCTAAGACTCGATTCATTTTCTCCAGCATTGTAACGAGGGGGTGCATTATGCACGCTAGGAAGGTTCTCGGAGTAGTATTGTTCAGTGAAGTTTGACACCTCCTCTAGAATGAATGCCTCTGCAATGGAAGCCTCAATTTTTGCTTTGTTTCTACATTTCTTGCGAAGAGTCTTCAGATTTCTCTCTACTGGATAGCACCAACGGCAATGCACAGGCCCTCCCATTCGAACCTCATTAGGGAGGTGTACGATCAAATGCAACATCGGAGTGAAGAAGCCTGGTGGAAAGATCTTCTCCAGCTTACAGATCAACACAGGTGCAGCTTTCTCCAAGTCAGCAATGATGGACCGAGATATCTCCTTGGCACAAAGTTGGCGGAACAAATAGCTCAACTCTGCCAGGACAACCCACATAGGCTCAGGAACATAGCCTCGAACCATCGCCGGAAGAAGGCGCTCGATCCATACGTGGAAGTCATGACTCTTCATTCCTAGGACTCACAGACTAGATAAGTTGACTCCTCTCCTCAGATTCGCTGCATATCCATCAGGGAACGTCAATGTCTGGATCCATTGAAGTATTTCTTTCCTTTGTGGCCTGCTCAAGACGAAATCGGCCTTGGGCCGTGTCCATCTCCTGCCGGGTTGAGGAGACCGCATCTCTTGCTTTGGTCTATCGCACAAGAGTGCCAGGTCTAATCTAGCCTTAGGGTTGTCCTTGGACTTTTCAGTGTCCATGAGTGTTCCCCAAAGTGCCTCGGCGATGTTCTTTTCAGTGTGCATTACATCAATATTATGTGGCAGAAGAAGGTCATCGTAATAGGGGAGCCTTTCCAAGCCTGACTTATGCGTCCACATATGTTCCTTACCATACCCCGCAAAACGACCGTCTCTTTCATTGAACTTGAGAGCATCTATTTGAGCATGAACCTCGGCACCGGTCAGCATCCGGGGTGGAGGATCTGTCACCACGAGCCCTTTAGTGAAGTTCTTGGTGTCTTGTCTGAAAGGATGGTCAAGAGGCAGGAATTGTCGATGTTGGTCGAACGCCGAATACTTGCCTCCCTTCTTCAACCAGATAAATCTCATAGCTGTCTTGCAAACCGGGCATGAGAACTTGCCGTGGACACACCAGGCACAGAATATCCCATATGCCAGGTAGTCATGCAGTGAGTACTGGTACCAGATATGCATTGTGAAGTTTGACCTTGAAGCTCGGTCGTATGTCAATACCCCTTCGTTCCAAGCAGTTTCCAATTCATCAATCAGAGGCTCCATGTACACACCCATGTTATTCCCCGGGTGTCCAGGAATTATCAACGACAAGAAGACAGTATGACGTTGAAATAGGACACCGGGGGGAAGATTGAGGGGGATAACGAAGACGGGCCAACAGGTGTAGGGGGCAGCCATGAGTCCATAGGGGTTGAAACCGTCTGTAGCAAACGCAACACGAACATTACGAGCCTCTCTACTTTTGTCATGATGAATGCGATCAAAGTGGACCCATGCTTCACCATCGGCGGGATGTACCATCTTCTCAGGATTGTATCGTGTACCCTGTTTGTGCCATCTCATCTGTTTCGCGGATTCCTCGGTCATGTAGAGACGTTGGATCCTCGGTGTGAACGGCAGGTAACGCAGGACTTTCATGGGGATAGAAAGTTGTCTCTTCAGGCCTTCACCATCGTCTACCTCCATGTATCTCGACGCTTTACACCTCGGACAGTAACCTGCATCCTTGAGATCTTTTCTGAAGAGGACGCACCCATTTGGACATGCATGTATCTGCTCATACGACATCTTCAGTGCACGAAGCAGTTTCTGTGACTTGTACAGGCTCTTTGGCAATATGTGGCCGTCCGGAAGCATGCTACCAAATAGGGCCAACATAGCATCGAACGCTTCTCGACTCAGGTTGAATTGGGACTTGAACCCCATCACACGGCCAATGGCATCCAGTTGAGAAACTGATGTCCGATCATGAAGGGGTTTCTGTGCTGAAGACATCATGTCGTAGAACGCCTTTGCGGTCTTCTCCATCTCCTCCTCCATACGTCCTGCAGCGTACTGTGCTTGTTGGAAGTCATCTAACAGGTCTGCTACCCCAGCATCAGCATCAAAGTCCTGCAGACGTGGTCGCACCGCCTCCTCTCTCAAATGATGTACTTCACCATGGTAGATCCACCGGGTGTAGTCCGACGTGAATCCATGGTTCAGAAGATGTTTACCCATATTCTCCTTGTCTTGCCTTCGCCGGTTCCCACATCTGCTGCACGGGCACAATACTTTCATCTCTCCTCGCCGAGCGGGGCCAAATGTATGGTTCAAGAAAGTATCTGTCTTGTGCAACCATTCATCATTGAAATCACTCTTGCTTCTGCGGCCCGAGTACATCCACTGACGGTCATCCATCCTACTGTCATCCATCCGAGTACTTGCATCTACATCCAAGTACTTACATCCTACATATAATGTAGCAAAACAAGTGAGATGAAATCGAGTTTTAAGCAGCCTAGGTCATTGGTGGATTGACACTGCATAAGATGTAGGATATGGATGACAGGAAATGAATCAAAAGCCTTCTTTAGGTGAACAGTGGCTCCAGCATGCTGTATACTTATATATCTATCTAGCATATACATTGTATGTTTGCTTATGTGCAAAAAATTTTGGCATAGATGAATGCCCTTGAATCAAGGATGGTCCACCCCTGTCTGATACTTTGGATTTCAGTTCACAATGGAGCTACAGATCGTGTTCATCAAGGATGTGGCTTAGGTTGAATCACCACACTGTTCTGCCAGTAGTGTTAAGTTTTTTTAACCTAATTGGAATTAGGATTCCATTCTTGGGCAATTTTGATGTCTACATTAGTGAGCTATTGCACATTAGGTTCATGGACAATGTTTCCATGGACAATGTTCTTAGGTTCTTTGTTTCCTTCTCTTCACAACATGTGTTCATGTATGCATGTGTTTTGTTTTATCTACTGAAACAGTCATGTAAGCCAAAAGGAAGGAGAAGGAGAAACTAAGAACAATAGGCATGGGAGGCATTGGGAAAGAACAAATCTGAACCCCTAGTTCCAGAATTACAGAAGAGAAGAAAAATATGGTGATGCATATTGGAAGGTTAGTGATGGCCCGACCCCGATGCAGGCCTTCCCGCTTCCTCCAACTCCACAACTGGATCGCCATATCGAGATTGGCAATGGGAGCTGCAGTGTGCAGAGTGAAGTTGAGGACGTAAAGTACAAAGATTACAGTTTATCTGGTCTGATGACACAGTATACCCAATCCTTGTATGTGCATGATGTCTCAACCTGCAGCAATACCATGGCTAAGGGAACATGGTATGCCCTCAAGTGGTGCCGTGTAGAGAGGTGCTCCAACTTGGACGCCGTCTTCCCTCCAGGAGCAGATGAGTGCGATAACCTTGAGACCATCTGGGCATCAGATCTCTTAAAGGCCCACTACATCTGGAGCCAAGGTTTGCATCGGTTTTGGTACTTCCGTGGCCTGCGGCAGCTTCATCTGCGCTCTTGTGGTGACCTCAGGCACATCTTTGTACTGGAAAAAAAGAGCCAGACAAGTGTCGAGTTCCCGAGGCTGACCACCATCCACTTGCATGACCTGCCAGCACTGCAGCAGATATGCGAGGCCACCAAGATGCCAGTACCAGTGCTCGAGACCATCAAGATCAGAGGTTGCCCGAACCTGCGCCGGCTGCCAGCCTTGAAAGGCCGCAAACCAGGCATGAAGCGGCCAACTGTGGAGGTGGGGAAGGATGTGTGGGATGCACTGGAATGGGACAGTATGGACGCCGGGCACCACCCTTCACTCTACGAGGCACCAGTGCACTCGCGCTACTACAAGAGGCGCTTTCTCAGGCACACCGTCCTCAGGTACGTGCACAATACACATATACCTAATGTATAGGTCTCATCAGCTACTGCTTGCATCGCATCTCTGTTTTTCAAGCTAATTAATTAAGGCAACTTGCTAACTCTCTGTGCCTTTAATTTCTTCTCACTCTGCCCAGGTGAGATCATCATCATGACTGGGATGTGCTCATTTGCATATCTGCTGCAACCACGTCAGTGGCTTGTTTGTGTGCGATGGATGCTCCTGCTGCTGCCTGCTGTCGTTGGACGATGCTGCGTGTCGTGTGTTTCATTTGCTTAGGTTGTGTGACGGCCTGCCTGCGTGGCTAGCTACTCGGCAAATGGATTGCCGGCTACAACAGCCGTTGTGCTACCTGCTTGTTTGGATTGGTCAGTTTGTTTTTCAAGCAAACCAAGGTACGGGCTTCAGGTTGCCTCCTGCCTTGACGGCCGGCCGAGTTGGCCTGCCTCCTTTTGCTGTGTGTTTGGTACGTTTCCATCAATTGGAACATCCAAACTGGTTTCAATTTTATTGTTCTTGCCTTCTAGGCAGTTTGTCCAGATTCTAGGTTCTGCCTTTTTTTATTCTTTCTAGAACATCTGGTAAAATGATATTTATGAAAACAACCGAATCAACTAAAATATAAATATTATTCTTTTGTGAATGTTTACGAAAAACATGGAAATGTTTTGCAAAAGAAAAGCACCATACAGGAAGGTCCCAATATTAGAAACAGCCCGTCGATGGTCCGGGCGTATGGACCAAGCAACATGTTGGCATCGTCAGAAAAAAAAACTAGACAGCGCTTAGCTATAAATCAGGCAAACAAGTCACTACTGGCCGGATTGGTTTCAAAAAAGCATTAATTCCGCCACATGCACTGATGTGAACGTTCATGCTGGTGTTGCTGCATCAGGCTTTGCATAATCAGGTAGACAAAGATACGTTTGGACAAACAGGACTGTCCTTGATACAGTGTTCTAGGGTCACGGATCAGCGACTAAGCTTAACAAAACAAAACAGACCTGAATTTTGTTGGTAGGAATGTAGTAGGATCACAAATCATAAAAAGATCCTAGTGACAATAAGAACTAGGAATCGTTAATTCACTCATTGATTTAGCACCACCAATCATTAGTCAAGATCCTGACAGCCATCTCGCAACAACAGCAACACCTGATCCCAATCCCTTTCAATGTTTCGAAAGATTGAGAGATAAATGGAGGGGCAAAGCACTTGTACAAGCTTTCTTTCTCACTTTACTTTCATTCTTTCTGTAGAGGTGTCAACTACACTAGATCCACTCAACCAGATGGGAACAAAGGCAGAACAATATGATCATATAGTAGTATTTTGCAGCGGCCTGCAACTGCAGATCAGCGGACATACTAGGAGACACATACATACCGACACTGCGACTGAAGGTGTCAAAGGCATACAAGATCTCAAGCGCACACACGAACACACATCTCTATCCATAGAAATGGCTTGGGATCTTTGCACTAGTAGCAGTTAAAATAGCTTACAGACAACTGCCATGGTCATATATATCTAAGTAATTGCTACGAAGGAAGCCTAGACAGCCGCAGGGAAGGCTATACCTTTGCCGGTGAACGGACGGTGACGGCTGCGGGGACGACGCGAGGTCCGCGGTGAGCTCCTCCTCCCTCCTCCACCGGATCTTGGACGGCCGGGGCGACCTCCTCCTCCCCCTCTTCTTCCACCTCCCGTTCTCCTTCTCCTCCACCTACTCCCCCTCTCGGCCTCCTCTCCAACCGGTCGGGCGGGCGGTGGAGCGGCGGCGCGGAGCCGGCTGCACAGCCGCGGCGTTTCAACCATCTTGTGTCACAACTTGCTTGAAACATTTTCAATTTTTTTTATAGCTTCTACATGCGATGTCAAGGCCTCCCGTCTATTTTCATGATTTTCCGACTCCGTTCACATTTTATATATTTTTAAATCAAATCTCACGCAACTTGGTCGTCATGTCGCGTGCACGAGATGGTCGAGTTTCCGCGTCTGTCCCTAGATACGGCATCGAAATACCCTCGGAAGCATGAATATCATTTTTTGAATCGCTGAGATTCATTATTTCATGCACCTGCAGTACAAATGTGCGTCTTGCGGGAAAAATCAAGAAAATGAAAAAATACATGAAATATAGCAAGATGCATGGAAAATACACCAAATTTCAAATTTTGGCTTATAGTACTGTAGCAACGCTGCACAAAAAATTTGGGAACAAAAATCCAAAAAAAAAATTTGCCGAGAGCCTTGGCTGAGGCTCTCGGCAAAGACAATATTTTGCCGAGAGCCTAACAGCAGGCTCTCGGCAAAGATGACGGCGTAAGGGTGCCGTTTGTGGGGGTGAGGCTTTGCCGAGATTTTTTGTGTACCGAGAGTCGAGCTCTCGGCAAAGTTTGGCTTTGCCGAGAGCCAATGTTTGCCGAGCGTCGAGCTCTCGGCAAAGCTTGTATTTGCCGAGAGCCAATATTTGCCGAGGGCAGGCTCTCGGCAAAGTATTCTTTGCCGAGCGCCCGATATTTGGCGCTCGGCAAAGCATATGACACTCGGCAAAGATACTGTTTCCGGTAGTGATTTGAGATGTTGTTTGATTTCCTAGGTGGGAGCCTGGCTGAGGACCAACTACCTCCAACTGCCATCTTGAGATGGCGTTTGGTGTGGGGCACTGTCAGCCCGGCCCAAAGTAAGGAAGAACAATGGAAATAGATCAAAGCAATGACCACAAACATCATTTCAATATGTAATGGAGTTGAAATATAATAATAGCAGTTAAATTAAATTAAGTATCTCACTAATAGGCCTCAGACATCATAAATACATATTTTGCCACCATAGCCGGCTCCGAGTTACAAGCAAAAAGCAAAATTAGGAACAAAGAACAGGAACCACCATCTCAGGTTTGCAAAGGAAATGAATATATAGATTGTCACAGGTTTGAGGAATGGATTAGAAAAAAAACAACATCACATGGAGCTAGCTAATTAACTTTACAAGTCTGTCATCATCGGCCTATGAACTGCAGTTACATTGGTGGCACACCAATAGCTTGAAGCAAAGTCCAAAGACCAGTAGCAAAAGAGTGACAATGATTACATTGTTCCAAGAAACATTCTTACCATGAACCGGTGCTGCCCTGGGGGCACCAATTTCAGATTGGAACAAGTTAGGAGGTGGTGTTAGGGCTCCAACTGATGCATTATAATGTAAAACAGTCTGCTCATAGCTACTATACTTCTTGTATACAACATTGTTGAACCCAAGCACTTGTTCACTGCAGTCATGCCAATTCATATAAATCCCAGGTTTCTTCCCCTTGAAAACCTCATAGCAAGGGCCCATTTATGTGAAATCAAAGAGTGGTTTAGCCTCGGTCAAATGTGAGGAATGAAACTTGCCATGAGTGTGGAACTTGAAGATCTACGGTTTGGGATGAAACAAATCGTTGATCTCAAGTCCCGCACTATCATCAAGTTCAAAGCAACAATTATGACATCACTGGCAACAACAACAACAACAACAACAACAACAACAACAACAACAACAACATAGCCTTTTGTCCCAAGCAAGTTGGGGTAGGCTAGAGATGAAACCCAAAAGAGACGAGAAACAGGGAGACACATAAAGGGACATAAAGGGCACAAGAGAAAAAGAGGTCACGGTTCAGGCACGTTGATTGCCAATCTCCAAGCGCTCCTGTCCATAGCTAAATCCTTGGAGATATTCCACTCCTTAAGATCTCTCTTAACGGACTCGTCCCAAGTTAGTTTAGGTCGACCTCTACCGCTCTTTACATTATCGGCCCGCTTTAGAACTCCACTACGCACCGGCGCCTCAGGAGGCCTCCGTTGGACATGTCCAAACCATCTCAACCGATGTTGAATCAATTTCTCCTCAATTGGTGCCACCCCAACACTATCCTGAATATCGTCGTTCTGGACTCTATCCCTCCTTATGTGCCCACAACACCAACGCAACATACGCATCTCTGCTACACTCAATTACTGGACATGTTGCCTTTTTGTAGGCCAACACTCAGCACCGTATAACATCGCCGGACGAATCGCCGTCCTATAGAACTTACCTTTCAGCTTCTGAGGCACCCTTTTGTCACAGAGGACGCCAGAAGCTTGACACCATTTCAACCAGCCGGCTGAAATTCTATGCCTGACATCTTCATCAATGTCTCCATCCTTTTATAGCATCGACCCTAAATACCGAAAAGTATCCTTCTTGGCCACCACTTGCCCATCAAGGCTAATGTCTCCCTCCTCATGTCTAGTCGCGCTGAAATCGCACCTCACGTACTCGGTCTTAGTCCTACTAAGTCCGAACCCTTTCAACTCTAACGTATGCCTCCATAGTTCTAACTTCCTATTAACCCCTACCCTACTGTCGTCAACTAGCACCACATCATCAGCAAAGAGCATACACCAAGGGATATCACCTTGTATGTCCCTTGTGACCTCATCCATCACCAAAGCAAATAAATAAGGGCTCAAAGCTGACCCCTGATGCAGTCCTATTTTAATTGGAAAGTCACTGGTGTCGCCATCACATGTTCGGACAAACGTCACCACATCCCTGTACATATCCTTGATAAGGGTAACGTACTTAGTTGGGACTTTGTGCTTTTCCAAGGCCCACCACATGACATTTCTCGGTACTTTATCATAGCCTTCTTGAGTTCAATAAAGACCATGTGCAAGTCCTTCTTCTGCTCCCTATATCTCTCCATCAATTGTCGTAATAAGAAAATCGCCTCCATGGTCGACCTACCAGGCATGAACCCAAACTGATTTTGGGTCACATGTGTCACTCTCCTTAGGCGATGCTCGATAACCCTCTCCCAGAGCTTCATCGTATGGCTCATCAACTTAATCCCACGGTAGTTAGTACAACTTTGAACATCTCCCTTGTTCTTGAAGATAGGTACTAATATACTTCTCCTCCATTCTTCAGGCATCTTGTTAGACCGAAAAATAAGGTTAAAAAGCTTAATTAACCATACTATCGCTCTGGTGTCTAGGTATCTCCACACCTCAATGGGGATACTATCAGGGCCCATCGCTTTCACTACACCACAACCCTTAAACAGCGACCGACTTGAAGTTGCTGTAAGAGGGGTACAACAACGGACAGTCCGTTGCTAAATGTTATAGCGACGGACCCCAGCAGTTGCTATTGAAGCCGTCGTTGTATGTATACAGCGACGGACTTCATCTTTAGCGACGAACTGTCCATCGCTCCAGCTTTAGCAACGGACAGCCTGTTAGAAGTTTTAGCAACGGACAGTTCATTGCAGTAAAAACTTTTAGCAACTGACAGTCCATCGAGCTCAATTAAATTGGCAAAAAAATAATCTAGATATATTTAAAACTGGACCACATTCAGAACCAATACAATATTGAATGACATACACAAATGGGCACATTAATCATACTCTCATTCATCCATATCAAATGAGTACATATATGTCTTTATTTCTTTCTAAAACATCTCGGTAATGATATGTTTATCTAATATGGTGAAAGAAAGAACATATGCACATTTCCTAAATTCAATACAAATCCAAGCTGATTGAGGTCCATTTATCCCCTGAGTTGCTGAAACACCATCAAGGCAATACCTGTGCATATGAGGTCAATAGTTATATGGCTGGCAAATACATCTGAAAATTTCATATGATCAAATTCTAAATTCAGTGAACAAAGTAGATACAAGTTCAAAAAGTAGTTGAACAAATGATTACTTGCAATGACTGCATATGCATTTTTGCACAGAAAAGAGTATTGAAGCCTGGCCTTTCAAAGCGAAGCATGGCCTGTTGTGGCAGACGATTTTCTGGTTGTCCTTGGTAGGATGCAGTGTGCAAAAATTAGAGCAAAAATTAGTTGAACTCATGATTTGAATATTTTCCAATGAGACCAACAAATCGATGGAATCAACTCTCATCAGCAACATTCGAAGCAGGAAGCAAGCTGCTGTTTTGGCATAGTGGATCTCCGGTGGCAAATATACTTCCTAGTATGTATACCTACTGTCAGTGAATATGAAAATAGCAGCAGTATTATCGCTAGGACAGCCCAACTACTGATTGTGATTTAGAAGTTTTGGCCTATGTAAGAGGAGCAATATCGAGCACATAAGGAAGAAGGAAGCAATCTGCAGTTTGGTACTCTGTAAATTATAGCAGCAAGTAATTAAGTACACATTTGATCCTAGTACCAAATCATGACAACCCAACACTGTAGGAGATAGAAGCCAACCTCTTAAGTTTCATAATTGATAAACCAGTCCACCTGAATGTGTAACAAGCACAAACTAGAGCACTTATATCTCAACTCAGATCCAATCTTAGGATACAAAACAAAAACAGATGATAGAAAAGGAAGGGGGATAGTAGGGAGCAGAGGAGGAGAGATTCCATGAGCTATTTTAATCTAGAGGAGAAAGAGGAGAAATCACCTGCAAGCCCAGAGGCACTGGCAAGCACCTGCCGACTGCTGTTGTGTGTTGTGCGTTGAAATGGAGGGTAGAGGAAAGGGCTCTGAAAATGCAAATGGATCAGAGCATTGAGACTGAAATCAAGTTGTTGTGTGTCAAAACTTCAGACGCAAGCAGTAGATCAAGCACACTTAATAAAGATGCACTGAATACATAATAAAGAGGCAATGAATACTTAATAAGCAGTGGTTCAAGCAGACATGACATGCCCTTATGTCAGTTTGGAGCAAGATTCTTCTACTAAACTTACTTTAGGAATCAATAGGCACATAGCAATATGGCAAGTCGTTATTCATCAAATAGTATAAGTACGCATTCTAAAGCCAAGGCATACCATTTATTTTTGAAGGTACAGATGCTCCCTTGCCCTTTTTGTCTCCAACATTCTTAGAATGTTTGCACCTCTATGACACAGGGAGCCAGGAAATATTGAGATAAAACAAATGGAGACATATACTTGATTCAACTTAGCATAGGAGAAATGAGACAGTACCTTGATTAGGTGCTGTGAGCTGTGCTTGCAGCTCTGGCACTGCAGCTTCTGCACAATCTTCATGGTGGTCTTGGCCTCAAAATCACAACATATGTCATTTGTCATCTCCCAAAATGTGCAGCCAACAGGCATTTAGAATCCGCAGATATTAAGATTGTGCACAGCCATGCAGGCAAATATACTAACTAGTATGTTAAACCTTAGTGCTGCTCAGCCTGAAAAAGGGGAAAATTTCTGGAGATAAAGCAAGATTGGATTGACATATTTAAAGATGCACAAGTTTTATGAGGGAATCAGATAATTCTTAATAGATTGATTATCAGATATTCCTTTCCTGTATCTAATCTAAAAATGGATGGATCTTATATACCTACAGATGTGCCTTTCAACAGATCTTGCACAAAATTAGATTGAGTAAAAATAAGATTATTCAGTAGATGACCAGCACTCGTTATCACAAAATCCTTCCTAAAATCAAAATTTGAAGACTTACAATAGCAGACTTGCATTAACATTGTACCAACAAAAATCCATAATGCATCCTGGAACTCATGATAATGGACTTGCAAAATTCCTGGCATTCTAAACATTTAAAGCCATTAACCTTAAGAGTAGGATGTATCTATCTGTTCATCTCAAAAAGAACTCTCAACCTTCTCAGCACTAACAAAATTTTCAGTCATATAAGTACAAAAGTTTTAACATTTTGTTCCATTAGCAAATATGAAATTTAAATTGCCATCAAGTTATGTGTAAACGAATCTGAACCTAGGTAAAGCTACTGTAATGTGTAACTGCAAACAAGTAGCTGAAATTGGATGATGCCTACTGAAAGCAAAGCAAGCAGTCTAATTTCTACAAAACCTATCTCTGAAAGGAACACACGGAAAGCAAGAAAACTATTTTTTGCGGCACCTCGTCCTTGGAACGTCGGCGGCGTTCACTACTGCCGTTCCGACGGCTCTTGGTTTCTAGAAGCAGCACGTCGTCCTTGACTTGGATGCTGTGTTCGTGTCTAATCCACCCCACATACAGGTGTTGGCATAGGATTAAGGATCTGCAGGAACACAAACCACACAATAACCAGGTAGATCTGGTACGTAAGTACAGAAATATACATGAACTAAAAGACGAGGCTGCAGCAAGAACATGAAGGATTGGGTACCTTGCGATTTTCGCCAAAGGGATCTGCACCAACGCCGGCCTAAGTAGTAAACTGTATCTGCAGCACCGCCACCGCCGCCTCCCGGACCTGCGCTACCGCGGCCTCGTGGTGCCCATGCGACACGGCGAGTGCGAGGTCGTGTACAGGGACCGCCGCCGTGGCCTCGGCCATCCCGACCATGCCTCTCCGGGGGCGAGCAGCCGGGAAGCCGCCGGGGGCGGGCCGGTGGGGGCGACCGGCGGGGGAGGCCGGCCGGCGGAGGCGGGCGGCGGGGACGGGGACAGCGGCGGGGACAGGGACGGGGACGGCGGCGGGTGGCGGGGCAGGCAGCCCGACGCGTGCGTGGAGGCGTGCGGCGGGCAGCGATAGAGTGAGAGAAGAGAAATGAGGTTGATCTGGGCGGACTTAGGGTTTACATCACTCTTGGGCCAAAATTTTGTGGGCCAAAAACGTCCCGCCAATGGACATCCGTATTTAGCAACGGATGATCTGACTCCGCTACTGAGATACAGCGACTGACCATCCAACGCAAAATCAAAAAATTTATAGCAACGGACCACCCCTCTCTGTATTCAATTTTAGCAACTGACAATCCTTCACAAACCTTTAGCGACTCACCGTTCAACGCTAATTATCAACTTTTAGCAACTGCTGTTAGTTGTTATTTAAGGGTTGTGGTGTAGTGTTTACCTCCCTTCATCCTCTTCAAAGCCTCTCCGATCTCTGCCTCCTGAATTCTCCTCACAAAGCATCTGTTGTATCGTCAAATGAGTCGTCCAACTCAAGGGTAGGGCCCTCATTCTCCCCATTAAACAGCTTGTCGAAGTACTCTCTCCATCTATCCTTGATCTCCTCATCCTTCACCAGAAGTCGATCTGTCCCATCCTTGATGCATTTTATTTGGTTGATATCCCTTGTCTTCCTCTCGCGGATTCTAGCCATCCTATAAATGTCCTTCTCCCCTTCCTTCGTGCCTAGTCGCTGATAAAGGCTATCATACGCCTGACCTTTTGCTACACTCACAGCTCGCTTTGCAACCCTCTTCGCTATTTTATAGCCCTCGATGTTGGCTGCACTCTTGTCATGGTGGAGACGCTTGAAACACTCCTTCTTCTCCCTAATAGCCCTTTGCACCTCGTCATTCCACCACCATGTGTCTTTCGCTTCCCGTTTGCCTCCCGTACTCACGCCAAACACTTCCGAAGCCACCTTCCGGACACATGTTGCCATCTTTAGCCACATATCGTTGGCATCTTCTCCTTCTTCCCAAGGCCCCTCGTCTAGCATCCTCTCCTTAAACGTTTGCGCTGCTTCCCCTCTAAGCTTCCACCACTTCGTTCTCGCAATCTTGGCCCGTTTGTCCCGATGGACACGTACCCGAAAGCGAAAGTCCGCCACCACAAGCTTATGTTGAGGGACAACACACTCCCCAGGTAACACCTTACAATCAAAGCAAGCACGTCTATCCTCCCTCCTTGCAAGGATAAAGTCAATCTGGCTTGAGTGTTGTCCACTACGAAAGGTTACTAGATGAGATTCCCTCTTCCTAAAGAGAGTGTTCGCTATCAAGAAGTCATAGGCCAGCGCAAAGTTCAAAACATCCTCCCCCTCTTGATTTCTACTACCATACCCGAACCCCCCGTGCACCCGCTCGAAACCTACATCACTGGCAATCTATAAAAACATTGGCCTCAGCTTTAGAATGTGGTGGTGTAATTCATATGACTTCAGTCATTGGTGGCTACCATACAAATAAAAAACCAGTACAACACCAAGGTAAAAACTGCAGGCAACAGAAGATTCAAACAAGTGGAAACCCAAGGTCATCGCTGCCATGGAACCCTAGTGCACGTCCATTCACTGCCATCAGCATAAGATAGAAGGTGTTGTTGCTAGGGAATGGACATGTCACACGGGTTTGATGACAGACATGACAAAGAACAAGAACCAAGTAAACTGGGCAGCCACCTCATGTATATGTTTGCATCATAGGTCATTTATATTTCCCACAGTTGCCACCAAAGCAAAGAAACAAAACCAACACAGTAAATGGTGAGATGCTGCAAACACAAATTCAACAGTTCAAAAGTGAGACAATAAACAACTAAAGGTCTCAAATAAAGTAGCCAACAGAGGCTACAAATAGTGCCTTACAACAACAGGTTCTGCCCAACAGTTCAGGGCTCAAATGCCTATCATGATGCCCTCTAGCACATATAGTTAGCCACCCTCCCAGCAATAAACCAAAAAGACATGTGTGAGTCATCCAAGTAAGCTGCACAAAATACTTATAGCAAAGTGTGCTCAGCTATAGTCAAAAGAAAAGAGAGTGGATGAGGAAGGTGGAGGAACTATACATCTCAACAGTCAACCCCCTTATTGGCCATGCAGCCCAGCAGGTAGTGGAACTACATGTAGTAGTTCTTGGCTAGATAGTTCCTAAGCCAAATGTCCCTATGGCTGTCACTCATGCCAACAAAGCCCCTACCTTGGGCCTTGTTGTCCAGCAGGCAGGTGTAGCCCACTATGAGAGCCTCCACGAAAAGCCAGGAGTCGCCATAACAGCAAGGTAGAGATTTGCATCAACATGGGCTGGATCTGTTTCCCTAAGAGCATTAGCAACATTGTTCACTGCGTCTGACATGTTGGTGAGCAAGAGCATCTCATCCTCAGTGAATGTGCCTCTCTTCCTCTTCCCACCCACCCCAGAAGTGGCTAATAGCTCTATGGCCTTGCTGCCCTCAACAACTTTAGTGTTGGTTTTCTCCTCACAGGCATTGTTCAAGGCAGTCCCTTCAGCCTTAGCAGCTACACTATCAGCCTCGTTCACCCGAAGGGCCTCACTAGAACCTAGTGCAAACCTACCAATGACCATTGCATGACCAAAGATGACCTCCAGCTCTATGTAGAACCTTATAGGACAGTTAAGGAACTTAGCATCCTTATGGTGGTCCTACAAAAGGAGATACAGTTTAGGTAACTGTAGGGGTATAAACCTCCGGTACCACAAGATGGTACATGGGCTACACCATCTAAGGTGGCCCGGTCCGTAAAATCAAGACGTACATCGCAAGATTATAGGCTGTACTAGATATTGTAATAGTACCAGATGGAATACTTTACATGTAACCTTGTCCCTTCGGAGTATATAAGGAGGGGCAAGGGTCCCCTAGAGGACAGGTCATACACCACATAACTCAATACAATATAACAGAGCCTAGGATGTAGGGTTTTACATCATGCTGACGGCCTGAACCTGTATAAATCTTGTGTCTTGTGTCCTGTTACCATCCGGTTCGTGTCTTACGCAACTGTCTACCGATAAATCACCATCATGGGCATACCCCTCGATGGACTGTCGACCACATTTCATCGACAGTGGCGCGCCAGGTAGGGGGTGTGCGTACAGACTCCCAGGCGAGCCCGATGGAAATTTTTTCATCAATTCTCTACTAAAAATCGGGTGAGTCGTTCTACGTTGTTGATTCGATCAATTTGTTTTTTGAATATCTAATACAGATTGATTTTTCTGCATGTGACGATTCATCTCCCTCATTCATGATTTACTTCGCTAACATCGCCCTGGAGCTCACTGGGATTAATATCGGGAATTAACTCGACAATGACAGACTCGGCGGCTTCAGCGGTGGAGGCTTACTCCAACCACTTGTCGCATCGATCACCACGAAGAACAGCTCTACAACAACCGCGATCACCATCATCATGACTAATCGGAAAGCTCGATGGCCAAGCAATTTCATCGCCACCGACCAGTTTTCTGTCCAAAGATAAGTACACTTCCAATATTCGTATTTAATACAATTTCTTCCAACCACTCTAACGTGCTTACCTAAAGATCACTCTCTATTAATATTTTATAAAAGACCAGTTGACAGAGTACCATCCTTTCTTGAGTTCTCGAAACTAGCCCCGTCTCCGGCTTCTCCCTACGCGTGCACGGGACTCGCTCTCTGCGCTCCGGGTGGTCGCTGGGCGCTCCCTGGTCCGACCTGTGCGCTCTTACGTGTGAACAGGCTCCGCGCCTCGCACTCGGACCTCAGGCTGGTCAGGGCCGTACGGATTCTACAGGATGACGTATCTACCAACTGATATAACTAAAACAGAACATGTATACGTTCTAACTTAGTTATCTTCCACATAATATACAAGCTTTAAACTTTTTTCCACAAAAACACAAACAAGCTTACATTGTCACAACAGTACATTATTACATACTTGTCTGATGACGAGGCACAAGTTTACAATAAACTCAATTGTTCTACATATTTATATTGCAGGAATTTCGGACTACGCTGGTCAAGGACTGCCTCCTCGACCACGCGACCAGTGCTCGGGGACTGCCTCCTCGACCACTCGACCAGTGCTCGGGGACTGCCTCCTCGACCACTCGACCAGTGCTCAGGGACTGCCTCCTCGACCACTTGACCAGTGCTCAGGGACTGCCTCCTCGACCACTAGACCAGTGTTCTTCCTCGACCACCCGACCAGCGCTCGGGGATTCGTCGACCACGTCTCACGCTGTGCTCGGGGACTACTTCGACCACTCTCTGACCACAGCTCGAGACCTACAGCTCGAGGCTTGATTTCCTCGGCTACATGTGAAATTTGACTCACATATAGTTGAGAGGTCATTATTTTCTTAGACCTTGCTACAAGGCTTATACTTCGCCTTCCAGCAAGCTCAGGGACTATATCTGTACGATGCACCTGCCAGTGCATCTCAGTATCGAGTTTTCAAAGACTTTGGGCTCTATTCTTTTAGACCCTGGTACCACGTGCCTACGTCGCCTCCTACCAGGCTCTGGGACTAAGTGGGCACACTTTACCTTGCGGTGAATGTGCTTGTTTTTTTTTGACCCTTTACGCCTCTCATGATCACCGACGCTACGCTTTAAGACACGCTTACGTTTCTTCAGAGAAACCCAAGTGGGCACACTTCCCAGGAAGGAGCCCGACGCTCGGCAAAGCGCGAAATAAAAAATGCGAAAAAAACCTAGAATTTTTTTTTAATCGGGGGAGGGGCCCACTGGCCAGCGACTGCCCGTCTCCGTCGAAGTCGCAAGTCGCGGCATTTTTCGCTGCTACGCGGTCGGCGGGATTCGAACTCGTGACCTCTCCCTCACGCGATACCTCCTCTGCCACCTGCACTACACACTCACATGCGTCTATATACCATTTCGGTTACTCAAATATTATACTAAACCAAGTGAAAATTGATTGTTTAAGGTCCTAAACGAATTCAAATCAAAAAGTTGTCAACTACAAAGTTTCATAACTTTTCGAGCACTACATTTTTCATATAGAAAGTTTTTCCATCCGAGGTCTTTTGAAAAATTCAAATTTTAAAATTTTGAATTTCAAACGTAGTTTTGCATGACAAGATTAATTCAAATGAAAAGTGGTCAACTACAATGTTTCATAACTTTTCGAGATCTACAAACTTCATTTAGAAAGTTTTTCCATCTGAGGTCTTTTGAAAAATTCGAATTTTAAAATTTTGAATTTCAAACGTAGTTTTACATGACAAGATGAATTCAAATGAAAAAGTGGTCAACTACAATGTTTCATAACTTTTTGAGATCTACAAACTTCATTTAGGAAGTTTTTCCATCCGAGATCTTTTGAAAAATTCGAATTTTAAAATTTTAAAATTTTGAATTTCAAACGTAGATTTCCATGACAAGATGAATTCAAATTAAAAAGTGGTCAACTACAATGTTTCATAACCTTTCGAGATCCACAAACTTCATTTAGGAAGTTTTTCCATCCGAAATTGTGGTGCTAACATTGTTCACAAATCTTATATATCTCTCTTGTAGTTTCATGAAACTATATGAGAGACATATAGATTTTGTGAACAACGTAATTATTACTTTATCGAATGAAGAAATGACTAATATAAAGTTTGTATATCATGAAAAGTTATGAAACTTTGTAGTTGAAAACTTTTTTATTTGAATTCGTTTAGGGCACCAAAATGTGGTTTGAAAATTTGCTTTGCCGAGTGTTTTACTTTGGCACTCGGTAAAGAAGCCTTTGCCGAGTGTTTTTTTTGGCACTCGGCGAAGAAACTTCTTTGCTGAGAGCCGTTTATCGGACGCTCGGCAAAGCCTTCTTTGCCGAGTGCAGAGGCTTTGCCGAGTGTTTTTAATTTGGCTCTCGGCAAAGCCTTCTTTGCCGAGCGCCCGAAAAAAAAACGCTCGGCAAAGCCTCCGGCGCTCGGCAAAGAAGCAGATTCCGGTAGTGATATTTGCACATTGTCATCTAGGCTCGCAATACTTTGGGAAAACAATGATGCTAAATGAAAAAGGAACATGGATTCAAACTATTGATGCACTAAATAGAAGAAAGCTCTTTTATTTGTGCAGATCACTGAAACTAAAAAAAACTGGTGTTCTAGACTTCGTGATTTATACGGTTCAAAAAACTTCACAGCTGCAAATGTTCAAACGATTCCTGCTTTCTGAATACCAAAATATTTTTCCAAACTAAAGTCAACATAAACAACACATTACAAAGCAAGCATATACGTTATATAACAAAAAAAAAAGGAGAGCATAATGTATATGTAAAGCAAGAAGAAATTTAGAATACCTTCTGCAGAAATCGCACGGATCCTTCTACACTCCGCCATATCCAGTTCTGCACATCCAACTTATTGCCGTCCACTGGATATGGTGGGAAGCGACGAGGCCGCATCCTGCTGGTGAAGGCAGCAGGTGAGGTACTCGAACCCTCTCCTACTGCTGCTGCTGCAGCGGGCGTCTGATGCGTCACCTCCTCTGTGCCAGTGTTGCTCCCACCCGTCGACTCCTTTGCCGCGGCATCGATCCTCATCCTCTTGGTAGGAGCCGGCACCGGACCAGCCGCCGCTTCCATTTCTGTTGCGTCTGCCAGCGGCTCCAGACTACCCTTCTCCGCCGCCATAAACAACGGCACCGCCCGCCGGCCAACAAATCACCGATCGCCGGGCTCGGCTTCACCCCCTTGCTCTAGAATGAGTGAATGACTACTATTGATGAGGGCTCGTCATGACCTGAAACTCCGGCCTCGTCTCTTCACCGGTCGAGCCAACGGGTTCAGTAGATAATCCCGGCCTCTCTTTTATGACTCTAGAACGGATCGAGAGAATTGCCTATTTGCCATTACAAAGAATGCGCTTCGCAAAATTACCATCAGTCCTATATTTTGTAGACTCAGTGACACTTATGAGCGAGGAAGCAACGATTGCAATGGCATATAGCCAATTATATCGGATCGAGGTCGAGGTCAGAGGGAATACCTGCTTGAAGTCTAAACAACCCTGAACCAACAACAGATTTGAACCTCTATTCTATCTATATCTATACTTCCTTCATCCCTTTTTAAGTGTCGTTCTCACTTCCCGAGAAATAACTTTGACTAATTTTATATAAAATAATATTAATACTTATGATACATAATTAATATCATTAGATACATCTTTGAATCTAATTTCACAACAAATTTATTTGGAGATACCAATGTTGCTAACATTCAACAAATCTTATGGTACGGAAACCAAAAGTGACAAATATTTAGGGACAGAGGAAGTATATATTATATACCCAATCTTAAAGAGCTAAAATTTCTGTCAACTCTATTTCCACTTGCACGCCACGCCACTTCCATAATTTAGAAAAAAAAAAAGATGGGACCATCCTCCCCAGGAAGCCATGCGGATCCGCCCTTGTTTCATGCCATCTAGATGAAAGATTACACCTGATTGGCTGATTCCTGTCCAGATGCCACCAACCAGTTGCTACGATACATAGTCCAATTCGAACATGTACTGTAACAAATAACACGATCACTATGTAAATCTCCGAGCCACAATTTGTTCACGTGACTATATGTAATAAAATGTATGTTTCGTTGCAACGCACAACCATTTTTGCTAGGTATATATTATATCTCAATAGTAGGGCTGGGGTGTTGTTGGTTACATATTATGTGGTACACAATATATGGATGCATTGTACTTATTTGACTGTGGAACACAAACGATATATATCATTACATTACATGCTTGTTTAGCTGGGCAGCGCGCGGAGGAGGATGGTCTCGACGGTGATGCCAGGGCCAAAGGCTAAGAGCAGCCCCCACTCGAGGCCCTCCCCTGCCGTGTGCAGCCCCTGCTCAGCTGACCTCCGCCGTATCTCGTCCAGGACGAGGACAACGGACGAGCTCATCGTGTTGCCGTACTGCCTCATCACCTCCCTTGACGCTGCCAGTTTCTCCTTCCTCAGCCCGAGCCTGCTCTCCACTCTGTCCAGTATCTCCCGCCCGCCAGGGTGCACCGCCCAGAACAGGCCCTTAGTCCAGTCACCGTTGTCGTCACCAGTCAGCACCCCGGCGTTCACCAGTGCTTTCTTGGCGAGCTGCTGGATGTTGCTCGAGACGAGCAGCGGCAGGTCACGGTGCAGTTGGAACATTGCCCCCTCCTCGTACAGCTTGGCCACCACAGCCTCCTCCATCCCCGGTATGAGGTCCTGCGATGCCGACACCATCTCGAACAGGCCCCGCTCGCCGGTGCCAGGGTCAGCTCCGACGATGACCGCGGCCGCGGCGTCGCCGAAGAGGGCTTGCCCGATAAGGTTCCCTATGTCGGTCTCTGAGGGCCCACGCAGCCCTAGCGCCGTCATCTCAGAGCAGACCACCAGCACCCTGGCGCCGCGGTTGTTCTCGGCGAAGTCCTTGGCGAGACGCAGGGCGAGGCCAGCGCCGTGGCAGCCAGTCTGGTACAGCATGACTCGCTTGGTGGAGAGTGGAAGGCCGAGGAGCTTGGCGACATTGAAGTCTGCGCCCGGCCAGCAGCCGGTGGCCGTGGTGCAGAAGACGAGGTGCGTGATGTCCGAGACCTTCCGTCCCCAGTCGCTGATGGCGGCCCGCGCCGCCTCCGCGCCGAGCCGGGGTATGCCCTCGTCGACGACCTGTTGACGGAGGGTGAGGGAAGGGGACTTGTAGGCCATGATGGACGTGCTGCGACGGAGCAGGTCGGCAGACATGTACCAGTACCGCTTCTCCACCATGGTCTTCTCACCTGCGCGGCCACCATGCATTGCACATCAGTAGTTTATATATATATATATATATATATATATATATATATATATATATATATATATATATATATATATATATATATATATATATATATATATATATATATATAGTATACTCTATAGCTAGCTACAAAATAAGTTATTTTGTAACCACCTTTATTTACGATAATTTTATATACTAATTTACGACAATGTCAGTATATATTTACGATAGTTGAATTACTATAACACATGGGGATATTTACCATAATATTATAGTAAATCATATAGTAAGGAGTTACTATAATCTCGTAAATTAGCATAGCAATTATCGTAATTCAAAGTGGCTAAAGAATAAGTTAATTTGTAGCGAGCTATATATATATATATATATACTTCCTCCGTCCAGAAAAGAATGTAACTATTGGTTGCATACCGGTAAAAGTAGTTCATGTTTGACTAAGTTTCTAGTAAATAATACTCATATTTATGATTTCAAATCAATTTATTATGAAAATACATTTCGTAATTAATCTAATGATATTAATATGATATCATAAATATTGATATTTTTTATCTATAATTAGGCAAATTTCACGTACTAATACATGACACTGTGTTAGAATTGTATTCTTTCTTGGACGGAGGGTGTACAATCTAATTTATTGAACCATTGCAAAAATTGATAGATTTTTCCAAGATAGATACATACAGCAGGTAATATAAATCGCATGCATGCATGTTTCCACTTACATATATTTGCAAACTTGGTCTTGAGCTCCACCATGTGATTGCTGTTGGATATCTCGAAGTAAAAATTAGGGAATGATTTCTGCGGAACTACATGCTCCGGCACCGCTTTGCCTATCCCCATGATAGTTGCAAGCCCACAGGCACGATCATTTCCCATTCCAGCATTGAGAGAACCCATCTCAATTTGTTGATTATTACCAATACTAATGCAAGAGGGATGGAAGAAGATCGATATGTGGGGCTAATTTGAGATTTCCTGCTCTGCTTCAGCCATAGCCTGCTGCGAGGTGCATTATATAGCCCCGTTCAATCAGTGAGGTGGGCTATCTCGACCAACCTCAAGGGTTTTTAAGTGGACATTATTGCAATGAAATTGTATAGTTAGTTGCTGCCTGTGCCTGCTGCAGGATGGCCGGTTGCAGGTCACGGTCGTGGAGTACTAGGGGCGGCCGCGACATGGATGCAGGGCACACGCCATCTCCCGCGGCAAAAACCCGCGCTGCCAAAGAAGTTTTCTGTGGGTCAATTTTTTTATATGTAGGAGTCATTTTTTTAACCTTAGCTACTGTTCACATCTACTCGTACGAGTAGAAGAAACAAAACAATAGCAGCTGTATGCGGCCATTTTATTATAAGAAGCAGAAGCTAACACTCCTAATATTTCTGGCTTTCTTTCCTAATATTTCTGGCTTTCTTTCCAAATTGCACACCAGCGCACTTCGGTTCACTTTTGCCTATCCCTTCAGTCTCACCATCTGCCTTCAAGACGATGAAGGTTTTTATCAACTCCAGGGAACTCATCATTGCTTTTTTTTTATCAAGGCAGCATGTTCGGTGGGTGTGGCAAACTCATTATCATTAAGTAAATTGTTACTTTTATGATTTGTTATTTGTCTTTGTGTTATAATATAGTAAATTTTTGTTCTTCTCTGACTATAGAAACAATTGTAAGTTGTTAATTGTTTTTGTGCCAACACAAATCAGTTTTTATTCCCAAAACCAGAAATTATAGATTGTGTATACAGAAATTGCAACGAACTAAAAGTACAATTTTAATATAAAATATATGCAATAACCGTCGTCCGAAAGAAAACTAAAATCAATGACAAGTTGAGAAAAGTACTTACATAAATAGTCGATATACATTATAATTAGTAAATGGCTAAATTCAAAACTATTTTTTAAAAATAGTAATAATTAATTTCAGTATGTTGGGAAAAATACATAAATAAAAAATAATGTATTAATAAGTACAACTATCAGATTGGTCATCTAAATTGATATCATAATGATCTAGATTTATCAAAAGATATAGGAAAATAAATAAAGACTCCAATATAGATAGAATAGGTATGGAAATGGATAGCATTAGGGTATAATTTAATACCTATTCCGACTAGATTTCGCCATATAGTAACAAAAATCAAGGAAACCATGCTAACATTAATTGTGTGTGGGGGTGGGGGAGAGGAATTTTGCAAGTTGCACAACAACTATCTAACATGACACCCTTGGTATCCCATAAATAATCATCAAATGCTACTTCTTCTCCTTCACATGCTCTATGCCTCACCATGTCAATATGCCCTCTCTTGCCGTGGCTCTAAGATCTGCAAATCATTTTTTCCCTATGTTCGTGGCAAGAAAGTTTTGCATCTCCAGGGACGTCGATGAATATGATGAGAACATCACTCATTCGGATACAAGCCATCGAGACGAAGAGAACCAGAGTAACTAGTCGTCTTCGTTGGGAATGGCCTGAGCATCGGTAAGGAATATTGTTCGCCTTTTCTTAAATGGCTTAACTAAAACATCAATGAAAAGCCAAAGTAATCTATGCTTGATGGCACTTGAAACTCAAGATAATCAATAGCTCCCCTTCTCTAGGTCTACTCTAATTGACACGTATTCCCTCTATTCCAAATTGTAAGTTGTTTTGGGTTTTCTAGGTGCATAGCTTTTGATAATAATATAAGGGCTGATGTGATATTTTGGTGTGCGTCTTCCTCACAACAATTGCATAAACGGTGTATGCCTAAAATCTGCAATCGAAACAACCTGATCTATCAACCCGTGCTAAAAGGTACTTCATCCATTCCAAGTTATAAGACATTTTGACTTTTTTACTTTTGCTACGCACTTAGATATACTCCCTCTATTAGAAATTGTAAGTTGTTTTGGGTTTTCTAGGTGTTGCTATGCATCTAGATATATAAACTTATGTCTAGATACATGGTAAAACTTACGAATCTTGAAAAGTCAAAACTGACTTACAATAATTTGGAATGGAGGCGAGTACTAAGAATAATGTTTCTAGAAAAACTGAAACAAAGCATCTAATAATTAGAACGGAGTGAGTAATACACTAGTGATCGCAGTCTATACAAATTCCATACGAGTTGGAAAAAAAAACTAAATACAAATTCCATATAAAACACAATCTATAAAGGCAAAATTTTAATAAAACTATGACAAGTTGAAAAAATACTTACATAAATAGTCCATACATATTATAATTAGTAAGTGGCTAAATTCAAAACTAAATTTTTTAGAAAATAGTAATAATTTCAGTTTGTTGGCAAAAATACCTAAATAAAAAATTAATGTATTAGCAAGTACAACTATTGCATTGGTCATATAAATTGATGTCATAATGATCTAGATTTATCAAATGATATAGGAAAAATACATGAAGACTCCAATATAGATAGAATAGGTATGGAAATAGATAGCAGCTGTGTACAATTTAATACCTACTTTAACTAGACTGGAAAATAAAGCGCGCTTCGCGCACCCTAACGAATATATTCTCTTCTTATTTCTTTTCTATAAAGAACATGACGTTTGTGCGTCTTAGCACTGTAACACCCGGTTTTAAGAACAAAACCAGATACACACCATATGTCAGCTTAGGAAGTCAAATCTCACATATAACTACAAATAAGGGTAATATCAAAAGATAATGCTTAATATATAACATACTTATTATAAAAGATATAACCTTAAATAGCAATTAGCGGAAAGGCAACTCCGATCTTCAGGTAAAGACTCCACTCCACAGGGACAACTGACTGGTTGATCACAAGCCTAACTCCTCCAATTTCTAGCAAACTGGTACCCATCTAGGATTTTTATCTAAAAATAGAAAATGAACAAGCGTAAGTACATTTTGTACTCCACAAGCATAACATGGGGATTCATGAGGCTCAAAAAGGTGAACACGGTTTACTGTGTTTAGCAGTTTTAGTAAGTCATCAAGATTTTAGCATTAAGTAGAATCAAGTTATGCTTAAGCCCCAATTAAACCCACATGATCATATATTAGTACCAATAGAATCATATGAACATCATCATAATATCATCATAGTTCACCATGAATAACAACATCATAAGTAACCAATTATTCTGTGAGTTTTTCGGACCGCTCGTGACCATGAGCACGGCTGTTATAACAATTTTTAACACTCTGCAGAGGTTGTGCATCTTTACCCGTGAGTCATGTTGCCCAAATGTTCGGGGCCCGTCGACCCCTAACACTCCCAAGGTGAGCAAGTATGGTACACTATGAAGCCTTCCATAGGTGTCTCTAACATGTTAGGGCCACGAGGTTTCCTCGGCAGACAGATGTAGGAACCCCTTTCTATGGCACAAATCCTTCGTGGCTAAACTTATAAGAATAGGGGCAGTCCTATACCCAAAGTGGCAAGCCCCTCTTGCGCCATAAAGGTAACTTCTAACAAGCTAGAAAAGATCCTATTACTGAGCTAAAGCCAGAGCCATGTGACTCTCACAGTTGCACTATCAATCCCAGCTTTTGTTGACAGATAAGTCCTTACGAAGGGTTTAGGGCACCATGACCAACATCATTTGCACCTTCACTCTATGGATCAGTGGTTATAAAAGCATGTTTTACCTTTGTTCCGTAAAACCATTAACCATCATATAGATCATGTTCAGTTGAGCGCTAGCAATCTACCCATGTGCAATTAACTCGTAGGAGTCAAGGTAACACGTCATCAAATAGCTAGGATATCCTTATGGTTATCAAAGTTAGACACATGCAAATGAGTAGATGATTAAAGTGAATAGGACATCAAGGCAGGCTCATGCTATACTTGCCTTGGTTCACAAAGTCCTGCTGGTCCTGCTGCTCCTCCAAAGAATCTGGGTTCCTCAAATACTCCTCACCGTCTGAACTCGATCAACACGAACCAACAACACACATTTCAAAGACAATCATACAAGCAAAACAATTCTATGGTTAGAACAGTACACCAGTAGTAATTAAAACAAGATAAAAAGTTTATGAAGATCATCTACGTCTCACTACGATCACATCGACGCGAAGTTCACGAAATTCGGAGCTAGAACGCGAAGGTTATGACTTAAACTAGATTCCTATAGCAAGTCAAATGACTAAACCTATTCAAGAAATTTAAAAGTTGCTAACGGGTCTAATAGTAGCATCATCGCATAGATTACGAAATTACGAACCTAACGCAAGTTGAACGGGTCGAATCAGAGCTAAAATGACGATTTTATAAGCAAAACAGGGCAGTGGCAATTCTGTAAATAGATTGAACCAATTTCAAATTTAAATAAATCAATTTTGGGAATTTGAATCTGATCAAGGATTGCGGGTGGAATCCAAAAGAAGCGGGGGTCTCTTAAGCAAAATCCCCACGAAATGGTATTGGCCATCCTGGACCATTGGATTTAAAATGGATGGCTCGGATTAGATCAGAGGGGGAAGATAGAGGTTGGCGTCGGCCAGAACAGTGGCAGCCGCGGCGACGCTCCATTGCTGGCGGCGAGGAGCTCGCTGGAGTGAACGAACAGGGCGCTACGGGCCTCGGCTCGCCAAGCCAAGAACATCGGAAGAGAGCAGGGGTGAAGGCGAAGCTGTCTCAGGGCAAAACGCGGCTGGAAGACGGCCCGCGCAGCGTGCGCACCATGGCCGGCGGCGTGGAGCTTGCCAGCGCATGTGAAAACGGACGTAGAGGCCATGATTCACGAAATTAAGGGCATGGGGAGAAGGAGGGGAACAAGGCGAAGCTCACCGAGCGAAAAACGGAGGCGGAGGTGGCTCGGGGACGACGTTGCGCTTGGCAGATCCCGGCGAGCGGCAGCGATGCGGTTGCGCCTCTGTGAGCGGGACTAGAGCGGGGAGGGGCAGCCGGGGGAGTGCAAAGATGGGGTCCGCGCTCTTCTATATGGAGTCCGAGGTGCGGAGCGCTCCCACGTCGCGGAGATAGTGGGTGCAGGACGGCGGTTGCACCATGACCGCGCGTGGTGCGGAAGGAAGGGGAAGGGGCTGACCGGTGGGCCCGAGCCGTCGGTGGCAGAGAGGAAGTGAGGAGGAGGCGGCAATGGTTGCCTCCGATTTAGGCCGGCCCAGGAAGAGAAAGGAGAGGAGGGGGAGAAAGGAAGGGCGCGCGGGCCGGCGGGGAGGCGAGCGGGCCGGCTCGGCTGACTAGGCCAGCAGGCCGAATAGGAGGGAAGGGAGGGAGAAAAGAAGATTTTACTTTATTTGCCCAACCAAGATGTCTGTAGTTCTGCTACTACTTGCTGTAAAAAACAGTTTGCCAAACATCTTCTGAATATGTTTTTCAGCAATATGGCATAGGCAGTAGCATTCAGTGATTTGTGTTCACACGTAGACGGATGACAGTAGCATCCTTTGATTGCATAGATTCAGTTTCTGGAGAGCAATTTGCCATGTACTGATAACCTTAGACGGGTGGTGCAATAAAAAAATGAGTAGTATAATTATAAATACATGGAATGCCATTGCTTGGACTTTTAGTTGCTACAATTAAGCGGGTCGTGTAATCACTGGAAGGTTATAAAAAACTACAGCCAATCAGCGCAAGGCAGCAGGATCAAAGGCTCCCTGGCTCTTCCAAAGGTTCAGGAAGTTGAAGGCGCTCATTTACTTTCTTTGTACATCCTTCTGCTCTTTACTGTGCTTTCATATTCTCTTACTAGTACTTCTGCAGCTAAAGCTTAGCAGCAGGGCATCAAATTGTTCTTAGGTGCTACAGGTAATTTACACAGAAGGCAACACCACTAGTGAATCTAGTTCTAATGTTCTATGTTTGATGTATCTCATTTATTTGATTCAAGTTTCAATCGAGTCTAACATCTCATAGCTAATTTGTGTTAATAATGGAACAAATTTGACCAGCATGTGTACCACTGATAGCTTGTGATTTTGGTAAATTCAAATTTGCTATGAGATGTTACTTGGTATTTTTTTAGTTTACCTGAGAGCTTTCTAGCTTACTAGTTAGCCCCTTTTTTTACCAGCTTCCTCCACCAATCCTGCACGGCAGCATCCTATCGATCATCTGTCCAACTTCCCAAGCCTCAAGGACAAAGGTACATTATTTCCCTGAATTTTGCCTAGTAATATTGCACTTGCAGATTTGTATGCATGGTAGGTGTTAGAACTTGGAACTTGAGATACTCAATACTTATCTCTAGATTCTTTTTATGCCTAGACAGTGCTATGCTAGAATTATTTTGCCGGTTATTTTAATAGAACATTTAGCGACAGATCGTCTATTGCCAATCTCGATGTTGTGGTGTAGTGATCTTTCTATCTTATTTTTTACTATGATGAACAAAAATTGGGATGCGACATGGTGAAAGTAAGTCACTGCAGTACTATTTTACCTCCGTAGAATTTGGTTGTGTGACGTATTACTGTTTGTACAACACCTGATCTAACTATCAGATATCAATGACATACCCAATGATGGGCAGGGTGATATTGGTGATGGCCAAGACATTTTGGTGAGGGTGCACTGTGAGTGCCTCACAGGTGACATTTTGGGATCAGCAAGATGTGATTGTGGTGACCAGCTTGCAAATATTGGTGTATGCTATTTATAATATTATAAGATCTGATGTGTTCTAATGCGACTACAACATATTGTGATGTGTCATGAAATTACTGTATGGACAATATATATTTTAATATGTTGTTGCTACTATTTGAAAATAAATTATTTTTTTGTGTGTTTATTTCTTTTTTCCGAGTTAAGCTAAACCGATAGAAAAATACATATTTTTTGTGCGTTTATTTCTTTTTTTCTGTGTGGATATCCACACAGAAAAATTATTTTTAATCTGGGCGAACGTAATTTTTCTGTGTGTAAGACCGACAGAAAAACTATTTCTAATGGCGAACCGACAGAAAAATTTGATTTTTCTACCATTTTGTTTCTGTGGGTTATTTTCTGTTGGTATTCACATTTTTCTGTGGGATTTTGCACACACAGAAGTATTCGAGATTCCACTAGTGCGATGTATTCATAAAACACGTAACCAATGTATATGTATACTGATCTAGAGTAGTAAAAAATACCAAGATAAGTTTAACAACCTTGCAGCAGTTGTCACCTACTACATCCTTCTTATCTTTAGCAGTAATGGTCGCTTCAGCTGCTACACATAATTGTATGGACTACTCCACATGAGTAGGTTTTGCAGGTTCCTGAAATTAATGCAACGCTAACACTGTCAACGACACTATACCACCAAACTCAGGCTTAGCAATAGTTTAACAAAACAAGACCAATTTGTCATGAGATGGCAATAATTAAGAACGCCTGGCAGACGTCACTTGCAGCATTGGTGTAATCAGGGAACGCTTGTATGTGGCCTCCTAGGAGAGTTGATGGGATGCCTGTCAGACATCCATTCACACTTGCATCAGACTGGCAAACAGGGCGAGGACCAAGATCAATACAAAATTAGTAAAATTGCAGAAGGAAGGAGGGCTGCAGTTGCAACAGGTCACCCAGGCCCAGGAGTCGGATGAGGCGGACGAGGAGCAGCGCGTAGAGGGGTCACCGCTGCAGTAGCTGCTAGTCTCCGCGGCACCGCCCAGACTCACCCTAGGCCGCCGTAGTTGCCACTCACCTCCGAGACGCCATAGATGTGGCCGCCACTGGAGAACAGGAGAAGGGAGGCAGAGACGAGAGGCAAAACATATTTCGATACACAGACGCAAAGGAAGTAGAAGTTCTGAATGCATAAAATTCTCGGGTAGGCCACGCTTCCTAGCTAGGACACTAGCGTCTGCCTGCGTGGGGTCATGCAGTAGAAAGTCCACCTGCCAATGACTGTTGGCCCCACGAACCCGCGCTCGATCGCCCACGCAATGTCCGGGTGAGAGCCCTGCCACGCGTCGATGCGCGAGGATGTCCGCGGCATAGTAGCCTCTAATAATCATTGCGTGCTCCAAGATGAAAAGGAGAAAAATACTAAGGCACGGTTATTGGTTCTCTACATTTGACTTGTTGGCAAATAAAGAGTTTGCGTCATGGTATAGCATTTCAAATTTGCAAGTGTATGTTTATAAAAAAAATTGCAGGTGTATGCTGACTTCGAATCTGATTGACTTTTCGTTTATCGCGTGCCGGAGTTGGTCTGAAAGCAAATTATAGGGCCACCACTTTCTTTTTTCTAAGGCCAAGATCATTTCATATTTACGCTGCAGCAACTCCAGACCAGAGAGTTGACATCGCTGGTACATCATTTTATATTTACATTTCTATATGAATACTCAGTTATAATCAATTTAATTTCGGGACTGTTGGGTTTAGTTAATAGTCACGTCCAAGCAATTTATCTATTGTTTGTTTTTTTAGCAAACTGCCCCTACAACAAGGCAGACACATCTATATTTATGCATCTATGTGATGTGATCATCACATCTCATAATATTTTTGAACTTTAGATTCCCTTGTTAACATAACCAACAGATCAACAACCGAACTAATCTTCCACCAACCCAACTGATCTGTAGGCATCACCATCGGGCACCGGCTCTGGTTCGCGACTGTTTCGTTGGACTCCCGTTCCCCAAATGCGAAGGCTACTGAGCGCGTGGTGTGGTCTGCGGTGGTGCAAGTCACCTGTCTCCAGCAAACGGCGGGCGCGCTGCAGCTCGGGCAGCGGGGAGACGGCGCGGTTTGCGGTGGTGCTGGTCTCTTTTCCGTCTACCGGCAGGCAGGCCACAGCGTGGGCAGCGGCGAGACTGCGCAGTCTGCGGTGGTGCCGTCAACCGGCGGGCGCGTTGTTAGCGGTGAGACAGTGAAAGCGGGCAGGGCCGGCGGTGAAGGCGGGTAGGCGTCCGGCATTGAGATCGAGCGCGTGGGGCTCGCGGCGTCGAGCACACGGGGCCATGGCGCGTCGCCTCCCCTGCCATCTTCAACATCTGGTCGGCCACTCTAGTAGTCGCCACCTTACCAATATAGCTACATAATTTATTAGATAGCAGGCCGAGTCCCTGTTCTTTTTTCATTGGAAGGTGACATATCCTATCAAACTAAGCTGTTCGGCTCATGGTTTTTGCGGCTGATAAGCCGGTTGATGCTGATTTGTTGTTAGAGAAAAACGCTATACCATGGCTGATAAGCCGAGCTGATGAGTTCAAGTCCGTTTAGACTAAGGTGTCATTTGGATCCTAAGAGATTTTGAGAATCCGATAAAAAGAACCGCAACTGAGCGGCTGAAACGCTCTGTTGTGAGGAATCCAGAGTAGTCTTTAAGGAACCTGATTTTGCCGTAAGAATATTATTGTTGGGGGGAGGGTGAAGGATTTTGCTTGTATGCACAACAACTATTTAACTTGGACACCAATGTCTCCCACAAAAAATCATAAAAGCACTTTGAATCCATACGATACTTCCTTCTCCTTCATGTACTCTACGCCTCACCATCTCTATATGCCATCTCTTGCTGTGGCTCTAAGATCTACAAATCATTTTTCTCCTATGTTCGTGGCAAGAAAGTTTTGCATCTCCAGCGACGTGGATGAATATGATGTGGCTCGTGGAAGGACATGAACAAAAAAAAAACATGGCGGCCGGCTTACGTTATGAGTGGACCGGAATTTTTCTTTTCTCAGAGAACAAGCTTAGGGTAAGGGTATCAGCCAGCGAACAAACACTAGTTTGTTTACACAGCAGGGGCAGGGGCAGGGCAGTATGAACATTGCTTTTCTGTTCATGTGTACGTGGCATCTCCCTCTCACGCACGAATGGCGATTCCTCCTTGCTGCAGCTCGGCGGCGGGGGCCTCCTTGTCGTCGGCCTCCGTGGTCTGCTCTCCGAGCACAGGCAGGTGGCCCTTCTCCTGAAGGTTCTTCACCGTGTCGTAGAGTGACTGACTCACCGGCCGGAACTCCAGCCCCAGGTCCCGGAGCTTCTGGTTCGAGAACTTGTACGGCTGCTTCCGCGGATTCACCTCGTCGGAGCACCTGCACCAAACGCTCACACAGTCAGCCAGCTAACCAAAGCAGGTTTCTTCAGGCGTGGTCATCACAGGACCAAGCCAGCAAATACAGGTCAAGGCCATCCTAGAAAAAGGAGCACAGGTCAAGACCATTGCGTTATAATTCATTTTGCTTTTCTTAGTTGTAGTATCAATTCCAGTGTAAACACATGGTTGTCCTGTGTGGCAGGTGAGATTCTTCCGCTTGGACTGGTGCAGTGACAGTGATGGAAGGATGCTACGGTTAGGTTTCATTGGTAAGGTGAGATTACGACAGCAAAGCAAATGGTCGACGACGACTCGACGAGGTATCTTTGAAACAATCATATATATGAAATTGTCATGGGAAAGCTGTAGTAGACGAACGGACCCACCGCTGTTACAACGAGATTACCTGCCAAAACAGAGAGTTGAATATTCCAGCGCGCTAGAGGTTGGTAGATCAATTGCAGTCAGCACTCAGTTGAATAATGTTCCAACCATTTGTAGTCGCATCCTACGATGGCTCTCTCTCTCTCTCTCCAGTGTCAACAGCTAGCTTCCGTGTTCTTTGAATGAGACTAAGCTCTCTCTGTCCATGTTTTGTTTGAAAATACTGGAGGGTGGAGTGTAAATATTCTACATGTTGGTGTAATAGTTGCTTGGATCTCTCAATCATCTAGAAGTGATGATGTAGTTTGAAAAAATGCATGATTTTACTAGCTAGAGTGACAGTCATATACTTTGCTTTCTTGTGTGGTAATGACAATGGCTAGGACGACTCGGTAATTTTAGGCACAAGTTACATACGTGAGTACTTTCAGCGTACCTTGTAATAGTTTTTCTTTAAGCAACCAACTATACTAGGATCCATGTAACATTTAAGTGCTCGCGCAGTTAAGTATCCGATGACTAGGGTGACGGGAAAGATGACCTACTGCAGAGGTCACTGCTCAAGAAATTGCTACAAATTGATTTAGTACCTCCAAGATGACCTACTGCAGAGGTCACCCCTCAAGAAACTGCTTCGAATTAGCTATATATTTTCCATGCTCTTATTGCTGTCTTCTACATTCATGGTCTCCGTGAGACCGTGACTATGAGCAATTTCTGTCCTAGTGCTAGATAAAAGCCAAACTCTGTTTCACATGGCACATATATGCAGGCCTGCAATGGAAGCAAGCAGCTAGGAAACAAGGAAGGCAGAGGCAGGGTTGCAGCAGAATGCAGACGCGAGCAAATGCATCTGCTCCAGGATTCTACCAATACCCAATGCAGGTCACGCATGGTGATGGTGATATATACCAGCAACTGCCGTACCCGATTGGCCGACGGCCAAAGCGAACACGGATCAGACAGGATAAGGCTGTCCGCAGCGCATCCGCTACGCGCCTCCAGGACGCGGATAGGCGCCGCAGCGCCCGCTATGCGTGCGCTATCCCAGCACAGTCCACTATTTCTGGCGTAGTAGAGGATGGCTGTAGCATACCGAGTGGGCCCAGCGCTATTGTCTGCTGCTTACATGCGTGTGAAGAGAGAAAAGAAGGGAAGAAAAAAATAGAGTATGACATGTAGGCCCTACGTGCTAGTAGTTGATATAGAGTATGACGGGTGCGGGAGTCCTGGATATAGAGGAGAGAATATAGAATGACGGTTGCGGGAGTCCTGGATATAGAGGAGAGAATATAGATGATCAGGACGAAGTATTTCTTTTAGAGAATAAATTTAGAGTAGGAAGAGTGCAGATAGCCTAATAGCCGTCGTCTGAGCCGCACGCTGCTTTTCCGGCTCTGACGCTACAGATTTCTACCGCTCGGACAGCTACCCTTCAAAGTCAAGCTGCAAAGGTAGACTAGCGGCCAACAAGCGCCGGTCGAGAGAGATTCTCCTGTATGTATATATATATATCCTGGTTGAAAGTCGTTCCGTCGTGACACGCAGAGAAACGAGAGGCCGGGACCGGGTTGGGCTCCGACCACCTCACCTACTTCCATCGACGGCGACGTGCACGGCGAACGTATCAGGTACTGACGCGTGGCATGCCGGCCGTCCATGGTAGATGGAGGAGTCCTCGAGGTCTCGAGCCGGCCGGCCTTTCTCCATTGGCGAATACATATAATGCCTTCTCCCTTAACCGGCGACGGACGTAGGATTTAATGGACGTAGAATTTAATGGAAGAGGAGGCTAAAATCATTTTTAACCTCTAAAGCTCCTCCTATCTTTTTTTCATGTATAAAAAAATAGAAGCGGCTAAGGGGGCTCCATGGTTATGGAGATGATACGAGGGGCTTGAGCCTCACCCATCTTACCATTAGATGGGGCTTAGCCTCACCCGCCTCACCGTTAGATCCGCCCCTGTCCTCGATCTCTAGAGAGTGACCTACGATACATATCGCTTCGTGTGGTAGTAATTAAACTCTTGACCACCACGCAACGTGAGCTATCTAGCTCCATTACGACTTGCATTATTAGCATGCAATCGGAGGCGTGTGATGTACTAGCTGCGTCTAGGTAGCTTGTACAGTACACTCATGTCAGCGTACGTCAGGATACAAGGGAGTTGGTTCAACTTGCTGATGATAGGAGCGAGCAGTGTACGTGTCAGTGTCCGGCCGGTCCTATCCTTCGTTACCTACCACGCTGGGATCCACCGAGTTGCATTGTGCAGCACGAGTACTATCATATCATCACTGCTTGCGCTACCTAATATAATCACAGTGCCCCTTAACTAAGCATATATAGCTAGGTCCAAGTAGACCAAGCGATATGATGATATCTATATATGTTGTGTTGTGTTGTTGTAGCTGAGACAAGCTTGGGATGGACGACATGCCAACCGCTAAGTACATCTAAAAACATAGTAATTTATATGCGCATTATGCCATTTAACAAAAAATGTGGTTGGTAAGCATGGAGCGAGGTACGGACATTGGCTAGGTTAATTAGGTAGATAAGGAACGAAGCAGCAGCAGCTAATGAATAGTGATGATGATGACGACATGGTCGTTTGTACCGTACCTGGTGGGGATGGGGTACTCCGGGAAGAGCTTGGCGAGGATGCGGACGACATCCTCGTGGTGGAGGACGCGCTCAGCGCAGAGGTGGCGGCCGGACGCCCGGGGCGCCTCGAAGACGCGGAGGTGCGCGTCGGCGACGTCGCGGACGTCCACGTACGCCTGCACGGCGTTGACGTAGGTGCGCGCAGAGCCGTCCAGGTACTTGACCATGTGCGCGATGCTGGCGTTCACCGTCGGCTGCAGCAGCAGGCCCACCACCAGCACCGGGTTCACCACCACCAGGTCCACGCCGCGCTGCCGGGCCGCGCCCCATGCCGCCTGCTCTGCCACTGCCTTGCCGTAGCAGTACCAGTTCTCACTATGCTAGAAAAGCTTATCAGTGACGCCTCGATTAGTGACTCGGAAACAAAACGCGTCACTAAAAGAATATCAGTGACGCGGGTTAACGAGACGCGTCACTGATTAGCTGTTGCCCATGCTCTAGGATCAAGACGCGTCACTAATAGCAATATATCAACGACCCTTGTAGACAAAACGCGTCACTAATAAAATCTGTGACGTGTATTGCTCAGACGCGTCACAGATATATGGCCGTATCGGTGACGTGGGTGAATAAGACGCGTCACTGATAAGGAAAGTGACACGTTTTGTCTAGACGCGTCACTGATATGTCTACTTATCAGTGACGCTTCCCAAGAAAACGTGTCACTGATAATAAATGTGACGCGTGTCTTTAGACACGTCACTGATATGTACATATATCTGTGACTCATTTTGTTAAGATGCGTCACAAATCGAGCTTACCAGTGACTTTGTTCGTGACCCTTGTATCAAAAACATCACCGTTGAAGTCACGTCGCCCTTTTCACTATTCATCCTCTCACGAAACATTGTTTCCACAACAGTAACGGATCACAAAACACTGTTCACACCCGTTATAAACAATAACGGATCACGAAAATTGTTCATACACCCCCGTTATAAACAGTACCGGGTAACAAAACCTGTTACTGTATGTCGTTACTGAATACTACCGAGTTCGTCACTATAGCACGGACCCGTTACTGTCAGTTCCAGTGAGGCTTCTACCAGGTTCGTGGCCTCTTCAGTGCCCACTCTCCTATGGGAAGGGGAAAAGAAAAAGGTCAACCTACGGCCCCTGCCCTCCACTGCTGCAGCCACGAGCTCCTCCATCACCCAAACCGTCTCCCTGGCCCTATCCTTCGCGCCTCCCCATGCTTCACCTTCCCGTCGCGCCCCACCTGCCTCCGTCAGGCGAGGTACCGACGCCGACACCCGCCCTCCGTCTCCTCTCCCACCACTGGCACGGCGCGCCAACCTGCGCCGCTGGACCCCGACGGCGCACGGCACCCCAACAACGAACGAGGCTGCAGCTGCATCCGGTTGTCCGCCGGCAACCCCACCAATGGTGTGACCTCCCCTCACCTTTGCCGCCTCTGCACGGCTCCCCTTCCTCTCCTCCTCCCTCCCCTCCCCCTCCTAGATCTGAGAGGCAGCACACCGCAGCCAGCGGCCGTACCAACGGTGTCATGTGCCCTTGCCTTGGCCGCATCTACTCGGCTCCACTTCCTCTCCCTCCCCCCTCTCCAAGGGAATTATTGTTGCTAGGGTTCGGATTTGGGATAAACAGGGGCTTAGGTACAGACACATCGAGATCAATAGTCTTTGATACATTTGATCATAGCGATGCCAGATCTGGTCCTCCCTGTGCTGATTTTTGTTTTCTGTTGTAGTGGTGGTGATGATTTGTGGTCTCTCATGGTGGTGGTCAGATGGTTCAGGTGAAGAAGAACCGAGGACGAGGAGGTGTACAGGACGCGGCTAGTCCCTTCCCATCGGTGGCAACTGCATGCATGGTCGAGGAAGAGTGAGTTCAAGATGTATGTAGTATGTAGGACTTTTTTCCCTCTTTCTTCTTCCTTATGTGTTCTTCCTTCTGTTATATGAGTCATCGATCAGTGCAAGTGCTAGCTTCGGTGGATGACTAAATCCTGGAGATCGTCTATTTTTGGTGCTTCATGATCGTTATTGAGGTACTAATCTGGTTCTAGACTGAAACTGTAGACCCTCACAATGTGGCTCAGCAAATTAGGTTTGATGTACTATTGACTATTGACTTATTGAAAGCTACTAAATGTGCAGATCATGACAAGCTACTAACACTAGTTGCAATCATATGTGACAAGCTGCAGGTACATATCTCTGAATGGCAACTTGTGAATTCTATGCATCTCTGAATGGCTTCAGTCTTTCTACTTAGTGGCTTCAGTCTTTCATCTTAGTGTGACCCAACCATATTATTTTATATCCATCTTTCAACCTGACCACTCGTGCTATATATGATGCTGCAGTTTGAACGCCAACTTGTAACCTCTGTTTCCGGTGAGGCAGTGAAGTGGCACAGTTAGAAGTGATGCCTGACAGATGCTGATCAGTGGTATTACATTTGCACTAAACTTATGCTGGATTAATCTTTCTCTATGCTTTTCTGACATGTGTGCAGTAGTGGTTCTGACCACAAGTAGCAGGTTGAAATTTAAGCATACTTTTTGATAAACAAAATTCTATAGTGTGGCTAGCTAGTGTTGTTTGTTTGCATGCTGTAAACAGAGCAACTATAAATCTATATGCTTCTTCTGTAGCATATCCTGAACTCCAAGTAACAGTACATAATGTTGCTTTAGCTGAACATTTGCCATTTGACCCAAGGTAGAAAACTCACCAATGTTGGTTGGACCACAAGTTTGCAATTAAATCTTAAAAGTTTTCGTAGTTTGCTCGAACCTCATTGGTACTACTATACTATCTATTCAAATAGAACCTGTCTGTAGCAGTTGTAGTTAGACGGTGAGCTCTATTCAAATTGTACTGAGGAAAATTCTGTAGTGTGGCTATCTGTGTTAATTGTTTGCATGCAACAGATCAAATGTGATGTTTTACATTGATCTTATATATTGTACTATACATTTTACTGTACCATATTTTATTCTTGACCAAAGCTCTATCTTGACACAGAAATTTGAAGTGTTGACGACGCCCCTCGATGTGTGCATGATTAGAGAAGGGCTGGCCAACTTCTTAGTGGCACAAGTCATCGACAAGAAAGGAGAGTTCCATCATCCTGCAAGTTAAGCACTAGTGATGTGTGATTGTTATTATCTGTGCGTGTCCAGTGATGTAGTGTGTTAAATGTGAATTAGTTGAACTTGTTGATATCTATTTGAGGAGCTTCTATTGTGAACATGATGTAATATATTGATGACTTTCAACTAATTTACATACCACAATGTTCACAGAAGATATGTGTGGCTCTGATGAAAAATACGAACTGTATGATCCTATCTGGGACGTGTAACATTAACACGCGTCACTTGTTACATGCTATCAGTGACACGTGATATCAAATTATCAGTGACGCGTATTCTCAGTGCGTGTCACTCATCAAATTATCAGTGACGCGTGTTCTCAGTGTGTGTCACTCGTATCTCCTTATTAGTGACGCGTGTTCTCGGTGCATGTCACGCATGTCTTATTATTAGTGACGCGTGTTCGCAGTGCGTGTCGCTGATATGTCCTTATTAGTGACGCGTTTTCTCGTTGTTAGTGACGCGTATACTAAACACATGTCACTGGTATCTCCTTATCAGTGATGCGTGTTCTCGTTATTAGTGACGCCTGTAGTAAATACGTGTCACTCTTATCTTAGTATCAGTGACACGTGTTCTAAATATGTGTCACTAATAACTTATTATCAGTGACGCGTGTGTACCCTTATCACAGACGCAAGAATAGTGACGCGTCTTTTACGCGTCACTGATAGCGTTTTCTGGCATAGTGTCTGCATTATTATGCATAGACCTTGTTTAATTCCTCCCTAAAAGTTTACACTCTATCTCATCGAAGATTTAGATACATGCACGCAGTATTAAATATAGACTAAATGAATAACTAATTACATAGATTGCTACTACTTTGTGAGACGAATCTTTTAAGTCTAATTAGTTCATTATTTGACAATAAAGTGCTACAGTAACATATGTGCTAATAACGGATTAATTAGGCTTAATAAATTTATTTCATGGTTTACTGACGGATTATGTAATTTATTTTTTAATTAACATCTGAACATTTCATATGACACCCGATAGGCCCCGAAACTAAAAACGCCTATATCGTCGTGCGTGAGCGGATCAGATTTCAGATACGGTGAATGCATGATGCACCTACGCTACATCTCGTCGTCTTATTGATGGGCATGCACTGCAGCTGCATGCAGGTTACACGTACACTCGCTAGTGCCAAGTGCTTGATCAATCGATGAGACGGTGAACTGTCCATCAAGAATAATATTGGTGTGTCATGCTGACGTCATTGTTGCGTGCGCAGAAGACTAAAGTTTTTTCCCCCTCCCAAGCAAGTAAATTGGTTTTTTTTTGAAAGGATAAATTGGTTTTCTTTGGAGGGGGTGGGGGGGTGTATAGACGATCGACCATAGTAGCACTAGCTAGCTAGAGTGCTAGACGCACGAATTACCACTCAACAATCAATCGACTGCACACCTACACAAATTAAGGTCGTGTTTAGAGTCCCAAATCGGGGACTGACGAATTACTGTTTAGCACTGTAGCAATTTTATTTTTATTTGGTAAAAATTATCCAAACATTGATTAATTAGGCTCAAAATATTCATCTCGCAAAGTACAACAAAATTGTGCAATTAGTTTTTGATTTCATCTACATTTAGTACTCCATATATGTGCCGGTATTTTGATGTAACGGGAAATCTTCTTTTTTATAGTAGAATTTATGGTGAATTTGGAAAACTAAACCAGGCCTAAAGTAGTAACTCTGGACCATTTTTTGCAAATTATGCGTGCATGCATGGATCGGTGGACCGCTTCTCTTAAAGCAAGGCAGCATATACTATAGAATTTGTTTGCTCAACAAAGGCAAATAAAGTTTCGTGCACAGAGACAGAGTAATGACGACAAAGGAGGCCGGCCCATCACTAGCTTGTGTCGGCGATCGTTCCATGCATGCGTTCAGCAACCGGCGTCGTATTTTCTGGCCAGTTGGAATTTCCGTTTTCCAAGAATATGGCATGACCGTAGACGTATATACGCCACACGCGCACCGACACACAGTGGCGGATCCAGGATGGGATCAGGAGGGCTAAGTAATGGAGATTATGATTAACAATGAAGATTTAAGGATAATTTAGAGCTAATTGCAACAGTGATCATATGGGAATTTGAGGCTGCCGGGGTGTGCTGGGGCTGGATCCGCCACTGCAGACACAGGTTGAATAATTCTAGCGGTGGCCGGTCTATCGATCGGCGTGCGTGGCCTCATGCAGGATTCACGTCGTCGCACGTTACATCCACATGTGCTTGCTCTTTTTTTGTTCTTCGTTTTCCTGAAACCAAATCCCTTTATATTCATTCTTTTGGCTTCGGGCTCCCGGCTCCCTATAGCTAGTGCACGTCGATCACTAGAGAAAGTTATGGTTCAAATATATATATATATATATATATATATATATATATATATATATATATATATATATATATATATATATATATATATATATATATATATATAGGACTGCGCTAAACAGCACCCAGGGTAATGATTATTATTCAGTACCCGACCCCTTTCTCAGGCACGCGGCTCGCGACCGCTCCCGCACCACACCTCGGCTCCGCATTTCTTTTTCACCCGCACGGTTTTTTTCAGTCTGGTTGCCCCGGGCGATGTCTTTACTGGTCGGTTGCCATTTTTTAATTTGTGAAACTTTTGGTTTTTGGTTTTTTCCGCTTGTTGCCGGTTTTTTTTGTGTTTTTTCCCACGATGCGGTGGCCATAGCTTTTTCATCTCTCTGTAATGTCATTTCCGTCCATCACAATATGGAAACAAACTTCTTTTTTATTTTGTATTGTTTATTAACATTAACATAGGTTTGGCAAATATACAAACGTCAAATTCATTGTTCGAAGTATGAACCCAAATAAATTTGGAGATGTTTGTTCCAATAAAGAGCCGACCAAATATATTATCTGTGCACGAAGGCTATAACTCACAAAAATCATACATGCAAACAGTAAATGAATATTTTTTTTTCAGAAATCAGCCGAATGCTAGTCTAAGGCTGCTCCTGGGGAAATCGCGCCGTGGGTTCTCCTTCAATTCAACTTCCTGTTTCAAAGAGTGTAATGCTAATTTATTTGCTATTGGTCTGTCAAGACCCGAAGGAGGTCATGCTGTAGCAGTAGCACTGTACAGGGAGGAGAAGCAGAGCAGGGCACGAAACATGACGAACCACCCTACTCAAAGCAGGTTAGACAACCCCGAATGCATCCTGCTTGATCAAAACCATTACAAGTAATAATTCAATTAGTTAAATACAAAAATAGCAGCCAAAATATAAACTATTTACCTAAAAAATTTATACAACATATCTATTTTAGTTGAGTCTCTCTTAAATGCGTGTCATACATGCTATCTCAAATGATCTTCCGAACAAACAGGATAAACTTCCAACAAGACAAGACAGCTCACCTCTATGCTTGCTGAGCTCACTGAGGTCCATGAGCACCTGGAGGTGCAGCAGAAAATGCTTACGGACAGTGACACCATGGAACCATGGCGATAGCCCTAGCCATCACAAGGCACCACATAAGCTCTGGTCGGAATTGACATTCACTCGTGCTGCAGGTCCTTATCTCCTTTGACTGTGCACAGTGACAGATAAACTAAGACCAGAGAAATCGAGTAGTCCCAAATCAAATATTAAATGCAAACAACTACAATTGAATCTTGCAGAACCATGTTGGAGGTCTACCGTATTCCTATTGTCATACTATTTGGTTGCTTGCGAATTGCAGATCCCTATCGAGATGGACTAATCTACATTGTGGAATAAACAATTAAAAATCAGTGATAAGCTAAATAAATGTCTTTGTACCACACCACCTCTCCTAACACATTATATCTCCTGCCCCTTCTACCAAACTTGACGTACCCAAATAAAGATCTAAAAAATTAGTAGCTATTTAATCCTTCATGTTCCATGGCAGGGAAAAAATAAAACTAATTTTGTTCATTAGCAGAACCACTGCAGATGTGCAGACAACAAATATGAAAAATGTCATCCGAAAAGCTAGAGGATTAAATACTGATGATGTTCACTGTCAGTTAGTAAACTCTAGATGGACACCTTGAGCTAATGAAGTAAAATCAGAATGAAAATTTCACTAATTATGTAGAGAAGCAGACACTTCATTCAGAATTTTCACTACTGGACAAACTACAATGCTTGTAAGAAGAGATCTCTACTGGACAAACTACAATGCTTGTAAGGAGAGAGATCTCTACTGGACAAACTACAATGCTTGTAAGAAGAGATCTCTACTGGACAAACTACAATGCTTGTAAGAAACACCAAACGGACCAAGCAATTACCTTTGTCAAATAAATATGAGCAAACAGATTTGGTACACATAAGCAAACTAAAACTCTTGTTCGATGAAGGTTTTAAAATGCGGAAAAGAGATGTGCACATTTTCCAAGCAATATATACCTTGCAGAATGACTAAATTAATAGGAATAAGTTTTCCATCCATGAGGAAATCAATCAAACATGTTGTGGCCATGAAAAATTTGTCCAGCAGTGCTTATATTTTCACAGACCATGCAGAAGATATCCAGATTGTTGTTCTGATGCTGTGGCCTCTAGCAGCTCTGATCCCGCTTTGTGGCTTTGTTTCACATAGAATGCAATCTTCAAGAGACTAGAGACTCTTTTGGGCTGATAGATGGCCTGATAGTCAACAAGTGGAAGATATTGCACCACAAGTAGTTGCGCTAGTGCCCAAGTGGGATCTGCACAAAAAAAACAAAGAGAAAGAAAAGAGGATAAATACCAATGATGAAAATATAACTCTTAACCAGACGAAGAAATGTAGTTTGTTGGAATACGATAACAGATAACAAATACATACATTCAAGGTCACAAAAAATTTTCATCACAACAGTCCGAGTGTGATCCTGGAAACAAAAAAAAGTTGCTAGTGATTGAAATAAATCTAGGTATACAGTTTATCCTGTTGAGAAATTGAATTGACAAAAGTTGCATTTGAAATAATGCACACAAACAACAGAAATTGTGATGGGCTCGCTGTCCATACGCTGATCATAAAATCACAGGCATGTGTCGAATTCATAGATCTGACTAACTGACTACAAAAAAAAGGAGTTCATTTGATGCTACATTCTCTAACTAAACAAAAATATGAATCAACAGCATGTCCAAACAAGCCAAGCAAAAAAAAAAAACAAAAGGGAAGACAACTTGGAGGACTGGATGCATCTTTGGTAGTTTGGTGGTGGGACTTGGGAGAAACCACCGATACAGCCGGACTTGATGGGGATCAGCTGCTACTATTGGCAGGCAGTCTCATATTGTAGTTCTTTTTTTACAAATAGTTTCAGTGAAACAAAATCACAAACTAGTTCAAGAAAACTGTACCAACAAAAGGTCAAGTAAGTCATGCGGTGCAGAAATCAAATTGACAAATAAGCTAGAACTCATGAAAATTCTGAGAATAAATCCAAATATAGATAGTTCATCTGGGTTGATCAAAGATGAAGATAAGGAGCCGGCTTGTTCTTAAACTCTAGACATCAATCTCACCTTGATCTTGAATGATAGCAGAGGAGATAAGACAAACAAGCTTCTAATTTCAGTGTTTGTAAATATCAGTAATTCTATTATATAAACATTAGGTACTTCTAGCTTTCAGGCCCTATTTTGAAAAAATGGCCCAATATTTGTTATGCAAGTAAAAACCAACAAATACAAGATCCAAGCCGGGTAAAGAACTAGAACACCAGGTATCCACATTCTGAATTCAGTAGTACTGTGCACAAACTAATCTATATTCTCCAGGAAGAGAAAGTTGGACCAAACACCACCATAGGCCAACCATGCCAAACAGGCAATCATGCTTCCCAAACAAAACCAAAAACATCACTGTTTTGCCTAACCCACCGGACCCGACCCAATCACCACCGTCATTTTCATTGAGGATGCGAAGCAGGGAGGAGCCAGACAGTGGCAGAGCTCAACCAAAATTTAGCTAGGGCAGAACATCAACACCTAACTAATATTATAAAAAAAATCACATACGCACATTACATTCTCATTGATATCCCACACGAATGGATAATATATGACAAAGTTAACCTCTTAAAGAATGAAGATGTACCTTTGTTGCCTGTAATCAGTAGCACAGAAATGTCAAGCTCCAAAGCCAAATGAGATTAGCACGTGAACAGAGGAATTACTGGATCTGAAGTGGCCTGCATCAGATCCCCTGCTCCCAGCTGATGGACATCGACGCCCCTATGGAGGCATTGGCTATGACCATCAAGACCATCCAGTCATGACCATCCAGGCGACGCCTTGGCCCTTGGGTGCTCACGCTAGAAGCTGAACCAAACTGAGCTCCAGCTGACCAGCTCCTTGTGTCTTTAGGCTATGCACAATTGATGAAGATAAACTGAGAAGAGAGAAATCAAGTAATGACTAATTAGTGAAAAAAACAAAACCAGCGTATTGAATCAGTGCATGGGGTTGTGTTGCCCATAAAAGGAAGATATAATTAAATCCAAGTATAAAAAAATTGATTGCACATCAAACCCAACATATCCCGACACCAATCATCATAGTTTGCTCATTAGAAATATATGGTTGGTGTATGTGACGAGCCTGATTGCAGATCCCATTGCCGAAATCATAAAAAGAATAATTGTAGAGTTTAGCAAACCTAGCAGCAAATACCCTTGCCAAAAAAGAATATTTCCAAATATTTCTGCAGCAGGTTCAGGAAATATATGAAGGGCATGTTTGCATTTATATGCGATAATCCTAATTAAAATGCATATATATTCTATAGGAACAGGCATCCAAAGCCAGATGAACATTTCAATGAACTTCGGCTAGCATTTAGAAACATACAATATTCTGATTAACGCTACTAGTTGGGAATTACAGCACCAAATCCTTCCCCACGAGTAACTGAAAGCTGCATCCGCGAACAAACTCACCTTGCTGCAATTGAAGATGAGCTCCTGGCCACCGCCTGTGCCGATAATCGAACACTCGCAGGGAACACATCCTGCACTCGAATCATCAAATCAAATCAAAGAGGGGGAAGGGGGAGGAGTAGGAGAAGGTGCAAACGCTGAGCTGGGGAAGGGGATCTGAGGAGGGGCACTTGGATCTGCCAGCAGTGTTGGGAGGAGCACACGCAGGAGTGGCGGTGGGCCGACGGTGGCGACAACATCGCCAGGAGAGTTGCCACTCCTTTCTCCGCCCGTACCCCGGCGCGGAGAACGGTCGCCGACTCCTGCACACTACCGCCGAGGCGCCCATACGCCGCCGAAGATGACACCCCCTGGCGCCACCGACGAGGCCGCCGCCGGGGCTGCAGAGGCAGCGGTCGAAAGCTGTGAAGGCGTCGGATGCTGCGGAAGCGAGAGGGAAGGGGCGAGCTAGCCTCGTGCGGTGGAGGTGCGGTGAGCTGGGCTTGTGCGGTGGGAGGGGGCGGCGAGTTGGGTGAAACCAGCGAGGGGGCGAGGGCGAGGGCGGCGGCGAGCTGAGGCCGTGCAGCGGGGGCGGCGGCGATCTGGATTCGTGCGACGGCAGTGAATAGAAGAAAGAGGGGAAACCGGCGTCTCGCACGATCTATGAATATTGGGAACGAAAAATTGGAACGGAAAAAAATATAATAAGGTGGGTGCGGGAGAAAAAAAACGGGATGACAGGGCGCCGCCGATGGGTTGGCTCGGGTCGGGGCCGGTGGACGGGTGCGTTGGGTTGGCTCGGGTACTGATTACTATTCGGTACCCAGGGTACAATATAGAAATACTATATATATATATATATATATATATATATATATATATATATATATATATATATATATATATATATATATATATATATATAGCTACAGAATAAGTTATTCTGTAGCCACCTCCATTTACGATAATTTTATATACTAATTTACGACAATGTCAGTATATATTTACGATAGTTGAATTACTATAACACATGAGGATATTTACCATAATGTTATAGTAAATATTATAGTAAGGAGTTACTATAATCTCGTAAATTAACATAGCAATTATCGTAACTCAAAGTGGCTACAGAATAAGTTATTTTGTAGCCAGCTGTAGGGTAATAGTTATATATATATATATATATATATATATATATATATATATATATATATATATATATATATATATATATATATATATCCTACAGTTGGCTACAAAATAACTTATTTTATAGCCACTTTGAGTTACGATAATTGCTATGCTAATTTATGAGATTATAGTAACTCTTTATTATATGATTTACTATAACATTATAGTAAATATCCCCATGTGTTATAGTAATCCAACTATCGTAAATATATACTGACATTGTCGTAAATTAGTATATAAAATTATCGTAAATAGAGGTGGCTACACAATAAGTTATTTTATAGCTAGCTATAGAGTATACTCTCCCTATATATATATATATATATATATATATATATATATATATATATATATATATATATATATATATATATATATATATATATATATATATATATATATATATATATATATATATATATATTATCCTACAGCTGGCTACAAAATAACTTATTTTATAGCCACTTTGAGTTACGATAATTGCTATGCTAATTTATGAGATTATAGTAACTCTTTATTATATGATTTACTATAACATTATAGTAAATATCCCCATGTGTTATAGTAATCCAACTATCGTAAATATATACTGACATTGTCGTAAATTAGTATATAAAATTATCGTAAATAGAGGTGGCTACACAATAAGTTATTTTATAGCTAGCTATAGAGTATACTCTCCCTATATATATATATATATATATATATATATATATATATATATATATATATATATATATATATATATATATATATATATATATATATATATATATATATATATATATATATATATATTACCCTACAGCTGACTATAAAATAACTTATTCTGTAGCCATTTGGAGTTACGATAATTGCTATGCTAATTTATGAGATTATAGTAACTCCTTACTATGTGATTTACTATAACATTATGATAAATATCTCCATGTATTATAGTAATTCAACTATCGTAAATATATACTGACATCGTCATAAATTAATATAGAAAATTATCGTAAACAGAGGTGGCTACAAAATTACTTATTTTGTAGCTAGTTATAGAGTATACTCTCCCTATATATATATATATATATATATATATATATATATATATATATATATATATATATATATAGTTTCTTTCACCCTAGCTTTTTCTTTATCTGTAGATCCAAAGAAAAAACAGAAACAGAAAGAAAATACTGATATGGTGAAGCTAGCTAGCGAAAGGTAGCAGCATGCAGTGATGAGGTAGTAGTAGGCGGGATATATAGATGACAGATGGAGACGACAAGCAGGCTCAAAATTGACCAAGCACCCACCCTGGTTTTCTTGCAGAACTCGAGGTCGCTCCAGCACGACTCGTCGACCACGACGTCGGGACCGCGGCTGGGGTCCATGGTCACCGCGCCGATGGAGGACGTGAACACCACCCGCCGCACCGTGCCGGCCTCCGCCGCCGCGTTGATCACGTACTCCGTGCCGCGCACCGCCGGCTCCACCATTTGCTCCTGCGCGCGGCTGGCATGAATGCATGCAGTAATTAGTTAATTAATGCATATAGTACGTCGTCATGGCCGGCGGCATGCAGCGAGCGATCAGGCTGTGCAAAAAAAAAAAATCGTCACATAAATTTGCGATACATGCATGAAGTGCTAAATGTGGATAAAATCAAAAACTAATTGTACAATTTGGTTGTATTTTGCGAGACGAACGTTTTGAGCCTAATTAGTCAATGGTTGGATAATTATTATCAAATACAAACAAAATACTACAATGTCACTGCATTAAATTTTGGCACTCGAAATTTGAGAACTAAACACAGCCTCAGTCGAGTTTGCCGCCGCCGTGCATGCGAGGTGAACTCTCACCGGGTCGTCGGTGACCGGGGAGGCAGTGTGGAAGACGCCCTGGCAGCCCTGCACGGCGCGGCAGATGGCGTCGTAGTCCAGGAGGTCGGCCTTGCAGAGGATCAGCCGCTCGGCCGCGCCGTCCAGCGCCTTGAGGTGCGCGTTCTTCGGGTCATCTGCCAGCATCATATCGCCATTAACACAAACGTTAATCTCCATAGACCACTCCTCAGCTCTACTACATATATATATGCATATATAACAAAAGGCAAGCATGCCTGGGTTCCTGACGGTGCCCTGGACAGTGTATCCCTTCTCGAGCAGCAGCTTGACGAGCCACGAGGCGATGTACCCGGCTGCGCCGGTGACGCACACGGTCTGCCCGTTCCCCGGCTGTACCGGCGCCGCGGCGGCACCTGGGGCGCCGGCATCAGTGGAGACGTACGGCGTCGACGATGGTCATCTTGGCGCGACGATGATGATAAGAGACCGACCAGCTGTTCCTCTTTAGCTCTATAGCTAGCTAGTTTCGTCACGAAAGCTAGCTAGCTCGCGGTGTGTCTCGTAGTAGTAGTAGTGCCGACAGAGGCGGAGCCACCACTAGGGCGAGCTAGGGCGGCCGCCCTAGGTCCCTGTGGCTGAGCACCTCCTCCCCACGCTAGGAGCTGGCGTCTGGCGAGGGCACGAGGCCGAGGAGGCGAGGATGAAGACGACGCGGCGCTGTTTGTTCGAGACGAGGCAGACATGGCCGATGGGGAGTGTCATGGGCCTGGCACCTGATACTGGGCCGCGGCCGTTTGCAACACCCGGCGTCGCAGCGTCCCAGCCCAGCTGTCTTAGGCACCGCTCGCCCGCTCAGGCTCGCCTTTCGCGCTCGCGGCCTCGGCATACCTGAATCCCGCGGCTCCCCTGCCTCCCCACGGCGCCCGGCCCCGCCGCCCCAGAGAAGACCACTCGGAGCTCCCGCCGTCAGCCAGCGTGCCTCGTGGCCGGCCGCCCCTCCAGGTCCAAGGCGGCTCGACGTTGAGCGGCGGCGCTCAAGCCTCAAGGGCAAGGCAGATCGACTAGCGGGCGGCGGCCCTGCGCGGCTGCTCCCGAGCGGCCAACCAGCCAGCGTGGCTGCGCGTGCCCATGGCGCTGGCGGCAGGCGGCTGGCCTAGGGCCTGGGCAGAGCTGCTCTGCTGGCTACTGCAGTCTGCAGATCGATCTACAGTGATGCCCTACCTCATTTTTGCAGCTGGATCCGCCACTGAGTGCCGAAGCAGAAAGGCAGAGGAAGTTGAAGAGTTAGTTTTTAGGTTTCCCCTTTGTGCGCGCGGTCGAGTGATGAGATGACCGAGTTGGTAGCTGGGTTTGGTAGGATTCTCTCTTGCGATCGATAATCCTGAGAGGGCCGGGGTTGGAGTGGCGCGGAATTTATAAGCCAAGCCAAGTGAGGCGAGGCGAGGCCGGCCGGTGAGACGGGTGGAGCGACCGCGCGCGGGGCGAGAGCGCACAGCTAGCGCAGTGCGTGCGAGAGTGATGAGTAGCTGAGACTGAGACGACAGCGAGAGATGGTGGACGGGCAGTACCGTGCGCGCGCGGTGTGCAGTGGCCCGGCCGGCCCCTCGCCGCGATCGCGACCGCGGGTTAGGTGAGGCAACCCCACAGCCGTCTTCCACGACGTATGTTATGTACATGACGCAAACTTAGCGTACGCATGTACGCGAGGGCGAGAGGGCCAGCCAGGTCACACTGGGGTCTGGGGACCGGTCGGCCGGCCCATACGGACGACGTAGGTGAAGAAACTGAAAGAAACAGCTCGCCTACGCCTGATGAGTGAATGGATCATCAGGCCGGTTGGGTGTTGCCAGTACGCCATACGGTGCGTGTGAAAAGTGAAAACCGGGCCGAACCACACACCATTCATTCGCCGTGTGTGCCCGTGCATGTCTCTCCTGGACCGCTGCCAGCTACCTGCTCCTGCTACACGGACACTGTAGTCAGCAGCGCCTGCAAGTCATAGCTGCTTGTTTGTCAACTGGTGAGAATATCCATGGAAATTCACCCAGGTACCTTCTGTTCAATTATGCTGGCTCGTGGAAGACTTTTTTTTTCGAGAACGTGCTATAGCACATACATCAAGCAGAATAAAGGAGTTTTGTTACAAACAGGGTGAACTTATGGTAATCCGAATATTACCGAAAATCTTACCCCACACCCTTACGACACTCGCACAAGGTTGTAATTACATGAAACTATAACAACAAAGGTGCTGGTGCCGATGGGCTAGTTGTCCTCGTCGTCCAACCCGATCATATTCAGCTCCATGGCCACTGGGTCAAACTCCCCACCAAGAAGAAGCCGTAGCGCGTCTAGGGCCGTCTCTATAAATTTAAGGGCCCTCGGACAAACAAGATCGCAAGGGCCCATTAAACTAATTTTTAATATGACAACTGAAGTATATAGTATGAAAAAAATAAATTACAACATATGTTTAGTTTGTGAAAGTTAACGATAGTAATGAACAAAAAACAAAAATAACAATAAATAACTATATGATTATACCTCAAATAAAACAATAATGCTTCAATGCTTTGTAAAACAATCATCTTCGAGCAAATGCAAAATCTTCAAGAACTGTACCGAGAAAGATAAACTATGTCCATTCGAGAATAGGAAAAGATAGTGGCCTCGCATATGCTAATGTGCTAAATGTATAGACCTTAAGCACTTTATATATATATATATATATATATATATAGCCCCCTAGCGGCTTGGGCCCCCGGCGGTCGCACCTCTTGCCCACCCCCTAGAGCCGGCCCTGAGCGTGTCATGGGTGGAGTCTGAAAGCGGCTCCCGGAAGGTCGCCTTGTATTTGCGCACCATGTCGGAGCCAACATTGGGGGACCGAGCCTCCAATCCTAACTTGTTCATGAGAACACGCTGAGCCTGTTTGGTGGTGTCTGCCTCGCGCGGTTGGGCGGCAATGCGCTCACTGCGCCGCAATGACGTAACGGGAGCCGACGTTCGAGGTCTGCGCAACCTCAGCAGCCCATGGATGAGGGGCATCTGCAAAGGAAGACAGAGCCGCTCCTCCAAACTTTCCTCAATCGACGACGCGGCCACAGCGACAGCTGGCATGGCTGGAGGGGATCTCCCCGCCAATACCATCGCCGAGGATGTTTCGCCCGAGCTGCATACGTCCAGTCCTGAAAGGCAGAGATCCACTGCCAAGGCCGCCTCTGACACAGCAAGAGCCGCGTCGCCAGCCTCGACGTCAAGCCGACCCATGTCGTTGACATGCGACAAGGGGGCCTCAACCTCCACCCCCGACGTCTCAGCATCCGCAAAGTTAAGGTGAACCATCGGTGGTGGCGAACGGGCGTCCACCAGCCTAGCCTGAGCCCCCAGAGGGGCCGTAGGCAGAGTAGACAGGTGCCCAAGCGCCAAAGCACCCACCGATCGACTGGCAACAAGCGAGGTAGCGAGTTCATCGAGCATCGGGTCAACCCAAGCGGGAGGCCCAACGCCCTCGCACGGCGCCACAGCGAGCGGATCGGGCTCATGGGGGCAGGAAGCGATAGTAGAAGAGGCCAAACCTAAGGCAGCTGTAGGAGAAGATGGCAACCTCTCTAGGTCGGCTATGAAAGCATCTAGGTCCCGAGAGTTGGTTTCGACAATTGATGACAACGCTTTATTACCATGACTAACGTGTGTTTTGCAAAAACTTTGGTAAGTTAGGTCATGGAGGTGATAACTGCTTTGGGCACCATGGTATTCATGCCCCTTGATGGAAATCATTTCAGTTTTCAAAGGAGTGACGTCAAGATTAAGGACGGTTAGTTCCGGATGTCGAGGTGTTGAGTTACATTCGGAATAGTCGTTAGGATCTTCGTTTTCTCTTTTGGCCGTACTATAAAGGGGAGAATGAGCGGGTAGCTTGACCTAGGTGAGTCTTATGTTTAGGTGTGGTGCACACTTGTTAAACTTAGCACTAGGCAGCTCTAGAATAGCTCAAAGTTCAGTTGGAAGCAACTTGGTTCAAGTTGCGTCCGTTTCGGAGTGTTTAGAGGGTTTTTCCATTGACCGGACGCGGTTCTCGGCTTGACCGGACGCGTCCGGTCAGTTCAAAACCGCGACTGTGTTTCGGCGCTGACGACCGGACGCGGCCCTTGCGAGGACCGGACGCGGTGGTCAGGCCGACACGTGTCACTTGAGGGAAACCACTAATCGGACGCGACCTGGGTGTGATCGGCGCGTCCGGTCACGTTCCAGTAAGGTCCTTAGACGACCGGACGCGTCCGGTCATCACCGATCGGACGCGGTCGCACGTCCGGTCTCGTTACAGTAAGCTCCCTGCACGATCGGACACGTCCGGTCACCCCTGACCGGCGCGTCCGGTCACTCAGCCGAAATTTCAGAATTTCGACCGTTACGAGCGACCGGCGCGTCCGGTCACTTCGACCGGCGCGTCCGGTCACCCCGTATTTTGCTGAGTTGGCAGGTAACGGTTCGTTTCGACTGTGGGGTGTATAAATACATCCCCACCACCTCTTTTAGAGGTCTCTTGCTCATTTGTTCAGCTGAGAAACACCTTTGGAGTGCAAGGGAGTGCAAGAGCTCTAGTGAGGATTGTGATTTGAGAATCAAAGCTTGAGAGTTCCTCACTAGCGATTAGAGAGTAGCAAGTGTGCATCCACCTTCTCATTAGGCTCGTTGTGGTCAAGTGAGAGTTCTAGCTTGTTACTCTTGGTGATCGCCATCACTTAGACGGCTTGGTGGTGATTGGGAGTTTGGTGATCATCCGGCGGAGCTTGTGGATGACCTAACTCATCTTGTGAGCGGTTTTGGGCGATTCACCGCGACGGAGTGTCGAAAAATCAGTCCGTAGAGAGCACTTGATCCTTGTGTGGATCATGGGGGAGCTACACCCTTTGCGCGGGTGCTCCAACGAGGACTAGTGGGGAGTGGCGACTCTCCGATACCTCGGAAAAACATCGCCATGTTCCTTGCCCTTACTTTCAAGCATTTACATTCTCGTATTTACATTCATTGCTTGATTTACTTTCCTAGAATTGCCATGCTAGACTAGGATTGGAAACTAGGGTGCAAAACTTTTTACCGGTAGAATCTCTAGGAACACAAGTAGGCACTAGGGGTGAATTCCGGCTTATAGGATTTAATTCTTGCAATTAATTTTTAGAAAAGCCCAATTCACCCCCCCTCTTGGGCATCTTGATCCTTTCAATTGGTATCGGAGCCGAGTTGCTCCTATTTTAGGCTTTACCGCCTAGAGCAAGATGTCTAACGGGGAAGGACCACCTCCCACCTTTGAGGGGGATGATTTTCCATATTGGAAAATCCGTATGGAGGCGTATCTCGAAGCCATAGATGTTGGGTGTCTTAGAGCCGCAACCCAAGGGCTTCCCACTATCAAGGATCCCACAAACCCAATTGGTGACGAGGAGAAGTACGACCGGTGGAATGCAAAGGCCAAAAATGCACTCTAACGGGGCTTAGGCAAGGATATCTTCAATCGTGTGCGTAATGCAAAGAACGCTCATGAATTGTGGGAAAACCTTTGTGCTCTCCATGAGGGAACTAAGAGTGAGCGTGAGGAACGCTATCATATTGCGTTAAAGAAAATTAATTCTTTTGAGATGCTTCCCAAAGAAAGTGCTAATGACATGTACACTCGATTGAATGTTCTTGTAGAGGACCTCAATGCTCTTGGGCTCACTCAAATTGAGCCAATCAGATGTTGCAAGGAAGATCTTGAGTGTTCTTCCCGTTGAGAAGTATGGTCACATTGTCACCGTGCTTCACCAAAGTGATCTTTCCACCGCAACACCGACATAAGTATTGGGGAAGATCAATGCTCATGAGATGTACATGCACATCACTCTGAAAGAGGGCTCATCATCTTCCAAGAAGAAAGACTTGGCCTTCAAAGCTAGCCATGACAAGAAGAAGAAGAAGGGCCAAGCCATGTTGGTGCAAGAAAGCTCAAGTGAAAGTGATGTTGATGATGAATCACTTGCACTCATGGTGAGGAAGACAACCAAAATGCTAAAGAAGCTCAACAAGAGTGGCATCAAGTTCGATGGCAAGAAAAAGAAATTCTTCACAAGTAGCAAAAGGAAGCCAATCTCGGAAATGGATTGCTATAATTGTGGTGAACTTGGCCACTTAGCTCATCAATGCCCTAGACCTCCAAAAGACAAGTACAAAAACAAGAACAAGGGCAAGAAAAATGATTCAAGTGATGAAGAAGAAGAGAGGAAGAAAAACAAGCCATACAAGAAGAAGGATGGCAAGAAGGAGTTCCACAAGAAGAAGAAGGGAGGAAAGGCATACATTGTTGGTGATTGGCTCACCGATATTGAATCATCTTGTGAGTCCTCCGAAGATGAGAGCGGTGATGAAAAAGAGAAGGTGGCCGTATTTGTGATGGGGCCATCATCTTCACCAACATCTTCATCACCACCTTCACCGCCTCCTTCACCATCATCGTCCACTACTCACCTATGCCTTATGGCCAAGGGTGAACGAAAGGTACAAAACCATGATAGTGATGATAATGATGATAGTGATAGTGATGATGAATATGATGCACCTTCTTATGATGAACTTGTAAAATTGTTAAACAAATACACTAAAGTCATAAGAAGGACAAGAAATGAAAATGATGAACTTCAAAATGAAAATGAATCACTCTCATCTAAGCTTGAAAGTGCTCAAAAGGCTAGTGGTGAGCTTAAAGATCAAAATGAAGTTATGTCTTCCACTCTCAAGGAGCTCAAAACTTCAAATAAAGAGCTTAGAGATCAACATGATAAACTTGAGAAGAAGCATGATGAGCTCATCACTAGACATAACTCTCTAAAAGACAAATACACCACATTGAAAATTGACTATGATAGTCTTGTGGTTGCTAATGAACTTGCTATTGAGACACATGATGCTACTAACAAAGTTGTTAAGTGTGATATAGCTACATCATGTGATGACTTGATCATTGAAAGCATTGAGCAAGGTTCTAGTAGCAAAGGCAAGAGTGTGGTTGAGTCAAGCAACTATGATGATTATGCCAAGATCAAGAGTGAGAATGAGAAGCTTGCAAATGAGAACAAGCAGCTAAAGGGTTTGATGGCTCTTGAGAAGCAAACAAAAAATGAGTCACTCATTGAAGAAAACAAAAAGCTCAAGCAAGAGAAAGAGCATCTCAAGACCGGACTAAGCAAGTTCATAAGAGGTCAATATTTGCAAAGTGAGCTACTCATGAACACCGTAATGAAGATGGATAGAAGTGGTATTGGGTACTTGGCAAATCAAGAGAAGAAGGCAAAAGCTCAACAACAACTAAGCAAGTCAAAGCCCAAGCCAAAGAGATGTGTTGAGTGCGGACAAGAAGGTCACTTTGCTCATGAGTGCAAAACTCCACCACCACAACCCTTGCCCAAGCATGCTAGACCCTTTGCCTTCAATGCTCATTACATGCTAAGAAAAGATTCAAATGGAAAGATGAAAGTTATGTTCTTGGGTCCCCCAAACAAGAATAGGCCAAAGAAAATATGGGTTGCCAAGTCACTAGTTGAGAAAGTCAAGGGTCCCTCTCAAGTTTGGGTCCCTAAACAAAAAGCTTGATCTCTTGTGTGTAGGTGAACTACAAGACCGGTGGATCTCATTGGGTTATTGATAGTGGTTGCACTCAACATATGACCGGTGATCCTCGTATGTTCACCTCCATTGAAGAGAATGGGATATGTCAAGAGAAGATCACATTTGGGGATAATTCAAAGAGCAAAGTTAAGGGTATAGGCAAGATTGCAATATCAAATGATCACTCACTCTCAAATGTGCTCTATGTTGCTTCATTGAGTTTCGACTTATTATCCGTTGGGCAACTTTGTGACCTTGGCTTCCAATGCTTGTTCACACCTAATGAAGTGGTAGTTTCAAAGATAGATGACAAGCAAGTGATATTCAAAGGCTTTAGATACAACAATCTTTATCTTGTTGATTTCACCTCCGAAGATGCAAACTTGATGACATGTTTGTTCACCAAGACCTCACTTGGTTGGCTTTGGCATAGGAGGCTTGCTCATGTTGGAATGAACACTCTCAACAAGCTATTGAAGAAAGAACTAGTGAGAAGATTGAAGGATGTAAAGTTTGAAAAGGACAAACCTTGTAGTGCATGTCAAGCGGGCAAACAAGTTGCAAACACTCATCCAACCAAAGCTTTCATGTCAACTTCAAGAGTGCTAGAACTTCTACACATGGATTTGTTTGGGCCTACAACCTACAAGAGCTTGGGTGGTAATCTCTATTGTCTTGTGATAGCGGATGACTACTCAAGGTACACATGGACCTTCTTCCTTCATGACAAATCCAAAGTGGCCAATTGCTTCAAGAAGTTTGCAAAGAGAGCTCAAAATGAATTTGAAGTCAAGATAAAGAAGATTAGAAGTGACAATGGCAAAGAGTTTGACAACACAAACATTGAAGCTTATTGTGATGAAATTGGAATCAAGCATGAAGTCTCTTCAACCTATACTCCTCAACAAAATGGTGTAGTTGAGAGAAAGAACCGGACTTTGATCACCCTTGCAAGAACAATGTTAGATGAGTACAATACTCCGAAGAAGTTGTGGGCCGAGGCAATCAACACCGCATGCTATGCTTCAAATCGCCTCTTCCTACAAAAGTTTCTTGGCAAGACCCCCTATGAGTTGCTTAATGGGAAGAAGCCGGACGTCTCATTCTTCCAGGTGTTTGGTTGCAAATGCTACATCTACAAGAAGCGTCAACACCTAGGGAAGTTTCAAAGACGTTGTGATATTGGTTTTCTTGTTGGTTACTCATCAAAGTCCAAAGCATATAGAGTATTTAACCATGCCACTGGTTTGGTTGAAGAAACATATGATGTGGAATTTGATGAATCTAACGGCTCCCAAGGAGCAATTGAGAATTATGATGATGTAGGTGATGAACCCTTGAGGGAGGCAATGAAGAACATGCCAGTGGGAGACATCAAGCCAAAAGATGATGAAGACGATGTACAAATTGTTGATCCACCATCTTCATCACATGTGCCTCAAGATGATTACAAGAATGAGAGAGTTGAAAATGAAGACACTTATGTCTCTCATGAACAAGCCGAGGCACAAGCTCAAGATGTTGATGCTCCCCATCCACCTCCTCAAGTGGTTGATAGAAGAAACTCACCTCTACTTCAAGCACATCCACAAGATCTCATCATAGGGAGTCCTACTAAGGGAGTAATGACTCGATCTCAAAAGCTTGCTTCTTTTGTTGAACATCACTCTTTTGTCTCTTGTGTTGAACCTAAGAATGTAGAAGAAGCTCTTCAAGATCTGGATTGGGTGAATGCTATGCATGAAGAATTGAATAACTTCACCCGCAATCAAGTATGGACACTTGAAGAGCATCCTAAAGGTGCAAGAGTCATTGGAACCAAGTGGGTGTTCCACAACAAGCAAGATGACCAAGGCATAGTAGTGAGGAACAAGGCAAGACTAGTTGCAAAGGGGTTCTCTCAAGTTGAAGGTCTTGATTTTGGAGAGACCTTTGCACCCGTTGCAAGACTTGAAGCCATTCGTATCCTTCTTGCATATGCATCACATCATGATATGAAACTATATCAAATGGATGTGAAAAGTGCATTCTTAAATGGCTTCATAAATGAACTAGTCTATGTTAATCAACCTCCCGGGTTTGAAGACCCTAGATATCCTAATCATGTTTATAGGTTGTCCAAGGCGCTATATGGGCTCAAGCAAGCCCCTAGAGCGTGGTATGAGCGCCTCCGGGACTTCCTCATTGAGAAGGGCTTCACCATTGGGAAGGTCGACACCACACTATTCACCAAGAAGCTTAATGGGGAGATCTTCATTTGTCAAGTGTATGTTGATAATATCATCTTCGGATCAACAAATGAAGAATATTGCAAGGAATTTGGTGAATTGATGTCGAAGGAGTTTGAGATGTCTATGATTGGTGAGCTCACATTCTTCCTTGGTTTTCAAGTCAAGCAAATGAGAGAAGGGATTTTCATCTCTCAAGAAAAGTATACCAAGGATCTTCTCAAAAGATTCAAGATGGAAGAATGCAAACCAATCAAGACTCCAATGCCATCTAATGGACATCTCGACCTAGATGAGGGAGGTAAACCGGTTGATCAAACTCTCTATCGTTCTATGATTGGTAGTTTGTTGTACCTTACCGCATATAGGCTCGATATCATGTTTAGTGTGTGCATGTGTGCTCGCTTTCAAGCTTGTCCTAAAGAACCTCACTTAAGTGTCGTAAAAAGGATCTTAAGATATCTTAAGCACACCCCAAGCATTGGTCTTTGGTATCCCAAAGGAGCTAGATTCCAACTAGTTGTCTATTCTGATTCGGATTATGCCGGTTGCAAAATTGATAGAAAGAGCACATCTGGAGGGTGCCATTTGCTTGGGAGGTCTTTAGTATCTTGGTCATCTAAAAAGCAAAATAGTGTGGCTTTGTCCACCGCCGAGGCGGAATACATTGCCACGGGGGCTTGTTGTGCACAAATCTTATATATGAAACAAACCCTCCTAGACTATGGAATTGTTCTTGAAAAGGTGCCACTTTTATGTGATAATGAAAGTGCCGTTAAAATTGCTAATAATCCGGTACAACACTCTCGCACCAAGCACATTGATATCCGCCACCACTTTCTAAGAGATCACGTTGCTAAAAATGATATATCACTAGAAGGTGTAAGAAGTGAAAATCAATTAGCGGATATCTTCACTAAACCATTGGATGAGGCTACCTTTTGTAGGTTGAGAAGTGAACTTAATGTGCTTGACTCTAGTAACTTTAAAAAATGAGCTTGTGTTGTCCCTTGCATTGCATTGTATTATATGTCATGTTTAATTACTTGCAATGCATCTAGGGCTTGTCTAACACGGTTACGATAACCCTCCTTTTGGAGGAGTGAAGAAGCCTAACCGTGGATCAAACTTGAAAAGCAACCTAGCTTTACTTACTTGTATTGCACTGCATATGCATGGTTGTTGCTTTGTCGTTTCTTTTCGGTTTGGTTTTGAGCAATCTCTGTGTTCGTCCATGGATAGAGAGAGCATTTGACGCTCCTAAGGGTTCAAAAACTCTATTGCATGGCCATACGTTGCTCCTCGGGTGTTTGTTGCCTATTTTCTTAAAAATAATATTAGCCTAAGGCAAACTACTTTGAAAAACTTGAGGGTTTGAGTGAGGTCACTCATATCAGGTTTCAATTGATGTTTATTTGTGTCTCTTTGAATTGGAACTTGATTGGGAGAAGTCGCGTCGAAGCTCGGATTGAAGAAAGGCGAAAAACTATGACCGGACGCTGCACCGGACGCAGTGATGCTTCACCACCGCGTCCAGTCCCGGCGACCACCAGCGTGTCCGGTCATCCATAAGACCAACTCCTGACCCAGTGACTGGACGCTGCACCGGACGTGCTGCTGTTGACCACCGCGTCCGGTCCCGGTAACCACCACCGCGTCCGGTCATTCGCGATGACTTTCCCGGGTAACCCTTGACCGGACTCTGTCCGCGTCCGGTCAGTCCTAACCAGACGCGTCCGGTCGCTCCAGGTGCTTACTGGAGTGTGACCGGACGCTGCACCACCGCGTCCGGTCAAATCGACCACCGCGTCCGGTCATCGCATGACGAGCGGATCTAACCCCTCATATAACCTTTCGTGTTCCTTCGATCTATTCTCAACCGCCGCCATCGCCCGTGCCCTAGCCACCACGTTTCTCGCTGAATCCGCCGCCTAGTCGCCGGAGCTCGCGCCACCACCGCGTCCTGCCCTCCTCCGGTGAGCCGCCCTGCTCAGCTCCGCCGCGCTACGCCGCCCGAACCGCCGCGCCTGCCTTTGCCGCGCTGCTCTGCCCGCGCCGCGCCGCTGCTCTTGCCGATGCCGTCCCACCGCCGCCGCGTCTGCTGCCGCCGGTGAGCCATGCCACCATCTCCTGCATCACCTCCGGCCGGTCCTTGCCACCCTCACGATCGTCTTTGTTCTTGGCCACCGCGACTGTTGCCCTAACCCTAACCCTAGGGTTCGCGTAGTGTCGTCTCGGTCATTTCGTCGTCGAAGTTTCTTCGCGCGACGTCTTCTTCGCGAGGTTGTTTCGCATACCTTGATTCTCCATGTTAGGGTTTGCTGAAAGTTCATTATTGTTATCCTAATTATCTTTTGTTTCGGCAAATCAGCGCTCGTCCGGCGTATTCGGGAAGTCTCGCGATCTAGGTCATCTTACCTTTTCACCGTCTACTCGTCGATCCGAGGTAGCTATCGCGTTTCGATTCATATCTTATCCTATATGCTTGCTATCTCTAGGGTTTCGTACCTTTTAGATTATATATGTTGCTTATAGTAGATCCATCTATTCCATCTTTTCAGCGAATTTGTCGGTGTGTCGGGGTGACTGCTGTTTAGTTGTTGAATCCGAGGCCAAGCCTGCGGATACGGATTGAGGCCAAGCCTCTTGAGTGTCAGTACACCATCTTTCAGAGGATTCCCGACAGTTTGACAGCATGGTTCGTTGCAAGAACGCCGGTGGTGCTCCTAGTGACGGGGACGATAGTCCTCCTCGACTGTCTGAGGTTGCGCGTGGCAAGCGCATTAAGATTATGGCCAGAAAGAAGAAGAAGACCCTTACAGATGCAGAGATAGCTCAGGCAGTTGCAGATGCAGCAGAGCAGGCAGAGAGGGGAGGCAGGAGCAGTGGTATTCGCATAGGCGAGCGTCGCTTTCATCTTGAAGGTCGACAGCTTGGTACAGAGGCTACTGAGGCCACACAGGGCACAGAGGTGATAGAGGATGCAGATACTATGTCAGTTGATCCACCTGCAGAGGCTCCAGAGGGGACAGAGGAGCAGCCATCTCAGACTCCACCGCGTCGCCGCTCCACACATACACGCACTCAGGTGACTCCTAGGCCAAAGGGCCAGCGTCGTGGAGGACGTCCACCTCCCAGAGCTAGAGGTTCACCCCTAGTCGAGCACTTTGACATGAGGGGTGCTACAGCACGTCAGGTGCAGAGCTTGAGGTTTGTTGAGGTTACCCGGTGGTTTCCACCTGTGAGGGATTCCAGAGCTTCAGAGGGATTCTATACACCCCTACAGGAGGATTTCTACAGAGCTTATGTTGACAGTGGTATTGCATTCCGACCATAGAGGGTCTATCGCATTGAGTCTCTTGTTGAGGTAGTGGGTGAGCAGCTTCGTCCGCACCTGTCCTTTCTACCGGGCTTATCTGACTTTCTTGGACGAACAGGTGCATACTGCGGCACTTGGGTTAGAGAGTTTTATGCTTCACTGTGGATTGATCCGGCCCATGAGTTCATACACTTCGCATTCCGACGCCATGACCGCAGGGTGTACAGCACCAGAGTACGGGAGATTCTCAGACTCCCAGCTTCAGAGACAAAGTTACATCAGCTTTGCTATGGTCAGACAGCTCCACCTAGACGCCCTCACGGCGGGACAGTGCCCCCTACAGATTTGATTCGACCCTGCTTCTGTGAGCCTTTTGGCGAAGGGTCTCGTCGCACACCTGCTAGTCTGACACCGCTTGCCCGAGTCCTGGATGCTATTGTCAGGCGTACACTTCTTCTCAGGATGCAGTTGTGGGTTGTACACCACCTTCTCTCACAGACACCTTTTGATATATGGGATATTATGCTTAGTGAGATGGAGGACACCCTGGCAGAAGGTTTCAAGGGACACCGTCAGCTGCCCTATGCTCATTGGATTTGCTTCATCATCAGATCTGCACTTGAGCTTCCCACAGAGATTAGAGCTGAGATATCTGATACTACCACTGCCTTTCCAGAGTATGATATCTGTCAGCTATGGGCTTCAGTTACGAGAGAGCAGGCCCTAGTGCCAGGACAGCGCGAGAGACCTGAGGCACCAGAGACAGCGGCTGAGCAGGACGCGACCGTACAGGGTCTTGCTGAGGCAGAGCTTGCAGATCTAGATGCTCAGCCTGCTAATCTAGCTGAGGATGAGGCCTCTGACAGCACTGACGAGGATTATCAGCCCATCCCCAGGTATATGTCTCCTCGGCCTCACGACCACGAGGCCGGTGGCTCTGGTTCAGCCTCCCGCTCAGACCCAGCCATGGTGGCTATTCTTGACAAGCTGACCCAGGCTTAGGAGCGATAGGAGCTTCAGCTACAGAGACAGGCTTAGGACACAGCTGCCGCGTTTGCACAGATACAGGCTCGACAGGATGAGTTCCAGAGACAGCAGCTAGAGATACAGCGTCAGCAGGTCGAGATGTAGCGTCAGCAGTTTGAGATGTAGCGACAGAGTGCAGCTAGCCAGCAGCAGTATTTAGAGCTTCTGCGACACTTGGTCATAGTTGGGGTTCCTCCACCTGCATCTGTCCTGACTCCAGCCTTACAGTCTAGTGGACCTTCGAGTCAGGGACAGCCGAGTTTTCAGTTCACCTCTCCACAGCAGCAGGTCCCCCAGTCGTTTCAGTCCCCGAGCTACACGCCTATTCAGACAGGGTTTACTCCTTCAGACCAGCCATGCCCTCACCTTTTGACCGGCACACCATTCATTGATTTTAGTGCCACATATAGTGAGTTGACTGGTCAGCCGACGTCCTCGCACACCACTTTTACTACTTCTTTAGGGTTGTCAGCTTTAGAGGCAGCTGTTCCTCCTGTGACAGGGACGGGCACTACAGAGACAGTACCTTCGTCAGTTGCCTCGACAGATCCCCCAACTGTTGGCTCACTTCAGGCATAGGTCACAGAGACTGCTCCACTAGTTGCTACTACATCAGCACCTGTTCCTGTTGTTCAGACCCAGACCGCTTCACAGTCGCGTGCTTCTTCAGAGGGTCAGCCTGACAGCTCCGAGTCCGAGGAAGACACTTCTCAGTTCGTGATCACTCCACGCTCCTCAGCACCCGACTCGACTCCGTCTGTTCCCCCGTCAGATCCTTAGATTAGTTTTTGGCGGTTGATGCCAAAGGGGGAGAGAGAGTAGATTCAGGGGGAGTTTTGATAGAGGGTTTTCGTTCTTCTTTTGTGTGCTACATTCATGCATCATGTTTACTTTACAGTACTTGCATTCTTGTGACATGTGGTCGTGTGAGACACTTTGAGTCTATTTGATATATCTAGTCACAGTTTTAAATCATGTCACTTGTTTGATTATAGCTCATAAGGCTGTGCTTCCGTGCCTTACTCTGATTTCTTTTGAGCTATATCTTTATGTGTACTAACGCTTTATGTCTTATCTTATGAGTTCACACTTTTGGCTTGGGGCACATAAGCAATTCCTAACCCCTTGTGCTTATTGCTTTTTTCTTATGTGAACCAAGCATGTTCGAAAACCTCAACTCCTATCTTTTGAATCTTAGTGTTGTCATCAATCACCAAAAAGGGGGAGATTGAAAGCATCTAGGTCCCGAGAGTTGGTTTCGGCAATTGATGACAACGCTTTATTACCATGACTAACGTGTGTTTTGCAGAAACTTTGGTAAGTTAGGTCATGGAGGTGATAACTACTTTGGGCACCATGGTATTCATGCCCCTTGATGGAAATCATTTCGGTTTTCAAAGGAGTGACGTCAAGATTAAGGACGGTTAGTTCCGGATGTCGAGGTGTTGAGTTACATTCGGAATAGTCGTTAGGATCTTCGTTTTCTCTTTTGGCCGTACTATAAAGGGGAGCATGAGCGGGTAGCTTGACCTAGGTGAGTCTTATGTTTAGGTGTGGTGCACACTTGTTAAACTTAGCACTAGGCAGCTCTAGAATAGCTCAAAGTTCAGTTGGAAGCAACTTGGTTCAAGTTGCGTCGCGTTTTGGAGTGTTTAGAGGGTTTTTCCCTTGACCGGACGCGGTTCTCGGCTTGACCGGACGCGTCCGGTCAGTTCAAAACCGCGACTGTGTTTCTGCGCTGACGACCGAACGCGGCCCTTGCGAGGACCGGACGCGGTGGTCAGGCCGACACGTGTCACTTGAGGGAAACCACTAATCGGACACGACCTGGGTGTGATCGGCGCGTCCGGTCATGTTCCAGTAAGGTCCTTAGACGATCGGACGCGTCCGGTCATCACCGATCGGACGCGGTCGCGCGTCCGGTCTTGTTACAGTAAGCTCCCTGCACGATCGGACACGTCCGGTCACCCCTGACCGGCGTGTCCGGTCACTCAGCCGAAATTTCAGAATTTCGACCGTTACGAGCGACCGGCGCGTCCGGTCACTTCGACCGGCGCGTCCGGTCACCCCGTATTTTGCTGAGTTGGCAGGTAACGGTTCGTTTCGACTGTGGGGTGTATAAATACATCCCCACCACCTCTTTTAGAGGTCTCTTGCTTATTTGTTCAGCTGAGAAACACCTTTGGAGTGCAAGGGAGTGCAAGAGCTCTAGTGAGGATTGTGATTTGAGAATCAAAGCTTGAGAGTTCCTCACTAGCGATTAGAGAGTAGCAAGTGTGCATCCACCTTCTCATTAGGCTCGTTGTGGTCAAGTGAGAGTTCTAGCTTGTTACACTTGGTGATCGCCATCACCTAGACGGCTTGGTGGTGATTGGGAGTTTGGTGATCATCCGGCGGAGCTTGTGGATGACCCAACTCATCTTGTGAGTGGTTTTGGGCGATTCACCGCGACGGAGTGTCGAAGAATCAGCCCGTAGAGAGCACTTGATCCTTGCGCGGATCAAGGGGGAGCTACACCCTTGCGCGGGTGCTCCAACGAGGACTAGTGGGGAGTGGCGACTCTCCGATACCTCAGAAAAACATCGTCGTGTTCCTTGCCCTTACTTTCAAGCATTTACATTCTCGTATTTACATTCATTGCTTGATTTACTTTCCTAGAATTGCCATGCTAGACTAGGATTGGAAACTAGGGTGCAAAACTTTTTACCGGTAGAATCTCTAGGAACACAAGTAGGCACTAGGGGTGAATTCCGGCTTGTAGGATTTAATTCTTGCAATTAATTTTTAGAAAAGCCCAATTCACCCCCCCCCCCCCTCTTGGGCATCTTGATCCTTTCAGGCTGGCGCGCCCGAGCTGGTGTCCTTTGGTCTAGCCATGTGCCGCTGACGTCGTCGTCGTCCCCCACCGCCCCCACAGCCCCCGTTGGGAGCTACACCCTTGCGACCGGCGCGTGCTGGAGGCCATGGGGGTGTCGCGGGCAGAGTGTCGTGGCAGGCTGGCACCCGCTGCTGAGGTCAAAGTAGTCCAACGCCTACAGTCCTTGGCATGGTGCCCAAATCCGTGACACCGTAGACAACGACATGGCAGCCGGCAAGTCGCTACTCGATGCGAGTAGGAGAGGCATTTGAAGCATCTACCAAGGAGCTCAGCTGGGATCCTCTTGACCTGTGAAAGCTGCTTCTGCTTGGGGCGAGGCAACATCGAGGTAGCAGCAGACCGTACCCCCAGCTTTGGGTTGCTGCGACCGGCCTCCGTCACGCGTGGCAACACATCGCGCCATCCATCCACGTCTGGAGCAGAGAAGCGGCGCCGTCGGCTTGATGGAACTCAAGGACCGAGTCTTTGCTGGACCAGCACGCGGTCGGCACCAACGCTCGTGACCCGGCCAGCATGTTCGAGGTGGGTTGGCAAGCTCCTCCGACGACGACGACGCCGCCGCCTTTGAACGCCACTATGCTGTGCGTCGCCCGGCCTGATGACCATGCCACCATCACAGCACGCGGACGGAGGGCCAGGGCGAAGATGCGTGGGCAGACGCGCGGTCAACCCTGTCGGTGCCCCGCGGCTGCCGGACGCACCGGACGAACATTGCTGGCGGCGCCTCGTCAGGCGAGCACCTTCCACGGTAATTGCCCCTTGCGCCACCGCTGGAGTGGGGCGGTTTCTCACAGACCGTGGCGACGTCCTCGGATGCAGCGGTCCAAGAAGAACCGCATCGAGGTAGGGGGTCGGAAAGACGATCGGCGGCCCCTCGGCATTAGAGTCGTCGACGTCCACGTCGGCCCAACGACAAGCCTTGGAGCGCCCTACGGAACTACCTCCAGGATGGAAGGGGGCAGCGTGGGGGGAGATGGAGGATGAAAGCCCCGGAGATGGGCCACAGGTGGCTGCAGCCAAGGCGTCCGACAACGGCGGCGTCGGCGACGGGAAGAGAGTCCGTGCAGTCAACGTTGGAGCCGCAACGTCGTCAACATCATCAGCCTCGTCCTCGCCCTCCAAGACGTCCTCGACGAGCACCAACGACTCATCCACCATCAGCTAACCCGGCCCGACCGCCGTGGGGGTGGCGCGGGCGGTCACGCTGGGGGAAGGGGCTCCGCAGCCCACAACGGAGAAGGGGAGGGAGGTGGAGGAGGGGGCCGATGGCACCGGGCTAGTGGCCGCCGGCGGCGGCGACACGAAGTGTGCAGCAGCCAGGGTTCCTCCAACCTTCCCCGTCGATGTAGCGGAGGCTACCGACACCTGGGTGGTCGCCGGCACACAAGGGCTGGGGCTGGCGGCGCCGGCGTGGCCGCCTGCCACGCGCGGGCTGGGCTCGGGCGAACACACCAGCGAGCGGTCTGCGACGGCGTCGGAGGGGACAACACCTTGGAGAGCGCCTGCAAAAGACCCATCCCCGGGTATAACAGGCGTCGGAGGGGCCGGATTTGGGAGCTGATGGAAGGGAACAGCAGGGGATGTGGCGGATCTGGGCGGAAGAGGCTCCGGTGGCTGGAGGTTGACGAGGGGGAGCGGGTCTGGGGGGTCGGGTCGGTGTCGGTGTCGGGATCCATCAACATAGATGCCTGGTTCGCTCGTGGAAGACTGGAAGGACATGAAAAAAAAACATGGCGGCATACATTATGATTGGATGAAAATTTCTCCGAGATGTGTAAGATTACAGTACATGAGAATGGGGAAGGAAATGGGATGCAAGAGATGCTGCTTAGCTGTCAGGAGAAACTATATATCTTCTCTTCGGTCCAGCGTGGTTGTGTCTGTTTGCTCAAGGACGGATCCTGATGGATCGATCAAGCTTGGTACTGGTATGCCGTCGGGCTACCACCACGTGCTTCGCATTTTGGTGGAAGGAAATTCTTAAGCTGTTCGATGATTACAAGAAACTGACAGTCTGTACTCCTAACAGAGGAAATTTTGTGAGGTTTTGGCTTGAATCTTGGAATGGTGATACCCTCAAGATCAGGTTTCCACAGCTGTTTTCTTTTGCCAAAAAACCCAAAGCCTTTCTGAACTTCATGATCAATAATGAGACAGACAGGATTTTCAGTCTACCTTTGTCCAGTCAAGCTGCATCTCAACTTCTACTTCTTCAAGATTATTTGAATAACTTGCAACTGAACCATGAAGCACATGATATTTGGCATTATACATGGGGAGCTTAGTTCAATTCAAAGAGGGCCTACAAAGCTCTGAAAGGAACAGTGGAAGCCTCACCCTTATTCAGATGACTTTGGTCTTCTAGTAATTTGGGAAAACATAATTTTTTTCTGGCTACTTATGAGAGATCGACTTAATACAAGGAATATTCTTAGAAGGAAGAACAGAAATATTGATGACTTCAGCTGTGTCCTTCGTAATAGTGGAAGTGAAGAAACTCTAGAACACTTATTTTTCATCTGTAGCTTCAGCCAGAACCGTTGGGATTCACTTCATATATTTTGGGATCTGAATCTAGACCCTCTAGATATGGTCATCGAGGCAAGAAGAATGTTTGGACATCACATTTTCAGGGAACTCATGATCACAACCTGTTGGATCATCTAGAAGATCAGAAATAGTATCATTTTTTATAATGGAACTTGCAGCCTATCTGTCTGGAAACGTCTTTTTAAGGAGGAACTTGATCTTGTGTGTATCAGGGCTAAGGATGCAACAAAAGGTCCCCTGTCATTGTGGTGAGAGAGTTTCTCTTAATGTTTTTTTTTGTTTGTCTTTTTGGTCCTGGATGCCTTGTCAGTCTGGGCATTCGGTTCCTCGGTTCGGTTCGGTTCCTCGGTTCCTAAAGAAATTCGGTTCTCAGAAAATAGGAACCGATCGGTTCCCAAAAAATCTTGGAACTGACAATTTCGGTTCTCGGTTATTTCGGTTCGGTTTCGGTTCTAACCGAACTAATCGAAATTTTTCAGCATAGGTCAAGACAAGAATAAATATACATGTTCCAAGGCAAATTTATGCAACACTATATCCATTTTTATTAATAATAACTTATAAGGCAATAATAGCAATATACTAACACAAATATATAACTTTTGAAATATAAAATATCACACATAAACCAAAAATAATCTTTCAAAATATGTGTAGATGAAGTATGATACATGTAATTCGGTTCTTTCGGTTAGTTCAGTTAACCGAGAGTAGGAACCGAATTTTCTTCGGTTATTTCGGTTCCTCAAAATTAGGAACCGAACAAGGAACCGAATTTTTCGGTTTCGGTTCTTTCGGTTTCGGTTCCGGTTCTTTCGGTTCGGTTCCTCGGTTTTGGTTTTTTGTGCCCAGGCTTAATGCCTTGTACATTTCCCTCCTTCTCCTCCTCTCTTGTATATATATTTCACATGCACATTCTTTTATTCTTTTTTAATGAAAAGCAAAAATATAGGTAGGGGACTCCCCTGCTGACCTTTCAAAAAAAATTGTGCCCATAACATTAAGCTCTATCAAATGGATGTGACAAGTGTATTTCTCAATGGCTACATCAATGAAGAAGTCTATGTTGAGCAACCTCCTGGTTTTAAAGATGAGAAGAAGCCTAACCATGTGTACAAGTTAAAGAAAGCTTTGTATGGCTTGAAACAAGCACCAAGAGCATGGTATGAGAGGTTAAGAAATTTCCTACTCTCTAAGGGGTTCATTATGGGTAAGGTTGACACCACTCTCTTCACTAAGAAGCTAGGCAATGACTTATTTGTGTTGTAAATCTATGTTGATGATATCATATTTGGATTAACCAATGAAGATTTTTGTGAGAAGTTTAGAAAGATGATGGCAAATGAGTTTAAGATGTCTTTGATTGGAGAGCTTAGTTACTTCCTTAGTCTTCAAATCAAGCAATTGAAGAATGGTACATTTGTGAGCCAAGACAAGTACATCAAAGACATGCTCAAGAAGTTTAGAATGAAAGATGCAAAGGCTATTAGTACACCTATAGGGACAAATAAAAACTTGGATAGTGATGCAAGTGGTAACATGGTGGATCAAAATATGTATTGGTCTATGATTGGAAGCCTACTCTATGTGACCGCATCAAGGCCGGATGTGATGTTTAGTGTATGCATGTGTGCTAGATTTCAAGCTTCGCCAAGAGAAACTCATTTGAAGGCAACAAAGAGAATATTGAGGTACTTGAAGCATACAAAAAATGTTGGATTGTGGTATCCCAAAGGTGCAAGGTTTGAGCTTATTGGATATTCTGATTTGGATTATGCAGGATGCAAAGTTGAGAGAAAGAGCACAACGGGCATATGTCAACTCTTGGGAAGATCACTTGTGTCTTGATCATCAAAGAAGCAAAATAGTGTAGCACTTTCAACTGTCGAAGCGGAGTACATTTTGGCCGGTACTTGTTGTGCTCAATTACATGGGATGAAGGCCACCTTGAATGATTTTGGAATCAAGGTCAAGCAAGTGCCATTACTATGTGACAATGAAAGTGCCGTGAAACTCACCAACAACCTGGTTCAACATGCAAGTACAAAGCATATTGATGTCCACCACCATTTCATAAGAGATCACCAATAAAAAGGGGACATTTGCATTAAGAGTGTGGGCATGGATGATCAACTTGCCGATATCTTCACCAAGCCACTTGATGAAAAAAAATTTACAAGCTAAGGAATAAATTGAACATACTTGACTTCTTAAATATGTGTTGATGCAACCCCATTATATGACATGCCTCTCCTTCGAGCAAAGCAAGGTAAAGTTAATTGACATGTCATTCATCCATTACTAAGGACTTGTTTAGTGCATTTAGTCATTCCTATCATATCTTAGGCTCATTCATGAAAATCAAATGAATTTGATGCTTGTATGATACCAATATTGCATCTATGCTTGATATGATCTAGTGGTGGCATATGACATGTTTGTGAGCTTATGAATCTAGTGTTTAATCTAGAAAATGAGCTATAAGTGTTTAACTCAACATGGTGCATGATAACTCTTATTTGGAGGTGTGAAGAAGCTTGACTTGGATCAAACCGAGTTAAATATCTTTTGCAAATGATCTAGATTGAACCAAATTAGAAAAATGATCCCCACTTCACATAGTTTCACCTTAACCTATCTAAAATTTGAGCTCACCTTTTGTGCTAATTAATGACAAAGGAGGAGAGAAATTCACAAACATAGTAAAGATAGAGGGAGCAAACAAATAAAATGACATTGTAAGGGGATCAATTAAAATTTGAAGCACACAAGTAGGGGGAGTAAGCTCATAAACTTGTATGTTGTATTTGTATGTGCATTACATATGTTTGCTTGCATGACACAAGTTTTTCAATTCCCTATTCATGCTTGTGTGGTGTATGCTAGATTATAGAGAATGATTGATGAAATGAAAACTAGCTTACATAAGATGATAGTTAGATATGCCTTGCATGTTTTACTAGTGGTACTAGAGCCTTGCTCATAATGTTGATCTCACGAGGTATCTAGTGTTCATGTTTTGCAAGAGCTATCTAACTAACCATGGTGCTAAGGATGGTGTTCAAGTGGCAACTCCAATTGGTATCACGCTTCAAAGGTCCATTCTTTACACCTTAGCATCATTTGATAGCTATTACTCTCCCAAACTTCTAATCCATGTATATGTGCAAGCTTTCAAATCTAAGCTCTTGGCACATATATAGGGGGAGCTAATACTACCAATTTGGGTTGATGAAACTTGTCCATAATCTTTACACATGGTAATATGGTTGGACAAGCAACATGAATCCAAAAAGATTTTCATTGAATATCTTTGTAAATAGGTTGTCATCAATTACCAAAAAGGGAGAGATTGAAAGCCCTAGTATAGTTTTAGATAATTAATGAAACCTAGGACTAACCTTTGATCTAAGTGTGGAAATTAGACAAGGTGGAACAATCCAAGTGATGGAGCAAGATGAGGTCCATGGTGATGAAGGTGGACATGAGATGATGATGATCAAGCTCAACTTGAAAAAGAAGAAAGAAAAAAACAAAAAACCAAGATGATCAAGGCAAAGGTATATGATAGGTTTTTCTGGCACTTAAGACACCATAGAAGGTGTAAGTGCACTAGGATTGATAGCCGTACTACAAAGAGGGTAAATCTTTCGCTAAACGATTTATCGAGTGCCACTAGGTGACATGAGTTTTGTATATGCATTTAGGAACCTAGTGTGCTAACCTTGACCCTTGCAAAATGCTTTAAAAAATGCTAACACATGTGCACACAAGTTCTACACTTTGTGGTTAGCAAATTGGAAGCAAGGGTGAAGTGGTTGTGGACTTAGAAAAAGAAAAGGAGCAGCTGCATGTTGATCGAACGCTGGTACGTCATGACCGGACGCTGGAGGTGGTTTGCAACCCTTGTAGAGCTGGAGCAAAATTTGTCACACCCATTTTTAAGGACAAAAATAGGATGCATAAAAGATTCATGTACGCCACAGGATATAATCGCACACACAAGTAGACAAATTACATAGTATCATCACAGTGATTATTACATAGCGAATAAATATTTAACGCATAGTCTTAAACAATAAATTGTAGCAACTAATAGTAGATCTCCAGCGGAAACTCCAATCACAGGGACACGGTTGACTGGTTGACACCAAGACTAGTACTCATTACGATAATATTCTTCATAATCTTCATATATTATCATAGAAATAGCAAGGGTGAGTCCATGTTGAACTCAACAAGTATAACACAGGGTTCATGAGGCACAAAAGGCTAGACACTGTTTGACTGCATTTAGCTTTTTATCATCATATATTTAGCAATTGAGTAGCATCAAGATAATCCACTTCCCATTAATGAACCAATGATCAATTGTAATAAAGATAATGAATAGCATTAACATGAGCATAATAATAATCAATAGTAATTAAACATGATATAACCATGGTGATCATCTATCTGTAAATGTTCCATGGCCGCTCGTATCCGTGAGCACAGTTAGTATACTAGTTTTAACTCTACGCAGAGGTGTACACTTTCACTGTGAGCCATGACTTCCAAATGCATGGGTTCGCGACTCCCCAAAACACCGAAGATCATATAAAGCTACTTAAAGGTTCGTCTAACAAGTTAGGGTCATTAGATTCACTCGGAAGGCAGATGTAGGAACCCCCTTTTCAAATGGCACAATTCCTTCTCGGCTATACTCATAGACTAGAGGTTGTCCTACACCCAACGTGGCAAGCCATTCTTACGCCATTTAAGGTAACCACTAACAAGCTAGAAAAGGTCCTTTAAACAACTAAAGCTAGAGCCATATAGCCCTCACAGCTGTACTGTATGTCTCGAATGATCACGTACAGATAAGTCCTTATGTACAGAAACCAAAGCATCAAAATAACCCACATGCTCTAGCTCCCTTTTCAACAGCAAATAAAATCATCATTAAAGGTTGATTGCTTAATCCATTGATCAAATTACAAGATCATTGTTCATAATTAAGCACTAGCAATAGCTACCCAAATGCATCCCTAAGGTTGACAAGGAATCAAGGTAACAATCACTAAGTTATAATCTCTAAGGTTGTCAAGGAGGACACATGCATATGTATGATAATTTTAGTGAAAAGGACAACAAGGATGGTCCTATGTTATACTTGCCTTGATCAAAGCTTTCCTGATGATACTGCTGGTCTGGCTCAAAATAATACTCCTGATCGTCAAGAAACTGCTCACCGTCTATACTCGATCATCAAGCATCAACACACAATCATCCGAGCAAACATACACGAAGCAAACAAAGAAACATAGTAAGAACTGTACACCAACAGTAGCAAAACAATATAAAAAGTTTGTAAAACTCTTCTATACGTTACTACGATCACACAGACGTAAAGATCACAAAATTTAGAGTTAAAACGTGAAAGTTATGAATTTTCTAAGATTTCCTATAGATAAATAATTAATTAAATATAAATTCGAAAATTAAATTTTACAAACCTACTGTACAGCTACACTAACATGTAGATCTCGCAAATATGAACCTAACGCAACTTGAATGGGTCAAATCGGAGTTAAAACGAAGATTTTATGATCAAAACAAGTTTAGTGGCAAAACTGTAAATATCAGAAAACGTATTTTTGAATTACCGAGAAGAAATACGTCTTCAAAACAGAGAAACGTACTTCAGAAATTACACCAAGGACCGCGGGTTCTAATAAAGAAAAGCGCAGGGGCTCTTTAACAATTTTACCCCGCGAAGGGGTATCTTCTAATCCTACCCGTTGATCTGAGAACGGACGGCGGACATCGCTTCCAGACGAAGGAGAGAGAGAGCGCGGCCATCCTCCTCAACGCCGGCCGGTGGCCGCCATGGCCGGCACGCACGGCTCGCCGAAGAGCTTCGGCTCCAAAGTTTTCGACCACCATTTGGCCCGTAGCCGGTACCAATCAGTTGAGGAGCTCAACGCGAACTCATCTACGCAAGTTAGGGAGGCAAGAACGGATCGAGGACGAGATGCGGCTCGGGAAGGCGGTGGCGCCATTGCCGGCTTCGGCAAACTCACCGGAGCTCTATGTTCTCGCAATTCAAGGCATCACAGACCAAAAGAAAGGCATGGGGAGGGAGAGAAGGAGATGACGAGCTCACCAATGCAGAGAAGGAGGGCGCGGGCTCACCGGCAAGCTCCAATGACGGACGACAGTAAAGCCTAGGGTTTCCAACCCCCTAAGCTTGAGTTCACGTGGTTTGGCTTGGAGTTAAGATGGAAAAAGGGACGAGGGGGAACGCGGCTACATCTTTATAGCCTCCAACACGACGTTAAAGGATAGGAAATCCCAAATTTCCTTGTTGGATTCGGTTGAGATCGAGCTCGTCTCCGGCTCGGCCACGACTCGGAGGAGAAGACGCGGCTGACCTGCGGGTCCCGCCCGTCAGCAAACCAAAGGAGGGAAACGCGCGCGGCTGCAGTTCCTGGGCTGGCCCACGCGGGCGCGAGGAGGAGCGGGGGGAAGCGGGCTCGGCTCGACGGCCCAACAGCGAGGAGAAGCAGGCAGGCTCGGCAGTTTCCAGGCCGCCAGCAGCAGGTAAGCTCTTCTTTTTTTACATTTGTTTTCCAAACCATTTAAATAGATTTTTAAATCCAAATCAAATAAAATCAAAACCACACCACACTATAAAACAAATGCAACAGCATGAATGCATCATCAAATATTCCACCTAATATTTTAAATTTTAATCCCCATTAAATATTATCTAAATTATTTAAACTCATAGCTAAATCTCTTTTAACTCAAATTTTATCTAATTCAAAATTTTAAAATTTTTGGGTGTTACAAAATTGCATTACGCCGTTTCTTATACTAATCAATTGTTCTAGTTCTTTATAGAGATTTTAAATAGGCTATTCACCCCTATAGCCATATTAGGACCTCTCACTAGGTGTTGCTATGCATCTAGATATATACACTTATGTCTAGATATATGGTAAAACGCATGAATCTTGAAAAGTCAAAACTGACTTACAATAATTTGGAATGGAGGCGAGTACTAAGAATAATGTTTCTAGAAAAGCCAAAACAAACGTCTAATAATTAGAACGGAGTGAGTAATATATACAATAGTGATCGCAATTTATACAAATTCCATACGAGTTGGAAACAAAAAAACCTAAATACAAATTCCATATAAAACACAATCTATAAAGGCAAAATTTTAATTAAACTATGACAAGTTGGAAAAAGTACTTACATAAATAGTCCATACATATTATAATTAGTAAGTGGCTAAATTCAAAACTAAAATTTTTAGAAAATAGTAATAATTTCAGTATGTTGTCAAAAATACCTAAATAAAAAATTAATGTATTAACAAGTACAACTATTGCATTGGTCATATAAATTGATATCATAATGATCTAGATTTGTCAAAAGATATAGGAAAAATAAATGAAGACTCCAATATAGATAGAATAGGTATGGAAATGGATAGCAGTAGAGTATAATTTAATACCTATTTTAACTAGACTAGAAAATAAAGCGCGATTCGCGCACCCTATCAAATATATTCTCTTCTGATTTCTTTTCTATAAAGAACATGACGTTTGTGCGTCTCAGCACAAGGACAAGGCATTGCTGTTTTTAAGAAAGTTTCCCAAAGCTCTAACGTTGACTGCATTTATGGCGCCACTAAAAATTGTGGAGCGGAAAACAAAAGCAACAAAAAAAGTTAAACCCTATTAATGGATAGAAAATTACACAGCGTCCATTTCAAGTACAATTTTTATGGTATTGAACCATATCTCTAGGGATTCACAAAAAAAAAGAACCATATCTCTAGGGGCTAAGATCATCAAATGCACCGATTATCTTTGTAGCACACCGTGTCTATGGTGTTGAACCATATCTTCAGGGGCGGAATGATACATAGTAGTCTGATGCAAAAACAAGAATAAACTGTGCTCACATGTAAGGCTCAATGTTGAACATTCAATCTTAAATAAATGTTGATCAAAAGATAACAATAATGAAACATTTCAATCAAACCAATCATTAAAATTATGAATCTTTACCGCTGTCCAGTAAGCAACAAAAAAGTTAAACATGCTTTATATATTGGCTACCACATACTCCCATGACGCGTGCAGGCCGGCCCCTCCTGCCCCAACATTACGTACTACTGTGCTCCTCTCCTATCATGTATTGATGACTCATGAGAAGAGCCTCTCTTCAAAAACATTGCGTGCATACGCATTGTTCTTCGGCTTGATATTGAAGCTTTTGGTGCATTCGTCATTAGTGACTGAGTGACGTATAGCGGAGGATAGATAAATACTAGATGATGAAACTGTAAACAAAGAACAACCCTACGGTAAACAAATCTGTGGATGCCAGCGAGAGAAAGTCGTTATAGGTTGTTCTGTCGTATGTGGTTGCTGTTAGAATTATCTTCAGTGACCGAATTTGGAAAGCTGGCAGATCTCTGAATCCGGTGACTCCAGTGTGCCTGTAGAATTGAATGATTGAAGTGAATTGAAGCTATAATAAGGAGACGACTAGCTAGCGAGCAGCCGAGCATATAGATATAGATAGTTAGATTATATTGTCCCTTTTTTCATCAATTCGGGGGAAGTTTCCACCTACTTATATTGAATCGAAGGAGCTAAAAGCTCGAACAACAAACTTCTTGTATACCAGAAGGTGTACACAGTGTAGGAAAGCGGGTGTAGAGAGAGAGCACAGAGAGCAAAAGAAGAGTCGTTATAGCAACTCAGCACAGGCCACAAGCAAGCCATGACACCACTCGTAAGACAACCACCAATCGTCGAAGAACGCCACCAACGAGCAACATACTCTCAAATGCACCACGATTATTGTGCAACCACACCATCCCTCATTATATTGTCCTTTTAACCACACTAATAATTCTTTTTACACAGATCTGTCACGCTTTTGTATTTTAGACATAACTTTTGGCTTCGAACTCTAATTTTGATGATCATGGACTTTTTGAAAAGCTAATAAAAAGCTCTAAGACTTTGAACTGAATTTATGTCAGTTTTAGGAGATCCAAAATCACGAGATAATTCTAATTCATCCATCTCTTTGTCTCGGCTTCAGTGGCTTCAATTTTGTTGGTGTCTTTGCGTCCGGGCTTCTACTTCTTGGTGGCTTAGACTCGTAGAATGTCTTGCAGGTCTTCAACATGGCTTCTAATGTCTTGCTTGAAGTGTTGATCATTTGGATCACCACTTTGCCCAAGTCCAAGTCCACCTTGCATCCATTTGAACTATACCTTGTATACTAGCAAACAACATTAGTCCAATTGGTCATGTTGTTCATCAAACACCAAAATTCAAATTTAATGGCCCATAGGGTCCATTTTCCTTACAATCAGTAGTTGCTAAAGCTTTCATGCAACACATATATCGGCTTCATGGGTTACCTTCGGTGATCATTGCTGATCAAGACCGCATCTTCATAAGTACCTCTTGGAAGGAGTTGTTTCATTTGGCTAAGGTGTCTCTACATATGAGTTCCAATTATCACCCCTAATTAATTGGATGGTCAAATTAAGTGGCTGAACTAAACTATGGAGACCTTCCTTCGTTGTTTTGCTAATCCTTGTCCTACCAAATTGCTAAATTGGCTCGCACTCGCGGAATTTTGGTATAACACTTGCCCACACTTCACAATTAGTTGTTCTCGATCCGAAGCACTCTATGGCTATGTGCTTAAGAACTATGCCCAGGTCAGCAATGCCAGTGGCTGGATCTTGGATGATGGAAATTGGAACAACGGAGGAGACGGTTGCATCTAGATGGGGATGAAGGGGAGGAGAGGATCTGAATTTGATGACTTTCTTGTGGTGCAGCCACCGAAAGACCCCTAAGCCGCCACCACCGATGCGAACAACAAGGGTGGAAGCCACGAACCAACCATGACGGCGGGGAAAGGGACCATGTGAGCCAAACTCTTAACTAAAAACTAATCTTAGATGTCTGAAGAGGCGAATCCCCTCTCCTCCTTGCAATCGACAACGTTGCCAAAACAATAGAAAGAGGGGGACCTAGGGTAGCGACGATGGCTAAGAACCCGATCGGGAGGCGTGCAGGGGTGTTGTTTTGAAATCGGCAGGCATCACTAGTATGCCACAAACTTTTTTTGCTTCAAAAACTAATATATGTTTGATTTCATATGCTTGTGATTATTTATGTAAATGGTTTAAAAATTTTCTTGACCATACTTGGAGGACCAATGGCCTATTTGTTTGACCTACAACTTTCAGCTTTTTGGATCAAAAGCTAGCTTTCTATATTTTATCTTTTGGTTGATGGCTTTTTGCTATTTTTTAATAAAATTTTAGCTTTTTATCATACCAAAAGTTATAAAAGTATGCTCATAGTGTGCCTTTTAGCTTTTAGTTTATTTCCTCTTAAGCTATTTTCTAGGTTTTTAAAAGCCAATTCAACAATTGGGTTGTTTGATCCACCTTCTGGCTTCTGTCGGATAGAAACCAGCAAAAACTTGAAAACAAACATGCCCTAAAAGTTGGGGTGAGTGAATTTCTTTTTCATCTTCAAGCAGGCGCGAACTTTGGCATGTTTCCTAGAGCTAGGATGGGCAAAATTTCACCTTTTAACCAAAAAAGTTGGTTAACCAAATTTTTCGTGATCTTTTTGTTGAAGATTTTGGCTCTATTTGGTTAATAAATTTATTTGGTTTCGTATGACTTTATATTAAACATTAAAAATATATCCATTTATATTTTTAAATGTATTTCTATGATATTTTATTTGGTAGAAGCATTCTTTGTTGTCGTTTTTTCTTTTCTTTTGTTATAATAAGATGCGTTTTTCTTAGGTGCTTTTCAATACCATTATATTATTGAATTATCTCATGTATAAAGTACCAAAACTGATTTTGTTCAGCTATTAGTTATTTATTAACAACAAATTCAGTTTACATTTGGTTAAAATCGAAATTTTGATAACCGATGGAACGATTTAACTAACTGAATTAAGCGAATGGCCCAGGCGTAGCCAGAGGGAGAGCAAGTGCTGTGCTGCCTTCCGCCCTCACGGTTCACGGCTCAGTCGGCCGCTGCCACGCCCACGCCACCCAAAAACTCATGGCCAGCGCTGTCTGCGGCGTCACCGCGCGCCCGCACCTGCCTTCCGCCGTCCCTGCAGCCGCAAGAAAGCTCTTCTTCCGCTGCAGGGCGGCCTCCACCATGAACGAGGCATCTGCGAGCTCGCCGGACGCCGAGGAGAAGAAGACGACGACCGTCTTCGTGGCCGGCTCGACGGGGCGCACCGGCAAGCGCGTTGTGGAGAAGCTGCTGGCCAAGGGATTCGGCGTCGTCGCCGGCACGACGGACGTGAGCAGGGCCCGTGGCAGCCTGCCCCAGGACCCCAACCTTCAGCTCGTGAGTTTAAGCTGACGTGCTTCTTGTTGTTGCCCTCGTTAAATTGGTGGGGGTGGTGTTGTGAATTTGGGCCTTTGACTCTTTGAGTGACTGAAGGTCAGGGCTGACGTTACGGAGGGCGTCGACAAGCTGGTGGAGGCGGTGCGCGGCGTCGATGCTGTCGTCTGCGCGACGGGATTCCGGCGGTCCTTTGACCCTTTTGCTCCGTGGAAGGTTTGTATCTGGTTAATTTGTACAGAGTGACTGATGCTTCTTTCTTGTTCATTGCTTTGATTAGATCTTTCAGGTGCTATTATGGGGCTAAAATTATGAAGTAGTGTAGGGAATGTTATTGCCAGAATGCCCCGATTTAAATGTTTGTACCTGTTAAAAGTGTTCAGATTCTGTAGAAACTTTGGTAAATGTAGGTTGGTCAGCATTCTTGACAGCAAGTTATTCTGAACCAATTAGTTTGAAGTTGCTATTCACACGTTCAGGCTATGCTGCCATCTCTTAATTCAAAGAAGCATAGGGCAGTTTCCCTCTTAATAAAATACACGCGATCCAAGCGTGCTCGTGAAAAAAAAAGAATAGGGTAGTTAGTATGGGATTATTACTTTGCAAATTGTATGCATCAAATTCTCAATTCTGAAAAGAATTCGCTTCAAAAAAATCCGAAAAGAATGCTATATTCGAGGGTTGCCACATCACCATTCTGCTGTTCCTGGTGGGATCTGGTTCAATATCTGGACAGTTAATTTGGACCCCTGAATTCCTAAAACCAGGCCAGCAGGCCATTGAGAATTCAATTAAAGTTTGAATTCACGCCGCATACAACTCTCAGTATTCTTTTGTGGGGCAATTTGACATGTTTCATGTTTGGTACTTATAAGATGATCTAAGTTCACTTGTACCCACTAATTTTGCCTCAGTGCTAGTTTTCTAGACCTTGGTTCTTGCATTGAGTACTATTCATAGTGTAGACATCCCTAATCCGTCTTTTCATCCACGATTGTCTATATGGTGACTGGCTTAAAGTAATACTGGTAATCCAACAATGTTTTGTGTAACTGAGCTGATTTGGTCCACTGGTTCAGTTTTCTATTTGTTTAAGCAAGTTAAAAAAGATGTGGCGTAGAGGGTCTGTCAAATTATATTAATTACTCATAGTGTTTGGTAACTCTTTATGTTTGTATATATTTGGTATATTTAATGAATAATCAGTCCATGGCCTTGCAAATAAGAGCTTTAAGGATCCAATCATATCACTGGCAAATGCAAATGGTTGAATGCAGATAGATACTCCTTTTGTTTCACAAATAACAGCCGTGATAAATTTTGGTATTGCAGGTAGACAACTTTGGCACAGTGAACCTGGTTGAAGCATGCCGAAAGGCAGGCATAACAAGATTTGTACTCATCAGCTCCATTTTAGTAAATGGGGCCGCTATGGGTCAACTTCTGAATCCAGCCTACATTGTGCTCAATCTACTTGGCTTAACACTGGTTGCAAAGCTACAGGCAGAGAATCACATCAGGAAATCAGGAATAAATTACACTATTGTAAGGCCTGGAGGGCTGACAGATCAACCCCCAACAGGGAATATAGTCATGGAACCTGAGGTAAAAGCCTTAAACTTATTGCTTGATGCTATTACCAATAATAGTTTTTAAGTTAGGTGGATTAGAGGGTGGATTTGCATAATTTAGCAATGGTGATCCCCATTTGGTTGCAAGAATTGTTTCCGATTCTTGCTGGAATCAGGAGAATCTGAACCAAACGTTGTTTTTGGTGAAGTGATTCTCCGGGGTAATGTTTCTCCGTTTTGAGCTAGGAAGGAGAATCACCCAAATAGGTGTTTGGCAGCGAATCTAGTTCATTTCAGGGTGAATCTGGATTGATAGCCAAATTGTTTCACCAATTCTTACTAAGCGATTTGATTCAGCTGAGAAACATCTATAAGGAGAAGAATCACCCAAATAGGTGTTTGGCAGCGATTCTAGTTCATTTCAGGGTGAATCTGGATTGATAGCCAAATTGTTTCACCAATTCTTACTAAGCGATTTGATTCAGCTAAGAACATCTATAAGGAGAATCTGAATCCCTATCAAATGCCCCTGCAAAAGAAGAGACAGTGGAATTTAAGTTGTGGCTTCACGCTACATTCCACTAACACAATATGCAAAACCTGTAACATATGTGGCTTTAAGGTGAGGTCTGCAAAACCATGTAACTAGGATATGCTATTCCATAGAACTTTTTACTGTTGGAAGTCAATAGGATGTCATTTCATTTTATGGAAGTAGTATAATTGGCGTTATCGATATCGTTTTTATATGTACAATCCACGTTATCAAAACACTAACATTGGTCAAATATCTACAGTTGGACTGAATGCATTTTTCCCATTTACGGGAGGGAGCTCTTCTATAACAAAAATGCTCATCTTGTATGCATATTAGAAATATTGGATTGTCCAATAAACCTAATCCGATCCAGATTAAGGAATACTAATATGTTTAGAGGCCTCCAGTGTGTTTTAGTGTTTTCTCATCTTGTCATTACTGGAAAGTTTGTCCACCAATAGTTTATGCATAGCATGTTTGTTATTGAAATTTTTCAGGACACTCTTTACTCGGGATCCATATCTCGGAGCCAGGTTGCTGAAGTAGCTGTAGAAGCATTGTTGTGTCCAGAGTCTTCCTACAAAGTTGTTGAGATTATCGCTCAAGCTGATGCTCCAAATCGCCCTCTGAAGGATATGTACGCTGCAATTAAGCAAAATTGACTGGTCTGTCACACCAGTTACACAGAAGGATTGATTAGTTATAACTTTAACTAAATATATATTAAAAAAATATTAATATTTATGATACATAATTAGTATCATTGAAAAGATCTTTTAATCTAGTTTTTTTAATAAATTTATTTAGAGGTACAAATGTTATGTATTTTCTACAAATCGAGTCAAACTTGCGGCATGCATATCAATGGCGACAGATATTTAGGGACAGAGAGAGTACAAGGCAAACCTATGCTTAGAATGACAGGATGGTTAATTTGTTATACAGCCATGAACCAATGAACACTAATGAGTTCTCAGAGTATAGTCTATGTATTTGGCATGCTATATTATAGTTATAAATATCTATAAGTCCACCTAAGATTCTTCTAAGTCAAATCTTTTTAACTCTAAGCAGCAATATATATATAAAAGTATATTATCTTGGATTAAAAAATTATGCATAACAAAATTATTTTTCATTGTGATATAAACTTTGGGTTCAGTCTATAACTTTTTATATTGATGGCCAAAGGTAGAACAAAAAACTTAACTCATGACAAACCTAAATGGGCACGTTGAAAGAGAAACAATAAATAAAGAATAAACTAAGTATAAAAGGGAAAATAAATTGAAGAATAGGAAAGCAATAAAGAAAAAGAACTTAAAAAATAAAAGGAATCATAAAGCAAGAGAACGGAAACAAATAAATCTTTTTTCTACGCTTCTGTCCGGATTGGTTCGGTCGTAATGTTTGTGAATTGAATCATTACATGGATTGGTCGGGATCGGATGGCTCTTGTTACGACAATCGGACTGCCCTGAGGTGCGTCTGGACACGTGCTCAAGCCGGATGTCCAGGCGCTAGGTGCGTCGTACTCCCTCTGTCCATAAAAATATACAACTATGGATTGTGTGCCAGCAAAATTAGTTCACGTTTGATCAAGTTTCCAGTGAATAGTGTTCATATTTATGGCTCTAAATCAATTTATTATGAAATACATTTCATAATTAATCTAATGATATTTATTTGATATCATAAATATTAATATTTTTTATATATAATTGGTCAAACTTAATAAGATACTAAAAACATGATACTGTGCTAGGATTAGAGTAATAGCAAACCTGGGCTATCCGCGCGAGTAAAATGGATTGCCCAATCCAGGGCTTTGGGGATCTTTTGAGGGAATCCTGCACCTGCCTACTCCCTCTCGTCTGACGCTTACGAATGGGCAGGTAGTTGAGGGAATCTTGCACCTGCCTACTCCCTCTCGTCTTACGCTTACGAATGGGCAAGTAGATGGATTGCCCAATCCTGGGCTTTGGGGATCTTTTGAGGGAATCCTGCTCCTGCCTAGTACTCCCTCTCGTCTGACGCTTACGAATGGGTAGGTCGTTGAGGGAATCCTGCTCCTGCCTACTCCCTCTCGTCTGACGCATAATGGGCAGGTAGATGGATTGCCCAATCCAGGGCTTTGGGGATCTTTTGAGGCAATCCTGCTCCTGCCTACTCCCTGTTCATCGTGTTCTACGAGGCTTATGAATGGGCAGGTAGATGGATTGCCCAATCCAGGCCCATGGATCTTTTGAGGGAATCATGCTCCTGCCTACTCCCTCTGATCACGATTTTCCAAAGAGTCAAACAATATCAACTTTGATCAAATATACATATAAAATTATTCTAATATTATGATACGCAAAAATACAATTAGACTAAGTATAGAATATAGTTTTATAATAAATATATTTCAAAATATAATTATTTGTATTTTTTCTATAAACTTTATCAAACATGAGATTTCTTGACTTCTTAAGAACGAGATTTTTTTTTGAGATGGAGGTAGCAGTTGAGTTCATTGATTCACTGGCCATTGCAACGGGAGCCACACAATATAGAAATTCCATCATGGATCACAACTGCAATTTTACTTGATTAACATAGCCTATGATCTAGCGGTAAGCAAGACAACTAGAAACGCAGGCGTGGCTTTGCCACGCCTTCCCTTCCAATTGGGCCAGTAGGTGTAGTGATGAGAAACTCAGCATTTTTTTTGTTCATTTTATGATTTTTATGTATTTTCGAGACTTTATCGTCGTGAAGGTATAATTTTATTTATATATTATTTTGGGTATTGAAATGGAACTATCATATCTTTTTTGACTATATTTGTCGTGGAGAAAGAAGGGATTAAATTATTTATTAACGAGTGAGGAGCATAAGTAGGCGGAAGGTTGATGTAATTGTGAAATGATGAGAATTCGACCTCGAATTATGAAATTTGCCAATACATAGTCTTGATATTATTTTCTTCAATAAAGTAGTGGTGTAGTGCTAGTACGTAAAGATGTAGGAGAACATTGTTTTTTTATAGCAAAATATGTTGTTAAGGTTGTGTTAGTACTCTCTTTATGGTAGTAGTTTTAGTATTTAAAATAACGCATTGCTGTAATAACCGACGATATGATTTTAACCCTAAAAAGTATAGGTAAAAATTTTTATGAAAAAATTCATACTAAGACATGTCATATTATGGATGCGCTGCATAGATCTACTTGTGTGGATTTCAGATTAACTTGTTTTTCTATTTTATGATTTTTCTGTGATTTATTACGCATTTTTAAAGTTTCAGTCAACATGATTTTACCCCTAAAAAGCATAGGTAAAAATTTATATAAAAAAAATATTACTAAAACATGTCATATTATGGATGCACTGCATAGATCTACTCATGAGGATTTCAGATCAACTTGATTTTCTAATTTACGATTTTTCTGTGATTTACTATGCAATTTTAAAGATTCAGTTAATTTATTTTACAAAAAGAGATATAATGAAAGGTGGACTGTGTGTTGATTTGAGAAAAATCTGAGGAGTTTTTGCAAAAAATTTTAAGAGTCTCTAGGGTGCAGGTTGATTTTCGATAAAGGGAAGGTCTTGTTTGCAAAAAAACTCGGAGCTCATCCGATCTGGACTGTGGGTTGATTTCGAAATAATCTAAGGTGTTTTCACAAAAGATGCTGAGAGGGCCTCTGGAGCGCGGGTTAATTTTTGAAAAATACAAGGGTTTTTGTGCAAAATGACCATGGTTGACGTGGCCACGCTGGTCGGCTAGCTTTTGAAGGCAAGATTCATATGGAAAAGATATGTTAACTCATGAAATGGCGTACCAAGCTTCAACTGCTTAGCACTTTCAAAAATTTAAGCAAATTTGTAAATAGTGTTTTACTAACAAGATAAGCTTTTTATACATTCTACATCCAGAACAAGATAAGCTTTGCATAGGGACAGAGAGAATTTACATTCCGCCTGCCTTTTGCAGGCCCGCCTATGCAAGGGCCAATAGCCCTGTCGTCTAGCCCGAACCAATAGCTCACATTTCAAGTACCCAAGGCTTCGTCTAAAAAAAGGTTTTTTTAGGAGGTAGGAATTTTATTGATTATGATTGGCAAACATTTACATTCAAGGGTACAGGAGAGCCAAGCCAAACATGACCCAAAGGTTGAATTTTCCATATATCTTTAGTGTTCACATAATTTGCTATCTATGTTTACAAATTTTCATTAAACAATATTATATAAACCCTTCTGTTGTGTGATGCTCAGTCATGTCAAGGTGCATTTTTATATGACAGGTTTGAACATCAGCACATTCCAATGGATTTTTTCAAGTCTCCATTTTCGCCTTCATTCAATTGGATCTTGCTGCCAGCAATTCACAAGCTTGAATACTGTGAATTGTGTTCATTTGATATCTTGGTAACAGTTTTAGAGTCCTTCAACTGCAGCCAAACCAACAGCAAGATTACACAACTGAAGGGAAATAAAATCACTATGGGTCATACACAAACCCTTTGTTCTACACTTCTTTACATGAACACATCTATAGATGTTATCTTAGTACAACATGCTATACTGGGAGCTACAGAGGAGCTACAGACCATGGAGGGGGAACAAAAATAAACAATAATAAAATAAGCCAATGATAACCAAGGATATCCAGATAGCCGATTACTCTGAAGCATTTGTTAGATAACTTCGTCAGTTACTATACAACAAAAAATTACGCCATCAACCTTTGAGCTCGGACTATATAGAGTGTGCAATTTTCCTCACTTCTGGATTTCGCATCAACCTTACTATTCTATAGTTCCTAATTAAACTGTGAGCTGTGTGCAGCTATGTGTGTCAGACAATGATCAAGGCCAAAGCTAAGATAGCTTTCAGGTCGTGGAATGGAGCTATGTGTGGTCAGCTCATGGATGAAAATGCAAGCCAGTGGTGAGTACATTAGAGTACATCTCTCTAGCTTTTAGTGGGTTGGAAATTTCTTACTGAAAGATGATTATATTGTCTGACCAGCTGAAGTTTCTCTGAAACACGGGACTGAAAGGCATCAGAGTTAGTAGGCATAATACATGTATACACTTGTAATTGGATCAGATCCGAATAAGAATAGTAGCCAGCAAAGCAGAACAAAGAAAACAGAACTGCATGCTATCCTTTCAAATAGCTAGAGACAGTTACATGAGATCATTGGAATTAATTATATTGCATCGTGTGATGAAAGCTAATGTACCCATCGTTAGACAGGACTTAAAATGAACTCAGTGTCTAGTGCAAAATAGTCTGTGCACGAAACAACCAGGCAAGAATGGTCAGGTAAATTCAGTAGGGACCTGATGCAGCAGCAGAGGTTGGCAAGCATGGTCAGGTAAATTCAGTAGGGACCTGATGCAGCAGCAGAGGTTGCAGTGTTGCTGGCAACACCGTGTCCAAAAAACAATAGCTCCTGGAGTTTTCAAGCACCAGCAAAACACAAGAGCATCAGTTCCTCTTTGAAAAAATGTTGTGCTGCTGTCAGAGTTGCTGCTTTGCTACGCGAATATATCTATTATTTGGGATATCACTAAGAACATTTGAGTATACTTATTTGTGCTATAATGAACAAACGTGCTGTAACAAAAAACCTTATTTCCAAGGAACATTGTGATTGTGTAATCAAATGTGGCAATTTTACTTGATTCTCCCTGGGCCTGCAAAATTGAAGATACATGGTCATCAAGAACAAACACAAACAGAGAGATATACTTGATCAAAACAGCTACAGTTGTCTGTACACAAATGTGGTGTTGCAAATTTTACCTAGGCCAAACTCATGAATACAGCTAGAATGTAACATTATCATGGATAAGATTCAGGGAGGCAAACAGGGCTAAAAAGCAGAACAAGAAGCATACTTTTGGGTTGACAAAAATTAATTTTCCACCTCCCGACTTTGCCTGAACCTTGCTGGGATGCAGTCCTAGCTGGTGAATAAATTTGAACCTGACGTAGTTGTGATGTCAAATAAAAAGCAATTCTAGATGGGTTGATTTTCATACTTGCTCTCTGAATATGGAGGAACAGTAGCAGCAAGAATGAAAAGGGGGGTAACAGTAGCAGCAAGAATCCGTACTTGCTCTCTGAATATGGTAGAGGAAAACATGGATGTGCTGTGACATTCTTCAATTTTGTACCACTACCAATCTAGTCGCCAAGATTCGTCGAAGTGCCTAAAAATTCAAGAAATGCTAAGAAATCTTCTCCCAATCCATTCCTGGCCGAATGGGATGCGCTCACATCTGCAGCCCACCAATGCACCCTTTTCTCTCATCCAATTGCCGCATGAACAAGCACCAAAATTCCGTTAGCGCACTACACCGCAGCGGGTCGCGGCCCAGCCCCAAACCAAGAACAGCTGCAGGGCGCGAGGAACGGACGCGAAGGCTATGGGCCACGGAGCAGTATCAGCCAGCCATGGTGCGATGAGGCACAACAGTGGGCAACTGACGCGGACCACGGGGCAAAGATCAATGGAGCACAAACTACAGGGGCAGCAGCAAAACAACGGGAAAAAAACAGTGGGGAAACGGTACCTGTGGTGCACGCAGGAATGAGCTCTCCGTCCTTTGCTTGTGAGGTTGACCTCACTGACGTCGTTGAGCAGCTGTACGGCGTGCTTTGTGAACTCAGGCACCGCATGACACTAACTCTAGATGCTGCACGTCACAGCCGAGGGGAGAGGGTCGTAGGCCTTCTCGGCGGTCCTTGTACTGGGTCGCTCCTTCTACTGAGCCGCGCTCCTCCTCCTCCTAGGCGCTCCATCCTCGGAGCGGTGAACGATGGCGTCGCGGGACGTGGTTGGGCAAGGCACGGGACAGGACACAGCGGCAGCAACGGCGGAGCGGGCGGGCACTGGGACCAGGCAGAGTGCGTGGGGCGCAGGGGAGGGCAGGCTGCGTGGGAGGATGCAGGAGGAGATCGGCCAGGTTGGGCGGAGACTGGCGGAGTGCGAGGAAGCTCAGGTTTGCGGCGCAAAATTAGGCCGGGCGAAGGCGGCACGATGACGAAGCGCAGGGGTCCTTGCGGCGTCGAGGCACCGGAGTGGAGAGCAGTCACCCTTGCGGCGGCGAAGCGGCAAAGTGGAGCGCCAGCTTTGGGAGGAGAATAGATTGGGGTGGGGTCGTGCTGAGCGGGGTGTAGTCGCGGGGTCGAGCACCTGGCCCACAGGTCGGCGTAAATAGGAGTTAGGGAGGTGGCTGGCGCAGCTGCTTCACCACGCGGAGTGAACGGGTCTTGTTTCCCCTTTTTAGGAGTAGAGATAGGCATGCTGGCTGTTTCGATAGTTTGTTCTGGATACCCATCACGTTTGGAATGGCTGTTGAGTAGTTCTCCTGCTGCTCTTGTTCTACGACGCTTCCAAATGCGTTTTTCTTTTCGCGAGGATTCCAAATGTTGTACATGCGTGTAACGCTGTACGTATTGCTGAATGTATACTGATGCACAGAGAATCCTCCCCAGCCCTGACCTAACTGTCGGTCTCGCTTCCCAAGAAATAACTTTGACTAATTTTATATCAAAAAATATTAATAACTTTGACTAATTTTATATCGAAAAATATTAATATATATGATACATAATTAATATAATTAGATAGATCGTTGAATCTATTTTCATAATAAATTTATTTGAAGATAAAAATGTTGCACATATTTTCTACAAATCTAGTCAAAACTATTGGAACGTGATCGGTTCGACTAACCCCGAGATTAATTAAGTGTTAAGTTTTTGGTCCACCTGTCATTTATTTCCAACTAAATAAGATCTCCCGTGATCGGCGGCAACCCTTAGATCTTCTAGGGTTAAGGAGCTTGAGGGTTTAGGAAGGCCGTCTCCCACGTCCATGTACTACACCAAGCTCTTCATCAACTGAGTGAGTTCTCACTCTCGATTGGTGAAGATCAGTACACCTACTTCATCTACATCAAGTCCATCACATCTCCAAAGGAAGAGATGGCATCTAACGTCTCCAAAGGAACAGATGACATCTACCGACTCTGGTTAGTCACTAAGATCTAATTTCCACATAAGTTTTAGTTAGTGATCAAGTTTAGGCTAAGATAAGATCCTGTTAGTCTAAGTTTTCATTCAACAATAGCTATCAAGAGCCTGCTTAAACCTAACGTGATCCTAAGCCAGAGTTTAATCTGTTTTTTTCCTGTCATGTTGATTAGATTAGATTAGTCTCGGCTAAAGTTTTATTAGATGCTATTGTTAGAAGAGTCAAGGGCCTATTGGGTCTTAGCCCGTTAGGGTTAATTAGTCGCTTGCTTAGGGGTCAAGTAAGACCTATTCTCTATATAAGGAGAGATGTATCAATCTAATCAAGCAAGAGAATCATAATTCTCAGCTTCCCTTAGGGAGCTAGGAGACCCCAAAGCCCTAGCCGCCTCCTCCCTCTACCTCTCTTCATGTGAACAGTACCCACGGTACTGTAGCGCCGCGGGTACTGTACCACCGCTGCCGCTCCCCTCGACTCTCCTCTCGATCCCAGTTAGAAGAGTCAAGGGCCTATTGGGCCTTAGCCCGTTAGGGTTAATTAGTCGCTTGCTTAGGGGTCAAGTAAGACCTATTCTCTATATAAGGAGAGATGTATCAATCTATTCAAGCAAGAGAATCATAATTCTCAGCTTCCCTTAGGGAGCTAGGAGACCCCAAAGCCCTAGCCAAGAGGAGAGAGTCGAAGGGAGCGGCAGTGGTGCTACAGTAAGCAAGAGAATCATAATTCTCAGCTTCCCTTAGGGAGCTAGGAGACCCCAAAGCCCTAGCCGAGAGGAGAGAGTCGAGGGGAGCGGCAGCGGTGCTACAGTACCCGCAGCGCTACAGTACCGTGGGTACTGTTCATATGAAGAGAGGTAGAGGGAGGAGGCGGCTAGGGCTTTGGGGTCTCCTATCTCCCTAAGGGAAGCTGAGAATTACGATTCTCTTGCTTGATTAGATTGATACATCTCTTCTTATATAGAGAATAGGTCTTACTTGACCTCTAAGCAAGCGACTAATTAACCCTAACGGGCTAAGGCCCTTGACTCTTCTAACAGTAGCAGTAGAAATTTAATGATCTGGCAGTTCCAAAGTGAGAATATGCACGAACTCTCTGAAAACGCATTATGCACAGCACTAACACATCGAACGGATCTTCAGAAAGAAATATATTGAGCTGAATTCGATATTATGCCCAAGCCCCTGTTGTACTAATGTTAAACAATTCTTTATCACACGGCTAGGAGAAAATATTATCACAAGGAGCTGAGGAACGCTCTATGTATTCCTTGATTGCATCTAAATGTACGTGAAATTCTAATACCATACCATGGTTGCTGAGAAGCATAAATACTTTATCAGTCTATAGAAAATATCTATTGCTCACAATCATTCAATGGTTAATGCAAAGCAATAGTACTACTGTTACTGTGTATTAAATTTCTGAGGTAATGAATTTTTTTTGCTAATTGTTGTGTTACCTATGTGGATATCTAACAGACTAATATATAATACATCACCATGATTTGCCCAACTTCTGCTTGGATAGGTTCAAACAAAAAACAAAATATGTTTGGAGTGTCAAACAGATAAATTACCTTCAAAGGTTTTAAAATGCCCAGGAACCAAAGGGCCAAAACCACAAGTTGTATCCTTGTCACAGGTCATGGAAATGACATCAAGAGTTCGACCATGGAAACACCCACATGAATAGACAAGCAAAGCCTACAAAGCAGCAAACATTTTGGCAAATGATTGAATTTCCTGCTTCTAAAGATTTGGAATTTACAATTAATATTGCGCAGACCAAACTTGCATTCTTGGCATACATATGGAGACCAAAGAAAGCACTGTCTACCACAAGCAGTGGCAAGCAAGTAAGCAATCTACGGATGTTTTGTTGGTCATGTGGGCTTGCATGTATAAGCCATGAATCCCAAACACATACAAGCATGTTAGCAGAGAAAGTCAGAACAGGTTTCAGAACTGCATATGCACAGCACCTAAGTGTGTATAGTGATGGAATAAAGAGAAGGTCATTCTCCATTCTGTTGTGATGTGAGTGGAAGTAGAACATCATAACAGACTCTCATATATCTGCTGGAATGATTGTTACTAGGAAATTTCCGGTAGCAAATAATCTGCTGGAAAGAGATTTGTGGATGGTTTGACTAAGACAGGATAACAAAAAAATGTAGTCTTTAACGAGTCATTCACATGAAAATTTTTAAGTGAAGCACTTAAAATTTCAATCACTTGCGATCCAATTCTGATAGGGTACACATCCATCTAGGCAAAATCTGGAGCAGCAGCTAGTAGAGAGTTGAGGAGCTTAAAACGCCTCCTACCTGTGCATGTTGCAATCGCTTCCCATTCTGCTCTAGCTCCAAATCCGACCAATCTGATGAGTCTTGACTGGTACAAACCCAGTAATCCAAAGCTCAGACTTCACTAAAGTTGAATTGTTGCTTAATTTAGAGCTATGTTTGTTCGACAAGTTTGTACCTTCCAATCACGAGCAAGCCCATGGGCTGTTTTCCCATATGCAATGGAGAAATTTAGCATCTTCTCTCAGCACCAAAAGCATCCTACATCACAAGAAAAGCATTAGACTCCATTTTGTTCCATATACACCAAGCATCTTCTCATGCTAATAATATTTCTTACATCACAAGAAAACAGATTGTATACAGATCCTTTTCAAGGGCAGGTTGGTTCTGCCAATGAGGAATTTACATCACAGGTTCAACAAATTATGGCATCACAGTACTACAAGATCTAAAGCAACCAGCTCACAACTTGAAACACTTGAATAAACATTTCTCATCTTTTGGTTATCATATTAAATACTGCAACAACTTGAACTACCTATTTTAGCAGAAACAAGAGAGGTTATTTTAATACTCAATATCAGTACCACATCTAAAGCCGAGGAATTGAAGGCACATAGATACAGAAGAAAGACCCAACAGATTGAAAAATCATGTTTGCAATGGGGGCGGGTACGGCTACCTGGACGACCGAGCGGCGGGGACAGCGACCTGGATGACCGCGCGACGGGGACGGCGGTGGCGGCTGGGACAGCCGAGCAAGCAAAGAGCCTCCCCAAACTAAACCGCGCCCGGATTAAGAACGGCAGCACCACGAGGAGAGCAGAGCGGATTGGTTTACTTGAGGGCGGAGCGGATCTGTGCGTAGGGGACGGCGGCCCGGACGACCGTGCGGCGGGGACGCAGGCTGCGGTGGCGAGGATCCACGGCGGCGAGCACGGAGGCGGCGGCGGGGCGAACGGCGGCTGCGACGGCCGTGGTGGCGAGGATGTTCACGGCGGCGGGGACGGCGGCCGCAGCGAGCTGGCGTCAGTGTTGGAGATCTGGAGAGGAGTGCGCTCGAGGCCCCGACGAGCGGCGTGCGCATTCATCACGAGGTAAGTGGCGGCTGCGGCTGGGTGCGCGTGTGTTTGTGCCCTTGGATCGTAGATAGGGTTTGGGGGTCAGAGTCTGACAGGTGGGTCACAAACTCATAAGTGGGTTGGGCCGATGGCACCAAATAGAAATCAAAGCTATAGCCACCGATGGTTGGACCCAAACCGATCCTCTGACGATGAATCTAAATATATGTAGCGACCCATAGAGTCGATACAATCAGATATAGTGATTGATGATCGGTTAGAAATTTATAGCGACCGATCATTTGTTGTTATTATTTCTCTATAGCGATCGTTGTCTGACGCTAATTTTTGGCTGTGGTATAGTGATAGTGGATACCCATCACTCTTGGATAGTTGGGCAGCTGCTCAGTAGTTTCCTGCTGCTGCACGGCCCTTCCAAATACTGCGCTCCCTCCATCCACGAAAGAATGTAATTCTCATTTTTCGAAAAGTCAAACAGCTTGAACTTTAATTAAATTTATATAAAAATTATTAATTTTTATGTTATAAAATAAGTATCATTAGATTAGTTATAGAATATATTTTTATAATAAAATTATTTAGAGACATTAATGCTTATATTATTTACTATAAAGTTGGTCAAACACGAAATAGCTTGACCGGCGCGGTTTGTGTAAGGTCCAAATAGGCTAGAGGGGGGGTGAATAGCCTAATAAAAACTTCTACACAAATTACTTAACCACAAGTTAGTACGAAAGGTGGCGAAGCACAAAGCACTAGCTCTAACTAATTAAGCAAGCCACCTACACAATTCTAGTACAAGGCTATCCACTAAACACAACAACAACAACAAGCTAGAAACGAGAAGTAATACGAGAGAAGAGCTTCGAGTGATTATACCGCCGTGTAGAGATGAGAAGTACCAATCAATGAAACACACAAGAGAAATCCTCGGGAAGAGAATGACACAAGAATTTATCCCGAGGTTCACTTGCTTCCCGGCAAGCTACTCCTCGTTATGGCGATGCATCCACTTGTCGGTTCGCGAGCTAATCAACTATCAAGAGTTGAGCCCTCGGCGGGCGCCGCACAACCGCACACAAGATGGGGATCCTCCAAGCCACGAGCTCCACTAGAGTATCCAATTTGCGAACTCCCGCGGGGAAGGATCAAGAACCCCTTACAACACTTGGTGAAGGCTCCAACAATCTCCAATTGCGAGCTCAATCACCTCCGCTGCTCCAAGCCGTCTACCGTGTCGGGAAACACGGAAGAGTAACAAGAAATCCGCAGCAACTCGAAGATCAAGTGCCTCTAGAATGCAACTCTCAAGCAATGCACTTGAATCTCACTCAATCTCACTCAAGATGTGCAATCAATCAAAGAGATGAGTGGAGGGGTTGTTCTCTAGCTCAAAGTATGTCTCTAGGTCTCAAAATGTGCAAGAGTTACCCTCAAAACCCGTCCACCATCTATTTATAACGAAGGGGTACGCAACTAGCCGTTAGAAACGACACAGCAGAAATCGCGCTGCACCGGACGCGCCGGTCAGGGTGACCGGACGCGTCCGGTCACTACGCGACAGACGAGAATAGTGCCGTTCGAACTAGCCGTTACCGTTGACCGGACGCGCTCGACCGAGCGACCGGACGCGCTGGTCAGGACCGGACGCGCCGGTCCCGTGACCCACCGGACGCGCCGGTCAACACCGAGCCGCGCACCGCGAAACAACCACCGGACGCGCTGAAGAACGGACCGGACGCCACAGTGCCCGCGTCCGGTGCGACTCCAGTAAGCACCCTGAAAGACCGGACGCGTCCGGTGACCTATGACCGGACGCGCACCGCGTCCGGTGGTCCTCGTGAACCGCAGTTTGCCGGACCGGACGCGCCGGTCGTACAGTGACCGCGTCCGGTGCCGAGTCCGGTGCAGCGTCCGGTGCACGCAGTGACCTCCGTTCGCCTCCGTTTCTTTTCCGACTTTCGGCGCAATAGAAAATAGACGTTTCACTTCTCCAAAAAGCGCCGAATCCCGCCTCGCAAGCTCGGCGGGAGGGAGAGAGGAACCCAAACCCCTCTCTACCACTTAAACTCCACCGCCTTCGCAAAAGTGCCAACACCAACAAGTGATCACCACCTTGTGCTCGTGTGTTAGCATTTTCACAAACGTTTTCCAAGGCGTTATGTTAGCTCTTTACTAGATCCTAAATGCATATGCTCAAGACATTGATCTAGTGGCACTTGATTCCCGAGCTAACCGTGATTGCCCCTCTTGATAGTCGGCTATGTATCCTAAACCCGGTCAATCTCTTCTCTACCCATCTTTGACCGGTAAAAGGAAAACCCTATGGTTATACCTTTGCCTTGCGCTCTTAGATCCTTCTCTTCCACTTGATCATCAAGTCCACCACTTTAAGTGCATCTCCACCATGATCTACATTTCATGTATATGCACCATCTCCTTGTGACCTTGTGGCTACCTCTCCTTGCCACGTCCACCTTCATCACATGTGTTGCTTATGCCTAGCTTAATCACACTTGATACAATAGCATTAGCAACTTGGTGTCATTAATTACCAAAACCAAACTTGGGCTTTCAATCTCCCCCTTTTTGGTAATTGATGACAACCATCACAAAGATATGAAATGAATTTAATTTTCAATTTCGATAGTATTAGCTCCCCCTACATATGTGCTTCCATGAGTTTGGTTCAATTTTGCACATATGTATGGATTTGAGATTTGGGAGAGTTACTACTATCAAATTGATGCTAAGGTATATAGAATGGACCTTTGAAGCGTGATACCAATCGGAGTTGCCTTTATATACCATCCTTAGCATCGATGTAGCTAGACACCACTTGTAATACCTCACTTGTAAAGATCACAAACACTAAAATACCCCGTGAGATCAACATTATAAGCAAAGGTGTCTAGATACCACTTAAAAAGCTACTCTTAACAAATCATCATTCAAGTTCTAATTCTAGCAATCACCAAACAAACATAAATAAGAATTTAAGCTTTGCAATGCAACAATTCATCATGTTAATGCGCATACAAATGCAACAAATAGTTCATGAGCTTGCTCCCCCTACTTGTGTGCTCAAATTTAATTGATTTCTTTTCAAAGTCTTATCTTATGCTTTCTCTCCCCCTTAGTAACTTTTTCTTTTTGTGACTTTTCTCTCCCCTCTTATTATATCTTTCTCCCCCTTTGTGACTTTTCTATCTTTGTGACTATTCTCTCCCCCTTTGTCAACAATCACCAAAAAGGTGCCAATTTTAGTGAGAGTTAAGTCAATCAATTATGAGGGAGTCCAAATTATGGTTCAATCTAGATCACTTGCCTAGAATATGTAATTCGGTTTGATCCAAGGACAAGCTTCTTCACACCTCATAAAGTATAAGGGTTATCTTGACCATGTTGAATTACACATCATGAGCTCATTTTCTAGATTCAACACTAGGTTTGCAAGCCCACAAACATGTCATATGCTACCACTAGATCAATCAAACATAGAAGCAATAGTGGTACCATATATACATTAAAATCATTTGATTTTCATGAATGAGCCTATTTATCATGCAAATATGTCTATATGTTCTAAACATGTCCTTAGCAAAGTATGAATGATATGCCAAACAACTTTACCTTGCTATGTCGGAGGAGAGGCATGTCATTTAATGTGGGGTTGCACTCATCTCAAGTTGGAGAAGTCAAGTATGTTCAATTCATTCTTCAACTTATAAAATCTCTTCTCATCAAGTGGCTTTGTAAAGATATCGGCTAGTTGATCTTCGGTGCCAATGCTTTCAATGCTAATATCACCCTTTTGTTGATGGTCTCTTATGAAATGATGCCTAATATCAATGTGCTTGGTTCTTGAATGTTGAACCGGATTTTGTGTCATCTTGATAGCACTCTCATTATCACAAAACAAGGGCACATTCTTGAACTTGATTCCAAAGTCATTCAAGGTGGCCTTCATCCAAAGCAATTGTGCACAACAACTACCGGCACTAATGTATTCGGCCTCGGCGGTAGATAGTGCAACACTATTTTGTTTCTTTGATGACCATGAAACAAGAGACCTTCCAAGCAATTGACAAGTGCCACTTGTGCTCATTCTATCAATCTTGCATCCACCATAGTCGGAGTCCGAATATCCAATCAACTCAAAATTAGACCCCTTTGGAAACCATAATCCAACATCATGAGTGCCCTTAAGATATCTCAATATCCTCTTGGTTGCTTTCAAGTGACTTTCTCTAGGTGAAGCTTGATATCTTGCACACTTGCACACACTAAACATCACATCCGGCCTAGAAGCGGTGACATAGAGCAAACTTCCAATCATAGACCGGTATTGCTTTTGATCTACCATGTTGCCACTTCCATCAATACCCAATTGATCATTTGTGCCCATTGGTGTACTCATTGGCTTAGCATCTTGCAATCCAAACTTCTTGATCATGTCCTTGATGTACTTCCCTTGACTTACAAAAGTGCCATTCTTCATTTGCTTGATTTGAAGTCCAAGAAAGTAACTAAGCTCTCCAATCATAGACATCTCAAACTCATTAGCCATCATATTTCCAAACTCTTCACAAAAGTCTTGATTGGTTGATCCAAAGATAATGTCATCCACATAGATTTGCAATACAAACAAGTCATTTCCAAGCTTCTTGGTGAAGAGAGTGGTGTCAACCTTTCCCATCTTGAACCCTTTAGAGAGAAGAAAATCCCTCAATCTCTCATACCATGCTCTAGGTGCTTGCTTCAAACCATACAATGCCTTCTTGAGCTTGTAAACATGGTTGGGCTTCTTGTCATCTTCAAAACCGGGAGGTTGCTCAACATAAACTTCTTCATTGATGTAACCATTAAGAAATGCACTCTTGACATCCATTTGATAGAGCTTGATGTTGTGTGCACAAGCATATGCTAATAAGATTCTAATAGCTTCCAATCTTGCAACCGGTGCATATGTTTCTCCAAAGTCAAGACCCTCAACTTGAGTGTATCCTTGTGCTACTAATCTTGCTTTGTTCCTCACAACCATGCCATCTTGATCTTGCTTATTTTTAAAGACCCACTTGGTGCCAATTACATTGTAGTTCTTTGGTCTTTCCACAAGTTCCCAAACTTGATTTCTAGCAAAGTTGTTTAGTTCTTCATGCATGGCATTTACCCAATCGGAATCCTTCAAGGCATCTTCTATCTTCTTAGGTTCTTCAAGTGACACAAATGAGTAGTGCTCACAAAAGGATGCTAATCTTGATCTAGTTTGAACACCACTTTGAATTCCACCAATGATTTGATCCAATGGATGATCTCTTGCAATACTAGTAGGTTGGAGTATTGGGAGTTGATTGCTTCCACTAGCTTGACCTTGATCTTGCACTTCATCATGAGAACCACTAGAGCTTGCTTGATTTGTATCAATTTGCACACTTTGGTTGATCACATGAGTATCATCATCATCATCAACTTGCCTCGGCCTTATGTCACCAATGTCCATATTCTTCATTGCATTTGACAATTGATATCCTCTCACATCATCAAGGTTTTGAGCTTCATTTTGAGACCCTTGGGTTTCATCAAACTCAACATCATGAACTTCTTCCAAGGTGCCATTTGTGAGATTCCAAACTCTATATGCTTTGCTTGTGGTAGAATAACCAAGTAAGAACCCTTCATCACATTTCTTTTCAAACTTACTCAATCTAGTGCCTTTCTTGAGAATATAGCATTTGCAACCAAACACTCTAAAGTATGCAATGTTGGGCTTTCTTCCATTCAATAGCTCATATGGTGTCTTTCCAAGCTTTCCATGGCAATAGAGACGGTTGCTACAATAGCAAGCCGTGTTGATAGCTTCACTCCAAAATGAATGACTCACATTGTATTCACTAAGCATTGATCTAGCCATGTCAATCAAAGTTCTATTCTTTCTTTCAACTACACCATTTGATTGAGGAGTGTATGTTGGTGAGAATTGATGTCCAATACCAAGATCATCACATAAATCTTCAATTCTTGTGTTCTTGAACTCACTACCATTGTCACTTCTAATCTTCTTGATGGTAGTCTCAAACTCATTTTGCACTTTCTTGACAAATGATTTGAATAGATCATGTACATCACTCTTGTCATAAAGAAAGAACACCCAAGTGTATCTAGTGTAGTCATCAACAATCACAAAACCATACTTGTTGCCACCAATACTAGTGTATGTTGTTGGCCCAAACAAGTCCATGTGCAATAGCTCAAATGCCTTTGATGTACTCATTTCACTCTTACTAGGATGTTTATTTCCAACTTGTTTGCCGGCTTGACAAGCACTACAAGGTTTGTCCTTCTCAAAGGTGACATCTTTCAAACCTCTAACTAAGTCATGCCTCAAAAGTTTGTTCAATTGTTTCATTCCAACATGACCAAGCCTTCTATGCCATAACCAACCCATACTAGATTTGCTAAGCAAGCATGATGTCAATCGTGTCTCACTATCATTGAAGTCAACCAAGTATAAGCTGCCATGTCTAAACCCTTTGAATATCAAATTTGATCCATCAACACTTATGACTTCAATATCATCACTACCAAAAATGCACTTGAAGCCAAGATCACAAAGTTGTGCCACTGACAAAAGATTGAAATCCAAGCTCTCAACTAGCAACACATTAGATATGCTCATGTCATTTGAGATAGCAATTTTACCAAGCCCCTTGACCTTGCCTTTCTTGTTGTTGCCGAAAGTGATAGCATCAAAACCACCATTTTGACTTGTATCAATTGATTTGAACATACAAGAATCCCCGGTCATATGTTGAGTGCACCCACTATCAAGCACCCAATGCCTTCCTCCGGCTTTGTAATTGACCTACAAGATAAGATCAATTCTTTTTAGGTACCCAAACTTGTTTGGGTCCTCCAAGGTTAGTGACCAAGCTCTTTGGTACCCAAATGGCTTTCTTCTTTGAGCCCATCCATGGTGCACCAATGAACTTAGCATGAACACCATTTGTACCCTTGGTAAGTATATAGAAAGAATCAAACTTAATTGAGGATACATTAGCATTAGATTTCTTGTTCATGCAATGTTGCTCTATGTGACCAACTTGCTTGCAACTTTTGCAATAGCTACCTTTGTTCTTCACAAAACGAGTCTTGTGAGGAGCAAAAGCGGCTTTGCCTTTCTTGGGGTTATAGCCCAATCCCTCTTTATAGAGAGAAGCTCTTTGGCTACCCAAGCACATAAGCAAGCGGTCCTCACCACCATAAGCCTTGGCCAAGGTGTGATTGAGCTCTTTTACCTCCTTCTTGAGATTTTCATTCTCAACTATAAGTGTGGGATCACAAGTGAAACCATCACTACTAGATGAGGATGATGTAGATGAGCTACATGAAGGGTTAGTGGGAGCAACAACAATAGGCTTATGACAAGATTCATCAATTATATCACAAGATATGCCTATGTTGCAAGTTTTAGCTTTCTCAACATTAGTTGGCATGTTTTCACATTTTTCAACTAGAGAGGAATGAGCTTCTTCAAGCTTAGTGTGAGACTTTTGAAGTTTCTTATGGTCTACCTTTAGACTCTCATAAGATGCTCTAAGCTCATCAAGTTCTTGCATAAGGTTTTTCTTTTCCTTAAGCAAGCCCTTGCACTCCTTTCTAGATTCTTTATAATGTTGAGTGCAATCTTCTAGCATAGTGATTAGTTCATCTTTAGTGAATTCTTCTTCATCACTATCACTACCACTAGCATTATCATGATCACTCTCATCATCGGATGATACCTTAGCGGCCTTAGCCATGAAGCACGATGGAGTGTCGAAGAGGGAGACCTTCTCTTGGATGGCAATGCTAGCATGTCCCTTCTTCTTGCTCTTGTAGTCATCCTCATCATCACTTGAGGAATCATCACTATCCCATGTAGCAACATGAGAATCATTCTTCTTTTTGTGAGAGCTCTCCTTCTTTTCTTACTTCTTCTTTTGCTTCTTTCTTTCCTTCTTGATAGCATCTTCATCATCACTATCATAAGGACACTTTGCAATAAGATGATCTTTGCTATGGCATCTAAAGCATCTCATGGTATGCTCATTCTTCTTAGATGTGTTCTTCCTCCTTCTTGCACGATAGCCCTTCTTCTTCATGAATTTGCCAAATTGCTTGACAAAGAGAGCCATCTTCTCATCAATGTCATCACTATCACAAGAGCTTGAGTCTTCTTCACTTGATGATTCAATCTTGGATTTGCCCTTGGATGTGGTGGCTTTGAATGCCACACTCTTCTTCTTTTCATCATCTTTCTTCTCATTCTCCTTCTTCTTCTTCTTGACCAACTCATCCTTCTCATCATCTTCTCTATATGAATCATCGGTCATCACTTCTTGAAATATTTGTTGAGGAGTTGAATCCTTTAATGTTGTCCTCACTAGCACGGTGATCAATGTATCAAACCTCTTGGGCAAGCTTCTTAAGAACTTCATAGAGAATTGGTTGTCCTTGACTTCCTCACCAAGTGCCTTGAGCTCATTGACAATGACTTGCAATCTATGAAACATCTCCGGTACACTCTCATCATCTTGCATCTTAAAGCTTGAAAATTTTTCTTGCAAGATATATGCTTTAGCGGTCTTTGTGCCTTCGGTGCCCTCAAATGTTTCTTCTAGCTTGGCCCAAGCATCATGAGCGATCTCAATGTTCTTCACTTGCTCAAAGGTCTTGTCATCTAGTGCCTCATGAAGAGCACTAATGGCAATGTCATTGCATTGGAGCTTCTTCTCTTCTACCGGTGTAGGTGCTTCCGGATTAGCAACCTCAAATTTTGTTTCGGTGACCTTCCACACTTCTCTATTGATTGACTTGAGGTGTGCGGTCATCTTAACCTTCCAATATGCATAATTTGTGCCATCAAAGTGAGGTGCCTTCTTGGTGTTGTTGATGTGCAAACTTAATTGAGCCATTTCTTTTTCACCGTAGGTTGTTAAGCCTCAAATAAACGGTGCCTCGGCTCCGATACCACTTGTAAGGTCCAAATAGGCTAGAGGGGGGGTGAATAGCCTAATAAAAACTTCTACACAAATTACTTAACCACAAGTTAGTACGAAAGGTGGCGAAGCACAAAGCACTAGCTCTAACTAATTAAGCAAGCCACCTACACAATTCTAGTACAAGGCTATCCACTAAACACAACAACAACAACAAGCTAGAAACGAGAAGTAATACGAGAGAAGAGCTTCGAGTGATTATACCGCCGTGTAGAGATGAGAAGTACCAATCAATGAAACACACAAGAGAAATCCTCGGGAAGAGAATGACACAAGAATTTATCCCGAGGTTCACTTGCTTCCCGGCAAGCTACTCCTCGTTGTGGCGATGCACCCACTTGTCGGTTCGCGAGCTAATCAACTATCAAGAGTTGAGCCCTCGGCGGGCGCCGCACAACCGCACACAAGATGGGGATCCTCCAAGCCACGAGCTCCACTAGAGTATCCAATTTGCGAACTCCCGCGGGGAAGGATCAAGAACCCCTTACAACACTTGGTGAAGGCTCCAACAATCTCCAATTGCGAGCTCAATCACCTCCGCTGCTCCAAGCCGTCTACCGTGTCGGGAAACACGGAAGAGTAACAAGAAATCCGCAGCAACTCGAAGATCAAGTGCCTCTAGAATGCAACTCTCAAGCAATGCACTTGAATCTCACTCAATCTCACTCAAGATGTGCAATCAATCAAAGAGATGAGTGGAGGGGTTGTTCTCTAGCTCAAAGTATGTCTCTAGGTCTCAAAATGTGCAAGAGTTACCCTCAAAACCCGTCCACCATCTATTTATAACGAAGGGGTACGCAACTAGCCGTTAGAAACGACACAGCAGAAATCGCGCTGCACCGGACGCGCCGGTCAGGGTGACCGGACGTGTCCGGTCACTACGCGACAGACGAGAATAGTGCCGTTCGAACTAGCCGTTACCGTTGACCGGACGCGCTCGACCGAGCGACCGGACGCGCTGGTCAGGACCGGACGCGCCGGTCCCATGACCCACCGGACGCGCCGGTCAACACCGAGCCGCGCACCGCGAAACAACCACCGGACGCGCTGAAGAACGGACCGGACGCCACAGTGCCCGCGTCCGGTGCGACTCCAGTAAGCACCCTGGAAGACCGGACGCGTCCGGTGACCTATGACCGGACGCGCACCGCGTCCGGTGGTCCTCGTGAACCGCAGTTTGCCGGACCGGACGCGCCGGTCGTACAGTGACCGCGTCCGGTGCCGAGTCCGGTGCAGCGTCCGGTGCACGCAGTGACCTCCGTTCGCCTCCGTTTCTTTTCCGACTTTCGGCGCAATAGAAAATAGGCGTTTCACTTCTCCAAAAAGCGCTGAATCCCGCCTCGCAAGCTCGGTGGGAGGGAGAGAGGAACCCAAACCCCTCTCTACCACTTAAACTCCACCGCCTTCGCAAAAGTGCCAACACCAACAAGTGATCACCACCTTGTGCTCGTGTGTTAGCATTTTCACAAACGTTTTCCAATGCGTTATGTTAGCTCTTTACTAGATCCTAAATGCATATGCTCAAGACATTGATCTAGTGGCACTTGATTCCCGAGCTAACCGTGATTGCCCCTCTTGATAGTCGGCTATGTATCCTAAACCCGGTCAATCTCTTCTCTACCCATCTTTGACCGGTAAAAGAAAAACCCTATGGTTATACCTTTGCCTTGCGCTCTTAGATCCTTCTCTTCCACTTGATCATCAAGTCCACCACTTTAAGTGCATCTCCACCATGATCTACATTTCATGTATATGCACCATCTCCTTGTGACCTTGTGGCTACCTCTCCTTGCCACGTCCACCTTCATCACATGTGTTGCTTATGCCTAGCTTAATCACACTTGATACAATAGCATTAGCAACTTGGTGTCATTAATTACCAAAACCAAACTTGGGCTTTCAGTTTGCACAATTGTATTCTTTTGTGGGCAGAGATAGTATATTTTTATTTCTCGTGAGGATTCCAAATGCTGCACATGCTTGTACCGTTGTACGTATTGCAGAGTGTGTACTAATGCGTAGAGGATTCTCCCTAGCCCTGGGAGTAGGAACTAGAAAATGAATTCAGTATCGGAGTTGCTAGTGCTCAAATCTGGACGCTTAGCGTCGGACGGTGCAAATTCCTACTGAAACGTTAATATACGAATAAAAAAATCCTCTATCTCACCATGCTTATGTACACACTCGCTCGTTCCAACTCCTGACCCACCCCATCCACACACCCCTGCCCCCATCCTCATCCATTCGCCCCGCCTCCGCAGGTGCACCCCCGCCCCGTCGTACCCCCGACCACCGGGCCCAGCGCGCCGTGCACCACGTCTGTCGGCCGTCGGCTCGTCGCGCCCCGTTCCCTAGCGCCTCCTGATTCTACGAACAATATAAAACACGTGCAACATGAAACACTTAAATGCAACATACGTCTGGAACAGATGAAACATCTGGAGCATACAATCACAACATATGTGTGAAAACATATACAATATCCAGATAGAACACTTGTAACTTGCAACATGGAAACACTTACTGCAACAGAAGACTAAAACAAATGAAATATTTTGGAACATACTATTGCAACATATGTGTGAAAACATATGCAACATTCAGATAAAAACGATTGCAATATGCCTCTAGAAACAAATGAAACATTTTGAACAAACGCTTGCAACATGCCTCTGAAACACTTGCAACATGTGCAACATCCATATAAAACAATTATATCTGAAACGCCTAAAACACTTGAACATACATGTGCAACATAGGGGAGGGGAAGGCTGGACCGGTCGATTTCGGTCGTCGAAGTCGGAGACGGCGGTGATCAACTGCGCGAGCAACACCACCACCGACGCCACCAGTACCGGGCTTGGCTCGGTGGCGACGGTGGGGGATGAGGGACGAGGAGCGCCATGGCCACTGTGGAGGGGAGCTCGGTTGTCGGGATGAGAGAGGGCGTTGCCAGGGGTGGGGAGGGCACCGCGCCGGGGGTGGGGGGAGCCACCCAATCCCCTACAACACCGCCGCACCACCTCCATGGATCTCGCTCATGCTCCATGGATCTCACGGGGTGGGGGAGAGGGCCACCGGATCTACGAAATTAGGGGCTCCTGGTGGGTGAGGACGCCGGTGTGGGGGTGGGGTGCCGCCGGGGTGGGAGAGGAGGACGCTCGGGTGGAGAAGGGCGTGCACCGGGGTGGGCAAGCGAGAGAGAGAGCGGAGCAGCCGGGAAGCAAACGAGAGAGGAGCTCGTTGGGCAGGCGGAGGCCAGGCAGCCAGGAGTTGACTTTGCTTTTTTATTTAGACTTTGTTTGGCTACACACAAATCCACCCCAATCCACGTGGTTTGGGAGGGATTGAGGTGGAATTTAGTTTAAGTTCTACCTCAATCCCTCCCAAACCATATGGATTGGGGTGGATTCGTGTGCAACCAAACAAGCCCTTAGGCGATAGGGGCGTGTGGTCAGTGGCGAAGCTAAAGTAAATTAGAAGTGCGCTTACCTCGTAGATTCGTGAAATTGATCTACAACCAAATTTAATTCTATTCGCTGGTATTCAGATTTTCGTGGGTGCACTGGCACCCACAACAGAGTAACTGCTTCGCCACTGCGTGCGGCAGAGTCGTGGTGCATGTCACGCCACACGTCCAGCGGGCCTGTAGCATTACCTATTCAGTATCGTCGTGAGCTCATCAGTTCGTCGATGGTCATGCCTCGAAATTGCAGTCCAATCAGAGCGGCGCCGTCTCTAGTCGAGACCCTCCGCCGCCGAAAGGTCGTGCTGCTGCAACGTCGCCGTGGATGCGTCCGACTGAACCTGCGGAAACAACGCGCAGGTCGCAGTCCGACGGGTACCTGGGACGATTACGCAAATGTTTTGGAGGCTTTTACTTGTGTGCCATTAAGAAAGTTTGCAATTACACATAAGCCATTAAAAAAGTTGAGCTCCCACAAGCGCCATCGTGCTGAACTTCTTTGCTCTCCAAGCCATTCCGTCCGCTTTTCTATCTAACGGTGTCAAACAGATAGGTAAAATGACCATTTTACCCTACAGTGGGGTCCATTTGTCGGCCACCCAAATTCTCTCTTTCTCTTCTTTTTCCTATACACACAAAGGGCCGAGGGAGCTCAGCCGGGCTCTCCGCCCTCGTTGCCATCCCGAGTGCTCGAGGTGGTGCGGCTGTAGGCTCGAATGCCAGCTGGTGCGCCTGGCCTTGAGCAGCGCCTGCATGAGAAGGCATCGCGCTGTTGACCCTGACGACATCGCGCCGCTGCCAACGCCGTTGCTGAAGCAAATGTTCACTGGCACCGGCAGCGTGCCTCGCCATGGCCATGCTGCAGCCGGTGGACATGGCCGTCAAGGCCAACGAGATCCTGGCACGGTTCCGGCCCATCGCGCCCAAGCCCACATTGGCGGCCGCAGCCGCGGCGGCGTCGCTCGTGGTGCAGGCCGCGTCCGAGGGCGTCGTGGCCGCGAACCCGCCGACGAGTGCGGGTGCCGAGCACCTCGCGAAGGTGGCGGCGGAGGGGAGGGACGTCCCCGTGGAGCGCGACCTGCCGCGGAAGCTGCTGGAGCCCAAGGTCATCTCGCCCGGCATCCTCGGCATGTCCCAGCTGCTTGATGTGGGCCATCCATGGGATCGTGTACAAGTTCGCATATCAGAGTTCGCATAGCAAAAAGGGCATCAGGCAAGAAACATTATTGGTTAACTCATGCGAACATGAACACGAAGCACGGAGCTGCACGTCATGGCGGCCATCTTGCCCCGGAACACGGCGTCGCTGATGCTGTGCAGCAATAGGAACCCCCATGCGTACATGCAGGAGCTGCGCGGCACCCGCACGTGTCGACGCGCGCGGCCAGTGCCCGGAGCCTGGCGAGCTCGCCCGCGCACCGCGGACGCAGCCTCCCCCCGTGCCCCGGCCTCCTCTACTGCGGCGAGCATGCTGCCGACGAACAGTTCCCAATTAGGCCGTTCGTGTGCTTCCATATTTTTACCAGAGCCACGGGCCATGGACCATGGTACAGCGTGGAGACTGGGCGCGCGATCGTCTCCCGCTGTCGTCCCCATGGCCGGAGCAGAGCTCGTCCGTGCCGCTTGGGGTGGCTGGGGTGGAGAGGGCGCCGGCTGCGGCGTGCAGATGGCGAGCGCCGAGCGCGCCGATGCTGTGCGTGAGGTAGGCGATGGGGTGGTGGGTGATGGGGTCGATCCCGCGCTGCCTCAGCTTCTTGCACAGTTGCTGGCGCGGGCGCAGGCGAGCTCCGCCCAGCCGCCGCAGGTGCGTGCGCGGGGGGCAGCTCCGCCCCGTCCACCGCGCGGGCGCAAGCGAGCTACCCTTGTCGACCGCGCAGGCGCAAGCGAGCTCCGCCCCGTCCACCGCGAGCACGCGCAGGGGGAGCTCCGCCCCCAACCGCCACGGGTGCGCGTGGAGGGCAGCTCCGCCCCGGCCACCGCGGGTGCACGTGCGGGGGAGCTCTGCCGGCAGTCATGAGCGCGAGAGCAGGCGAGCGAGCTCCGCCCCGGCGTCGGCGTGGCGTGAGGCAGGCGCGCGGCGGCGAGAAGGTGGAGCCGGCTCGCTGTCACCTTGGCCCCACTTGACAGAGAGAGAAAGAAGCAAGAGGATAGGACTAGAGAAGGGTATTTTGGACTTTTACTCTGACCAGGCCCACATGTAAGGGCTGCAAACAGTGAAAAACAAACAGAACACAGACGGAATGGCTTGGAGAGCAAAGAAGTTCAGCACGATGACACTCGTGGGAGCTCAACTTTTTTAATGGCTCATGCGTAATTACAAACTTTCTTAATGGCACACAGGTAAAAGCCTGAATGTTTCGGGCCTCACCTCCTGTGGCTCTAGGCTGTGGCCTCCGCCGACAGGCTCATAGAGTCATATGCCTTCCGAGGAAGTTTGCGGCCTGGTTTTCGCTTCACCTTCACTCATGGCGGGGAGCTTCTCGTCCGCGCTGCTGCTCCTGCTCAACATGGCGGGAGCGTTGCTCGCCCCGCCGGCTCTTCCTCCCGGCCCGGCATCCGTGGGCGCCAGCGCCAGCGCCACCGCCGACGACGACGGGGACGTCGACTTCTTCTTCTTCCCGTTCCTGGTCCTCTACAAGAGCGGCCGCGTGCAGCGCTTCATGGGCACGGACACCGTGCCGGCCTCCACGGACCCGGCCACCGGCGTCGCCTCCAGGGACGTCGTCGTCGACGCCGCCGCGGGCCTCGCCGTGCGCCTCTACCTGCCTCCAAGCCTCGCCACCAACCGCACGGGCACGGACGACGACGACAGCGGTGGAAGGCTGCCGCTCCTCGTGTTCTACCACGGCGGCGCGTTCGTCACGGAGTCCGCCTTCTCGCCGACGTACCACCGGTACCTGAACGCGCTGGTGTCCAGGGCGCGGGTGCTCGCCGTGTCCGTCGAGTACCACCTCGCGCCCGAGCACCGCCTCCCGACGGCGTACGACGACGCGTGGGCGGCGCTCCGGTGGGCGCTCGCCAACGCGCGGGCCGCCGGATCGGACCCCTGGCTGTCGCGCCACGCCGACCCGGCGCGGCTGTTCCTGGCCGGCGACAGCGCCGGCGGCAACATCGCGCACTACGTAGCGCTGCGCGCGGGGCGGGAGGGCCTCCTGGACGGCGCCGCCGTCCGGGGCCTCGCGCTGCTCGACCCCTACTTCTGGGGGAAGCGCCCCATGCCGTCGGAGACGACCGACGAGGACACGCGGCGGTGGCGCGAGCGCACGTGGAGCTTCGTGTGCGGCGGCCGCTACGGGATCGACGACCCCGTGATCAACCCGCTGGCCATGCCGCCGGAGGAGTGGCGCCGGATCCCCTGCGCACGCGTGCTGGTCACCGTGGCGGGGCTGGACATGCTCAGCGCGAGGGGCCGTGCGTATGTCCACACGCTCAGGGCGAGCGGGTGGCCCGGCGAGGCGGAGCTGTACGAGACGCCCGGCGAGCATCACGTCTATTTCCTTAACAAGCCTGACAGCGAGAAGGCGGCGAAGGAGATGGAGGTTGTAGTGAACTTCATCAATGGCGATCAAGTGAGCACTGGAGCTTCAAGAATGGATGCCTGATCGATGCTGCTTATTTGTTACTTCCTCCATCCCAAATTATAAGACGTTTGACTTTTTTTACCCCAAGTTTGACCATTCGTCTTATTCAAAAAATTTGAACAAATATAAGCAAATTTAAGTCATTCTTAAAGAACTATTATTAATAAAGCAAGCCATAACAAAAGAAGTGATGTTTTGCAAAAATTTTTGAATAAGACGAGTGGTCAAACTTGATGTCAAAAAAGTCAAACGTCTTATAATTTGGGATGGAGGGAGTACACGTTACCACCGGTGTCACTTGGCTATCTTGTAAAGTTCAGTCGGATTAGTGCATCAATCAAGCTATGAAATGTCTGGCGTCTGGCTTTTCAAATAACTCTGAAGCCTAACAGGTATCTCGGTAATTCCAAGCATAGTAAAACCTCATGTTCAGAACCAGAATATTCTTTGATCATGGATTACCTAAACAGATTCTTCTCCCACTATGCTCAGATTTGCACTATAAAAATAACGGAGATGTGAAACTCTGACGGTCGCTACAAATTGACTCGTCACTCCAGAACAAGAGTAACCAGCTTTCATGACCCAACAATTGCACTACAAGCTACAATTGTTAGAACGGGCAAACCAAGCCTGCATTTTTGTCATTTGATTTAGGTCATCAATCGCACTACGCACTATGGATTGAATAAGCCGGCCTGCTTTGAAATTTTCGTATTAGCAACGAGAAACGACACCCTATTTACATGGTATATAATAGTTGCTTTTGGATCAGAAAACTGTCAGTGACCAAAACGATGTACAGATGCAGAGCAATAATTGGCTACATGATAAAATTAGTCCCACGCTGTGCAAAATTGCAGTGCATGGTGTAATCACCATATAATAATCTAATGAACGACCAAGCGCTGGAGATGATCCATGAAGACCTGGAAGCTCACGTCATCTGTGAATATGACATCCCCTCCTGGTGCTGGAGGATTGTCATACGAGACCGATGGATTAAGCTTTGCCAGCAAAAATCGAGCCTGCAATTTTCAAAAGAAAGTAAATTTAATACAAATGGCATTCCTTCCATCCTCTTTTATTTGATGTTAATGTATAGAACTTTGTCTTATTAGAACTTAATAAAGTCAAAGTTTATATAACTTGGTAGTTTCCATTGCCCAATAATTTGTTTATTTTGAAATGTCTGGCTATTTGATGAAGGCTGACCACATGGATTTCAACAAGAAAAAAAAGAACACAAGGAACATTGTTTTGGGTTCCCAGCTAATCAATGACCCATGAGCATCCCCAGATATGCTGATCAGCTATTCGGCCTACAATGCAATTTTCAACTGAAACTTGGGTCACTAGTTAAAATTGAAAGTATGGTGAATTTGTGAACCTTATCCAGTAGAGAGAACAAATGTTTGCAATAAATAAATACACACAAAGAAATTTCCTGAGGGAAAATGCAGGGTGTTGAAATAATCTAACAAAGAACAAACAAGAATAGAATATAAAAGAAATAACCTGAGAACCATATTGATCACACATGACCAATCGTGGCACAGGAAAGCGTTCCTTGATTATTGCATCAGCTTCCTCCTGTGGAGCCTGCAACAACTGGGCAAATGACTGGACACCGCACAAGGTTAGTTGTCGGTTTGGTAATGTAGCACATCAGGATGTATATTGTACATAATGAAGCCCACTGTTCGTAGATCGGCCTAACAGCCTCATGTCCAAAGGCTATGAAACCACAGAATAGTAAGCTTATTTTTCTTAACATAAGAAGACCATAAGACTTGCAAAACATTTTGATGTCAAGGCACACTGTTAAAGAGTTTAAAAATCAAGCATGGATACAGTTATTTGTAGCCATATGTGCAAATGCATAGAATAAAAGTTACATGAAGCTCAATAGACCAAATCTAATATATAAGGTTTTGGTTGACAATATATTACCTCATGGCCTTCTTGATATTGGTAACCAGCCTTTCGCCACTGTGCAATTGTTATCCCATGGAATATGACAACAGTAAAATAAGAATCCAACAAAAGGATCCTATCAGCTGCAATTGCAGTTACATCCAACAGAACTGGCTCTGGACCCGATTGGAATGAATAAGATATGAGTGATGGCTGGATCATCACAACTGCATTTGATACATTCTCTCTGTTTAACATCATTGTGAAATATGCAGTTTCATCGGGACTGTTGTTAAAAACCTGCATGGGAAGTAAAAATAATCAGTGCACAGAGAAGTGTGACTTTGCATGATCTGTTGATCAGAACTGCTCAATAAATGAGGCAAAAAGCTTTACCTGAACAAACTGAGATCGTCTCAAATTAAACATGAACTGGGGAAATATGGACAGACGAGGGGATAAACTGAAGGATGAGGGTGTTTCTTTGTGATAATCTCCAAATTTCGAACATAAACTAATCAATGCTCGATCAAGCCACCTTATCGGGTCAAAATCAGCCTGAAAGAAGCATGAAGGTTATACTATCAGTATATTAAGGCTCCGAAATGGAAATAATAACTACAGTAAGCTGGCAACATTTTATTACTGCACTATATTCATCATACTGTCATACCATTTTCTCAAGTGAAATAAGTTCATCTATGATCTATCATGTATGTGCTAATGGTAAAATAATTTAATACATGTCGTCGAGTACCTCAGCTTCCATCTTAAATGAGACCAAGCGTGCCATGACTGCAGCAGCTGCCTCTTGATCAAAGCCATCTATTAGTTCCTACATGAGAAAAAAAAAGGTGATACCCGTCGACAAATTAAGCAGAAAATGATTGTGATCACCAAAGTAAAGAAAGCTAGACTAAAACTTGCCTGCACACCACCAGAACCAGCAACCCATCTTCTAGAAAGTGTAGTGGCTCGTAATCTCATCTGCCCCTCATGATGCTGGTAACTGCATGCAATGCAACACCTCAAGTCAGTCACATACCATTCTTTGACTGTATTGGCTTTTTTTGCCTAAAAATGAAGGGGCACAGACAGATCCCCTACTAGGTTAAGAATTGGAAGTAGAACTGATTGCTTGCTGATTGACCAACACCAACCGAATCTGGTCCATCCTTCTTTGCAATATCAAATACTAAACAGAGTGATGTTTTCCTGTCTAGACCACACATCTTCCATGCGTTAGTGTTTCCCTGACCTACAACTGTATCTGAGGATAGAGGACTTTTCTGCACATAAAAAGATCAGATGTAGAGTGTTATTCCAAAAAAAATGACAATATGTAACTCATACACGCTATACCTTCTCCAGGGAAGTACAAGGTCCAATAATTCCTTGGATTTTGACATCCTTTGAGCAGTTAATCTCAAAGATACCACTGCAAATATAATTTTATACACGTCAATCAGAACACTCAAATTATTGATGGGCTAAGACATGTTATTAATTACTGTAAAGAGTATTTACTTGAATGATAAATCAAGATCATTGTCACTTGACTGAAAGATGCGTCGAAGTGAGTCTTTAAAAACAGAATGACCAAAACTTTCTGCAAGCACAACTATTCCACCAGTTCTCTCCACAGCAACCTTCATCTCAGCAACACCAACCTGAGAGAGAATATAAACAAGAATTTTAATTCAAAAGCAGCCTACCTTAAACTGATACACAACTGAGATTTTACTAACTACTGGTAGTTTGTTCATTACCATATTTCAAATGACAAATCATCTGGCTATTTTTGTTGCAGAAACTAGCAACTACTATTATACAAAGGACAAACCTTTATCAACAAATTTAGCAACTAATTACTTGGTAGAAGAATGTTCAAACCAATTACAACATCAGAAAAAAAAATATGTAAGTTACTTCACCAAATTGGTTGAAGCATTGAGTTCATATGCCAGTATGCACATTGCACGAGCCTAAAGTTTCTGTTGATTGGTCATTATATTCACTAGCAAAGATGCCCGTGCGTTGCAACGGGATAAAGAAAAACAATAGTATCTCTAGGCTTATAGACTTGATTCAACTCAAACGATTACCTCGCCTTCCTTCGTGCCTTACCTACCACCAATGATTACCATAGCTCAAATCCAGAGTACGTGTTTCTCTACCATCCGCAACTACATTTCACAGTAATGTTAATTTGATGTCCTAATATTTATATTTTTCTATAAATATGGTTAGATTCTAAATAGTTCAACTTAAGATATTTTAAAAATTGATTTAATTTGCGGCGGAGTGAGTATAAGAAAAAGTCTTTGTAAACAATAGTAGTAGTTACATGCACATTATTTTCCACTACATTGTTGTGCTTTAGCTATGATAGGAAAAATGGCCGTGTGTTGCTAGAAAAATATAACAAAATTAATCTATTAACTAAACAGTGGAATCATAGTTTCTCTGTCTATGTCACACAATTCTAATATATTTCAAAAGAAAATATGGCACAAATTTAATATTTGAGAAAAAATCATTTTTCCTGGAATCTGAATCTTGTCGTCATACGGTGCAAGAGTTACGAAAAGCACCGTCGGACAACGTTTAGTTTGGATGGGCTGAAGCAAATTAAGTTCTTACAGTAGCAATTTATCAAAAATAAAAGTTCTTACAGTAGCAATGCCATTTAAATTATTGTAGCTAAAAATAGTTCTTTTACGGTGTCGATCTTCTCGTCATCAAATTATGTGAATATGAATTTTGTGAATCATAACTAAACATGATATGTAATTAGCAAACGAAACATATGCTCAGTTGAGGTTGTTTTCTGGACAACATGTAACACCTCCCGGATTCCAGCCCAGTAGTAGCCCCAACGTGAACTGCATTTTTTACATCAGGAATCCCTGAGTTTATTAAATTTAATTTAGATCCTTCCACTTTTTCTTTTACTTTCACTGCTTCCAGGTGTGCATCTTGCGCAAATAGAAGTGGAACCCTTCTTCCTCTTCTATTTGCTTTTGTCATCCTTTCACCCACGGAACAGAGGCGCCCGATCTCGGGCCAATCCCCGCCGGCGGCGACCTGATTGGAGTTGAAGAGGGTCCCTATGTGAGCCCGAACCAGGTGCGCATCTTGGTGTCCCTATTACAACCAGAGCGCTAATCCCCCGGCGCAACCACACTCACGCACCGGCGCGAGGGCGGCCCGGCGTCGGCGTCCGTGCCAGCATCTATGCGTTGCACGAAGCGAGGCGATAGCGACAGGGCGTGGCCGCCGTAGCGTATTAGGCGGCGTTGTCTAGGAAGTAGAGGTGACCTGCCCGACCGTGGAGGAGCGGGGAGGAACGCGGCAGCGTCGTGTACGTGTACGACGGCAGTGGCGTCAGGCGTGATGTACGTAGGACCCCAGCCATATCCAGGAGCCGCATGTGGTCGCTCTGCATGGAACATCCGGTCACGCTCCAGACGCCGTCCATCCCCGCCGTCACGTTGTTGCTGACGACGGCCCTAACCCCGCACCCGAGCCCCGCGCCCTCGGCATCCTTCGGTCCTCCCTGAGCCTGTCCATGTCATCGCCGAGGATGCGGTAGGACGCATCCACCAGCGCCACGCCGGCGTCCACGGCGTGCCGGGCACGCAGATTTCCGACACCTACTTTCTACGCTCGTCACCGAATGCCTTGTACCAGCACCGTCCTCGCGCGGACAAGAGAAGAGTACAGGGGAGACGAAGAAAGCATCTTCTGCAGACGAGCGAATGGGCCGTGGTGGGTGGGCCGAAAGCAGTGAGTGATAGAACAGTTAGGCCAGAATAGAACAGTTAGGCCAGAATGAATGGGCTGGACGAAAAAAAAGAGCCTGAAATTTTGTCTCTTTATTATTAGGTATAGATATAGTGGCTTGGTGAGACAAAAAAATGCTTGTGCAATATAAGTCCATAAATTAATTCCTAACTAAACAACCAAAACCAAGCAAACAAAACTAAATTTTCATAAAAAATTAAAAAGAACAGAAAAGAAGGCAACAAACCTGGTCAAGCGCACAAGCAAATAAATCAAGTACATGGCCTTGATTCACAAGCTGCTTAGAGATATCCTCGTAGAATTTAACAGCTTTGTTATACAGTGGAGTTGAACCTTTATCGAGGTCTTTGTGCGAGCGAATTGGTTCTGATAGGGACTTGGATACGATCTGAAATTTGGAAAATAATATCATTATAGTACATTAGAAAGCATAAGAGCAAGAAATGAGTGATTGCAATTTTTTAAGAAAAGCCATGATATTTGAGACAATCAGACTCTCAATGATAAACAATATTCAAGGGGGTATTAATGTCATGTACATGCTCGTGCCTACATTTCCCTGATGGCATATCACTAATTTGCATGTAGTGAGTTATAGAAGTGAAAAGAAAGAAAGCTAAAATGGTATTCAACTTTATTTGGAAACAAACCATGCTATATTGATCAAATATAAGCAGAATAGACAAAACTGGTTTGTCTGATTTTCATATTGCATATAAAATTGGGAATTGAAGAGGTTTATTATACTTCCATTACAGATAAGAAGCACAAAACTATATCCAGAACAGCAGAACATAGATCAAGGTACAAAATTTCCATCAAATGAATCTGAACTCTAAATATGCACAGCCCTGTAACAGGGTAGTTGTAATAAAGTTTCTTAAAATTGATCCAGTCAATTTGGGTCATTGCATGAAGTTTTCATACAACTAGACTAGTCATGTGGGGCCAAACCCAATCTGTTAGCCAGTACCAATCCAATTGGGATATGGTGTTACAAGTAGTTCCACAGCATATTAAACAGAAAAGAAAAAACACATTATTACTTACAAAAGGAGAGTAGAGATAGGTTTTGTAACTGTAGGAGAATGATTATAAACACCAACAACTATAGAAAATGCAACTGCTACTGTTACACGCCAGCAGTATCACAGGTACCATAGCAGTAGCAGCAGGCCTGTGTGGCAAGGTCACAAGGATTTGGAAGACACCTTTTTCATGGTTAAGATTATAGCTTTCCTGTTGCCAAAAAGATTATAGCTTTTCCATATTCCATAATAGCTAATGAGTGTCCTAGGATACCTGCTTGGTATCTTATCTATAGTATAGAATGATTTATCAGTATCTGTTCAATGAGCCTCTATACAAGGAATCCTATGCCACTGTGTGATTAAGCAAGAAGAAACAGTGATTCCAATCTTAGCTTTCTCCCTTCCCCCTGGGAGTGCCAACATGACCTGGCCATCCTAACATCTACATTTATAGCATCAGTGTAGATAAATAAAATGGGAATGAAGCTAAAGAACATGTTAAGAAAAGGAACTGACTTACAGAACCAGGTCCTTCTGTAGATGGACCACCTACAAATGCCATAATTCTAGCACCTGATCCAGGAACACAAACCCCCAAGAGACTAGCAGCAACACTTAATGCAACTCCAGTACACCTTGATGAACGTTTATCAGCTGGAACAGGCCAAGGGTCCTTTTGCAGTTCTTCAATTACCTACAGAAAAAGGAAAACAGTGTCAACAGCGTAATGATGGAAAAGAATTTTAGTATGTCACTTGAGAGTCATAATTTTAGTGTTCCACATTTTGATGTGCTACAGAACTTTGCCAACTCCTTGACCAATGTATCATGGTTTTATAATCAAGCAGAGCTCTTAACTGAATTCAACACAAACTCGCACTCAGAAGCAGGCAACAGGAACCTAGCAATACTCTCAGCAGAGAGGCCATCCCTTGCGCCTGCGATCACACCTGTTGTGGGTTTAGTTTTCCCAGCAAAGAAACTCATTTGGTCCAGAATTTGCTCCTTTGTAACTTCTTTTGTCCCTTTGAACACATATGACTTTGGCAACAAGCCAAAACCCAATTCATGCACCTACATAAATTAAATCTCTGTATTAGTTGTTGACCAGTGCATTCAGCAATGGAGTATCAATATGAGAGATGATAATGACCTGAACATATGTCCCGAAAGTAATAAATCCAACAAGGGCTTGATCTGGCAATAGTTCAATTGCTTGTGCTAAAGCAGACTTCAAATAGCCGATCTCCTCCTCAATCATACATGTATCAACAACAAAGAGGAAGACTGGAGGAGCCACAGGACCCGTTTCAGAAGTGGATTTGTACTCAACGGTGGTATATTGAGGAAACAGCTCAGCAGGGAGGTTGTTTTCTGAAATAGAGTTGTAATGTTGTGGGAAATGGTTGCGCTGAAAGCAGAACGGACAGACCCAAATCTTTGCAACAAAATCAACTACTGAGAAAGGGTTGAGAATTGAACGGCACATGCGACAACGGAGAGGGGCATAAGGAAGAACAGGAATGGAAGGATTTGGCTTTAGAGGCGTATAAATGGCAGAAACAGGAACCACACAGTTAGTAGCATCCTGCTTTGTGCCTGGTATAACATTCCATGTCATTCTTATCCCATCCTGGGTCTCAAGGTCCAGAAACTCAGACATCTTCTGTAATCAAGTGGCTATAGCGATAATTTCTTCAACAGAACCTCTGATTCACAACACTGCAGGCCTCTGCCAGCAGGAAACTCTCCAGCCTGTAATGTAACAGCCAATTCAACATTGGGTTAAATTGGAGAAAGCCAACACAACAGAGAAAAGAGAAGAAAATTGATATAAACAAATCAAATTAACTGGCACATAGACTACTTATTTACTGGCAGTATAGTCATTGCGAGCTTCTGAATTTTCAAACAACTGAAGCACCCACTCCAAGTTAAGATTAACGATGGAAGTGGTTCTACAATGAGTGTCAACTATTCCTGAACAAAAAAATATATATTCCTGAACAGAATGTAAACCTTAGTCTATGAGAGATCCCTTTTAAAAATTTAAACAACAGTATTCAGAGCTGATAAGTGGAGGTCTCTACGAAGCCATCACCACCTAACGAGAAGGTTGATCATGCATATATCATAAGGAATATATGTTGAGTCCCCCCCCCCCCCCCCCCACCCCCCCACAATTTATATATATAAAAAAAGATACATCAACTGAGAAATAACAGAATTGTAGTGTACTACAGTCTACAGCACAGCAGACCAGCTCGCAGAAGGTTGGATGGATTGGAGCACCAATCCCAGCAAGTAACTGAATTTGATTGCTCACAGCAATTTCCTCGCAGACCAAAACGCAAATCTCAGACACTGATTCAAGCAAGCTAGGGCTTACTTACCACCAGAAGACGAAATCAACCCACGCCCGTATGGATCTCCACTCCAACGAAGAGGACTGAGCGAACTCCACGGAAGCGCTGACGTAGTTCGCTTCGGTGGATTGGAAGGGGGGTTTCGGAGGTGGTGTGAGGCTGGGGACTTGGGTGGGAGGCGTCGAGTGGACTCGCGCCGCAGCCGCGAGGGGAACGGATGGAGCGGGAGCCGGCAAGAAGCAGACAGGGACGGCGATCGGTAGCCTCTGTAGTCTGGAGCCCTCTGCTCGCCGAGGGGGAGAGAAGTACCGGAAGTTTTGCCGACAACGAGGAGTTGCAATTGCAATCGCAAACGGGGAGAGGATTCGTGACTTCCGAGTTCTCTTCCGACTTTTTTTTTTGAGGGGGAGTTCTCTTCCGACTTCCGAGCAGAAAAGCCCGTTTTGGACTCTGCATTCCTCGCTCCTTTTGCCTGTACCATAAACTTGTCCGGCCGAGCAAGTTTTGCCTTGCTAATAGAGGAGAACCAAATTGTCTCGAGAACCCAACGGAAGAGCTGCTGCGCAAAACTGTAAACATGCTCATGGGTTACCAAAGAAAAAACAAAAAACAATCTATCATTCATGGCAAATGAGGATCGGAATGATACATATCTTTTTATGAGAATGATACCTTCAGGACGTCCGGAATTCCTCAGTGGGATGAAAGCGCCTGCCCCCGCGTCTTGCGTCACGTGCCCCCGCGCCAAAGGACGGGACAGATGCACCTGCCCCGACGCCTCGCGTTGCGCCCCCTCGCCTCGTGCCTCGCGCCAAAGGATAGGACGGATGCGCCTACCCCCGTGCCTCGTGCCTCCCGCCGTGCCACGATCCATCCACCTATTGACCGTGCCTCTGCTAAGCTAACTGAAACCATCGTGGAAACAAGATGTAACCGGGGTAGAGCAACAAGACAATGATTCGTAGAGATATAAAGCCGATTCGTTTCAATCTTAACCAGGCAAGGGGTGATTTGGTTACAAATAGTAAGAAACTAATTATAACAAAATCGATAACTAGCAAATCTATTAAAAACACTAAGGAAACCCTACCAATCTTAATAGATTTAGCCGATAACTAATCCGTATCAAAATTTGTATGAGATACGAGCCGGCCTAATGCAACCGTACAAATTTTGATATGAATCAAGGGTAACTTGTATCAATAATTGTAAGAGATACGAGCCAGACCGATGCAACCGTACAATTAACTGATGATAACTAACTTATACCGTGCTTGTAAGAAATCAGACTTAACCAAGAGTAGACTTACAAACAAAATATAAGTCATGACGGATACTCACATACAAATCGGAGGTCGAACTTAACCAATGGCAGCCCTGCTTGCCAAAAGAACTCACTGAGATCTACTTTACTCCAACTCCCAAGGGGTGCCGTAAGCCGAAAAGTAAAGGAACTGGTTTTGATTAATCGCTGAGATGTCTCTTACACTGGCCGGGGTTCAATATTTATACCCAATCGAACAAGGCCGGTTACAAAACTCGGAAAAGAAAATAAAACCTTCCTAAATTACAATAACTTGGACCTCAATCTTTCCTTTCTACGAAGTCCAACGCGTCTTCATGCTTTATGTCTAGCTGTTTCTGCCGATAGGGCCCATCCTTTTGGGATGATGATGTCACCTCATCGGTTGATCTCGTTGGCAATTCAGCTAGCCGATTTGGTCGAATATTTCGGTTTTCCGATCCAGAGTCTTATCATCTCGAACCAAATTTCGGTGTCAACACATACCCCCTAATTTTTGGATAAAATAATTTTATTCCCAAATTACCTCTCGTGACTGTTGCACGCGTCACACATCCACTCTGAAACCTCCGCTCGGCTTCTGATTCTGGGCTAGAGTTTTCATCATATTCTCAAAATTGCCCCTGCCTTCTTCACTTGGTCGTTCGGGCTATATTCCTCTTTTTCGCTTTGCTTGCCAGCCGCCGCAATCTTCCTGAGCGCCAAACCCTAGTGAATCTAAAATCCCAATCTTGGTAAAGGATCCTGTATTCTTCACGGAACCTTGAGGACGGCAGTTCGACTTGGTGGTGCAGAACCAACACTTGCTTAGAGATCCGGATCTATTTTCCCAAGCTTGATGGCGACTGTCGACTTCGTTCCGGAGGTATGATTCAAGAACTCCTTCATCAATTGTCCCTCAGCCTTCGCTCAATCTTTGGTTCATAAATCCGCCCCCTTTGTTTTAGAGTTCAAAAATGAAGTTTTGATCCCGACTAATGTTAAAAACGTGTACTTCTTGGGACCGATGGCTGACCGAGATCCAACTGAGCTTATTAACCTAGAGACAAATAGGCTTTCATTCAAGCACTCTATTATGAGTCTTTCGGTGTGGGATAAAACTTTCAGGGCCTGGCCACTTCCTCTTGATGGATGGAGAGACTGGTATCTCAGAGTGGCCAAGACTCACCAAGCGAGATGGGTGACTTACGATCTGGATCAGTGTATAACTCTTTCTCTATCGAATATAAAGAAGAATGAACCTCTGCTGAGGTCCGCTTCCTACTTCTGGTCCAACGCTTTTAACGCCTTCATATTTGGTCATGAACCGATGATAGTTACCTTGGCCGACATTCATATGTTAACCGGCCTCAGAATCACAGGGCTTCTTCAACCTTACAACCCCATCGATAAACTAGAGCATAAGGTCCATAGTATCCGATCTGGGGGTGGGGAGGCTACATCACTGTCCACAAACGGACTCAAAACAGAAATACCGATCCCAAAGAATATGTCGCCTTTCTGAACATGTGGCTAGAGGCATATCTCTTCTGTGGGTCTTTGTGTAGCCCAACTGCTAACCACTGGTATTTGGCAGAGCAGTTATCTTGCGGCGCTGATATCCCCTTGGGCAAATGCTTGCTTGGATCCTTATACAACCTGATGCATTAAGTATCCTCAAAATTAATGATGAATGAGCCAATTGGCACAATTAGTGGGCCATGGTGGCTTCTGCAGTTGTGGATGAATTTGAATAGGCTAAAGTCACGACACAGAAGCATACGCACAGAAATCCGGGACCTTCATCGGCTTCCCAAGTAAGTGTTTTAGTGTATCCGCAGTACAGACTACTGAACCTGTCGACTTTAATCATCTTTCAACAATGACTCGCGAATTTTCTGGTTCAGGCTTCCGGAATGATGGGGATGGGTGGCCCATCGACCCGCTGAAGCTGATGAGCAGCGCCCGTCGTCTTTTGCTGGTGCCGTCATCGCAGTAAGCTCTTCTATCATTAATAATCTAAGCTTTTAGAACTGATCAACCCCCTTTTCAGGCCAACCCCCAATTGGATGCTGGAGGCAAAACTAAAGAGCAAATTCCAAACACTTCGTCAAAAGGAGGGATAGAGGTGCTCCCTGGGAACCATCCTTTGATCGTGTCGGATCTGGATAATCCTGAGCGACTTTCTCCGCAGATTCTCTCTGGAGGTTCAGATCATGAACAGGAGGACGACGACGCTGGGAATGCTAGGATGAGTACTTTCAATTCTCCCAATGAAGAAGTTCGCAATGGTCATCAAGAGGCCAACGGTAATCTTCCGAATATATCTTCTAACTCCCATTTGTAGTCCCTTGATTCTAAGCTCTTCTCTTTTCTCCTATGCGAACCTTGGGTCAGGGCCAACCCCCAGCTTTACCAATGATCAAGAATCTGATCGAGGTGCTCACCAGCTAGCTGGTGATGAAGAACCTAAAGATGTCCCTCATTCTCAACCTGTTGACGGTAAAAGTCGACATCGATATGCTCTGTCCAAATATTTGATTTGCATTTCGGCTAATCCTTGGCTTGGGCAGGGTCCAAGAAGCCGATTGAGGTATCTGATGATGACATGGGCACATCGTCAACTATCCCTTCATCTCCAGCAAAAGAGGTATCAATTGTTTTATGATGATCCAGGAACCAAGTATCCTTGTCGCTCCAAATTTGACCATATTTCTTGTAGGCGCGAAGCCCATCTTCTCTGAGCGTCTTCCCTTTTGACATCAAAGATTACATACAAGAGGGCGAAGTATGCTGCTCTGCATCCAAAACCTCCCCCGAAGAACCCGCTCTGTCGGCTGTAACGAGGGACCCGCTGGCCCTGTTCATCCGGCTTATAATCCGTCTTTTTCAGTTTGTTTTTTTAGCCGGAACAATATTTTTCTCTCATAACAAATAAGGCAACAGTGTTTTTTAGCCGGCTTATCAGCCCAGCCGAACGGGGCCACTGTGTCTAGCTAGCAATATATAGCATGTTCTGAAATAATAGTGTCAGGACGTTTGACCAAGCTATGGATATACATCGTGTTCGGTTGCAATTGCAAAACGAGGCCTTTCGTGTGCCTCACAAATCACGGACACGGAGGCCCGCATCACCTGTTGTCGTCATGTCAGGTTATCCTGCAACTTGTGCCACTCGTGGGGAAATAAAACTGTACACGGCGTCACTGTCGTGGCGCTTAATACGTTTACACTGTCCACGTCAACATCGTCATTCCCCTGAGCTGCATGCTGCATCCTGGCAAACATGCAAAAACCACAAACGAAACGACGACGTAACAGCGGTAACAACTAACAAACTCTCTCATCTTGTTCTGATCGATCACTTTGTAGATGAATTAGTGCAACCGGGACAACGAACTGGCCATGCATTGCAATCAGGCATATTCAGGCCCGTAACCCTCCCTGCCTCACTCTTAGGGCTTGTTTAGATCCCAAATTTTTTTGAAAAAAATTCCTGTAATACTTTCGTTGTTATTTGACAAAATTTGTTTAACCATGGACTAGCTAGGATCAAAAGATTCATCTCGACGTTTACAAACAAACTGTATAATTAACTTTTTTTATCTATATTTAATGCTTAATGCATGCGTCCAAAGATTCTACGTGCCGAAAAAGCAATCGACTGGCTCACCATGCACACCTGCATGCAAACACGTGCAGTCACATGAGCCCTTCATCTCTGAGAGCCATGGCCACCACCACCGTCGGCATCCATTCCAATAATTATACAGCTTCGTGCCTCCATCGCTCCCCCCCCCCCCCCCCCCCCCCCCCCCAACCACCTATGTGTCTCTGCCTCCCCCACGGCTTCCACTCACCATCCTTCTCCCTTCCCTTCGTCGTAGCTCTGTTCCGCACCACCGACGGCGACGGTGAAGACGTCGTTCTCCACGGCGGGCCACGCGCACCGACGACGACATGTCCCACCGCCTCGGCCGCGTCGTCAGCGACCTCAGCCACAGCAACTCCCGCTCAGTGACCACGGACCACAGCCTCCACCACCAGAGCGCGACGACGACGAGCAACAACGAGGGCGGCAACGTCAGCAAGGCCACCAAGCAGAAGCTCTCGCTCCTCATCTCCAGCGTCGTCTCCTCCTGGACAAGAAGCGAGAGCAGCGGCGAAACTGGCGGCAGGGAGAAGAACGGCAGCAGGAAGCAGCAGCAAGCCAACGGCGGAACTGGCGGGAGGAGGCGTCGAGGCCTGGAGATAGTCCTGGCGGTGCGGAAGTACGTGGCGATGCTGGAGCAGCTCCTCACGTCGTCCTACTCCGCCAGTAGCAGCCGGACGGACGTGGGCAGCAGGCGGCGGGACGGGCGGCCGCACACGTTCACCTCCGCGCGCCACGCCGGGGGTAACGCCGCCCACGCCCAGTCGTCCAAGCGGCACAGGGGGCGGCTGTCGTCGGCGCCCGCGTCGCTGCGAGGGTCGCCCGCCACCAGCGGGCACCTCTGCTACGTGGGGGAGTCGGTGAACAAGGCGTCGACGTCGTCGTCGGAGGTGAGCACGATGGAGGAGCTGCAGAGCGCCATCCAGGCAGCCATCGCGCACTGCAAGAACTCCGGCGCCGCCGCCGAAGACAAGCAGCAGCAGCAGCGTAAATGTTGAGGCGGTGGTGGCGCGCGTCGTCTTTGCGTGCGTGACACACTTCACAGTGCGCTGTACGTCCGTACGTCACGAGCAATTGTAATCGTACGTGGCTCGGGCCAGGCCGTGACGAGTTTAATGGTTCGGCGTGTGTTCATCGGTAATTCGGTAATGTATAAATTATATAAGCTGCGTGCATGATTGAAAGGAGAGAGAGAAACAGAGTCAAATTTCTAGCGAATTTGTGTTGTTCTCTGTACATTGTAAGACACTAATTATCTGCGCGGGGACGTGGGCTCCTTTGAGATTTGAATTTTGTACTGATAACAGTTGAATTCAACTGCATTCTGATGGTGTTCTATACGGCAGGTTTAGAACTTTTAATGCAAAAAGAGAGGCATCCATTTCCATCAGACATGTGATTTCTTATTATGAAAGAAAATCTGAAATATAAACGTATACGAGACGAAAAATACCTTTTCTTGACGAGATAGAAGCCATGTTGGCAGGTCAATGCAAGGGCGTCCTGCTAGTACCAAACCTTTCCTCTCTTCTTTTTAACGGAACACAGATGACAGAAGCAGTATAATAGTGTGGTTGGCGACAATCATCAAAGTAACTAGACAGGCCCCCGCGCGTTGCTGCGGGCCCAGGGACCGACGTACTGTTGCAACCAGGCGGTACTGTTCATGAGGATCTGTACTGTACTGTTGCAGCCGGGTTCTGTACTATTCACAGGGGTCTATTACTGTTCACAGGGATATGTTTACGGTAGGTTCCATGGGGATACGCTACTGTAGGACTGTTCATTCGGGCACTGTTCCAGTGGCTCACAATCTATAACCCTTACTAGAGGGGGCCCCGCGCGTTGCTGCGGGCCCACCCGGAGGAAAGGAAAACTTTAAAAAATTACGGTAAAAAATTTTGAAAGCAAGGACCTGGTGCACCCAGAGCAAAAAGAGGAAAAAAAATTGTGCGTGGAAAAATTTGGAAAGGAAAGAAACCAAAAAAAGGGAAAAGGGTGGAAAAGAAAAAACTGTAGGACTGCTCACTAGGCACTGTTTCTAAGGGGCTCAGAAACTATAATATCTAATAACGGGTACGTACTGTTCATAGTAACGGGTTGGTACAGTACATAACGGCAGGTAACAGACCTGCACTATTCATATTAACGGGTTGGTATTGTGCATAACAGGTCAGGTGCGGTGCATAACGGGTCGTAAACAGTAAACAATGCTGCACAGTAACCGTCGGGAGTTTGTCCCAGAATCTAAAGGTTTAACTAGAGGTGGGCCTGCGGCTGCAGGCCCACACGAGGAAAGGAAAACTTTAAAAAATTACGGTTAAAAATTTTGAAAGCAAAGGCCTGGTGCACCCGAAGCAAAAAAAAAAGAGGAAAAAATTGTGTGTGGAAAATTTTGGAAAGGAAAGAAAGCAAAAAAAAAGGGGAAAGGGGGGAAAGAAAAAAAATATAGGACGGTTCACCAGGCACTGTTCCTAAGGGGCTCAGAAACTATAATATCTAATAACGGGTATGTACTGTTCATAGCAGATCTGCACTGTTTCATATTAATGGGTTGGTACAGTGCATAACGAGCAGGTAACGGGTCTGTACTGTTCATATTAACGGGTTGATACTGTGCATAACAGGTGAGGCGCTGTGCATAACGGGGCGTGAAACAGTAAAACAGTGCTGCACAGTAGCTGCCGGGAGTCTGTCCCGGAATCTAAAGGTTTAATAGATAGATGAATTCGAAAGCTTCTTCCACCAGCGGGCCGTACTGGTCTCGAGCACCCCATTTCAGCCCAGATGGCGACCGTTTCTGTGGTCTCGCTGTGGACTAGGGACGCACACATTTAGTTCCATTTGGTTTGGGTCTTTGGGACGAGAAGGAACCAAACAGACCCATTCTAGCTTTCTGAGATAGGATGGTCATTTCATCTCTGTGTGTTTTTTTTAAATACTTGACTACAGGGGTAAGACCATCCCCAGGCATTGTTACGATAGAAAAGACCTCACACAGGCCGAGAAAAACCTTTGAACCACTGCCCCTGACACAAGGGCACTGTTGCCCTGTGAGAACCGGGCCAGACCTTCTTGACTTGTGCTTTGGCCGTGGGATAGACGATGGAATTTTTTTTATCCCCAACCTGAAATTCACTCCAACGGGGAGTCGAACCCAGGACCTGAGAGGTGCTACTCGAGCACTCTAACCGTCTCAGCTAGAGGCCTTTCGCCATCTCTATGTTTAGTTGAGGGATGATGATGTACCGGGGACGGACCCAGGAGAAAGATTGACTGGAGGCACACTAATGATGATCATCAGATTCACCTCACATTTCTTGCTATGTGAGGGCTTTGTCATTCACTTGTATGGGGGCACCAATGGTGGAAAGTAGTATAGAATCACCAATAACACTTTTTGAGTGGCGGCCTGTGCCCTCACTGGGCACTACCTAGGTCTGCCCCTTGACGTATTTGTTATGTGTTTGGATGTGGGGTGTGGACAACGAGGATACAATTCGAGATGTGTTTAGACATCTATCAAGCGGCATTCACATGTCATCCTTCTTCCACACTACTACCTTCATCCGCCGCAACCCCATCCACCTCCGCCCCAATACTGACCCCTCAATCTTCTGCCACGTTAGCCCTGGCTGCCTTGTCTGCTACGACCCCCGACTCCAGTTGTCATCCACCCTTGACGTATTTGTCATGTCCCAATCATGGAGTGACACGTCGGCACATAGGCCCACCTGTCATCCACCCTAAGAAAGCACAAGCGAGACGTGCGGCCTGATAAAACAGTGGGAGAGGGTCACATGACCGAACACTTTCATCGCTGGCTCCTCTCCCAGCCGGTTGGTGAACACGATCTTTACCGCTTGGTTTGGGACATGATTGTTCCAAATTACCATCTGTGAAAATCGTTTTACTGTCAGTTTTATTCTGAACCGATAGTGATATATTATCACCAACGGTTTTAATAAAACAAACGATGAAAATGCTAATGAAAAAAAACTACTTTTGTAGTAGTGGCCACTCATTTGAGCTGAGTCAATATCTAGTCAATTTCTTGTTCGATATTAATTAACATTTATTTCACCTAACATTTATTAGAGCTTTTGAATTTTATTTATTTAAAATACGGTTGGGCCAAGCACAATGAAATTCAACATAGATAGCTAGCTCATTATCGTTAACAAGAATTGCTCCAGATAACCACGCAACAAGCTAGCTATATATCCTGTTACAACGCATGAACATACTTATTAGTAGTAGCATGGAAGCACAATTTCATAGCGGGTAGATTGAACACTTGAATCGGATCACGCAACCCATTTTCCATCACTTCTTTTTTCACTGAATCCAAAAGGTACAGGCATCGCGTTTGTACAGGTTGAGAGAGAAGCACAGACGAAACTACTAATCCTACCAACTACAGCTGGCGAGGAAAAAAAATACGATCAGTTGACCCTCCAAAATCAAATGAGGGAAAATAGGACGACGCAGTTACCTGAAAACAATCTCAATGTCTCGTACTCTCATTCCACCCCAAAAAGGGAGGGGGGGGGGGGGGGGGGGGGGGGGGGGGGGGGGGGGCGGGGAGGGAAGGAACACCAATTGGTGAACGGAAATAATGGCCTTAGATATTTCTAGCTCCCCCAACCAGCGTGATAGATATCAGAAGTTAGACGGTGAACTGTGAAATATCCATGCTACAACCCTGCAACACCAAATTTTTGCTCAGTAGTTACTTTGTCATGCTCCAGTTTCGTCTGTGCCTTCACTCTGCTGCCTCTCCATGCTCTCCAAGATCCTGCGAAGAACACATGCTGTCACCTGTCAGTAAAAAAAGATATGCCAGTGCTCGACAAGCAAGGGCGCCATGCACTGTATCTGTCTGCGTGGAAGGAGCAGAATCACCTCGAAATGAAAGGAGATCCCATGTCCATGTGCTAGTCAAAAGCAAACACTAATTAAAATGCATGCCATGCATGGCCGTCAGTGCGTTATTATTACCACGTGATGAGCGTCAGCGGCGGACGCGGCGGCCCCCTTCTTGTGCGCCCTCTGCTTCAGCCCCAGCAGCTCCTTCCACCGTGCAGGCCCGCGGCGGCCGCGGTCGGCGACGGCGTCCGGCGCGCGCAGTTCGTCACGCAGGGTCGTCGGGGGCCGCGGCGCCGCCTCCCGCAGCGGCAGGATGCGGCCCTTGGAGAAGAGCTGGTCCGCGTCCATCATGCTTGCCCGGCTGCCCGCCGGCGAGAACTCGAAGTCCGCGTCCGCGCGGCCCGGCGGCCTCGGCGGAGGAGGCTCCAGCGCGAAGTCGCTGGAGAAGGACATCCGCGGCGGCGCCATGAGCTGCTGGCGGGCCTGCTGCTGCGGCGGCGGCTGCTCGGGGTTGTACATGTCAACACGTACGTGCCATCTAACACACTCCAACTGACGAGCAACGACGAACAGACGAAGACACGATGTGCCAGTGGGTGGGATGGGAGGAAAGGAGCGTGAGACTGTGAGTACGTGTGAGGTTGGGTGGTGGCTGCGAGGGATGTTCTCTCTATATAGCAGGAGCCTGGAGTGGGAGACTGAGGTTCTGAGGGGAGGGAACGGCAGGGTTTCTGCAAACATAACTGCAAGCGGGCGTGGGTGCAGTGAAACGGACGGTGGTAATTTGTCACTCCCGTACGTGCATTGTCATTTGTCAACTTGAATTGTTCTTACTGCTAGAGAGGTTTGACTGCGGCCTGCGTACGTGTTCCGATGGCAGCCAGCCAGCAATGCAGGTGTGTGTCAGGTTCTGGGAGATAAATCCAAATTAAACATCTGTAACGTAGTACAGTAGTATATAATGCAGTTACTAAAATGCATGTTGACTGAAACAATGGAAGAGAAAGAAGAATGGATTAATGCGCCTGCGCCAAAATATAACACTTGATTCCTTATTCCGTTGACCTTGCATTACAACGCTTTGACTTTAAGCCTCTTTCACTGCTTTTGGCACTAAAATACGCAAGTCAAGATCTCGGGCATGCTAATAGCCCATGGCCCGGGCGGCTTCGGAGCTTTGACTTCGCTCCTTTTGCAAAAAAATAAATAAAACAGTTTCACGGTCAGGGATGCAGTGCAGGACCCCATAAGAAACAGATAACAGCCAGCTGTGTGGTTCTACTTATATATATTGTTATGAATGTCGTCCGTGTGCGTGCATCTGTGCAACTCGCAAACTATTTCGTTTTGCGAATTTGTCTCTCACAAGAAGGAAATTCTATTAAATTTCTGCATATAGTGCATATTTGACTCAACTCCAACTCCAATATCCAAGTTGAGATCGTAGTTTTAAAATAAATACATGGCTTAAATATCTATATTACTACCATGGAACACATTTTTAGAAACAGCCAATATTAACAGAGATGGACATCACGCCCGCCTCTGTTCAAACGTCGCGTTAATTATGATTTACAGAGACGGTTGTAAATGCGCCCGCCTGTGTTAATCTAAATAAAAATAAAAAAGGCCTAGTCCTGGCATCCAACCGGGCCGAGCCTCGATCTGGGCTGCCTAGCATGCCGCTGCCTGTCATGCCTTGTCTCCTTGCCACTGTGTCGTCCTCTCCCTCCCCATTGTCGACCCCATCCTCGTCCACTGAGCCCGCTAATGCCAGCGAGGACACCATCGCTACCCCTGTCCTGGACCCGCACCGAGCCCCATGTCGTGTCATCATCTGCGCCAGTTGGATTTGAAGCCAGTGAGGGAGAGATGTCAGGAGACAAACATGAGTCCTAAGGTCTACCTCATCCACGCCACCTCCTCGCCAAGGTGCTCCTCATCCACCGCGCCAATGACACTCGGCCCTACAAGATCATTACCAACAGGTGGGTGCTCATACTGATGTGGGTCAAGAGAGGGTAGCCACACTGTCAGGCCCTTTTGGATCTTCCCTCGGCCTCGGCTATGCCCCGGTTTAGGCTTGCGGGGAACAGTACGGTATAATGTCATTTTTTTAATGAACCTGGCAGGAGCTCTGCCTCTCAATTAAGGAAGGTACCATATAATGTCATATGATCAATTTCTTTTAGTTTGACCTAGCTAGTCACATTTGGCACAATGGCACTCCAACATCTCGTGGAATAGATCGAACGACACACATAGGGATGTGGTTAGGGAGATAACCATATGCATATAGCCTACAAAGAGTCAACATGAACATCGTAATCGCACCTTGTTTTAGTTTATTTATTTATTTATTTATGTGCAGGATCGAATGGAGGAGACGCGGATGGATTCAAGGAACACGAAGGTAGCTGCTGCCGATCGAGATCGACGAGATTTGGGATGCCATCGTCGGCCAGGCCAGGACGAAGCCCTATCTCTCAGGACCACAAGTTCCATCCTCTCCTCTGACGAAAATAACGAGAGACGCGCCACGACCACGAGTGAAATTAACAGGCACGGCATCGGCGCATGGACAAGTTCGCCATGTGATGCGCCAGGCAGCAGCCCGGCTTGATATCCCACACCTACTACCGCTGCGCCTGCGAGCAGGGTGTCGGCAGCGTGTGTTTCATCGGCGAGCCAGCAGCGCGCTGCGCAGAAGACAAGGGGGCCTCAGCTCAACAGGCCGGCGTCCGTGCATGTTTCGTCATGCATGCATGCATTTCCGCCCAGCACCTGGCCGGATGCACGGGATCTCGCTCGTCTTCATGGAAGGCATTTACGCGCGTCTGCGTGGAGATCGGACTCTCGGTAGCAGCCTAGCAGGCCAGCAGGCTCGCAGAGCCAATTTATTTCAGACTGCAGAGCTTCAGGGTTCAGGCCGTGCCGTGCATGCGATGCGAGGCTACAGTATGCATGGAGTACTACTCCAACTGGACCGCTGGAGGGGGGAGCCCAGGTTTCGAGCCTTTTGAATATGGGGCCTTGTTTACATGTCAAATTTTCTCTATCCCCTTGTTTAGTTTCCCAATTCTCCCCCAAATTCCACTATACAAAAAGAAGATTCTCCGTCACATCAAAATGTCAGCAAATGCATGAAGTACTAAATATTGATGAAATCAAAACTAATTGCATAGTTTTGTTGTACTTTGCGAGACGAACATTTTAAGCCTAGTTAGTCAAAATTTGGATAATTTTTACCAAATACAAACGAAATGCTACAGAAATTCTGATACAGTGTTTTTCTCCCCAATTCTCTCATCTAAACGAGGCCTATAATTCCACTCTGCAAAAGAAGATTCTCCATCACATCAAATTGCCGGCACATGTATAGAGTACTAAATGTAGATGAAATCAAAAACTAATTGCATAGTTTAGTTGTACTTTGCGAGACGAATCTTTTAAACCTAATTAGTCAATGTTTGGACAATTATTACCAAATACAAACGAAATACTACAGTGTTACACAGTAATTCGGCCGGCGCCGAATCGGCCTAACTAAACAAGGCCTGGGACTGGGACTGGCTCACTGGTACTGTGCCTTTGGATGCGTAACTGGAAATATACTGGTCCTGAGCCTAACATTTCTTTTTGGAAGATTTTGGGGTGCAAACTCACAATGCAGCTGGCGTTAGCTTCTTGGGTTTTATCGGCATGGTGATTTGAAGATGGGAGGAGCTGGGCAGACCGCGGAAGGGCAGAGTCGCAGGATGACCATTTGACCACGGATTCACATGCGTCCTTAGGCCATGTTTAGATTGAAAAAAATTTCAAACTGATGAATAGTACCACTTTCGTCTTATTTGGCAAATATTGTCCAATCTGAACCAATTAGGCTCAAAAGATTCATCACGTAATTTCCAACTAAACTGTGTAATTAATTATTTTTTACCTATATTTAATACTCCGTGTAAGCGGCTAAAAATTGATGTGATGGAGAGAGAGTGAAAAAACTTAGAATTTTGAGGGGAACTAAACAAGGCCTTAGCTTAGCTTTTGCTGGATTTGACTAATTATCATAGCATTAATTAATTTCATCTCTATATAGACCGTAGGAGTATCATTCATGTCCCAAGCCTTAGCTTAGCTTTTGCTGGATTTGACTAATTATCATAGCATTAATTAATTTCATCTCTATATAGACCGTAGGAGTATCATTCATGTCCCAGGAATCTTAGGTGAAAACTGAAACCACATGCGGCGTTGCCGCGCGCTTTTGCCTGTGTTGAGCCAGCCCGCGAGGCGGTGATGTAAATTATGCATATGGGATGGTTGTATTTTTAGATGGAAAAATATTGATAACTCTAACTACATGGTACTAAAAGTTAAGAATGCAACTAATTAATTTGTTTGATATTTATTTATGTAAATAAAAGGTATAGATAATTTGATATTAAGGGAAAACTGAAGCATTTACTCAAGGTGTGTCCCAATAAATTGAGAAGAGAAGAATAAACATATGAAGGCATTGGCACGCTTTTTCTGTGGTAGCGTATTTCTTCAACAGCAAGGACCATCGGAAAAAAGAAATGGAGCTGATTCTGCCAACCTTTTTTTATGGTGTATTGAACAGAGGACACTCGTGCAGTTTAGCTCATAGAGTCAAGAAATGTAGGTAGTAAGTCAGAGGTGAGAACCAAGAAGGTACCATCAGTGAGGAGAGCAATTACCAAATCGAAAGAAAAGGATAAATCACAGTACTGGGTGTTCTCTGTGTTGTTACTTTTGCTTTGTTTGTAGGGGCTGACCCTGAATTACTGATCCCCTGTGTAATTACAATGTTGTTACAAAGTCAAATAAGCATGGAACCTTTATTATTAACCAGGTGTTACAAAGTCACCAAGGACAACCACGGAGAATGTGCTTGCAACACTGCACTTTGGTATGCCTAAGGAGACAAAGCCAGATTAGCTGTGGTATTAATAAATACTAAATTTACTAAAAAGAAGATTGAGCCTCACTGATCTTAATTGGAGTGACGAGCACCAAGAAAATGTGGTACACAATAAAAGCCAGGCTGAAAACGCTAAAGGGAAAATGCATTCATATGTGAATAAATGAACAAAGAATGTTCGAATGGCACTATGTTGAAACAAATTGCAAGAATCAATTTGGGAAGAACTGATGAAATGGCAGTGCAGCTGAAATGCAAAGGTTCAATTACTTCACAGCTATTATTAGAAACGCACTTTTACTATTTATGATCACAATTATCAGAAGTGCATTTGATAAAATGTAACACTAACAACAAATGGGTCAGTGATGATCAATTCCAACTAAATTGCGCATGCAAGGCAATACAACATAGAATCTTGTCAGAAATGGAAAATACATAACTTACAATCTATCTGTAGTGTTGATAACTAACTACAAGTGAAGAAATCTAATCAATGAGGCATTGAGCTTTCTTCACAATTTCTCCCAAACTATTAGGAAAATTAATTACTTTCTAGCTGAGATATGAAATCATTTTGGTACTTGGCTTCTGATTGGATATCCTGAGCAAACACGAATTAAATCAATGTGTAACTAAAGCATAGGGAAGAAAAGAACATGTATATCTTGGCTCAAATAGTGACATGTTGCATTCCAGATGTGCGATTATTGTTTCTGCTCACATTGGTTTCATTTAAATTCCAAATAGAGTTCATTCACATAAAAATTTACTAAGCACTTACTCCTCTTAGCTTGCAGCTTTGTCCACACATTCTGCATCCAGATAAGCATTGACTATGTCAATCTGGAGTGAAATCATGCTGCAGTTTGATGATGCAGCCAGCCTGACCATCAGCTCTTCCCTCCAGAATCAAATATTCAGATAGACGTTGTACCTTCTAGAAAAGAGAAGAGTCTGGAGATCTAAATCCCTATTTCTACTATTAATACAAAAGTTTTAATCAATTATACTAACTATAGAAATTATTTCAGCCTGTTTAGTAGCACTAAAGCAGTGACTATTGCAGCCGACTACTGCTGGATAATTTAGTTTTCATCAGAGTTAAAATTAGATGTTGTAGCCAAGCAATTTAAGAAGAGAGGTGAGCTGGATAATTTTAAATTTGTGGTAGTGATTTTCTAGGCTGAAATAATTCATTAGAAATACAAAGAAAAGAGGTGCGTACATGTCCATTCAGATACATGGCAACTATAGTCTACAGGTTCTTTTGGTGTTTATACAAATGCAGAGAGAGAGAGAGAGAGAGATGATAAAACTGAGATTTGCCTGGCAACTTAAATGTTTACATCTGAATATACAAATTTCAGCATGTATATTACAGAGTTCTATCCCTAATTTTGTTATCTGGCAAGGGAAGTTCAAGTTGCCACAGATATATACAGCATCATCGTTGTATACACATCATTTCCAGTTTTTGATGAACCATACAGAAAATGGAGATTTGGATATATGTCAAAATTGCTTAGATGGGTGACATTTTCTGTTACATAACTGTTACCTCCATGTGTTGTGGTCTGCTCTGTTTGAAATATTACGATCCCTTCTACTACTCATCCTTGTTTAGAGCATAGGTTTTTATACAAGCAATACAAGTCTATTGTTATGTGCAGTAGTAGTGCAATTGTCTATTGAGTGCCTTGCCTGCATTTTCTAACAGAGGGCAGGGGATTGAATAAAAAATCCTAAGACCAAAAGTACTGACTAATCAAATTGTATGCCAAATCTATGGCAGCAACCAAGTAGAGAAATGGAATGGTTCAGGCAGTAAAGGGGTTAGTTCGATTGGGAGGTGGCCAACTCAGGCTTTCACCATGTTCATGACCAGCTTGTACGCGTGAACACAGTAATTGGTCACCTCCTCCACCCGCCATGGGATAAGCGGTGACTTCTGGTCTCAGGCAAAACATCGAGCGCACAGTGTGCATGCTCATGAAAGAGGAACCACTGCTGGGAAGCGGGAGACGAATTCGGATGCTGACAAAGAATACAAAGTTGCCTATCTCGAGAAACAACAGGATCTTAGCGAATCGACCACCTCTATTTTCTACCTTTATATCATCCACGGCACATCAAAATTCCACTTTATTCTTTTCGATAAAAAATCCAACTTTATTCATACATACCTCTGATTGATGCTCATCTTCAATCTGCTGCAATTAGACATTTCAGTTACCTCGATGCATTAATTACCCTCCTCTTGCCAGAATCTAAAGCTGAAAGAATGACAATATGGTTATTCCCAACACTGCTTATGAGAAAGCAAATTAAATTAAAAATACAAAGTGCCATTGTACTCCAGCTGGAACTCAATCCATCAGGCAACTTGTGTGCACAGCAGAAATGTTTGTAGCGCCAGCAGATCGCTATCACATTTCATCGAACAGACACGGTTCATCAAACAGGAGGTAGGCATAGCAAAAGGAGACAACAACGATCGAGCACCCAACCTTCGAGGGCGAGTGCGAGGTCGCCGACGGCATGAGGGCGAAGGCGTCGTTGCCAGCGCAGGGCAGTACGGAGGTCCCAGGGAGTGGACGGCGCGCCCCGTGGCCAGGGAACGGGTCCACCGTGCCGGGAGCCAGCACCGCGCCTGGATCCCAATGGCGCGCCGGGAGCCCCCGCAGCGTCTGGAGCCCGCTGAGCTTCCATGCGAAGGAGAGGGCCGTAGGCGCCGGCCTCGCCGCTGGCGTGAGGGCGAGGTGCCGCGCGAGGTAGTCTCCTGTTGAGGATTTGTGAGGAGATGGGTGAGGAGAGAGGGGTAGGGGCCATTGGAGGTAATTGTCACCTTTGCAATCGACCTGCAGGTTAGTCACTGCCCGTGTACGGCAGCGGAGCGTAGAAGGCGAGGCGGCAAAGCTCGCAGAAGGACACAACAAGCTAGTGCTCGCGGGGGGTACCGTCGCTTCGCGCCGGCGGTCACCACCGTGACGAGTGGCGCGCCGGAGGGCGGCCACCTCGGGGGGCCCACTCGCGCCAGTGCGCCGGCTCGTCCGAGGGCGGCCACCGTCCTGGCCCGCCGCGCCATCCGCCGAGGGTTGGCGTCGCCGAGGAGGGGGCGCCTGCGCCCACGCCAGGGGTCGGCTACCGCTGGAGGCCGCACCCGCGGCCGTTTGCGGCCACCGCTTTGGCCCGCTCGTGGGGGCGCCGGTGCGGCGCCTCGGCCGTAGGTGCCCCATGCTTGCGGCGACGAAGCCGAGGGACGGAGCGGACGAGCCGAGGGACGGTGCTCGGTGGCGTGTGGCAATGAAGAGTGGAGGGGCCGAGGTACAGGGCACATGGGGGCGGCGGAGCAGGCGGATAAGACTCCAACCGTTGTTACCCAAATAGGACATGCATTTTTGGTTTTGGGTCTCGCAGGAAAAATAGATCAGCTACCCAAATGTTATGTGTTCCAACCGGTGACCCAAACACAGAGCAACAGCGCCCGAGCTTGCCTGCTTCGTGCAGGAAGGGCAGGCGAGCCGCGGCGCCGGCGAGCAGCAGCGCAGGCGAGCCGCGGCGGCGGCGCACGCGAGCAGCAGCGCAGCGCCGGCGAGCAGCAGCGCAGGCGAGCCGTGGCGGCGACGCACGCGAGCAACGGCGGTGGCGCACGCGAGCAGCAGCGCAGCGCCGGCGAGCAGCAGCGCAGGTGAGCCGCGGCGGCGGCGCAGGTGAGCAGCGGCGGCCTCACGTCGTCCTCCTGCCAACGGTGGGGTTGGAGTCGTACCTTCGAAGCCTACCTCGGTGTGGATGCCGCCGAGGCCGAGACATTGCTCTCCGTTCCCCTCCCGCGAAACGCTTGCAGTTGAGGAGAGAGAGACGAACAGAGGACCTATATTTGGGTCTTCACGCGCTGCTCTCGCAAAATGGGTCTTTCGTTTGCCTACGCCGTTGGAGGTCGATTTTTTAGCACCGACGATGCAAAATGGGTTTGGGTGCCGTAATGGCTAGCCGGTTGGAGACAGTTGTAGGGTCGAGATGGCGGACTAGAGGGGGGGTGAATAGTCCTTTCTAAAACTTAAACGCGTTGGCTAACCGAAACAAATGCGGAATTAAACTTATCGGTCTAGCCAAGACTACACCCCTCTATCTAAGTTCACAAGCACCTCACAAAGATCCTAATTAAGCAACTAAGGTGCTTTCCTTAGCAAGAGCTCTCCTATTTAACTCTAGAGCAAGGTCACACAAACCTATGCACTAGTACTTTGCAAGCAAGAGGGAACTCCTACACAATTCTAGTAAGCAAAGCGCACAAAGCCTAAGCTCACTAGCAAAGCTCAATAACAAGGCTACACAAGCCAAATTAGAGAGCGCAAACTACTTAGCTACACAAACTAAGCAATGTGACTAACAAGGTTACACAAACCGAATTAGCCACGCAAAGGGGAAGCTTCTAGCTACACAAGCAAGAGGACAACTAGCAAGCTACACAAGCAAACTAGTTAAGAGTGCAACTACACAAGCACAAGTATATATGAAAGTAAATACAAGCTTGTGTTACACGAAGGCAAACCACCGAGAAGAGTAGACAAAGTTGACACGGTGATTTTCTCCCGAGGTTCACTTGGTCGCCACCAAGCTACGTCCCCGTTGTGTCGACCAACACTTAGATGGTTCCCCGGTGTGACCCTCAAATCACTTGCCCCTCAAGGCACGCCCCGCAAGGCACCGCAAGACACCACTCTCAAGTGAGGTAGCTCAATGACACGCTCAACTAGAATTGCTCTTTGCGATCCCCGCGGGGTGAGCACAATCCCCCTCACAAAGCTTCTCCGGAGCCTCGCACAATCTTCTTGCGAGCTTCGACGGAGCCACAAGCCACCAAGCCGTCTAGGAGGTGGCAACCTCCAAGAGTAACAAGCACCACCGGCTTGCAACACGATCACCTAGTGCCACTCGATGCAATCTCTCAAAGCAACGCACTAGAATCGCTCTCTCACTCGATCCGATGAACACTATCAAGCATGAGTGAGTTAGAGGGCTTCCAAGCACTACCACATAAGCCACCAAGGCCAAAGTGTGCTCAGCTACCGGCCAAGGCCGGCCACAAGGTCTATTTATAACCCCACGGTCAAATAGAGCCGTTACCCCTCCACTCACGTTTTTCGCGGGACCACCGGACGCGCCGGTCGTAACAGACCGGACGCGCTCAACCGCGTCCGGTGTCCCCTGATTTCAAATTCGTCCGTTAGATCCTCCAACGGTCACTGCGCGCCAACGGTCAAACGAGCGACCGGACGCGCTGTTGCGAACCACCGGACGCGCCGGTGCGCACAGCACCCGCGCCCGCGAAGACAAGACCGGACGCGCTCCTCGCAACCACCGGACGCCACAGTACCCGCGTCCGGTGCGAGTCCAGTAAGCTCCCTGGACCACCGGACGCGTCCGATGGTGTGTGACCGGACGCGCACCGCGTCCGACGTCCTCGGTTCCCTTAGGGCGCATGACCGGACGCGCCGGTCCCGTGGGTCACCGGACGCGCCGGTGCCAAACCCTAGCCCGCGCGCCTGACCTGACGCTGCACTGACCGGACGCGCCGGTCGAAACTGACCGCGTCCGGTGCAGCGTCCGGTGCAGCGTCCGGTGCACCACTGTGACCTCCGTTCGCCTCCGATTCTTTTCCGACTACCGGCGTAATGGAAAATAGGCGTTTCACTTTTCCAAAAAGCGCCGAATCCCGCCTCGCAAGCTCGGCGGGAGGGAGAGAGGAACCCAAACTCTCTCTACCGCTCAAACTCCACCGCCTTCGCAAATGTGCCAACACCAACAAGTGATCACCACCTTGTGCACGTGTGTTAGCATTTTCACAAACATTTTCTTCGAAGGAATTAGGCACTCAACTTGCCTCGCCACTCGATCCTAACACGTATGCAAAGTTAGATCGCTCAAGTGGCACTAGATGACCGATATGCAAACAAGTTTGCCCCTCTTAATAGTACGGCCATCTATCCTAAACCCGGTCATCAACTTCTCTACACACCTATGACCGGTGAAATGGAAATGCCCTAGGTTATACCTTTGCCTTGCGCATTCCACTCCATCTCCTCCGACATTGATGCAACACATGCACCAACCATATCACAAATGATATGATCCACTTCATATCATCATGTGACCTTGGTCCATCGATCTTGACCTCACTTGCTCTTCACCGTTGCGTCGGTCCATCGGCGCCAAGTCTTGCTCAAGCTTCACCGCCTCACGATCCATCGCTCCAAAGCCTCCGACTTGCCCTTCACACTTGCAACTGGTCCGTCGAGCCAAGCCTCATCTTGATCTTTTGCCACCTTGGTCACATGACTCCATGTCATGTCTCATATGCAATGAGCTCCTTCATGACACCATTACCTGTGGACTAATCTCCTGTGTATCTCACATAACCACATATTAGTCCACCTAAGTTGTCACTCAATTACCAAAACCAAACAAGGACCTTTCAATCTCCCCCTTTTTGGTAATTGATGACAACTCTACAAAGATATGGAAATTAAGCTTTTTCAAGCTAGCACTTCACACAAAGTGTAAATTGCTAACTTGTTTTGGATTTTATGCTACTTATCCAACATTTAAGCTCTATGTCAAGATTTGGATAAGCACCATAAAACCCGACTTGGTAGTGATAACTCCCCCTACATATGTGCTCAAATGGTTTGGTTTCAAGCTTGCACATATGCCTAATTATGAAATTTGTGGGAGGATTAGCACTACTAAGTGATGCTAAGGTGTATAGAATAAACCTTTGTAGTTCGATACCATTTGATAGCTTGATACCATTTGAAAATCACAAGTTTGCCATCATCCTTAGCATCATGAGTAGCTAGACATCAAAAACACTAGAAACCCCGTGAGATCAACATTATAAGCAAGGTTCTAGTTTTTGCATGATAATCATAAGTCTAGCTATCAACCTATGCATGCTAGTTATCAAAGCATCAATCAAATTCTATAACTAGCATACACCACACAAGCATGCATATTAAAAATAAAACTTATGCAATGCTAGCAAGCACATGAATATGCATAAGTCAAATGCAACCAATCAATGTTCATGAGCTTGCTCCCCCTACTTGTGTGCTTCTTTTGTCCAAGAATTTTGATCCTTCTTATTTCTACAATGTTGCTCCCTCTTTGTCCATCTTCATGTCCAAACTCATCTTCTCACGATATATCTTTGTTCAATCTCTTCCCAAACCTCTCTCTTGGTGTATTGACATATCTTTGTTCCAACTTCTCCCCCTTTGTCATCAATTTCCATAAAAGGTGTTCTTCTCAATTGATACAAAGGCTAGCATTGGGGTAGATGGTTGAGACTTGAATATTGCATTTTTGATGGACATCACCATATATGTTGGAATGACATTACTAGTATGTTGCTCTTGAGATACCACTTAGGATCTTTTGACCTTGATACCATTAGGTGGGGCTCCTCCCCCTATGTCATAGCATGTGTCATTCACTTGAGATACCACTTGAGGATGAGGGTAGCATTTCTTGATTTGATCACTTATAGTTGAGGATCACTTGTGAACCCATCGTCTTGCATGAATGATACCACGTGAAGATATCATGAGTAGGAATGTGATACCATTTGAAAGAGCTTTCTAGTATGGATCCACTTTGAAGGATTTGACAATAATATTCACTTCTTGAACATTTGCTATCTTCATGAGTACCACATGTAGGATATCACTTGTAGATTATGATCTAGACACCACTTGTAAATACCAATTGAAGAAATACTTTGAGTCTAGATACCTTTTGAAACACCCTAGATATCCATTTTTATTGTTGTCTTGTGCTTGTACCGATATCATTGTCATGAGCTTCTAGTATGACTTGAACTATGTTGATTTGCCTAAGATACCAAGTCCGGTTTGAACCAATGACAAGCTTCTTCACACCTCATGCTAAGGGTTATCTTGCCAATGTTGTACTTGTCACTTGTTAGCAATCCAAACTAGATCAAGTACTTGGGTTTACTAGCTCATGAACAAATTCATACACATACCACTAGATCATTTAAACAATTCAAGCAATAGTGGTAGGCTACGAACTTAAACATTTCATTTGTTATGCATGATCCTAGTAAGCATGTACTATATACACTAATCGCATACTAGTAAGAGATGAAATGATCATGCACATTGCAATGATACCTTTGCTATGTTGGAGTAGAGGATAGACACATAGATTCCAATTCATTACTCCAATAGCAATGTGAAGTCCAATTTATAAGCTTGGTGAAGACCAATCATCGTAGATAAATCAATTCTTCACCCATATGAAATGAAAACCACTTATGATCAAGTGCACTATCTCTTGAGTTGTGGTTGGCTTGCTCCATCTTTTTGATCAATGCTTGCATGAGAGAATTACTTAGAATACCACTTGAAATACATGACTAGCTCTCTTTTGGGTGTTGCTTGCTTTTCTTGATCAATCCTGTTGATTGCTTCAATTAAGCATCTTAAATGTCCCTTGAATTCATCACTTCCATGTTAGCCTTCCAAGCCGGTGCTCGGTTTACCCACCTATGGGCGGCAAGCCCCCTCAGCAGGGAGAAGTGACCTCTCTTCAAAGAACCATCCTTGACACTTACTTGAATTTCCTTTGATTGATTGATCTATGGACTTAACTTGATAAGTATCCTTGAATTATTCTTTAAGTCCTTTTCTTTCTACCAAATAATCTCCAATCATTACTAGAACTTGAACCTCATCTTCATCTTGAGTTTGATCTTCTTTTTCGAATTTGAGTACCAAATTTGTACACTAAGTACATTCCACAATCAATGCCCTTATACTCATTTCTTGTCATGCTTCTAGATCAATTCAAAACCAACCTTAGGTACCTCAAACACTTATAAATATGTTTCCAACTTGAGGACCTTTCACTTAAAGTGACTCTAGATCAATCCAATAATTGTCACTTTTCTGGCAGATTCTGTACCCTTCAAAGAATAATTCATATCTCCCAATGTACAGATCCAAATGCCATGAAATTTGGTGGAGATGTGATTCACTAAGTCATCTAGCAACTGTAAAAATTTGAGCTTCATTTGACTTCTAGATGGCTACCAGATTTTAATTCTTCCACCACTGCTACATGCTGAAAACTGCTGCACTATAGCTGACAAGATGTGCTCCAAAGTCGAACCATCTCTTATCCAATTCTAATAAAATTTGTACAGCTTCTTATACCATAAGTCTAGGGCATGTATACCAAATTTCAAGCCAATCCAAATAGATTTGATCACTCAAACATGGCTAAGATCACAGCTAGCTCAGATTTTCAACTTTTGGACAGATTTCAATACAAGAGCTAATCTTCATCAAATGTGAATCAATCTTGAGATTAACTTGTTTGAACACTCTCACAAAACATATATCTATTCAATCCACTTACTAAATGTCATCTCATGAATTTATCCAACACAAATCAATCCAAATTTGATTGCTAGGCATTGAATCCATTCAATCATCTCATAGCAAGCAACATTGCATATATATCCAATTCAATCAACTTATATGCACCCAAATGAAATGATCGACAAGAGATATACCTTGGTTAGTTCATGATCATCCAATAGCAAGCTTTCAACTTGAATATTTGCAAGCCATCAAGTATATCCAATAAATCACCACAATCTTTGACATTGCACTTGTATGTTATAGCACTTGGACTTCACTTATTTTGACTTGGCATTGGGATTGGATATGCATTGAGCTTCATAACTTGACTCAATATATGATGAACAAAATGAAACCAATTGAATCAAGCCTCCAATGCCGATAGTACCTACAAACAATCATCCACTCTTTGATGGTACCCAAACAAGTTTGGGTCCTCTCAAGTTAGGTGCAACATACTTAGGCATTGCCTTAGTATGAATAGCGGGATGTTTTGCAATTGCAATCATAGAGGTACCATTGCCATCCTTTCTAAGCACAATATTATCATCAATTGAAATAGGCTTAGAATCATTACCTAGGGGACATGAATGAGCCATGTGTCCCCTTTCCCGGCATAAGTAGCAACTTCTTTTAGAGTGAGCCTTTTCTTCCTTGCTCATGTGTTGCTTCTCAATGCCTTGCCTCTTATGAGTTGCTTGAGCCTTCTTCTCAAGCTTGGTAGGACACCCCGAGACAAAGTGTCCCATATCTTCACATTTGAAGCACTTGATGTGAGTCAAATTTCTTTTCTCATTTTGATTCTTGCTCATCATCTTGGCATCTTGAATTTGCATTGGATGCCTTGCTTTACCACCCCTTCTTGTTTTTTTTTTCTTCTTTATCAAGTCACCATCATCTCCATGGTTGATCTTGATTTGTTCTTGGAGTGTCTTCTCTTGCTCAACTAGTGGCTTTGGTTGAGGCTTTACTTGTTGCTTCACCAATTGCTTGGTTGGGCACATTGAGGTGAGGTGACCCCAAGTGCGGCACTTGAAGCACTTCACATACTTTAGCCTTTCTTCTTCTTTCATCTTCTTGAGCTTCTCAATGTTTGGGCAACCATTAGCAAGATGTCCCGCTTCATGGCATCGATAGCACATGGAATGCGAGAGCTTCTTTTGGAGTAGTCTCTTCATTCTCTTTTCTTGCTTTCTTTCGCCCCTTGTCAATTTTTTCTTGAAGCCAAGGCCACTTTATCACCAAGGTTTCTTTGAGTTTTCATTATGTGCTCAAAGGTGACTTTTGAGTTGTAGCACCTCTCTAACTTGTTGCTCAAATTCTTCACTTCACTTTTGAGCTCATTGTTCTCCTTCAAAAGGTTAGTCTCACAAGACATAGAAGTAGAACAAATATTTAATTGCGAAGAACATGGCATATCTAATAAATCATCACAAGAGGTGGATACATGCTTCTTGCCTACATCACAAGGGTTAGTAATATGTGATTGATCATTTGACCCAAATGATGAGCTCTCACTAGTTTTGAGTTTTTCATTAGAAAGTTTATTAGTGAGTAAAGCATGTTCTTGTGCCAAGTTATTATGAGCAACACTAAGTTCCTCATGAGCCAATTTTAGCTCCTCATGTGAACAAGTAGTAACATAAAGTAGATGCTTTTGTTGTTCACATGTGGTTTTTAGAAATGAGTTTTTATTTTTCAATTTACTTGTTTTTGCCATCTCATTTCTTAGGGCCTTTGAGAGTTTATATAGAAGCTCAAAATTTGGACCATCACAATCAACAACAAAACCACCAATAGATACCTTAGTGTTACCATGTGATGATATTGATGAGCTTGTTGAGGCATCACTCTCATAGCCATCATCTTCACCATCAAGTGTGCATGAAGTAGAATCATTGCTTGCATCACTTGTGGCATTGTCATCATTCTTGTCAAGTGATCTTGTGATATGATCATTTTTGTCATCACTTGACCGTGAGGTGGAGCAATCCTCCACAACCACCTTGTTGTGGTCATGCTCAACATCCTCATGCGCCTTCTCCTTGGGCTCATCATCATTGGAGATCGCCCCATATTTCTCATTTAGAAACACCCAAATCTCATGGGCGGACTCGAAGTCTATGATCTCATAAAGTATGCTACTATCCATAGATCGATAGAAAACATTAGTAGCTTGGCTATCGAGATGTAGGCATTTACTTTGCGCTTGAGTTGCATTTTTTTTATCAATTGCAAAGGAAAAGCCCACATCTACGATCCACCACAATTGAGGAGAAATAAACTTAAAATTGCATGTCATCCAATTTCTCCACCGTGCAAAGTGTGTGCCATCAAAAATGTGTGGACACTCAACATCTAGCCCATAAGCCGCCATCCTCTCGGGTCGGTGAAGACCACAAATGAGAGACCCGGCTCTGATACCACTTGTAGGGTCGAGATGGCGGACTAGAGGGGGGGTGAATAGTCCTTTCTAAAACTTAAACGCGTTGGCTAACCGAAACAAATGCGGAATTAAACTTATCGGTCTAGCCAAGACTACACCCCTCTATCTAAGTTCACAAGCACCTCACAAAGATCCTAATTAAGCAACTAAGGTGCTTTCCTTAGCAAGAGCTCTCCTATTTAACTCTAGAGCAAGGTCACACAAACCTATGCACTAGTACTTTGCAAGCAAGAGGGAACTCCTACACAATTCTAGTAAGCAAAGCGCACAAAGCCTAAGCTCACTAGCAAAGCTCAATAACAAGGCTACACAAGCCAAATTAGAGAGCGCAAACTACTTAGCTACACAAACTAAGCAATGTGACTAACAAGGTTACACAAACCGAATTAGCCACGCAAAGGGGAAGCTTCTAGCTACACAAGCAAGAGGACAACTAGCAAGCTACACAAGCAAACTAGTTAAGAGTGCAACTACACAAGCACAAGTATATATGAAAGTAAATACAAGCTTGTGTTACACGAAGGCAAACCACCGAGAAGAGTAGACAAAGTTGACACGGTGATTTTCTCCCGAGGTTCACTTGGTCGCCACCAAGCTACGTCCCCGTTGTGTCGACCAACACTTAGATGGTTCCCCAGTGTGACCCTCAAATCACTTGCCCCTCAAGGCACGCCCCGCAAGGCACCGCAAGACACCACTCTCAAGTGAGGTAGCTCAATGACACGCTCAACTAGAGTTGCTCTTCGCGATCCCCGCGGGGTGAGCACAATCCCCCTCACAAAGCTTCTCCGGAGCCTCGCACAATCTTCTTGCGAGCTTCGACGGAGCCACAAGCCACCAAGCCGTCTAGGAGGTGGCAACCTCCAAGAGTAACAAGCACCACCGGCTTGCAACACGATCACCTAGTGCCACTCGATGCAATCTCTCAAAGCAACGCACTAGAATCGCTCTCTCACTCGATCCGATGAACACTATCAAGCATGAGTGAGTTAGAGGGCTTCCAAGCACTACCACATAAGCCACCAAGGCCAAAGTGTGCTCAGCTACCGGCCAAGGCCGGCCACAAGGTCTATTTATAACCCCACGGTCAAATAGAGCCGTTACCCCTCCACTCACGTTTTTCGCGGGACCACCGGACGCGCCGGTCGTAACAGACCGGACGCGCTCAACCGCGTCCGGTGTCCCCTGATTTCAAATTCGTCCGTTAGATCCTCCAACGGTCACTGCGCGCCAACGGTCAAACGAGCGACCGGACGCGCTGTTGCGAACCACCGGACGCGCCGGTGCGCACAGCACCCGCGCCCGCGAAGACAAGACCGGACGCGCTCCTCGCAACCACCGGACGCCACAGTACCCGCGTCCGGTGCGAGTCCAGTAAGCTCCCTGGACCACCGGACGCGTCCGATGGTGTGTGACCGGACGCGCACCGCGTCCGACGTCCTCGGTTCCCTCAGGGCGCATGACCGGACGCGCCGGTCCCGTGGGTCACCGGACGCGCCGGTGCCAAACCCTAGCCCGCGCGCCTGACCTGACGCTGCACTGACCGGACGCGCCGGTCGAAACTGACCGCGTCCGGTGCAGCGTCCGGTGCAGCGTCCGGTGCACCACTGTGACCTCCGTTCGCCTCCGATTCTTTTCCGACTACCGGCGTAATGGAAAATAGGCGTTTCACTTTTCCAAAAAGCGCCGAATCCCGCCTCGCAAGCTCGGCGGGAGGGAGAGAGGAACCCAAACTCTCTCTACCGCTCAAACTCCACCGCCTTCGCAAATGTGCCAACACCAACAAGTGATCACCACCTTGTGCACGTGTGTTAGCATTTTCACAAACATTTTCTTCGAAGGAATTAGGCACTCAACTTGCCTCGCCACTCGATCCTAACACGTATGCAAAGTTAGATCGCTCAAGTGGCACTAGATGACCGATATGCAAACAAGTTTGCCCCTCTTAATAGTACGGCCATCTATCCTAAACCCGGTCATCAACTTCTCTACACACCTATGACCGGTGAAATGGAAATGCCCTAGGTTATACCTTTGCCTTGCGCATTCCACTCCATCTCCTCCGACATTGATGCAACACATGCACCAACCATATCACAAATGATATGATCCACTTCATATCATCATGTGACCTTGGTCCATCGATCTTGAACTCACTTGCTCTTCACCGTTGCGTCGGTCCATCGGCGCCAAGTCTTGCTCAAGCTTCACCGCCTCACGGTCCATCGCTCCAAAGCCTCCGACTTGCCCTTCACACTTGCAACCGGTCCGTCGAGCCAAGCCTCATCTTGATCTTTTGCCACCTTGGTCACATGACTCCATGTCATGTCTCATATGCAATGAGCTCCTTCATGACACCATTACCTGTGGACTAATCTCCTGTGTATCTCACATAACCACATATTAGTCCACCTAAGTTGTCACTCAATTACCAAAACCAAACAAGGACCTTTCAACAGTCTAAGCGGAGGAGACGACCAGACGGGCATCGACCCGCGAAGTTTCGCGACAGCTCGGATAGAGAACAAAGCGGGTTCGAGACCCGAACCAATCCACATCGGACGGACCAGATCATGAGTTTGCCAGATCCAACGGTTGTTATGCTAACAGGTGACGTGGCTCAATCGGGTGCCCGAGCTTGCACCCGCGTTTCGGTATGAAAAAAATTTCGGTATGAAATGAAAAGATGTGAAACCAAAGCTCGCATTCCACTACTGATTCCTGCAAAGCAAAGCTAAACTAAAAAAAATCGAAACCATCCCCTTCCAAATAGCATGTGTCTCAAAACAAATTAAACATCTTACTACGTCATTGAATTGGGACTCATGACCCATCCCTGCCGCTTGGGGGGTAGCTTGCTCTCCTCGCCCTAGTTTCTCCATCCTCTAAAATGCTTACTGTATATCTGTATACAACCAATTAAGAGAGCAAATAAACACAAGGGTCAAAATCAATCGAGCACCATGAACGGCAAGAGGCACATGCATGATCAATGTACCTTGTCTTGGGGCTCAGCTCCAAAACATTCTGATGATCCCACACAGGACTCATGCTGTTGCACTGTGCTCACAGGCTCACATAGACGCGCGCCAATCAAGATTTGTCTGGACCTGAGGTGCAGTTTGGTTGGCTCATTTTGTGACGTGATCTGATCACATCGTGAATTGATTACGTTGAATCTTGTTTGGTTGCCGTACTATGTGATCCGTTGCCACGGGAATGGTTACGATCCTTCAGTGCACGGATTACGCTCGATCTGGGGATGAAAGCGTTCGCGCCGCTCCCTGTAACCCCACGACGCGAAAAACAAACTGCCTCCCGATTACCCCGGCTGGAGCCAAACAAAACAGGAAATATTCGATTCCCTTCCTATTGCCGCCGTGAAACCGTTACCTTTGCGTTAACATTGTATTTGGAGAACCAAACAGCACCTGAGTACGCTGCAACTTAAGCTCTGTGTATAAAGTTTGTGACATATGAGGGCCAACTCAGTAAAGAGATCCGAGAGCCAATTCAGTAAAGAGATAGGTATGTTTTTTTTTCATAAAAAATAAAAAATGGATACAAACAACCACTTCTTTGTTGTTGTGTCTCTGTCTCTTTGTGTTCATCTCTATCCAAACATGAGTGGCCTCTCTAAACCTGAAAGGTGTAGCTGGGCCTCTGCTTTCTTAATATTAAAAATCTACTGCCATGAACAGTTCAACTATCATAATGTTAAAATCACAAGGTGGTTGTGCCAATTTAGTAGCCTGAGTGATTTGAAAAATCTATCAAATGTTATTTTTCAATTAAGCTGCATTTCTAGAGTGGCACTGAAATTCATCTTTGCTAGCTTTTCTTGTCACCGAGTCTCAACGTACCTTAGCGTGGGTAGCATAATCATGATTAGTTCTTTGTTTTTAGAACTCGAAAATCAAACCTAATCTAAAATTTCCATGACTGGTCTCAAGTTTTTTTTTGTTACATGAAAAGATGAGGGTTTGCTCTCGCTCTTCACCCAACACCTCACTATTGACTTTCCCCTGTTACGTACATACACATCCGCAGAGTGGCGGAGTCCTGCAGAGCAACTCTGTTTATTTTTTTAAAAGAAATGCCATACTTGTTGACGAAACATCTTGAGCTAATTTGGTGGTGGATCCATGTCCAAAATAGAGTTAAATCAGGTTATACCATAACACAATCGCATATGGTGGCCTTTATCACAACGATAGGACTAGCACCCAGATGTCTGGACAGATGCCCGTGGCTCCTTTGTTCCCGCGCGTAGTGAGCAGACGGCATGGACCTCAACTTGCTACGGGGCCACATGCAGGCATCGCGCCGCCGTCGGGCGCATGTGCACTAATCGGGTATGGTTTCCCCGTCGAGCTCGAACTGCCATGACAAGGAGATGGAGGAAAGGGAAGGGAGAGGAGGGCGAAGCATGTCGTGCGAGGAAGGCCACTGTAACGCCAGCCACCGGCGCCATTGCGACATGTGCAACACCAGAGCTACTTTTGAAACATTCAGATAAAACATTTGCAACATATGTATGAAAGCATGTGAAACACGTAAAACATGCGCTTGAAACATGTATGTATAGCCATTGCAACATGTGCAACACCAAGATTTACTTTTGTAACATTTCGATGAAACATTTGCAACATACTTCTGAAACACGTGAAACACTTGAAATATAGGCTTGCAACATGCATATATTGTCATTGCAACATACATCCTAGATCTACTTTTGCAACATCCAGATGAAACACTTGAAACATAACTTTGAAACGTCTGAAACATTTGAAACATGGTGTTGAAACACTTGAAACACAGTATTCGTTGCGTGGCCACAGCCTACCTGATGGGGATTGGAGTGGCAACGATAGAGAAGGAGGAGGCCGAGGAGGGACGCCGCCTAGAGGGGCCTCGCGAGGAGCGCCATCTCCTAGGCCGCCCCCACGCCGTGCGCTGCTACAGCACCCTCGCCACCGCCGACTTCATGAATCCATCGGAGCTGACCGACCGAGTAGCGACGGCATGGGGACAGACGTGGCCGTGCCTGTGTGGATGGGGTTGGGGGTGAGGGAGGAGATGGGGCACGTAGCGCAGGATGGGGGAGCCAAAGCGTTACGGGCGGGATGGGGCTTGAGCGAGCGACGGGTGAAGGCAGCAACAACTAGCGCGGAGTGGGGCGCGTTGTCCGGATGGGGACGGGGATGGAGGCGCTGCCAGGAATAGAACAAGCGGATGTTTTTTTTTGCATTAGCGTGTCCGGACAGAAGTCACAGGACGGATGTCCTTATCGTATCATTATCATTATCACAAAGCAGAAAAAATCATTGTCCTTTATAAATGCAGATATGTGGTTTCCTCATAACTTTCTGGTATATAGGTATATCATGTTCAAGATATTTTTTGCTTGCAAAAAGTTTTATTTTAAAAATTCATACTAAAGCTAGCATGGTTTTTTTTTTGACAACAAGCATATATAGATTAGCAGCAAGAAGCTGCAAGCACCCTAACTGAATGTAGGGTTACAGAGTTCAGTGCACTTCTCAGAGGGCACTGTTGGTCATGGGCAGTGTATGAACAAGCAATCTCAGAGGTCTGAGAATTGTTTACATGAGCTGAGAAAGCTAGCCTAGCAAGAGCATCAGCCGTAGTATTGAGAGTCCTACTGATCCTGTAAACCTTGGCCTGTCGATTGGAGACGCAGTTGTCGAATATTTGTGTGAACGCCTTCATACGCCAGTCTGGTGGATGGTTATGATCCTCAGCATTGAGGAAGCGCACCAACTGGCTGCAATCAGATAAGGAGACGTCGTTGAAGCCTAGCCGATCCATAACCATGGCCACTAGAGCCATGACTGCTGCCTCCGTAGTGATGACAGATTGGGTTTCTGTCATGGCTGCCTTGATGTAGATGGTCTGCACCAGGTGTACCTGCGTATTGACAAATAAAATTCCAATACCAGCTCGTCTGGCATGTTGAGATGGCTGATCAGGCAAAGCGGAGGCGTCCACAAAGCATCGGACTCCTGGTAGTAGTGCTGGCACCCAAATTGTGTACCTGTCCACCTGATGGGTTGAGGTATCTGCATCTGGAGACTCAATACCTTGCGTTTGTTGGCTGTGGTGTTGCCGCCTAGATGATGTGGTAGTTGCAAGCAGATTGGGTACCTCTTGCTGAATTTGTTGTAGCCCCTCCAGCTGTATCAGCTTGTGGGTGTGCAAATGGGCAGTTGCTTGGTGGTGTACCTGCCAAGGATTCCATGTTTTCCTCTGGAATCGATTATCATTCCTTGCCTTCCATATATACCACATAGTGGTTAATGTACTGCATAAGATATCATCACTAGTTGAAGGGGTAATTAAGCATGATATTGTTATTTGAATTCCATCATCCTCCGGGGGAAGAGTGTCTGTTCGCAGAGGTGGGGAGGCAGAGAACCGGACAGCCCTGGCCAAGCTGCATTGGAAAAACAAGTGGAAATCAGTTTCCACTGCCCCACAGTAAGCACAATGATGGTCAATATGGTTAGAATACCTGCCCGCATGTTCCGCTGTGGCAAGGGCACGTCTGATCAATCGCCATGTGAAAGTTTTGATAATAGGTGGAAGATTCTTACTTTTCCAAGCCCTCTGCAGGATAAGGTTAGCATTGTTGTGGATGCTTCTAGTGCCTTGGGAGGGTAAAGGATTAATATGCTGAGCTGCTAGGTGAGTGTAAATGTTTTTTGTGGAACAGAGGCCAATTTTAGCTGGAATCCAGCGTAGGATATCTTGCTGATCACTATGGATAGGTTGAATAGAGGAGATAGCTTGAGTGTACCTCTCAGGTAAGGTAAGTGGCATGAACTTCTCTTCTAGTAGTTTGCTCCACACATCAAGCAGGATTTATCAGCTGCATTTTTTTTTTGAACCGAGGAGCTTTCAGCGGAAATACGCTGAGCTCTGGGATCGAACCCGGGTGGCCGAGCTCGCGGCTCGCGATGCTGACCAAACAAGTGACTGGCTCGTTCCCATGTCAGCTGCATATAGTCATTTGATTCGCTTCTATTCTCATTTCTTATTTCTTCAGAGACCTAGAAATGGTTGTCTGGTCAATTTTGGATAGGCAAATCAAGAAACATATGGCGTGCATATTTCATGGATGAGGTCCTCTGGAACAGCGGAGATTGTGCTTCAAAACAACATAGCAACATAGTTAGCATTTTTGTTTTGGAAGCTAGAATGTCCAAAACTTAAGATGAAACAATAACTTATTAGAGACAGAAAATAGTGACAGACGCAAAAGACAACTAGACCAGTGACAGAGCGACCGCCTTGTCACCCCGTCAGCCACAACCAGCCGTATAAATAAGGCCTTGTTTAGATCCAAACTTTGCATAGTAAATGTCCCGTCACACTGTAACAATTTTGTTTTTATTTGGTAATAATTTTCCAAACATTGATTAATTAGGCTTAAAATATTCGTCTCGCAAAGTACAACAAAACTGTACAATTAGTTTTTTATTTCATCTACATTTAGTACTCCATATATGTGCCGACATTTTGATGTGACGGGGAATCTTCTTTTTGCATAGTGGAATTTGGGGGTGAATTTGGGTATCTAAACAAGGCCTAAATATTTCCTTCATCCCAAAATAATGTAATTATTTCGCTTCTCAAAAATTCAAATTTTTAAGCTTGAATGAAATTATAGAAAATAATATCAACAATTATATCTCCAAATAAGTTTATTATAAAAGTATATTCTATGCTCAATCTAACAATACTTATTATTATATATATATCATAAATATTAGTAATCGGTGGTTAATAGCGTGTTTGGATTAAGGAGTGGAACGATCCGAACCTACATCCGAACCTAAACAACGTGTTTGGTTTGGTGGAGCGATCCACTCCATCCATCACGGGGCTATGCCCTCTGTAACGTCCCAGCTCAGGACTTAACAGGATTAATAGGATAGTCATACCAATAAATTGCAACTTCTTTTTCGGAAGCTTATCTTCAAAGAACTCTGAGGTTAAGCGTGCTTGGCTTAGAGCAATTTCAGCATGGGTGATCGATCGGAAAATCCTTCCCGGGTGCGCACGAGTGAGGACAAAGTGCGTAGAAAAGACTTGTGTGGGTTTGTGAGGGCAGTCTATATCTAAAAAAGCTGCCAGATATAAACGGGCCCGGCCTCGTAGAGGCGGGACATTACACCCTCCACCGGTATAAAGTCGCCATCGTTAGGTTCTTAGTATCGTTGCCAAGTCAAGCCAATAACCGACGGTAATATGTCACCTTGAGATGGAGAATTGATCTGGTAGTGATATCCAACTTATCATTGTCGATTGGTGGCTTAACCCGATAGCGATATTTGTCTTTACTGCCGGTTTAAAAAATTCCAATCATTAATCGGATTCTAGTCTTACAATCCGACAGTTAAGCGTAACCACTAACCACCGTATCAGCCTAGCGTTTAGTCGAAACAAATGTGTTTACTATAAATAAAACAGATCTCTATGCTACTAGTACTTTTATGTTCCAAACGTTTATTTCTACAAAAAAAAAAACACCGTGTTTCTTAATCATATGCTTTATATCTCTTATTACTTTTCTGTTCTTGTGTTTTTTTTTTTTGCTATCCTTATGTTTGATATAAGTTCCTCCGCTACGCTTAAACAGGACCCGATGCTAGCTCCAACGAAAACGATCGTCAGAGACTTAGCTGACGGACGGCTCGACGGATAGGTCAAAACTCGAAACACAAAGTGTCAAAGTCAGACCTCGCAGCCATTTAAAGGAGATCACACTCATACCACGCGTCCAATCCAGGATGCTCCACGCAAGCCTTTCAATTCAGATATATATATATATATATATATATATATATATATATATATATATATATATATATATATATATATATATATATATATATATATAAAGAGAAAAGAAAAGAAAAACCCGTGCGCAGCCGGCCACCGGCCCGCAGGAAGCCTCGGACAAGAGAAGAACCTCCGCGCAGTTTCCCCTGCTGCTTGGCGGGCCGCAAGCCAACGATTCCCCCAGCTGGAACCGCGGCTGACGGTGACGTCCGCCCTGAGCGCAGCACCCACCGACTCGCTACGGGCCACCCGGAGGCCGGAGCCCAGCCCACCCGCCGCTCACTCGTCAGTTGACCGGTTCGTTTGCGCTGCGCACAGCCTGTCTGACGAGTGGGAGTGCAGTGGTCAGTGGAGTGGGAGTGGAGTGCGTGGGTCACCGTCACCGTCACGGCACACGCCGCACGCCCACGTCCGGCCGTCCCGCTTGTGGCGTCACCTCCCCGCACCGGCTGACGTGTAGGGACCTGTGCCCCCGTCCTCTCGACTCTCCCAGGGGTTGCGTGGCGTTCGCGAGTCCGCCACCGCCAGCCAGGGTCCCAGTCTCAAGCAGGAGACGTCACTCACAAATCACAGTCGGTATTGCTGCCAATCCCTCGAGACTTTGCGGCGTTCGTAGGATTTTCCGCACGGGGAAATCACCTGCGTCTGCCGGATGTGGCCGTCGTCCGTATGGAGACATTCAGGTTTTCAGAGTCAGAGATGACGATATGCGTGAGCATTATAGCAGCTGCAGCAGAGACTATCTCCGTCCCACGTTCAGCAGCCCGTGCCGTGCGGGGCTCTCGGCACAACAGGAAGAGATCAATGGAGGAATCATCCGGAGCTAGGCGACTTTTCCCATATCCTGAACAACTTGATCAGTAAAAGGACTTCTCAGAGCCATCAGTCCTCTCAGTCTCTCGGATCAAGCTATGGATGGATGTGAAGTGTGAAATACTTTTCGCAGATGGTTATCATATCCCTTCGATCTTGAATGGGCCTGTTTGATCACCGGACCAAAGTTTAGTCCGTCGTTAGAGATTTCTTTGAGCCATCAGTCTCTCGGATCAAGATATGGATGGATGTGAAGTGTGGAATACCTTTCCTAGTTGGATATCAATATCCCTTTGATCTTGAGGGCATGTTTGGATCATCGGACCAAAGTTTAGTTCGTCGTTGGATAATATGCTAAACGTGGACTAATTAAAAAAATCATTTTTCTAACCAGCTCTACTCACCCATTAGCCTCTATTAGTTCGTTAGATCATGATTAGTTGATGTTTAGGCGTTCTAATTAGCATCCTTTGGATGGACTAAACTTTCATCCAAAGAGGCCCATTTGGTGGGAACTACTGCCCCTCTCCTCTTTTGTGACGACCTCATCCTGAAATGTGTGTCGATAATGCTTGAATAACCAATTTGACTTGCGGTAAGTGTAAAGCTGAGCACAATACCAGCATTCAGGCCCAGTTTGGCACATCTCAGCTTCACCAGTGAAATTGTTTTTTTAGATTTTAGCTTCACGAGCAACTTTTTTTTGAAGCTAAAGTTGTTTTAGAGGCCCGTTTGGTAAACCAGCTTCACATTGTAAAAAAAAGAATAAAATTACTATAATGCCCCTAGTTTTGTTTTCTTCTTTGTTTTCCTTGTTCTCCCTACTGTGTTTCTTCCCCACGCAAGCAACTCGACTCAAGCAACCTTGCACCTGTGAAGCCTCCACGGCGGCACCCCTCCCGACGACCCGTGCCCCAGCGACGGTGCCCTCCCGATGGCCCGTGACCCCAGTGGTGGCGTCCCTCCCAGCTGCGCTCGGCCGCCCGCTCCCGCGAGCCCCCCACGGTGGTGCCCCTCCTTAAAGGGTCGAGATGGCGGACTAGAGGGGGTGAATAGTTTGTTATAAAATTAATCGCGTAGGCTAACTGAAACAAATGCGAAATTAAAACTATCGGTCTAGCCAAGAATTAATTAGGAGAGCTCTTGCTAAGGAAAGCACCTTAGTTGCCTTTTAGAATCTTTGATAGGTGCTTGTGAACTTAGATAGAGGGGGTGTAGTCTTGACTAGACCGATAGTCTTAATTCCGTATTTGTTTCGGTTAGCCGACACAATTAATTTTAGAACGGACTATTCACCCTCCTTCTAGTCCGCCATCCCGACCCTTCATCGCCGCGGCCGCCTCCACCGAGCTGGCGGGCCTCCTCGCCGCCGCCAGGGTTTGGCCGCTCGCCAGTGCCGCTAGCTAGCTTGGCCAACCTAGAAGCAGTCGTGCAAGGCGCCCGTACGCCGTGTGTGGCCAGGTGACAAGGAGAGGGGGCTATCGTTGGTCGGTGTAACACCCCGGTGTTACGCAAGCATTTAGGCACTGCAAATCATGCACATTATGCATCATCAAGCGTCATAATCATACGTGCATAATCATGTTAAATAATGACTGAAACAATGCTTTGAAACATATGAAACATGCTCTGAAACACGAATGTTGCATACACTTGTTTAGAGTTATTTTTGCCCTAATTATGCTTGCTAGGCTAATAAAACATATTTGACTATAATAGTAAATAATCTAGAATTATTTAGTATAATTTTTGGAGCAAGGTTGGTATTCAAAATTTTCTCAAATTTTGCTTTTAAAAATATTATTAAAAAAGGTCAAAATACCCTTTATTTAGCTTTTAACTTCCATTTCAAAATCTATTTGGATTTAGACTTTGCACCTTTTGACAAAGTTGTAGAGTTTAAATTTCTAAACAACTTTTATTTTGACACTAAATCTTGAAAACAGTTTTTAGTTGCTCAAATTTGTGATTCAAATCAGTTGGGAAAAGAAAATTTTAAAAAAGGAAGGCTCTCCTCACCTTGTTGGGCCGACGCCTCGTTTTTGGCCCACAGCTGCATCCGGCCCGGCCCCGCCGCTTCGGCCGCGACCGCGCTCCGACCGTGCCAGGACGCGCGAGCCGCGTGGCGGCCATGCGCCGGCGAGCTCGCCACGCGGCACTGCCGACCTGCCCCGTTCCGACCGGCCCCGTCCCGCCTTCAAGACCTCCTGTCCGAGCCTCCCTCTCCAGTCGCTCTCTCTCTCACATTCAAAAATCCAAGCGGCTTCTTCCTCTCGCCATCGAGCGCCGCAGCCCCCGCCGGCGGAATACGCCGCTGGTGGTCCACCTCCGACCGCCCGCACGCGTAGCCCACCTTGCCTAGTGTCGCGTTCGCCTTGGCGCTGCTCGCGCTGCCACCTTCCGCCAGGGTAAGGCCCCAGTTGGGCATTCCTTCCCCACCTCCGGCAAGAGCACCGCCGTGGCCGCAGAACTCACCACACCACCGGTGAGCTCACCGGCGGCGAGAGCCGGGTGGTCAGCGCCGCCCGTTGCTTGGGGTGGCTAGCCGGTGGGTCCAGTTTCACCCCCGGGCCTGCCTGTCTGTCTCTCTGCGTTGTTGCTGGGTGAAGGAGCAGGGTGTGAGTAGCAATTAGGGCCGTGTGAAATTTCAGGTTTTAAAGAAAGTGATTTCCAGAAATTATGAAAAAGCTTCAAATATTTATATCTTGAGAAATACTGCTCCAAATGTTATGAAACAAATTTTGGTAGATTTCTTAGGAGTAGATATACAGTATAAAAATATTGCATGATGATTTTGTGGTACTTTTCTGTAGAGATTTATTTAATTCTTGTATTTGTTGTTATCTTAGAAAATGTCTAGTAAATAGAATAATAATCAGAAAAATATGGTTTTAGTTCTGTTAATCTTCTTTAGTTATGTACTTTGTATGAAAAATATATGTCATGCATGTTCTGTGGAAAAATATTGAGGTGTAGTTCAAGTGCCTTTAATTGATGATTTTTGTTATTTTTGATAGAGAGCAAAAATTGTATAAAACATGCATATGATAATTTTTGTGCTGTGATTTTTTACTGTGTAGAACCTAAGAAAAATATTAAATCTGTTGTTTGATACTTTTCATAGTACAAAGTATTTTCATGCTTATTTTTATGCCATAGCTTGTCATTTTTTGATAGGCTGATTTACTTCTCCAAATCCAATGAAAAGTTTATGGTATGCTAGTTGAAGTAGGACTATGCGACTGTAATTTTTGTAGATTTTTTTAGGCACTAGAAATAGATGTTGCTGTTGTAACCGTAATTTAAATAGAATATAAAATGTTATTCTTTATGGGTAATTAGTTTAATAATGATAATTTGGTGTATCTTTGAAGCACCCAAATACATTGCTGGTGTTAATTGTTAGGTTAATGTGGTTGTACTAGTAAAGTCTAGTAGAACTTATATTAGGGCTATGTGTTAAATAGTGTAAAAGTAATGAAGATTGTGATAAGAGAAAATGCAGTAGATGACATGTTCTAGTAGAAACTGAGTAGATGATGTTGACTACCTTGTAGAAAGGTTTTGTCTCTAGTCTATACTATAAGTCTCAATGTGTTCATTTGCATATCATGCCATCATGATCCTAGCATATCACCGCACCCGATGCACCGTTTGTATGTTTACTTATGCAATTGCATCATACAGGATCGTAGGAGGAGTTGCCAGTAGCAGTATAGGAAGAGCAGATCAGGAACGATCCACAAGAAATCTAGGCACAGGAGGTGCCAAAGGAAGAGGAGCAAGGAGAGGACTTGCCCGAATGCGTGGATCATCAACCTAGTTCGTTCGAATGAGGCAAGCCCCGGAGCATTCTAAGTCTTCTACTTTATAAAAGCAATTCTTTATATATATATATAAGTTATATACTGTTGCATTAAGTTATAGGAGTTGAGTGAAACCGTTGTTGCATTTATTACTATCCTTGCCTTCCTTATTACATTTTACCCGGTTAGGTCAGGATCGAATAACTGCTTAGCCTTACTTCGACCGGTAGCGATCAGTAATTTTCGGTCACCGATATTTATAGGTGGTTACTGAGACAATTTAGCTATGAAAAGCATGATATCTTGGAATTAACCATGTGTTGACGGATAATTGGAGACCGGACGAAAAAGTTGGAAGCAACCAGACATGGTTCTGGGGTGCTATTAGTTTACCATCCGTGTCGATTAAAGACCGATCGTTGCTCGTCCCTCTGGTCATGTTGAACGCATGCCTCACATTTAGCTGGCCGAATAAAGTACCTTTCGACTGCGAAGCTAGTGACACTTTTCGGGCCAGGTTAAACTCGGATTGACAGACTTGTGCCGAAGGGGTAAGACGGGGACGCGAAGAGTGAGCCCAAGGTGCGTCCTGGCAGTCGGGCGGTCCCTGGGTAGTGCGGTCCATGATTGTTACCCCGCGACGTTTACCTGGAAAGTGTCATTGGTGATTTAAGCGACCCTGATAGGGGAAACGTGGTTTGTGTGAGGAATAAATCACCAGCTAGTTAGGAATCGATTCGAATCACCATCGCTCCTGGATAGTGAGCACTTGACTCGAGCTACAACATCGTAGTAATTATGATGGAACACTGATGGTTATTGGATGGTATTGGAAATGCTAAATCTAAGTTAGTAACGGGATGTTATTGGTTAATCCAGTGATTGCTATAGTATAGGTGCTTACCTAGATGGATAGGTCATAATAAAGATGATGCAAAGTACTTTAAATGGTTTCTCCATGATAGCTTATGCTTTTCGCAAATGAGTCAGCTAGTCCACTAAAGAAAGTCTTGCATACTCCTTAGTGTCGCTTTATTTTGATTTAAGACGGGTAAGTCTAGCTGAGTACCTTCTCGTACTCAGGGTGTTGTTCCCATTGTTGTTGCAGATGATCAAATGTACTACAGCTATTGCATTAACTGCCTGTATCCGACAATGAGCAACAACTAGGACCAAGGGTAGTGGTCACTCCGTATCTCTCATCTGATGCTTTTGTTGGAGATGGCTACCTACTGGCACTGTATCTGAACTAAAAGTGTGCGTGTGTGTCCTTAAAACTATTTGCTTCCGCTATTTCAGTTTGAATTTAGTTGTAATAACTTTATGTTCTAAACTCCGATGTATTCAACTGTCGTTGCGAACTTTATGTAACATGTGATTGTGATTGCTAAACTTGTACGATCTTGGTTTGTATGTTGGTTGGTTTGAAATCCTTCGTGGTTTCACAGACTACCGGGTTATACAGGCTTAACTTTACTAAATTATCTGCTTCGGCGGAAGATTTTCTTACTTAATCTCGTATAATTGGTCGGTTCTGTTACAGTCGGGCTCAAGCCAGGTGTAAGGTCCAAAAGGCTAGAGGGGGGGTGAATAGCCTATTTAAAATTCTACAAGCTTCACTAACCAAACACGTTAGTATAAAAGATGGCTAAGCTAATTATAGCACTAGCTCAACTACACTATGCAAGCCACCTATACAATTCTAGTGAAGCAAGGCTATGATCTCTAATACACACCAACAAGGCTAAGTCACTAAGCTACTTACTCCTATGTGAAAAAAACTACACTAGAACTAGTACAAGAAAGTAAAGAGCAAGTGACTTGATTCTTATACCAACGATGTAGAGAAGTAATGCGCTTGAAGAATCAATCACAATAATCAACCACAAGAGAAATCCTCGGCAAAGAGATGACACAATATTTTTTACCGAGGTTCACTTGCTTCCCGGCAAGCTACTCCTCGTTGTGGCGATGCACCCACTTGTCGGTTCGCGAGCTAATCGACTATCAAAAGTCGAGCCCTCGGCGGACGCCGCACAACCGCACACAAGATGGGGATCCTCCAAGCCACGAGCTCCACTAGAGTATCCAATTTGCGAACTCCCGCGGGGAAGGATCAAGAACCCCTTACAACACTTGGTGATGGCTCCAACAATCTCCAATTGCGAGCTCAATCACCTCCGCTGCTCCAAGCCGTCTACCGTGTCGGGAAACACGGAAGAGTAACAAGAAATCCGCAGCAACTCGAAGATCAAGTGCCTCTAGAATGCAACTCTCAAGCAATGCACTTGAATCTCACTCAATCTCACTCAAGATGTGCAACCAAGCAAAGAGATGAGTGGAGGGGTTGTTCTCTAGCTCAAAGGATGTTTCTAGGTTTCAAAATATGCAAGAGTTACCCTCAAACCCCGGACATCCTCTATTTATAACGAAGGGGTACGCAGCTAGCCGTTACGAACGACGCAGCGAAAATCGCGTTGACCGGACGCTCCGGTCAGGGTGACCGGACGCGTCCGGTCACTACACGACAAACGTGAACAGTGCGCGTCAGAACTAGCCGTTACCGTGACCGGACGCGCTCCTGCGAATGACCGGACGCGACAGTGCCAGCGTCCGGTCGCATTCCAGTAAGCACCCGCTGCGACCGGACGTCCGGTCGCACGTGACCGGACGCGCCGCGCGTCCGATCGTTACTCCGCTGCGCTCTGCCTCTCTGGACACTCGACCGGACGCTCCGGTTCCGTGAGGCACCGGACGCGCCGGTCGCGCGCTTATCTTTTACGCCCAGTTGAACTGACCGGACGCGCTGGTCAGGCCAGACCCGCGTCCGGTCACAAACCCTAGCGGGCAGCACTGTGATGAACTGACCGGACGCGTCCGGTCAAACCGAGACCGCGTCCGGTGCAGCGTCCGGTCATCACAGTGACCGCCGTTCGCCTCCGTTTCTTTTCCGACTTCCGGCGCAATAGAAAATAGGCGTTTCACTTCTCCAAAAAGCGCCGAATCCCGCCTCGCAAGCTCGGCGGGAGGGAGAGAGGAACCCAAACCCCTCTCTACCGCTTAAACTCCACCGCCTTCGCAAATGTGCTAACACCACCAAGTGTACACCATCATGTGCAAGTGTGTTAGCATTTCACAAACATTTTCCAAGGCATTATGTTAGCTCTTTACTAGATCCTAATGCATATGCTCAAGACAATGATCTAGTGGCACTTGATTCCCGAGCTAACCGTGATTGCCCCTCTTGATAGTCGGCTATGTATCCTAAACCCGGTCAATCACTTCTCTACTCATCTTAGACCGGCAAAAGGAAAACCCTATGGTTATACCTTTGTCTTGCGCTCTTAGATCCTTCTCTTCCACTTGATCATCATGTCCATCATATTATGTGCATCTCCATCATGATCTTGCTCATCATTTCATGCACCAAATCATGTGGTCTTGTGGCCATCTCTCCATGCCATTTCCACCTCCATCACATGTTGCTTGTGCCTAGCTTAATCACACTTGATACAATAGCATTAGCAACTTGGTGTCATTAATTACCAAAACCAAACTTGGGCTTTCACCAGGCGTAGACGTAGCTGGCCACTGCCAGGCCGTGCCACCATCCTCGGCCGCCGGCTGGCCAGAACCGCCCGTTCCCTGCTCTGGTCTGCGTCGTGCGGAAGAAGGGTGAAAAACATATGTTGCAAGCGTATGTTTCAACTGTTCTAGATGTTTCGGAGTTACGTTGCAAGTGTTTTCAGATGAATGTTGTAAAAGTAGATCGGGATGTTGCAATGGTTGTACACATATGTTGCAAGTGTCCGTTCCCAAAGTTTCATCTTTGTTTTTAGACGTATGCTGCAAATGTGTTTATCTGGATGTTGAATATGTTTCACACATATATTGCAAGTGTTTTATCTAGATGTTGCATATGTTTGCAATGTTTTTCAAACATTTTCAGGTGTTTTTTTCTGTGTTTCACAAGCATGTTTTAAGTGTCTCATCTATCTTTAAACGTATGTTGCAAATGTTGTATCTGGATGTTTTAAAACTAGATCAGGTATTGCACATGGAATGTGCGTGAGAAGCAGGAGAGGCTACGAACGGTCTCCGCGCAGTATGGCAGCACAGGCCCCGCGTGAGCACATGAAACATAGGCATGGGTGGAGGCGTGCTGGCACGAGCACGGGTGTGGAGTGCAGGCAATCTGTTGCTTTCAAATAATCAACTGAAAAGTAGTAGAGATATACTATACCCTAATAGAATGGTTGCTTTAAAATATTTGCTCGCTGACAGAGTAGTATGTCTAAAATAAACTAATCGTTGCGTAGGAATTCTGTCACCGAACAACGTGATACAAACATAACAATACTTAATTTGCCAACCACCGACGTGGTTACCACGTGGATCATATTATTCATAAAATTATGAAGGCCTAGTCTCAATCCTACTATACGCCAGTGAAGTACGAAATACCCTAATCCATTTTTTTACCCAAATTCTCGTGAAGTTAATTTGGTTGACAAGTCAGTAGTCACTATAGTCAGATCGTGTTAATTGCTTTTTTCAAGTAGAAAATACATACACCCCAAAATTGCCCTGTTCAATACACTTGGTAGGACTCTACTGTAATGTACAAAACTCTGCTTTGTTCAAATAAGTACAACAGAGCTCAGAAAAAAGAAGAGCCAAGAAAAAAAAAGAGCATAGGATGTTCCTTTCCAAACTACTTGAATGGCTGGGATTTCATCGCGGACGTTTCAATTCCAGGCGCTCGAGGTTGGCGGGAACCAGGGCTCGCCTTCGTCCAGCTTCATCAGGTCCTGCAGGCCTTCCCAGAGCTGCTCCCCTGTTTCCTGCCCGAGACCGGCGCTCGGCGGCCACTCCGGCTGTCCCCGCTCCTCGGCGTACGCGCTGCAGAGCGACGGTGACAGCGACAGTGTGTTGTCCGACGACTTGGTGGCGGCTGCGCTCGCGTCGCCGCCGTTGCTGGTAGTCTCGTCGTGGCCCGTCGTCAGCTGCTCGGGGAACGGGAAGTTGAGCTTGGCGCGCGGGCCGCGGAACTCGATGGCGGCCTGGTCGTAGGCCCTGGCGGCCTCCTCGGCGGTGTCGAACGTCCCGAGCCACTTGCGCACCGCGCGGCGCGGGTCGCGGATCTCCGCCGCCCACTTCCCCCACGGCCGCTGCCGCACGCCGCGGTACTTGTTCTTCTTCTTCCTCCGCCTCCTCTGCTCCGGCGCCGCCGCGGGCACTTTCCCCGCGCCGTCCAATGCAGTCGCCGCCGCGGCGCCCTCCCCGGCGGCGAAGAACTCGCAGCCGAGGCACCGCTCCATCCCGCACACCTGGCAGCACGCGGCTGGCGGCGGCGGGAAGACCTCCGGCGGCGGCGTGGTGTACCCGGAGACGACGTGGAGTAGGGCGGCGACAATGACTTGGTGCTCCTGCTCGGGGGAGATCATCCTCCTCCCCGCGAACGGCGGCTGCGGGCCCGGCGGCTCGGCGCCGGCGGAGCTCGGTGACGGATCGTCGGAGTGGCCGTCGAATCGGATGATGTAGGATTGGTTCGCTGCCATGGCGGAGAAGGTGCGGTTGGTCATGTGTGGGCTGTTGCAATCTGAGCTCGTGTGTGTGTTCGTCTGATGGCGAGGCGCTGCTTCGAACTGAGAGCGGGAACTGGAGAGGGGGGAGGCTTTTATACGGCGTTGACGTCGAAGGCTACGCGGAGAAGCGGACAGAGAAGCGCACGAATTGATTAGTAAGTTCCAGCTCCTGCTAATGGCGCCCTCCTCAGCGGCGCAAAGTAAACGTGTGAAACGTGCGCAAAATGCCCTCTGTTTTCCCTTCTTTTCTGTCCCCGTTTTGCCCTCCTGGCTGTAAAGCGACATAGTGTGGACGCGGGGCAAGGGTGGGGCATAGTGCGGGATCACGTGAGAATGAGATGGTGATGGCGGAGCTGACGTCAGCGAACTACGGGATTCCGATGGAGACATGGAGCAGCTGGCGAGTGGTCCCGCTCCCGCCGTTGAAGTGGTCAGAGTGGGGGTCACGGACGGTGACGACTGACGAGGAGTCTCGTCTCGTCCAACGTGGCGCGAGGTCGGTCGTGGTGAGACTACCCGCCGCACTCATGTACCTCTATATTCATCCTCTATACGTCCTACTCAGCAAGATTCTCTCCTCTATACTCAATTCTCCCGCACTCATCCATCCTCTATATCATCCTCTATCCATTTTATCCACTGTGAGACCTACTTGTTACTTTATCTAAATATATCCATATGTGATCTAGTTTTGAAGGATTTATTGAGACGAATTTAATGGTGAAATCGAAATTTAATTTGGATTTTTGGTTTGTGAGTTATAGCATTTTTTTCCTTTGTTTAGCTAGTGGGGCCCGCCACTATAGAGTATAGAGTAAGCACAATACCACTCTAAATATAGAGTGAAAGAAAGAATAGGGTATCGTTTTAGAGTACCCAGTGCAGCAGTTTTTACTCTGTTACAACTGCAAAGGAGTTGATCTCATCTGGAAACATCTGGGAACGCTCCCACGATGGAACCGTCGACGCTCCTCCCTCTCCCACTATCGTTCGAACCGTCGGCGCCATAGACGGTTGCCTGCGTGCAGTCTCCCTGACGTCCGTACGACATGTATATATATGTACATCACAGATCAATGAAGATAGTTGGTTCATTTGCAATACACCGTATTCCATTTACATTTCAATCTTCACACGTTATCAGCACTTGACGCTCGCGACTGCGCTCTCGAGAGGGAGTTCAGAAGGCGAGGAGCGGTAGAAGGCCGTTCGAGTTCGAGGAGAAGAAACCGATCTGAAGGTACAATGCCGATGTTTCGCTACATACCTCCGGCGATCCTTTTCGTCGATCTCGTCTACATGATCCTCCACCGTGCCGTCGACATGCGGATTCCGCACGACCACCACTACATCCGCGACGAACTCCTCGACACCTTCCGCTATCTTCTCGGCGAACGCCGGGTCGGTGAACGCCGAGGAAGGGGTCGGGGGCTTCGGATGCGGGTTGGTGGGCGTGGTGGACGTCGTCGTCGCGCCGGCGCTGCTCCAGTGGCTCCTGCGCCACCCCCGGCGAACGACTGCCCCGAGCACAGACCGGGACCGTGCCCGCCGTGGTTGCCGCTTTACTGCGACGAACATGGCCACGGTCCCTGCCCGCGTCGTGCGCCTCCAGCGCCTCCGGCACCGGACGTCGCTGGCCCCTCTAACTGGGCCGGCCCCGTGGCGATGGACGTCGAACCAGCGACGCCGCCGGCTCGGCCCCTCACCGTGGCGGGCTTGAGGAGGCGCCGGAGTCAATCTCCATCGACCATCGCGGCCCGCCGCTCCGCTCCGGCACGCCGCATCGTCGCCGAACCCGAGCTCGCCGCACCGCCTCCTCCGCCTGAGCCGGATGCTGTGCCTCGACGCCGCGTCCACGCCGGTGAAGCTGCCAACCGTCGCCCGGGCCTCCGCCGGACATGGCTTCGTGTTCCTCATGGAGACTCGGCGCGCAGCCTCCCCAACGGCCACGTCGGGCCAAGCGGCAGCGGCGGTGCGCGCTCCTCCTCCGATGAGGACGGAGGCCACGCCCCCTCGCCGGCTTGAGCGCACCATGGGGAAGGGGCCTCGCCCGAGCCCTCGACTCCGCCGGAAACGGCGCGAATCGGTGACTACGGCGGCCTCCTCCATGGTAACCGGGGTGGCAGACCACCGGATCTGCATCCCCTGGCGCTGATCTGGGCTGGGACTGAGGAGATTGGCAGAGCGACGGCGGCGGAGTTTTCTACTGAAGCGGCGGCGTTGGATGCGAGCGTGTGGTGCGACTAGCACTGCCTGCTTGCTTATCTGCTTGTACAAGCAGTCCACCGCTTGCTTTCTGGTTGGAGACTCGGCCGGCTAGCATGCTGCCTTTGCTGGCACGCACGTACAGCTCACATGCTGGATGGGCCTACATCTACTATCTGTTGCTTCTTTGATTTTTTTTAGTCAATGTTTTGTACTGTATTTAGCCTTTAACTATTATGTTAATTGCTAATTTCGTAGTACTTATCATCAGTGTGTTAGTCTAAATAATTTTACTATTTTAGACTCATGATGTAACCATGTACTGTACATATGTATTTCCATCTGATGCAATGTATTATACATATTTGTTCAAGTTCAAAGTGTTTGCCCCATGCAATTCCCAATAACATGAACATTTTGTGTTGAGTATATTGTTCAAAGCGTTGCCTCTGGCATTCCCAGTAACAATATATTCCGCAAAATTTATTGCAATTTACTTTATGCAATTTACATATTAAGTTTTTCAGCTTTCCATACAAGCACTTAATATTTCATGCAAATGCTTTCGGTTGATTTTCTCTCATTTTTGGAATAACTCCAAGTTTCTTAACTTTGGTATTGGCCATACACAAGGTAGTACCATAGTACTACTGTGGGATTTCATCCTCAACGTGCGTACCCAATATCAAGTTTTGAAACAATTTGGTCTACACTTTTGGGTGACTACCTTTATTTATTTTCAAATTGGCCATACACAAGGTAGTACCATAGTACTACTGCAGGATTTTCATCCTCAACGTGCGTACCCAATTTGATTATAAATTATACAAGGTCTACACCTAAGTGATTACCATGTAATTCTTTTTTCACATCGGCCATACACAAGGTAGCACCATTGTGCTGCTGCAGGATTTCAAGTGCGTACCCAATGATGAAAAATGAATTAAACAAAGTTAACACCATCGGTGCTTGACTATTTTATTCCATAAAAGGAGAATGTTCCCCTATTTCAAGTTTACCTTGATTAATTGCATTTCACATTGCTTATTCAACATTGCCAACTGTTTTTAACAAATCTATGGCCCTACTTATGTAGGCACAATGGCCACCAAAGAGTTTGAGTCTCTCGCTCTTGATGGCCGCAACTTCCCCACATGGGCGATGGATCTCAAAGTGAGTCTATCGTTGCGCGGAATGTACGAGGCTATTGCCCCTCCCCAACAGGGAGTTGACCCATTGGCGGAGCCTCTAAAGTACAATGCCTTATTCATCATAAGGAACCACATCCATCCGGATCTCAAAGCTGAGTATCTGATGGAGGAAGACCCACGCGCTCTGTGGCTTGCTCTTCAAACACGGTATGAACAACAAAAGGCAGTCATCCTGCCGGAAGCTATAAATGAGTGGAACCATCTCCGTCTACAAGATTTTAAATCTGTGGGAGAGTTCAACCATGCTGTTCATAAACTCAGTGCTAAACTGAAATTTTGCGAAAAGGAGCCAACTGATGCGGAGAAAATTGAGAAGACATTGTCTACCATGCTTCCCGCTCAGATGATCCTTCAGCAACAATATCGTGAAAGAGGTTTCACTGTTTATTCTGAGTTGATTAAGACATTACTTCAGGCAGAAAGGCATAATGAGCTCCTCCTTTGGAACTCCAACCTGCGTCCCGTGGGAACAAAGCCTTTGCCAGAAGTACATGCTAATACTCAGAACAAGCAGCAAAGGAATGCTTCTAACTCTAGCAATCCTAGAAACTTCAAAGGAAAGAACAAGCGCAAGAGACAGAGACAGCGTAAGTCTCGTGGTGCTAACAAGGGAAAGGATGTTTCAAAGTCGGACAATAAGAAGCCTAACAAGTCTAGCACTTGTGACAAGTGTGGCTGCTACAACCACCCGACTCAGAAATGTCGCACTCCTAAGCACTTGGTGGAATTGTACTTGAATTCCGTGGGACGAGGACGCTCCAATCAAGGACGTTCCAATCAAGGTGGACAATTTGAAGCTCACTTCAACTCCCAACCTGTTGTCAACATGGAACAAGCATTCCAAATTGACCTCCCGATGCTAGATGCCCCTGGGTGCTCCTACTCCGCTCCTGCGGGACCGAGCAACACCAAGGCACTGCCACCACCTGATGGGAACACTGCTGATGCGGAGAACATGATCGTGGAGTACACCTCTGGCGACATATTTGGAGACTTTAACTAGGCTCCTACACTTCGAGATACCTTGCTACCTTATGTTGTGATTGTGGATGATGTTGTTTTGATTGTGGATGTTGTAATAGGCTAGTCCTTGTCCGTACTTGATTAAGCACATTGGGTATTGTATTTGTATTATGCACAATTGATATCTATATATATATTGTATGTATTCTATATATATTTGTTGAGAATTACATGTTCAAATTCTCCATTTTGTATAGATTGTACGGGAGTCGATCTGATGGATGAGGAAATGTGCCTAGTGGACAGTGGTACCACTAACTCTATACTTAGGGAGATAAAATATTTCCAAACTCTCACAAAGAATAAAGGAAATGTTTTAACAATCGCTGGGCGCGATGCTGTAATAGTTGGCACCGGTCGGGCCACTATTATGCTCCCTATGGGTACATCGCTAACAATTGAGGATGCACTATTGTATCCCGATTCAACGCGTACCCTATTGAGTTATAGAGATATCCGTAAGAATGGGTTGCATGTAGAAACCCATGCGGACAACAATGAGGAGTTTCTTCTCATTACAAAAGATCACGGATATGGCAAAGAGACACTTGAAAAAGTTCCCTCACTCCCGTCTGGATTGTACTACACATACATTAAACCCGTACCACATGTTGCTTACAAAGTAATTTTCCAGAATGTTAACGCATTCCAAACTTGGCATGAACGCCTTGGCCATCCTGGCATCGGGATGATGAGGAAAATTATAAGCAATTCTGTTGGTCATACTTTAAGCGATGCAAAATTTCCCCAATCCTCAGATTTTGTGTGCACCGCATGTGCCACAGGGAAATTAATTTTGAGGCCCTCTTACCTCAAAATTCATGCCGAACCTCTAAAGTTCCTTGAACGCATTCAAGGAGACATATGTGGTCCCATTCAACCATCGTCTGGGCCATTCAGGTATTTCATGGTTCTCATAGACGCATCTACACGATGGTCTAATGTGAGTCTCCTCTCCACGAGAAACCATGCATTTGCTAAGATTGTTGCTCAAGTTATTCAACTTAAGGCACAACATCCTGAACATCAAATCTGATCCATCCGAATGGATAATGCTGCTGAATTTTCTTCACGTGCCTTCAATGATTATTGCATGGCCTTAGGAATTCAAGTTCAGCACTCGGTCCCATATGTTCATACTCAAAATGGGTTGGCAGAATCTCTCATTAAGAGAGTGAAACTTATTGCAAGACCATTACTACAAAATTGTAATCTACCAACATCTTGTTGGGGTCATGCAATCTTACACGCTGCAGACTTGATCCAATTGCGTCCAACTGCATACCATGCAACCTCCCCGTTGCAACTTGTACGTGGAAATACACCAAATATTTCCCATCTGCGGAAGTTCGGTTGCGCTGTATACGTACCGATCTCACCACCACAACGTACATCTATGGGCCCACACAGGAAATTGGGGATCTACGTGGGATATCAATCTCCGTCGATCATTAAATACCTAGAACCCCTTACAGGGGATGTATTTACTGCCCGGTACGCTGATTGTATCTTCAATGAAGATCATTTCCCAGCATTAGGGGGAGGAATTGAAAACCACAAACAATGCCAGGAAATCAATTGGGATGTCACGGACATCTCCAATTCAGATCCACGTACATCTGAAACTGAACTTCAAGTTCAGAAGATCATCAATTTGCAACACATTGTAAATAACATGCCAGATGCATTTGCTGATTACAAGGGTGTTACAAAATCCTACAATCCTGCGAGAAATGTGCCAGAAAGAGTAGAGGTACCAAACAAAACTACTCAGCTCCCAAGTAAGAGGGGGAGAAGTAAGGCTATTTCCACGGATGCAACTTCTAGCAAGCAAAGGAAAGGGAAGAACAAGTCTCCCAACATAGCAAATGCAACTCAACCTCATGTTGAGAAACACCCTGTGGAGATTCAATCTTCACATCCCACATCAACAGTGCACTCAATTACTGATGTTGGGACATCGGAACGCTCCGATGCAATCATATTGGGAAATAACGATGCATCACAAAGGGTGCGTGAAATTTCCATCAACTACATTGAATCTGGAGAATCATATGACAGAAAGTCTACAATTGTCGACATCTATTTCGCTGAGTCAATTGCAGAAATCATCCAAAATGATCCAGATCCTAAGACCATGGCAGAGTGCAAAAAGCGCTCGGACTGGAATCAATGGAAAGATGCAATTCAAGCGGAATTAGCCTCACTCTCCAAAAGAAAGGTATTCACTCATGCAATACCTACACCTCGTGGAATCTTCCCTGTGGGATTCAAATGGGTTTTCGTCCGGAAACGGAATGAGAACAACGAGGTTGTGAGACATAAGGCGAGGCTTGTAGCACAAGGGTTCACGCAGAGACTCGGCATTGATTTCAATGAAACATATTCTCCAGTTATGAGTGGAATAACATTCCGATATCTTATTTCTCTGGCTGTTCAAAGTCGTCTATCCATGCAGTTGATGGATGTAGTGACTGCATATCTTTATGGGTCACTTGATTCGGATATATATATGAAGGTTCCCGATGGAATCTCTATACCGGATCAGAACGCAAATCGCAACATGTACTGTGTAAAGCTTCAAAAGTCACTCTATGGCTTAAAGCAGTCGGGAAGAATGTGGTATAACCGACTTAGTGAGTTCCTTCTGCAGAAGGGATACACTAACAATGATGATTGTCCATGTGTCTTCATCAAGAAGTCCCAAACAGGATTCTGCATAATATCAGTGTATGTTGATGATTTAAATATCATTGGCAACCCACAAGATATTGATGAAGCACGCAATCATCTAAAGACGGAGTTTGAAATGAAGGATTTGGGTCAAACCAAATTTTGCTTAGGTTTACAACTTGAGCACCTTCCCACTGGAATTTTAGTGCATCAATCTGCCTATATCCAGAAAGTATTGGAGAAATTCAATATGGATAAATCATATCCCTCCAAAACTCCTATGGTTGTTCGGTCTTTAGAGCTCAAGACTGATCAATTCAGACCACAGGATGAAGGAGAAGAGATTCTGGGACCTCGTTATCCATATCTCAGTGCCATTGGAGCGCTCATGTATCTTGCAAATTGCACCAGGCCTGATATTGCATTTGCAGTGAACTTGCTAGCTCGACATAGCGCAGCTCCTACCAAACGTCATTGGACGGGAGTAAAACATATCCTCAGATATGTGAATGGCACAAGAGATCTTGGATTATTTTTCCAAAGGAACCCAAACTCCAATATGATTGGATACACTGATGCCGGCTATTTATCTGATCCCCATAATGGCCGATCCCAGACAGGCTTTGTGTTCCTACACGGAGGGACAGCCATTTCATGGAAGTCTTCAAAACAGACCCTTGTGTCTACCTCCACTAATCACTCTGAAATAATTGCACTATATGAGGCCTCACGTGAATGTGTTTGGCTTCGCAGAGTAATTAACCACATACAACAATCATGTGGTATTGGTGGCATTGATTCACCAACTGTTATCTATGAAGATAACTCTGCTTGTGTTACACAGATGGAGACAGGTTACATCAAAAGCAACATAACCAAGCATATTTCTCCCAAGTTGTTTTATCCCCATGAGTTGAAACAAATGGGTGAAATAGACATCTTGCAAACCAAATCATGTGATAACCTCGCTGATTTATTCACTAAGTCCTTACCACCATCCTTGTTCCATAAATGTGTTCAAGGAATTGGTATGCGACGACTTCGAGATTTACAAGGTTCAGGGGGAGAAATCTCCTAGATGTTGCTCTGTCCAAACCATCATATTACACTCTTTTCTTCGTATGAGTTTTACTCTCAAGGTTTCTCATATGAAGTTTTTAATGAGGCAATATTAGCATAAGCATATGTCGTATTTCCTGTTTTCCCCATCGGGGTTTTTAAGGAGATATCAATGACATATATTGTTCTCTAAACTATCTATGAGTTTTCTCCTGCAAAGGTTTTCTCATATGAGTTTACAATGAGGCAATACATTATATGCTGTGTCACTTTCTCCTTATTTTCCCACTGGGTTTGAAGGAGTTTATAACAGCATATCTATCAAGTATTTCTCCTCGTTTTTATCCTACAGGACTTTTTGGAGGATTAATACTATTCATTGATCTCAAGATGGATTCAATCAAAGGGGGAGTGTTACAACTGCAAAGGAGTTGATCTCATCTGGAAACATCTGGGAACGCTCCCACGATGGAACCGTCGACGCTCCTCCCTCTCCCACTATCGTTCGAACCGTCGGCGCCATGGACGGTTGCCTGCGTGCAGTCTCCCTGACGTCCGTACGACATGTATATATATGTACATCACAGATCAATGAAGATAGTTGGTTCATTTGCAATACACCGTATTCCATTTACATTTCAATCTTCACATACTCTATATTCATACTCTAAAGCTTTAGAGTATCGTTTTAGAGTACCCACTGCGGGTAGTCTGAGTGGAGAAAGATTGGGGCCCACCTGTCGGAAAGGCTTGGATAAGGATGGCCAGTGTCTGGTGGGGTTTTAGATCCAAAATTCTGTTGCGGATAAATAGAGATTTGAACGGCTGGTCATGTTTTCAGTGTTCCTACCTGGTCGTCAAGCCACATTAAAGCACTTCAATCTTGTCTAGGTTAATGTTTTTGCAGTTTATCAACTTATTTTGAAAATCATTTACGGTGGTCAAAATAGAGCTCAATTGCGCACTGTAAAGCACTTAAGACCGAAAACGAAATATGGATAGCAATTTTTTTTCTAGACAAAGGCCCCGTTCAGTTGGGCTGATAAGCCGGCTGAAAAACACTGTTGGCTGATTTGTTGTGAGAGAAAAATACTGTTCTGGCTGAAAAACAAGCTGAAAAAGACGGATTATAAGCCGGGTGAACAGACTCAAAGTTATGGATAAAGCCTGAATATGCAAAGTCATGCAACTTTCTAGAGTACTCTGTCTAAAAACATAAGATTTGAACGCAATCTAAAATTCAAACTTTGTTATCTTTGATCAACAGTTAGTTTAATTCTATAAAAAAATTTATATTACAAAAATGATTACATTGTATTTGTTTTTAGAAATAATTTCTAATGATCAAACTTTTGTTACCGTAACTTATATATTAAAAAGAAATTAACAGTTAAAGTGTATTTTTTTAAGATTGTACCATGTCAATCGCACATTATATTTTGATGAAACGGAGTGAGTATATCATTAGACTCTATTTATGTAGGCTAATTTTTTTTGGCAGCACATGTGGCAAAAAACTCTGCCATGCTAATTACAAAATCCTCTCTAATTTCGGTCTAAACCATCATTCAAATCCGCTTTGAATGTACATGATCCAATTGTCGATTAGCAATACTGCTTTAAAGCTATGTAGTCTTTGTTTATTACTCATTATTTAAATGTCCAAATGAGTGTATGGTAATTTTTTCAGTTTATAAGCAGGGGAAGATAGGAAACTAGATGACAAGGCTAAGACCGCCATTATTTATAAATAAATTGACATTTAAAACATCAACATACTCTAAAAAAATGTATCCACCTTAAAAGAATTTGGCAGGTGAGACATGGAGCAGCTGGCAGGTCCCGCCGTTGAAGGGGTCAGAGTGGGGGTAACGGACGGTGACGAGGAGTCTCGTCTCGTCCAACGTGGCGCGAGGTCGGTCGTGTGGGGGAGTGTTCGAAGGACGGGCCCACATGTCGGAAAGGCTACGAGAAGGAATTTCTGTTACCGATAAGGATGGGCAGGTGTCTGGTGGGGTTTTTTTTTGATTCAATTCTGTTGCGGATAAATAGAGATTTGAAAAGGCTGGTCATGTTTTCAGTGTTCTTACCTAGTCGTCAAGCCACATTAAAGCATTTCAATCTTGTGTAGGTTAATATTTTTACATTTTATCAACTTATTTACTAGTAATTTTGACAGTTCATCTAGCTTATAATCCGTCTTATTCAGCTTGTTTTTTCAGCCGAAACAGTATTTTTCTCTCACAAAAAATCAGCCAACAGTGTTTTTCAGCCGGCTTATAATTCCAGCCGAACGGGGCAGAGCTCAATCATTAACCGTACACACTTAAGCTTTTCAAAGATCCTTTGACCGAAAACAAAATATGGATGGCTATTTTTTTCTAGAGAAAGTTATGGATAAGCAATGTCCTGCAACTTACTCTGTCCAAAAACATAAGATGTTAACATAATCTAAAATTCAGACTTGTTATCTTTAACCAACAATTAATTTAATTATGTAAAAGTTTATATGACAAAAATGATTACATTGCATTTATATTTAGAAATACTTTCTAATGATTAAACTTTTGTTACCATAACTATATAAAAGAAAAATTAGCAGTTAAAGTGTACTTTTGAAGACTACACTATGTCAAAACGCGCACTATATTTTGACATGGAGTATATCACTAGAGTCTATTTACTTATGCTAAATTTTAATATATTTTTGACAGCACATGTGGCAAAGAACTCTGCCATGCTAGTCAACTAGTGACAAAATCCTCTCTAATTTCATTCTAAACCATCATCCAAATCCGCTCCCAAATGTACATTGATCTGGTTCTCCATTAGCAAAACTACTTTAAAGCTATGTAGTCCTTGGTGATTACTCGCTATTGCAACGTCCAAATGAGTGCATGTTAATATTTTTTTTTAGATTTTAAGCGGGGAAGGTAGGAAAGAAAAGAGAAAAACACCATAGAAGTTCTTAAATGCTTACCCCTTAGGGCCTGTTTGGTTCGGAGTGACTAAAGTTTAGTCACCACCTTTTAGTCACTTTTAGTCCTTAAAATACCAAATATGGTGACTAAAAGGGATGACTAAAAAGTGACTAAACTTTAGTCCAGTGACTAAAATGAACCAAACAGGTTGTGAGAACACCACCAATGGAGACTAACACTTTTAGCAATTCTAGTACAAATAAAATGATCCACATATACTAGAAAATATTGAGACTACTATTCACACAATGCAAACTATCACTACTTGTGATTTGCATAGAAACTTTTTCCTTTCATCGTACCTCACATTTATTTACTCTCTCTCTTCTTTTTAGCATGGGCCACCTTCTCTCTCCCCGAGCACATGTAACTTCATACACGTTAAAGATTCTAGCACTGGTCTCGGTGTGAGTTAATACGTGCATGATGGAAACACTAAAGACATGAGTTCATGAGAAAAAAAACAACGTTGTTCACACAAGTGGGTAAAATGTAAAAAAGAATGCTCAAACTTTTGTTACCGTAACTTATATACTAAAAAGAAATTAATAGTTAAAGTGTATCTTTTAAGATTGTACCATGTCAATCGCACATTATATTTGATGAAACGGAGTGAGTATATCATTAGACTCTATTTATGTAGGCTAAATTCTAATTTTTTTGGCAGCACATGTGGCAAAAAACTCTGCCATGCTAGTTACAAAATCCTCTCTAATTTCGGTCTAAACCATCATTCAAATCTGCTTCGAATGTAGATGATCCGATTGTCCATTAGCAATACTGCTTTAAAGCTATGTAGTCTTTGGTTACTCATTATTTTAAATGTCCAAATGAGTGTATGGTAATTTTTTCAGTTTATAAGCAGGGGAAGATAGGAAAGAAAAGAGGAAAACATCATATAGAAGTTCTTAAATGCTTACCCCTTACCAGTGAAGGAAACTAGACGACAAAGCTAAGACCACCATTATTTATAAATAAATTGACATTTAAAGCATCAACATACTCTAAAAAAATGTATCCACCTTAAAACAATTTGGCAGGTCAGTAGTCTAACAATTAGTAAATTGCTCAAATACGTATAACAACTTAGCAAATGATGCAATCTATGGTTCAATCATCGCTAACATGACAAAATATATACTGATGTGGGTTCATAGCACGGGCAACTAGACAACCAATTAAAATGGCTTTGGTATGGACATTTGCTCTTCTTTTTGCTTAGGCAAGTCCCAATGAGTAGTATAATGTGCATTGAGTAGGTGTCAGTGTCACTACCCGTGACATGACCGATCGAGATTCAACTCTAACCCCACTCCAATCCTAAGGTGATTAAGCATTGCACCCAACCCAATCCTAACACCTACCGATTTGTTTCAGCTTAATCCAATCCAATCCTAGACAAGAAAACTTAACCTAGCTCAACCCAACTAATGTATTGGGTGGGTTTGACCCATAAATATTTACCAATAACTAGATTTAAACTGAATATCCCCAATCTCACTTAGGAAAACACAAAAATCAAAGAAATATCTCGTTTTTGGAGTACACGTTAAAGATTCTAGCACTGGTCTTGGTGTGAGTTAGTACGTGCATGAAGGAAACACTAAAAACATGGGTTTATTAGGGAAGAAAAACAATGTTGTTCACACAAGTGGGTAAAATGTAAAAAAGAATGCTGACGTTAAGTAAAATTACGGTACTGTTATTTTAACTGACCATCCTGCTGTCCGGCACGAACCCGTGTATTCTTTATTCGAGGTCGTCCAGGCACCAAAAATGAGATCCATGCTGCCGAATACCTAAAATATCACTCGGATGTCGACGGAATCGTGCCTTCCTGGGCCCCACACCCAAAAGAGTTTACGAATAATACCAGTGCCTTTGCCGCCACTTGCCGATACTGCCCCCGTTCTGGGTTGGTGGCGTGAAGACGTTGTTGGTGCAGAGGTGGTCGTGACGTGTGGACAACGAACAGGAGGTGGTTCGAGGGCGACGCGTACAGATTGGCGACAGCTCCCGGGCGCGGGGCGTCCACTGCGTGCGGATTACTATCAGGGTTCAGGAGAGTGGTGCTCCGGTCAGCGTCAAATGTCGTGGTCAAATTCTTTGGCCTGGTTTAGATGGCCGATCTGAGGCATCCCAAATTCACTGTGCTACACGGTGCAGTACTGTAGCAATTTTGTTTTTATTTGGTAATAAGTGTTCAAACATTGATTAATTAGGCTTAAAATGTTCGTCTCGCAAAGTACAACAAAACTGTACAATTAGTTTTTTATTTCATCTACATTTAGTACTCCATGCATGTACCGACATTTTGATGTGATAGAAAATCTTCTTTTTGCATAATAGAATTTAGAGGTGAATTTGGACATCTTAACAAGGCCATTACTTCGTGTGTGCCATTGCTTGCTCGGACTCGGAGTACCAGTATATACTACCAAAATACTACTAGTAATTTATTCAAATATAGACGCACTACGCACTGCTGGAGTGTTAAAGTCAAAGATGTGTTTTAGGCTGTCTGCACTGAGAACGCTAAAGCGTTCTGGTAAACAGATAGCGGATGTTTTGGCGTCAAATATCGCTGCAGCGGGGAACGGTACCAGGTACGCTATGCGCCAGCTTCCGCTATATTTAGCGAGATAGCGTTGCTACGCTATCCTATGTGCGGGGCCCGCGATGCTGCCGCGACGCTGCTGCCCGCCCGCAAGCGTGAGAGAGGGCAGAGGAGACAGGCATGCAGTGGCGGGTCCCACTACTTCCACCAACAAAAAAAATGTTATAACTTATAAACCAAAAGTTTAAATTAAATTCCGATTGCATCATTAAATTCGTTTCAATAAATACTTCAAAACAAGATGTCACATGGATATATTTAGATAAAGTGACAAGTGGGCCCCACAGTGGATAGAGGATGATATAGAGGATGGATGTGTGCGGAAGAATTGAGTATAGAGGAGAGAATTTTGATGACTAGGATGTATAAAGGATGAATATAGAGGTCTATGAGTGCGGATAGCCTTGAGATTGTGTTCTTTTTTGACTGTGTCATGGGAGCAGGAGCTACTACGGCCTTGTTTACATATCAAATTTGCCTCCCAAATTCCACTATGCAAAAAGAAGATTCTCATCATATCAAAACGTCGGTACATACATGGAGTATAAAATGTAGATGAAATCAAAAACTAATTGCACAGTTTTGTTGTACTTTGCGAGACGAACGTTTTAAGCCTAATTAGTCAATATTTGGATAATTATTACCAAATAAAAACAAAATACTACAGTGCTGCACAGTAACTCGGCAACCGCCGATTCCGGCGAACTAAACATGGCCTACTACTATTTGGCACGCCTGAGCATCTCTAAGAGTTTGCCAAATCAACTTGGCATCTATCTATTTTTGGCAAAATAGGAAAAATTGTGCTCCAACAGTTTGGCATCCAACTTGGCAAATTTTAGTAACTTGGCAAATCTCCCCCTCCATGCGCATATTTGCGCGCTGAGCGCGAGCGCGCATTCGGCTTCGCGTGCGGGGCTCTTCGTTTCTTAGCGGGGCTCTTCGTTCGCTTAACGGGGCTCTTCGTTTCTTAGCGGGGCTCTTCGTTCGTTTAGCGGGCCTCTTCTTATTTTACCAAGTCCAAATGGTAAACTCTTGGAGAGAGTCTATTTTTTCACTTGCCATATATTTTAGCAAGTTGGCAAATCACGATATTTGCCATGTGAATTTTGGCAAACTCTCGGAGATGCTCACCTTTGCCCCCATCCGACCTCGCGCTGTCACGCGTGGCAGAGTCCAGAAGTAGTTGTTTAGTTGCTCCCTAGTTTCTATTATATATGATATTTGACGCATGCATGGAGTATTAAATATAGACTAAAAAAATTAACTAATTACACAGATTGTGACTAATTTGCGAGATAATTTTTTAAACCTAATTAGGCCATGATTTGACAATGTGGTGCTATAGTAAAGCTACATTACCATGTGCTAATGACGGATTAATTAGGTTTAATAAATTCGTCTCGTGGATTGCTGAGGACTTCTGTAATTTATTTTATTATTACTGTTCGAACACTCCCACGTGACACCCTCATGTAACACCCGATGTGACACCCATAAACTTTAGCCCCTGGATTTAAACACCACCGAAATGTTTTTAATCTGACCAGACGACCACTGTGCCGAGGGCCCGTTTAGATCCACCGACTAAATTTTAGTCGGCTATATTTAGCTTCTAAGGATCCAAACGGCCTGGCTAAAATACCAGCTAAAGTTTAGTTGAGTTTAGCTATTTTAACCTAGCTAAAGCCAGCTAAAATTTTCCTGAGTCTATTAGCTGGATGACCCAAACACTCTAACTAAAGTTTAGCTCCCTGTTCGTTTGGTCTGGATTAGACCCTAGAACTATTCCTGTTCATCAACCCTGTATAAATTAGTGAACAAATTTGACCAGGAATCACTCCAGGCACTAAATCCGGAGTAACCGAACATGCCCTTAAAAGTTTTAGCTAACTAGAGTTTAGTTGGGTGGATCCAAATATGCCCCGAGGCGTCAGCGTGATATGATGTCGTATCGTACGACGGGTATGTATGTATAGATAGAATGAAAACGTGCGCGGTGTTCACTCTGGTCGGCGAAGCTCAGCAGCCCAATCAGGCCGCGCCGATGGGGCGCCGCATCGGACCGGTCCGGGGCGACGTCAGGTTACTGTCCGAGGTACTGCGATCCGGGCGGCGAATTCCCGTCCACCGGGAAGCGGCCGAAGCGGCGCCGGCGTGACCGACCACCCGCGCGCTGCCGACTCCCTGAGCTGAGGTGACAAGGGAATATAAAGTGCGTGGCCGATCCAGCCCTCCTGGCCAGCCGCCTCTCGTCGTGCCGACCTGACTGGGACCTACCTCGTCCGGTCGCGCTCATCCGTGCGGTGCAGCGGAGACGCATGTGGCTCTCATCTCGTTCGCTTGCGCAGGAGGTGATGGCCCATGGGACCGCGCAGCAGCCCAACACGTGGAGTATCGCCGTTAGCGCCGGGCCGTTCCTCAGTTATTGGTGCAACCTTTTTGATTTTCAAAAAGGAAAGGAAAAGCAACGTTATTGGCTATTGGCACCAACTTGAAACTAGTTTGTTTCTAACCTGCATGGATGTGCATGTGCATTCGGTTAATTCGGTGAATTCAGTTATGAAGAATTTTGGTCTTGGTGAAATGTTAACTGAATTTGTTGCCAAAGTACTCAAATCTGATCAATTTCGGTGATAATCAGTTATTGGTGCTTTGGTTTGGCTCGGTTAATCAGGTTTCGGTGATAATTTGCCCACTCCTATGCATGGACATATGACATATCTGGAATACAATCTCCTTGAATGTGTCGAGGTGTTGAGCCATTTCATCATAGATATGCTACATCTTGAAATGTACTTCTCCTATGCCACAAACACCGCACCTTGCCTACAAGATCGTGGGGGTGATGACCCTGTTGCACTGTTGGTTTATCTTAGAGCACTCTCAATGCAGAAACCATCGTAGTTTCTATGGACATTAATTGTACTGTCACCTAACCATTTTGCTGATGTGGCAAGGTAGTTATTGAAGAGAGAGAGAGCAAAAATCATAGAAACCAGGTCTAAGTTAGAAACCATGCCTACACGAGAACCAAAACACGAAGGGATGTGATTAGTAGATAATGGAGAGACAATGTATGTGATTGGATAAAAAAATGTTCTGCAAAAACTATCCATTGGGACCATGGTTTCTATATATAGTGTCTATAGAAATTAATAGGTACTAGCATTAGGACTGCCTTAAAAGGAGTTAAGCTTGTTTTGGTCGAGGTAATTAAACAAAAATTATCACATTATCAATCCCAAGGTTTTTGTATTCCTAGACCTCTATAAAAGGAGCATTTTACGACTAAAATTCAAGTGCCCTGTGCACCAAGATGACCTTAATGGGCTAACGGCTATCCGAGAGGGCTGAAATAAAATATTTGTCAATCAATCTCAAGTTTAACTAAATATATACAAAAAATATTAACATTTATAATGTGTAATAAGTAACATTCATTATGGAATATATTTTCATAATGGATCTATTTAAAGATATAAATGTTGATACTATTTTATATAAATTCATTTAAACATGAGAATGTTTGACTTTTTGAAAAGCGTTGTTTAAATTCTTTTTTGGGTGAAGAGAGTAATTGCTAAGAGTCTTCGTCGTTGTGTGAGAAAACATTACACGAGGGAGAGCAATGAAGCAACAGATGATCCAACCAAACGACGCTTTTGACGGCTAGTTTGGCAGAGCTCCCCTCTTTGATTCTATAGCTCTAGCTCTTGATTCTCTTGTAGAATGATTCTGCGTGATAAAATCATTTGGCTAGCCGACTAAGAAGTGATTCCTTAAAGAGAAGATTGAGCTGTGACCGTCTAAACTCATCTATATGAAAATTTATTTGTAATAGTATTGTAAAGTGCATACATTAATTAATTAATAAATAGCTAACCTCATACTACCATTGTGTTAGTATCATAATATTTCCAGGCCCTTTTCGATTGGGTCCAATATATTGCACTCAAATGTCCAAAAAGAGAACATAATAATGTAGGTAAATTTAGATTTATGTTATTTTCTAATAACAGTGGATAATTTAGATACAAATTTATGTAGTTGCTTCATATCATTTCTCATAATAGTAGAAATGAGTAATTTAGATAAAGATTTAGGTTACTTAGGTTGTTTAACATAGAGGAAGTGGTAGTAATTTATGCCAAGATTTAGAGGTTACTAGCTATATACTATTTTTATAATTTGTAGATGTGGATAATTTTTAGAAAACAAAACATATCTAGTGGGGTTAGATTCTACTGAATAATAAATGGCTAGATGATTCTGAGTTTTGGATATATGGAGTTTATCTTTTCTCCGAGCATATTAACATAGAGGTATTTTTGGAGCCTCAAGTAATATATATAGGAATACTAAAATGGAGGGAGTGGTAGTATGTTGTGCCTGTACGCTAGAGCTTCTCAAGTCAAAGGGCCTAATTGAAAATAGTTTTCGCTTCTCAAGTAAAAGGGCCTAATTATTGGAAATATCTTGCCCATGTGTTAAGCTAATTAGGAACGACTAATGGCTGGTGAAAAACGAATAATGCATCTCAGTTGGTTAAATTTATTGTGACGAAAACTGTCCATTTAGATTTAATGCCTTAACTTGAAGCCTTAAAATATCAGAAACAACCTCGTTGTCCAACTCTGTTCACAAGAAAAGAGCAATTTAAGGGCCCCTTTGGTAGCGCTCTTTCTCCACTCCCTGCCTCTCCAGCACTCGCTTCTCTTGGCTCCAACTCTGTTTGCTCCCCATGTAAAAAAACATTGTTTGGCAGCTCTTCTTTGTTGGCTCCGACTCTAGCTCGATGGTGCTGCGGGCGCAGGTGGACAGACGAGACACGAAGGAGTGGCGCAGAAGGCGGGTGGGCATAAAGGGGACCCCAATAGGCCCTGCGACGACCTCGCCTCCTTCATGAATGGCAGAGAGGGCCCAGGAGGAGAAGGGCTGGCATGGATGGAGAAAGTCGCGGAGAGGGCCGACATGGATTGAGAAGGTCGCAGAGAGGGTTGGCATGGATGGAGAAGGTCGCGGAGAGGGCCGGCATGGATGGAGAAGTGCATGGGCGGCTAGACTAGCACGTGGGAGATGCGTGAGAGCGAAGTGAATTGGTGGGCAGAGCCACCGCCCGGCCACCCTGGGCGGCAGGCCGGGCTCGACGCCAACATTCAAAAGGAAATTTTCTTTATATCAAGTTAGAACTATGTAATTTTCTAGCTAAATATTTTTGTATAATAAGAATTGCCCCGGCTTCTAAAAGCTTTAAGTTCCGTAATGCCACCCGCAGTGCAAAAGGAACAGAGCTGGAGGAGCGCTTCCCGAATGAAGCGGCGTAGAGCATAGGCCTTTGGCAGCGCTCCCTAGATTCTTGCGTGGAGCGGAGTGAGAGAAGCACTGCCAAAAGGGCCTAAAGAACTACCACTCCACAGCCACTCACAACCATTGACTAACTTATGTCTTCTTCTCCCTTCAGAGTTTATCGTTTCAATATTTATTCTAATTTACTTTTAACTTTAATTAAGTTTATAGAAAATACATACCAAATTTAATAATTAGAAATCAAATTATAGCTTTATTAAATGCATCATGAAATATATCTTGATATTCTATTTATTTGGTGTCGTAAATACTACTCTACTTATAAAAGTTTGACTAAAATAGTAAAACAATATTTTGTTTCAGAGGGACAAAGTTTGAGATTTCGTTGTGGGCTCTGGAATATACTGAGGTTGTCCTTAATGTTGCCCGCTACGGCTACTACACCATTGTCGTCATTGCCTAAGTGGTTGTTGAGTTCCAATTCTACCATGAAACACTCCCTTGAGGGGTGATGGCTCAGCTAAGCACTCGAAGTCCGAGATCTCTATTGAGTAGGACCCGATTACGTCACCGATCTTAGAGATGGTCATGTTTCGGATGTCCGTGTCTAGGCTTTCTAGATCATCAACATCTGCCATGGCGATGAATCTAGAGGCATCATTGAGACATTGATAGCTGCAGTCACCCTCCTAATCTGTGAGCAATAGGGTTTGTTGGTGAAAATTTCCTAGTGATTAGCATGTGCTGGTACGTTACCGCACGTTCCTTAGCCCGATGAAGAAACCGATGAGGGTGTCGTGTGGCAAGCCCTCTTGGGTTGCATTCGATCTCCACAAAGGGGATCTCAGCAGGAATTCGATGGCTCGACCGAGGATGTGCTCGTAGCCGTGTTTGATGAAGAGGCCTAGAGTGTAAAGATCCATGTGGCATGTGAGTGTAGGTGCACCATTGACCATGGAGTCCTCCAGTCCGGTGAGGAAAATGTAGAGCGAGTGTAACTCCTCCTGCATGGTTGACTCGGGATCTTGTAGATACAAATCACCAGGTTGATCTGTGACATAGTCTAGGCTGCCGAAGGAAATTATGGTGCCCGAAGTGAAGCTGTCGTAGTCGCTTCTCTAGAAGACGATTCTCATCTGAAGGACTTGAAAGGAATCTGAGCACAAAGTTCCTTGCCTAGCATGCCAACTGTCGTAAGGTTTATCATTCGATAAGTAGATCAGTGTTTTAAGCGCTGGGAATCATAGGAGTAGTGCACATGATACACAGATTTATAATGGTTCAGGTACTAGGTGCCCTATGTCAGTAGAGAATGCTTCTCTTTGCGATGTATGCTCGGGTTTACAGGGGTGTTGATGAGTTTGCCTAGGTTTCTATCTATGTGGTATTAATTCGTTGAATGGGTCTCTCCTACCTCCCCTTATATAGTTCGGGGTAGGGTTATAGAGGGAATGCCGAATAATTTAGATCTACGGTTTCTAGTTTGTTACAGAGAAATCATATCGGATCGGAGTGGATCAACAAGATTTACTTGACTCCCGAAACTATTTATTCCCCGTGTTTCAAATTATAAGTCGTTTTGATTTTTTTTGTTCATCCATTTTGCTAGGTATCTAGATATTATTATATCTAGATGCATAGCAAAATGAATGTATAAAAAAAAGGCAAAGCGACTTATAATTTAGAACGGAGGAAATAGTCAATATCTTGTGTTTCAAGTAGTCGCCCAGCGGCTAGAGTACCGAGGGCCTAATACACAAACAAATGTCTGTCAATCTAAATTATTGAGGGTAACATACACGTTTCGGAGATCAAGCTTGTTTATTTATCTGATTGTGACAGTGTGTACATGCGGAATTAATATATATGAAATTGAACTAGAAAAAGGTAATTAAAATTTAGGAAATCCTCGTTATAGGAAAAGACGTTGGGGGACTATTCAGTGTTGTGCTGTTGTGTTTGCAGCACAAGACTGAGCTGCTAAAGGTGCCGCCCAGCCGGGACGCGGAGGCCCCCTTTCTCCCAGACGCAGTAGTCCTTGCCGTGTGCCGCGGGGTGGAAATCCGACGGGATCACGTTGCTCACGTCGTACCTTGTCCCGATCTTCACCATGACCTTCTCGTCGACGACGGCCACGTACGCGTCGGCGTCCGCGACGAGGATCCGCAGCTTGCTCCCGGCGTGGATGCCGTTCCGCGCCCTGATGGCAGCCAGCGTGGATATCTCCTGCTTCAGATTCCAGTCGAACATGTGGTCGTAGAACTGGATATGCATGCACACGTACACGTGCACGGATTAGCTAAAGGCACGTCTGATTTTGGGAGTGAAATTTGGAGATTCTGGTGTGATTAACGAGCACTTACGATGCAGGGGACTCCTGGATGGGTGAGGATATAGGCGTAGCCCTGCATGACCTTGTCGGACGGGAACGGCCACAGCTTCTGCGTGGACCCGGTGTCATGATTGTCGACGAAGGTGACGGCTTTCTCCGGCATCCACCCGATCATGCCAGCCGCCTTGCCGGAGCTGTCGCGCAGCCGCCACAGCTCCCCCTGCACGCCCGCCTGCAGCAGGCCCTTGGTAGTGAAGTCGAACGCCATCGCCGGTCCGCCGACAGCCTGCACCCAGTTCACCAGCTCCTGCCGGCACTGGTCCTGGTTCGGCGACGGCTTGCCGTCACCGCTGTAGCTCAGGGAGTTCCATATCTCGGCGACGACGAAGCTCGGCCCGGTGTTGTCCACGTACATCTTGGCGACGGCCGGCGAGTAGCCCTTGGCGAAGTCGAGGCGCCAGCCGTCGAAGCCGACCTCGTCGGACTTGAGCCAGTTGAGCCAGGCGGAGAGCTCCCGCTGGACGCGCTCGTTGAGGTGGTCGATGTCGGGCGCCGCCGCGAACCCCTCGCCCGTGTCGCGGTGGCCCGTCCCGTCCGAGTACTGCGTGTCGTCGCTGCAGATCATGCCGGGGCCCCAGTCCAGGCGGTCGTCGGGCGTCCCGCCCTCGAAGATGCAGTAGACGCCGCGCGCGTCCTTCTTGTCTGCGCACCGATGGTTGATGACGATGTCCGCGACGCACTGCACGCCCCTACCGTGGAACGCCGCGATCAGGGACTTGAGCTCCGCCGCTGTGCCGTACTTGGACGCGTCCAGGTCGTATAGGCGCCCCGGCATGTAGCCTGCCGAGATGATCGTCGTGTTGTTCAGAGTTATACTAGAAATTTGCGCGGCTTTGCCGCGCATGGCCATTGGTATTTTTTAAGTGTTGTTGATATTTTATTATTTTAAAGGTACTATTTAAGTGATATTTTGCTGTGCCGTACTTGGACGCGTCCAGGTCGTATAGGCGCCCCGGCATGTAGCCTGCCGAGATGATCGTCGTGTTGTTCAGAGTTATACTAGAAATCTGCGCGGCTTTGCCGCGCATGGCCATTGGTATTTTTTAAGTGTTGTTGATATTTTGTTATTTTAAGGTACTATTTAAGTGATATTTTGCTTTTGTTATTGAAATGGAACTTTCTTTTGTTTTGGTGGAGGGAGAAGGGGTAAAAGTATTTAATAAGGAGGGAGGAGCATAAGTAGCCCGAGAGTTAATTTAATTATGAGATGGATAGAATTCGACCCCGAATTATGATGAGTTTTGAACAATTTGATTTTCTTTTTTTATTTATTTGAATTTCATATTTTCGCATTAAAAACATAGGCAAAAAAGTACAGTAATAACTTTATGCTAAAATATGTTCTGGATCCATTGCATAGATCTATTCATGAGGATTCTGAAATGATTTGATTTTCTATTTTACGATTTTTCTGCGATTTACTACGCAATTTCGAAGCTTCAGCAAATTTATTTGTAAAAGAAAAAAGATTAATAGATATAAGTGAAACCAGGGTTGGGCCGAATTCGGCCCACTAAGGTTCACGGAGCGGGTGGCAGGCCAGCCCATTGAAAGGCCTGTATTGTGAGTCGATTTCAAAAAAAGGTCGAGGGTTTTTTTGAAAGAAAAGCTGAGAGAGGTGGCTGGACCGCGGGTTTTATTTTTCCATAGTTCAAGGGCTCTTTTGCAAAAAAACCGGTGATCGCCGGACGCCCGATCGGATGGCCGAGAAAAGCGGGCGACGTGGCCACGCTTGTTGGCCCTCTTTTGGTAGCAGGATTCATGGTAAAGAGATATGTCAACAAACATGGATGTACTCCAGTACTCTGCTGAGCCTGAGCCCTGAGGTGTAGGGCAGTGGAAATTACCTTGTGCAAAGTAATCTGCTGAGCATGAGCCCTGAGGAGTCGAGCACGGGCAGTGAAAGTACCTTGTGGCGAGACGGAGTGCGAGGGTGGAGGCAGCCAGACGTGCGTGACGCCGGCCTTGGCGATGTCGTCGACCTGGGCCTTGAGCCTGTTGTACCAGCCTCCCTGCTGCTTGCACGACTCCCAGTTAAACCCCTGCCCGTACGTGCACAAATGGTGGCATGATAAGTTGACGAGATGTACGTTCTTTCTACGTACGATGACATTGACGTGTACAGGTACAGCTATCGTACTCGTACCTGGAAGAGGACCTGTGCCTGGACCAGGCCGCAGTGCAGGCTGGTGCAGAGCGTCAGCGCCACGAGGAAGAGCAAATACAAGCTGCTCGAGTGCTTCATCTCTGTCTGCGAGTGCTTCACTTATCTGAGGTTGGGTGGTGTGTGGTTTTGCCTAGTGGGTTCGCCGCGGGCCCTATATATAGGCCGGCGCCGGCACGGTGGTTGAGGCAGCGAAATGTCGAGGGAAGGCCCCACATTAATGCGATGTGGATATATGGATAAAGGGGCCACGTAGGTCCCGCGCGGACAAGAGGGGCAGCAGCCCAACCGGCGCCGAGATGCGGCGGCGTGGTGCTGTTGACGACGGAAACCCGTTGCGGCGGGCCGGCAGTCTCAAGTCTCAACTGGAGGCCTGACTGGCCGCGCGGGCGCCACGACACTCGGCTAGGCCGGGGTAGCTCTGACTGCACGGACGTACGGAGGCTGCCGTCGGCTTTCGCCTCCTTAAATTTCTTGACCTGGCGATGCTATCCACGGCCTTGTTTAGATCCTAAATTTAGGAAGCAAATTTTACATAGTAAATGTCCTGTCACACTATAGTAATTTTGTTTTTATTTAGTAATAATTGTCAAAATATTGATTAATTAGGCTTAAAATATTCGTCTCGCAAAGTACAACAAAACTGTGTAATTAGTTTTTGATTTCATCTACATTTAGTACTCCATATATGTGCCGACATTTTGATGTGATGGGGAATCTTCTTTTTACATAGTAGAATTTAGAGGTGAATTTGTGTATCTAAACAAGGCCCACATCCTGAAACGCAAAAGTGATCGATCGATCGAGCATTCGAGCCCCTGGTGCCAACCTCGAAAAGGGAGAACTGGATAATGCTCCAATTAATGGAGCCAATGGAGCTTGGTTGGGTAACGAAGCAATCCAACAGAAAGAGGTTCACCGTAATCTATATGCATTCAGATGCCATGCATATGGATCTGGATGTAGCCTGCTTGACCACAGTCATAACGAGATCATATCAGTCAACATCTCTGACGAAATTGGACTCAAACTCGCTGAATTGCCGACTTAGTATATTTACTTCTCTGCGTCCTGGTACTGGCTAGAGCGTTCTAGATGGCATTTCGTTGTTTGGGAAAATTGGGAGTAAAAATGTGTAAAGCATTTCTCCGACCACAGAAGTCTCTGAAATGTCTGAAGGAAACACCTGCACTGAGGTCAGAGGAAGGCTAGAAAATCCCCACGTTTTCTTTATATATAATATATACGAAGTTATGGCTCCCAAAGGCCAAAAGTATTAGCAACTTATAAAGACAAAAAGTATATTAGGTTTTCAAAAAAAAAAACAAAAAGTATATTACTCGTGATAGAATTGAAGAAGTGCTAAAACAGTAAAGGTGCTAGGTTCTTGGGGCGTGTTTTTCAGCTTGCAAATTGCCAGATTGTGATTGCAATACCATATTGCAAAAATCTAGACTCTAAACTGCGACATCCATAGTCATTTTGGAACCCACCCTGCTCTTTTAATTTACATCTGCAACCTGTTTTTCATAACCTGCACCGAGGACTAGCAGACTCCAATTGATAAAAAGAACGATAATGATATAGACCGGACGTCCGGGCGGCCGGACGTACTGTTCCACACCCTGCATCCCCGCACTCGCTCTCCCCCCACTCCGTCCGCCCGCTCTCCGGGCCGTCCCTTGGACAGGAACGCCGCACCCGCGCACGCGAGCTCGCTGCGCGCCCCGGCCGCCCGTGCTCCCTCCCTCCCTCCGTCCATCGCCCCTCTGCGACCTCCATGCAACCCCGTGCTCCCTAGCGACCCGGCTCCCGCTCCCCCCACTGGAGACGATGATGACGGCGGCGGCTCCAACGAGGTAGGTCGGTTCTTCTCTGGATCTGAGCCCTGCTCCTCCTCCTCTTTCTCTTCCTCCTCTGGATCTGAGGGATGCGGCGGTGGCTAGAGTTCCGGCGAGCTCTAGGGTCCTATTCCCTCCTCCCTCCGGCGAGCTCGAGGTGATGGGCTAGGGGCTATTTTGTACGTTTTTTTGCTGTTTCTCCCGTGTTGCAATGAGTGTTTTGGGATGTTGCAACAGATGATTTTCGGCTGTTGCAATGGAATTTTTGGGTCGTTGCAATAGATGTTTTTGCGATATTGCAGTACTACTGCTTGAGATGATGCAATATATATTTTTCGATGTTGCAGCACATAATTTTCGATGTTGTAGTACATATTTTTTTATGTTGCTGTACATGTTTTTCGATATTGCAGTACATGTTTTTCGATGTTGCAGTACATATTTTTCGTTGTTGTAGTATATATTTTTCGATGTTGTAGTGCTTATTTTTCAATGTTGCACTGTACAATTTTTCGATGTTGTAGTATTTACAACCCGATGTTGCACTACATAGGTTTTTCATATGTTTTTGCAATATTGCAGTTGAAGTGTTTCATGCTCTTTTGGGGCAGGGGCGTGGTGGGGGAATGGGGGACAGGGGCGCGGTGGGGAGTGGAGGACAGGGGCGGGTTCTGTTCTATTCTCTTCTGTGCGCGGGGGGCGGGCGGGCTTTCATGCGGGACCGACGTCCGGACACACTAGAGCGCCGGATGTCCGGGCGCTATAATCACCGTAAAAAGAAATACAAGTTGTTTTATTCGATTGGTGTCCAATACCTTTTATGATGCTTTGGTGGTGAGGATTGAGATGGCCTGTGGATGCAACTTCACAGCCAACGTTGCAATAACGAAGGGTTATTCGATACTGCGATGCAAATCCGGGATGTGTATCGTCACCTAAAAGTGTTAGTTCCATACTCTTAAATGTTTGAAGTGTCTGGGTTGTACTACAACATTACAAGAGCCCTTACATTAGTGGTCTAGCCGATGGAGAATTTTATTTTATTTTTATTGTTTAGAAAGCACCACATCATCCAAGTGCTTCGACTTGATGAATGAAACAACATCCAAATCTTTCATACTTTTTAAATAAAATTCGGATACCACCTTATCAGAATTGTATACCATGGAAAATATTTGCAAGGTTCTAAAAATTTTGAGAAAAAAATCTAGAGATAGATCAGGACATGAGAATCCCAAACAATATATTAATAGGTCATGAAAATACATTTGGAAGCTTCCAAAAATTAGATTTTCCTCTAGGAAATTGGAAATATCCAAAAATTCTTGAAAATTTTTAAAACATTATAATCATTGTCTAAACACGTTTTAAGACTTTCTAGAACCAAAATTTACTCATACTAGTCGAATCTCATATTTTTGTTATGGAAAGTTTTTAAAATGTGTTTAGACATTGATTAGAATGTGATGGGAATTCTAGATTTTTTTGGGATATTTTCCATTTCCTAGAGCTAAATTCAATTTCTGAAAGCTTATAGATATACTTTAATGAGCTCAATATTTTTTGGGCTTTCTCGTGTCCTAACCTATCTCTATGATTTTTAAAGCATTTTTAGAAGCTTAGAGATATTTTTCATTGTTTAGAAACCTGATGAAGTGTTTGCCAATTGTTTTTAATTGAAAAACATTGAAACTATCTTGAAAACCACTTTTAACCGGGCAAGGAGGTAATTAAATTGGTTTTGAGAGTTAGGAGGACGGAGGGTTTGTCTAGCTTTGGTGAATTGGAGTGCGAGAAGGAAACCTGGTTGGCTGCTGCGGTGTTCAGGAAAGGCAAAATAAACCTTTTCCATTTATTTATTTTTTAGCAAAACCTTTTCCATTTATTTATGCCCAACCCAAATACTATTGGGCTATGAATCTAATGGAAAGCATAACTGAAGTAGGCCCAATACTATTATTAGACCTTTTCTATTCCTTCATTTATTTATGCCCAACTAACACAAGATGCCTCCGCACCCATTTTCCAGTCAGGTTTGTATCAGTGAGCCTAGCACGTATGGGCTATGCTCGGGTCCGGGTGCGACGGCCTGGAAGACTGCAAGCTTACGCTTGGCCCAGTTCAACTGCTCCATGCATTCTAAATTACATAAGTCGACTTGGAACTTTAGCTTTTCACAAGATATATATAGTTTCTATATATACTATATATTTATTCTGGATATCAGCATATATCAAGGTTCATAGATGAAGTCATATACCTAGAAAAACCAGAACAAGTAGAACGACTTATAATCTAGGTCATAGATTAACCACTGCCACATCAATCCAACGTCAAATGGATCAAGGGTGAAATCAGGTAGTCAGGAAAAATAACTACTCCCTCTGCCCTAAAATATGAGAAATCGACAGTTCAAAATTTGTACAAAAAATGTAATGTATTCTAGGTCCTCAGCTCCTCTCTCTCCTCTGCTTTATTAATCGAACACCTCTTTCCTTCTACATATACCATATATTTCCTCTCTAATTCATGGAAGAAAATAATAACATGTAAAGATCCGTTTTAAACCTTTTTTGGGACTAGATCCCTTTTAAACTAGAAAAACAATAAGGACTTACTCCCTCCTAATTATTGAGGGTTAATGCAGTCCTTATTGTATCTGAAAATCGCTTCAATTCTTCATTTTTATTAGGACGGAAGGAATAATTTGCAAAAATAAAGAAACCAAATCTAGTTTTACAATTTCAATAGAAAATTCAGACTCCGAAGATAATCCAAGAAGGTAAATAGGACCTTTTTCTCATGGGAAACTCAACACTAAATTTTATTTATTCGACCATTTCCACCTTTTCAAAAGGCTAAATTTTGACAGACAACTGTGCACGCACAATGGCTGGATCAGGGCTTTCCCCTTGAGCACATAATAGCGTGTTGTTACATGCAGCACAGTAAACTGCCACATTCGGCGTTAACAAGACTCGTGGGACGGCCTCGAACTATAGCTTGCCAAACCCACTCGTCTCTAGCGGTAGCGTCCGGCCGGGACTCGGGGGCCGCTCTTCTCCCAAACGCAGTAGCCGTCGCCGTGCGCAGCGACACTGAAACCCGACGGGGATCAGGCTGCCGACGTCGTACCTCGGCCCGATCTTGGTGATAACTTTGTCGTCGATGGTGGCGACGTAGACATCGCCTTCTGCTTTTACGATGCTTAGCTTGCTGCCCGGATGGATCCCGTTCCTCTTCCTGATCGCCGCCAGCGTGCTGATCTCCTGCTTCAGGTTCCACTCGAACACGTGGTCGTAGAACTGCATCGATCGAGCATGTACATAAGGTTAGCTAGCTACCTTCGTTCGTCAAAAAGGTTAGCTAGCGATGGATGAACTGCTAATGCCAGTTGTGTTGCTCACGATGGATGGGATCCCTGGATGGGTGAGGATGTAAGCGTAGCCCTGCATGACCTTGTCACGCGGGAACGGCCACGAGTTCTGTGTCGAGCCCGTGTCGTGGTTGTCGATGAACGTGACGGCCTTCTCGGGCAGCCAGCCGATCATGCCGGGCGCCTTGCCGTTGCCGTCGCGCATCCGCCACAGCTCCCCCTGCACCGCCGCCTGCAGCACCCCCTTGGTGGTGAAGTCGAACGCAGCGGCGGGGCCGCCCACGGCGTTCGCCCAGTCCACCAGCTCCTGTCGGTCCCCGTCCTGGTTGTGCTTCGGCTTGCCGTCGCCGTCGTAGCTGAGGGAGCTCCATATCTCCGCGACCACGAAGCTCGGCTTGGTTCTGTCGACGTACGCCTTGGCGACGGCCGCGGAGTACCCCTTGGCGAAGTCGAGGCGCCAGCCGCCGGTGAACCCGACGTCGGCGCTGAGCCAGTTGAGCCAGTCGGAGAGCTCCCGCTGCACGCGCGGGTTGAGGTGGTCGATGTCCGGCGCGGCCCCGAAGTCCTTGCCGTGTCGCGGTTGCCGCGCCCATTGGAGAACTGCGTGTCGTCGCTGCAGATCATGTCGGCGTCCCAGTTGAGCCGCCCCCCGCCGTCGGGGCCGTCGCCGCCCTCGAAGATGCAGTACACGCCGCGGCCGTCCTTCTTGTCGGCGCACCGGTGGTTGATGACGATGTCCGCGACGGCCTCGATGCCCTTGCCCCGGAACGCGGCGATCAGCGACCGCAGCTCCGCCTCGGTGCCGTACCTCGACGCGTTCAGGTCGTAGAGCCGCCCTGGCATGTAGCCTGCACGCACGCAGTTTGAGCAATCAGTTGGTAGATAGATACTGTAATTTCAGTTGCTGAATGCGTTCGTTCTTGCTGCAGGTTCGTCCGAGAGGGTAGCAGCAGGTAGCGGCGCACCTTGCGGTGAGACGGAGTGCGATGGCGGCGGCAGCCAGACGTGCGTTGCGCCGGCATTGGCGATGTCGTCCACCCGTGCCTGGAGAAACTTGTACCAGCCGCCTTGCTTCTTGCAGGACTCCCAGTTGAACCCCTGCGGCGCACGCGTGGTCGATCAGCAAGAATGCATGTGCATGCATGGAAAATGACGTTCTCAATCACGCACGTACGTACCTGGAACAGGACCTGGGCTCGTGCCGTGTTGGAGCCAAGCAAGCACAGCGCCGCGACAGCTAGGAGCCCGAACAGGACGGCCAGGTGCTTCGCCATGTTTTCAAGTCAGCAGCTGTGTGTGCGTGCTCTTCTGGTTCTGGACGTGTACGAGATGGCAGTTGGAAGTGAAGTGAGCCAGGGTTTTTTTTACCGACCGGTTTCCGGTAACCGCCGGCGTCCGGTAGCGGTAAACCGGCCCGGTTTACCGGTAACCAGTCGGTAACCGGCCGAATTCAAAATCAAATTCAAACCCTGTTTCGGTTCGGTTCGGGTCCGGTTTACCGGCCGGTTTGGAGCGGTAACCGGCCGGTTTGACCGGTTTACCGCTCGGTTTGAGTTTAGAATTTTTTTTCTTTTTTTTCAAACTTCTATACGTATGAATAAATACTAAACGAACTCGAATTTGAAAATTTTTTACACCATTAGTTTCTATAAATCATGAACTATTTTTAGGAATTTTTTCAGCATTTTTTGTTTTTTTTCAAATTTTAAATTTGAATTTGGGGGTCTTAACGGGCTGGGACTGGGATTTTTTTTCTTTTTTTTCAAACTTCTATACGTATAAATAAATACTAAACGAACTCGAATTTGAAAAATTTTTACACCATTGGCTTCTATAAATCATGAACTATTTTTAGGAATTTTTTCAGCATTTTTTTTTTAAATTTTAAATTTGAATTTGGGGAATACCTAACCGGACCGGACCGGAACCGGACCGGCCCGGTTAGGGCGGTTACCGCGGTAAACCGAGGTAAACCGGCCGGTTTTTTAAACCCTGAAGTGAGCTGCCAAGCCCGTGGCCATGTTATATTTATATAGGGGTCACAAAATGTGGATATACTTCAGATCAGTGGTCCAAATGTTTGGATAAGTCGTCGATCGTGATAACGACGGAAGAAGCTTTGTACGTATTTGTCTGCGTTCTACACTTCTACTACTACCGATCGATGTACATTTAAGACGGAGATGAACGCTAGCTGGCACGTGTCTCGGCCCTGGCACGCACGTCGAGCAACCGGGTGGGTATCGCTCTGGGTCGCCGCCGGTCGCGTGCGAGTACGACGACGTGCGACGAGAGCGCACGGTGCACGCAGCGAACTGATCCCGCATCCGCATGCCATGGCATGGATGTGGCTTAAGCTCATCGGTGACGGTGACTGGCGCGGCCGTCGGAATGGATAGGGAGGTGGCCAACCGTATCCAGAACTAGTGTTGATAGACCAGAAGAGCAAGAGACTGAAACCAGAATTTCAGGCGTGTGCATTATTTGAGCACAGTCTGAAAAAGAATATCACGCTAGAGGTAGCTAACCCAGTTACCTCTTACTGTCCGAACTCCGAAATAGACACTGGTATCATGATCCTTATCCAGTAATTTATTTGGCATTTTGTGCTACAGAAGAGTATCGGCCAAGGAACGGAAATGATAGGGTGCCACGGGCATCCGTCCTCGCTCGCGTCCCCCGCGCCAGCTGCTCGCAGGGCCGTCCCGGGAAAATTAGAGGCCCTGTACGATACTAAGAAATGAGGCCTATTAGCTTAGAAAAAAAAACTAAATATACGATATTATAAAGCATGCAGTATGTTGCAATAAAATATATATCAAGATTCAAGAATGATACCTATATTACATAATCTTTACTTGAATAACATCATTCTTTTAGTGTTCTTTGAAATGAAGTCTTCAATAATATGCTCATAATCAATCTTCTCCAACAGTTCACCTTCAAGTGCTATTATAGCCAAATCATTAAGTCTTTCTTGTGTCATTGTAGAACGCAAATAAGTCTTCAATAGCTTTAACTTAGAAAAGCTTCGCTCTGCTGATGCAACAGTCACAGGAATAGTCAACAAAACTCTATATGCAATAGTTGCATTAGGAAAACAACCATGCTCCTTTAAAAACCGCAAAATTTCAACAGGCCCCATTCTTTCTTCTGGAATGAAGTCTTGTAGAAACTTCAGCTCCATATATAGTTCTTTGGCATCAATATCAGATTTTTCATCCTTTTTAAGGACAGCCTCAAGATTATCACAAGAAGACTTCAAGCTTTGGTTATCCAACGACCGCAATGTTTCCGAAGTAAATAAGAAACCAAAATTTTTTTGGTATTCTTTGTACTGCTCAAATCTTGTTTCCAGAGAGACAATAGCCTGATTCAAATTTTCTAGAACGATTTGTAGAAGACATGGCTTCAATCTTTGAATGCTATTCCAGTAGGTGTCTAGATCAAAAGATAAAAAAAAACAAAATTTAGAGATCGATCAACTACTTATTATTGTTCGCGGCTACCAGTGAATGAATTGAAAAATAAATATGAATGATTTATATTACCTTCAGGGCCTTAGCGCCTCGCTCTCGCTGTTGCGGTTGCAGCTAGATCGTCACGGCTCACGCCCTGTCACTCGCGAAACGCTGCCGGCGGCCGGTACGGCGTCAGGCGATGGCGGCGACACGAGACGAGACGTCGAGAGGTAGTACGTGAGACCTAAGATTTGCGATCTGATTCAGTTGGGGAATTGGGATCGGCAACATTGTCAACTGAACAGCGGCCGAGCAACAAGCCATTGTTTATTGGGCTTTGGTCAATTGTTGTACACGTCGCTTTGCTAATGGGCCAAAGGCCAAAGCTACTGCTGTACGTTCTTATTTACCAAGCAATACATATATACGTATATATACTCTATATATATTTGGAGGCCCCTGAAAAGTGGAGGCCCTGTACCGTCGCACACGTTGCACGTGCCAAGGGACGGCCCTGCTGCTCGGCGCGCCCCGCGCCTTGCCCGCCGTGCGCCCTTGCTCGCTCCCGCCACACCCTCATCCACCTCGCTCATCGCAGAAGAGAAGGCAAGGGACGCCTACACCTGCACCTGGGTAGGCTTATGCCTGCGCCCTCATCCACCTAGGAAGGGGAGACCTGGATATTGCAAAAGTAGATCTGGATGTTGTATATGTTGCTATGGTTATATATGCATGTGTTCAAGAGTATGTTTCAAGTGTTTCATCTGTTTTCAGACGTATATTGCAAGTATTTTATCTGAATGTTACATATGTTGCAAGTATATATTCCGAATGTTTCATCTATTTCAAGCATATGTTGTAATTGTTTCGTCTGAGTGTTTCAAAAGTAGATATGGATGTAGGTGTGGAGGAAACTTAAGCCCTCGGTGGTCCAGTTTCTGTGGCTCCCTGGTGTGGCGAAAATGGAAGCCACAGACATGAGAGCGGCAGGGATGGGATGCTGTGGCAGATTGGTCAGGATGGGGTGCGGGCCTCCGTTTAGCGTGTGTCGGATGCAGGCGCAGGAAGGTCGGTCAGACAGTTGAGGCCTTCGAAGCGGGGATAGGCGCGGGGCAAGCGTCGGGCACAGGTCTAGACGTGCGTCGGGCGTGGGCACCGGAACAGCATCCGAACGGACACCGCGCCCGGGCGACTGGGTGCTAGTCACTCCAACAAAGAAAACGGCCCCTATCTTTTAAAGTCCTGCAATCCAGGCCATGTTTAGTTCCCCAGATTCACCTCCAAATTCCACTGTGCAAAAAGAAGATTCCCCGTCATATCAAAATGTCGGCACATGTATGGAATACTAAATGTAAATGAAATCAAAAACTAATTGCACAATTTTGTTGTACTTTGCGAGACAAACATTTTGAGCCTAATTAATCAATATTTGGACAGTTATTCGGGATGCCCCGAATCGGGCATCTAAACAAAGCCCCATTTACAATCAGCCGTACATGGCCCAACTCCTGCCCATATGTTTTTTATTAAAAGTAACTACTCCATCTGTTTTAAATTATGGCTCACTTTGATGTTCTTATAAATCAAACTTCTCTAATTTTAAAGGGTGACTCTATATATCTGTTAACAGATTTGACAACAACAAATCTGTCAGATTTTTGGCCAATCAAAAAAGAAGACAACTTACCAAAAGAAAATTTGACAGATAATACACATATAACTCTGTCGATAGTTTTGTTGGTTTCATATCTGTTGAATTTTGGACTGATAGCTAACCGATTTGGAAACCCGTTCGTTTGAGTTTTGAACCTTATAGTACAAAGTTCATAATGTGATAGTTCAAAGTTTTGAACCTAGCAGTACAAAGTTTGTAATGTCATAATTGAAAGTTTATGAATCCTGAGTGTAAGATTTTGAACTTAGCAGCACAAAAGTTTATAATGTGATAGTTTAAAGTTTTGAACTTAGCAGTACAAAGTTTATAATGTGATAGTTCAAAGTTTATAAATTCTGGGTGTAAAGTTTTGAGCCTAGCAGTACAAAGTTTATAATGTGATAAGTTCAAAGTTTTGAACCTACCAATACAAAGTTTATAATGTGATAGTTGAAAGTTTATAAATCCTAAGTGTAAAGTTTTGAACCTAGCAGTATAAAGTTTATAATATGATAGTTCAAAGTTTTTAAACCTAGTAGTACAGAGTCAGTTGTTTTTTTTGCTAAGTTGTCATCATTTTATTGGTCAAATCTTATAGATTTTGAACGAACAAATCTGTCAGCAGATAGCTAGATAGTCTGCCTAAAGGATAGCACGAATCTTCAAACAAAATAAATGGCCAAATATAAACTAGCATTTTCTGTTGACAGAAATATAGCAATTTTCAATTTTAAAATACTCAAGGGGCACTGGACTTCCTTTGGTGCTCTGCAGTCAGCCAGGAACTAACAAGGCAAAGCTAATAAGGCACGGGCGAGCTGCGGTCGGCAACCAAATAGAACCATAATGTGCAAAAGTACATCCATTTGATCACCGTGAGCGGTGAGCTACTAAAGTTCCCCTTCTAGTTTGAAATGAACACTGTCAATATTTAACCATAGAAAAGAGTGATAGTCAACTGTTAAACAACCTCAATCCATGTTTCTCTGCGGTCATGGTTTTTCCTGTTAGCTGAACAACTTCACTTCCTTGGGTCGTTGGAATTGGCAAAGTAATTAGCCACAAGAAATTAATTTATAGTTATATAGTGCCAAGCATTCTCTCAACCTTAGCGTTTGCAGTGTCCAATTTACAATCAAGCCAAATGCTATTCAAGATAACAACACTAGGATTTTTAGAGAGAAGAAAAACTTCGGTGTATCTTTGAAGTGGAACAAAAGAGCAAGCAATCCTAATTCCTAAAGTCCGAAAGTGAAAAGAAAATTACTGCAAAATCTACAAAGTGGCCCTTCTAATGTAGTTTTTTCAGGATAGGGAAGTATCTAAGATAATGATTAATCGTTCCTCACAGGGTGGTTAACTTGTGTGGGTGAAAACAAACTGCGTAGGTTTCTTCTAATGAAACATGATGTTCCTCTAGGTTCAAGTCCTCTATTTATTTAACATGAGTGATTTGTTGTAAAAAAATGAGTGATCATATTTTTCTAAATTAATTTAAAATAGAATTATTGAATGACGTAAGTGCCGATCTGTTAATATGGCGAGCTATCACGACTGCCAGACCTCCCCGCTGGCCGCTGGTGAGATCCCTCACCTCTTCTCTCATGGCCTGCCTTTTTCTGTTCTTTTTTTTTTGATTTATCGGCGGTCTTTCTCTGTTCTGTGAGTCTGCGCCTCTGTCGATTGCTCGCTGTTTTGAGAGGAAGACGACGCTGCATCGCTGCGTGTGCGTGAGCAGACAACGATTGGAGTTGGACACACGCCGCTGGGCCTAATGGGCCGTATTATGACTAACGAGTAAAGCAATCAAAAGCCCAGGCCCCAGCAGGGAAGACGAGCAGGCAAGTTCCGAGCAAGCGGATATAGTTTTCCCGCCCGCACTCACCATGGTCCGACGGCAAGGCGATCAAGGATCCTTTGCGTAGTTGCGGCAGCCGGCTAGAGAGGATGGTCCACGCCGGTGGGCACAGCAACATTCCGATGGACACCGTGAATCCGTGATTCGACTGTAACATAGAAGTGGAAAAAAAAGGGAAACAGTGAGTGAAATTACTCCGTCTAATTGTGAATTTGCAGTAGAAATCACGGATCCAACAATCAGTTGTTGTTTGATACTTTGATTGCAAATATTCGATGATTGTTAGCTCTGAGCTTGAAGAAACAATTGATGTTACATCTACTACTTTACCTGCACAAGAGGAATATGATGCTGTTCTTTTAGCGGTGGGCGACATGCCCATTAGCAACAAGATGTCTATAATGTTTCATAAATCCTGAAATTTGCCTATCCAACTTAATATCTCAGAGATGTCTGTAGTGGTTTTTTTTTAAAAAAAACTTGTGTGAGCCAAAAGCTCGATCATGAAAAATCATTCCACATAGCAAATGAGATAGAAAGAAGAAGCTCGGCTGCTAGGGCGTGACATGGATATATAGGAACTTGGAAACATATTACTTTTCGGATTCGGCTTTTTGTTGGGATCCGCGGCGTGGCCGTCTCCTCGTCACAACTTTTCCCTACCTCGTCGGCTCGTAAAGTGCTCGAGTTCGGTCACCTTTTTGTTTGGTGCCAACTGCCAACACAACGCAGCATCCCCTAGATTCCCGTTCATGCTGTTCGGTTACTGTCGTGATCAGGACAAATTTGCGCGACGGTTTTATCTCGCCATCGCAACCTTTTGCTCTCAATGTTCGCCTCCAGCTTCAGCTGCAACTTCCGTGAAGTGAACGTATCTACCAATACAGAGTAAGCGCTGAATCCTCCACTCTGCAGGCATCGTTTTTCGTATGCTAGCTCGAGATCCAGCTCCTGCAAAAGCACGATCCCAGACGTTGGGGGCGAACAGAATCTGACTGATTTATCGGCGTCGAGATCGACATGGCCCGTCGTCTACATGCACGCGTGATGCTCGGTTGCTAACATGATACGAAGGTCTACTAGCCTACTACTCGTAGCATGGTACATTCTCCGACGTGCCGGCGGCCTGGCGCGACGTCGACCATAGGTATATCTCACGGTCACGGATCTTGAGAGCTTTTTTGTAAGGAATGTATCGGGTTTCTCTCGCGATCACCGAAGAGCTAGGTTATTACTCGCACGCCTCGAATGCGATGTATGATTCCATGGCGCCGATCGAATCGCCGACGAACTCGATGGATCAACGAGTCAGCAGCGGCACGCGCGCGCGTCGATCGCCGACGCACAGAACGATGGCGTCGATGGCGCGTCGATCGTGGAGGATGGCCCCGTGGCCCCGGTTTCCGCTCTTACAGGCTTGCTGGCAACGATGACGCGGCGCCAAGCTTGGGGGACCGTCGCGAGCTAACCTTTCCACGGCACCGCACGGTGACTGTGGGCGCGTTCGCATGCCCGCTCGATGGCCGACCCCTCGCTTCTGTGCATCCAGGGGAACAGCTTGTTACTGCACAGCAAACCGGCAACCTGGGGAACACCTCGGCGTGCTCCAGGGATATGGGCGAATGCGACCACAACGACAACGTCGCACGAGTGACGCGCTCTGTGGTGTCCGCCCCAGCTGGCTTCGTCGCATCCGCCCTGGGCGCAGACATGTTTCTTTTCGAGCACCGCGCGGCACCCCAGCCCCCCAGCGCCACGGCAACACGTATACCTGACTTAGACGACGATGTCTCCTTCATCGACCGACAGTTCACAGACGAGGAGGCACACGGTTTCATCCGCTTTGCCATGGGCATGGACCGGTCGGGCGACTGTACGCCGGATGTGCTTCTCTTGAAAGGCTCGGGACCACGGCCGCACTCACCCCACCGGCCTGGTTTCGACCTCGGCATTTCCTGGGACACCGAGCGTGCAGCGCCGCGTGAAGCCTTAGATCAGCAGTTGACTGTGGATCAGCAACCAACGGGAGTGCATACCCCGTCCCAAGCTGGGGTCGCACTGCCCGACACGCAGCTAGTGGTGGAGACGCGGGCTGACGCTTTCGTTGCAGCAGCCGCGGACATCGGGCCTCCGGTCCACGACCTGTTTTCCGAGGACTCCGAGCGCGCTGACCATGACGACACATCGGCGCCGGAGCCAGACGCCGACCCAGGGGCATTATTCATCGCTTCCCTGCAGTTGCCCGTACCTGAAAGCCTCGTGCACACGCCGCCGCGCTCGCGCGCGTCGCGCAAGGAACCGGCCAGCTTGGTGCCTCGTCGCAGTGAGAGGCTCGCGCCCAAGTATGCGTTCCGCGACCCCAATCCCGAAAAGCAGGCGAAGCGAGTTCTGGTCAACAAGTGGGAGCGCAGACCTGATGAAAGTCCGATCGTGGCTTCGGATGGGAAGATTGCCGAGCTCTTCCATGAAACGTTCAAGGCCCCGGTCGACTCCCCCACGCGTGAAGCCCTGCGCGAGCGGTTGTTCCCCTCGCCTCGCGAGCGGTCGAGCAACGCCGCCATGTCCACGTGCTGAGCACCTGGGCGCCCTGTCGCACACCAGTTCTCATGAGTGCAAACCACATTCTAGTGTGGAATGTCCGCGGCCTCAATAGCCACGCGCGGCGTAACGTGGTGCGAGACCTCGTAGAGCAGCAGCGTGCCTCCATTGTATGCCTTCAAGAATCTAAGCTTGAACACTTCCCAACCTCAGTGAACATTGAAGTAACTGGATTCGATTATGACCATGCGTTTCTCCCGGCCAACGATGTGGCCGGTGGGGCGGCGGTCGCGTGGCGCCGTGACCTCTGGAGGGCCGATGCAATATCCATCCGGACCTACTCCATCACCGTGCACGTTAGCCCACTGAGTCCGACGCACCTTTGACAGGAAGACCCGATCGACGACCGAGGTGTTGCACCACATCTTGGAGGAGGCCGCCGCCTGGATCGGGGCAGGCTACCGTAGCCTGGCGCGGCTCGCGGCCTTGGCCGCCTAGACCACTGCCGGTGCTCTCTGTCGCGCAACCCGTATATTAGTTAGTACATCCTCCTGCTCCACCACTTGCGGTGATCTTTGTTAGTGTGCCTTTCCAAGCCGTGTGCAATAGCCCCTCGCCGTTGTCTCGCTTGGAACGTGTAAACAATCATTCTTCCACTTAATGAAGCACGTGCCATAGCACGCTTTCGAAAAAAATTGTGAATTTGCAGTAGAAATCACTGATCCAACAATCAGTTGTTGTTTGATACTTTGATTGCAAATATTCGCTGATTGTTAGCTCTGGGCTTGAAGAAACAATTGATGTTACATCTACTACTTTACCTGCACAAGAGGAATATGACGCTATTCTTTTAGTGACGGGCGACATGCCCATTAGCAACAAAATGCCTATAATGTTTCATAAATCCTGAAATTTGCCTATCCAACTTAATATTTCAGAGGTGTCTGTAGTGGGGGTTTTTTTTTAAAAAAAATACTTGTGTGAGCCAAAAGCTCGATCACGAAAAATCATTCCACATAGCAAATGAAATAGAAAGAAGAAGCTCGGCTGCTAGGGCGTGACATGGATATATAGGAACTTGGAAACATATTACTTTTCGGATTCGGCTTTTTGTTGGGATCCGCGGCGTGGCCGTCTCCTCGTCACAACTTTTCCCTACCTCGTCGGCTCGTAAAGTGCTCGAGTTCGGTCACCTTTTTGTTTGGTGCCAACACAACGCAGCATCCCCTAGATTCCCGTTCATGCTGTTCGGTTACTGTCGTGATCAGGACAAATTTGCGCGACGGTTTCATCTCGCCATCGCAACCTTTTGCTCTCAATGTTCGCCTCCAGCTTCAGCTGCAACTTCCGTGAAGTGAACGTATCTACCAATACAGAGTAAGCGCTGAATCCTCCACTCTGCAGGCATCGTTTTTCGTATGCTAGCTCGAGATCCAGCTCCTGCAAAAGCACGATCCCAGACGTTGGGGGCGAACAGAATCTGACCGATTTATCGGCGTCGAGATCGACATGGCCCATCGTCTACGTGCACGCGTGATGCTCGGTTGCTAACATGATACGAAAGTCTACTAGCCTACCACTCGTAGCATGGTACATTCTCTGATGTGCCGGCGGCCTGGCGCGACGTCGACCATAGATTTATCTCACGGTCACGGATCTTGAGAGCTTTTTTGTAAGGAATGTATCGGGTTTCTCTCGCGATCACTGAACAGCTAGGTTATTACTCGCACGCCTCGAATGCGATGCATGATTCCATTGCGCCGATCGAATCGCCGACGAACTCGATGGATCAACGAGTCAGCAGCGGCACGCGCGCGCGTCGATCGCTGACGCACAGAACGATGGCGTCCACCAGCGGCAAAAGGGTTGTGCATGTGCTCGATTAGGATGCGCACTTGTAATTTGTAGGCGGCGCGCGGCCATGGTCCCCCAGCCGCATCATCACATCGCAAAACCTTTTGGAATGCCAGCCATTCCGCGCGTTCCGTCCTGGGTTCCTCGTTCCATCGCTCGCTCCGGCCGGCCGCTGGGACCTGCCTAGCTGCACGATTTTCTCAGGTCTACATAATTCGTGGATGTGTCCATATATGGATTGTGATGGGCTGCTCTATCCATGGTCGATGCTACCAGATCTGTAGGGACTGTATATGGATTGTAAAGTGCCAAAGTGCCAGAGTGTCGTTGTTCCCATTAGCCGAGCACCACAAAGCCTCGCCGATGATTCCTCGTGTAGTCGTGTACGAACCTCGGCCATTTGAGTTGCAGCGGATTGGATTAGTGCCGAAGTGGCAATGTGCTGTTCCTAATTCCCAGTAGCCGAGCACCCCTCACGGAGCTGCGGTGCGCTGTTTATGGATAGGACAGGAGTTTGAGGGTTTTCTCGATCGAATCAAGTTTTTTTATAGCCGAGCACCACAAAGCCGGTGATTCCTCGTGTTACCAACCTAGGGCATTATATTTGAGTTGGAGCAGTTTGGATTCGGTTATCATGTTCTCTTCCCATAGGCCCACTCACCGGTTAGAAAAAAAAAGCATTTTTTACTATTGCCATCTATTTTTTTCACTGTCGTAGTATGCCGCCAATTGGGCCGCTAATTTCGGATGTTTGGGCCGTAAGGAAGACAAAAATCGTCATGGAGAGTCAATTTGGAGTTGAGGTTGGCATAACAACATAACCCAATTGGGAGTAAAAAAAATTCTACTATTTTTATTGGCGCTCGATGTAAGCTAGCACCAATGTAAAATTCTATTTCCACTGATTTTAGTATCAAAGAATTACTTGCATGGCCTCCAAAAAACTACGGCTTCCTTGCATGGTCCTTTTTTTTCCCTTAAGTTACTTATAAGGCCTTAAACGATTTTGAGTTGCCTGTGTGGCCTTCTGTCTATTTCAGCCACTTAACGGTGTTAAGTGAGGCTGGCGAAAAAAGATTAAAGTGACAGCACCAATGCAAAGGCTAATTTTACTGCAATGTATTTGTGTATCTTATTATGTACTATACTATCTCATGTTCAAAATAAAATGTTTTTAGTTTTATGTAATTATGAGCACTTTAAACCATGTGCAATATTACACCAAATCTAAAACTGACAAACTAAACTCTGCACTTTTCGCTAGGAGTAAAATAGTCATTTACACCCCCCCCCACTTAACACCGTTTAGTGGCCAAAATGGATGGAAGGTCATACAGGTAAGTCAAATTTGTTTTTGAGCCTTACAGGTAACTTCATAAAAAAAGGCCATGCAAGGAAGCTATACCTCGGTCGTGGTGAAGATGAACGGTTTGCTTCATCTACTTTGACTACACCAGCTTTGATGAAGAGTGGTTCGGATTATGACGAGGCGCAATAGACTCCGAAGATGCGAGTGATTGAGTACCAAGGCTCTGAAGGCAAAGCCGAAGAGGGAAGAAAAGAAGCTTTGGGAACGAAGACCTTCTCAGCGACGAAGCTTCTGGCTATTGTCATCACCAGAGATCTTCTTCGTCATCAAAATCAAAGACAACCACTAGCTAGGCTGTTATCATGATGTATGTGTAGATCCGCTAGGCGTACGTGCTCTTTTCGTCATTATGTTTTTTCCACTGGATTTTCGGGATGGAGTTTTTAGCGAGGCATACGAGTGAATGGTCAGGAGGGTGTTCCTTGATAGGACTAGCCCACTTCATATGTATTCAGCTACTTTGCTCTGTGGTACCGACCAAACCAAAGTAGCTGAGAGGTTACTGTTGGGGGAATGGCCTAGCCCATGGAGAACATGAGCCTTGGGCCTTATGCAAAAGCCTAAGGGCCTATTTGTAAATGATGTACCTGTCGAGGTCATGATACCCTGGGTATCTCAAGGCACTGATTAGATAGCCGCTCGGACGACCCATGGTACGTCGGCTAGTATAAGCCCAAACGATCGAGACCTAACTAAGCTAAGCGGATCAGGCCAAACACTGAGGCCGGAGCCTGCCATGGCCCCCCTATCCTTGCCTTAGCCGCATGTTGCACAAAGGCTCATGACCTCTCCACCATTCCGAACCCTGGGAGGAACGGGGAGAGATTGAGTCCAGCCAAGTGCACCTGCTCTGACAGGAGTAGGCATGCCGCATTGACCCTGCAAGGACCGAGGGGACAGTGGTCACCTTGGTCTGGTCAGACGCCATCCCTGCGCCATGCAGCAGAGACAAGACAACACTGCCAAGTGGTGACGGCCGGTATGGTGACCCACCGTCCAAATACAGCCCGACGAGACATATGTACGACCCCACCCACTATGGGATAGGATCCACGACGGTGCCCTTGACTTAGGGGCCATCCAAACCAATAGGGGCCACGACCCCGGAGCCTGGGATCGTGGCTCCCAACTCCACAAGCTAACAAGACGACCAACGACCTAGGGCTTCAGCCTAAACCAGTATAAATTCTTATGTCTTTTAGATGCTACCATCGTCTTCCTAGAGCAGCGCGACAATCGTATAAATTCACTTGTTCGGTTTACAAAACAACGATAGTTGGCGCGCCTGGTAGGGGACAGTCGTGCACTCTCGTTTGTTGAAAAGGATGCGATAGCTCCTCGCACGCTAGTGGATTCGCTCGCGGAATGGCCCACGACGGCCACATCCATCACGAAACCATGAATTCATTGGCGTCGAAGGGCCAACGCCCGTGCCTGCCTTCAGCCGTGGCCCGGACCTCCACTCTGAAGATCTGGACCCTGTGGCCTACGGCGGACACACTCTCGGAACTGCCCTCGGCGGTAGCATCCCAGAGTTCACCTACATTAGGGGCCAGTACCCTCTCTCATCACCGGCCATGGCTAGGTCTTCCGCCTAGGAAACCAGAGGCTAATGGCTCATGGCGAGCTCACCCACAGAATGGCCCCAGCGGGCACATCCTTTTGGGGAATCATGAGATCATCCACACTGATAGTAACACCTATCACGGACCTCTACCCCATCTAGGCCCACCGTGTGGGAGGCCTGGATTCAGTGGCAGGGCCACGCCCTAAGCAACACCTCAGCCAGCAGTGGAACACAGCAAGTCACGGCACACGCAAGCGACGAAATCACCCGCCGCCATGCGGCGACATCATCAGCGATCAGGCGGCTACCCGACACCACACCTCGCAAGGCCAGGCCCAGAACCAAGGACCAGGCCCACGTGATGGACCAGACGTCTGTCATGCCATCATGAACTGTCAACTTTCACATAGAGGCATGTGCATCCGAGGAAGCAGGCTCCCTGAGCGCACAACATGTCGTGCCGAACGGATTGAACTGCGTCGCCCTCAGAACCCACTTCCACAGCGACAGATCGCGCCAACTCTTCACCAAGAGTGACAACTACATCTAGAAACAGAGGCATGATGACCGCGACGTCGTCATGCCACGAAGGCTCGCCCACCAACATGCACGAGCCCTTTCGGCCATGGACTTCAATAGGCCAGATACAAAGAAGCCATCCCTGGGGGCTCATGAGCCCGTCGAGGACGATGAGCCAACAAGGATCAACCCAAGGCCGCCCAAGAGGTCAACCCGCGCCGGCTACGACCGCTCCAAGCGATAAAGAAGTGCCCTCATTAGCTCGCGGCCCAAGGACCGCAACAACTTCGCCATAAGCAAGCACTCGGGGGCTCGCCGTGACCTGAGCAATGATAGCAGGACGAACATCTACTCCCAGACCAACTGCCGGTGATGTCAATCATATCCCTTTCTTCGTTATTCGATCACATTCACGTATGCACTAACTGGCTAAAACAGAGCGTAGAATGAATGTAGGGGCATAGAATCCGCACAGCTCATTTGAAAAGCACCCACCTTCTAGATGGCCCAGTCATCTTCTAGCACGCGGCCAGCACCGCTAACCCGAGGGGAAGCATACCGAGACCTCCCGCTAGCATGCACCACCATCACAAGAAGCCATACTTGCCACCTGCGCACCCTCGCCGCCTGCATCCTATGGCACAACACGACACACAACCTCTAGCTAGTATCCACGTGTTGTGGGAGGTCAATCCATGAGCACAGATCATATGCCCGCCCATGCCAGGCTAAGAAAGAATGAGAGCACCACGTTGGCACAAATAAAAGGAATAGTAAACCAGCAATAAGATCAACAATAGGCCACATTCACAGGCAATTTGGTCCCCACGTCCTTGCCCATCGGTGAAACACACAAGCTCGCAGACTGGGAACGTCCATCACAACCTGGGAAACCTAGCCACGGTTGCGGAGACCACCCTTCACCCTTACTATCGCCGTGGCGGCTCCGTGGCTGCGATAGAGTCGTCCACTAAAATCAGCCCCCCGCCGGGCTCTGGGAGCCACGCCTCGGTGGTGATCCTTGCCCGAGAAGCCTTCCCGGAGATGAGCTCCCTCCACCTCATGGCGAGATGCCACAAGGTGCTCCTCCAGAACTGCAACCGAGAGGATCCCACTAAAGCCCAAGAACAAAAACCCAATAATAGGAATTAACGGTAGTAGAAAACTTACCATACGCTCGCACCCGAGCAGCAGAAGCTGATGCCCGCGCCTCGATGACTTCTTCCTCTGCCACCAAAAGGGCTGCCTGGAGATAGTCCACATGGGCCTTCAGTTGAGCCACCTTGCAGGCAGAGTTCGAGTGCAACCGGCGAGCCTCGTCCCTCTCGAGCATGAAGTTCCATATTCCCCACCAACCGGCAAAAAAGGACGAGGAACGAGGGCTTGCCGGCTCAGAGGCGGAACGGATCGGGGATGGTCAGCGCCGGAAGGACCCCCGATCTCTAACGTCGCCACCGGTGGAAAAATGCTGAACACGCAAACAATCAATACGAACACAGCCACCCGGAAAACAACCCAAAATCACTAGCCCTTGATTTCGCAGGGAAAAAAGAAGGTGCGACGGCGGTCCATCAACCTCAGGCGACTCCTCCCACAGCTGCTTCCCGTGCTCCGTCAACTCGACCAGAAAGGGCAACTACGAGCGCGTGAGCAAGAAAGAGAAAAAGGCGATGCGAGGAACAGGGAGCGAACGCCTCCCACTGCACACCACCTCAGCAGATTTATAACAGCAAATATGACCCCAGCAAGCGATTCAGGCCCACGCATGCTCTACAACCATTACTAATCTCTTCAATATTAGGGCCCGCTCGAATTACCCATCGACCTCAATGAGGTGCACTACTCTAACCATGTGGTTATGGTGGACAAGCCTCTCCCTGCATGGGGCGAAAACTAAACCTACCTATAACAAGGGAGTACGACCCCTCGGGGTCAGAAAGGGCGGTAAGGGGAGTAAGGAGCCAGGCCCAAGTGATCCCGTCGGCCGGGACCAGACCGCGACCAGCTCCTCCCCATGTCCCAAAACCACGACTTGAAGCTAGATAGCTCCCAGGCCTCGTATACCAACGAGGGTCGATGACCCCTTCAGGGTGGATCACCGGAACGAGCGGCTAAAGGTCACGCAATAGCACCTTCCTTGTGAAGCAGTGCTGGATCTCGCAAAACACGACAATGTGACTGCGCGTGGCCAGGGCCACTCAGGTCCTAAAAGATCGGTCCTTAGTCTAATGAGGACCACCCGAACAAGCCTAAAAGCATGTTTGCGGCCCGCTAAGGGTTGTCAGGCTGAAATACTCGAGAGGAGAGGCCCAAGGTTGCAAGATGACCTCGCCGCCCCTCGAGGCGAGAGGTCAATGACCCGCTCGAAGCCTACACCCTTGGGTCCACAAATACTCGAGAGGAGAGGCCCACGGTCACAAGACGACATTGCCGCCCCACATGGCGAGAGGTCAATGACTCGCTCGAAGCCTACATCCTTGGGTCCACAAATACTCAAGAGGAGAGGCCCAAGGTCACAAGATGACCACACCGCCCCACAAGGCGAGAGGTCAATGACTCACTCGAAGCCTACATCCTTGGATCCACAAATCCATCCCCAACTAAGCGGTTCGGGGCCCAACGAGACCTCCCAAAAAGAGAAGAACTTAAAGCTTTCATTCAAAAATCATGACTGCAAGGCACATGCGGCCCAGCCATACCCAAAGAAAGGTCGAGTACCCAACCGACCATGGCCAAGGTGCTCGAGAAGAAAGGCCCAAGGTCACCCAACGACCTCGTTCCCCCCACGTAATGAGGGGCCCCTGACCCGCCAAAGAGACCTTAACGAGGCCAAACCGGGGCAAATAGCCCGGGGCTCACCACGGTTTTGCGAGAAACCGCAAAAACTCCAGAAGGAGGATTCCTTGGGCTTGTATTCATGATTCATGATTACAAAGCAAAGTGTGGTCGATCTGCACTAAAGGAATACAAAACCGATACCACCCCAGTGGTGGTATCACTAAAAGGCCTTTGGGAAGCACACTGCAGGGGGAGGCGAGGCGAAGCAAAAAAACAACTCACAAGCCTTCCTGCAGCGTTGCAGCTCCCGAGGGACAGCGCGGGGAGGAAGAAAGTGGCAGAACCGCCTAGCTCCAACAAGTGTCTTGGCAACCACCTTGGTGCCAAGAAGGAGAACAAGGGAGGCCAAAGTGTAGCCATGTCACAAAGGCTGCACGGCCCCCTACACGGTAGCCATGCCATCCTGTTCTTGCCCGCTAGCAAATCTCCTTCTAGCACCAGTTGTTGGGAGGAGCGACACAGGCTTCAGGCCACCGCAAGCGACTACTAGCGGGTCACATGCTTGGGACCCCCACGGTTCTCTTCAAAATTCTCTCCCTTCACCTCTTTCAAACTTGGCCTTTCAAAAAAAGGCTAAAAGCAATTCATAGACATGGTTGGAGGTGGTTCAAATGGTAGGAAGGTCCCTATTTATAGGCCCAGGGGTAGACAGAGCAGCCTGAGACCCCCACATCGCGTGGCACACTGTGGGAGGCTATAGTGCCCATGAAGGGTCGAGGAAATAAAGATCCTCCTAATGGCGGAGCCGGTACAATGTTGACGAGACCACTCGGCCATATCTAGGTCATGAACCCCGATACACAGCACGCTGACACGGCAAGGCTCAGTAGTCACATACCGCATCATTAGGGCATCCTGATAGGGTGGGGCGTAACAACCACCTACCGCATTGAACACACTAACCCACAAGGGGTCGAGCAACGAAGCTCGGACAAGCCACGACTACGAACCTGCGTTCAGCACGACGCATCTCAGCGCTTTCACAATCACTTCATGATCGCAAAAATGCTCGAGGCCTACTGTCAGGGTCATTGTTGGTATTTATTAACACAAATAGAATATGAAAGATTCCGTAAGGGCATAGAATACCATTGTAACATTTTACCGGGAGTATTTTAGGTATCGTTATTTATATTTTACCATAGGGAAACAATGGAGTAAAGATTTATTAGGTAACAAAGGAGTATCTGTTAACATACCAATATAGCTAGAGCAGAAGGTAAATGTAATAATAGGAGTAATGCTTAATGACACTCAGGGGATAAATCTATAAGATAATGTAAACTAGTCAACTTGGGAGAACAACTGGTTAGGTAGATTCCTGTGACATTCTTATTACATGGTCAAAGTATATATACATCCAACTATAGCTAAAACTAACTCTACTCTTGTGCACTTCGGGACACCACTTAGACAGTAGAGCATCTACAAAAGATAACTCTACTGATATGATTACGGTCCTACAATTTAAGAACCTATTCAATTCATCGTGGACTAGAACGGATAGACATGACTGTCACCACTCGCTGCTACCACATAACCAGAGAACAAGGTGTACTCACAGACAGAGCATCGTATAAGCACTATGGTTGCATGAGGCTCTGCTACTTAGCCCAATCGATAAACTATAGCAGACTAAGCGCTCTATGAACCCTCACACAAAAGTAATGATAACCTTAAATAAGCAGGATATATATTCAAAGTAAGCATAACCATGTAGATAGGAATATGATAAATTGATAATAAGTCTTAGAAGATGTAGAAGTGAAGATACAAGGCTTTGCTGAGCCTCCAAGACTAGATCCGAAACTTGAGCATGAGCCCAACTCGACCTTCACTCCCGAGCTACTAATCTACTACATTGGAAAGTTCTAGACCTAATCCTCCTTGTGTGTGTTGATCTGAATGAGAGATAAGAATTAGGTTTTCAGGATGATCTCAGGGAGGGGACATAAGGCCATATATATAAGGGGTAGCGTCAATTCTGGACCCTCGGATCAAACCGACTTGAATAAACGGTGTAGATGCGGTCTTTGAGGCGGTGGAGAACCATCATTCGAAGGAGACAATGAACCGTGGGTCCCACAGGCCAGCCAGCCTACAGGTGAGGCCAGACGGCCCCACTTGGCAGCCTCTCATGGTCTTCTTTAGTGCGGCGTCCTCTGGAACCTTCTGGAGTTGTTTATGTCACGGTTAAGCACGATTTACTTGGCCACCTTGATGGTTTTCTGGATAAACCCTGCTAAAAATATAGATTCATCAAAACATGTGGAATTTATTAGTTTCAACCCCTAAATCTACGTTGGTGATCCTTTTTATGCATTTATATAAGTTATATTGATGGTTTATGATGAATGTTAACTACCGTCAACAAACTCCCGCACACTCAACCTTTGCTAGTCCCTGAGCAAAGTTAAACTCAACAATGGATCAAGAGTTGCTACAATGCTTTCACGCCTCAAAAGTACACAAGTGTTCAATAAAAAAATTCTCCTCCAAATTAGAATAAACTGATCTAACTTTCAAACTTACCCATATTACCTTCAACCATGGGGCTTCTAAGCCTTCAGTACTTGGGTCTTGAGCAATTAAAATATAGAACAATCGAGTCAAGCACTATGTCTCAAATTTTTTATTCCACCATTGTTCTGGAGTTTTTATAAGTTTTTAAAATAAAACTCAGAGATTCCATTGTATGACACTCTCAAGTCTCTCAATATATATGGTATTTGTGGATCCTCAACAAGGCAATAAAGATGTTACACATTGTTCTTCCTACCACTAAGGCTTATATAGAGTTCATAAGTAGAGAGAAAGCTAGAGCATACTTGTAATACATATATTGTAAAGTCAAACCTCAGATCGAAAAAGAGTTAAGTCATATAATCAAATTAAGATGTGCAAGTATGTGGAAATATGGTGAATATATATGGTAGCTAACCTAATTCTACTTTGCTCTTTGAAAATATCTCTTTTGGAACTTAGAAATATTTGCTATAGGACAGGGCTATCTTATTCATCTCTTTTTTTTCAGGCGGGCATCTAAGTACCCATTGTTTTTTAATATATTAGACACTTTTGTGTCTATTTTTTCTCAACTCTTTTTTTTATTTTCTTCTTTTTTTTTGAATAACTTTTTCATTGCCTATGGCTCTTTTCTGCAAGAGAACTTTTGAGAAATAGCAACAAGAACTTAGATCATTTATTAAAAACCTATTGAGCATGTTTTTGGTGTTCACCCCAGTGTAGGAGCAAAACATTTTTGAGTGAATCTAGATGGAAGGCTTGTTTTTACGCCTACCCTCAGTGTAGGAGTAGTGCATACGTGGATAGTTTGTACATGATCTTAATTTTAAGAGCATGAAAAACCTCTCATAAGGGTCAACAAAGCTTGACAAAACTCAATGCAAAACAAACAGCATATATGTGAAAGTTTTCCTAGCCTAAATAACATGTATGGCTTTGGTGGAAATTCAAGCTTCGTCATATAGAAACTTATCATAGAATTTTTATGTTTTAAAAAGATAAATCTCTAGAACTTTAGTGTCACTTGGAATAAGATAAATAGCAGCTCAGTCCTTCTCATATCATACCTGTCAATTACTTAGACTTAGATCAAGTATATGCTACCCACGAGTTTCAAGTTCAGGGTAAATCCTTATATCAAAACAATCTTATCCAAAACTCGGTAGAATTCAAGGCTGAAAACTAGTTACTTAAAAGAAATTACAACAAAGCAACTATTCATCATTTCCATTTTAAAAGATCGTCTTCAGAGTCCTTTTTATTTTATTCAGCTCTTAACAACAAATTAAAATAAACTGGACACACTCTCATTATTTATTTTTATTTTTACATCACACATTATAACTATATTTATTTCTATAAAGATAATTTTTTTATTTATTTTTAGTTATTCATTTTTTTAAAACAAATTAAGAATAATTAAAGGAAAAGAAATACTTATCTAGATACACGGAAAATGCCTTCTCCCCCAAGCTGGTTGTTGTTGTGGTTACTCACAGGGGAGGCCGAATGTGGAGGTGCTTGGATGGCAGCTGTCCTCTCATCAATGATTGTGAGTCTGTTGTTGAATTCAGAACTTCTACTTGTAGAATTTAGGGGATTGACTCCCTCACACTTTACTTGAAGTGTGTTCTACTCATAAAGACATAGTAGAGATCAAGTGCATGGGCTCTGTTGGTGAAAAAATACCAATAGAACCAAAACTTTATTTACTCTTCTCTAGCCTTAATCACATTGAATCATGATAGAATCAATGTTATGTGCATTATTTATTCTTATAACATGGGTGATAACATCAGAAGGATGACAAAAAGAGTGGAGTTGTTTAACCTATGGAAGAATTGTTTATCTTTATAATGTATCAAACTTTACATGATTACGACTATCATCTTTAAAAGATAAGATATGCAACATTTTGGCTCATTTGGTTAAGACTATAAAATTAAGAAATTGGTGCTATGAACAAACTTAAGGAACAAAACATGTTGAGTTAATCAGGTTGAATCAAGCAAAGTTGTAACTCAAATATGTTTGTGTCTTCATCTATGTGCATACCAAGATCAAGAGAAAAATGATGACCACTTACCTTAAGATGTTATCTTCATTATTAGAGCATGATCACACCATGTGATGAAGGATAGATGACTTATGGTAGTCTTCTCTTCCTGCTTGAAGCTTCCCTTACTTGAGCTGTTCATAAACACCTTGTCTCCTATATCGCACTCCTTCTTTCTTATTCTTTTGTCATGCCATCTTTTTGTTCTTTCTTTTGTGGATCTTGTCGTTCTGTTTGGGCCTTCTGCTCTACTTATTATTTCTTTTTTGCAAAGGATTAGTGGACAACACATACCTGAAGGAGTATACAAATGCTTCAAAACAAGAATAATGTTGTCTTAAAGCTAAAGGTCATCTGTATCTCATGTTTTAAATAATGTGCCTTTATTATTCACCACTACTTCAATTTTTCAACAAGGTTCAGGCAAAAATGTGCAAAACTATTTTGAAGAATACCTCAAACCTTGATTTGTTTCTTCGAATGATCTCCTAACATTTCCTATAAAATTTAAATATTTTCCTGCAAGGGTTAGTCCACATATTGTGGTGTTCGGAACCACCGGCTAGTAAATTTCTATTATTGCATGTTTAGGCTCGAATGGTGTGCAAAGAGGATACGAGGATGTATACTGGTTCAGGCTGAATGTCCCTATGTCTAGTGGCGAGCTGCTCGTGTAACTTGCACTTGGGTCCGTAGTAGGGGGTTACAAACTATCGAGAAAGGGATGAGCTCTCAAGTCTCTAGTGAAAGTGAAGTGGAGATAAAGTGCCTTCAGTTAGTCAAGAAAAAGGCCTCTGGGGCGCTCAGCCTTCCCTTTTATAGATCAAGGAAAGGACCTATGGTACAAGAGCAAGAGAGAGAGAGAAAGAAGAAAGAGAGAAACTATGGAGGAGTCAGCCCCGGAGATGCGCTGCCCTTCCCCCCGCAGGCGGGTCATGCGGGTCTTGCAGATGACAATGGGGGCATGCGCATGCTGTGGTTATGTATCTATCTCCGGCGCTACAGGCGAGCATCGCCGTTTTGGTCATGATTCCCCTATTCGTCACTGGTGCTACAGACGGGCACTACCGCTCGACCACGTCGCCGGGTCCCTCCCTGTCACGCGATATGGCCAACCGATCTCCTTGTTTAGAGTCACACAGGGATCGAGCCACACAGTGCCAGTCTACTCGGTACTGTTGGAGACATGGGTGCCTAGGGATAGCCTGTGACAGCCACTGGTCACGTCGAGGTGCCCCCGCCCCCTCTAGTGTTAGGGGCATGGCCTAGGGCCTCCCACCCACATTCGTGGTGGTTGGAGGCGGCAAGGGTCCTCGCAGGAGCCCATGCCCAAGGCTGACCCCGTGGCCCTCGGGTCAGGAGGGACGGTTCCGTTCCCAAAGGGTCGAGCGAGACAGACCCCATGCCCCCAGGGTCGGACAAGGCGGAGCTTTCCCCTGGGGCCCGTGCCCGAGGGGTCGGGCGAGGCAGAGCCCCCACTCTTGGGGTCGGTCGGGACGGAGTTCCGCACTAAAGGGTCGGTCAGGTTCGTGATTACGTTCCTGATCTGCTAAAAGGCTAATTCTTAGTGTTGTCTTCGGGCGTGGGGATCATTGATACTCGACACATATACAACCAAATTCTATATAAGTATGTTTTGATTTAATAATTATGCCTGAATAATATTCCAAAGCATACTTGCTATAGAATAAGGAAGTTTGAAAGACTAAAGAGATTCATTCGAGTAGAAATAAGAATATGTATGGTGACTCAAAGGAGCATAATTATTTAAATTATTACTTGTTAGAGATTTAGCAAGTTGAGCACATCACAAGGGTAGGGATGACCAAGACAAACTAGCAATTTGACATGAGATGTTTTAGAGAACTCTATCCTCCACACTTGAATTTTCTAGAATGCAGAATCAAGTTTGGTTGATAGAATTCTCCTGTGAATGTGATTTCATGTTGCATAATGCTTGGTTGAATCTACCTTGTGTTTTTCTTTGTTTTATTGAAATGATTAGTGACAAAACATACCTGAAGGAAGCTGATCCAATTTACCTATTGGTGAGAGCTTCATGGCTTTAGGTCCATTGAGCAGGACATCTTCTTGCCTTTAGCTTTTCTTTGCACCATCCAATCCCAGAGATGAGGATACGGACAATTGCATGCTCTTCTTTCATCAACCTTTCTTGATTTTTGTTGATCCTTGGTTGATGAGTTAGGGTTCATTGGAGATGCAAACTCAAGTTTCTCCTTGATCGTGTTTATCTTCTAGCGGCCTGGCGAAGAGTTGTTCTTCTTTGTTTGTTAGCGATACGCCAACTGTCTTAATGGTCAAGGAAGCAACTTCTTTGAAATTTGCATGAACGCTTTATCTCCAATGACTTAGGGGGTTTCATGTGTGACCATGGCTATTTTCGGTCCTTATGAGACACCGTCAACAGTTCACCATCGGTTGATGATGTTGGTTGATACGAGGATGCATGTCATGTCATGTCATTGTCTTGGTCCTTACTGCTGACCTGTGAGTCGGTGTTTTCAAAGATGATGAAAGCATGCATTAGTTTGGCTAATATGAGGTGAGTTGCACCTTGCTTCTCATCAGCCTCCTAGCTCGAGTCTTGGAAAGATGAGTTGCTAGGTTGCTAGGTTGCCTTCGACGTTACTTGTGGCTTGTTGATTTGTTCGTCCACTTTCTATGATTGAGTACTTCTATTGTACATTCTTTTTGTGGCACTCGTCTCATTTCTCTTTGTTCCAAAGCTAAAGTGGTGGTTTAGTTTGGGGTTTGTAGATTCATACCAAACCTTGAACAGGCATACCTTCTATTCATTCTTTCTTGTAAAATGTTAATAGACACATACCCAAGGAAAAATAATGAATTTAAAATATGGGTTGTTATCCATAATTTGTGTGATTTTCATCTATGCTAATGAAAAGATGGTTTTAAGATTACTTTAGCATAGGTTTTGTTTATCATGTCTTATAGCAATTTTGTTTATCATGTCTTATAGCAATTTTTATGTGTTTGCTGCATTCTAGCTTGGTTCAAGACAAAGATAATTTACAACAAAAGATAAGTGAATAAATCTGGATACTCATAGTTCTTCCTTACATGAAGAATGAGCCGTGTCTTCTTTTGCGCAGAGTTGTTAGAGTTCATCACTTGCCTTGATTCATCTTTGATGTGAATTCATCTCTTGACTTACTCAGATTGAATTTGAGAGTTTTCTATAGGGGTTAGTCTAACAAAATATCCAGTGTCTACACAAGTAATTTTTAGTTCAATAACCAAACTAGACTCTATGTCTAATTTGATTAAGGAAGGCTATTTAACCTAAGCACTACGCTTAATTTAAACACCTATGGAAGTATGTGCAGTACTTCCAAACCAAAACTTGTCATGGCAGGCAAAGGTAGCATGAAAGAACTATTGAGATTTATTCAATTTAGAGATGAAAGAGCATGATTATGGTGAGAGATTTTTTTATTATTTTTTAGACAATTGATGCAAGTGGCATGAATGTATGCAAGGAACCTTAAACTAAACGGAGTGGATGCATGGATTATTCAAAGTAAACATGCAATGTAATGTAAAAAATTAAAAGATAATTACTCATCAAGTTTAAAGTCCATGAGCAAGACTATCTCACCTTTCTTGATCATACTTACCATGAATCACATGATGGAATTTGTGAGTAGTGCAACGTCTGTATTCGTCCCTTGAGATGTGATTTGAATTCTTGTGACGTTGACCTTCTTCTCCAATCTACACATGGTTAGAGTATATATATATATATATATATATATATATATATATATATATATATATATATATATATATATATATATATATATATATATGTCCATACAAATCTGTGAGATGACAGGGTTTCAGTGTTGATGGATCTTTAATATTCAAGCACCCCGAGTTCTTCAATGTGTTTTCTTTTCTTGTGGAAGCTTGCCGGAAGTTCGAAACGACGTCTGTTGTCCTATCTTATTTCACAATTCAACAGAACATGGGTAATTCTACTAAAGCTAATGGTATGTTAATAATCTAAATCTTTACGCCAATTGTTTCTCCGACAACGGCGCAAAAATGTTTATTGGTATTTATTAACACAAATAGAATATGAAAGATTCCGTAAGCGCACAGAATGTCATTGTAGCATTTTACCAGCAGTATTCCAGGTATCGTTATTTATATTTTACCATAGGAAAACAATGGAGTAAAGATTTATTAGGTAACAAAGGAGTATCTGTTAACGTACCAACATAGCTAGAGCAGAAGATAAATGTAATGATAGGAGTAATGCTTAATGACACTCAAGGGATAAATCTATAAGATAATATAAACTAGTCAACTCGAGAGAACAACGGGTGAGGTAGATTCCTATGACATTCTTATTACACGATCAAAGTATATATACATCCACCTATAGCTAAAACTAACTCTACTCTTATGCACTTCAGGATGCCACTTAGACAGTAGAGCATCCTCAAAAGATAACTCTACTGACACGACTACAGTCCTACAATTTAAGAACATGTTCAATTCGACGTAGACTACAAAGGATAGACGGGACTGTCACCACCCGCTGCTACCACACAACTAGAGAACATAGTGTACTCACAGGTAGAGCATCGTATAAGCACCATGCTTATACAAGGCTCGGCTACTTAGCCCAATCGATAAACTATAGCAGGCTAATCGCTCTATGAATCCGCACACGAAAGTAATGATAACCTTAACTAAGCAAAAGATATATATTCAAATTAAGCATAGCCATGTAAATAGGAATATGATAAATTGATAATAAGTCTTACAAGATGTAGAAGTGAAGATACAAGGCTTTGTCGAGCCTCCAAGACTAGATCCAGAACTTGAGCATGAGCCCTACTCGACCTTCACTCCTGAGCTACTAATCTACTACATTAAAAAGTTCTAGACCTAATCCTCCTGGTGTATGTTGATCTGAATGAGATATGAATTAGGGTTTTAGGATGATCTCAGGAAGGGGGTACAGGGCAGTATATATATAGGGGGTAGCGTCAATTGTAGATCCTCGGATCAAAACCGACTTGAATAAACGGCGTAGATACGATCTTTAAGGCAGTGGAGAACTGTCATTCGAAGGAGACACTGAATCATGGGTCCCACAGGCTGGCCGGCCCTACTTTGCAGCCCCTCGTGGTCTCCTTCGGTGTGGTGTCCTCTGAAACCTTCTGGAGTTGTTTACGCTACGGTTAAGCGCGATTTACTTTGACGAATAGGTCTACCTCGATGGTTTTCTGGATAAACCTTGCTAAAAACACAGATTCACCAAAACTTATGAAATTTATTAGTTTAAACCCACTCCAATCAGATTGAAAAGCAAGAATTTTAGTTTTGAATTGTCGTTCAACATCAGACTTGCGTTTAAGAAGATACTACAGCTTGAAAACTGCAGAAAGCGGCTTCAACATCAGACTTGCGTTTAAGAAGATAAATCCAACTAAAACGACTATAATCATCGAGGAAATACTACTACAAAAAAATTTTGCGAGACGTTTGGAAAATAAGCTCGGAGGCGAGCAGACAATTCAACCGCCTTGGTTAATAGGTAGGATTAACTGAGGTGGTCATTTTTTTATTAACCGCGGCGGTCGTAGTCAACCGCCTCGCAAAATCGATTTACCGAGGCGGCCACCTTAAGATGACCGCCTCGAAAAATAGTTTATTTTTGGAGGCGGTCATCTTAAGGTGACCGCCTCAATTTTGCGAGGCAGTTACGCTACATGGCCCGTCTCCGTAAATAATGGGCCACCAGGCCGCCCAACTCGGCCCGATATCGTGCTTATCCTATATATACTGGGTTCTAGGGTTTCACTGCATCGCACTCACCACTCACCACATCGCCCCCAATTCCCCTCGCATTCGAATCCCACGGCAGCGCAGCCCCTTCGACTCCCACACCACGCCCCTCCAACTCCCTCACTCGCCTTAGCGGCTCCTCCCTCTCCCTCTCCCTCTCGTCTCCCTCTCCTTGACCCTCTCCGGTGGCAGGGCCGTGGTGACATGCAGCCGGCGGCGCCGGGTCGCGGGGCCACGCGTGGCGCACGCGCGCGGTGGCTCAGGGTTGTGGGGGCGCATGGCGCGTCGGCACGAGCCGTGGTGGCGCGCAACCGCGGTGGCTTCGAGCCATGGTGGCATGTGGGCCATGGAGACGCGCGGCGCAGCAGCTCAGAGCCGTGGTGGCGTAGAGGTAGGTCGCCTCCCCATCTCCCTCTCTTCCTCCCTTCCTCTCCTTACTCTTCCCTCTCTTTGTAGATCCGGAGCAGGGGGCAGCGGATCTGTCGAGTCGGTGAGGCGGAGACCGGCGTGGAGGCGACGGCGGCGTCCTGCGTCACCAGATCTGGCAAGAGGGCCGGCCCCAGCTCCGACCGCGCTCGGATCCGGCGTGGAGGCGAGGACGAGGCCGGCGTGGAGGCGAGCACCGGTCGGATCCGGAGCAGTGGGTAGCAGATCTGTCGAGGAGGTGAGGTGGAGGCCGGCGTGGAGGTGACGGCGGCGTCCGGCATCGCCGGATCTGGCTAGTGGGCTCACAAACGGGTTCGCCGGTGGGCTCGCGAATGGGCTCGCTAGTGGGCTAGGAATTTTTTTTGTTTTTTTATCGATTAACCGAGGCAGGCGTTCTAAAGTGTCCGCCTCTGTAAATCTTTTAAAGGAAAATCGACGCTGATTGGTACGAGATAGGGCCACCTTGACATTTACAGCGAAGAAGAACTGCCTGCGTCGTTCGATCCTTAACAAAGAAGGAATCAAGATGATATTCAATCCTTATCAGAAACAAGTTTATGAACGGAGATAAGATTTTTTTTGGATATCAAGAATATGCAGGACATTGTTGAGAACAAGAGATTGAGAAGAGCCAGGAATCTGAGATTGACCAATGTGAGTAATATGCAAACCTGTACCATTGGCAACCTGGACGTGGTCTTTGCCGGTGTAGCGCTCATGGAGAGTAAGGTGATCGAGATCGCTGGTTAGGTGATCCGTCACGCCGGAGTCCGTGTACCAATGTGTCAACGGTGTAGGCGCCACTGCTAGAGTTCACCGTGTTGGCAACATGCTCGCGATGTTCTTCCGGCTGGTAGGCGTGATTGAAGCGGTTGCGGCAATGGAGCGCGTCATGGCCGTACGGCCGTACTTGTTGCACACCTGGCAAGTGAGCTTGGGGCCACCACCCCTGCCAGTTCCACGACCGCGCCCTCGGCCACGGCCACGGCCACTTTGGTTGCCATCATGCTGATGGCTGCTACGACCACCACCACGGTTGCCACCACCAGGGTGGTTGCGAGACACAGCATTGGCGGAGGAGTAGAGCTCCCCGGCGGAGACGTTCTGCTCGATGCGGAGCTCGGCGCTGAGGAGTTGGGCGTAGAAGGCGTTGAGGCTGATCGGCTCGTCACGTGCAGTGATCGTAGCAACAAGCGGCTCGTATTCAGGACCAAGCCCAGCGAGCATGTAGCCAAGGACCTCCTCATCAGTTAAGGGGTTGCCGATCTGGAAAAATTCTACAGCACCCAAGTCCTTCAGGTTCGATAGCTGGTAGCGAACCTGCATAACACGGGCGCGGTTGTGGGAGCCAAACATGTCATGCAGTGCTGCCCAGACTTGACGAGCAGTAGTGAAGAGAGTCATCTGCCCCAGAATGTCCTCAGACACGGAAGCCAGCAATGCGATCATGACCATCTGATCTGCTGGAACCAATGGAGGAAGTCTAGACTGGCCACCACTTGAGTGGATTCACCAGAACCCTGGGTGATAGTCGCGGGAGGAGAAACAATAGAGCCGTCGACATAGCAGAAAAGATTGGCTGCACGCAGCGCAGGCACGGCTTGAGCTTTCCACAGAAGGGAGCTGAGTCATAGTGATTAGTGACTGCAGGAGTCGCCATGGAGGCAGAAGGGTGGTGGATAGGATCTAGGCTAAGCTGATACCAATTTAAACTCAATAATTTTGCCGTGCAAAGCCTCTGGTTTTCCTTCTCATTATATAGTGTTGATACAAAAGGAGTTACTAATAGAATTTACATCATGAGTAATGATAGTGGTAACACTACACATTCCATCTCCCAGCACTAGGCTCTACCATTATCTCAAAAATTGATAGTGATGATTCTTTACCTTCTATCTTCTTAGCACAAGGCTATCATTTAACGTGCATATTAATAAGCAATGTCCGGGACGACGCGGGTCTACTATTATGGTGCTCGCTCGCAAGCCCACACGCTGGGGTGCTCGCTTGCTCTCTGAGCAGGTGCCGTCGAAAGCCAGCGTCCAGCCAGTCCGTACCAAAATACGCCTGGACTCGTATATATGATCATCTATGCACCGGATTCGGCTATCAATGCAACGAGCGCCGTACCGATTCCAAAGACCAAACCGACGATGACGCATCTACTACATAGACCGATCGTGTCACCGGAAAACAAACCGACGGCGACACGGCGGGCCAATGAGCGGGACCCGTGCTCTCATGGCGCGCAAGGCGCCGACATTGCCGTGCGCCCGCCGGCCTACCTCGCCGAACGTGTGGTAGCCCGCCGCTCAGTCGGCGCGTCGTACAGTAACGCTATAATCATCGATCGCCCCTGCGTACGACGGCTTCGGTTCGGTCGGAGCAGCGCGGCGAGCTCTCTGGTGGCGGCGCATTGCCACGCCGCACGGGGCAGAACAAGCGCGCCCGAGCCTGCAAGTTGGATAAGGGCGGCGGAGCGGTCTCCAGACGCGAAAAGGGCCGCGCACCGGGAGATGGCGACGGGGCGTGCCGGCGGCCACCGTGCCATCACGGTTGCGCAGGCGTCGACATGACAAAAATCGGGGGTAGCCGTGTGACGTATGGCCAGGGGCGGCCCGGCCGTCTGGCTCCGGCGGGGTCGTCATCGTCGTCGTCCTGTGTGATGTGTCAATCAATTTGTGAAATAGTAAAACGTGTGCAAGTTGCAGCTACGAACGCAGGGGCTCGTAGATGCCGAGGTACCTGCATTTTCGCCATCTTCCTCTGCGTGTTTTCAATTCGTTTTCACTGCCCGACCGGCCAGCGTACGAGACCACACAAAATGACGTTACCGTGGGACAAACGAAAACTGTGCTTCGGTTCTAGAGGGGTCGCGAGCTCTCGGCAGGGCGTGTCGTGATGAGCTCAGTGACGCCGACGTCAGTACGGCCGCCGTCGAGCTATCAGCTATCGGCGAATGCAGTTCGAGAATGGAGCTGAACGTGCTACAGGAACAACCTGTTCACCAGGACGGCGCGAAGAAGAAGCCGCTTCTGCTGGCCGTTTGTCTTGTACGGCCGAATCTCGGGTACTGTGCAGTGTGCACTGAGTCGAGGAAACCGAGAATGGGTCATGGATTAATATGAAACTCCATATAGCGCGTAGATTCCGCGCGCTCAGAGCGCTCCGGGCACTGTAGCGACTACTGTTCCCCGGCGGAGCCCCGTGCCTCGTGCGTGTGTAAGCATGCGTTTGCTCCCCATTCGTTATAGGCCGCGGTCTCCGTAGAAAAAGAAAAAAAAACCTCGCTGCGCCTCGCGGCCTCCGCTGCTCCTCTTCCTCCCCTGCCCCCGTGAAAGAAAAAGAAAAGCGAAATGTGCCTCGCCGCCTCCGCCTCCGCCTCCGCCGCCGTGCGCCCGGATGCCACACCTCAGCCTTGCCGACGCTGGGTCCTGCCTGCCATCGCCGCTCTGCCACCGCCTCCGCCTCCGCCTCCACTTCCTCTCCCTCAGTCACAGCACACGCGGATGTGCGCCCGAACGCCTCGCCTTCGCCGCCTCCGTGCGTCCCGCCCGCCGCCACCGCTCTGCATCCACCTCCTCTTCCTCTCCCCTGGCCGCAGCGCGTGCGGATGCCGCGCCCGGCTGCCTCGCCGTCGCCGCCTCCGCGCGTCCGATCCGCGCGGACGCCGGGAACGGGGCCGTTGCCCACTTCCTCTTCCTCTTCCTCTCCCTCCCCCTCGGCCTTCCTTTCCTGGCTCGGCACGATCGTTGTCGTCCCTCCCTGCCCCTCCCAGATCTTCGAGCCGGGACAGCGAGAGCGACGCCCAGACGCGGGGCCGCCACACCGACCGCCCAACCCGGCAGCGGACTTGGAACAGTGAGCCGCACCAGCTGCCTTCCTCCTCCTCCTCATCCCTGACCCCTTGGCGCGAGCGACGACGGTCTCCTCTGTACCGATTTGGCACCTGCTCCACCACAGGCAGAGCCGCTCCCACCCGAATCGACGTTTCCCTCGCTCTGATCTAAGTGGTTTGCGCTCCTCTGCTCTGATCAATGCGCCAAAACTCCACGGCTGGTGGCGCTCTCCGATACAGTGTCGTGCCGCCCACCGTGGGTAGCTTTACCGAGCCTCAAAGACTTCGCCAGCTTCATTAACCTCTCAGCTACTCTGACCGTATTTCTCAGTTTTTTTTTTATTTGAGATCTAGGAGTAATAAGAGTTACCATATTTCTCAGTTTTGATTTGATTTTCCTCCAAGATCCACATTGATTTTGTTCGAATACTAGGGTCTTTATCTTCATGACTGCTGCTGCACTCCGTTGATCCGTGGCACCAATTGATGGTTCCCTCACAGGTAAGTGCTACGCTTTATTTTGTTCTAATAGTTCAGTTTATGGTGGTTTACTAAAATTGGCGTTACATGATTCGAATTCAAGTTTCAACCAGCTTCATTCATGTGTATTTTGTAGACAGACTATCATCTATTTATGTTTATCGCACTGCCATTCAACTAATTTTTCTCTTGCTCTAAATAAATTATTTTCTTCAGATAACGTTGTGAGCAATGGGTGTACCTGGTTGATGCTGATACAAATTTGTCACTGCTCATGTACGTATGTTCTCTTTGATGATTTGTATTGCGTGGTGATGATGGCATAATAAAATTTTATCTCTGTAGAGGAAAGCCCACTTAAATATGTTTTTATCTGTCAAGTGCATCTTGCTCTTCCCTGAATTGTGTACGTTGACAGTTATAGGAATTCAGGTAGTAAAGGGGAAGACTCCCGTATGTGTATCCTGCTCACGGCATTCTTCTATTCTTTATCTATTCAGCTTGGTATCCAATTTAATTGTTGCCTTGAATGAAATTAGTGTTCTTCACCCTCAGAAAGATCAAGTGATTAATATCATAAACTATAATTTGGAGAAGTCTTAGGGATAGTTGTGTTTCTAATCGAATGCAATTCATATATGCAAATAATTGTCAACCTTTTTGTAAAATTAGTCCCCTTACATTTTTCTCACGATTTCCTTATTATTTTGTTCGGTACATCTTTGATTTTTCAGGCGGTTGGGAGCTGCTGCTGCTGCTAATTTGTTCTTTAATATATATATGAAAAATATGTTCTACTGTATCAATACAGAAGCCAAATAAGGCATTATGGAATGGTAAGGATTGCTGATGTTCTAATGAATGTAGTATTGCATATCTGCGCCTGCTTTCATCTTGGGCGGCTGTTCTATTTACTAATCACACTACAATGCTACATAATGTTCATGCCTCCATTTTTGTCCGTACAAATTCAAGCTACAGGCTGTTAATTTTGCCTTCATTTTCTTAATAGATTCCATGTTAATGTTGACAAGGAAACTTTGTCCAAGAAAATCTTAAAAGAAAGTGATGCAGCCTTATTGAAAATTTCCTGCAGCAAAATTCTGCTGTTAATTTATTTAGCCTCTAGCAATATTATATTACTTAGATCTGAATTGCTTTTGTTGTGAATGATCCTTTTCCATTATATAGAATGTTCTGGGTCAGCCTATCTTCATACATGCACAGTTGCTTACAATATAGTGAAAACAGAATTAACATGATCTGTGCACCTTTACAGGTCCAAATGCCAAAGTATATATGCGACGGCATGCATACAATGTGTTAAAAAGTTATTTTTTTACTTTTGCAATTATATAGTACTAAATGATAACCTGATCTAAAATTACATTTTTTGTACTCTATACAGTCCAAATCTTTGAGAGCTGTATGTGTGCAGCCTTAGATATGAACAGAGTGTCAGATTCCTCGATGTTGCCTCCAGTTCAGAGTCAAGCTTCAGTTTCTTTTCAATGCAGTGATCAACTCAGGGCTACCTAAGCCTCTGGTATGCCACCATCGTTATCGCCATCACTATAAATGAACTTGAAGTTCCATTGCAATTTCTTGAACCCATGCCCCCTGTTGCTACCTATCCCAAATTTGTCATCTGCAGAGCTAAAATAACAGGCATACACTAAGCATATTGCACAACGAAGAAGATGATTATACTTTACTATATCCGTCTCATTTCTACTGGACTGCTCACGTACCTCAGCCATAAAGAGAATTGGCCTCCACTATCACCTTCTACTTTGCATGATGACTTTACATTTGAAACTTAAAAAAGTTGTGCTATAATTTCCCACTTTGTTTTATCCTCAGACATTGTCATCTGTGTTTATTTTCTGTGACTTTACGTACGTGTTCCTCATGCAACTATCTCTAAAGAAACCAGACCATCGTACTTTCTAATATATTGATTCTCACTTTTGTTGCTATAATTGTTTCTTTGGGGCTCCATACTGATCACTACTCCTTGCACCGTCTGTGCTCATTTTATAACCTCATATAGGCATTACATACTCTTCGATTAAATTGATTGTGGCTATCTAATATTCTCATAGCCTCCTTCTATAAGCATTACATATTCTTCAATTAAACTGACAGTCGCTACATCCAAAATGTCATCCTTTTTAATCACGGATTTACATTTGCATGCTAATCCTTGCAGGGATTATGTGCCCATGCTCAACCTCGCACCTGGAAAACCGCCCATTTATACAGTTTTTCTCAAACATAACTAGGCATGGCAAAACTCTACTTATTTTTTTCTTGAATATTGCTACTCCTTTGCCATCAAACAAATTACCTTGATTTATTCACGTAGATATATCATGCAGGTAGCGCCTAGCGATGCTATGGCTAAGTCGACTTTAATGATGCTACTGTCCACTCTTGATCATCTTTACCATTGACTTGGACCATCCGTTTCTTGCATCCAGTTGAGTCAGACCACTTACTGTATATGTAGTCACTCATACAGATATAACATGCAGATAGCGCCTAGCGATCCTATGGCTATGTCGGTGTAACTTGCATGAGTCTCATCAAGGCCAATGATGCTGACGTCCGCTGCCGATCAGCTTTACCAAAGACTTAGACCATCCTCTTCTTAGCATCCAGTTGGTTTACACTACTTACTGTATATTCATTGATGGACCATTCTGTCCCTCAGTTTGCTACCTAGCTAAACTTGCCACTAATATGTATATGTTATGTCATGCATCTGAATTTCTCAGTTAATATTCCTGCTGCTCCTTATATGCGAAATGGATTAGCATAACTATGTTTTCGTCCTTGCACCATGTTCCTGGCAATTTTTGTTTGTTAGGAGTACCTCCATCTTAATGTTGGAGTAGAAGACAATGATGAAACAAACCACGGTATGCCTACATGCCACTGTAGTCCTACACAAGATTCTCAGCAGCAAATAGCATGCAACAAATAGAAGCATACGGGCGCAGCGAAGCGCGCCTACCTACCTAGTTAGTTATATCTCCGGTTCTCTTGTCTTTGAGCTGTGACGAACGATTGCAGATTGACTAGTAAGCATCAACCGTCTGGTGGGATTTGGCAACAATGAAAGGACACAATTTTGCCACGACGGGCCACGCAATAGCACAGTGCACGACACCGCGTCTTCTACCTCGTGCCCTTTCTCCCCTACCTCCGCTTCCTCTCCCGCTGCCCCGGCGTCCACCTCCTGTCCCTGCTGCTCCGCCCTGCCCTCCTCTAACCCCAAGGCGCCGGCGACCTCTACCGTCCTCGTCCTTGCCCTACCCCCGCTCCCGCTCCTCCCCCCTCCCCCTCCCCACACCTCCACCCTGACCACAGCAGCTCGCCGGCAAGCACTGTCGCAACGCCCCCCGCTGCCAACCTTGCCCTTATCCTCCGTCGCCTCGCTCACCATCCTTCAACCCGCCACCACCGTCGTGTCGCGTCCGCCTTCCTCTGAACCCCCTTCTAGAGCCACTGGGAACCGTAACCCTAACTCCGCCACCAGCGGCTCCCTCTCTGGTAGGGCACGGGCGTGGGTGCAAGCGCAATCGGACGTAGGCGCATGGGCCGGCCCGCGTCGCGCGTGTGGCGCGGAGCACGACCGACCGCGTGATAAACTTTGTGATAATGAAAGACACAGCATCACGACATCACGGGTCTTGGGTTAAAAAGGTTACTACAATTTTTTTCTCCTCTTGTGTAAGGATTTGTTTACAAACATAGCAGTCCCCTCCAATCTATAAGTACCAGAAAGGATTGAAATGAAAAATTAGTTTATTTTTCACTTCAGTCCGTTTAAATTGAGAGAAATTGAGTTTATCCAAACAACTACGAAAGGGTACAGTACAATATATTTTGCGTTGAGTACATAATTTTTATTAGGGCACTATCCGTAACTTCGTCCGGTTAAAAGTCCAGTGGCTAGTCTCTCAAGTCAAGGTACTAGTGCTGATGTCCATGTGTTTATGTGAATGTTTGTGTTTTATTATTTTTTATTAGTAATAAGGATATTAACCAGTAACGTTTTGAGTCATACATATACACGCTACCAAGGGCGTGTCCGAACGGCTGCACGAACGGATACAATAAACTTTTCAAGAGACACGTTTGGATGGCCGACTCCACTATAGGTGTCTGCATTCGTCCATGTATTTGTATATCCAGATGTTGTATCTATTCCCAGCGGACAGGAGCGGATGCAATAAACTTTTGAAGAGACATGTTTGTATATCCAGATGTATCTATTCCCGGCGGACAGGAGCGGATGCAATAAACTTTTGAAGAGACATGTTTGGATGGCCGGTTCCACTGTAGTTGTCTGCATTCATCCGTGTATTTGTTACATCTATTCATATGCTTGATTTGAGCTTCACCTATCCCTTGTCAAGTTGAGGACTTGAATATGGATGAACATGTTCCATCACAAGAAAACCAACCGGTTGAGCAAAGCTCAATTCGTCCATCCCTAGGTGACTCATTAGTTCACACATGTAAACTAGATTGAATCAAGTGCACGTTTATATGCAGTTTCGTTGATATATTCATTTTCGATGAGATATTTTTTTCCGAATGGGATTCTCGATGAAATATAAACGCTCATATTGTGTATAATACTCTCGATCACGGATTTGGCAAGTTTAGTTCAACCTGAAGGTATCTCTATAAGTTTTCTCTTTAGATAATGGAAAAAGTTTCTAGCTTTTCTACGACCACACAGTCAAATATAATACGATAATGCTCCAATTAAGATGTATGGATGGACGGACGCCTCACTCTACTCACTCCTGCACTTAATCCCTCGCTTCCTCCTCCCTTCCGCACTCGAGCCCCGTCCACCCCGACGCGCGGCCATGGCTGCCTCCCTGGCCGGTGGCGGCGCCCTCACCCACCTCGGCATGCGCCCTCTCCCACCCCGGCGTCCTCCTCCCCTACCCTGGCGGCTTCTCCGCCCACCCCGGCGGCGCCCCTCCTCCCACCCCAGCGTCCTCACCCACCGGGAGCGCCCAACGCCCATGTATCCGATGGCCCTCTCCCCCACCCCGAGGAGATCCATCGAGCACGAGCGAGATCCATAGAGGTGGCACGGCGGTCTTGCAGGGGAGTGGGCGGCTCTCCCCCACCCCCAGTGGCACCTTCTCTCACCCCAGTGACTGAGCTCCCCCCACCCCGGCGGCGCTAAGCCAAGCCCGGTACTGGTGACGGTGGTGCTCATGCGTAGCCGCTCGACGCCATCTCCAACCCCGACGACCAGAATCGACCGATCTAGCCTTTCCCTCCTCTATGTTGTATATGTATATATGTTTCAAGTATTTCAGGAATTTTAGATGTATGTTGCAATTGTTTCATATGAATATTGCAAAAGTAGATCAGGGGATGTTGCACATGTTGCATATGTTGTGGTTGTTTCAGAGGTCTGTTGCAAGCATATGTTTCGAGTGTTTCAGATGTATGTTTCATCTACATTTTCCAGACGTATGTTGCAAGTGTGTTTATCTGGATGTGCATATATTTCACACATACGTTGTATGTATTTTATTTGGATGTTGCGTATGGTTGCAATGGTTTTCAAGTGTTTTTTCTAGTGTTTCAGAAGCATGTTTTAAGTGTTTCAACTGCCTTCAGACGTATGTTGCAACTGTTGTATTTGGATGTTTCAAAAGTAGATCGGGTGTTGTATCTCTCCTCCCCACCTTCTGTTGTAACGTCAGTATGTCCTCCTCCCGGCGCCGGTCCATACGACGTCGTGGCTGGGTCCTTCCAAATTGGAGGCGTCGCGCCCCTCCCCCTCTTTTCGCTAAGGCAGCGCAGCCCCCGCGTGGAGCACGTGAAACTGAGTGCAGCGCGTGGGCGTCCATCCAGACGTCCAGACGCTAGCACTACCGAATCTAATACGATCTGATCTTAAACACAGCCTGTTTCAATTTAAAAACACTGAGACCGATGGAACCACACCGATGGTGAGCCTCACAATCAGTTAGAAGTTGCTGAAAACTCAAGGTTGATAAACACTGCTCATAAGATCTGGCGGTGGCGGCGACACGTTAACACGCTTGCCTACCATACCGATGGTCTAGTCCCTGTTCCTCTTGCCCCAAATCGACGAGAAACCTCATGTGGATCACAAATGCCCTCGATTCGGTGACAAATCGAGCGAAGCTGCTTGTAGGAGCTACCAGTCTAGCACTGTAGCACGAGGGCATCTCTGGTGGTGCGCCGGCGGCGTACGCAAACAGCAAAAGCCACATCAAACCGTAACTGTTGCTGTTTGTACACAGTACAGTCACGATACGAATGTACCTGATTTGACAGCGGCAGCAGTACGTATGGATTCAAATCATCAAGCGGTACATCCGTCGCTGTCCGTGCTCTCAGCCTGCGCCGGCCGTCAACGCCATCACGGTGTCGATCAGGACTAATATTCTCATGTAGCAGGAAAGCCATTGCTTGTCCTGGTAGGGGTGTAGATTCAAAGAATGATTTCGCTGATACTTGGATGAAGCATGCTGCATGCCCAAGGGGCGTTTGCAAGTCAGCTCGGGACCATCTGGTCCTTGGGGACAGGCCCGAGTATGGTTAGCGCTAATCATCATTAGCAAACCTCTGATAAGTGATAACACATTATTGTGCTAATTGATCACTAATTAATTAATTCCAACAATCTCATAATTTTCGCCCAGTCATCCTTCAGTTCAAGATTCAACTATTTTGATAACTCCTCAAAACCCCGATGGCAAAAATATATGAGAAATTGAAGTATTTGCTATGTATGTGGCTGAAACTCCTTTAAAACTCAGTTGTAAAATAAGAAGACAATGTTGCTATGAGTCTATGACTCTATGTAACTTTTTAGAACTTGAAGTGTCAAATTTATGTTTCACCAACTGGAATTGTTAAACATCTACATTCTGTCACACCCAGTTTGAAAGAATTAAACCAGGTTAGTCATATGTGTGTCCAAGAAGTCCACACATACAACAACAGAATAGAAACATCAAAACAATGTTTATATAAAGCAGAATACATACTATATTAACACTTACAACTATCAGAGTATCACAGAACAGTGGCTAAGCCTCTGCTTGGGCTCCATTCTTTTCAGAGACGGTTGACTGGGGGCTCCGTATGCCAAGCACTTCTGATAGTCTTCTGGAAACTCTACTACGTCTTTATCCTTCTTCTAAGCAGCACCTTACTACATACTGGAGTGTGGAGAAATAGTAAGGGTGAGCACATGTCGTACTTAACAAATATAATATGGGGTTCATGAGACTCAAAAGGCTGACACTGGTTTACTGCAGTTAGCTTTTATGAATCATACATTTTAATAGATAGAGTAGCAACAGGTTTATCACAATTCCCTCCATCAACAATGATCAAGTAATTATGAATAACGAATAGCAAAAACATAAAGCCATTAATGTATATCTATTCCGTGAAGGTCCAAGGCCGCTCGTGTCCATGAGCACGGCTGTTATAACAGTTTATTAAACTCTGCGCAGAGGTGTACACTTTCACTGTGAGTCATGATTTCTAAATGCATGGGGTAGCTAGTCCCAAAACACCGAAAATCATATAAAGTCATTGAAAAGTTCATCTAACAAATTAGAGCCATTAGATTCACTCGGCAAGCAGATATAGGAACCCTTTTTCACATGGCACATTCCTTCCCGGCTATATACATGGGACTAGAAGCTGTCCTATACCCGAATCATCAAGCCATTCTTACGCCAATTAAGATAACCGCTAACAAGCTAGAAAAGATCTTTTAAACAACTAGAGCCAGAGCCATATAGCCCTCACAGCTGTACTGTAAGTCCTGGATGTTCGTTCACAGATGGTCCTTATGAAGAGAAACTAGAGCAACATAAAAATAACATAATGCTCTAGCACCCTTTAACAGTAAGAAAGTCTTGCATAATCCATTAGTCAAATTACAAGATCATTGTTCATAACTTTCGCACTAACCAAGCTACCTAAATGCACATCCTATAGGTGACAAGGGAACAGCAAAATCAATAGCTATGTTATAATCGCTACGGTTGTCAAGGAAGACGCATGTATATGAAAAGTAATTTCAGTGAATAGGACAACAAGGATAATCTCATGCTATATTTGCCTTTTTTTCCAGAGTTAAATTACTCAGAATCTTTAGCTGCTATCTTTTGGTCTCCAACTTCTGCTTCGACTGTCGGTTCTTAGCTCCAGGTCCTCTATGCTACAAAACCACACTTCTACTCGTAACAACCAAGCACAGAAAACAGACAACAAACACAACTAAGAACAAACATTATACAAAGGAGACACTTTAAAAGGGAACGTACTAAACAATACGGTACGTTGCTACGATTGCTAAAATGCAAGAACGATGGATAATGGAGCTACCATCAAAGAGGACACGCGACTATCGAGGAGTTTACAACAAATCAGAGAAGACAACTATACGTTTGATTTATTTTAGTTAATGAATTAAGGTGATAGAACTTAGATAATGTTAAAGTTTATATATATATATATATAAACATAGGAGTATAAACCTATACTGTTTCTAATTTGATAAGCAGTGCAAATAGAAATTAGTTAAAATTAATGTTTAAATTAAAATTTAGAACACATGTAGCATGTTAAACGTCGTCGACATACGTACAATAGACCACGTCAATTCAGGCAAGGCTAAAGCGATTAAGATACGGAAGTTTAAGGCAATGACAGAGATATATGAGTACGGACTAAAAAGGCAGCTTAAGCAGCTCCAAAATGATACGATTTATAGTCATGAATGACAACGAACGATATCAACATAACTTTTGATCAATTAAATAATAGATAGACAAGGTGATCTGTGGGCTTACGTTAATTAAACGTGCATAAACACTCGCTATTGATGTCAAGGTAATAGATATTTTAGAGAACTATCCTAATTTGAATTAACCAATTTACATTGAATTATAAAAGATGAAGTTAACCTATTCATATTTTATTTATAAATATTTATTTATTGTTTAAGTCATTTAAACATTTATAAATTAGAAAGCATAAAAAAGGTGATAACAGCTAATCAAATCATTATGTGTTTCTTGCATAAACTAAACAAGTTTTATTTAAGAAACACGTAAGTTCTTATTAATCACGATAGCATTTGATTATTTATGAAAGACAAATTATAAACCAAAGTTACTTTTAATTTGAAAAGATAGTAGCTAAATATTAGTTAAATTAACTACATGCTTCATGTTTAACTAAACTAATTATGATTAAGAAACACTTAAGTTAATATTAATCAAGTTAACATTTATTTAAGAATGTTCTATGTATAAATCTAAGTCGCTTCTAATTTAAAATAACATGACATAAACATTAATCAAATAAACAAAAATTAATTTGTAAACACGTAACGTGACATGGTAAACAACGTTGCTAATGCGTCTCTTACGCCAGCATAGTCACGAAGCAACAAGAACGAAATTATAACCCTGTATTGCTTTTAGTTAGAAAGCTGTTAAATAAATATTAATCAAATTGTATTTAAATAGATAAATTCATACTTGAGTGACATCATAAAAATTATCGCTACTGTATAGAGCGCGACGCTACGAAACTATCGCAACAAGAACAGATTTACAAACCTAAATTGTTTTTAATCATATAACTAATTGCATGTCAATTAAATTAATATTTAATTTATATATGATTAGCATGTAACACGTTTACGCCGATAGCATGTAGCTTCAGTTGGCATGATCGCAAAATCACAAGAACGAGTTACTACACCAAGTTGCTTTTAATTAAAAATACATTAAATAAATATTGCACGTAAATCAATAAATTCATAATTAGGTGACACGATATATGTCAGTACTATTACATAGAGCGCAACTATACGAAACTAACACAACTGAAACGGAGCAAAATGAAATTAAAATGAAGAAACGACAAAGATATTACGAACTAGTGGCAGAAACGCAAATACTTCATTTTCTACCTCCATCCATCTAAAGGGCCTCGGCATGGGGCGACACAAAGAGGAGAAATATCTAATTTACTACACGAGAGATTTTCTAAACTAGGGGCTCCTTTTACGGTAGTTTTGGTGTGCTTTGCCCATGGGGTAAGTACATACTTATAGGGAGGAAAACTCTCCACCTTCACATCAACTAGTAATATGGTAATAATTGATATTGCACCGTCCACCTCCACTAATAGGCCTAAATAGACATTAAAGCCCATTAGTTAATAAAGACATAGACCTTTATGATTATTGCACATAGGCTTTGAGCGTTGAGAAAAATGAGATATTTATTTATTTTCAGAATTAATTAATTTCATGATAAAATAATTCTAGAAAAGTCTAAAATTATTATTTAAGCCATGAAAAATACTCCGAAAGCTCTAAAAATTCAGGAAAAATTCTCAGAGACATTATGGAACATGAGGAACCCAGATAAAGTATTTGGAACACGTGAAAAGATATTTTGGAGCATCTAAAAATTAGATAACGCTCACAGAAAAGCGTGAACTAGCTCTAGAAAAAGCCAGAACAATTCTCGAAGAGTTCACTAAGATTGATTAACACACGAGGAACTGAAAGGAATAATTTGCATTATAAAGAAAAGATTTTAGGAAACTTCCAACGAGAACTTAAGATGAGAAACAAGGAACATTGATTGCTGAAAAAGATAAAGGCGTGCCGGAGAAGGAAGATCGACCTACTAAACGTATTTTTAAAGACTTTGCTCGCTCTCAACATACAAGAGTTAACAAACAAACATCACATTAAACAATAGCCCGTCAAATTAGTTTTAAAAAATTTAAATATTCTCTTTTTTATTTTTTTATAACTAATTGATGCTATCATAAACTAAACTTGGAAAATTTTATACAAATATTAAAACATTTATTTTATTTAGTGTTTCCTATGCACAACCCAAAATTGAAAAATTTGGGGTGTGACACATTTTGATCAGAGAGAGCAAAATTTATGAAACTAAAGCTTTAATTTGTCGAAAATGGAGCATTGTTTATTGCAACCTAGATAATTGAGTTTTTTTTTCTCTTATGGTCCATTCATTATATAGATTTTTTGCTTTTCAAATTAATTGTAACCTCCGTCGTTGAAACTATTATTACCTTGATTGACCATTTTTTCCTTGCATGATGATTGTAGCAGTGCAAACCCAATGGAGGAGGCTTGGGGACTCCACCTTTCACTTGGTTGCCTAACTGCATTTACTCGAGCTACCAATATTTAATCTGCTACAACATTATAAAAATAATGGCTTAAAGAAAAATGCAACCTGAACATCCATACTATATATGTTTTCTCCTTCCCTATGATGTTAGAATTCTTATATGCAAATCTGGATGGTGTTGAAAATTCAAACTATGATAACTTAATTATAATGATTTGATATTTGTGAGACTAATATTGGGAGATGATACCGAACCTTACTATTACTAATTAGAGGTCCATATTAATCCTCTTGAGATATGCTAGAAAATAAGAAGTCAAATTTTTTTGAAAAATAGAAATTTTCAACCACCAAATTCAATAGACTCTAATCATCATTGACATCAATTGTGGTTGGATTTGTTTTGTTTTCTAAGATATTAAATGCCACTATGAAAATAACACAAAGAAAGCCCTCCTAAATTTGGATCTAAACTACCCACCTATCCCATTGCAAAATATAATCTAAAGTAGCTACCAAAATTTACATGTAGATCACACACATATGTCATTACGAAAGATAATCTAGATTACCCTTTAAATTTAAATGTAACTTACCTACCTCTTCCATTATAAAATATATCATCAAATTTACTAGACTACCAACATCCACTATTATGGAATCAAATAACCATAAAGTATTTCTACATATTTTTTTCTAAATACCCACTTCTAGCCCCGTAGTATGTAAAAAGACTAGTTCAGAATGAACATAACGATGTGCCTACCATGCAGCATGAGTATGATTTTTTTTGATAGAGAACCTTTAACCTCCAAAACATTGAAGGAATGTTTATGTCATTATAGTAACTAAGAGTGGTCGAAGACCTAGAATCTACTTTGTAATAAAATATGAAATGATACTTTTGAATAATACTTGCATTAGAGTTTCAACTTAAAATATGGATAGAAAAATTGCAACTACTAACAAAACTGGTAAGCTAAAATATAGATTCATAACATCACGACACATAGGCCACAACAAGAACTAACATATGGAGTAATCAGTAAACCTATCAAAGCCGGATAGATATCACATAGTATCTCAAAAAATAACAGAGATAAGCAATTTTAAATTGTTATAGATACTAAATGCATTCACATTTAATATCTATGTCTAATAAGATTCTAGCCCATGCAGACTTTAGATTTTCATGGCCCATCTAGACTGCAACACACATGGTACATAGATTTCCTTTCACATAAATTTGAGATTATCGAAATTTTAATCTAAAAATATTTATTATGTATTGTCCACTCATTAAATCAAAGACATTTAAATACATCAAATTCCATAATTCGTGTTAGGCCTACACTTTTTTTTAGAAAATGGAATGTATTAATATCCCAGCTTCTGCATCGATCAATGCATATGGTTGTTTCTTATTACACATGGTAACAAAACGTTCTACACAATAACAAAATGTGTTAGGCCTACACATATAGACTGCAATAACCTATACCTTGACCTGGCTCCACTTCCACTACAATGAGCTTTCACCTGAAAACTCTCAAATAATAGTGTTTCGATATCAATAATAATAAGTGGGTTTTGTCAGATTTATCTGGCCATTTTCAGTGGGTTTTGTTAGATTTATCTGGCTATCATTTTCAACCTAACAAAGCACCACTAATGGACATGCCGGATGACAAGGAGGGGGTATGGCCCAGATTGCTTCTAAAGAAGCTCCACCTTAGTTCAATTCCCTCCATTTCAAATTATAAGCCATTTGTATTTTTCTTTTGCTTTGCACCTAGGTATACACTCTGTCTAGATGCATAACAAAAGCTATATACCTAGAAAAGCCAAAAAGACATATAATTTAGAAAAGTCATCACGACCATGAACTAATTCTTAGAGTTAGTTTCTTTAAAGAGAGTAAAGTTAAAATACAGTTCCTAATCTTTTTCCTTGTTACACATAGGCCTCTAAATTTATGAAAATACGGTTTCAACCTGCTACATTTTTCAAATGGTCTATGAGGTGTCCCATGTTGTTATCTCCTCGCTCATGTTACATGCTGATTGTGAGGTGCGTTGTCACCTCATTTATGCCCCTCTTCTACTCCTTTGTCTTTGATTGCATCCATGACCGGCTGCATTGTATCTTCTCGTGCATAAAGAGGGAAATGTCCGAGTGACTATGCTAGCACATAGTCAGCATGCCACGTAGACGAGGAGATAATGATATGTAGACTAGGACTTGTCTTGAATTACTTAACAAAATTTAGTGGCTTAAAAGTGTATTTCTCATAAACTTAGGGGCCTGGGTGTAATAGGAGAAAAAGATTTGTGACAAGTGGCCTTTACACGTCTTGAAATTTATCCACATTTTGCCCCATATATAAAAGAAAGAGTGTATATCACACTTTTTTTTAGCCAGATATAGTCCAAAGAGTTACACGCATTCTTCTTTTGTTTGTAGTACCGTGAAATTAATTAAGCGTCCATAAGGTCGGTTGGCTTCAGGCATGTTCGTGGGCTCGTGGCAACCATTGTCCGACACTCAGTAAAGTTTGAAACGAAAAAACCAAAAAATTGGATTTTTTTACCAGGGGAGCCCCCCACCGGCCAGCGTCTGCCCGTCTCCGTCAAAGTCGCAAGATGTGGCATTTTTCAGGCGCTACGCGGCCGGTGGGATTCGAACCCACGACCTCTCCCTCACGCGTAACCCCCTCTACCACTACATCACATTGTCACTTGTGTCTAAATTTTGTTTTGGTTCCCTACATATTATACAAAATCGAGTGTAAATTGCTTGTTTGAGGCCCTATACGAATTCAAATCAAAAAGTTGTCAACAACAAAGTTTCATAACTTTTTGAGATCTACAACTTCTATTTAGGAAGTTTCTCCATCCGAGGTCGTTTACAAAATTTGAATTTCAAATTTGAGAAATTCAAACGTAGTTTTGCATGACAAGATGATTTCAAATTAAAAAGCTGTCAACTATAAAGTTTTATAACTTTTCGAGATCTATAATTTTCATTTTGGGTGTTTTTCCATCCGAGGTCGTTTGAAAATTTTGAATTTTAAAATTTTGAAATTCAAACTTAGTTTTGCATGACAAGATGAACTCAAATGAAAAAGTTTCCAACTACAAAATTCTATAACTTCTCAAGATCTACAAAGTTTATTTTGGTTGTTTGGTCATTTATTCATCCGAAATGGTGGTTCTAACATTGTTCACAAATCTTATATATCTCTCTTATAGTTTCATAAAACTTATAAGAGAGATGTAGATTTTGTGAACAACGTTACTATCGCTTTGTCGAATGAAGAAATGATAAAAATAAAATTTGTAGATCTTAAGGAGTTATACAAATTTGTAGTAGAAAACTTTTTCATTTGAAGTAATTTACTGCTTCAAAATATGCTTTAAAATTTATCTTTGCCGAGTGCAAAAAAAAAAACACTCGGCAAAGACCTATGTGCCTAGTGTAAAAAAACACTCGGCAAAAAACACTCGGCACTCGGCAAACTATTTCTCGAGTGCCCGACAAAAAGTACTCGGCAAAAACGGCTTCGCTGTCACTTTTTTTACCGAGTGGAATTTGTCGAGTGTTACACTCGACAAAGAGTTTGCCGAGTGTAATTGTGGCAAAGCGTGCGAATCCGGTAGTGGCTGCACCCTTTCATGCCCACACAAGTCATTAAACTGCCCGGCCGTCGATCTGTCATCCTTTGCATGCTGCTGCTTGCCATTTTATCTTGCACGTAAGCTCTGCACCTTGCATGCCCACAAGTAAACTGACCGTGCACGTAAGCTCTGTGCTTTCCTGGCCATGTCAACAAGCAGATCCATGCAAACCTGAGTTGTTCGTCATACAAGCATGACTCGAGGCCACGCATAGAGATAGTAGCAAAGATCAGTTACAATAGCATACGTGTGCGTGCATTCTTGATAAATGCATTCATTTTGGCTTTTGTTTTCCCAAAAGTAGTCTGGCTTTACTATTGTAACAAGATATAAGTTTCGAAGAGTTCATGCAACACTCGACATTGTAGAAATGTTGGCTAGACGTCACGTTAGCGCGCACTGCCGTGCCGTCGTCTGTCGTGGGACAATGGGATAGATACTGATGATGAACGGCTAGCTGGGCCGGGACTCCAGCAGAAAGCCCCGTTGTCTGGCTAGCTCCAAACACGGCTGAACTCAGTTGTTGTTGAAGAGTGAGGTGAACCCAAAGTTCCGTTGTCGTCGCATGCAGCCGATCGACACGACACAAATAGACGTAAGCTGACAATGCAAGCAAGCATTATGGACAGGCACTGAAACTCCGAGAGACGTACTGGACTGCCATGCATGCACACGTACAACCCCTGTTAGTTAGTTGGCTCCGAACACGGCTGAATCTGAATCCGATGGATTTGTACGAAATTGGTTAGATAGTCAGCGTTCATAGTATTTTTTTAACTATAAGATAAGAAATATAAAATTCTGAATTTCCACGAGTATTTTCTATCTAATCAATGTAAAACCCTGCCTTCAGTGCATAGTCTATCGATGTATACATACAAGTCGTGTCTTACAAAGAATAGACCAGGTATATAATATAGTTTTATTTTGTAGGCGTCAGATGCATGCATATAGTCAGTGCACAAAACATTACAATGCTTCAATTACGAAAATGGTTGATGATGAGACCCGTTGTTAGTATATATATACATGTTCACTGCATGCATCACCCGACTTGTATTCCATGGATGACTTCATTTCAGTTTGACGCACATCGTTAGTGTATATATACGTGGCACGTGGTGCAGCTGCGAGGTTACACGTTGCAAGACCTTTGCTTCCTACGAACCCAGCGCTGCCCGGTCAATGTAAAATCCTAGCGGGCTTTCCTTCAACTATTCGCATAAAAAAAGGGACCAAACTTTCATGACTGTCTACCTTCATCTCCCTGACACGCATGCAATGCAAGCTGAGATGTAGCGGTATCCGGACCGGTTCAGAAATGTCAAGCGCTGACCTTGGGGTGCCAATCAGTTTTCCGACGCGAACTCAAACGAGCGTGGACCTGCGTGTACGCACGATCGCACGAGAGGTGGAAATGGAGAGCCCCGGATTTGAAACCGGGGCATATGCACCCCGGTATCTCCAAACCGCACCAACTCCTGATGCTGCAGACACACGGGGACGCACGCGATTGGCCCGGAGCTCGTGGCCGCCGGGTCGCGGCGGGCAGGCGGCAGTTGTTGCCGGCACGCGGCGCGATCGATCGAGCTGTCGCTCTCCGGCGCCGCGCCGTGGCCACGGCCTGACACTTGGTTACCCGCGAGCTCGCCACCTGTGGCGGCGACCGCTCCACGGTCCAGGCCTTCAACCGTCAACGGCGAACCAGCACGCAAGGCCGGGGGTCATAACTTCGTAAATGCCGGGGAGGTGTGCGTGATCCCTCCTTGTAGTTTCTCACCCCCGATGGCATAAGCGATTACGTACGTTCTCGTTTTGACGTACGATGCATGCTGGCGTGGCGTGGCGTGGCGTGTGTGCACTTGAAACGGACGGAGGCCGGGGGCGGCCGCTGCCGCAGCACCTGGTGCTGGTGTGGTAACATGTGTGCGTGGCGTTCCTTGCGAGAAAAGAACGCTGCAGGCATGGCTTTTGGTCCATAAAGATGAGTAGGTCGCCGCTAAGCTTCCGGCCGGCCTGTGATGTGCCTTGCTTGCATTGTCAGCTTACATCTATGTGTCGTGTAGATCGGCTGCGACAACGGAAGTTTGGATTCACCTCACTCTTCACCAAGAACCTGATGAGTTCGGCCGTGTTTGGAGCTAGCCAGACAACGGGGCTTTCTGCTGGAGTCCCGGCCCAGCCGTTCATCATCAGTGTCTATCCCATTATATTATCCCATGACCGACGATGGCACGGCAGTGCTAACGTGACTTCTAGCGAACATTTCTACAATGTGGAGTGTTGCATAAACTCTTTGAACCTTATGTTACAATTGTAAAGCCAGAGTACTTTTGGTTTTGGAAAACAAAGCCAAAATGCATTTATCAAGAATGCATGCACACGTATGCTATTGTAACTGATCTTGCTATCTCTATGCGTGGCGCCGTGGCCTCGAGTCGTGCGTGATGAACTCAGGTTTGCATGGATCTGCTTGTTGACGTGGCCATGAAAGCACAGAGCTTACGTGCAGGGCAGTCGGGCAGAGTTTGCTTGTGGGCATGCAAGGTGCAGAACTTGCGTGCAAGATAAATGGCAAGCATCAGCATGCAAATGATGCCAAACAGCCGGGCAGTTCAATTACTTGTGTGGGCATGAAAGGGACAGCTTATGTGCAAGGTAAATGGCAAAATGGCAGCATGCTAGCAGGCATAGGTATTAGGCGACCGTTCTCTGCCCTATCATACTTAAGGTGGCGGGCAAAAGGTTGCCACGAGAGCCCACGAACATGCGTGAAGCCAACCGGCTTTATGGATGGTTGATTTCACGGTACTACAAAAGAAGAATGCGTGTAACTCTTTGGAATACATCTGAATAAAAAAAGTGTGCTATACACGTACTCTTTCTTTTATATATGGGACAAAAAATGTGGATAAATTTGAATACGTGTAAAGAACACTTGTCACAAATCTTTTTCCCTTATTACACCAAGGCCCCTAAGTTTATGAGAAATAGACTTTTACTCCACTAAATTTTGTTAAATAATTCAAGAGAAGTACTAGTCCCATATCATTATCTCCTCGTCTACGTGGCATGCTGACTATGTGCTAGCACAGTCACCTAGACATTACCCTCTTCATGGGCGAGAAGATACAATACTCCTTCCGTACTCGTAAAGGAAGTCGTTTAGGACAAGGTTTGAGTCAAAACTTGGGAATATAAATCATGAATAACTCTCAAGTTGTTAAGTTTGAAAATGTCAAAATTATATGAATAGTCTTGAAAAATACTTTCATAAAAGTATACATATATCACTTTTCGATAAATATTTTTATAGAAATAAGAAGTCAAAGTTGTGTTTTGGAGACCGTGTCGCTGTCTAAAATGACTTTCTTTACGAGTACGGAGGGAGTACAGTGGCATCATCCAGCCGGTCATGGATGCAATTAAAGACAAAGGAGTAGAAGAGGCGCATAAATGAGGTGGCAACTCAGTGCATAATCAGCATGTAACATAAGTGAGGAGATAATAACATGGGGGACCTCTGATCAACCACTTGAAAAATTTAGTGGGTTAAAACCGTATTTTCATAAATTTATAGGCCTACATGTTAACAAGAAAAAAGATTAGGAATTGTGTCCTAACTTTAGTCTCTTCGAAGAAACTAACTCGAAGAATTAGTTTGTGGTCGTGATGCACTACCTCCGCTCTAAATTATAAGTCGTCTTGGCTTATCTAGGTACATAGCTTCTACTATGCATCTAGGGAGAGTGTATACCTAGGTGCATAGCAAAAGCTATGTAGAAAAAACAAACGGCTTATAATTTAGAATGCAGGGAGTAGTACTAAGGGTGGAACTTCCTTTGAACCAACCTGGGCCATACCCCCTCCTTGTCATTTGATATGTCCATGAGAGTTGTTTGCATTGGTCAGGTTGAAAATGGCTAGGTAAATCTAACAAAATCCACTAATTATTGGTGTTTTGGCACCACTGAATAAATCCCAAATTCCACAACTATGTAGTACTACGCCTAGAACCACCGTTAAAAAAATGTTTGAATCAAGTTCATGTTTTTGCCTAGAACCAATAATTCACATATCTAGAATGCATGAATCAAGCTCCCACTTTGTCCTAGAACCAATGATTCACATATCTCTAGATGGCCCGATGATAATCCGGGCGTGAGATGGACTGACTCACAATTAAACCACCTAGGTGTCCAATCACACACAAACGGAGCAACGATAAACAAGCTCGAGAAAAGGTGAGCAGAATGGGGAAAGAGAGGCGAAGAAGAAGCTAGAGCACATCCTTGAACCAAGAAAGAAGAGATCTATAGCGCGTGCAAGATTTGGAAACTACTAAAACTACCTTGATCTCGCACAAAGTGGCCACCTTAGTGTCCAGCCGCCCAATCTCAGCGGCATAGGCCTAATCACGGTAGTCAAAACATTGCACAACACATGCATACCATACAAATAAAATTTTAAGACAATACATAATCACAGTAATCAAACCTGGTAGATTGTCTAGCGACCACCTCTGTTGCAATCAATATCATCGCCGATGTGTGACCTCCAATGTTCCGATGCAAATCCCTGTTGCTGACCTCACATCTTGCTCTATGATTGCTCATGAAACTAATCTTGCTACACTCCACAACCTTTATCTATATTAGGCTTCCCATGAAGCCTCCACTGGCTCTTGCTATTTCGCCAGATCAAAGTTGGTAGAGAGGTGGTGGCGGCAATGAGGGCTGGTGGATGATGGGGAGAGGGTAGGGTGTGGGGATAAGGGAATGAAGGAGGGGAGGTTCTTCAGGGTAACACAAATTGTGATAGAGCATAGACAATGTGAAGGCATTGGGTAGGAGCGGATATTTGTAGAGGTTACTAGGTGGAGAGAGAAACCGACAAAATATGCTTGTGTGTCAGATGTCGTCAAGTGGTGTGATGTGTGAGGTGTGAGAGAGTGGGGCAAAGTGAGGGAGGGTCTTCCAAAAATCATGACAGTTCATGGACATTGTGAAGGCATTGGGTGGGAGCAACTACTTATAGAAGTAATTGGATGGAGAGAAGAATTGGTAAAATATGTGTCACAATGTTTTCAAGTAGTGTGTGAGTGTGTTTTATTTTGGTTTAAACATGGGTTGAATAGATGGATAATAAATAAGCTAGCACAAGGCTCAACCCAAGCACAACATGACCTAGTCGACCTTGTGTGTAGACTGACATGGGCCAATAAGGTGTGCTATATATCATGGGCCAAATGATCGGCCTAGTGTGCCGGCCCAAGCCCAACCCATTTATACCTTGTATATATGGCTCCACTCACACCTAACCGTAACTCTAAACACCACTCCTATAGTCATGCTCACACCGCATGCATCCCCAATCGCCTTGCGTCTAGCATGTCACCACTCCTCTTCCTTCCTCTCCCCTCTCGATGCGCCTTATCCCCTATGCTGGAACTCTCCCACTCTAGTGCTCCCCTCCTGTCCAATTGACTTGAAGCTCGATGGCTAATGCACGCTCCCATGTCCCCCAAGATTAAGATTTGCACCTTGCCTTCGCTAAGAAGTGCTCCTGGACAAGATTGCTAGGCATCCATCACCTTTCAGTCTTACCCATCTTTGATTTCTAGAATTATGAGCACCTCCTATGAGATGATTTTCGTGTCATGTTAGCGACAATATCTAATCAGACCATGCCTGATCTATCCCAGGCCATGGCATGGCATGTTGCCCATATGGCCATCTATAGGTTGTATTGCCCAAGCAAAAATAGGAGGAAGATAGCATTAATCTCAATTGGGGTTCTTCGTTTAAATATCTAAATGGAGCTTGATATATAACATATACACAAAACCTATTTTTCAATTCCTGAAATCTCTAAGTTTTTAGGTAACGAAGCAACACAGAATGCTACTAATGGATTTGTTGAGATTAGGGTTCAAGTGTTACGGCTCTTGGGGTTAATAGCAGTATAGAGGGGACTTTCTTTTTAGCAGGGGAAGAGTGGGAAGGAGCAATGGCTCGAGGGCTCGAGGGCAAAATAGTACGAGCCGCTGACTGTAGGTGGTGGTGGACAATTGAATACGAGAACGACGGGTTAAAGACACCATGACATAGGTGAATGGCTATAGGTGGGGATGAGCTCAACTTGCAATGGCACACACATGGTCAAAGACGCAATCTGGATAGCTAGATTTGATTCAATGGTTGAAAGGTGTTGCCTACAACTTTCCTTTTCTAGGTGCCTGATAAATGACACCTCCCTAGAATATAAGAACTTAATTTAAGTCATTTTTATCCTTAATTAGTGCATAGATAAAAAAAATTACCTCAATTTTCTAAAATTTATAAACTTACTCCCTCCATGTTGGTAAAAGAAGTCGTTTTAGACAATGACACGGTCTCCAAAGCATAACTTTGACTTTATTTTTCTATAAAAATATTTATTCAAAAGTGATATATGTATACTTTTATGAAAGTATATTTCAAGACAAATCTATTCATATTGTTTTCACATTTCTAAACTCAACAACTTAAAAGTTATTCATGATTTATATTCCCAATGTTTGACCCAAACCTTGTCCAAAACGACTTCTTTTACCAACATGGAGGGAGTACTAAGAACTAAATACCTTCAAATCAATTCGATTAGTGGACCCTAAAATATGAGCCTAGTTACCTAGGACTCCAATAATATCCCATATTTTTGGCTCCTCAATTAATTTTTAGTACATACTGATACATGGGTCCTAGGACCCACCTGTTATTGGGTCAACATGTTTTATTTTTCTTTCTTTCTTCTCTTTCCGTAAACCTTCTCTCCTACTGCTTCTTTGTTGTCCTGTGGCTTGTGTTCAGTCCTCTTCCTCCCCAGGAGCACCTACACTACTGATGGTGGATTCAGCGGGCATGAAGAGGAAGGAAAGTGAGCAAAGTGTGGTCGAGGTGAGCGGAGTCAATGAGCAGACATGCCTCATCCAATATCATTGGAAGTGTTAGTGGCTACAATCTCCGATCTTGAGCTCCACATTGTAGAACATGAGTAGGTTATAGGACCGCATAGCCTAGAAATGGGGGAGCTTTGGGAAGAAGTCCCTCTCGATTATGTGCAGTAATGTAGGTGTCCTCTTCAAGCACATATGGGTGGTGTCACTTCAAAGAGGTGTTCGTGGTGATGGTGGTGAGGGCGGAGGCAGAAGAGGGCATCGGGGAGACCGGACAAACAGTAGAGGGTGCAAGGTTAGTGATGATGAGAGAAGATAAGGCAAATTGCTCGGTGAACAGAGCATTGTGGTGGCAACTATGGGATATACACTACCCTAGGAGGCTCATCACCACCAGCTCGGAAGACTCCATCACCGTTTGTTTCAACCTTGTTAGTGATCATCGAGGTCATCACCACCGGTTTGCAACCGGCGGTGATAAGTTACTATCACCGCTGCCTTCTATAACGAGTCGGCGATAAAAATATCTTTTTTTAAAAAATGCCACCCTAAGGAGGTGCCCATTTGGTGCACTAGTCGCCAGTGTTGAGGAGGCCACACCTGCGTCGTGGGGTCCACAGTCATGGAGAGTGTCGGGGCTATTGTCATGCCAAGTGAGGGTCACCGCTTCGCCAAGGGTCACCTGCTCCCATGCCAGGGGAGGAGCGAGGTTGCACCCATGCCATGAGCGCCAGGGCCACTGCCGTGGCGAATGCTGAAGGCTGCCACCACTCCAAGGTTACCATCATGCCAAGCTGAAAGGTCCTAATATGGCTAGAGGGGGGGTGAATAGCATATTAAAAATTCTACAAACTCACTAGAGCAAAAGGTTAGTATAACAAATGGCGAAATACGAATTTGCTCTAGCTTTACAAGGGTTGCAAGCCACCTATCCAACAATTCTAGTAACTTTGATCACTATAACAAACAAAGGCTAAGTCACTACGAGCTCTCACAAGCTAGCTACACTAAAGAGCTCAACTAGGTGACAAGCTACACTAGCAAAGAAAATACAAGCTCTCAAAACTAATTACACTAAAGAGCTTGTTACAACTAGTTTGTGGAATGTAAAAGAGAGGTAAGTGATCTTTATACCGCCGCGTCGAGGAATGAACCAATCACAACAATATGAAGACCAATCACTGGGAGAAATCCAAGAAATCAATCACAAAGGTGACACACAATTTATCTTCTGAGGTTCACGTGCTTGCCGGCACGCTACGTCCCCGTTGTGTCGACCACCACTTCGTGGTTCGGCAGCTAATTGGCAATCCGAAGCCAAGCTCCTCAAGAGTACCGCAAGAACCTACCGCAAGTGAGGTAACTCAATGACATGAGCAATACTAGAGTTGCCTTTGGCGCTCCGCCGGGGAAGGCACAACACCCCTCACAAATCACCGGGAGGTGGCCAAGAACAAGCACCACTCTTGCCACAACTCCTCCACTGCCTCTAAGCTATCTAGGTGGCGGCAACCACCAAGAGTAACAAGAATCCCGCAGCCAATGCTCACCCAAGTGCCAACTAGATGCAAACTCACAAGCAAATACACTTGAGATCACTCAAACTCACTTTGATTTGTCAATCAAGTAAGGGAGATGAGTGGGAGAGGATGTGCTCAGCTCAAGAGGATGTTAGAGAGTCAAAATGTCCAAGGCAGACCCTCTAGGAGCCGGCCAACTAGTATTTATAAGCAGCCCTAAAGAATAGAGCCGTTAGGAACAAGTTGCCGCTGCTTTGCGTACTGACCGGATGCGCCGGTCGAACTGACCGGACGCGATCACAGCGTCCGGTCGCCGCTGATTCGCGTTGCTGACCACGTGACCGGACGCGCCGCTTGAATTGACCGGACGCCACAGTGCCAGCGTCCGGTCGATTCCAGTAAGCCCCCAAACATGACCGGACGTGTCCAGTCGATCATGACCGGACGCGCCACCGCGTCTAATCGATTTCGCGCGTTTCGCAACTTTTCTGGAGCTTGACCGAACGCGCCGGTCCCGTGATCGGCCAAACGCGACGGTGCGCGCGCTGCCTCTGCACGCGGGATGAGCTGACCGGATGTGCCAGCCACGTCCGATCCAGCATCCGGTCACGCGTCCGGTCACACAAGTGACTCTCTTTCGCCTCCGTTTCTTCGCGCCCGGCGCAGTGGAAAATAGGCATTTCACTTCCACAAAAGCATTGAATCCCCTCTCTACCGCTCAAACACCACCGCCTTCGCAAATGTGCTAACATCACCAAGTGTACATCACCATGTGCATGTGTGTTAGCATTTTCACAATCATTTTCGAGGCGATAAGTTAGCCCTCCACTAGATCTAAATGCATATGCAAATGAATCTTCATCTAGTGGCACTTAAGTGATCAATAGCCCCGGAATTTCCCCTCTTTATAGTACGGCTATCGATCCTAAGTGTGATCACACCCTCTATGGTGTCTTGATCACTAAAAGTAAATCCTATCTATACATTTGCCTTGAGCACCATAGGATTGCACTCTATCTCCTCGTCTTCTCCAAGTATGGCACCAAGTCATCATGATCAACATGCATCTTGCCATCACTTAGGAGTGTACCAATCACCTTTTGCTATCAACACTCAAGCACATGTGATTAGTACTTAGGTTTCATCAATTAGCCAAAACCAAACTAGGGACTTTCACAAGCGCCGATGACCGCCTTTGCACCGAGGTCCGAGCCAAGGAGATAGATGGATGGAGGGAGCTAAAGGATGAAGAGGGAGCCAAGGAGAGAGACATGAGAAAAGTAACAGATGGTCGAGAGAGAGCGGGCAGATCCACGCCATCGTGTGGCGACACGTGGGCACATGGGACCCGTCTGTTGGCCATAGCGAAGAAGCGCACGTGGTGGGGAGGCGCTAGTCCATGCCACTCGATGGGCTCCGAGACTGGGGCACTTTTCACCTCCGCTTTTAGTTTTGAGCCGGTGGTGGAAATGATTTTCGTCATCTGATTTTAACAGAGCCAGCGCTGAAACACTGTTGGCAAAAACCATTTCTGTAGTTGTGATAGCTAGGAGTCAAGAAATGGAGACACGTGGCTAGAGTACAACTTTTTGCCTTACCCCTAAGCATAGAGTAGGGCTATGTTGGAGTTGCTCTAATGACTCATGCTCCCTTATCTTCTTGGTTTTAGCCTATTTTATTTTGTACACCCCTAATATTTTAGAAATTGTGATCAGGACCACATAAGTGCTATTTTCATTGGCAACCCTCTCCACTTCCCTCCCAGACCTATAAATACCACACATGTGGCTCCCCCTACCACCACCATTTGGAAGAAGATCCTCTCAAGATCGCTCCCCTCGTGTCCCTCTCGCCTAACACCACAGCGCCACTGGCGCAAATCACACTCGTATACGAAAGGGAAGTACAGCGAAGGCACTTGCCTGCCTTCTGATCTTGAGAGGAGCACTCTTCTTAGAAGCTGCAGCGTAGTGGCGGCCACCGTACCACATGGCTTTCCTCCTCGCTGTAGCTTGCATCTACATCGTTTCAATCATCACTCCGTTGGTGCTGCTGGTCGAGGCGAGCAGACGGAGAACGGCGGTCGGTGCCGGGAAAACCGGAGGTGGCACCACCGAGCAGGATCAAAATCTGCCTCCTGGGTCCCTGGGGCTGCCGTTCATCGGCGAGACTCTCCAGCTCTACACCCAGAATCCAAAGGACTTCTTTGCCTCCAGGCTGAAGAGGTATTTTGCCCGATTGCTAGATGCTAGCTGCCGGCCATTGCTGCTCTGTTGCTTGCAAATGCTTACCGGTTAAATTGCTAGCTAACATGCATCTTCCCATCATCTTCGACTTGGATCTCTGTCTGTGCGCGCCGGCCCGCGCGCATGCAGGTACGGCGAGGTGTTCAAGACGCACGTGCTGGGTTGCCCGTGCGTGATCCTGGCAAGCCCGGAGGCGGCGCGGATGGTGCTGGTGTCGCAGGCGCACCTGTTCAAGCCGACCTACCCGCCGAGCAAGGAGCGCATGATCGGGGCGCAGGCCCTCTTCTTCCACCAGGGCGACTACCACCTCCGCCTGCGCCGCCTGGTCCAGGGCTGGGTCGGCCCCGACGCGCTCCGCGCCCTCGTGCCCGACGTCGAGGCCGCCGTGGCGTCCACGCTCCGCGGGTGGGAAGGCCGCGTCACCAGCACCTTCCATACCATGAAGACGGTAAGTGCCAGCCAAGCCAGCACGGCGAGCGAGCGAACGGCCCCCGCGCGCGGCCCACCAAAGAAAAAGATGTCCGTCCGGCCGGAACTGCTGCTCAATGCGTGTGCTGCCGGCCTTTCATTCTCTTCCACTGTACGGTTGCGCGCATGCGTGGACGCGTGGTGCCTGCGCCTAATGCCTATGCCTGCCGTAGTTCCTGTCCTGACGGTGGTCTCCCAACCTCCCTTGGCTTTTTCCTGTCCTTGATTTATTTAATTTGCAGCTCACCTTCGACGTCGGCGTCGTCACCATCTTCGGCCGCCGGCTGGCCGACCACGTGAAGGAGGAGCTGAGGGAGCACTACTTGATCGTGGAGAAAGGCTACAACAGCTTCCCCATCCCCGTGCCCTTCACTAGCTACAGCCAGGCCATCAAGGTATGCGACCACGACGCGAGGACGGCAGATCAATGGCGCTCGAGATCGATCCCATCCCTTCGTCACAATGTCACCAACCGCCTCTTGCTCATGCATGCATGCAGGCGAGGAGGCGGCTGAGCGCGATCCTGAGCGGCATCCTGGCGGAGCGGCGTGCGCGGCTGAGCGACGACCAGGGCGACGACGACGGCCTCCTGAACACCCTCATGCGCTACCGCGACGACAGCGGGGCGGCGCTCTCGGACGACCAGGTCGCCGACAACGTCATCGGCGTGCTGTTTGCTGCCCAGGACACGACTGCCAGCGTGCTCACCTGGATCCTCAAGTTCCTCCACGACAACCCGAAGCTTCTGGAAGCCGTCAAGGTGAGATCGAGCACGCCGACCGGCCGGGAGATGACCTTCCACTTCCACAGAAATTTTTTTTTTTGGTAGCATCTACAACATATATATGATTGAGAGTGAGTGGTGACATATAGTAGGTAGTACCAACGCTCGTGTTTGGTTCTAACCATCGTCGTCATCTTGTCCTGGCCTCGGCCCCCGTGTCGATTTGCAGGCGGAACAGATGGCAATCTACGAGGAGAACGATGGCGGGAGGCTGCCGCTGACGTGGGCGCAGACAAGGAGGATGCCCATAACACACCTGGTACGTCTGAGGACGTGTAAACTTAAGCAGCCAGCACACATCTCTGTCACAGAGAAAGACCTTTCATTTGGAACCTTGCACTTGTTTCATTTCAGCTGCTAAGGTTATTAGAGCCTCACATACATTAATTAGTAGGCCTTCTTGCATTTCTTTTTCTACAACTTGTGAAACTTGTCTGCAGGTTATCTTGGAGAGCCTGAGGATGGCGAGCATCATCTCCTTCACGTTCAGAGAGGCTGTTGAGGACGTGCACTATCAAGGTACGTTTCCTCTCTCGAAAATGAAAAGGACAGCACGTGTAGAACATGGAAGCAGCAGTGCCGCCCGGCCTGGCTTGCCTTGAGAGTGCTGCATGCAGCAGTGTAGTTTGCTAACAAAGTTAACTACTTTAGCCAGATGGATCACCCTTTAGACACCCATGATGCATGAGGTGTGCAAGGACATGATGCTTTTAGGGAAAGGTTGAGAACCTGTCAAAACACACGCTCTTCTCTTTATATATACGTACCATGAAATAAGTCATGCATGCAAAGACAAACACGGTTCTAGAAGAGTAAACAATCAACATGCCAAAAAGGTGGAAAAGTTCTTACGCATGCCACTCTAAAGAATATTTTATTGTAGTCCTAACTCCTATCAAGCATAAGAATGACCAAATTTTTTTATATTCTACTCCAATCCAAATTGTAAGTCGTTTCTTCTGGACAAATATTTTGGTACGCATCCAAATATATAATTATGTCTAGATATAAAGAAAAAGCCAGGATGGTTTATAATTTTGAACGGATGGGGTATTCAATAAAAAAGGATGGATAACAAAATCCACAAGGGATTATTGAAAGAACGTTCCTGACAAACTTTTTCATATATGCAAGTTCTGTCGAGTCAAATCCACATAAGCCTCAGAACATTAAACGGGGGAGGCATTATTAAAAGGAGTAGTCCTGAAAACCCCCACCAAGAAGGAGACATTTTTGTGCCTGGATCGGCTAGTCGGCAGCTGTTTGTATGAACACGGCTGCATCCGAGCGTTGATTTTGGGCGTCGGCCCACGCGGGGACGGTCCATTTTTCACCTCTCGTTCCCGAGTAGTAATATCTGAGCGATCCGCCTGTGCTGCCGCTGCCCTTCCCGGACGGCACCGGCGGCCGCTGCTCCACTCCATTCCTGTAGGCAGCATTACTGCAGGATATCAATGAGACAGACAGGGGAAAGCCGGCCGGCGACGTACGGTGGACACGTGCATGCAGTTGTTTGGTTATTAGATCGGGAGACATTATTATTATGAGCATTAGTTGCGGTGTTTAATCTGTAAAGCTATCTCCGGACTGATTGCGTTGGATTATTGTTTGCTTTGCAGGGTTCCTGATTCCCAAAGGGTGGAAGGTGATGCCTCTGTTCAGGAACCTGCACTACAGCCCGGAGTACTTCCAGGATCCACACAAGTTCGACCCTTCCCGGTTCAAGGTCAGGATGATTGCATGGCATTGGCATGACGTCAGCACAAGCATCACTGAGCTAGCTGCAAAAGATTTGCATGCACTAGGATAGATATATCCTGCATAACAATATTAATAGCAACACAAGTCGTAATCAACAGAGCGCAGAGTAGCATTACTAGTGTCTAGCGCTGTAGCGAGGCCAGCTCTGTTTTTTCGTGGCTTGCTTGCCTTGCCGGTCAGCTATCTACCAGTTGTCGTTTGCTGCTGCGATCAGACAACTGAAGTCAAGGACAGCAGTAATTATATTACCCCTTTGTTTTTTAGGTAGAACACGTCAATTAACCGGCGGCACAGTCATTGTTGACTCGTGCTGTGGTTAGACTCGTTAAACGCTACTCCTAAGTGACCAATCACCCGGGCAGGCCTGCAGTTGGGAGAGAGACAAGAGACGACGCTCATCAGTGACACATCTAGCTCTAGCTTTGTTACCGCACAGCCAAGTGACAGACCACACGACAAGCAGTAGTCGCCACACCAGTACACAGCAGCAGCACGCATGCAAGTATTAAGTATATATGCAACACAACACGCTAGCTTGTTTTGTTGGCAGGCTAGAGAATGAAACAGCAGGCTTAGTAGCAATGTAGCATTAGCGGCCAGCCCAGGGAATTAGTCGTTTTAGATGTACTGACGCGTGCGTCGTGTTCGATCGCATCGCAGGTGACGCCGCGTCCTGGCACGTTCCTGCCGTTCGGGAGCGGCGTGCACGCGTGCCCCGGCAACGACCTGGCCAAGCTCGAGATGCTCGTCCTCATCCACCGCCTCGTCACCACCTACAGGTACGGATGGCATGGCATTTTCATTCCTCGTACAGTACGTACCTGCAGCTCCTGTAGTCCTGTTTGGATCGGCAGCTTACTCTTCTTCTGATGTTTTCTTGCTTGGCATATATTGGCAGGTGGGAGGTGGAGGGGTCGAGCGACGACGTGACCTACAGCCCGTTCCCGGTGCCGAAGCGCGGCCTCCAGGCGAGGCTCACCAGGGCCACCGCCAAGTGAGCACCCGGGGGGCCGCCGCTGCATGGTGGAGGATCTGCTCTGATCGATCTCCTGGCGCTAGTAATAGCTAAGCTCCTCGGACCAATGCAATGCAAAGCAACGCAGCAGCAGCAGACAGGAGATAGCATAGGCCCCGGCCCCCGGTCCCCGGCAGGGGATGTGAGTGAGATCCAGACATCGTCCAGTCATGTGGCAGCAGCTACTGTACTAGTACTACCCTTCTGCATTCTGCATGCGTTTCCTTTTCCTTCTCGTGTCGGGTACCGTACCGGTGGTCGGTGGACTAATGTTCGCCGGCCCTGGCATGCATGTGTTCCTTCCTTCGGTCCTCTTGATCGATTACAATTTACAAATATAATAGCTGGTCAATCATTGGGATGACAGTGTACCACCGGTCCTGTTTTATATACTGTACTGTATGTTTCAAGTCCGTTTTATACTCCCTGTGTCCCACAAATATTTTGGTTTGAACGTGAAAACCAAGACAAAACCAAAATGACGAAACTGCCCCTACAAAACAGTTCGCAAAGTCCACGGGAACCATCCTAACGGAGGGATAAAAGTCTGGTCATCCATCTTTTTTTTTATGACAAATCGTTCAGTGGGAACGAGTGGACAGGAAGCCTCGGAATGACTGTTGCCCGTTTTTTAATCTGTTGCCTCTGTACCTAAGCCCCTATCCGACTACACGTCTGCCACACATTCATCTGGCAGCTAGCACAGTGACCTTTTATTGTGGGAAAAAAATTTGACTAGTAGATGTGCAAATATTTGTGTGACGGATGGAGTATACGGTATGTGTCAACGTGCCAACGTGTCATGATGCGGTCATGCCTGCTGCACTGCTGCAGCGGTGGCACTCTTTCGGGGCCACAAAACCCTAGCGCATGCACATCACACCAGCGAGCAGCGATCGTTCTTTTTTATTATTATTAAAAGGAATCAGGATGCATGCATGGCAAATCGTAGTCCGGCAGGCATGCAGATGAGATGATTGACGAAAAGGCATTTGCATTGCACCGATCCATCATGCATCTGCTTTATTTTATTTTATTTATTCGTTCATTCAGTCATCAGTCAGTCACGGAGCATCTTCTTCTATCGTTAGTTAGTGTAGATATGATAGTTTGCACGCAAGACGAGGTCGCCACGAGTGCGGGAGAAGTGTGATCCTCGCCCCATCACCAGTCATCACTCATCAGTCCGTTGCATACTTGCATGACAGCTCGCGCTCTTCCCTGACAAGTAGTGTGAACTGCTAGGTAGCTTGCACGTTCGTCGTTGCCTATACATACAAGAAGAAAAAAGGGTAAACGCCCCATGTGACGTGCCGAGCGAGATGACGGGGCAGGGGGAGTCAGGAGACAATCACACGACAACGTGAGGCTTTCGAGATGGAATAATGCCTGGCCGCATTCGCAACAAACCCGGCGCTTTGCTTTACACACCTCGCTCTCCGATCGATTTCATCATCCTCGGTCACTCACATATAGTCAGTCGCATGAGAGCATGCAGCATGCAATGCAAGAGTGCGACTGTGCGAGACACCAACAAACTGAAATGGAAATGCAGATGGAAACGGAGCGTTTGACACAGAGAGTGAAACACCAGAGAAAGAGAGCTAAAAGGGCTCCTCCACTGACCACTATGGGTTGGTACGTGGCAGTACCAGTAGGTACGTACTCTCTCTCCATCCCTCTATTTGAGTCGTTCTGGCTTCTTTCTAGGTGCAGCAGTGACTTAGTGAATAGAGATAGAGAGACAGTTTAGATATATGTCTAAACCTATGAATGCAGATATTTAAATCTCATATCCCAGCGGCAATCAAACAGGACGGAGGGAGTACACTACATGTGCTGGATGCAGTTCAGGCTGCACAGACAGCAGAGGATCATCGGACCGCATTCCCGAGTGGATTGTGATATCCCAGATTCCCAGTCCCAGCAACAGCAACACCTTTTCGTAGTAGCAGCAGCACCTTTTCGGGCCTTGTTTAGATCACGAAGTTGAGGGTGGCCAAATCTGCACAGTGCCATCTCTGAACACTGTAGCACTTTTGTTTGTTTGTGGTAATAATTGTCCAAATCTTGATTAATTAGGCTCAAAATATTCGTCTCGCAAAGTACAACAAAACTGTGCAATTAGTTTTTGATTTCATCTATATTTAGTACTCCATATATATGCCGACATTTTGATGTGATAGGGAATCTTCTTTTTTATAGTAAAATTTAGGGTTGAATTTTGGAATCTAAACCAGGCCTTGGTGCAAAAGCATCCAGGCATCATTCATCCTCGCTGTCAGACTGCAGTGCAGGATCGATCGTAGAGTGATGTTGACTTGTTCTCTCTAGTCTGTACGTAGTGCTGAGCACTAGTAGTACGTGTCAAGGCGTCCCTGCGATGCCTGATACAGAATCATATATACTCCATATACCGGGTTGTCAGCACGAGTACATGTGCGGTGTGCGCCCACACAAAGGCCACAAGAAGAGCTAGCGATTGTGCCTGCTGTGTTTTCATCAGACGGAGTCACGGAGACGACTCCGTCGGTCCATCCTGCGAACACAAGCTTACATGTGCTTCGATGTGTGATGAGTCATTATCAACGTGATTCACGATCTAATTTGAGTTTGTGATTAATCATGGTGTGAGTTGGATTGTGCGACATGTCTCTTGGCTTATGGTGTACAGGTGTGGAGCTCGGAGGCGGTGGTCGTCGGCGAATTGAAGGTCAAGTAGCGACGTGTCGTGCCGATAGACCGGGAGCAGTGAAGGGCTGACGTGAGGCTTAAACCGAGGGACTGGGAGGCCAGGTGACCAGCTGGGTGGCTGACATCTGGGACATCGACAAGCGCAAATGTACATGGGAGTGACCGTGTTGACTGAGTCAAGACGGAGGATGTGCAAATCGAGCGGGGCTCAGCGGACTCGGCGGCCGACCGGTGAAGGACGGCGGTGACACGTGTCGAGCGGCGGGAGACGTGTATGGAGTACGCTACTCGCGAGCGAGTTTGGTGGTTTGAGCCACAAAACCATCGGTAACGGGTTTACGGGTTTGGGCCTCAAAATCCGGGTAGAGGTTCCGAGAAGGAACGAACGGCATGTAGCGGCATCGAGGAGTTCGCATCGAGGCGAAGCTATCTCATGAAGGACGCGGTGGCCGTCGGATGAAAATTACCTCGGGTTGGACCATAGTGCCCTCGAGTTAAGTGATTCGACTCAAAATATCTAGGTGCAAAACTGAGATTGTGTAATAGCCCTGTTAAATAGGATGATGGAGTCCCCGTCTCTCTCACCTCTCTCCCACTCTCAATCCCCCTTTTTCCCTAAGGTTAGGTTTTCTAGTGTTCTTGAGAGAGGTCCTATAAACTGAAAAAATTGTGGTGTAATTCTTGTGTTTTGGAGCAGGAATAGAAGTTCAAATCCTCCTCTTACCCTCTGGGTTCTATTTTGAAGCTGTGATTTTCGTTCTTATTTTTCCCTATTTTTGTTCATACCTTTGATCTCGATTTTCTAAAGTTTGGGGCTGTTCCAAGTGATGATTTATTAGGAATAAGTTCGTGCTACGTCGAATTTCATCTAGACCAAGTTTAGGAACGTTTCGCTTTGATTTGGGTCGGTTTTCTTTGATTTCTTGGCCGCCCCTTTTTCTCTCTGTTCGTGCCTAGCAGTGGCGCTGTTCGTCCTGTTTGTTTTTAGCTGCGTCGTGGGAGTTTCTGCGGATGAGGCCAGCAGCAGCACTACCAGCGCCGAGCGCTTAGGCGCTGTGCACGCTCGATTCGAGCGGTGCTCGCTCCTGTGCCCAGTCGTCAGGTCCTCTGCTCCCCTGCAGGTTCGCTGCTAGCGCTTCGCTAGTTAGCCCGAGCGGTAGGTGCTCGCCTTGGGCCTCAGGCTATCGTCCGCTCCCCCAGCAACCCGGCCGAGGCAGGCTCCGGTGCTGAGCGCCGTGGTTCCTTCTCCCTCCCTGCTGCACCGGTGAGCAGCCCCACCGGTCTTGGCTTCCTGTGCGGTGTGCAGCCCCTCGGCTCTGATCTGTCTTTCTGCGTCCGCTTTGTTTTTGTTTGTTCGAGTTCGTGTTTCAGTCGGACTCCAGGAGCTGCCGTTCGTCATTTGGTGCTTGGTCCGTTTTGCTCCCTGTACCTCTCACTGTGCAGATCGCATGCAGATAGCTAGGGATGAAAACGGAACAGAAATATTCCGAATTAACCGTTTTCGTTTTCTATATTATGAACCGTTTTTTAACACGAAAAATTGTCAGTTTCAATTGGTTTCACAACCATTTTCAATCATTTTTTGTACTCTTTAATTGCTAAATGTAGAAATATCCCGAACCGACCGTTTTCGTTTTTCTATATCGTAAGTCCGTTTTCGACCGTTTCCGACCGTTTTCATCCTTACAGATAGCTACGCTGCCCAAGCAAGAGCATCCCAGCGGCAGGAGCAGCAGCTCACCTTTCCAGCAGCTAGTGCTAGCGTGTTCATGATTTGATTTTCAATATCTTGAGTTGTCTTTTCTTTTTACAGGAGGCATTCGTTACATGTTTATCAATTTCATTTCAGTCGCTGCTCTTGTCTGCATGTTTGTACCGGTTGCTCTGTTGGGCTTCCTACGGATGAGGAGTTTTCTACTCTTCTCAGCCGTTGGTTCGAGTATTTTAGTTTTGAGAATTTGCTTTTGCTTGAGAGTGATTTTGGAATAGTAGCCAAATATTTTGAAAAAAATTTAAGGCTCCAATTCACCGTTTGTCTGATCGCCGTTTCCGGTCCTTCACATCCTCTACGGCTCTACCAGATGTACTGTAGCATGGTACCACGTAGGTAGCTTACTAGCTGCTGCCTGCTGGCCTTGGCCTTGCTGCTCTTGCCCCTTGGCTTTTTCGATTGGCAAGGAGAACAAGTCACGACGGCGCCAGTACTAGCTCGGCAAGCAAGGCCGCCACGTACTCGGTCGTACTCGTACGTACCAGCCCGTCCCGTACTGACTGACCTTGACGTACGTGCTCACGGAGAAAGGAGACACAGACCACAGTGCTCAGTGCCAGCCACTGCTCCAGCTAGTTCGGTCACTGCTTTTATCGATCGTGTGAGTTGGCATCCAGTTCTTGCAGGGGGCCGGGGGCGGCGGTGCTCTTCAGACAAAAGCAAGTCCTTTCGTGGGGTTCAGCTCGAGACAAACTAGTGTTGGAGTCCAGCTAACGAGCAAGTACTCGCAGTGAGTCAGTGGTGACCGGGCAGGCGGGGGGGGGGGGGGGGGGGGGGCGCCCGGGCGACATTGCGACAAGCCCCGTGCCGGCGCGCGCGTCGCACAGCCATTGGCTCGCATTGCCCTTTCGGACTCGGAGCCGTTGAGGTCTCGCTCACCTCCCGACCAAATTACTCCACGAACCGTGCCCAACAACCTTTCAGCGATTCTCCGCTGAATCCAACACTTAGTACCCCTCAGCGGGAGATTTCAAACTTGTTAAATGAAGACGTCGCATAAACAAGAATGATGACATATCAAGATAGAATCATCACTGAGTCACTGACTATTTCCAAAAGAGAGGGATGAGATGGGTTTGATCATGGTAGAATCGGGCGTACACTATTTCCAAAACTGTGGAATCATGTTGAAACTGGCATCGCATCGAAGGCTAGAGTTTCATCTCATTCGACTGCGCCCACTACTATGCATCGTAATTAAATTCTACGAGTAGCCTATAAAATCGTGAAATGAGACTATGCACTGAGAAACTCTATTTTATTCAACAGCTCCAACCTCTTTAGATGATGTGGTAGTCTTGGAAAACGTGGAATGAAACATGACACTAAGGATGGCCTTATTAATGAACCTGTCTTTCGACAACCACTCGATTTGTTCAGCCGATGGATCATGATCGACGGTAGATAAAATGCTTTTAATTTTCTTCCACGAGTCAAAGCCGCTACTGCCTTCTAAGTCATTCTCAGTTGTGGCGGGCTAAGCTATTGGCATTGGCATCAGTGTACCCGCTATCCCATTCCCCTTCCTCTTCTATGATGGCTCCTATTGCTAGTTAGATGTGTGACACCTGTCACCTCGCTAATCTGATGGTGTCATGCCATCATCTCTCTAGCTCTGTCCTCCTAGCTCTCTAGTGGCCAACCGGCTCCTGGCACCAATGTTTTTAATAATCACCAATGTTATTTAGCAGTTGAGTTCTGCAGAGGCCATAGAAGGCTATAGCCTCAAATCGCTAAATTTAGCGGCTTAACAAAAGCACTTGTAAGAGTTCAATGAACAGTACATATGTAAACATGGAATGAATATCATTTCATCTATCTAATCAGGAACTCTTGTGTCCCTGCTACTAACATTTCAAAGAATCGAAGAAAAGAACTCAATCCAGATCAAATGAGACAGATCACAGAACTATGAGAAAGCATGGTTTTGTAGGCGTTGTGGCGTTTCACGTGGACGCCTTGGCGACGACTAGGTGACACCTCAAAACCATGGTGAAAAGAGGGAATGAAATCTTGTTTGCTTGCGTCCACTGGCTAAGACATTGTGCCAAACTGAAAAGTCGAAAGATGGAGTGCTTCAAGCTTAGCTTGGTGGTGTTCAATTTTGCGGATTTAGCATGTGCTAATTACCGTTATTAACGCTAAAATCTAACTATCGTAGCTTCTGCCCTCCCCAAACACTATAGCCACTATAGCGGTGGCTAAATCTGTCTATTTAATGTAAAACATTGTTTGGCGTTCGTGTTGCCTAACCCATATACGTCGTCGTTGTAACTCTCCTACCCACCAGTTGTCCTCCACACCACCACACTCTGTAGAAGCCCTTGCCGATGTTGGGGAAGTTGGCCTAAGGTGGCAATCATATGACACTAACTCGTCTGTCTGAAAAATCAGAGTGTTTCGTTCTTAATTGGCACCATTTTTCGTTCGGGGATCTGAACCTGGTTGTTCCGTTGTGTGCGACTGTGCGTACACTGTGGAGGGACGCTGACCGCGAGAAAGCGGCTGTGCTGCTGCTGAGCTGAAATCACGAGGAAGCCAATCATGCCGGCGGTGCTGCCTGGCTGGGCCAGGGCCAGGACGGCCAACCGACCGACCCCGGAATCTTTTTGTTTTGTCAATCTATAGGAGATCTTGAGCAGCAGGCCGGGGTCGACACGTGGAGAGCCTCGCACTCCTTTTGCGTCGTCTCATGTGTGCGTCCTGTGCGGTTGGAGAGCTCAATGTGACTGACTCCGAAAAGGGTCGCGCGACGGCTCCAGATCCAGGTGTCCAGCTAAAAGCTAAGACATCAACAGGACAGGACATGCCCATGCCAACTCACTGTGCGCGTAAGCTGGCGAGGTCCCTAGAGCAGCAGCTCACAGATGGCATGGCAGGCGATTTCCATCAGCTTTTCAGGATGCCTGACTCGGAAGTCCAGGTACCTGACTGGCTGACTAGCTGAGGTTGAGGCATCGACATTAGTAGGCCGAATAGAATTTAGAACAGCGATGAACAGAACTTGCGGGCCTTGGCATGAATTCTTCGCAGAAACGTGTCAATTCCTTTGCGGTTGTTCTTGTTCCTGAAGGAAGGAACTGCTGTTCACTGTCATGGAAAATTTACAACCGATTGATGATCTGTACTAGCATGAGTTTCTTTGCTATACAAAACACCCTACATTACAGTACAACTGAAAGTCGCACACGGAGTTCAGTAAGAATCCGGGGGGAAACGTATGCCTAGAGGCTAGAGCATAGTTACACAAAAATTACTTCAAGCTTTGCACAGGGATGGTCTTTGATATATTGCTCGAGTTCAGAATCATCTCTAAATCTGAAACCGTACAAGGCCTGACGTTGCGTTAGACCGACTGGGTAAATTCTGTATACTTTCAGGTCATCCCCACCTCTAATACTCGGTGGTCTTTCATCCTTCCATACAGGAACGTGGTTGAGGGACCTAAATTTACCGAGCACTGCAGATTCCAAGGCTCCCAGTGTTAACTGGCCCGATCTGCACAGAATAGATTGCAAACATGTTTAAACATGTACAGGGAGCAAGATGCAATGGAAGATATTGTCACTCAACACAACTAGCAGGATTGCTCGCTCAATTATGAGAAAACAAGCAAAAGAGAAGAGACTATGTAGTTTCGCCAGTAAGACCTAGAGTTTTATTTGCTCTTCTAATCTGCGTCGTTATAGTATAGCCTCACCAATCTAACCTTTCTAGATCTTTCGATTTCGACTACAGATTTTGTAGCTTTCATATCTCAAAAGTAAAGGGTGAGAACAACAGTTAAACTTCCATACCTCATATAAATGCTCTCTGACTTAAACCGCCCCCTCTCTCGGACAAATAAGTGGTAAACTGTTCCCTTTTTGCTGGAACAGCTACAAGGACGATTTGTAAACTTTGGAGTCATTTCCTCCTTTAAATGGATCTTGGTAGCAATATGTATGCAAAGACGACAAGATGAATGAACCGCTGCCATGTCAATAAGAGCTTTGAAAGAATCAGATGGACCATCATACTTCCACCTAAGATGCAAACAAAAAAAATGAGATGTGTTTTCTGTTAGTACCAAACCATGACAGATGCTACAATAATGTCTGCTTGATGATCTTTGACAAACCCACATGCTTTGATGCTACAATAAGCCTTTATCAATATAGCTAGGATCAAACCCACATGATTCAGATGCTTTGTACAGAATTATCAATATTCAAAGAAACAGTGAACAGGGAGTCAGGGACTAAAGTCTTTGGAGTGGTAAACAAAATGACTTTAGAGTAAAACATACAGACGTGACCTTAAACTTGTTGTGGAGTGCTATCAAGGTCCATGAACTTTGAAAAGGCATATTGGACCTCGATGACACATTTAACGGGTTCATGGACCCTAATCTACAGTTTCAAAGTTTATAGACCACAATGACAAGCCACAACAAAGTATCACTCATGAATTTATCATTCCTTTTCGCGCTCTATTCTTCACCAAAATACATTGAGGAAGTTTCAGCTCCACAGAAACTGTGCTCTAGGTTGTATACATATGATTTACTCTCTGCTAGGTGCGTTTATGCTCACTGGATTGGAAGTAGACTATTGGAATAAATGGACTGATGTGGCGCTATTAATTTTGGTTTCATGGAAATTTCTGGCAGCTTCTTGCATGAATATGTTATGTGCAATTGTACTCTTAGGATTAATCAGGGTAATGTGGTCCTTTCTCGTGGCCTGGTTTGTGCACAGTTTACATTTTTTTTTTTGAGTGGATTGTGCACAGTTTAGATGGAATATAAGATATCAATTTGGATAAAAAATCTGTAATACGCCCAATGATAACAGCACACTGTAAACTAAGACTTGAACATTACCATAACCTAAAGTACAAAAATAAAGAATCTAGAGTTATGCACCAAGTAATTGATGCAAGCAGATAATTTCTAGTCTTTAAGAGTGAAACAAGAAAGTCAAATCTAATCCTGGTAGAGGCTGATAGTAGTACATTGCATTCCACAGCCACAAGAGCTAGAAAACATCATTCTGGGGCATATTTGTTTACCCAACTTATAAGACATCTTATACAATCTAGGGTACCCCAGTTTATTTAATCCTATAAGTTGCCCTGGACCAGCTTATCTCAACTTTTATCTTCCACACCATAAGCTTGATTATATAATCTGGCAGGCAAAAAAAAGGCATAAATATAAGAGCACTGCTATGTATACAGTGCCTCGGCAATAATCAGCCTATGACATTCACCGATCATTGTTCCCATTTTTGTTCACATTGGCCTAAAACATTAAAGCGCTGCCTGTGCCAAGTACATAAATGGATCACGTCGTATGTGCATCAGTTTTCTAAAAATAACTTTTTTTTGAAATAGTAAAAATAATTATTGACACAAATTTTATGATTTGTCAAAATAACTATTGATAAATCATAAAAGTATGACCTGGAGCCTAATTAAAGCAGTTTCCCCATGATTTTAGTTTGTAGCTGGTAGCTGTCATGCTTTGGCAGTGTCAACGGTCAACCTTAGATAAAAGTACATGGTGAGATTCTCTATAAGGAGAGATGGATTCATTGTGGGAAAATTCTCTAATTGCATGGTGATTCATTTCCTCAGGAAACCACATCTTTACAAAGAACTGTTTATAGTAATTTAATCTTGATATGAAAAAACTTAATTGGTCAAGCATCACAGGTTCACCACAGAAAGTTGATAACATAACACAGTATAGTTCTTACAACTGGAACAAAACTCAAACAGATACACATGACATCAGATTCATTCTAGATCATGTTAAATCAATATACCATCTTCCAGATATCACTGACTTTAAAATGATTTGCAGGGCAATTACCTCAAAGATTGATTGAAGGCATCAGGATTTGAAGCAATATTTTTCATTGTCTTAGCAACTGAAGCAACATCATCAAGCTCCTTAATATGTAATATTGCACCTTCTCCCGGAGAAAACTCTTGAATATTTGGAGCACCAACAACAACTGGAATAGAACCTGTAGTGAAAAGCAAATGAAATGTTAAAATAGCCTGTAGTGAAGGGCAAATGAAATGATTAAATCATTGAATCCCAGTTACAACTTTAGGCTTCACAAAATATAGAATGCAAATCAATCTTTAGAACTGGAATGTTATCGGGAATAACTGCTTCAGAATATATTTCAGTTGATGAAAAATAAGCATCGTTTCCAAGTCAAAAATATAAAATGGAACAAGTTTCTACATCAAGTAACCAATTATGAAACAATGTAAAAAAGAAAGGAAGCCTACCCATGAGGTGAAAAAAATGGTTCATCCTAGGGAGATGAACCAAACAACGAACATAACATCATGCTTGGAATGCCATGGGAGAAGAGAGTTTACAAAGGCAAAGGCAAAGGCAAAGGCAAATCGTGTGGGTGGATGGTTAAGGAGTACAAAAAATCACCTGCTACCAGTGACTGAAAAAACTTTTCTGTTACGTAATCCTCCTCATTAGAATTCTCAAATGCCAAGCTGAATCTGTAACGCTTCAAAGTGTCCACTTTGTCCACTGCACCCAAGCAAGAGATACGAAGTGCATTAAATTTATTTCTACACAATATAACAAAAATGCAACCCCACAGAACAAACTATGCCTCAAGAATAAAAAGGATTACTTATCATAGACAATTACAAAGCATGTATTAAATCAAGAACCTGAATCTAACCATATGCAGCAGAGAAAGTGTACCTTTGCCATCACGGTTACGATGACAACTACCATATGAATCTATTTTGACATCCAAATTTTCAAGCATCTCAAGGGCTTGCAAACGAAAGTTTCGTGCACCACAGTTAGAAATAAAGGCTGCAGCAAGAGCTTCTTCAGTCTTTGGAGGCACAGGTGCCATGATATCATATTCAGCCCATGAAAAGTAGCCAACTGGTACATCTGAAGAAAGGCTGGTTGTCATCACAATCTTGTACCCTCTCCTGTTATAGAAAGCAATGAAATTGCCAGACCATTAGAACATTGATTCTCAGAATTAATAAATCATGCTTTTGAGGACAAAAGTTCAAAGTTGAATACCAGGGCATGAATGATAAAAACATGGTTTAGTATGAGGATAGCAATCAATGCAGTTGCTTAATTCAAGATCAAAAGCATTTTAAGCAGATGGGCTTGTCATGGATGCTTGCTTTGACCGACACCCCGTTTTTCCTCTTTATTTGAAATAATATAATGGTTAAACATCAGCAATAAACAGGTTTGATAATTGAATAATACTCCATAGTCCATACATTCTTACAGTTCCATAAATAAACAATAAGAAGAAACTGCAAACTGCATTGGCATTGGTCCATTAGCCTTGCACTTCTTAGCATAGATATCAGAAAAAAAAAAACTAGTTCCAATGTAAAAATAACCAATATATGGAAATAGATAATTTTATAGCCCATCAGTATACAAATGAAGAGAGCAGTTTAAGTTATGTGTAAATAATTCAGAATGTCAATTCAAATGGGCAAAGAAATCGTAGGAAATCACCAATCAGAATAACTTGGTTCTTACCCACCCTCGAGCCACATCAATATTATTCTCTGAATAATATTGAGATGATTCCATTGATCTGAGAATACCATCTACAGAAGGATCTGGTGCAATTCCAAAAGTAGCATCAGGCGTCTTACTCGCAGAAAAACCAAATTCACATCCTACGTAGCATTTATTCCAATCCTGAGTGAGAAAAAGAAATACATAAGTTTCGTATATAGACAGATGTGGAGTAAGACATTGATAGGCCATTAATGTTACAGATATGCAGCACAGTCTCCATAAATAGCAGCACATCACTAATTGCGCAAACATGAACATATGGACCTATTATGCTTAAAGTGTGTACGGCCCAACAGAAATGAAATTTCCAAAATCATTTTTAGACAAAACACCTTGTACCTTTCTTATATACTATACAAATCATAAACTCGTACATCAGTTTTATGACACAAGTTAGTTCTACTCATCATCAGCAATATAAAACAATAATAAATTAAAACAAGTAGTGGGACAAAAAAAACCTTAACAGGGGTGGAGTTTCGAGTCAGCCAGCATGAGCTGTGGCCCCCTTTTCATTCTGGCATAAAATGCTTAATTATAAAGCTAATGGCTTGTACTGCATGCTAGGCTCAAACTAGTATTTTGCCTACTATAATCCACCACTCTGTAAATTTAATAATTTATAGAACTATTATTTCCAGCAGTGATCTATAATTTCTATAGGTGGCCCCACTCTGTATTTTAGGAAAGTTCCACCGCTGCTTTTAAAACAAAAGACTTCCCAAGCTTTCAGAACAACAAAATTGCAACTGAGGATAAAATTGAAAGGAGGGCATTAAGCAGTTGCTTTTGGGAATTGTTTACTCCTTTGTATTTAGAACACACTCCTTGAGTAACACATGAACACTGCCTCCACTTTCCTTTCTACATCAACTACAGGACACCAGAATCGTTTTACTCTAGGAGCAATACAATTTCCTCCCTCCAAAAAGAGATGGACTGATGAAGAATAAGTGCCAAATGACAGTTTCCTAAACCATATGCTATTCAAACTTACTACATTTATCTGAACAAACTATTAGAATTAACCATTTGACACAATACAAGCATGCAGAGATGACATGAACTAGCATTTCCACAACTTCCTATTTTCATTCAAGGAACAGAGTACTAATCTAGTACAAAGGTAAGGTCTTTAGGCATATAAACATGACTAGACATAAAATCCAACCAGTTGAGCAGCTTGGCCGAGACAAGGCTATCAGCTCTTATGCCAAGCATGAACACTATGGGGCAGGACAGAGGGGGGAAGCTAAAACGAAGCATTTCATTTTGGGTGATCTTATTTGTATCAGGCTCAATTTCTCTCTTTAACCCAGTTATTAAGCCACAAGCTACATGGATACATGACACTTAAGGTTCGGTAATCATATACTCCCTCCATCCCAAATTATAAGACGTTTGACTTTTTTTATCCCAAGTTTGACTATTCGTCTTATTTAAAAAATTTGTGCAAACATAGTCAAATTTAAGTCATTCTTGAGGAACTTTTATTAATATACCAAGCCACGATAAAAGAATTGATATTTTGCACAAATTTTTGAATAAGACGAGTGGTCAAACTTGGTGTCAAAAAAGTCAAACGTCTTATAATTTGGGATGGAGGGAGTAGGAACTAGTGGTACTCTCTCAGACTATGCACATACAACTGATACAAGTAAGCCACAGACAATCTGAAGAATCCCTTGCATCATTCAATGATTTGTTATATTGTTATTGGGACGACATAGTACTTTGTAAATTCGTAATGAATGAAGATCTATGCTTCACCGAGTATCGAATACTTCATTAGACGAATGCTAAGGTTAGATGGTCTAGGTTTCACACGACAGAGATTTCATTTCACCGAACTTATGAAGCAACTTCGATCCACCTGAGCAGCAGATCAGTGGAGCCCATTCGCTAACAAACTAACTTCCCTAACTCAAACTAAGAGCACGAGGGAAAAGGTATGCACTAGACCTTGGCAGCGCCACCGACAAGCACGGGATCCCTGTCGAAGTCGCGGTCGTAGGGCACGGCGTCCTCCCTCTCGAGACGCTGCTCGCACCGCCGGATCTCTTCGCCGTCGCCGTCGCCGTCGCCGTCGCCGTCGCCGCCTGCCCTCGGGGTCGCGCCCCCGCCCACGGCGTCGCCCCAATGGGCGGAGCGGCGGTAAAAGGAGGTGGTCCAGCTCTCGACCGCCTCGGCGTTCTTCGCCATGTCGAGGCGGCCGAGGAACGCGATCTCGGCGAGGAAGGCGGCGCCTACGAGGAGCGGCAGCAGCCACCCCCAGCGCCGCCGCCGGCCCGCCTGCGCCCCCGCCTGCGAGTGGGAGGAGCCCTTCATCGCTGGCCCTCCTCGAGGCCGCCTCGCCGGCGCCGGCGGGGGAGCGGTGGAGGGATCGAGGGGGCCGACCGCGAAGGGTAGTGTGGGCGGAGTCGTTGGACGACCTGGTCAGGCGAGTTTGGAACGAGCCAGCCAACGACCCCAGCGCCAGCAGCCCGCTGAGACCTCTCTCGCACGACAAATTTTGATATTTAACCCCACGTCCCTCGACATTTAGGCTGTGGCCTTGTTAAGATTGCAGAATTCACCCCTAAATTTTACTATGCAAAAAAAAGATTTCCCATCACATCAAAATACCGGCACATATATGGAGTACTAAATGTAGATGAAATCAAAAACTAATTGCACAATTTTGTTATACTTTGCGAGACGAACATTTTGAGCCTAATTAATCAAGATTTGGACAATTATTACCACTAAAAACCAAAAGTGCTACAGTACTCAGGGTGGCACTGCCGAATCGGCCACCCCCGAGTCTGGAATCTAAACAAGGCATGTGTTTAGTTTCATGGAATGCAAAATCCCAACTATTTTGGAAGGATGAAATGCAAAATGCTAAAATTTTTATGGGTGTGTTTAGTTCCATCTAAAATGCTAAATTTTTCGTGGGATGGGTGAGGGCTTTTTGGTTTTTTTTTGTTCCATCCAAAATGCCAAATTTTTCGTGGGGTGGGTGAGGGCTTTTTGGCTTTTTTTTTCCTCTTGAGGCCAAAATCCAAAATGGAGAATAGATACCTTTTTGCCAAAAATTTTGCATGGTGTTTAGTTCCATTCTGCAAAATGATGGACCAAAACCTAAAATTTTTTGGGTAAAATGGGGAACTAAACACACCCTTAACCTCCGATTCCCAATTTTTTTTGAAATATACCTTACACACATGAATTGTTTTGATATTTGGGCTCTCGGAGGATTGATCTCATTTTCTAATTCCAAACTAAATACATCTGTTCATCCTTTAGGACTCTTGAGAAGAAGTTACTGCCCCTCCCTCTAATCAGAAGTCACGCTCGGCCGCTCGCATCCCCTTTCTCCATATCGCGACTCGCGCGAGTTGCCGAGACTGGAGCTCCCGCGACTACGCAAGCCGACGGCTCGAGCTCCGCCGGCCAGCGCCCTCGCCGCCGCCTAGCGCCTCACACCAGCTGCGCCTCCTCCTCTCGACCCTTGGCCAGCTCCTCCCAACCCCCGCCCCAGCCAGCCCATCCGCCCGGCAAGCAAGCGCTAGGGTTTGAGGACGCTGCGACCTCCATCTGCAGGTCGCCCCTTAGCCCTCCATTGCCCGGTGTCGCGACGGCGCAGCTCCATGGCTTCTCTAGGACAAGCGTACAGACCGGCTAGGAACGGAACCGAGGCCCTAGGCGAGCATCCAGGCCTTCTGATTAGAGGGAGGGGCAGTAACATCTTTTCACGTGTCCTAAACAGTGGACAGATGCATTTAGAATTATTTAGAATTAGAAAATAATATCAATCCTTCGTGAGCCCAAATATCAAAACAATTCGAGTGCGCAGGGTTATATTTTAAAAGGCTTGTGAATTGAGGGCTAAATAGTGAGGAGTGTGCGAATACAGGGTTAAATATAAAAATTTCTCTGCAAGCACGGATTTAGTTTTGTTCGGCTGCTGCTCGCTCGGTCGGCTCCATTGACGTGGACAGGCGTCTGCGAGAAGCAGGCTGGTTGTGTGGGCACCCCATGTCAGAGAAATGGAGTGGTCACCTTGCCTTTGGGCCTTTGTTGAAGAGCTCACATGGTGGGAATTGGACCGTTGATTTCATCTTGTAGCGGGTTGTTATTCTCAAAAAAAAAAAATCTTATAGCGAGGTTACAGTTGGGCCCAAACTTTCATCTAGTCCTGAATTAAAATGGTGTATCTAGACCTGGTAGTTCAGGACTAGATGGAAGCTTGGGCTTGGAGTGAAATCCGGCCGACATCGGATATGTTCTTTTCGGCCTCCCTAACTATTATTATAACCGAATTTCTATTCATCGGATGATCTGTTGTGTCTTAATCAATCAGTTTTCTATGGCTGAGATTTTGTTGAGATCTGTGCTATCTTGTGTGGGTTTGTTTCTTTGGGTTATTTGGATCGGTGTCATTATAATGTTCCAATTTTTGATATACGCCACTACAATTCACTTATTTGGAGGTACACCATTTTAATTCTTCCGCTACCACAAATATATCATCATCTACGTTTTAGAAACAGTTGGACCCATTTGCAAGCCAAAGTATTTTCGTATTGACCAGAATGCCCCCTCTATCTTCCTCTCAATGCCTATCAATGACATGTGGGCCATAGGCCAGGTCCTTCATCTTCTCTTCCCCATCACGCATGCCCGTCTCCTTTCGTAGGGCGGACCCCAGCGTCTCCCCGACTGCCTCGTCCCTGTCTCCACTTAGCGGTGCTCCAATAGCACATAGATGACGAAGCATAGGCAGCCTCGGACCTCTCCGTGCGGGTGTGGACGGCGAAAATCCTCCGCCGTCGGAAGAGCACACGACGCAAGCCGAGAGAAACCGCGTGGAGCAGATCCTGAGCTCTCTCTGGACTTAAGGGGTGAGCGCTGGACCGGATGGTCGTGACCAAGGGCGTACTAGTCAATTTGACCTTGCAATTGACAAGGAGAGAAAGTTGATCAGTAATTTAAGGTGAAACATACCGGTGTTGGTCCAGACAGTTCTAAATATACGGTCAAGTGGCTAGCAGGATATGCCTATGGACTAGAGAGTCGATATCCAGTATGTTCATAATGTAGTGTAAACAAAACGAACATATCGGCAATTATTATTTACTCAGTTGCATGGATCTAACTTAGCCGATGATCATGAAAACATGCGAAAAATATAAAGATAGGCGTGTAAGTATACGTGTGAGAAACATACTAGCTTTTAACCAAGATAAGAAAGTAAAAGCATGTAAATAGCCAGTATATCCTCAACAAAGTGGCATATCGGCTAAAACAGCCGATTCCAGTGATCGTGTCGCATGACATACGATCACTCATTCGTTGGATACAAATAAATCTACAAACGACTAGACTCAATCTATTATACCGCCAACAGGTCGAGTCATCTGACCAGCAATCGATAGATCTACTTACATCGCAACGAACTCATGAAAAGCATGTCACACGCGTTAAAGCATAGGCCATCGGCTAAATAGCCGACGGAGACATAGCGAGTGGCTGACGCCATGCTCTTCTTAACAGATAGATCTACTAACCACCAATGTTTAATCTGGCACGCTATCAACAGGTCGAGTCGTCTGATGTAGCATTAATAGCGGGGTCATACTGGATACTGGTGATCAATAGATCTATCTCCTAATGAACATGACTTCAAACACCCACCATGTACCATCAAGACTGAGATAGATTGGTCATTAAAACAGAATCTAACGTCAGGAATTGAATTCAACCGTGATAGTAATCAGTAGGACCAATGAATCTCAATCTAGATCGTGCAATTGGTGATATTATATTAAACAGTAACTATCTAACACAATATCGGTAACTTTGATTAGTACCAACGTTTACGAGAGATCAGTTGTCTGTTGCAGCCTTTTAAGAGTTGATACAAATCGATAACTAATTTATACCGTGATTTGTAAGAGATCAGTCGTATGTTGCAGCCTTACAAATAACAATATAGAATGATAACTAACTTATACCGCGACTTGCAAGAGATCAGTCGTCTGTTGCAGTCTTGCAAGTAACAATATAAGTCATGACGGATACTCACGAACAAGCCCGAGGTCAGGTCGTCCGATGCAGCCTTGCTTGCCTGAAGAACTCACCGAAATCTACTCTCCTCCTATTCCTGAAGGATGGCCGAAGCCAAAAGATAAATGTACTTAATTCGATTGATATGTCTTTTACCATGACTGGGGTACATATTTATATTCGCTAGCGACTCTTTGTCAGCTACGACAACGACCCGTATAACTTGACTAGTAAGCTAAGAAAATATCAAGATACAACGGACTCTAATTTCCCTTATGTAGAGTCACGTTCCATGAAAGTCTCCTGCTGACGCCAGCTTCTACTTCTTCCAATTGGACTTGTCATCCTCTATCTTTATTCTGATTGGTCCAAAGTCTTTGCCAGCTACGTATGTAAGTATTTAATTAATGCATGGCAAAAGGACGCACAACTCCTCGTGATGTACCTTGCTTGCTTGCTTCATCGTGACGCCACCAAATCCGGCCCCGGACCAATGATCGGCTTCCTTTTTTTCTAGCACAGGAGCAAAACATATCACAGCTGGATATGGCAAATGCGCCGCACGCGACCCACGGTTCCCAGCTGGCCAGCTTCAAATCCTCTTGAGCCAATTATATCCCTCCCGATTTTGGTAAGTGAACCGGATCTTGCAGGCAACTATACGTCAAGCCGGCGTCTGCACTGGATTCCTTTATCTTCCGATCCTCCGTATACGTAACTCTCACGTATATGCAGCCAACCATCCTGACTTTTGCACGTTTGTATTTCTACTTTCCTTGCATGGATGTCATCGGCAAATAAGGTTGCTTTTATCTGGACTCTGTCTTCGTGTAACAAACGGACCAGGGTTTTTTTTACCGACCGGTCACCCTAAACCGCCGGCCTCCGGTTACGGTTTACCGGTCCGGTTTATCGGTAACCGGTCGGTAACCGGTCGAATTTGAATTTGAATTCAAACGTGCCTTCGGTTCGGTTTGTCACCGGTTTACCGGGCGGTTTAGAGCGGTAACCGCTCGGTTTGAGCGGTTTACCGCTCCAAACCGTTTAGTTTTTTTTTGCATAAATAAAAAGACTTTTTGGTACTTCCTTTGCACAAATTAATGTAAAAAGACCACACAATGTGGTAAAAAATAGCATAAGTCACTAAAGCAACAATATATAGTCGCATACAAATACATATTCAACAATATATAGTCACTAAAGCAACAATATATAGTCGCATACAAATACAATATATAGTCGCTTACACAAACAAATATATAGTTTCCGCTTGCATGGTCAACTACGTAGGATGTATGGGAAGACCCCTTGTTGGCACGACATTTCATATTCGGCGGTGGACATAAGAGAGATACCTTGCTGTCTAAGCATGGTAGCCTTGTAATCTTGCCAAGTTTGACCTGTCCATGCTGCTGTTGTCTCTCATTCTTAAACTAACATATTGTAAAAACTGGGGTCTTCCCATTCATACACCCATCTAGTCTGAGTCTGCATGGTCATGTCAGGAATGTGATAGCTATAAGTAGGCTGTGAGGTATCGTTGTAGGAGGAAGAAGAGTACTGTGAAGTGTCGTAGTCCGTCGGTGCATATGCTCTCCTCTGCGATGTCGGTTGTCCATGGTCACGGTCTTGAGTAGCATGTGTGAATTGTGTCTCGCCTGCAATCAACCATAATTAGTAGGCATAGACAGAAACAATTGTGTGTATGTAGGTGCAATGGATACCTGTGAAATGAAGACCTACATAACTACTACCACCAGCACCAATAGTACCAGCCCCACTCCCACCACCACCGTCTGTCCTACCACCACCGCCACCGTCACTCCCACCAGCACTGTCATTGTCACTGTCATCGTCACTACTGTCATCGTCACCACTATCCTGGGACTGGTATTCCTCATCCTCAGTCTCTGTGTCGCTGGTCACTACTTTTCCTTTTCCTCGGTGACGCTTGCCGTGACCCTTCGGAGGCACCATCTGCATCTTCCTCTTCCCGAGGTGACTTTCACCCACATTTCTACGGGCCCAATCACTGATGCAATCATGCCCCATAGCCTGACGTAGATCCTCGGGGTCTATTTGGTCACTGCCAACACAAACAAATAAATCACATAATAAAATCAATCACATATATAAATATAATGTACCTGACAAGATGTGATGGCAGAGGGACGTCCACTTCGTCAGAATCCTCATCAAGAACTGGAGGCAGGTTAGATCTACCATACTCTATCCATTCCCTAACCGGATTGCTCCGGTCATAGAATGAGACTTCGGCGAACCGGTCGATAAAATCTTCTTCATCATACCTTCGTGGGTTCACATCCGCAAGTCGCAGTCGAATGTTGTAATTGACATAAACAAGCCTGTTAAGTTTCTTGTGCGACAACCGATTGCGAACCTTCGTATGCAGCAACGCAAAAGTACTCCAGTTCCACTCGCATCCACTGGAGGAGATACATTGTGAAACAAGCCGCAAAGCAAGGCGCTGCAAATTTGGAGTATCTCTACCAAATATCATCCACCAGGCCGCTGCAAGTGGAACACATTATGTTAGCTATATGTTCCAATATAGGAAACCAAATGGGTGTAGAAAGTACTCTTACATGGGGTTGTCCTTGGATCCGTCGCCATTTTCATTGCCAGTTCTGAGCCAAACTCACCAAGCTTCTGTCGAAAAATCTCAGCCTCCTGCAATGCCTGCACGGCGCACTGCACATCCGTCATTTGCTGAAATGTCTCCTTCAGGCCAGCGAACATTGTTGGAGTTGGATCCAAACTATATATAAACTTTGGATTTAGAACAGCAGCTGCAACATATGATTTAAATAAGCATACGGTAAATATTCAATATATAGAGCTTGCTAAATCAACATAAGTCATTATCATACCTGCACCCACATACGTCCCTATGTACACGTCACGAATCCTTGCGTCCATAATCTGTCTATACTCATTCCATGTTTGCGCATTCCTTCCAAAGAACGACTCCAACTCCTGTTTGCAATTCTGGTACTCGTACACCACGTCACACATGTTGGGCCGCTTGTCTTGATCAGCGAAACGAAGGAACTTGTAAATTGGTTGAACTGTGTTGATGATGTATTCCAATCCCTCCCACCACTGAATATTTGACAACCTTACATGAGCATATCGACCTTCTTCAGTGCGTGCCCAGTTGCTCTCCAAAAACTCAGGAGATCCCATCCACTGCATGAACTTTTCACGTTTTCGATGAAAGCTCTCTAGAAACATGTAGTTGGTCCCAAATCTAGTGCCATTCCACTTGACCAACTCACCATCAATTGCTTTCTTCATCATATGATTCAACTGAGAATGGTTGTGCAACCAAGTTGAAATTCGCTTGCATACTTGCAACATACCTGCATGATCGGGCCTGTTACCAATATCCTTCAACATCAAGTTGATGGTGTGTGCCAGACAAGGTGTCCAAACAATGTGACCATACTCCTCTTTCAGTGCGTTGGAAACTTTCTTGTAGTTGGCGCCATTGTCGGTGACCACATGGACAATATGCTCGGCACCAATCTCCTCCACCACCTTCCGAATCTCCTGAAAAAAAGCATAACATATTATGTATACACATATATATATATAAATAAAAAGAACCACATGACAACTATGTTTAGGAGGTACCCTGTACAAATAGTTAGCATCTTGACTTTTTCCAGATGCATCAATGGATTTGTGAAACCATGTGACCCCATTGCAATAAATCAGAAAGTTTATGACACTCATTTTAGTGGGGCCAGTCCATGAATCACACATCAACGTGACGCCAAAGTTGGGCCACTCATTCTGAAACTTCACATACCTATCCTTCAAGTCTTTCTCATTCTGATCTAGGTACTTGCCATCAATATCCCTTTCAGTGGGTGACGCGATGCCTTCACCTGAAACCATAAGTAAAGAATGAGAATATGGAAAGATACATAAGGCCATAGGTCTCCAAGTATAGGTACTTACCCCACTTATGTGTCTCTCGGACCGCACTGACAAAGTACGGATTGTCGGCATTTCGTCCTGGGATTCCTACATAATGGAAAAACTTTCCCCAAGCTTTACCAATAGCTTCCTTTGCATTTTTCCCCTTCTGCGTCCAAGACCCTGTATCAATCCTTTGTTGGTGCATTTCTCTCCTCCCACCCTCTGCCACATGATAGTCCTCCACCTCCACTGGAGTCTTCCTCCGTGATCCTGCTCTTCTAAACAACCTCTCAATAGGATTCCCACCATGCGAACCACCACCACCACTACCCCCTCCACGGTCGTAATTACCTCCTCTCTGTTGCACCCTCTGCTCGTAGTCATATTCTGCTCTCGACTGGTTTAGTGCTTCCTTCATCTGAGCCTCATATTCATCATCACCGAGGGGATGGTTTCTCTCCGCTGCAGCTTTTTCTCGTGCCAACCTTTGTCGAGCCCGGTCAGCAGTCATCTTCTTAGCTCTGTCAAGATCTCGCCGAAAGTACGCACGCACATCTGGTGGCACACGGTCGCAATGCAAGGTGTCCGCCCCGTGCCCAGCCAAATGCTGTTTAAATCTAGTGCAACCACCGCCTGCTTTCGTTACATGACAATAATTGCATCTCCATCCAGGAGCAAGATTTTCACCATGCTCCCATACAACGTCTCTGTTTCTGCCTGACATTGTCTACCTGCATAAACGGACAACACAAAGTCACACCTAAATAAAATATATCCTAAATCCTACAACAAATCCTACCACAATATATATACCTAAAATATACCTAAAATATATACCTAACATACACAAAGTCACAATATATACACAAAGTCACACAATATATACCTAAAATATACATCCTACCACAAATCCTACCTCTAATCCTAAATCCTAAAAAAAAACATCCTAAAATAAATCATACCAAAAACCTAACCAAAAACCTATCCTAAATCCTAACACAAATTCTACCTAAATCCTAATACTACTCTAAAGAAAAAAACCGTACCTGGGCGGTTAGCCGCGGATCCGGGCGGTAAACCGCGATTCCCGGGCGGTTAGCCGCGGATCCGGGCGGTTAGCCGACGGCGCGGCGGGCGCTCGGTAAACCACCCGGACCGGGCGGTAAACCGGCTCTTCGGGGCGGTTGGCCGGCGGCGGCGGGCGGTCGGCGCGGGCGGGGGGCGGACGGGAGAGGATAAGACGCTCGGCGCGTTGACCCCCCCCCCCCCCCCCCCCCCCGGCGAGCTCCTGGCTCGTTTTGTGCCCGTGGCGGCCTAATGGGCCTCATGGGCCTTAACGGGCCGGGACCGGATTTTTTTTTCTTTTTTTTTCAAACTTCTATACGTATAAATAAATACTAAACGAACTCCAATTTGAAAAATTTTTACACCATTGGCTTCTATAAATCATGAACTATTTTTAGGAATTTTTTCAGCATTTTTTTTTTCAAATTTTAAATTTGAATTTGGGAAATATCTAACCGGACCGGACCGGAACCGGTCCGGCCCGGTTAGGGCGGTAACCGCGGTTTACCGAGCGGTTTTTTTAACCCTGAAACGGACTGTGCATCAACGCCGTTCAATACCCGAAGTATCTTTCTCCTATGCGTGTAGATCCTGGCTGGCACATGACAATACTACAATATCTCCAATAATCGGCCACAAAGCATTAAAAATATTTTAATACGGCCGATTAGGCGATTAATCCAAAAATATGTTACTTAAAACATCATCAGCCGATTCTTTCTAGGGTAAGCTTGCCAAATTTTGGTGTCAACAGCGGGTATGCGCGGGAAGGAGCGCATGGCGGCGGTGGCGTGGCATGCCCGCGCACGGAGGCATCGGGACGGTCGGCCGAGGCGAGCTGGAGGACGGCGAGCAGGTCGGTAAGGACGACATGGAGGTGCGATGGCTGCCGGATGGAGGCGACATGTGGAGCGACAAGCTGGCCGGCTGGGGCGGCGAGCTCAACCATCTCCGGCGCTGCACGTCTGCCCCCGACGTGGCGGTCGTGGATCCGGAGCGCAAGGATGACGAGAACCCGGTAAGCGCAGTGGTGGAGGTACAGGTAGCACACGGCTGACGATAGCGGGGGCAAGTTGGGTCGCTCGCCTGGCAAGCTTAGCGTTGGGAGCGGCCGGCGAGTGGATTCCGCGGCGGGCCACGACCGTGGTCTCCCGTGCGCATTAGGCCGTGCGGACATCAATGGTTTCCCGCGGCGTGCGTGGCAGGGCACCAACACAGGGGCTGAACACCCCGCCTCAGATGCACGGCAGGCCGCGCAGCGGCCGGACACGTTCTCCATCTTCCGGAGGTGGAGCAGAGGTCGTCGACGACTGACTCAGGACGGGAACTGGCCGAGGGATCAAGGTGACGTCCTACCGCACGAGCTAGAAGCACACCCTCTGCGACCGCCGCGCCAACGTGCTGCAGGAGGGTCGGGGGAGGGGGATGGTGATGAAGCTTGACTCAATGGCGTTCATGCTGGAGATGTGCTGAAGGAGGAAGAAGAGAGAATGAAGGAGACAATGGTATTTTGATCTGTACAAAATTATCTAGTGCTGCAGGTGGGCCTGAGGTCATAAAAGACGTATGAAATGGCAGATTTGAGAGAACACCTGAATTATAATGGCGCATCTCCAAATAGGTGAATTGCAGTGACGTATGTTAAAGATTGAAAAATTGTAACGGTATCAATCCAAATAACCCTATTTCTTTTTGGGCCGCTTCAGTTTGTTTTTGGGATTTTTCTTCCCCACGTAAGGAGCTTTCATTTCGACTTTTATCAATTGTTGCTCTGTGGAGGAGAGAGATCGCGCTCCGAAGACGGAGGCGTAGGCGTAGGCACGCTACGGAGCTTGTTGCCCTCCGGAGGCGTAGGCGTAGCCGCGTAGGTGCCGACGCCGGCGCCGGCTTTGGCGTTGCCATAGGCGGAGCCAAAGCCGAAGGTGTAGGCAGAGGTCGCAGCAGAGGCGGGGGCGGAGGCGGCGACAGAGGCGTGGGTGGAGGCGGTGTTGACAACTATAGCTCCGGCTCTGGCGTCACAGCTTCTTTCGAGCTGAAGGTGCGTGTTGTCATTCGTGTCTTCCAGGCGATTTTGGATTTCATTCATTTTGGTTTATCAATATTATGTGTGCTCGCAAGGAACCTGTCTGCAAGGTAAACACCAACACTCGATTCCTCTTCAATCTCCGGTTGTTTCCCGAGATCTGGTGTTGTAATCCTTTTTTTAGCTTCGCCTTGTGGACTTATAGCTTCAGTTCGACCATGAGGGCAACATTGGATTCGGAAATTTTGCGCTGAAAGCTGCTCCTTGTGCTATTTGTGGTGCTGGAGGGGAGTGGTTAATTGTGGTGTAGTATTATGGACTGAAAAGGTTGATGGAGTCCGTACAATTTTCTCATTGATTTATTTTCGATTTTGCTTTTTTTGTGCGCCCATGATTGACACAATATCTACTGTAGTATTGCTTTGTTGCGGTCTCTCTGGTGGAGTGCACAGGGCTGTATGGTTGGTTTAGAAGTGGCTAAAATTAGGCTTGCTCAACCGGGCAGGTGACTTATTTAGTCTGCTAAATCGTAGGTAGTATTTCAGACTTATTTAGTCTGCTGAATTGTAGGTAGTATTTCAGTTTTTGGCCGTCATGCGCTTTGGCTTTCAGTTCAACCATCCCTACAGTATTTGCAAATTACTTTAAAAGTCAGTGCTGATAATAGATGCAGCAAAATGGTTCCTATTCAGAACTGGTTTGGTCATTACAATCAGAGTATGAGACAATGGCTGGCATAGTATTATCCACCACAAAAACACACTTAGATTTCAGGTCTGAATTTGGTATCGCTTGATGAACTGAATACTTTTATATTTTTCTGAATTATGTATGGCTTAATTGTCTGAGCCTTGACATGTATTATGGGCACGTTTGGACGCATGGGGTCAAAGGGTGTACCAACAGAAGGTGAATGAGTTGTATTTGGTGAGGAGAGGAGGAGCGTGTCAGCACGCTAGTGGACGCTAATTTTTTTTGTTTCTATGATTGTACAGACAACAGCTAGTCTGCTTGTGTTTTATACTGCAGTTTGGTTGATTGTTTATGTATCAGTAGAAATTCTGATTCATTACTATTAAATTTCCTGTACTCAGTTTCAGTATGTTCTCTTTCTGTCTTTGGTTTTCTTTGAGGTGTTCAGATAGACCGTATCAGCAGCAGTGCATCAAGGTGATTTTCTTGATTAGCAGCTCGAACAAGTATTCAGGTGAGCAGGTTCAGTATTTTAGTGTGTTTCAATTTTCAGTCTTGAATATCTAATTTATTGCTTTTATGCTTTTGTTTGGCTAGTAGCACATAATCTGTTTTCAGTACTGTTTAAGTTTCAGAACTTGATATTCAGTCTTCAGCTGTGCTTCCTCTGAATTTTTTCTCTACACTATTTTGTTTTATATTTCATTCTGCAGTAATTTTCTTTGCTGTCCAATCCTTCTTCCCACTGCAGTTGAAAGTTGTAGGCTTTCACTTGCCATGACACACCATCAACAATTCACAATTTTTGACCGCAAAAGACTGTGGGGGAGATCCCCACAGTGGCACAGTGATAGATTTTATATTAATAAAAGGGAAAACATAGATTTTATATTAATAAAAGGAAAAACGTACTTACAAACATGGATTAACTAAAAGTATCAAGCCAAGCACAAAAGGATGACCACAGGTCATCCTTGAAACGAATAGACTGCAAGAAACATTGATCTTTAAAATTTGCCAACTAGGCCGATGGAGTTGGATCACGCGCTCTGAAAAACCTTGTCATTGCGCATCTTCCACAACTCCCATGCTGCTATCAAGGCCACCTCCATGAAGAAAGGAACATTGTGGACCTGTCCCGCTTGTACCAATCTATCCGAAAGTTGCAGCGTGTCGTTCCAGTCAAAATGGATCCATCTCTGATTGCAAAGTTTAGCCTACCTACCCAAGCTTTCAATTACACTGCAATTCTCTGGTTCAGAAATTAGTGCTCGATAGCCATGAATTATTAAAAAATTTTAATTCTATCAATATTTATTTTATTGCTTGCATGATTTTGTTCAGTAATCGGTTCAGTATTTTTTTGTCAGTGTTCTACATGTGTGCTGGTTCTGAACTTTTGGTGTTTATCAGCAGTATCTGTCTTACATTGCTTTTAGAATGTCTATTTCTGATCAGCAAATAGCACTTCGTTTGTTGTCTTTGGCTCTATCTTCAGTTACATTTGCTTTGTCAGGTTTGGTGCTAGAAGAAACAGTGAGTTTGTGTGTTCCTTTCTCTTTGTTTTATTTCATTCAGTTCAAGTACCTGAATTTGAGATTATTAGTGTGTCAGTTTACCCTCTTTAATTATTAGTGTTAAACGGTAGTATCATTTTTATTTAACCAATTGCAGTTACTTGTCAGAACATTCAGATGCTTTTTTAACATATGTTCACATAATCTTTATCTTGTTATCCTGTTATAGATATCAAATCAGGATAACAAACTACATCATCACTCCAAGAAAAAACTTAATACAGTAAAGGAGGTAACTGCTTGACACTCCTACAATTTATGTTTAGTACAATATCATTTTTTATCTACTTGTCTCTTGTAATTTCGAACATTATTCTTTTGTGATTTTTATGTAAGTTCTCTGTCTTTGGTTTTCTTTCAGGTGAGATACCGTCTTAGCAGCAGTGCATCAATCTGATTTTCTTGGTTAACAGCCGATTCGAGCAAATTCAGAAAAATGGAAGGAGCTGTCTCGGCATGTTAGTTGTTCAGCACTTTTGATCTCTAATTCTTGTGAAAGGTCTATATGTAGCTACAACAGTAAACATTTAGTAATCGATGAATGCTAGTATTAATTAGCTGGTAGTTGCTTGTACTCAGTTTTGTCAGTATGGTAGATTTTGTAAGTTGTAACTGTATGATGTCTCATTTTCAAGCAATAGTGATCCCTTCAATGCAATATTTAGCTTGGTTGTTTGTGTGCTTTAGTCTTTCAAAAATTTATAGTTTTTTCTAGTATGATGTCATCTAGCCACAAATCATAAATACGTGTGTGTTGCAAGGCACGTGGTGTTGGTGCCTTGCTCGTGCAGCATAGTCTTTTGATATAGGTTTGAATCCTATTGGGCACTTCAATTCTAGCTTATACATCTTCAAATTGATTTTACATGCTCCGCTTCCAGATTAGATGGCATGCGAAGCACTCACAACGCTTGCTAATCCAGTATTTTCGGAGTAGATAGATCAGACTTTCACGTGAGATTCCTGTGGGGGTTAACTGTTGCTGCACGTGAGCAGGAGGTCGCCTAAAATTTGGGTGTAATTTTTCCTGTTATCAACCAGATTCTGATCTGGTATTAGTGACCTGCGTGCCATGTAATTGTCATGTAATTATTGGATGAAAACCTGATTGATGGACTGAAACAAAATCAACCGACAGATGTGGTTGTTTGCTGTTTTAGAATCTGCTTGTTTTTTTTGTATATCATCCATATTTTGATTCAGTTTTAGTTATGACGTGTCCTTATTTGATTGGTTAAAAATCTAGTTGATAGAATGACACAGAGTCATCCGAATGTTATGTAGGCACTCCCTCCTATTTGGTCTCTCTGTAAATAATTTGATGGTCTCTAAAAGTCATGAGGTGTTTTAGGAGACTGGGACACTTTTTGCCTACTTCTAAAAATAAAAGGAGTTGTCTCTTGAAATTATTTTTTGTAGTAGTGCCAGTTATCTGATCGAAGAATTTTACAAGTGTTTATTGTTTGAGGAACCACCTCATGCTACATGAGATTGCACATCACGAGTTTATCTCATGAATTTTGGTGGAATCAACTGATTGTTCATACATATACTAGTTAGTAACTTGTGTTGAATGAGATGTGATGGATCAACCATTCTGTTCACAAACCAATGAAAAAATAAGGAGTCTACTTTTATCTACTCTACTAATGCACTATCCTTTTCTATGCTAGGTCCGCCCAAAAACCCTCTCCCACTGAGATCACCCGCTTTACACACAAAAAAAATGTACTCAAAAAAATAACCACTTACAAATGAACCACTTAGATTGTTTGTGGCTCTTCTCTCTCCTTACTCATCTAGATCTGACGGTCAGGATCTTGTGTATGATACTGCTCATCCCCTTCAATCATCTTGCAAATTGACATCTCCTTGCATAATATGCCGTTGCATGCGAGATAACATGCGTGCGCTTTGTTTCAAAAAATAAAGGCGCCCACAAATCAGATTCAATCATCAAGTAGATAATAAAAACCAAAATCAATGGGGCTTAGTCACAGGCAATCAAAAACAATCGCGCCAACAAATCAAATAAAAAATAGGAATTGCCACGGGTCTTCCATTGACGCCATCACATATATAGCGCGAGGACGCCCATCTTGATCAAGCACGTACGCACTCGCGCTAGCTCTCGCGCTCACTGGAGAAGCAACACACATATTAATAGATGTCCATCGGGCCAGCCTGGCCCGGCCTATCACGGGCCCGTGTCAGCCCGATGGGGGTCGGGCTGGCACGGCACGTCATACCTTCCGAGCCGTGACGGAGAGGGCTTCATGCCTTGCCATCAGACCAGGCACGGCCCTGTGGGCCGATTTTCGGGCTGGGCCAGCCCGATGAGCATGGCAATCCCAGCAGGCCGGGCTAGCCCGTAGCCCGAGCAAGTGGTCGCCGGATGGGGCAGGGAGGAGCTGAGACAGAGATTGGGAAGCGAGGATGGGGCGACTACCGTGGTCGTAGCGCTGTGACGGAGTCGGAGACAAAGCCTCCGCGCGGCCGCACACAGGCGCGACCTGCACGTGCTCGCCGAGGCAGAAGTGGAGCCGCCACCGCGCTCTGCTCCCATGTGCTCGCCGAAGCTCAGGCCTCGTGGTAGTCGGGTCTGGTGGAGGCGGAGGCACGGTACCCATCGGCGTCGAAACTGGTGGAGGCAGAGGCGGAGGCGGCGCGGCACTTGCGCAAGCTCGGAGTGGGAAGTAGTTGGGGCTGCGAGTGGGGAGCGGGCCATGGTCACAACTCACGACTTCGTGAGTGCGACGCGGGGAGGGAGGGGAGCCGGGCACGAGATAGTGCGGCGTGGGTGGGGAGGGATTGAAGTTAGGGTTGGGGATTGGGGGCAGGCGCTGCTTTTACCGGGCCGCCACCGTGCCTGCCTGTGATGGTCGGGCCGGGCCGTGCCAGCCCATGGGCCTGAGCAGCGGCGCACGGCCTGCTCCCCCCGGGCCGGGCTGGCTTGGGCTCGCTAACCATCAGGCCGTGCCATGCTTGGGCCGGGCCAAAAATGCGAGCTTCGTGCCGGGCCACCGTGCCTCGGGCTGCATGGACATTTATACATATAATCACATATATAGCGTTAACCCCAAGCACAACTCCGTCTGGCCCCCGCCCAGAACCCTGCCGACGCCTCCAACGAGGAGACCGCCGTGGATCCCACGCCGCCGCCGAGTTCGGCGATGACGACGTGTTGGATTGCATCATCCCCTCGCCCCGGATGGTGTCTCCCTGGGTTTAGGTGGTGCTCGCACTTGTGCAGTGCGGTGGTGACGCCACTGCTAGCATGCTGAACGTGCAGGACGAGGAGGGGTGGGCGCCGAAACAGCCTTTTTTAGAAAAGGGAATATATTAATATCCCAGCTTCTGCATCGACCAATGCATATAGCTGTTTCTTATTACAGAAATATAGAGTTCTAGGACCTAGTTGTCTCATCGAAGGTAGAAGTGCCCCACACGTCTTCAGGCTGCCAGTCAGAACGCCTCTTGGCACCGGAAACAGCCGCCGCTGTGCGGGACTGCCTACCGCTAAACCACGCAGGTCAACTCGGCAACTTAAATCTGCTGGCCACTATCTTCCACGCCGGCCTCCTTGCCAACTTCGTGGTCACAACTAGCGGACGATCCTATCAAACCGTCACCCTCCATTGCCAAGCAGATGCGAAGCCCTCCAATCGCTGTGTCACCGCCCTCCTCCTGACCACCTTCCTCCGTCGTGGACACTGCAAACTTGAATCATCAACTAAACCTCCACCTTCCTCGCCACGACGCTAGCTGCCGCCACAGACATGAGCACGAGCTTCCTAAACAATGCCTCCAAGGAGGGACATGACACATCTGTGCCGCCGTTGCCTGACCAGACGGTCAAGGTTTTCACCTAAGGAAGACACACTGCGCACAGGGGAGAGGGCCATTCGATGAACGCTTCTGACGAAGAAAACGGCGCCCGAAGGCGTCGCCGTCATTGGCCAAGAGGGACAAGGCTTTCGCCATGGCGCCTCAGCCTCGTGCGCAGTAGCCACGGTCCTTCTGCTGCACCAGCCGCCGACCACGGATGGCAGAGTGACAGGCACCGCCGCCCGTGTGAGGCGATGTGTGACTGGCCACCGCCAGCGGCTTCCCGACGTAGCCACCGGTGTCGCGCCGTCCACGGCCAGCCGCCGCGCCGAGCCATCCACCAACCCTGGCCCCTCCGCACGCCGCCGCCCACGCCGGCTACGGCCAGCGGCTCCCCGACATGCCTGAGTCGCCGCCGCCGTAGCCAACGTCTCCTAGTGAGCGACGCGCCATGGCTGAGGAAGCGGCAAGCGGAGAAGGATGCCGGCGTCGTCCTCGCGCATCCGCCGGCTCTCGCGCCATCCATAGTGTTCCATCAATATTACTACGATGAAATAGCTCAAGTCAAGTGTTCACTATCCAGTGAACGATGGCGATTCGAATCGATTATTAACCAGCTGGTAATTTATTCCTTACACAAACCTCACTCATCCGCTAAAGTAAGGTATTGGTCACCGAGTCAACCATTCAGGTAAAGTCGCGAGTTTGCCAGGAACCACATGTACCCGGGGGCTGCCCGACTGCTCTTTGGCCTTATCATCGCGCCCCCGTATCCTGCCACTACTGCTCCGGTACAGTGCGTTGCGGGCAATCCACTCGGCCCGAATAATCTCCTAGCTTCGCGGTCGAAAGGTACATTATTCGGCCAGCTAAATGTGAGGCATGCGTTCAACATGACTCGAGGCCCAACAACGGTCGGTTCTTAATCGACACAGACGGAAAACACTACAGTCCGAAACCCTGCAAGTCTCCGTCCGGTCTCAAATTCAATTCGACACTTAGTTATTCCCATATGACATACTTTTTCAAACAGATCCAGGTAACCACCTATAGCTCGCAGGTGACAGGCAATCACCCGACTTCTACCGGTCTAAGCAAGCTAAGCATTTCTTGACTGCGAATACCAAGGTAACAAGGATATGGTAGAGCAAGGGTAAACAAGGTATAATGCAGCAACGGTTGCAAACAACTCCTAAACATAATGCATCAATTAAAGTAAGCATTTAATAAAATATTTGCAAATCGGGAGAGAAATGCTCCTGGGCTTACCTCTTTCAAAAGAGCTCGGACGGTGGTCTGGGCACTCTGGAAGATCCTCACCGACCTCCTCGTCGGCTTCGGGCACCTCCTGCTCTTGCACCTCGGGCTGCTCTTCCGGTTCCTCGTGAACTGCTACCGGGGTTACTTCCTACGATCCTGTATGATGCAGATGTATAAGTGCTCATGCCTAGGTGCATTGCGGAGATGACATGAGATGATGATGATGAATGAGATGTAGATACACAGGTTTACTTTATTTGGATTAAGTGGAATTACAACTCTTCTACAAGGTAGTCTACATCATCCAAGAATATATACTCATAAACTACCACCAACATTCTCTATCATGCAAAGTCACCCTAGCACCCTAAGATGCTTCAAAGATACACCAAAGCAAAATTTATCAACTAATCTTGCATTAAAAATATTAATTTAAACCCTAGTTGACACTATGTTTGAACAACAACACTTATTTTGGTAACCTGGAAAAATCTGATAAAATTACAGTGGATTACTATCATGTACATCAGCATGCCACAAAAATTTTATTGCAGTTGGAGTATTATAACTGCCTACACAAAATTAACAATCTAGGGCCTAAAAATGAGCATAAAAATACTTTATACTATGGAAAGTATCAAACAATAGATTTATCATTTTTCCTAGATTCTACACAGTAAAAAATCACTGTATAAAAATTATCACTTGCATGTTTTATTCATATTTTTCTATCTAGCAAAAATAACAAATATTAGCAATAAAAAGCACTTGAACTACACATAAGAATTTTTCTACAGAACATGCATGATAAATGTTTTTCCTAGCAAGTACATTGGACAAAAAGATTAACAAACTTGAAACCATATTTTTTTGAGTTTTCTATGATTTATTACATATTTATCAAGAAAACAGCAATTTCAATGATTAAATAAAAACCCTACAGAAAAGTAGTGCAATAATTACATGCAACATTTTTAGATTGTAGATCTGGTTCTAAGAAGTCCATAGAAATTTATTTCACAATTTTTGGAGCTAAAATGAGCAAGTTACGGATTTTAGAAACCCTTTTCTCATTTTCTGGAAAACATTTATTTAAATCCCTTTTGAAATCTGACCGTTTAGCGCTACGTGCACCCACGAACTGAACACAGAGAGCAAAACGTGAGACTGACAGGTGGGCCCGTGGCCCCACTCGTCAGACACAGAGAGAAAAAGGGAGACGCCGGCGTCCATAGCTCGCCGGGGGTGAGGTCTCCGACCAAGCCAGAGGCATCACGCGAACCACCTCATGATTGCGAACTCAATGGTACACACGGGATGGCTAGCGGAGCTCGGAGGACCGATCACTGCCGTTCATGGCGGAGCGGTGGCGCGGGTGACCGCCGTTTGGCCAACTCCGGCCATGGAACGGAAAGAGGAAGGGTGCTCGAGCACCGGTGAGCCATGGCGAACGAAATGTGCTCGCTGGAAAGGAGTGAGTTGGAGCGGAGAGGTGCGGCCCACGGAGCGGAAAAGTCCGGCGAGCTCGGTCGGAACTCCGACGAGAAATTCACGCGGAGGGGAGGCTTACCACGGCCGGTTGAGGTGAGCGCGGGCTGCGCCAGAGGGAGGGGAAGCTCAAGGTGAGATGGAGCTGCTTGCGGTGAGCTAGCGTGGCCGGAACGGCAACGCTGGCGATGGCGGTCGCGGTGGCAGAGGAGCGGGCGTTGCGTTCGGAAATGGAGAGCGCGTGGGGGAGGAAGGAGCGGGCGCGGGGGTTAAGACGTGGTCGGGAGTGACCCTGGACGCATTCCCGTCCAGGTGCGGGGGCTCCGACCGGGCGGTCAGCCGCCGTCCACGGCCACCGGTGCGGCGCGGCCACGCGGCGACGCACGCTCGCGGGTTGGCGAGAGCACGCAGGCGGGGCGCGGGGCGCGGCGTGAGCTCGGTCCAGTGGACTGCGGCGCGCGCGCGGGGCGCGCGGGCGTGCGAGCGCGAGGTGGGCTGGGCCGGCTTGCGGCTGCGGGCCGAAAGCGAGGCGCCGGCCCACTAAACCGAAAACTCGTTTTTTATTTTTATTTTCCATAGAATTTTCAAATAAATTCAATTCACAGTTTTAAAATTCAAATTTGAGCAAGAAGATGACTTTTTCTGAAAATGGCCCAAAAATGAAAGTGGCTCAGAATTTAATTCTCTACAACTTTGATTAAAGGGCCAACTCCAAAATCCCCACAGATTTTGAATTAGAGAATAAAAGCTAAATAGGGAGGGTTTTTAACCATTTTCTAATAATATTTTTAAAAGCAAATTTTTGACAAAACTTTGGTTATCAAGTTGCTCCAAAAATTGCACTAAATAGTGCTAGGTGATTTAAAAATTATAGCTACACATGTTTCATGAGTCTAACCAACATAATTAGGGTGAATCGATTATAAGCATTATATGCAACAATTATCCCACACAATGCTTTAACTAAAAGTGCACTCTAATTTCACATATGATCATGAATGCAATGACATGTCATGAGTATGATTTGCAATGCTAATGCTTGAGTAACACCGGGGACCCGCGGTGAGGACCGGCGGCCTCGCGGGGGACGGAGGGGCGGACCACGGGAAGCGCGGCGCGGCGGCCTGCTGGGATTTTGAACAAACCACACAGCCACAGCAGCGTCGTCATGGTGAGCCTTGTCCACCATGCCGGAGCAGCACGCATTGCCATGGCGACCGCGGAGGCGCCGTCGAGCTGGGACAGCCGGAGCTGCGACGGGCACTGCAGCTTGGATCCTATAAAAAAAAAGTAGTTTGTGGACCCTGTTTTATTTTACCAAGTCAAGAATGCCAAACTCTTGGAGAGAGACTGTTTTTTTACTTGGCATATAGTTTTAGGAGTTGTCAAATCACAAGATTTGGCAAGTAAAATTTGGCAAACTCTTGGAGCCCTAAGATATCTTAAGAGACTTTATTAAACTCACTCTCTAAGTCTTCATTTAGAGAGCCATGTTAATAAAAAAAACGTTCTTTATATATTATCAACCTTCAACAACTTTTCTATAACTTGTGTGCAGTCTAGAAAGCCACAACTCGCTCCCCATCTTTGGCTAGAGAAATTAGGAATAGAGAAGGATGGTCGTATTTGGAGATCTAATTAAAGAAACTATATGTTGAAGAGCATTTCTTTCATAAAAAATAATCTTTATTTCTATCAATATGGAATGATATAAAAAAGTTTTTTTAGTGTTCCTCTAAGGCAGATATACTTACCTTCTTGTCATCTATTAATCTTCCTGCTATATATCCATTATCCTTACTTATTTTCTATGGAGCTAGCCTGCATGGACAACATGTGGACTGTATACACACATGTACGAGGAACCGTTTAGTTATTGCAAGCACATCAGTGACCCTATGGGACGCTGACTCTTGGACCTTGGCCGCCATGAATCTTGACCTTTGGGGTCATGCAATGTTAGACTTTTTTAAACACTGCTGTATGTGTAGAGATCATTTATAGTCCTAGAATTATGTTTTAATTTTTTGACATTCTCACCTTCAAATTTTTAAATTTGCAAACTGTCTCAGATGAACATAAGCCCTTTACAAAAGTTGTAATGCTCGATATGATATAAAACAATTTAGTTCATATATATATATTCAACACAAGAACCACTGAAGTTCATACAAAAGGATATGATCATTTATTTTGTTACTAGTGGCTCTTTTGTAGAGTGCGTGGTAGGGGACGATCGTTCGAGGCTAGAGGTCTTGAATTCAAATCCTAGGTGAACCGCACGCTCGCGCATTTCATGTGAAAACCATACAACTTATGCCATAGACTCTTTCCTCTTGTGCTTCTCCAAAGATTCTTTTGCTATTTTATACACATATTTTTTATTTCCTAGAAAGTAGTTTTAGAGATGGGCCACGTTACCAATTACAAATTATGCCATAGACTCTTTCCTCGTGTGTTTCTTCGAATATTGTTTTGCTAGCTATTTTGTACATCTAAAATTTTATTTTCTAGAAAATAATTTTAGAGATGTGTTGACGTTGAATATGATCCAAATCACACACCAGCAAGGGCTTTGGACGCTCGGGCCGCTATGGACAAAAGAACGCAGCGAGGATGTCACTCTTTCGTGGTGAAGAACGGAGAGGTTTACAAGCAAACCACCAAAGGATAACTAACGTGCTTGCGTGACGAAGAATAGGCTAGTTTTCAGGCAGACTAGCAAAGAAACCGTCGAAACTCTCGCCCGGGAGGGACCCCGTCAGGGCAAGGACATCGACGGGTTGCCCTAGGTCGGCCAGCAAGCCTAGGACGCCATCCTTAGTAGTTGGATCAAGGGATGAACAACATGAGGGTTGGAAAAGAGGGTAAAAGGGTTGGAGTAGAGGTAGTAGATTGGTTTTTTGACGATTGGATAGATGGGAACTCAATCGGCCATGATCCTCTCATATATATATAGAGAGGGGTAGTCTTATCACAGTAGAAAACCTCTCCAAGACTTATTTTTCAAGTTTCCCATGAGTTTGGAACAGTTCGGATTGGAATCTAGAAGACTAAATCCGAACATGTCTTTTTATTAGTCTATCGGAAGTTCCGACGCAAGCCGGAACTTCCGGCAGTTGGAACTTTGGACCTTTGTCGGAACTCCCGACGTGGGGATAAACCTAGACACCCGAGTAGGTTTTTTCAGGCTTCCTGGAAGTTCTGATGCCTGTCGGAACTTCTGACAGTCGGAACTGCCGACACTGAAATATTTTCCTAGAGGCATAACTCCTTCATCCGGACTCTGAATTGGACATTCCATATATGTTTTTTTGACCATCTCGACGAGAGGAACTTAGTGGTGAAGTCCATTTCATATTTTGACAACTTCACAAAATAGACAATTTTGATTGCCAACATATGCCCCCTGTTTTCTGGTGAATGATGCATGAACCTGAAAACACTTAATCAAACAAAACCGAATAGTGACGATACCCATCTTACCGGCAGCTCGGCGACTAAGGGCGATGTACATATCGGCCATTTTTGTTCTAAGGGCGATACATGTAGCAGCCATTGCTTGGAGAGCACTTAGGCTTCTTGCCAAACACTTGGAAAGTACTTTTTCAAATACATCCCGTTGATTGCTCTCGTGAGACGTTCACCTTCAATGTCTCTAGCATATAAGAATTTCCGAATATCACTTTGATCACTTTTTAAGGACCCTCGTGTTTAGCAAGCCTGTATGCATCCAAATTTACATCGACGGGCAACATGACCTCTTGATCATATACCAACTCTAAAGGAGTAACTTTTGTGGAGCCATGCCTTGAGATGCAATGTGCCCATAGAGCTTCAGACAAAACTTCATGCCACCTCCTTGGGTTCTCTCCAATCTTCTTTTGATAAGCTTGATCAAAGTCTTATTACTAGACTCAGCCTGGCCATTAGCTTGAGCATAGTATGGAGATGAATTGAGCAACTTGATTTTATATAATTCGGCAAATTCACTCATCTCCTTAGACACCAATGATGTCCTTTGATCTGTTGTTAATGTTTGAGGGATGCCAAATCTATGAATAATATGCTCAGTGATGAACTCAATTATCTCCTTATGTGTCGTATTCTTCAAAGGAACTATCTCGGTCCACTTTGTAAAGTAATCCATAGCAAGTAACACAAATCAGTGTCCCTTTGAAGATGGGGGATGTATCTGGCCAATGAAATCTAGCCCCCAACCAAGAAAAGGCCATGGTTCGATGATAGGATGAAGCACAGCAGTTGGCACAAGCTGAATATTTCCAAACTTCTAGCATTCTTCGCAATGAAAGCAATCGGCCATCATAGTAGCCTAATAGAAACGGGCTCTACGTAATAACCTCTTCATCTTCGGGGCCAATTGATGCATACCACAAATACCTTCATGGACTTCTCCCATAGCCACTCTTGCTTGATCTGATCCCAAGCACTTAAGTAACAAGTCTTTGGCGGTTCTCCGATAGAGCTCATTATTATGCAACACATCCTTGAAAATACTCTGCCAAATACTTTTATCAACTTTAGCACCTAGATCATGTAAATACTTCAGCAAAGGAGTCCTCCAATCTTCTAAATCGGCCCCAACATCACTAGAAGTTAAGTCGGGCTGATTTGAGAGCTTCTCGGGCGAAGTGACCGGGTTGGCCACAGGGGAGTCAGCTGAGTCGATTGGGTCAATCAGCTTAACTGACTAGGAGGAGTCATCCTGGCCGACTGGTCTGCACTTGCACAAGAAAAACTTAAATTTTCATGCATCGACTGTTCTTGAATATGAAAATTATGCCCACCGACGTCATAGCCAGATGCTTATTGAACTAACATGTTAGCCTTATAATTCTCATGCCTTGAAATATATGCCAAATTCGAAATTCAGCAAAAGAAGCAATCATATCAAGGTACATATTAAGATGAGTAGTAAGTGATCCTTCTAGGCATTGAAACTCACCAAAACTACTTGCTGTGCCCTAGCAAGGAATTACCAAAGGCTTCAACATGTCATACCCCATGGATTGCAATATGGCCAAGCCGAATAAGAAAACTCCACATTCGGCTCAAATGTTGTTGTAAATATAATTTTAATCGGCTTGATGTCTCAAATAGCACTATTGTGAGAAATAATGATTATGCTAACACCTTAGCCTTATTTGCAAACCGATTAATCATATTGTCGCATCCATGAAGTAAATCAAAATGCATATGTCATGCCCCCGGGCCTTAAAGCCATCAAAGTGAATTCCATGGGGACCTTACTAATAGTAGGATGGTTCCAAGCATTCATCGGCTATATTTTTACACAAAGAGCGATATCAAAATATCAGCCATGTGAATTCATCCACGAGAGCATGGATAGCCAAAATAAATATTTTGGCTTTTGATCATCGATAAGCAAAATAATTTGACAAACCTCCATAACATAAAGATCCATACCAAGGATCATAATAAGGAGCTGAGGGATAACCATGCATACTAGGGGATGAATTCCACATAGGCCTAGGCAGAGAGTATGGATGATGCCATTACCGATAACTTTGATGATTTGGTGCAAACCTCCAATTTGGCAATTGTTTCTTGAATCTCCTTTTCTCCTTTGCTTTTGTTGCACCACTTGCTTGAGCATCATCCTTTTGAGCTTGAATACTTCTTTTAGGAATCCATGCTAAGCCTTTTTCTTTCACCTTCTCTACACTAAGCTTCTTTATTTTCTAGCCACTTTGGTGAATCGAGTGAGCATATCAGTTTTATTTCTATTTTAGACAGTAGCAAATTTATCTTGATTTTGGACACTCTCACCTTCTTTTGTTCAGATCTGACACCTAGAATATCAATAGATGATTTCCCCACTTCTTTGCCAGCAATAGCCGGATTTTTCAGCAATGTAATCGGCTTTTTAATAGTTGAATGTAGATCTGAACTCTTCTCCTTTCGGCCATCATACTTCACGCGGTAAACTTGTTTTATCACTTTCTTCTTTGGTTGAGCATCAGATCGATTTTGATCAAAATGGTCTTTACAAGATGATGATTTCTCTGAATGTCTAGGAGCTGCATACTCTATGTATTGTGGCCTAAAATATGATGGAACATGTGCCTCTTGATGAAACCAGCCCCAAGATGAAAAAGGAAAAAATACGGGCTGTGGTCCATATGATATGGGAATTGGCTGCTCAAAAGGAGAATATGTTGCTACTGTGTGAGATCTATCTCCTTGCCAATTCCACTCTTGAGACTTGCGCTTTGGACGCAATTTTGATGATTGGACCTTCTTTGGCCGATTAGTGACATTTGCTTCTGCTATCTTCTTGTATTTAGCTAGAAGTTCCTCGAAGCTAAGCTTTGGCCTTCTACTCCTTTGCTTGTCATGGCCTTTATCTCCATGTTGGTATTTTTAACGCACACAGAATAATCACAGAGAAAGATCCGTAAGCGCACGGATACTGTTGTAGCTTTCACCCGGAGGTTTTAATTATCGTATCCATAGGGAAACGTGTGAGACTAACTATGATCTAACTTAACAAAAGAGGTGACTAGATTGGGGATTATGATAACTAAGAGTAGCAACAAGGTTAAGATAAATAAGAGCGTAGAGAGGATAACTAAGGGTTTTCTACTTTCGACTATGCCATCTACTTTCTATCACGGGTGATGTCTCCCAAGGAACAAAATCAGAGTTTCTCCCCTACGAGCACCTTTTGGCCTACCAATCTATTAACAGGAGATGGACTACGTAGGACTCAACGAAGCTGTCACCTTCGTGATCTACCACCTTCCGGTTAATAGGCGATATTCACGATTAAACCTAAGCCCGAGCACCACGCCTACATTTAAGATTAATACTCTACTACCCCTAGGAAGATAGTAAAGCACTCAAAAGAGTCACAAACTAGATATACTAATAATGAAGGCAAAGTAAATATAGAATCAGAAGTTTATTACCAGAGAAATCTCGAAGACCAGCTCAAGAAGAACTTGGATCCGCTGAAGTACAAGTCATAGAGGGAGCACCGACAGGCCGACACCTCCTCCAAACTCTTCCCTCACTCTCTATCTCACTATTTATATTCATAAGACTAGATTCTAAGGAGGACTAATCTTCTCTTGATGGCTAGCTCTAGGAGGTAGATCCATTCATGGGACCCCTCTCTTGATCCTAACGAGAGAATATGAATTAGGGTATTGGGATGAATCTAGGGAGGGGGCAGGGGTCTCCTTATATAGCCCGGTGGGATGAACGTGAGCCCTTGGATCAAACTGACTTCGACGTATGGCTTAGATGCATCCTAGGAGGCGATGGAGGAAGTTTCCAGAAGCCAGAGGCGAACGGGCTCTGAGGGGTGCCACCTGGCCCTAGGGGGTGCCGCCCGGCACTCTTTTGTGGCCTTTTGGGCCCATCTTTGTCGTGGTGTCTCCTGAAGCCTTCTAGAGCCTTCCCACGTATGTGCCGCGATGGAATTCCAAAATTTCCTTTGACGAATAAGTCTCCGTTGATGATTTTCTGGATAAATCTTGTAGAGATCACAGATTCACCAAAAATTGTGGAATTTATTAGTTTAAACCCTAAACCTTTGTTGGTGATCTCTATTGTGCCCTTATGCATGTTTATTTAATTATAAAATGTTGACGCTAACTATCGTCAATACTCCAATAGCTTTATGAGCATCCTCCTTCTTTTCCCCATCTTGACAGACATGCTTCAAAGGAGGATCTTTAGCAGATTCCCCTTGCTCAATGGGATCAATCGACCTTTGCTTCAGTTGGAGAGATTTCACCTACCCCCAAGTTTCTTTTGGAATTGTGATCACTTTGCTATCCTCTGGAATATCTTCAACTTGCAATTCTTGGACAACAACCTTGTATCCACTTGAGGGCTCTACATCTTTCTCTTGGGCATTTGAGTCTTGAGCTTTAAGTGAATCGGCTAATGCAAGCTGATTCGAAACTTGTTTGCCATCATGACCAATTGAATCCATTTAGTCTATTTGTTGAGCTTCAGAAAATCTCAATCGTCCTTTATCAATGGCCGATTGAATCACCTGATGAAACATATTGCAATTAGAAGTATTATGATCAGAAGAATTGTGCCATTTGCAATATGTAAGCTCTTCTAAATTTTTAACAGATGGCAAAGCATTGTGATCAATGATTCTAATAAAATTATTCTTGAGCAAGATATCAAAGACATGATCACAAAAAGTAAAGTCAAAGGTGTACTTTGATTTCTTTAGCCAATTCTTTTGTGGAGTCAGCTTTAAAGCTAGGAAAACGAAGGGATCAGATTTAACATTGATCCATTCAGCCACACCTTTGCAGCTGCTTTTGAGAAGCTTTAGCTTTGACAAACTAGCACTATCGGCCTTGCCATATGGCACAATGTGTTGGCCGATAGAATCTGAATTTGTTTTATCATCAACAAATAAAATGACATTCTCAATCGGTCTTTTACAACTATTAGCAAGGATATCTCTAATAGATGCAGGAATTGAAATAGTATGACCAGATTGGAATTTTAGCAAAATATTTGTATTTTGTACCTTGTTGATCCTATTAGAGAAGTGTATATCCTTGATTTGAATAATGTTGCTCTTCATCTCTAGAACATCATCAACAATAGATGCTAAATTATCCGAAGATGCATCAGCTGCTGCTGAAACTAAGAAAGTTAGCTTAGCCGACTAGAAGTTGGTTAGGCCGACTTGGGCACTAGCAAGCACAACAGCAAAAGGGGAAGTCGGCCTAGCCGACTCGGGGCAGACGGCAGAGGCAGCCGGCTTGGCCGACTAGGAAGTCGGCCTAGCCGACTCAAGGCAGGCAGCAGTCGGCTCAGCTGATTTTAAGCAGGTAGACAGCCCTCCTTTCTTAGTTTTAGGGGTTTGATCTCCATCAATGATGTAGTAATCATTAGAGAATGTACAACCCTTTAGCTCCTACAAAATCAAGTCTAGCTATTTTTTGTGCTTCTCATTTTTTCTATAGCAAGACTTGTTTCTCGAGATGTGATTGATTCGGAAGGGATATTGTGTTGTTCGGCTTTTGTAGCCGAACCTTTGCTTACATCCGAATCAATTCTTTCTTTCATACCCACTAGCAATCCTCTTTTAGCCGATGACTCAACTGCGATTGGCATTTTCTCATTAGTCTTTTCAAAATATTCATAGAATTGCTCCTCTAATTGAGACCATGAACCAATAGTACATCGGGTCAAAGATGTAAACCATGCAAAGGCAATACCGGTAAGGGATAAAGGAAAATTTCGTATTCTCATATAGTCTTTTTTACCGACAAAACCCAGCTGTGAAAGATATAAACTAATGTGTTCCATAGCGGTCTTACTATCTTCACCACTAAACTCATAAAAATCAAGTATCCACCAACCATCAGGAGTTTTCAAGGAATCAATGTGTAACGGATACGGTCTATGATACGCGGGCACCTTCCGTTAAGAGGAGCCATATGGATTTCTAATATGGGCTAAATCTTCGTCGATTCGGCTTGATTTGGGAGCATCATATAAAGCCGAATCATGACTGTTTGCATGTGCACACATTGCTGAATTTCCATTGTTTCGACTATAATTATTAGCAATATGTGGGGCCGAATCATAAGTTTTAGCACTCGAATGCCTTACTAAAATTTCACTAATTCGGCTATGATCATGAGCAAAATATGAAGCCGAATTATGGGCATTAATCTTTGCATAAGGTGCTAAATTTTCATTGATTCGTCTATAGTTACTAGTAACACGTGAAGCCGAATCATGAGTATTAGCACTTAAATACCTTGCTGAATTTTTATTAATTCGGCTTGAGTTGGTTGTAACATGTGAAGCCGAATTATGAATAGGAGCATTGGCATATGGTGCTAAATTTTGAGAGCAATTGGCCAAATAATTAGCATTGTTATAGCCAATTCTCTCATTCATCGGCATGTCATGTGGTGGAACCACGTATTGTGAACTTATAGCCGATGAACAAGGATTTACACGTATGTTGCTAGTAGTATCAAAATTCAAAGAATTCACAGTAGACATCGGCTCTTGACCATAATATCCATAATTATGATGTGTATGATGAGGAACATTGTTATAAGTATTAGCCAATGCAACGTATCTAGTATGATTATGACTAGCAACATCAACATGAGAGTTGATAGAACTTGCAAAATAGTTATTAGAACCATAAGATGCATTTGCAAGCTGTACCTCAGGGTGATTGTAGTAATTTTATAATGCAACACCTTAGTACTTCATGATTTAGAACTTGACCGCCTTGCTGAATTTTCCAATAGCAAGCACAACACGTTCCAAAATAGCAAACAAGAACACAAGGGGTCAAAACCAGATGTGATCGGCCTTTCGGGCCAGATGCAACGGTAATGGCGAGCACAAGAAGATAAATCAGTGAGGAGTAACACTAGGGCAAGAAGATTCGGCTACAAAGTAGATCCGAAGCAAATTTTTCTCCAGCGGAGTCGCTAAAAAGTGTGTTGGTGTTGAATATATTTCAAATCACACACCAGCAAGGGCTTTGGACGCCTGGGCCGTTACAGACCGAAGAACGCAGCGATGATGTCACTCTTTCGTGGTGAAGAACGAAGATGTTTACAAGCAAACCATCAAAGGATAACCAATGTGCTTTTGTGACGAAAAAACGGCTAGTTTTCAGCCAAATTAGCAAAGAAACCGTCGAAACTCTCGCCCGGGAGGGACCTGTCAGGGCAAGGACATCGGTGGGTTGCCACCCTTAGTCGTCGGATCAAGGGATGAACAACATGGGGGTTAGAGAAGATGGTAAAATGGTTGGAGTAGAGGTAGTAGATTGGTTTTTTGATGATTGGATAGATGGGAACTCAATCGGCCATGATCCTCTCATATATATAGAGCGGGTGGTCTCATCCCAGTAGAAAACCTCTCTAAGACTTATTTTCTAAGTTTCCCACAAGTTTGGAACAGTTCGGATCAGAATCCAGATGGCCAGATCCGAACAGGCCTTTTATTAGGTCTGTCATAAGTTCCGACACGAGCCGGGACTTCCGACAGTCGGAACTTCTGACCTTTGTCGGAACTGCCAACGTGAGGATAACCCCAGGCACCCGAGCAGGTTTTTTTCAGGCTTCCCGGAAGTTCTGATGCCTGTTGGAACTTCCGATAGTCGGAACTGAGCATTTTCTTGGAGGCATAACTCCTTTATCCGGACTCCGAATTGGACATTTCATATATGTTTTTTTACCATCTCGACGAGAGGAACGTAATGGTGAAGTTCATTTCACATTTTGATAACTTCACAAAATGAATAATTTTGGTTGTCAACGAGACGGGCCATGTTAACCATTGTTAGTAGTGTCCTCTCGGCTCCAGGCCTCAGGTCATGCTTCTGGAGACTTTCCCCACCTATACCTATGTGCCTGTGGTAGTAGTCTAAGTAAGACAGATGGTCATACGTGTATACTACGGCCGTCATAGAATAAATCAAATTTTATAGTTATCTTAAGACAAACTTTTTAAAATTTAACTAAATTTATAGAAAAGATAAAAAAGATTTATAACATCAAATTAGTATCATTAGATACATCATAAAATATATTTTATAATTTGGTTATTTGGTTTCATAAATATTTATGTTTCTTTCTATAATTTGGTCAAATATATAAAAAGATTTACTTTAGACAACTCTAGAAATTGATTAGTACGTGCTTATCTTTCTGCTATCCATTTTCTAATACAGGGACATGAGCCCTTAGCATTTTCTACTTAGCTTACCTAGCTTAGCTATGTGCATGGACATGTGTGGACTCCGCGCACATATGTGTACTAGGTAACGTTGTTGCTTGCTTGCTTGCAGTAAGCCAGTAACAGATATCAGTGACGATATGATGACGAGGCTTGGTCTCGCCACTAATCTTGACATTTGAGGCCTCCATGTCAAGACTTCTTTAAGCAATATATGTTGTGTACAGAAATAGAGATAAACATACTGCTCCCTTCGTTCCAAATTATAAGTTGTTTTTGGATTTTTTAAATAAGTTTATTTTGCTATGTATTTAGATATACGCTATGTTTAGATACTAGCTAGCAAAAGCTATATACTTAGAAAAATTATCCATCCAATTATACAAGGCTTCCACATCTCTAGGGCAGAGGGTTTGGTTGGCGCGCGAGGAAGATCCGCAGCCGCCTGCTGGTGAAGAAAATGGGTGGTGTGTCCCACGGATAGGTTCCTAGTTGTGCTTAGAAGTGTAGAACAGCTTCCTCTATCATCAATATTGGCGACAACAACAGGGTGGAAGGGCAAATAAAATCAAAGGTGAAACTGGGCAACTCAATAACCAATATAATGTTATTATTGACCTAGACCGGTTCAAAGTAAATAATGAAATAACGTTTTCGTGTTGACTGATTCACCATCACTGCCTACCAAATTTCTAGCATAATCTAAGGCAAAAGCTCATTACATAGTTTTATTTACTTATTTTTTTAGATAATGGATATTTCATACCCGGCTTCGTCTACTAAAAGTAGAATCAGACCGATAATTACAGAGTTCGAGTCTTAGACACGCTAAGGACCTATAAAACACACAGTTCACAGCCTCCAATGGGCTAAACACAACGAAATCAAAGTTTTGACTAAACCAGACCAATCAGAATATGTGATAACCATCCATTCGACGCAAAGAACTCCATGGCGGAACTTTCGAGATGCCGACTAGCTTGAACCAAGGTGTATATGTTATTAGTATGTATTATATCATAAGACTTCCAGCTCACGGGTTCTATTTTCAGACTACACAGGAAGCTTTGCTCAATTGCAACATTATCTTGGAGAAATATGGTTCAGACGATTGCAACATTGGAGAATGGAGATCATGGTGGGTTAAATTTTTCGAAGCAATATTTAATGATATCACTCATTTGTTGTTTTCCCTTTTGGGGACTCCAATATGCATTTAAATATGCCATATCTTTATTTCTGTATTATTGATGTTCAGTAGATCTGAAGGTCTGATGGTGAGGGAAGAGCGGACTCCGGGCCATGCAAGTGCAGCGTCTCCTGACTTGCTTGCTCCAAGCAAGTGGAGGCAGACCAATAGGCAATGTTGCAGGGCCATCACAGTGGAGGGAGAATCGAGGCCAGGATGAGTGATATAAAGTGGAGGTTGAAGGGTAGCGCGGCAAGAGGAGGCTAGACCTTATGAAAAATCTGATTATATATTTGCTATGAGCTCAATAATATGAGAACGCATTTTCAAGAACATACTGTTTTTACCGTTAGCACGCGGCTCTAGCTGCAGTGTAAAAATTCGAGAACTATATTTGCGAAATTATGTTTGTTTGTCTGAAGTTTCCATATGAAAATTGTCACATGAATTTGATCGTGTTTTGAGTTTTACCGTAGCGTTAGGACGGGCATTCTACTTTAGAAAAAGGGCAAATCTTATAAATTATCATAATAATGAAACACATCTGAATTATTATATGTATAATCAATGCAGCCAAATTAAATACTCTCTCCATTCTATGATGCTCCCTCTGTTCTTAAATAAATCTATTCCTAGATTTATCTTAACTCAATTTTTTGTTTTACATTTTAATGAATTTATACCAAAGAGCGCAAATGTTTATGATACCAAATAAGCATACAGTGAAAGGATATTTTATGGTGTATGTAATGATGCTAATTTAGTTTCATAAATCATGACGCTCTTTTCTATAAATATGGTCAAATTTCAAATTGTTCTTGATGTTTAAGACAACTCTAGTCTAGAAATTGTTTTATATAAATGCGGGGGACTATAATGGATTTTCAGTAGCCCTAAATTAAAGCAAATGGTCAGTATCTGGGAGGGCCTCTGCCCAGCTTAGGGCATTTACAGCCCATAGACGGGGTTGTCTGTAAGCCCCTCGAATTTATTATACAGACAGGTAAAAAGACAGCACATATAACCCATGTCTATTTTATTGGCTGCAAACTATTTAATGCTTTGTATGTAGCTAAGATTAATTATAAACAGATTTTTGTATACCATGGTGTTGCATGTAGCCAAGTTCATGCGACATTTTTTTTTACCGAAGATAGGATATAGAAGTGGTGGCAGTAGTTTATGCGCCACATCCCTTTTATACTGTTCATAAAGGAAGCTTTGCAGGAGTTCACACAATCCTGCGCCTCCTTCCCTATATAATGTGCAGAGTAGACAGTATCATGTAAAGAGAGTTCACAATTTGATTCATGTTCACGGTGTCTGACTAAAAGCAGGAGTTCAGACTTTGATTCATATTCACACTATCTGACTTAAAAACATCCACACTATCAGGTACCATTTCAGAGAACAGATACACTAGTTTTCAGATAACGATAGCAACAGGTCGCACAGATATAGAGTAATATACTAGTACTACATAGTTAACTAGTCATGATGACAACAATAGGTAATGAGTCATGATGGCAGCAACTCGTCTCATCTTGATCTTCTGATTCGCCAGGTACCCATAACTGCAGAGAAGGCAGCATACTCTTAGAAAATGACAAGCAATTCAGTTAGACTGCCATTGAAAGCTAGTTTCAGAAGTTCAAAAAATAAACTATTTTTAGATAACTTTAATTACAGAACAACAAAAAATTCAGCTTATTAGATAGTAAATTACATCAAATGAACCTGAACATTCATACAGAAGTCACAGGTCACAGAAACAAAAGGGATAATCAAAGCCATCTACTAGACAACAAAAGGGAGTCATCTACTGGTAGTGTTTATGCAAATTAAGATCACTGCTACTGCTAGTACTACCAGTTCTTAAACTACTGGTGTCGGGTACCAAAACAAGGGATACCCACAATCAACGATCAAGAAAAACAAACTCCTGAGAAAACCACGTCAAAAGCTCTGCCCACAAAGACGGAACGAGCCCAAAACGACGAACGAAACGCCTCGACCACGTTCCGACTCGCACGAGACTCGCTCGATGGGACGCCTCGACCGCGTTCCAACTCGCACGAGGCTTGCTCGACGGGACGCCTCGACCACTGAGAAATCTCTGACTTGCACGACCCTGGGTCGAGCCGGTCGACCCACCTCACTCACCAACTCTGAGACAAAAGTCAAAGCATTTAATGCAACCACCAACCACTTCCTACCTCCATGGCTACAGCGGTAACCAGCATGGAAGCAGTACCAGTGTCAAATCTCACTTTTTACTGCCCATCCCGGGATGGACGGTGAAAACCTATCACTGTACGCGCCATGCCGAGCACTATTCCGCCACTGATCACCCTTGAGGGAGGATACGACGAGTATCGTACCCCAAAATTACCGGGACTCGGCCTTATCCATTCACCGTTGACCCACCTCGACCCGGCCTCGACCAACCGCCGGTCAAACAAGGAAGCAAGGCCTACATGCAATAGGACCCGGAGTCTTTTCACCATCTTATCCTCTACGTCACCATGGTGTCCGGGGATGGCCGGCCATTCCCGGAGCACGTCGCTACAACGGCCTCCACAGCGCTCGACAAAACTTCACTTCTAAGGAGTCCCCCGGCGTCCCTGCCTCCTCTTGACCCTATAAAAGGGCAGGCAGGGGACTCTACGAAAGGGAGGGGTGAGGACAGACAAGCAAAAGCCAGTCACCATCCCACCGTAGAAGATCAACATCTCAAGCAATCTCCTTTGTACTCTCACTTTTTCTCTCTGAGACCTAGGATCGGCTCTCTCTCTCACAGCTTGTAACCCCTACGCAAGCACTTAGGTGCAAGGAAATACAATACTCCCCCCTCCCCACTGGACGTAGGGCCTTCTTTTGCTCGAACCAGGATAACCCCCGTGTACTCTTCTTGCATCACCATCTAGATTAGGGACACGCAGCACTGATTCACTCGTTGGCTTGGGACCCTCGTGGGACCAGACGCCGACAGTTGGCACGCCAGGTAGGGGTGCGCTGCGTGCCAACATCGTTTTCCCATCATTTTTCTAGATGGATGACCCCAAACGTCCATTCCCGTTGGCCACGGTGATCTGGTTTGGGAGCTTGGAGTTCATGTCTCTTGGCCACGGCTACGACATGGTCCTCCTCCCGCCCAGGCACCCGACCGACGGCGACCACGAGCTCTCCCAACCTGGGGGAGCGCTGCGCCGGTATCGTCGCTCTTGTCACGCATGCGCCACCAGGCGACGGCGAGCCCAGCGCAACCACCGTCATCGCCTCGCGGAGGGCCATGGTTTTCCCCGATCCGACGCCTCTCGGCCAGACGCCGACACAGATTTCCTCACTGAGGATCTGTGTAGGATGAGCTTGGCTGAGGGTAAGATGCCGACGGGGAGTCCCGTCGCTCCATCGCTCGGCTCGGCGCCGCCACCAGCCAGTTCGACTACTCCAGTACCAGGAACCACGCCTTCACCAGCATTCCCGTTTGGACTAGACTCGGTTGCCCGGGCGTATGCTTCTTCTATAAGAACCAGTATGAGTGCTTACGAGGAACTCCCCGGACACCATCTATGTTCCACCCTTGACCTCGTCGCGTCCACGCCAGCTTCCGAGTACCTGGACTCCACGGAGACCCCGGATACGGAGCTCCGTGCGACTGCCTTTCGTCGTCACGACCTCAGAGACGCACGACCTCACATGCACCCGTTGTACTACTATTTTGGCACTCCAGACTCTGACTCTGCCGATGACACCTACGACCCGACTCGCGAGTGCTTCAATATCGATGGAGCTATCGCGTCGGATTTGGAGGATGAGGCAGCCGTTGGAGGAAGGAACGCCACGCCACCTCAGGTCGAGCCCCCTGCTGCACAGGATGAGGCTCAATTCCTTGCGGACCAAGGAATGCAACTCGAGCAAATCCGCGAATTGCATGACAGGCTCGACGAGGAATGAGAAAATCTGCGCCTACTTCAACAAACCCTCGAGCATGAGCGCGCGGCACGCGCACACGGTGGAGGAGCTCGAGAGAGAGCTCGCGACGTCAATCATCGCATCGTCGAGGATCGGACAAGCAAGCCCCCGGTTTTTGGCCGAGCCAGTCAGAATGTTGTCGCAGCTGTCATGCTCCTTCGTAACATGCCCGAGCCATCGAACCCCGAGGCCCGTCGTGCCCGCGATGAAATCCGAGGACTCCTCGAGACCGCTGCCATGCAGCAGGCTGAGAGTTCCGCCTCGAGGCGACGCGGGCTTGCCTCGGAGCAGCCTGCGGAGCCCTCCCGACAGGAGAGAGAGGCCTCGGTTCATCCCAAACACGCCTAGCAGAACAAGGTGGCCTCTGTTCGTGAATGCATCATCGACAACTGTGAACCTCGAGACGTCCGTGACAACATCACCGAACGCCGGAGGCGTAAGTGTGGTGACGGTGCAGCTCGAGGCTACCACGAGCATAGGGCGCGGGCGCTACGATAGCTCGGAGGATCGAAGCCCTTCACCCGAGCTACCAGGCCCTCGGGTCTTTAGCAAGGCCATTCGCAAAACACTACTTCTGACCCGGTTCCGCCCCCCCACGACTCTTACCAAGTATAACGTCGAAACCAAACCCAAACTTTGGCTCGCTGACTTCCGCTTGGCTTGTCAGTTGGGTGGGGCCACCGACGACCGGGTCATCATTCGACAACTTTCCCTGTTTCTGTCGGACACTACTCGAGCCTGGCTCGAGGACCTCCCACCTCGACAGATCCACGACTAGAGCGACCTGGTGAGAGTGTTTGAGGGGTACATGCGCCCTGGTAACTCATGGGGCCTCCGAAGCTGTAAACAAAAGCCGGGTGAGTCCCTCCGGGACTACATCCGACGTTTCTCCAAACAGTGCACTGAGCTTCCCAACATCACCGATTCTGATGTCATCATGGCCTTCCTCTCTGGTACCACCTGCAAAGAGTTGGTCCGAGAGTTGGGCCGCAGCACTCCCATCACTACCAACGGTTTGATGGACATTATCACCAACTTCGCCACCGGCGAGGAGGCGGTTGGTGCCATCTTTGGCAGCGACCAGGACAAAGGGAAGCGCAAGGAAGAGAATCCCGCGAGCTCCAGTCGAGGCTCAAAGAGGAACAACAAGAAGAAGAAAAATCAGCAGGGCAAACAAGAGGCCTCGACCGACGACCTTGTTGCCGCTGCTGATCGTAAGAAACCTCGAGGACCCCCCGGCGGGGGCATTTTCGACAAAATGCTCAAGGAATCGTGTCCCTACCACAAAGGGCCCACGAACCACAACCTCGAGGACTGCCACATGCTCCGGAGGTACTTTGAAAGCCTAGGCATCAAGAAAGACGACAAGAAGGAGGATCCCAAGGGAGACGACAAGGACAAGGGATTTCCCGAGATTCATGACTGTTTCATGATATACGGAGGACCCTCGACGTGCCTCTCAACACGGCAGCGCAAACGGGAACGTCGAGAGGTCTTCTCCGTGCAACTCGCAACCCCCCTCTTCCTTGACTGGTCCGAGGTGGCCATCACTTTCAACCGTGATGACCACCCAGACTATGTCCCCAATCCTAAGGTCTACCCACTTGTCGTCGATCCCATCATCGCCAACACACGCCTCACCAAGGTGCTCATGGACGGGGGCAGTAGTCTTACCATCATTTATACCCAGACCCTCGACCTTCTGGGAATCACAAGGACACACCTCTGACCCAGCGTCGGGGGCTTCCATGGAGTCGTGCCAGGGAAGCGATCAGAGCCCGTCAGGCGGGTCGACCTGCCTGTCTGTTTTGGCACTCCCACCAACTTCAGGAAGGAAACTCTCACTTTCGAGGTGGTTGGATTCCATGGGACATACCATGCCATTCTTGGGCGCCCCTGCTATGCCTGGTTCATGGTGGTTCCCAACTACACCTACCTCAAGCTCAAAATGTCAGGCCCCAATGGTGTCATCACTGTCGGGCCCTCCTATGAGCACGCCTACGAGTGCGACGTGGAATGTGTCGAGCACGAGGAAGCCATCTTGGAGTCGGCGACCTTGGCGGCGAACCTCGATGGTTTGGCCAACGAGATCCCCGACCCCAAGCGCCATGCCGGCAACTTCGAGCCCACGGAAGACGTCAAGCTCGTACCCCTCGATCCCACCAACCCGAACGGAAAGGCGTTGAGCATCAACGCCACCCTCGATCCCAAATAGGAAGCCATGCTCGTCGACTTTCTCCGCATAAACATCGACATTTTTGCGTGGAGTCCCTCGGATATGCCAGGCCTACCCAGGGAAGTCGCCGAGCACGCCTTGGAGATCCGAGTCGGCTCCAAACCGGTGAAACAACGCTTGCGCCGCTTCGACGAGGAGAAGTGCAAGGTCATCGGCGAGGAAGTCCACAAGCTGTTGGAGGCCAAATTCATCAAGGAGGTTCATCATCCCGAGTGGTTGGCTAATCCTGTATTAGTTAAAAAAGAATGGGAAGTGGAGGATGTGTGTAGACTATACTAGTTTGAATAAAGCATGTCCGAAAGTTCCTTTTCCTTTACCACACATTGATCAAATCGTTGATTCTACTGCGGGATGTGAAACTTTGTCATTCCTAGATGCGTATTCCGGCTGCCACCAGATCAAAATGAAGGAGTACGACCAGCTCATGACTTCATTCATCACCCCGTTCGACATGTATTGCTACGTTACTATGCCCTTCGGTCTCTGGAACGCGGGGGCTACGTACCAGCGATGCATGCAACACGTTTTTGGGGAACACATTAGACCAACCGTCGAGGCTTACGTCGACGACATCATTGTCAAAACCAAGAGAGTCAGTAATTTGGTAAACGACCTCGACGTTGCGTTCAAATGCCATAGAGCAAAAAACATTAAGCTCAACCCCAAGAAGTGCGTCTTCGGCGTCCCTCGAGGCATGCTCCTAGGGTTCATCGTTTCCGAATGTGGCATCGAAGCCAACCCAGAAAAAATCGCTGCAATTACCAAAATGGGCCCTATCTGTGATCTAAAGGGCGTACAGAGGGTCACGGGCTGCCTCGCGGCCCTTAGTCGCTTCATTTTGCGCCTCGGCGAAAAGGCGCTCCCACTGTATCGTCTCCTAAAGAAATCGGAACACTTTTCATGGACCCTCGAGGCAGAAGAAGCCCTTACAAAGCTCAAAGCTACATTGTCCAACTCACCGATCCTCGTCCCTCTGGCCACAGGGGAACCCCTCCTGCTTTACATCACCACAACGACACAAGTGGTCAGCGCGGTCTTAGTTGTCGAGAGGGCAGAGGAAGGACATACCTTGCTCGTTCAGAGGCCAGTCTACTTCATCAGCGAGGTGCTCTCGGAAACCAAGGTTCGCTACCCGCAAATCCAGAAGCTATTGTACGCCATCGTCTTGACGCGGCGCAAACTTCGTCACTACTTCGAGGGCCACCCGGTGACCGTGGTGTCTTCTTTCCCCCTGGGAGAGATAGCCCAGAATCGGGAAGCCTCGGGTAGAATAGCAAAGTGGACGGTCAAGATCATGGGTGAGACCCTCTCTTATGCGCCACATAAAGCCATCAAATCCTAGGTGCTGGCAGATTTTCTAGTGGAGTGGACCGACACTCAAGTTCCTCCAGTTCAGCTCTAGGCTGAGCTTTGGACCATGTACTTCGACGGGTCGCTAATGAAAATAGGAGCAGGCGCGGACTTGCTCTTCATCTGGCCCCTTGGAGTCTACATGCGCTATGTAATCCGGCTTCATTTTGCTGCCTCCAACAACATCGCCGAGTACGAGGCGCTCGTCACGGGCCTGCGCATCGCCGTCGAACTAGGGGTCTGACACCTCGACGTTCGTGGTGACTCCCAGCTCATGATCGACCAGGTCATGAAGAGCTCAAGCTGCCGTGACCCCAAGATGGAAGCCTACTACAAGGAGGTACGACGCCTTGAGGACAAGTTTCACGGCCTCGAGCTCAACCACGTTGCACGCAGATATAATGAAGCTGCCGATGAACTCGTGAAAATCGCTTCTAGTCGAACCACAGTTCCACCTGACGTTTTTGCGAGGGATCTCCATCAACCGTCCGTCAACACCAGGACAGACGGAGGGGCCGACGGTCCATCACTCGATCCCCCACCTGAGGCGGAAGCTCCCTCGACCGGGACTGAAGTCATGCAGGTGGAAGGCTCAACCCCACCAGCCAACCTCGAGCCCGACTGGCGTGTTCCGTACCTCGACCATCTCACTCGAGGGGACCTCCCCTCGGATAAGACCGAGGCTCGACGGATCACTCGCCGGGCCAAGTCCTTTGTGATATTTGGCGACAACAAGGAGCTGTATCGACACAGCCCTACGGGCATCCTACAACGCTGTATCACACATGAGGAAGGCAAGAATCTTCTCAAAGATCTACACTCGGGGGCTTGCGGTCATCACGCGGCACCTCGAACCCTCGTTGGAAACGTATTCTGACAAGGTTTTTACTGGCCAACCGCAGTCTCCGACGCTGTCAAGCTAGTACGCTCCTGCAAAGGATGCCAGTACTACGCAAGACAAACTCATCTCCCGGCTCACGCCCTGCAAACAATTCCCATCACATGGCCATTCGCTGTTTGGGGGCTCAACTTGGTCGGACCCCTGAAGAGGACAACTGGTGGCTTCACCCACTTGCTCGTCGCCATTGATAAGTTTTCCAAGTGGATCGAGGCCTGTCCTATCACCAGCATCAGGTCTGAGCAAGCTGTGCTATTCTTCACTGACATCGTCCACCGCTTTGGGGTTCCTAACTGCATCATCATGGACAACAGCACCCAATTTACCGGCAAAAAGTTTCTAGATTTCTGCGACAACCATCACATCCGTGTGCTCTGGTCGGCTGTAGCGCATCCAAAAACAAATGGCCAAGTAGAACGTGCCAACGGCATGATTCTACAAGGCCTGAAGCCGAGAATTTTTGACAAACTAAACAAACACGGCAAAAAATGGGCCACCAAGCTCTCCTCGGTCCTGTGGAGCCTAAGAACGATGCCGAGTCGAGCCACGGGGTTCACTCCGTTCTTCTTAGTCTACGGATCCGAGGCTATGCTCCCAACCGATGTAGAATATGGATCCCCGAGGCTGAAAGCCTACAACGAGCAAAACAATGACGCCATAAGAGAGGACACCCTCGACCAGCTCGAGGAAGCTCGCGATGTGGCTCTGTTACACTTGGCAAGGTATCAGCAAAGTCTCCGACGCTTCCACGACAAACACATCCGCAGACGGGACCTCAATGTCGGTGACCTGGTGCTCCAGCGAAGCCAGAACAACAAGGGATGACACAAGCTTACTCCACCATGGGAAGGGCCATACATTGTCACGGAAGTATTGAAGCCCGGCACCTACAAACTATCGAATGAGAAAGGCGAAATCTTCACCAACGCATGGAACATCGAACAGCTACGTCGCTTTTTCCCCTAAAGCCTCGAGGCTCTATAAATTGTTTCACAACCCCATGATAGAATAAAGAATACATCGGTGTTCAAAGCATTCTTTCATAAAACCAGGAAGGATCGACCCTGTTTTCTCAGAGTCGAACCTCCCTCTGTCGAGCCTCCGATTGGCTTGGTGCTCTTCGGAGCTCGGGCTGACGGGGCGCCTGAGGACCTCTGCGCCTTTGAGGCTATTTAGCCTCGAGTCCTTACGCCCGTCGACGGCGCCCTAGCCTCAGACGCCGACGTCGTTGCTTCGCCCGTCGGCAAAGTCCGAGGCGATCGGACTCGCGGGCGTGGTGCCACCGATCTCCCCTGCGGGACCCCAGGCGAGGTAGATCCCCTCTCTGAAGGCCCCGCTCGGGCCCTTCCTTCCGCTGGCTCTCCTTCCCCCTCAATGGGCTCCAGCAGGGGCCGTACGTCGGGGAGGTGCGCCAGAAAAGTCACGGTATCATACCACGACCCGGCATCGTTGTCGCCGTTGTCCTCGTCCTCCCCCAAGAACGTCTCGGAGAGGGATTCCTCGATCGGGAGACCCTCGAGGCTCTGCTGGCGGTGGCGCTTATTCAACGCCTCACGCTCGAGGGCCTTCTTGACTTGATGCTTCTTCGTAGCGTCCTTCTCTTCCTTCTTCTGGCCGCCGAGAGGCGTCTCGCCTCTCAAGCAGCCCGATCCTCCGGGACCGGCGACTGCGACTCCTTGACCGCCAACAGATCCTGCATGGAGGCCTCGACAAACTTAGTCAAGAGAACTAAGAGGCAAAAGGACCCGAGGCTATCGAGACGACACTTACCAGAGGCTCGAAGCCCTGAGTGGGGCGTATCGAGACCCTGTCGATGTCCTCCTGCCTGAAGCTCCCCACCATCCACCGTGCGCGTCGGGCAACTTCGTCGAGGGGGAGGGACTCTTGCGACATCCGACTCCCCTCCAGCGAGGCCTCCGACGTCATCTCGTCGATCTGGAGTCGGCGCTGCATCAGCGGCAGCACCCTCCGGCGGTGGAACGCGGTGACCACCATCCCCGCCGTCAACCCGTGCCGTCGAAGCCTCCTTAACGCGTCGAGGAGCGGCTGCAGCTTGGGCTTTTCCTCCTCAATGACGTCGTACGTCCAGTTGTCCTCGCGTGACATCAGGACCCAGCCGAAAAACCTCGGCAGCCGGTCGTCGTCGTTGCAAAGGTAGAACCACCCGTCGTGCCACCCGCTGTTCGACGAGATGAGCTGCGCCGGAATGTACTGCTCACCTCGACCCACCCGGACTTGAAGGGTGCAGCTCCCTACATGCACCGCGCGCCACACTCCTCGCTCGTTCGCCTTCTTGGCGAAATGCTCCGCCTTGAAGAGGTGGAGCCATAGGTTCCAGTGTGGCTCCATCCCCAGATACCCCTCGCAGACCACCGCAAAGATGGCAGCCTGTGAGATGGAGTTGGGGGCGAGGTGATGCAGCTCCACCTTGTAGTAGTGGAGGAGCACCCGCATGAAGCGGCTCGGCGGCATCCCGAGCCCCCTCTCGTGGAAAGCGACGAAGCTCACCACGTATCCCTCCGGGGGTGCCGGCTCCTGGTGGTTGGGCGGCGGTGAAGGGCGGCTGAAGGGCGCACAAGGAGAAAGAGGGCAAAACGCAAATGGCCTGTGGGGGCACACGGGACCCCGGACCTCATACTTATACCCTGATGGAAGGCCAACGGGCGATCCGGCGAAAAAGGTAGGAACAATTCCCGCATTCAATGCCCTTACCTAACCGCTCCCTCGAAACCCGCAGGTAAGGGCACGTGTCCGCCGTTCGCTCCGTAACTGTCGCACCACGCCGCCCACTACCACGCCATTCTCGCTTCTCCTCCTAAAAAGATGCGCCTCAAACGGGCCGGAAGGGGATCCGCGGACGGATATTTCGAGACGAATGGATAACGGGCTCCGAGCCCAATATAAACCTCGAGGGATCGAAAGCTGGCCCTCGACCGGGGTTCGACAGCTGCCCTGGAGTAACGGAGTTAGGGACAACTGGGGACGCGCCCATACAAGGCCAGGGCTCGAGCCACTCTCTCGAGGCGCCCCAGACGTATTCGAGGCTAGAGGAGAGGTCGACGGTGGAATCCCCTCGGAGGGAGGCATCGAGCCCTCGGATCCTATCGCATGGAGCCGAGATCCACATGACTACTCTTTGGCATTTTTGAGAGCGCCTCCGTGGCCGCTAGCCGACTCCTACCGAATGGAGCACGGGCTCCCACTCGAAATTCCCCGCTAACAGCTCACTGGAGATCGTCGGAACTCGCCCGACGAGGGTAGTACGACATTTCCCACCCCTCCTCCTTTTCTAAAAAGGAGCGTGAGGGTCGTACGACAAAAGACGGACAAGACCCTGATCGACCTCGTGCGCGCGAGGCTCGAGGGCTCGACCGCAAAAGAATAAACCTCAAACAAAAGAGGACCAGACACGACACGATGACTCAAACGCGGGAGCACCCCTTGACATAATGCACTAAAGATCTCGGAGGAGTCAAAACACTCCACCGAGGCCTCGGGGGCTACACCCGGCGGGTGCGCTCGCACGCACCCGCCGGAAAGGCTACAAAGCTACGACTCCAGTTCATGACTCATTGAGCCTCTGCGAGAGTGACCACACTCACCCAAAGGTTCGGGGGCTACTGTCGGGTACCAAAACAAGGGATACCCACAATCAACGATCAAGAAAAACAAACCCCTGAGAAAACCATATCAAAAGCTCTGCCCACAAAGACGGAACGAGCCCAAAACGACGAACAAAACGCCTCGACCATATTCCGACTCGCACGAGACTCGCTCGATGGGACGCCACGACCATGTTCCAACTCGCACAAGGCTTGCTCGACGGGACGCCTCGACCACCGAGAAATCTCCGACTCGCACGACCCTGGGTCGAGCCGGTCGACCCACCTCACTCACCAACTCTGAGACAAAAGTCAAAGCATCTAATGCAACCACCAACCACTTCCTACCTCCATGGCTACAGCGGTAACCAGCATGGAAGCAGTACTAGTGTCAAATCTCACTTTTTACTGCCCATCCCGGGATGGGCGGTGAAAACCTATCACTGTACGCGCCATGCCGAGCACTATTCCGCCACTGATCACCCTCGAGGGAGGATACGATGAGTATCGTACCCCGAAATTACTGGGACTCGGCCTTATCCATTCACCGTCGACCCACCTCGACCCAGCCTCGACCAACTGCCGGTCAAACAAGGAAGCAAGGCCTACATGCCACAGGACCCAGAGTCTTTTCACCATCTTATCCTCTATGTCACTATGGTGTCCAGGGATGGCCGGCCATTCCCAGAGCACGTCGCTACAACGGCCTCCACAGCGCTCGACAAAACTTCACTTCTAAGGAGTCCCCCGGCGTCCCTGCCTCCTCTTGACCCTATAAAAGGGCAGGCAGTGGACTCTACGAAAGGGAGGGGCGAGGACGGACAAGCAAAAGCCAGTCACCATCCCACCGTAGAAGATCAACATCTCAAGCAATCTCCTTTGTACTCTCACTTTTTCTCTCTGAGACCTGGGATCGGCTCCCTCTCTCACAGCTTGTAACCCCTACGCAAGCACTTAGGTGCAAGGAAATACAATATTCCCCCTTCCCGCTGGACGTAGGGCCTTCTTTTGCCCGAACCAGGATAACCCCCCGTGTACTCTCCTTGTATCATCATCTAGATTAGGGACACACAGCACTGATTCACTCGTTGGCTTGGGACCCTCGCGGGACCAGACGCCGACAACTGGTATTTTAAGTCCATCTCCAGTAAAAAAAATGGAATCTACTGCTACTGCTAGTATTGCGAGTTCTTAAATTTGAGATGTTATACATATGCTAATCCATACATCTAAGAACACTTGATGAGATAGTAGTTCAATTGATAAGAAAATGCAGTTCCACTTCATGAGATAAGAGTTGCAGTTGACTGCTACTGCACATTTATAAAGTCTGATAAGAAAATGCAACTGAAACTGACAAAGTAATACTCCCTCCGTCCCAAAATTATTGCAATCCTGAGACCGGGCACAAAAACGCGTTGAACAGAAATGATGCTATCAAATACTACAACGAAGAGGCTCACAAGTTGGATCTTATCAGTAGCACTGTAGCAGTGTAGTTGCTGAACGTCGACACACCTCTATCATGGCTGGTGGCGTCGGTGAAGCTTCTTCTGATATGGATTTGGGATAAATCAACCCGGCCAGAACCACACATGGACGAATCCACCGCCGCAACAGCGGCGTACCCACGCATAGGGGAAACCTATACCGTCGCCGCGCCACACCCAGCCATGGGGGAAGCATGAAGCATCCGCAGCCGCCATGCCATACCCAGACATGGAGGAACTCGCTGATGGGGAAGATGCTGCGCTGTTGCCGCCGCTGAAGGGGAAGAGAGGTGCTGCCTGGCCGGATCCGCGGCCAACGGGGAAGAGGCCGGCCGGCGAGCCAGATCTGCGGCCAATGGGGATTTGGCGCGCAATCCATGTCCCACGCGACCTCAACTTCCTCCGCGCGCGCGCACCGTACTGGATCCTCCCGCTCGTCGACTCGCCATACAGCGCGTCTCTAGACAGACGAGAGCTCCTTGGACCACGAGCCACGCTCGTCCTCTCGCGAAACGACGGGAGGCCTCGTCTGCTCGTTCATGGGGTCCTTTTTGCAAAATAAACAACACGCAGACGGGGTGTACAGACGCGCTGTACATGCCCTTAAGTCATCCTTGACCAGAGAAACGAGGAGCCCATGGGCTGCAAAACCTAGGCATTATCTGTCTCGGGCATAACTCAGATAGACGGGAAGCAATCACAGTCTGTGGAATATATGGATCAACGATAAGCATATGGGCCGCTAGTGTCATACTACATTGGCCCACCGATATTACTAGGCATCAAAGAAGCTCGTCATTGTGTGCAATTTCCCATATCAATGAAAGTTTCTGCCTTTCTGGCTTGTCCAAATATGAAATCTTGCAGATCATAACCACATATGAAAATTTAGCACCATGTTCTTAGCGCGCGTGTGTGTGTGTGTGTGTATATATATATATATATATATATATATATATATATATATATATATATATATATATATATATATATATATATACCACGAATAATGTTTCCTATCAATATTTGGTAGACTACTATCACCATTACCAATAGCCCCTTTGTGTAAGGTCATTCGAGCAGTGCACGTGGTGCTGCGATCAAAGAGTTCGGGTTTTATGATCACAGAATCAAGATCGTGCGTGTTAAATATGCATGAAATCTAGAGTTGTTGCAATTGGAGAGTTCAGGTCTTCATGATAAAAAGCCAGATCGTGTGCGTTAAATATGCACAAAATTAAGAGTTATCATCACTTGAAGGAAGATCAGGCACCTGTCCCTGTCAACTCTTATGCCGTGTCATTCGTTATGTTATTTCTTGAAAGTGAGATGTGTAATATGTTTGTCCTCTCATGATTTTTTCGATTGACATGTGGGTGCCACACGTACAAGTCTACTCATCTCAGTAAAATTTTAAGTTATCGTTGTTCCCATGTGCTTACTTTATTATGGTCGTGTTTGGACTGCTCCACAAACTCTGCTCCACAGACTCCACCGTAGAGCAGCTCCACAAATAACTGGAGTTTGTGGAGCAGCTCTTTAGGTGCTCTCGCAACTCTACCTGTTTGACTAAAAAATATGGAGCGGAGCTAAAAAGACCTAGAGCGGAGCATTCCCAAACACTCGATATAGCGTATTATATATATAGGTCCACACCGCGGCCCCCACATCACCTCAACCCATGGACCCGGCCCCAAAACCCTACAACCCGTTGCATTGCTCCCCAGTCTCCTCCCCCTTGACTCTATATCGCTCTCTCTTCCCTTGTCTTCTCTCCCGACTAGCACACACCAGCGGTGCAGGCGTAGGAGGAGCGGTGATGGCAGCGCCAGAGTTCTGTCAAATGCATGCGACGGAGGTGGCACATGCCACTAGTGCAGCGCAGGCGTAGGCACACATCCCCTCCCAACGCAGTAGATGCGGCGGAGGCGCAGGCCGAACTCAGTTGTCGTCGGGTCGGCTCGGTCCGGCTAAACCCTCGTAGAGGTAGAGCCTTGCCTGGGCCGATGGCGCCAACCCATACGCGACCTGATCCATATCAGATGTTGGGCCATGCCTTAACTGCCAAGCCGGACCGCCCATTTGACCTTCTATAGCCTCATTTAGTACAGCACACTTGGTGACAGCATCATGCCTGTGCACGCCCGTATCAACTCAGCGGTAACTTATATATTCATAAATAATATAGGGCCGTACATATATGTAATTAGGTACATATATATAATTAAGTACAAGTATGTCCATAGCTGGCAGATCCACTCTTATTGGTGCTAGCATCAATAACTCCCCAATTTACCACATGTCTGTATACTTGCTACCTAAAACTGTTGTGAAAAAGTTAGATAAGATCAGGAGAACTTTCTTTTCGCAAGGAGGAGGGACAAAAAAATATCATTGGATCGAATGGGAAAAGATATGCAAAAGTAAGAAAAAAGGTGGCTTAGCGATAAAAAATCTGAGGAAAATGAATATCAGTCTACTTTGTAAGTGGTGGTGGAAACTAGAAAGAGAAAATGGTTTGTGGCAAGATATTATCAAACATAAATATTTGAGAAGTAATACAATTCATACCTTGACCCATAAACTGAATGATTCTCATGTTTGATATGACTTGCTCAAAGTTAAAGAACTTTACCTACTAGGCAGGAGTATTAATGACACTAAAAATGGATGCCATACCAGATTCTGGATGGATAAATGGGTATATCATAAACCTTTGTGCATAATTGCACCACAACTCTTTGAACTTTGTGAGTGTAAAGATGCAACTGTTGATAAGGTTAGGAGTGGGGAAGTTCATATTACTTTTAGAAGATGGCTTCCGGAGGACTTAAGACTTAGTTGGGAACAAATTTGGAGGGATGCTTTATCATTTCACCTTGAGGTTGAAGCTGATAGGATAACCTAGTCACCGGAAAAGAATCACAAATTGTCTGTTAGATCCATTTATAATGCATTAACAAGTAATGCTGAAGGTGTATATCATAAAAAGATTTGGAAAGGAAAGGTTCCTGCAAAGACCAAGATCTTTATGTGGTTTATATCGAATGAAGCAATGTTAACTAAAGATAATCTTATTAAAAGAAACTGGAATAGTGACCCGGAATGTTATTTTTTTGTAACCAACCAGAAAGTATCTCACATTTCCTTTTTCAGTGTCCTGTGGCAAAAATAATTTGGGTTGTGGTAGCTAATTAAGTGCTTTGGAGCAAATACTATCTCCAGGAATTTGGAACAATGTTGGCGATGGTATGATAAATGGTTGTCTATCCTTTGGGAAAAAATATCGCGTCTAGGGAGTGGCTGCAATATGCTGGGCCATATGGAAATCTCGTAACAAAGCTTGCTTTGAGGAAAAAAGTTGTCAATAGCCCATTAGATGTTATCTGCCCTATGTATGCACTAATGAAATAATGGGCTGGTCTGTACGCTGAACCAGATAGGGAACAACTCATTGAAGGGATCAACACTATGCTGCGGGTCACGGAGAGGATTCTAAAGAGACAGAAGGATGATAAGGATGCTGCTAAACGTCTTCAAGAGGGTGATCGTGATGGAAGTAACGATGCCCTAGCTTAATCAGTCGATGTGCCAAGCAAACGTTCTGATGGGAGAACTGCTCTTTGGACATCTGCAATTAGCTTGTCCTGTCATTGTTGGCCTATTTTCACATAGTGTAAGAAGATCAAACAGTTTATGTTGTTTTAGGCATGGTAGTTTGAAGAAGTTTATATGTTCGTTGGTAAATTACCAGTTTACCAGTTTTCACATTGTGCTACTACCTGTTTCCGTGTTCTTCGGTTAGTACATCTATATTTAGGTCTATATACTCTAACAGGCCCACTCTTCTGTAGGCGAACAATAGTTCTCCCAAGTCACAGAAGCATCACGGACCAAATTGCTTTTGTCGGTCATCCATGTGTGTTGTGGCTATTGTGTGCCACCACTTTGAAACATCTTCATGGTGCTGTCACTGATATGCATGCATTCGTTAGGACGCCCAATGTCTATTGCCTCTTAATGTATTTTTGACAATGGAAAATTGTTACTTTAGATTCTTTTGCATTTTCACCATCTTTACCCTTCACCAATACGTATTTGTACTAGTTTATTTGTTTTATGATTGTGTAAACTTTCGTATTAGCCACTTACATCCGTAAATTGTCTACTTCAGAGAAGAAAATATGTGCATGATCATGGACGTTCACCCAATGTGGAAAATTATTCAGGTGGGGATCCTCTCCCCCCGGTGACCTTAAAAAATGTGGAAAATTGAGCCAAAGATTACTTAGCGGTAATTGCCAACATGCCCTTTTATTTATTTAGTCAAACGAAAAAAGTACAAAACCGTGTGACATTACATTGGACTGCTTGTCGAGGTAGCAGTTGATGAAACCATATATCATTGGAACCTTTGATTGATTGCGATTTGAACAAAAGCAAATAGTTAGCTAAAAAATATCAAATTAATAGGTAGTTTGGTCCATATCCATCAAATGATTCACCATATATGGGCAGACATGTGGCCGCCAGTGACGTCTTCCTTACTGCATAGCGCCTTGGAACGCCTCCTCCAAGGCCTTCAGGATGAGGGCCGGGGTGCATATCTCCTTGCAACTTTCAATACCAAACCGGTCTGCCTCCACCTTACTGCAAACCACATCGCAGCTAGCAGTGACCTCCGCAGCTTCAGCCTCGTACTTTTTTGTGCATCCTTCGTCGCAAGATTTGGTGGCTGGAGAGCCAGGGCCGTGCTGCTCGCTGCATTTCAACGAGCATTGAGAAGCCTCGATCGACACCGTTTTGAAGCGCTGGTTGAGGGCGCAGGACTCCTTGCAGGCCCGCTCGTTAAGCTTCTTGTCTAGACAGAGAGTGTGGCAAGTGTCTTCTTGTACCTTCTTTGCCTCGGCCGTCGTCTTACCAGCAGCAGCTCCACCGATGAGTGTGAGGACCAACACGAAGAGGACCACCACGATCTTCATTTTCTTGGTAATGGACGTGGTTGCTATTGAGATTGGTGTTGATGGAGGGGATGGCAGCTTTGCTTATAGAACTAATAACATGTTTGTCGGTCATATATATAGGACATCATATGGAAGATGGACATGTAAGTGTGTGGCCAAGAGAGCTTTCCTCCCTACCTCTCGGTTCTGATTGCTCGAATGCATGTATCTATATGTGCATGCAAGACCCTAGCTCCTTCTTGATTTTCCGTTTCACCTGGGTTACCACAAACTCATAAGGGCGTGCCCAGCGGGATAGCTACGTCGCTGGCTCTGTCCGACATAGAAGGGAAAAAGTAGGAAAGAGAAGACTAGCTAGCGCTGAGTGAATCACGAGGCGATTTCGCGTAAACCGAGAAAACTAAGCCGAACAGGTGGTTTGGTTAGGAGAGAGATTAGAAATCAATTTTATTTTATCTCTCACCCATCCACATCGGCCAGTGAAGTCGTCAGGTCTGTTGGGGACGCCCTAAAATGCATGTGGCTGCCATGGTAGGCATGCATGCACTCGTCTCAACACTAGTTTTAGCAAGTGGCCCCAGGGCTACATGGGCCCACTAGCAGCGAGGGTGGGTGTATTGATCGGTGGTCCATTATCTCAACGATGGTGTCACGGAGCATCAAGCCATGCGGAGCACCGGCGCCACCGCGCGAGCCTTCGTGTGCTACACTCTCTTCCAGTCTTCCCTCGGTGACTCTCTCCCTTGCTCATCTCCTTGCCCTTTCTCTTTCCTTTCTCCGTTCTCTTCACTCTCTCTCCACCACTCACTTCGCAAGGCTGCTCGGCCGCCGTCGGATCCCCATGACGCCGGTGAGCTTGACCACGTTAGCTATCTGGGGAGGGCTACCTTCCGCAGGGGATCCATGATGACAAAGGAGGTGCTAAGAGCTAGCGAACAAGTCCTACCTCGAAGGCCATGGGTCCAGCCAGCTCGCCTCCATATGCTGTGCACCGACACGAGGTTTGACGATGCGCGCGAGGCTAGCTCCAGCAAGTGAGTGGATGATCAATCTCGGGCTCCTTGTTTCGCCTTCCGGTGGCGGTGGTTTCTTGTGGTCGATTTGATGTGTGTTTCCTATTTAATTGGCATTGCAGTTGCAGGAGTGGTGAGCCGATTCCTCTCGAACCCGGCGTTGGCGGGGGTGATGAAGAAGCTTTAATTGGTCACTCAAATCCACCACACAAACAGGTGATTGCCCAAGTCTCTCGAGGTCTTCTCCCTTCTCTAATTCCGACCGGTCTCTCTTGAGACGAAGATTTCAAATGAAAAAGTTCTCAACTATAAAATTCTAAAACTTTTCGAGATCTACAACTTTTGTTTAGGTTATTTCTCCATCCGAGGTCGGTTAAAAATTTTAAATTTTAAATTTCTAAAATTCAAACATAGTTTTCCTTGAAAAATGATTTCAAATGAAAAAGTTGTCAACTACAAAGTTCTATAACTTTTCGAGATCTACAACTTTCATGTTGGTCAACTTTTCATGTGACTTTGTTTGAACAATTCAAATTTTAAATTTCAAAAAATGACTATTTCCAACAACATTTTGAAATAGTAAGCGATTTTCGCTGAAAAAATTATGAACATAAAAGTTGTAGAACTGATCCAAATCTACAATTTTTATTTTAGTTATTTCTTCATCCGACAAAGTGGTAGTAAACATTGTTCACAAATTTACGTATCTCTCTTATAGTTACATAAACCATAAGAGAGATATGTATATTTGTGAATAATGTATACTACCACTTTGTCGGATGAACAAATGAAAAAATAAAAGTTGTATTATATTCATGACTTTTTAGCGGAAAACATTTACTGCTTCAAAATGTTGTTTGAAGTTACCATTTTTCTAAATTCAAATTTTGAATTGATAAAACAAAGTCACAAGAAAAGATGACCAAAATAATAGCCGTAAGAACACAATAAATTGATAGAGACTGATTTTATAAAACTTTAGGAAAAAATCATCAAATTTGAAGTTACTATGAGGGAGAAAGACTTGTTATAAGTTTTAGCCAGAGATTAAAAAGAGAAATCAGATTTCTTCGACAATTTAAAAATTGAATTTCAAATAATATTTTGAAACAGTAAATAATTTCAAAAGAAAAAGTTTTAAAAAATAAAGTTCTATAACTTTTCGAGATCTACAACTTTTATTTTGATCATTTCACCATCCGTGGTCATTTAAAAAATTCAAATTTTAGTACTTAATTTTAAAAAATTGATGTCTATTTTTAGGGGTGGCTCCAGCCGCCCCTACAAATAGGGCCATTTGTAGGGACAGCTGATAACATCAGTAGCCTCTACAAATGAATTTATAGGGGCGCCTCGTTTGGGAACTATTTGTAGGTGCGGCTCCATATAGAGCCGCCCTAAAAGGTGGTGTTGCTACAAATCTTTTTTTAGTAGTGTTATCGGTGCTGCCAGGGACTTATCCCTCCCACTCCTCCACAGACGAGCCACAGGAGTGCAGTGGAGTCCTATACCCTCCCTGCTGGTAATTATTACTGAACTTAGCTGCTTGCTTTTAGTTTTGACTTTTGGCAGGAACACTACAGTCGCACATCTATTAGCAGTCGATTGAAATGTTCCTAAAACTTGCGGTTACTGAAAATGTCATTATCCATCATCAGGGCGTTTCAATTTAGTGACAGATCAGAGATGTAAATCCATCATGGCAGATTGATTCCATACGCAAGAGGATTTCGATCATTTAGGTTTATTTACAAATATCAAACTAGCATACAATATATGCATTTACATACATATATAGTCTATAACCCTGAAAACAACTAAAGTATTATTGTTGTGCTAAAAACTATCACACAAGATGGCAAGCCTTTAGGGTTTACCTCAAAAGGTACCCCTAGTTTGTTTTATTCACAGAAGGTGTGCATGATGAACTATCCATCAGAGCATGCCGATGATAGAGTATCCATCAAGGAAAATTCAGTTTAGATTTTCATAAAAAAACATTAGCACAGAATATATGAATCTGCATTTCAATTTCACCAAATTACATTTCAAACCGAACCTTCTCTATTAAAACCACTTAACGGTGTGAACCGCTGGTGTCGAATAACAAATTTACCCCCCATCTATCTCTCTTCTCTCAAGTCCCACAGACGTGCGGGTCATGTGTAGCAGACCGGGATTTCCAAAATAGAAATTCCGATCCTTTTGCCCCTCTATGATAGTCATACCTCAGCTATCACGGGCATCCATATTACAGATGATTACAGAGTCATACAACATCAGAGTGCACAAATAAATATATTACGATATTTTGGTTACAACTAACGACGAACAAAACACTGTTGTCCTATCGTCGAAGCGAAGTTTGGCGATCTCCCATCCAGAGGCATCCTTGAGTGTAGAACGAAACCAACTACCAATCTCAACATCACTGCAAGTCAAGAAATTTGCACACCGCCAGATGTGTGCAGGCCATGGTCAGCACCGATGAGCTTTAGTGAAAAATAGAAAATAAAGGGATCTGGCGATCCTAATAGTTTGGCTGTGGTTTGCATCCTTAGCGCATGCAGAGTAGCGATAAATATATAACACAAGTATCTCATCCCAACCATCCATCCATTCCACACCACACATCTCACTACACTCTCACTCTCTAGGCGACAAGGACGACTCCCTCTCGTGCCTTGCCTCAACGGCCCAAGCCGGAAACCAATAAACCCAGGGGGAGGAGAAGAAAGGACACCTCTCACTAATCAAGTGAAGCGTAGGTCATAGGAATGTCCATATCCGAGGACGCGGCTATACGTATAGATCGATCAACTCTGCAGAGCGTGTACACCTGGAAATCCACAAGATCACCATCATCGACGGTGGCCCCCGTCTATGCTGATACCGACTGCCTCCCAACCGGTATGGTGCCACCCTACCACTCAGCCCTGGGCCACCCCGGAGTCCACCGAAACGCTGAGACTATGAGACGTAGTACCGGGCCCCCAGAGGTCACTAGTTGTCTTAGGAGGGTGTGGGCCCCCATGCCCGTACCTCCCTACACTATCACCTTCCAACCTAGTAGTAGTGGCACCATCCTAGTTAGTCGGGTAATCGTCTCCCACCCATTCAGGAGCGAGTGGTGTGCACGTAGTGTCCTATGATCCGGTTCTCAAGACATACCAGTCCTTAGGAGGACTGGACAGGATATCTTCTCAAAGGGGATAACCAACACCCCATGCCTCGACGGCACCTCCATCCCGGGGCTTCATCCCTCAAAGACACTCCACCCCGGGATCTCCTCATCTCACATGCACCCACCACAGGTACCTCTCGTAGGGGATGCCCATGTCGCACCCTCCAGGCAAGACTCGTCCCAAAGACTCATCGTAGGATCCTGTCCAGTCGACTCAACCCTCACCACTCACCCAAGACACACACCAGAATCTCTCATCTACGATATAACCATAAAATCCACACACATCACATATCAAGGATTATATGTAAGTATGGTGGAGTAATGCAAGCAAGCAGATAGGCATATATAAGTGCGAGCACAGAGCTAGGTGATCAGGGTGAAGTGGTTTCAATCAAGGCAATCAAGGCTCAGGCAAATAGCATGCAACACTTAATCTAGCAAAGGAATAAATGTAAAGCGCTAGCAGGTCTACTTTGTAATGCCTAATAGGATTCTCTAAGTAAAAGTGCTGCCATGACACCAGCGATGTCGAGGTAGTAGTGGTACAAGTCCACGTCAGTTGGTGTAGATGTTCAGCGCGAACCTCCACCTCCAGGGTCAGCTCCACTCCATGGGCCCTCCTCCAAAGTTGACGCACGTCCAATCGATAGCCTATAAACTACAAGTTATCACAAAGATCCAAAAGAACGAGGAAGACCCAAATTCACTCATACATGGTTGTGAACCTATGGCTTGACCTAAGCTTCGGTAGGCGCAAGGTGGCTTTAGGTCTAAGTTAGGTGCCAGGGTGAGACTAGGTTCGTCAAGTACACAAGGTTGACAGGCTCCTTATGTCGGCATCAGGTCCTCAGGGCCACCAGGGTTGGACTGCCGGAGTTATGTCAAGCTAGGCTTGGGTAAAGGCGAAACTGTCAAGTGGAGGTCTATCAAAGACAAGGGCTAGAATTAGGTCAGTCTTGGCATTACAACACTTGAATGCTGAGGTGGTCGCACGGTTGCAAGATGGGAATCTACTCGGTCATGTTGTGGCCAAGTCATGGTGGTGCACGTGTAGGCTGGTGGTATGGCTACGTCAGATCGACTCAGCCCCAACAATGGGACGGCCAAGGTCATGGGCACTCGGATGTCGTAACGAGTCTGGCAAAAGGGTCTTAGGCTTGGCTCGGCTCTGCTCAGGTTGAGTGAGCGCGGTTGTGGTTGATGTGCTAGACGGACACCTAGCAGGCTTGGCTCATAAGTTCGTGCATGGTAGGTAGAGGGTCATCGTATCGTGGTCTCGTGCCTTGATCCACGGTGGTTCAAACGTGTGCGGGCGACGGCACGTGTGGCGTTCAGTAGGGAGCGGGAAGGAAAGTCCTACCCTTGATGGTTTTGGTGGGAAGCTAGTGAGGTCTTGATGATGGCCAGCTCGTGCAGTGGAACTTGGAGGTGGCCTAGCAGTGTTCATATGGGATCCGAGGCTCATCATGTTCCATAACGATGGTATGTGGGCCAAGGATGGCTTTGGTCAAGGGCGGCAGCATGGTTCGTTGACTCGAGTCCGCTATGCTTGTGGATATTGTAGCATTCATGAGTTCGTCGGATGTGCACTCGAGTGGTCGAGGTCTCACGACCAAGCACCCAGAGGAGGGGTTCCCATGTCAGCGAAGGGGTTTCAGCGTGCTCGGCATGGAGCAACATGGCATGGTGGTCATGTGCGACGTGTAGCTTGACAAGTGGTGATCGTGCACCTATAGACTCACCGCACTCCATGGAAGCGGTAGCAGACGGGGCAAGGTGTGGCGACATAGGCCTCGGCACGGCCATGCTTGGCAACAACGACCATGGTGGTGTGACATCTTATGTGGCGAGGCCGCGGGGTGCTCTTATGTTTACATGGGGTGAGCAAGGCTGTTCCCAACAGCCGTGAATCGAGCAGCGCTAGTGAACATATGGCACAACGAAGGCCGCTCGGCGACAAAGGCCGTGATAGCTATGGCTTTGGGTTCCCGTGTCCTGGTGGCGAGAGAAGGACGCACGCCTGGTGCTTGACAAGATGCCCGGGGGGCTCAACGAGAGCATTCAGCTCGTGTGATTGTTATGCCACGCAGGGTTGCTAGTGGAGGTGTTCTACACGTGGCATGGTTCATGGCAATCCATGGATGCGCACGCACAGGTGATGGGCGTGCTGTGGTTCAAGGCTAAGAGGACACGACGGCATGGCGGGCTAGGCTTGAGCGGAGAAGAGGTTGGCTCCACTCCGGGGCCTTGGAGGTCATCGTGCGAGCTTCACGATGGTGCTAAGGTGCACCGGTGGTTTTTAACGGACGTGATTAGGCTATAAGGATGCATCCGGGCAGGACATGACTCATAGGTTAGGCCTTAGACGAATGTCTTTTTTTTTTGTGCGCATTAGACGAATGTCAAGGCTTGACGAAGTGGGGACGATGATTTGTCATGGCAGCGCTATTGCCATGGCGTTCACGCACGACAGTGGGTGTCCCTAGGCCCGTGCGGTAGCCTTGGCAAAGAGCACAGCAAGGCAGAGCCGGCGTCCGTATAGCATGGTGCGAGGAGCGGCAAGCCAGAAAGGCAGTGTCTTAGCCGTTTTCCCTAGGCGGCGGACAACGTGCCTGTTCCAGTGGCCGTGTGCGCATAGTGTGCGCGCAGCTAAGGTGAAGTGGCAGCGGCGAGTGTCTGTCTGGGGGCGCGCGGCTCGGCCGGGCCTTTCTAGTGGCAGCGGCCGATCGCGGCCCCCGTGATGAGCTCGAGCGACCGCGTGCTCGCTCGGTGTGGCTTGGCCAAGGTTGGTGTGGTGCGGGCGGTGTGCAGGTGAGGCCGAGCGGTGGCGCTCATGTGTGTGGCCATGACCGCGGGCAGCCCACAGCAGCGGTGATGCTAAGCCGTGCGTGCGCGGCGTGAGTGCAGGTGCTCGGCGAATGGCGGGAACGTGCTCAGCGGCGTGCTTCGCCATGGAGTGCGAGCACCTCGACGTGCGCGTGCCCTGAGTGCGTTGTGCACGAGGGAAACCCAAAAGGCTTGGCCTTGGTTGCGGTTCTCGGGTGGCTGCTGGGGCGTCGTGCGCGTGCTGGGTGCATGTGCGGGTCCGTGGCCGTGGCGACCGTCGAGTGTGCGTGTCCGTGCCATCGTGGTGGTGTCGCAGGCAGGACGGGGCAAACCCAGCGCCGTTCTTGGGTCTGTGTGTGTCCGTGCGGTCGCGTGTGGGAGTGACGCTGGTGTCCGTCCGAGAGCACGCCTCCGCGAGCTCCCGAACAAGGAGGGCTGGCGTAGCTCTGTTCAGGCGGCGGCAAGGCAGGGCCAGTCCACTGCCGTGCGTGTACGCCACAGCAGGATGAAGAAGGGCACAGGGCCTGGCCGAGGCGGCGTGCGGTGGCTTGTGCGGTGACCGTGTCTGGGTGAGCACGCCGGACAGCAGAGGGCAGCGGGTCGAGGGACGAGCAGGGCCTTGCGACTGGGTGTCGTACGGCGGTGACAAGGCAGCGGCCAGGCCACCGCTGTGCGTGCGCGGTTATCGTGCTGTGCGAGCGCACGCACACAGGTGCCGGCACGGTGGTGTGCAACCGCGGCCGTGAGTGACCGACGGTGGTGATCACATGTCTCCGCAGAAAGGTCGAGGAAGCAGCTCCAAGGCCGGACAGGCAGGCAACATACCAAAGACGGGCTTTGGGGGTTGGGTGCTTACCGAGGGCTTGACGGAGGCAGAACGCGTGATGCCGGTCGCGTTTGGTGCAGGCAGGCCGTGCGCTGGAGTGGTGCAGACCGGTGCGACGTCGTGGCCGGCGAAGCTGTGAAGTCGCCGTGGCCGCGCTGCTCCGGGCATGGCGAGGCCGTGACATTCCGGCGGTGAACCAAACAAGGCGAGAAGGGTGACGATAGGGAAGGTAAAGGTGGAGGCTTTGGCCTAGAGAAAGGCTCACCGACGGCTTGTGAAGACCTAGGTGGACGGCAAGGTCAGGAGAAGCTCGACGCCGTGCCGTTCCCCGGTGTGGCAGCGACGTCATCCAGGTGCTCGCGATGAAGTGCAGGGCTCCGGCTGGACGACGGATTTGGGTCGAGGTGGTCCCGTGCGGTCCAAGGGCTTCAGCTCGACGTCGGCGGTGTGGCTCAGGCTGCAACGCCAGGTGAGGCTTCCCAGTTGTGGCGCAGGTGAGGTCGTGGACGGTCGGGGCGCAGGGGTGCTCGGCGCGGTGGTGGCCGTCTTGGACGCGGTTGCGGATGGCCGGTCGGCTACGTCGTGGCTCGGGGACATCATGGTTGGGGCGTCAGTTTGGCCGTGGCGCGTCCGCGACCGACTTGGCTCCTCCGCGGCCGGCTGCAGCGTCCGTTCAGCCAGCTGCAGCATGGTGACGGCGACGCGGCTTCGACCGGAGAGCAGGTGCCCGGTGCTCGGCGAGGAGTGGCATCGGGGTGGCATGTCCGGCTGGGCACGGGCACCAAGCCGGCATGGCGTGGCTGCGGCGGCGAGGAAGAGGAGGCGAGAGCGCTAGTGGCGGCGGCAGATGGGAACAGGATGAGGGCGACGGCTCTAGCGGCTTTTATAGCGCGGCGCCTAGGTTTCCAGGTGAGGGCGAGGGTGCTATGGGCGGCGGCGATCGGAGATGCGCGCGCTCGCGGACACGTGGCCACCATCCGTGGCATGGGCAGCTGAGGAGGGCTCGGGAAGCTTCTGGAGGGCTCCAGAAGGGTCGCGACACTGGTCTGGGTGCCGTCAAGGCATCACGCTTGCCAGCGCTTGGCTTCATCCGGGCTCGCCAGCTATGTCGACGTACAACAGAAGCGGCCTCTTGATCGGCCGGAGAGCAGAGCGGATGCGGACGGAAAAGAGAAAGGTGCCGGTGGGAAGGAAGAACGAGACAGCCATTCTTGACGGAAAAAGGAAACGGAGGCTCGATGCCTATTGATGTCACTTGGGCCCGGCTGACGGCGTCTGGGAAGGGGCATCCGAGAGAGCTGCTCTGGCGCTGACTCGGGGGGCCTGGCTGGCGGCTGACGGGAGACCGACGGGAGGCAAACGGCGCTTGCAGCTTCTGGTCCCCTTGGTGTCTGACGCGCGGGTCCCAGGGGAACGTCGCCTTCACATCTCACGTACGCCCGAAGGGAGTGGGCAGCGTCTTCCTCGGCTGACCCGTGGGCCATTCTGGCCATGCGAGAGCGGCGGCGTCTTGTGCTGGGCGTGCAGCACACGCGAGAACAGAGGAGGGTGAGCTGGGTTGGCTATGCCGTGAAGGGAGAGCTGGCCGGTCGGAGGAGGCAGGGCCAGGATGGGTTTGTGGCGCAGAATGGGCCAGAAGACGAGACGAGCTCCAGTATTTGTCGTGGGAGCATTAGTACCTGCATACACGTATATGCATGTATATAGTGCCTTTGCATGGTGGCTTGTGTCGTGCACATGTGCTCCTATTTTGGAGAGCCTCGGGGCACAAGGGGAGGGGCTCACGTAATTAAGGAAGCCAAGCACAGGAGCATGCATGATGATGATACGTGCTGCTGCTTCTATACGTGCTTCACGTTACCAGACAATTAGGCACAGAAGCATGCACGCTTGTGTAGCCTACTGGCCAAGGGATTAAGGAGGGGTGATTTTCCTAAATTGACTCTAGGGTTTTGGTCCAACAACTAGCTAATTATTCCTACAATCAAACAACAAAGTCCAACAAGAACCAACTCACGGCACCCAACATGCAACTAAACTATATGAGTGCATTATGTCATATTGCGAAGTCTCTTTGAAACGAGGGGAGCACTACTGGAAACAGTATCTTTGCCGAGTGTCATATGCTTTGCCGAGCGCCAAATATCGGGCGCTCGGCAAAGATTGGCTCTCGGCAAAGACAAGCTTTGCCGAGAGCTCGACTCTCGGCAAAGAATGGCTCTCGGCAAAGCCAAACTTTGCCGAGAGCTCGACTCTCGGTAAACAAAAAATCTCGACAAAGCCTCAACCCCACAAACGGCACCCTTACGCCGTCATCTTTGCCGAGAGCCTGCTGTTAGGCTCTCGGCAAAATATTTTCTTTGCCGAGAGCCTCAGCCAAGGCTCTCGGCAAAATTTTTTTTTGGATTTTTGGTCCCAAATTTTTTGTGCAGCCTTGCTACAGTACTAGAAGCCAAGATTTGAAATTTGGTGTATTTTCCATCCCTCTTGCTATATTTCGTGTATTTTTTTCATTTTCTTGATTTTTTTCCGCAAGACGCACATTTGTACTGTAGGTGCATGAAATAATGAATCTCAGCGATTCAAAAAATTATATTCATTCTTCCGAGGGTATTTCGACGCTGTATCTAGGGACAGACGTGGAAACTCGACCATCTCGTGCACGCGATATGGCGACCAAGTTACGTGAGATTTGATTTAAAAATATATAAAATGTGAACGGAGTCGGAAAATCATGAAAATGGACGGGAGGCCTTGACATTGCATGTAGAAGCTATAAAAAAATTTTGAAAATGTTTGAAGCAAGTTGTGCCGCAAGATGGTTGAAACCCTTAGATCTCCACATGTGATAACAAGATATCGCATGCGGAGATCTCAGGGTTTCAACCATCTTGTGTCACAACTTGCTCCAAATATTCCCAAATTATTTCCATAAACTCTACGTATCGTGTCAAGGCCTTCTGTCTATTTTTATGATTTTTCGACTCCGTTCGCATTTTATATATTTTTAAATCAAATCCTACACAACTTGGTCGCTATGTCTCGTGCACGAGATGGTCGAGTTTCCGCGTCTGTCCCTAGATATGGTGTTGAAATACTCTCGGAAGAATGAATATCATTTTTTAAATCGCTGAGATTCATTATTTCATGCACCTGCCCTTCAAATGTGCGTCTTGCGGAAAAAATCAAGAAAACAAAGAATTTTCTTTTTTTTTGGAAAACTCTTTGCCGAGAGCCAGTCTGGCCAGGCTCTCGGCAAATATTTTTTTTAAAAAAAAGAAAAATGTTTGCCGAGAGCCTGGCCACACTGGCTCTCGGCAAAGAATTTTTCCAAAAAAAAAGAAAACTCTTTGCCGAGAGCCAGCCAAATGGGCTCTTGGCAAAGAAAGCGGGCCCGTTAACGGCGCCTTTTCTTTGCCGAGAGCCGCGTTGGCTCTCGGCAAAGCCTTTGCCGAGAGCCCGATAAACGGCTCTCGGCAAAGAAGGCTTTGCCGATCGGGTTTTTGCCGAGGCAGCTTTGCCGAGAGCTGCTCTCGGCAAAGCCTTTGCCGAGGGTCTGAGAGGCTTTGCCGAGAGCCTGGAGCCCTCGGCAAAGCCGCCAGCTCCAGTAGTGAGGGGATAGAGTTACATGTTGAATTTGAGCGGAGCTTGAATTCAACCAATGTTTGTTTGACTTTGAAATATTTAGTTTTGAAAGTACCTGTTGTCATGTTGTTGACTTGGTCAATACCATGATAACTGGCTTGTTGCAAAAATGATTTTAAAATTGGGGTTTTTGATGTTAGGTCGGGAAGGGAAAGTTTGACTAGGTTGACCTAGCGACTATATGCTACACACACTACAAGAAAAATTTTAAAAAGTTCGCATTTTTGGGTTGCACCAAAAATCCGGGATGTTACATCATGCATGTTAGCACCTTCTCCTACCTCTGGCTCCAGGCCTGCACTGGCTTGGGCGCCTGCGCCAGCCGCCACTCCGCCCTTGGATGCAGCTAGCGAGGGGAATCAGGTTGCGGTGGAGAGAATTGGCCGTAATTGACCGGTGAGCTTAGCTATGGGGAATCGAGCGGTACGGGAAAAGGTGAGAGGGGAAGATGAGAGGATGACACGTGGACCCCATTTGATAGACACCCCATCCCACCACCTCCAAGAAGTTGGGTTGCCAAACAACCTCATCTTTAATTTTCCAGACACCAGCTTCCAGGAGCAAAAGCCTGCAATAGCTTTAAAGAAAGCCGCAGCTCAAACAAATAGGCCCTAAGGGCATAAACACCATCATCCCTTTAGATTAATTTATACTAGTGGTCTTCTCCCTAGTGGTATAGCTAGTATATTATACTAGTTTATGTGGTATATGGGCAATTTGGAAAAATTAGGATGGCGGCGATGGCTTAGTGGGGACGGGGCGTCGATGGTGGCCTCATGTTTCATGCTGGCTTTGGCTAGGTGGTGGTAATTGGGTGTATTATCTATAAATACCACGAATAGTATTCTCTTTCCGGAAATACCCCTTCTCTAGCTATACCACCAAACTACCACTAGTTGTATAAAACACCTTAGAAGTCTAAAAATGATCGTAGCAGTGTGTATTAAGTTCCGCTAAGTCCAAACTAAGGATTGAAACGCGGCTTCCAAAATATGAAACTATCAAACTAAAAAAAACCTATAAAGTCCAGAGCTTGCAGGATATCATGTTTCATAAAAGAGAAAAACATTCAGAAGAAATAAAGTGCTATGCGTACACAAGTATATAGATTCGTACGGGTGAAATCAAGAGCACACATAATAATAGAGACTTCAATCGATATGCAAGAGACATTCTGATAATTCATCGCAAGGCCCTCCCCTCCTTCCCAAACACACATATCTACGTAGAAAAGAAACCTTACTTTTCCAAAGCCATGCTCAGATCTAACAAACCATCTCCAAGGAGAGAGAGTGGAGCTGATGAGACATCATCATTGCCTCCACCACAGTCACCTTTCATTGTCAATCCATTGGGGACCTGATCGATCGAGGAGGAATAGAGAGTAGCTGTGTCATCGTGAGGACAGAAAGGGATAACAGTGAAAGAGAGGAAGCAGAACTAGCTAGGATGATGATGCAATGGCCTTGTGGAGCTTCTTTTCTATGATGAAGAATGCTAGTTCAGCCCTGATAGTAACATTGCAGTGCTCGGTCATTGTTCTAGCTAGAAACAAAGAGGACGATGGAGAGGATGATGATGAAATAGGACGATTGCATTGGCCATTGGCAGGCATCCACCACACTGATAGGCTGGTCTCTCTGGGCTATCAACTGAGATGTCTTTTATGGAAGAATTATTGCTCTACATTAGTAGAATTTGCTAGCAGTATATATGCAACTCGATCTATATATCACCATTTGCCTGCTGTTGATATTGACCAGAAATTGCTTCAAGGACAGCATGTTAGGAAACCGTGGAAGATCAGATAAGACTAGAACGTATACTTCTCCCCAAGCTGATCTTCGTACGTACAAGATAGTGTTTCCTTGCTTTCATTATATTGTTGAGATAGATTGGTTGAAAAAGTTAATTTTGGCATGCATGTATGTATGTATATACCCTGCTGTGGAGTTACGTTTTAGATCATTTCCCCCACTTTGTTTTCACAAATTAATGCTTAAGTTGCAATGCTCTTTTATTATTTATTTACTTTGTCCTCCACCCATGCTTTTGATACACTACCCGAGCCGGCTGCTTTGCCGAGGGCCCTAGGCTCTTGGCAAAGCCTCTAATGCCCTCGGCAAAGCGCCCTCGGCGAAAATCCAATCGGCAAAGCCTTTTTTGCCGAGAGCCGTTTATCGGGCACTCGGCAAAGCCTTTACCGAGTGCTCGACGCTCGGCAAAGCGCGAAATAAAAAAAATGCAAAAAAAACCTAAAAAAAATTTTGCCCGACGCTCGGCAAAATTCGCGGCTACGCGGTCGGCGGGATTCGAACTCATGACCTCTCCCTCACGCGATACCTCCTCTGCCACCTGCACTACACACTCACATGTTTCTATATGTCGTTTCGGTTACTCAAATATTATACTAAACCAAGTGAAAATTGATTGTTTGAGGCCCTAAACGAATTCAAATCAAAAGGTTGTCAACTACAAAGTTTCATAACTTTTCGAGCTCTACATTTTCCATATAGAAAGTTTTTCCATCCGAGGTCTTTTGAAAAATTCAAATTTTAAAATTTTGAATTTCAAATGTAGTTTTGCATGACAAGATTAATTCAAATGAAAAAGTGGTCAACTACAATGTTTCATAACTTTTCGAGATCTACAAACTCATATAGAAAGTTTTTCGATCCGAGGTCTTTTAAAAAATTCAAATTTTAAAATTTTGAATTTCAAACGTAGTTTTGCATGACAAGATTAATTCAAATGAAAAAGTGGTCAACTGCAACGTTTCATAACTTTTCGTGATCTACAAACTTCATTTAGGAAGTTTTTTCCATCCGAGGTCTTTTGAAAAATTCAAATTTTAAAATTTTGAATTTCAAACGTAGTTTTGCATGACAAGATGAATTCAAATGAAAAAGTGGTCAACTACAATGTTTCATAATTTTTCGAGATCTACAAACTTCATTTAGGAAGTTTTTCCATCCGAAGTCTTTTGAAAAATTCAAATTTTAAAATTTTGAATTTCAAACGTAGTTTTGCATGACAAGATGAATTCAAATTAAAAAGTGGTCAACTACAATGTTTCATAACCTTTCGAGATCTACAAACTTCATTTAGGAAGTTTTTCCATCCGAAATTGTGGTGCTAACATTGTTCACAAATCTTATATATATCTCTTGTAGTTTCATGAAACTACATGAGAGACATAGATTTTGTGAACAACGTAATTATTACTTTGTCGAATGAAGAAATGTCCAATATAAAGTTTGTAGATCATGAGAAGTTATGAAACTTTGTAGTTGAAAACTTTTTTATTTGAATTCGTTTAGGGCACCAAAACGTGGTTTGAAAAATTGCTTTGCCGAGTGTTTTACTTTGGCACTCTGCAAAGAAGCCTTTGCCGAGTGTTTTTTTTGCACTCGGCAAAGAAACTTCTTTGCTGAGTGTTTTTTATTTAACACTCGGTAAAGCCTTCTTTGCCGAGTCCAGAGGCTTTGCCGAGTGTTTTTTATTTGGCTCTCGGCAAAGCCTTCTTTGCCGAGCGCCCGAAAAAAACGCTCGGCAAAGCCTCCGACGCTCGGCAAAGAAGCGGATTCCGGTAGTGATAGAAGTAGCTTTCTGGGTCCCTATCTTTTGAGAAACAGAGAGCTGATGCATGGCTGAGTCGGGGAATGTACTTGCACTGGCTATGGGCCGGCATATATGTGCATCGTGTGGCAGCACTTGCTGACGTGCATAGTCTAGAGCTTTTTGATAGGATGAGTAGAGCAGCGTACCGTGTGGTCAAGAAATCAAGAGCCAGCCGGCCGGCAGACCGCTGTTTAGAGTTGCCAAACCTTGCATGTGCAGTGGCCGGGTCGTCTTGTCCGATCCAATCCTATTTATAGATGCATCAGCGAGAAGGATCGATCAAGCAAACCGGGCATTCGAGTGATAGCATCGTGAGTCCAACAAGAAAGAAGCAGCAGCACAGGAAACAACCCAACCCACTGCTCTAGCCTAAAGAGACGAAGCAGCACGCAGCACCATGGCGCCACGCAAGAGGGTCGTCGTAGCACTTGTGCTTTTGCTCGCCGTTCTGGTTAGTGGCGGCCAGGCCCAGCAGGTGGCAGCGGCGGTGCCGGCGCCTCTGCTGATCAGAGGCGCGGACGACGCGGAGCTCGGGAGCTTGGCACGGGGCATCACCAACGTCGTCGTCGGCGACGGCTACATCGGCTGCCTGGAGATGCGTTTCCACTAGTACATGGGTATACTATACAGGCGGTTCGTAACCTATTTCTACTGGCGTTTTCAAGCACCGCCTGCGCTGGAGGCCAGTAGAAATAGACCAATTCCACAGGCGGTTCCTTGTGAGCCGCCTGTAGAAAACATTTCCACAGGCGGCTCTCTTAGGGAACCGCCTGTGTAAATGTGCATTTCCACAGGCGGTTCACTTAGTGAACCGCCTTACAAAAAATTCCTGAAAAAACCCGAAAATAAATAGCAAAAAAAAAAGATTTTAATTAGGGGGAGGACCCCACCGCCTAGCGCCTGCCCGTCTCCGTCGAAGTCGCAAGTCGCGCAATTTTTCGCGCAAAAATCGCGCGATACGCGCTCCCGGTGAGATTCGAACCCACGACCTCGGCCTCGAATGAAGCAATGTTAACTAAAGATAATCTTATTAAAAGAAACTGGAATAGTGATCCGGAATGTTATTTTTTTAACCAACCAGAAAGTATCTCACATTTCCTTTTTCATTGTCCTGTGGCAAAAATAATTTGGCTTATGGTAGCTAATTAAGTGCTTTGGAGCAAATACTATCCCCAGGAATTTGGAACAATGTTGGCGATGGTATGATAAATGGTTGTCTATCCTTTGGGAAAAAATATCGCGTCTAGGGAGTGGCTGCAATATGCTGGGCCATATGGAAATCTTGTAACAAAGCTTGCTTTGAGGAAAAAAGTTGTCAATAGCCCATTAGATGTTATCTGCCCTATGTATGCACTAATGAAATAATGGGCTGGTCTGTACGCTGAACCAGATAGGGAACAACTCATTGAAGGGATCAACACTATGCTGCGGGTCACGGAGAGGATTCTAAAGAGACAGAAGGATGATAAGGATGCTGCTAAACGTCTTCAAGACGGTGATCGTGATGGAAGTAACGATGCCCAAGCTTAATCAGTCGATGTGCCAAGCAAACGTTCTGATGGGAGAACTGCTCTTTGGACATCTGCAATTAGCTTGTCCTGTCATTGTTGGCCTATTTTCACATAGTGTAAGAAGATCAAACAGTTTATGTTGTTTTAGGCATGGTAGTTTGAAGAAGTTTATATGTTCGTTGGTAAATTACCAGTTTACCAGTTTTCACATTGTGCTACTACCTGTTTCCGTGTTCTTCGGTTAGTACATCTATATTTAGGTCTATATACTCTAACAGGCCCACTCTTCTGTAGGCGAACAATAGTTCTCCCAAGTCACAGATGCATCACGGACCAAATTGCTTTTGTCGGTCATCCATGTGTGTTGTGGCTATTGTGTGCCACCACTTTGAAACATCTTCATGGTGCTGTCACTGATATGCATGCATTCGTTAGGACGCCCAATGTCTATTGCCTCTTAATGTATTTTTGACAATGGAAAATTGTTACTTTAGATTCTTTTGCATTTTCACCATCTTTACCCTTCACCAATACGTATTTGTACTAGTTTATTTGTTTTATGATTGTGTAAACTTTCGTATTAGCCACTTACATCCGTAAATTGTGTACTTAAGAGAAGAAAAATATGTGCATGACCATGGACGTTCACCCAATGTGGAAAATTATTCAGGTGGGGATCCTCTCCCCCCGGTGACCTTAAAAAATGTGGAAAATTGAGCCAAAGATTACTTAGCGGTAATTGCCAACATGCCCTTTTATTTATTTAGTCAAACGAAAAAATTACAAAACCGTGTGACATTACATTGGACTGCTTGTCGAGGTAGCAGTTGATGAAACCATATATCATTGGAACCTTTGATTGATTGCGATTTGAACAAAAGCAAATAGTTAGCTAAAAAATATCAAATTAATAGGTAGTTTGGTCCATATCCATCAAATGATTCACCATATATGGGCAGACATGTGGCCAGCCAGTGACGTCTTCCTTACTGCAAAGCGCCTTGGAACGCCTCCTCCAAGGCCTTCAGGATGAGGGCCGGGGTGCATATCTCCTTGCAACTTTCAATACCAAACCGGTCTGCCGCCACCTTACTGCAAACCACATCACAGCTAGCAGTGACCTCCGCAGCTTCAGCCTCGTACTTTTTTGTGCATCCTTCGTCGCAAGATTTGGAGGCTGGAGAGCCAGGGCCGTGCTGCTCGCTGCATTTCAACGAGCATTGAGAAGCCTCGATCGACACCGTTTTGAAGCGCTGGTTGAGGGCGCAGGACTCCTTGCAGGCCCGCACGTTAAGCTTCTTGTCTAGACAGAGAGTGTGGCAAGTGTCTTCTTGTACCTTCTTTGCCTCGGCCGTCGTCTTACCAGCAGCAGCTCCACCGATGAGTGTGAGGACCAACACGAAGAGGACCACCACGATCTTCATTTTCTTGGTAATGGACGTGGTTGCTATTGAGATTGGTGTTGACGGAGGGGATGGCAGCTTTGCTTATAGAACTAATAACATGTTTGTCGGTCATATATATAGGACATCATATGGAAGATGGACATGTAAGTGTGTGGCCATCAGAGCTTTCCTCCCTACCTCTCAGTTCTGATTGCTCGAATGCATGTATCTATATGTGCATGCAAGACCCTAGCTCCTTCTTGATTTTCCGTTTCACCTGGGTTACCACAAACTCATAAGGGCGTGCCCAGCGGGATAGCTACGTCGCTGGCTCTGTCCGACATAGAAGGGAAAAAGTAGGAAAGAGAAGACTAGCTAGCGCCGAGTGAATCAGGAGGCGATTTCGCGTAAACCGAGAAAACTAAGCCAAACAGGTGGCCTGGTTAGGAGAGAGATTAGAAATCAATTTTACTTTATCTCTCACCCATCCACATCGGCCAGTGAAGTCGTCAGGTCTGTTGGGGACGCCCTAAAATGCATGTGGTTGCCATGGTAGGCATGCATGCACTCATCTCAACACTAGTTTTAGCAAGTGGCCCCAGGGCTACATGGGCCCACTAGCAGCGAGGGTGGGTGTATTGATCGGCGGTCCATTATCTCAACGATGGGTTATGGATCAGCAAGCCATGCGGAGCACCGGCGCCACCGCGCGAGCATTCCTGTGCTACCCTCTCTTCCGGTCTTCCCTCGGTGACTCTCTCCCTTGCTCATCTCATTTAGGAAGTTTTTCCATCCGAAATTGTGGTGCTAACATTGTTCACAAATCTTATATATATCTCTTGTGGTTTCATGAAACTACATGAGAGACATAGATTTTGTGAATAACGTAATTATTACTTTGTCGAATGAAGAAATGACCAATATAAAGTTTGTAGCTCATGAGAAGTTATGAAACTTTGTAGGTGAAAACTTTTTTATTTGAATTCGTTTAGGGCACCAAAATGTGGTTTGAAAATTGCTTTGCCGAGTGTTTTACTTTGGCACTCTGCAAAGAAGCCTTTGCCGAGTGTTTTTTTTGCACTCGGCAAAGAAACTTCTTTGTTGAGTGTTTTTTATTTAACACTCGGTAAAGCCTTCTTTGCCAAGTGCAGAGGCTTTGCCGAGTGTTTTTTATTTGGCTCTCGGCAAAGCCTTCTTTGCCGAGCGCCCGAAAAAAAATGCTCGGCAAAGCCTCCGGCGCTCGGCAAAGAAGCGGATTCTGGTAGTGATAGAAGTAGCTTTCTGGGTCCCTATCTTTTGAGAAACAGAGAGCTCGATGCATGGCTGAGTCGGGGAATGTACTTGCACTGGCTATGGCCCGGCATATATGTGCATCGTGTGGCAGCACTTGCTGACGTGCATAGTCTAGAGCTTTTTGATAGGATGAGTAGAGCAGCGTACCGTGTGGTCAAGAAATCAAGAGCCAGCCGGCCGGCAGGCCGCTGTTTAGAGTTGCCAAACCTTGCATGTGCAGTGGCCGGGTCGTCTTGTCCGATCCGATCCTATTTATAGACGCATCAGCGAGAAGGATCGATCAAGCAAACCGGGCATTCAAGTGATAGCATCGTGAGTCCAACAAGAAAGAAGCAGCAACACAGGAAACAACCCAACCCACTGCTCTAGCCTAAAGAGATGAAGCAGCACGCAGCACCGTGGCGCCACGCAAGAGGGTCGTCGTAGCACTTGTGCTTTTGCTCGCCGTTCTGGTTAGCGGCGGCCAGGCCCAGCAGGCGGCAGCGGCGGCGCCGGCGCCTCTGCTGCTCAGAGGCGCGGACGACGCGGAGCTCGGGAGCTTGGCACGGGGCATCACCAACGTCGTCGTCGGCGACGGCTACATCGGCTGCCTGGAGATGCGCTTCCACTGGTACACAGGCATACTATACAGGCGGTTGGTAACCTATTTCTACTGGCGTTTTCCAGCACCGCCAGCGCTGGAGGTCAGTAGAAATGGGCCAATTCCACTGGCGGTTCCTTGTGAGCCGCCTGTAGAAAATATTTTCACAGGCGGCTCTCTTTGGGAACCGCCTGTGTAAATGTGCATTTCCATAGGCGGTTCAATTAGCGAACCGCCTTACAAAAAATTACTGAAAAAACCCGAAAATAAATAGCAAAAAAAAAGATTTTAATTAGGGGGAGGACCCCACCGCCTAGCGCCAGCCCGTCTCCGTCGAAGTCGCAAGTCGCGCAATTTTTCGTGCAAAAATCACGCGCTACGCGCTCCCGGTGAGATTCGAACCCACGACCTCGGCCTCGAATGAAGCAATGTTAACTAAAGATAATCTTATTAAAAGAAACTAGAATAGTGATCCGGAATGTTATTTTTTTTAACCAACCAGAAAGTATCTCACATTTCCTTTTTCAGTGTCCTGTGGCAAAAATAATTTGGGTTGTGGTAGCTAATTAAGTGCTTTGCAGCAAATACTATCTCCAGGAATTTGAAACAATGTTGGCGATGGTATGATAAAGGGTTGTCTATCCTTTGGGAAAAAATATCGCGTCTAGGGAGTGGCTGCAATATGCTGGGCCATATGGAAATCTCGTAACAAAGCTTGCTTTGAGGAAAAAAGTTGTCAATAGCCCATTAGATGTTATCTGCCCTATGTATGCACTAATGAAATAATGGGCTGGTCTGTACGCTGAACCAGATAGGGAACAACTCATTGAAGGGATCAACACTATGCTGCGGGTCACGGAGAGGATTCTAAAGAGACAGAAGGATGATAAGGATGCTGCTAAACGTCTTCAAGAGGGTGATCGTGATGGAAGTAACGATGCCCTAGCTTAATCAGTCGATGTGCCAAGCAAACGTTCTGATGGGAGAACTGCTCTTTGGACATCTGCAATTAGCTTGTCCTGTCATTGTTGGCCTATTTTCACATAGTGTAAGAAGATCAAACAGTTTATGTTGTTTTAGGCATGGTAGTTTGAAGAAGTTTATATGTTCGTTGGTAAATTGCCAGTTTACCAGTTTTCACATTGTGCTACTATCTGTTTCCGTGTTCTTCGGTTAGTACATCTATATTTAGGTCTATATACTCTAACAGGCCCACTCTTCTGTAGGCGAACAATAGTTCTCCCAAGTCACAGAAGCATCACGGACCAAATTGCTTTTGTCGGTCATCCATGTGTGTTGTGGCTATTGTGTGCCACCACTTTGAAACATCTTCATGGTGCTGTCACTGATATGCATGCATTCGTTAGGACGCCCAATGTCTATTGCCTCTTAATGTATTTTTGACAATGGAAAATTGTTACTTTAGATTCTTTTGCATTTTCACCATCTTTACCCTTCACCAATATGTATTTGTACTAGTTTATTTGTTTTATGATTGTGTAAACTTTCGTATTAGCCACTTACATCCGTAAATTGTGTACTTAAGAGAAGAAAAATCTGTGCATGACCATGGACGTTCACCCAATGTGGAAAATTATTCAGGTGGGGATCCTCTCCCCCCGGTGACCTTAAAAAATGTGGAAAATTGAGCCAAAGATTACTTAGCGGTAATTGCCAACATGCCCTTTTATTTATTTAGTCAAACGAAAAAATTACAAAACCGTGTGACATTACATTGGACTGCTTGTCGAGGTAGCAGTTGATGAAACCATATATCATTGGAACCTTTGATTGATTGCGATTTGAACAAAAGCAAATAGTTAGCTAAAAAATATCAAATTAATAGGTAGTTTGGTCCATATCCATCAAATGATTCACCATATATGGGCAGACATGTGGCCAGCCAGTGACGTCTTCCTTACTGCAAAGCGCCTTGGAACGCCTCCTCCAAGGCCTTCAGGATGACGGCCGGGGTGCATATCTCCTTGCAACTTTCAATACCAAACCGGTCTGCCTCGACCTTACTGCAAACCACATCGCAGCTAGCAGTGACCTCCGCAGCTTCAGCCTCGTACTTTTTTGTGCATCCTTCGTCGCAAGATTTGGTGGCTGGAGAGCCAGGGCCGTGCTGCTCGCTGCATTTCAACGAGCATTGAGAAGCCTCGATCGACACCGTTTTGAAGCGCTGGTTGAGGGCGCAGGACTCCTTGCAGGCCCGCTCGTTAAGCTTCTTGTCTAGACAGAGAGTGTGGCAAGTGTCTTCTTGTACCTTCTTTGCCTCGGCCGTCGTCTTACCAGCAGCAGCTCCACCGATGAGTGTGAGGACCAACACGAAGAGGACCACCACGATCTTCATTTTCTTGGTAATGGACGTGGTTGCTATTGAGATTGGTGTTGACGGAGGGGATGGCAGCTTTGCTTATAGAACTAATAACATGTTTGTCGGTCATATATATAGGACATCATATGGAAGATGGACATGTAAGTGTGTGGCCATGAGAGCTTTCCTCCCTACCTCTTGGTTCTGATTGCTCGAATGCATGTATCTATATGTGCATGCAAGACCCTAGCTCCTTCTTGATTTTCCGTTTCACCTGGGTTACCACAAACTCATAAGGGCGTGCCCAGTGGGATAGCTACGTCGCTGGCTCTGTCCGACATAGAAGGGAAAAAGTAGGAAAGAGAAGACTAGCTAGCGCCGAGTGAATCACGAGGCGATTCCGCGTAAACCGAGAAAACTAAGCCGAACAGGTGGCCTGGTTAGGAGAGAGATTAGAAATCAATTTTATTTTATCTCTCACCCATCCACATCGGCTAGTGAAGTCGTCAGGTCTGTTGGGGACGCCCTAAAATGCATGTGGTTGCCATGGTAGGCATGCATGCACTCGTCTCAACACTAGTTTTAGCAAGTGGCCCCAGGGCTACATGGGCCCACTAGCAGCGAGGGTGGGTGTATTGATCGGCGGTCCATTATCTCAGCGATGGGGTCACGGAGCATCAAGCCATGCGGAGCACCGGCGCCACCGCGCGAGCCTTCCTGTGCTACACTCTCTTCCAGTCTTCCCTCGGTGACTCTCTCCCTTGCTCATCTCATTTAGGAAGTTTTTCCATCCGAAATTGTGGTGCTAACATTGTTCACGAATCTTATATATATCTCTTGTAGTTTCATGAAACTACATGAGAGACATAGATTTTGTGAACAACGTAATTATTACTTTGTCGAATGAAGAAATGACCAATATAAAGTTTGTAGATCATGAGAAGTTATGAAACTTTGTAGTTGAAAACTTTTTTATTTGAATTCATTTAGGGCACCAAAACGTGGTTTGAAAAATTGTTTTGCCGAGTGTTTTACGTTGGCACTCTGCAAAGAAGCCTTTGCCGAGTGTTTTTTTTGCACTCGGCAAAGAAACTTCTTTGCCGAGTATTTTTTATTTGACACTCGGTAAAGCCTTCTTTGCCGAGTGCAGAGGCTTTGCCGAGTGTTTTTTATTTGGCTCTCGGCAAAGCCTTCTTTGCCGAGCGCCCGAAAAAAAACGCTCGACAAAGCCTCCGGCGCTCGGCAAAGAAGCGGATTCCGGTAGTGATAGAAGTAGCTTTCTGGGTCCCTATCTTTTGAGAAATAGAGAGCTCGATGCATGGCTGAGTCGGGGAATGTACTTGCACTGGCTATGGGCCGGCATATATGTGCATCGTGTGGCAGCACTTGCTGACATGCATAGTCTAGAGCTTTTTGATAGGATGAGTAGAGCAGCGTACCGTGTGGTCAAGAAATTGAGAGCCTGCCGGCCGGCAGGCTGCTGTTTAGAGTTGCCAAACCTTGCATGTGCAGTGGCCGGGTCGTCTTGTCCTATCCGATCCTATTTATAGACGCATGAGCGAGAAGGATCGATCAAGCAAACTAGGCATTCGAGTGATAGCATCGTGAGTCCAACAAGAAAGAAGTAGCAGCACAGGAAACAACCCAACCCATTGCTCTAGCGTAAAGAGACGAAGCAGCACGCAGCACCATGTCGCCACGCAAGAGGGTCGTCGTAGCACTTGTGCTTTTGCTCGCCGTTCTAGTTAGCGGCGGCCAGGCCCAGCAGGCGGCAGCGGCGGCACCGGCGCCTCTGCTGATCAGAGGCGCGGACGACGCGGAGCTCGGGAGCTTGGCACGGGGCATCACCAACGTCGTCGTCGACGACGGCTACATCGGCTGCCTGGAGATGCGCTTCCACTAGTACACGGGCATACTATACAGGCGGTTGGTAACCTATTTCTACTGGCGTTTTCCAGCACCGCCTGCGCTGGAGGTCTGTAGAAATGGGCCAATTCCACAGGCGGTTCCTTGTGAGCCGCCTGTAGAAAATATTTCCACAGGCGGCTCTCTTAGGGAACCGCCTGTGTAAATGTGCATTTCCACAGGCGGTTCAATTAGCGAACCGCCTTACAAAAAATTCCTGAAAAAACCCGAAAATAAATAGCAAAAAAAAGATTTTAATTAGGGGGAGGACCCCACCGCCTAGCGCCTGCCCGTCTCCGTCGAAGTCGCAAGTCGCGCAATTTTTCGCGCAAAAATCGCGCGCTACGCGCTCCGGGTGAGATTCGAACCCACGACCTCGGCCTCGAATGAAGCAATGTTAACTAAAGATAATCTTATTAAAAGAAACTGGAATAGTGATCCGGAATGTTATTTTTTCTAACCAACCAGAAAGTATCTCACATTTCCTTTTTCAGTGTCCTGTGGCAAAAATAATTTGGGTTGTGGTAGCTAATTAAGTGCTTTGGAGCAAATACTATCTCCAGGAATTTGAAACAATGTTGGCGATGGTATGATAAATGGTTGTCTATCCTTTGGGAAAAAATATCGCGTCTAGGGAGTGGCTGCAATATGCTGGGCCATATGGAAATCTCGTAACAAAGCTTGCTTTGAGGAAAAAAGTTGTCAATAGCCCATTAGATGTTATCTGCCCTATGTATGCACTAATGAAATAATGGGCTGGTCTGTACGCTGAACCAGATAGGGAACAACTCATTGAAGGGATCAACACTATGCTGCGGGTCACGGAGAGGATTCTAAAGAGACAGAAGGATGATAAGGATGCTGCTAAACGTCTTCAAGAGGGTGATCGTGATGGAAGTAACGATGCCCTAGCTTAATCAGTCGATGTGCCAAGCAAACGTTCTGATGGGAGAACTGCTCTTTGGACATCTGCAATTAGCTTGTCCTGTCATTGTTGGCCTATTTTCACATAGTGTAAGAAGATCAAACAGTTTATGTTGTTTTAGGCATGGTAGTTTGAAGAAGTTTATATGTTCGTTGGTAAATTACCAGTTTACCAGTTTTCACATTGTGCTACTATCTGTTTCCGTGTTCTTCGGTTAGTACATCTATATTTAGGTCTATATACTCTAACAGGCCCACTCTTCTGTAGGCGAACAATAGTTCTCCCAAGTCACAAAAGCATCACGGACCAAATTGCTTTTGTCGGTCATCCATGTGTGTTGTGGCTATTGTGTGCCACCACTTTGAAACATCTTCATGGTGCTGTCACTGATATGCATGCATTCGTTAGGACGCCCAATGTCTATTGCCTCTTAATGTATTTTTGACAATGGAAAATTGTTACTTTAGATTCTTTTGCATTTTCACCATCTTTACCCTTCACCAATACGTATTTGTACTAGTTTATTTGTTTTATGATTGTGTAAACTTTCGTATTAGCCACTTACATCCGTAAATTGTGTACTTAAGAGAAGAAAAATCTGTGCATGATCATGGACGTTCACCCAATGTGGAAAATTATTCAGGTGGGGATCCTCTCCCCCCGGTGACCTTAAAAAATGTGGAAAATTGAGCCAAAGATTACTTAGCGGTAATTGCCAACATGCCCTTTTATTTATTTAGTCAAACAAAAAAATTACAAAACCGTGTGACATTACATTGGACTGCTTGTCGAGGTAGCAGTTGATGAAACCTTATATCATTGGAACCTTTGATTGATTGCGATTTGAACAAAAGCAAATAGTTAGCTAAAAAATATCAAATTAATAGGTAGTTTGGTCCATATCCATCAAATGATTCACCATATATGGGCAGACATGTGGCCAGCCAGTCACGTCTTCCTTACTGCAAAGCGCCTTGGAACGCCTCCTCCAAGGCCTTCAGGATGACGGCCGGGGTGCATATCTCCTTGCAACTTTCAATACCAAACCGGTCTGCCTCGACCTTACTGCAAACCACATCGCAGCTAGCAGTGACCTCCGCAGCTTCAGCCTCGTACTTTTTTGTGCATCCTTCGTCGCAAGATTTGGTGGCTGGAGAGCCAGGGCCGTGCTGCTCGCTGCATTTCAACGAGCATTGAGAAGCCTTGATCGACACCGTTTTGAAGCGCTGGTTGAGGGCGCAGGACTCCTTGCAGGCCCGCTCGTTAAGCTTCTTGTCTAGACAGAGAGTGTGGCAAGTGTCTTCTTGTACCTTCTTTGCCTCGGCCGTCGTCTTACCAGCAGCAGCTCCACCGATGAGTGTGAGGACCAACACGAAGAGGACCACCACGATCTTCATTTTCTTGGTAATGGACGTGGTTGCTATTGAGATTGGTGTTGACGGAGGGGATGGCAGCTTTGCTTATAGAACTAATAACATGTTTGTCGGTCATATATATAGGACATCATATGGAAGATGGACATGTAAGTGTGTGGCCATGAGAGCTTTCCTCCCTACCTCTTGGTTCTGATTGCTCGAATGCATGTATCTATATGTGCATGCAAGACCCTAGCTCCTTCTTGATTTTCCGTTTCACCTGGGTTACCACAAACTCATAAGGGCGTGCCCAGCGGGATAGCTACGTCGCTGGCTCTGTCCGACATAGAAGGGAAAAAGTAGGAAAGAGAAGACTAGCTAGCGCCGAGTGAATCACGAGGCGATTCCGCGTAAACCGAGAAAACTAAGCCGAACAGGTGGCCTGGTTAGGAGAGAGATTAGAAATCAATTTTATTTTATCTCTCACCCATCCACATCGGCTAGTGAAGTCGTCAGGTTTGTTGGGGACGCCCTAAAATGCATGTGGTTGCCATGGTAGGCATGCATGCACTCGTCTCAACACTAGTTTTAGCAAGTGGCCCCAGGGCTACATGGGCCCACTAGCAGCGAGGGTGGGTGTATTGATCGGCGGTCCATTATCTCAGCGATGGGGTCACGGAGCATCAAGCCATGCGGAGCACCGGCGCCACCGCGCGAGCCTTCCTGTGCTACACTCTCTTCCAGTCTTCCCTCGGTGACTCTCTCCCTTGCTCATCTCATTTAGGAAGTTTTTCCATCCGAAATTGTGGTGCTAACATTGTTCACGAATCTTATATATATCTCTTGTAGTTTCATGAAACTACATGAGAGACATAGATTTTGTGAACAACGTAATTATTACTTTGTCGAATGAAGAAATGACCAATATAAAGTTTGTAGATCATGAGAAGTTATGAAACTTTGTAGTTGAAAACTTTTTTATTTGAATTCATTTAGGGCACCAAAACGTGGTTTGAAAAATTGTTTTGCCGAGTGTTTTACGTTGGCACTCTGCAAAGAAGCCTTTGCCGAGTGTTTTTTTTTGCACTCGGCAAAGAAACTTCTTTGCCGAGTATTTTTTATTTGACACTCGGTAAAGCCTTCTTTGCCGAGTGCAGAGGCTTTGCCGAGTGTTTTTTATTTGGCTCTCGGCAAAGCCTTCTTTGCCGAGCGCCCGAAAAAAAACGCTCGACAAAGCCTCCGGCGCTCGGCAAAGAAGCGGATTCCGGTAGTGATAGAAGTAGCTTTCTGGGTCCCTATCTTTTGAGAAATAGAGAGCTCGATGCATGGCTGAGTCGGGGAATGTACTTGCACTGGCTATGGGCCGGCATATATGTGCATCGTGTGGCAGCACTTGCTGACATGCATAGTCTAGAGCTTTTTGATAGGATGAGTAGAGCAGCGTACCGTGTGGTCAAGAAATTGAGAGCCTGCCGGCCGGCAGGCTGCTGTTTAGAGTTGCCAAACCTTGCATGTGCAGTGGCCGGGTCGTCTTGTCCTATCCGATCCTATTTATAGACGCATGAGCGAGAAGGATCGATCAAGCAAACTAGGCATTCGAGTGATAGCATCGTGAGTCCAACAAGAAAGAAGTAGCAGCACAGGAAACAACCCAACCCATTGCTCTAGCTTAAAGAGACGAAGCAGCACGCAGCACCATGTCGCCACGCAAGAGGGTCGTCGTAGCACTTGTGCTTTTGCTCGCCGTTCTAGTTAGCGGCGGCCAGGCCCAGCAGGCGGCAGCGGCGGCACCGGCGCCTCTGCTGATCAGAGGCGCGGACGACGCGGAGCTCGGGAGCTTGGCACGGGGCATCACCAACGTCGTCGTCGACGACGGCTACATCGGCTGCCTGGAGATGCGCTTCCACTAGTACACGGGCATACTATACAGGCGGTTGGTAACCTATTTCTACTGGCGTTTTCCAGCACCGCCTGCGCTGGAGGTCTGTAGAAATGGGCCAATTCCACAGGCGGTTCCTTGTGAGCCGCCTGTAGAAAATATTTCCACAGGCGGCTCTCTTAGGGAACCGCCTGTGTAAATGTGCATTTCCACAGGCGGTTCAATTAGCGAACCGCCTTACAAAAAATTCCTGAAAAAACCCGAAAATAAATAGCAAAAAAAAGATTTTAATTAGGGGGAGGACCCCACCGCCTAGCGCCTGCCCGTCTCCGTCGAAGTCGCAAGTCGCGCAATTTTTCGCGCAAAAATCGCGCGCTACGCGCTCCCAGTGAGATTCGAACCCACGACCTCGGCCTCGAATGAAGCAATGTTAACTAAAGATAATCTTATTAAAAGAAACTGGAATAGTGATCCGGAATGTTATTTTTTCTAACCAACCAGAAAGTATCTCACATTTCCTTTTTCAGTGTCCTGTGGCAAAAATAATTTGGGTTGTGGTAGCTAATTAAGTGCTTTGGAGCAAATACTATCTCCAGGAATTTGAAACAATGTTGGCGATGGTATGATAAATGGTTGTCTATCCTTTGGGAAAAAATATCGCGTCTAGGGAGTGGCTGCAATATGCTGGGCCATATGGAAATCTCGTAACAAAGCTTGCTTTGAGGAAAAAAGTTGTCAATAGCCCATTAGATGTTATCTGCCCTATGTATGCACTAATGAAATAATGGGCTGGTCTGTACGCTGAACCAGATAGGGAACAACTCATTGAAGGGATCAACACTATGCTGCGGGTCACGGAGAGGATTCTAAAGAGACAGAAGGATGATAAGGATGCTGCTAAACGTCTTCAAGAGGGTGATCGTGATGGAAGTAACGATGCCCTAGCTTAATCAGTCGATGTGCCAAGCAAACGTTCTGATGGGAGAACTGCTCTTTGGACATCTGCAATTAGCTTGTCCTGTCATTGTTGGCCTATTTTCACATAGTGTAAGAAGATCAAACAGTTTATGTTGTTTTAGGCATGGTAGTTTGAAGAAGTTTATATGTTCGTTGGTAAATTACCAGTTTACCAGTTTTCACATTTGCTACTATCTGTTTCCGTGTTCTTCGGTTAGTACATCTATATTTAGGTCTATATACTCTAACAGGCCCACTCTTCTGTAGGCGAACAATAGTTCTCCCAAGTCACAAAAGCATCACGGACCAAATTGCTTTTGTCGGTCATCCATGTGTGTTGTGGCTATTGTGTGCCACCACTTTGAAACATCTTCATGGTGCTGTCACTGATATGCATGCATTCGTTAGGACGCCCAATGTCTATTGCCTCTTAATGTATTTTTGACAATGGAAAATTGTTACTTTAGATTCTTTTGCATTTTCACCATCTTTACCCTTCACCAATACGTATTTGTACTAGTTTATTTGTTTTATGATTGTGTAAACTTTCGTATTAGCCACTTACATCCGTAAATTGTGTACTTAAGAGAAGAAAAATCTGTGCATGATCATGGACGTTCACCCAATGTGGAAAATTATTCAGGTGGGGATCCTCTCCCCCCGGTGACCTTAAAAAATGTGGAAAATTGAGCCAAAGATTACTTAGCGGTAATTGCCAACATGCCCTTTTATTTATTTAGTCAAACAAAAAAATTACAAAACCGTGTGACATTACATTGGACTGCTTGTCGAGGTAGCAGTTGATGAAACCTTATATCATTGGAACCTTTGATTGATTGCGATTTGAACAAAAGCAAATAGTTAGCTAAAAAATATCAAATTAATAGGTAGTTTGGTCCATATCCATCAAATGATTCACCATATATGGGCAGACATGTGGCCAGCCAGTCACGTCTTCCTTACTGCAAAGCGCCTTGGAACGCCTCCTCCAAGGCCTTCAGGATGACGGCCGGGGTGCATATCTCCTTGCAACTTTCAATACCAAACCGGTCTGCCTCGACCTTACTGCAAACCACATCGCAGCTAGCAGTGACCTCCGCAGCTTCGGCCTCGTACTTTTTTGTGCATCCTTCGTCGCAAGATTTGGTGGCTGGAGAGCCAGGGCCGTGCTGCTCGCTGCATTTCAACGAGCATTGAGAAGCCTCGATCGACACCGTTTTGAAGCGCTGGTTGAGGGCGCAGGACTCCTTGCAGGCCCGCTCGTTAAGCTTCTTGTCTAGACAGAGAGTGTGGCAAGTGTCTTCTTGTACCTTCTTTGCCTCGGCCGTCGTCTTACCAGCAGCAGCTCCACCGATGAGTGTGAGGACCAACACGAAGAGGACCACCACGATCTTCATTTTCTTGGTAATGGACGTGGTTGCTATTGAGATTGGTGTTGACGGAGGGGATGGCAGCTTTGCTTATAGAATTAATAACATGTTTGTCGGTCATATATATAGGACATCATATGGAAGATGGACATGTAAGTGTGTGGCCATGAGAGCTTTCCTCCCTACCTCTTGGTTCTGATTGCTCGAATGCATGTATCTATATGTGCATGCAAGACCCTAGCTCCTTCTTGATTTTCCGTTTCACCTGGGTTACCACAAACTCATAAGGGCGTGCCCAGCGGGATAGCTACGTCGCTGGCTCTGTCCGACATAGAAGGGAAAAAGTAGGAAAGAGAAGACTAGCTAGCGCCGAGTGAATCACGAGGCGATTCCGCGTAAACCGAGAAAACTAAGCCGAACAGGTGGCCTGGTTAGGAGAGAGATTAGAAATCAATTTTATTTTATCTCTCACCCATCCACATCGGCTAGTGAAGTCGTCAGGTCTGTTGGGGACGCCCTAAAATGCATGTGGTTGCCATGGTAGGCATGCATGCACTCGTCTCAACACTAGTTTTAGCAAGTGGCCCCAGGGCTACATGGGCCCACTAGCAGCGAGGGTGGGTGTATTGATCGGCGGTCCATTATCTCAGCGATGGGGTCACGGAGCATCAAGCCATGCGGAGCACCGGCGCCACCGCGCGAGCCTTCCTGTGCTACACTCTCTTCCAGTCTTCCCTCGGTGACTCTCTCCCTTGCTCATCTCATTTAGGAAGTTTTTCCATCCGAAATTGTGGTGCTAACATTGTTCACGAATCTTATATATATCTCTTGTAGTTTCATGAAACTACATGAGAGACATAGATTTTGTGAACAACGTAATTATTACTTTGTCGAATGAAGAAATGACCAATATAAAGTTTGTAGATCATGAGAAGTTATGAAACTTTGTAGTTGAAAACTTTTTTATTTGAATTCATTTAGGGCACCAAAACGTGGTTTGAAAAATTGTTTTGCCGAGTGTTTTACGTTGGCACTCTGCAAAGAAGCCTTTGCCGAGTGTTTTTTTTTGCACTCGGCAAAGAAACTTCTTTGCCGAGTATTTTTTATTTGACACTCGGTAAAGCCTTCTTTGCCGAGTGCAGAGGCTTTGCCGAGTGTTTTTTATTTGGCTCTCGGCAAAGCCTTCTTTGCCGAGCGCCCGAAAAAAAACGCTCGACAAAGCCTCCGGCGCTCGGCAAAGAAGCGGATTCCGGTAGTGATAGAAGTAGCTTTCTGGGTCCCTATCTTTTGAGAAATAGAGAGCTCGATGCATGGCTGAGTCGGGGAATGTACTTGCACTGGCTATGGGCCGGCATATATGTGCATCGTGTGGCAGCACTTGCTGACATGCATAGTCTAGAGCTTTTTGATAGGATGAGTAGAGCAGCGTACCGTGTGGTCAAGAAATTGAGAGCCTGCCGGCCGGCAGGCTGCTGTTTAGAGTTGCCAAACCTTGCATGTGCAGTGGCCGGGTCGTCTTGTCCTATCCGATCCTATTTATAGACGCATGAGCGAGAAGGATCGATCAAGCAAACTAGGCATTCGAGTGATAGCATCGTGAGTCCAACAAGAAAGAAGTAGCAGCACAGGAAACAACCCAACCCATTGCTCTAGCTTAAAGAGACGAAGCAGCACGCAGCACCATGTCGCCACGCAAGAGGGTCGTCGTAGCACTTGTGCTTTTGCTCGCCGTTCTAGTTAGCGGCGGCCAGGCCCAGCAGGCGGCAGCGGCGGCACCGGCGCCTCTGCTGATCAGAGGCGCGGACGACGCGGAGCTCGGGAGCTTGGCACGGGGCATCACCAACGTCGTCGTCGACGACGGCTACATCGGCTGCCTGGAGATGCGCTTCCACTAGTACACGGGCATACTATACAGGCGGTTGGTAACCTATTTCTACTGGCGTTTTCCAGCACCGCCTGCGCTGGAGGTCTGTAGAAATGGGCCAATTCCACAGGCGGTTCCTTGTGAGCCGCCTGTAGAAAATATTTCCACAGGCGGCTCTCTTAGGGAACCGCCTGTGTAAATGTGCATTTCCACAGGCGGTTCAATTAGCGAACCGCCTTACAAAAAATTCCTGAAAAAACCCGAAAATAAATAGCAAAAAAAAGATTTTAATTAGGGGGAGGACCCCACCGCCTAGCGCCTGCCCGTCTCCGTCGAAGTCGCAAGTCGCGCAATTTTTCGCGCAAAAATCGCGCGCTACGCGCTCCCAGTGAGATTCGAACCCACGACCTCGGCCTCGAATGAAGCAATGTTAACTAAAGATAATCTTATTAAAAGAAACTGGAATAGTGATCCGGAATGTTATTTTTTCTAACCAACCAGAAAGTATCTCACATTTCCTTTTTCAGTGTCCTGTGGCAAAAATAATTTGGGTTGTGGTAGCTAATTAAGTGCTTTGGAGCAAATACTATCTCCAGGAATTTGAAACAATGTTGGCGATGGTATGATAAATGGTTGTCTATCCTTTGGGAAAAAATATCGCGTCTAGGGAGTGGCTGCAATATGCTGGGCCATATGGAAATCTCGTAACAAAGCTTGCTTTGAGGAAAAAAGTTGTCAATAGCCCATTAGATGTTATCTGCCCTATGTATGCACTAATGAAATAATGGGCTGGTCTGTACGCTGAACCAGATAGGGAACAACTCATTGAAGGGATCAACACTATGCTGCGGGTCACGGAGAGGATTCTAAAGAGACAGAAGGATGATAAGGATGCTGCTAAACGTCTTCAAGAGGGTGATCGTGATGGAAGTAACGATGCCCTAGCTTAATCAGTCGATGTGCCAAGCAAACGTTCTGATGGGAGAACTGCTCTTTGGACATCTGCAATTAGCTTGTCCTGTCATTGTTGGCCTATTTTCACATAGTGTAAGAAGATCAAACAGTTTATGTTGTTTTAGGCATGGTAGTTTGAAGAAGTTTATATGTTCGTTGGTAAATTACCAGTTTACCAGTTTTCACATTTGCTACTATCTGTTTCCGTGTTCTTCGGTTAGTACATCTATATTTAGGTCTATATACTCTAACAGGCCCACTCTTCTGTAGGCGAACAATAGTTCTCCCAAGTCACAAAAGCATCACGGACCAAATTGCTTTTGTCGGTCATCCATGTGTGTTGTGGCTATTGTGTGCCACCACTTTGAAACATCTTCATGGTGCTGTCACTGATATGCATGCATTCGTTAGGACGCCCAATGTCTATTGCCTCTTAATGTATTTTTGACAATGGAAAATTGTTACTTTAGATTCTTTTGCATTTTCACCATCTTTACCCTTCACCAATACGTATTTGTACTAGTTTATTTGTTTTATGATTGTGTAAACTTTCGTATTAGCCACTTACATCCGTAAATTGTGTACTTAAGAGAAGAAAAATCTGTGCATGATCATGGACGTTCACCCAATGTGGAAAATTATTCAGGTGGGGATCCTCTCCCCCCGGTGACCTTAAAAAATGTGGAAAATTGAGCCAAAGATTACTTAGCGGTAATTGCCAACATGCCCTTTTATTTATTTAGTCAAACAAAAAAATTACAAAACCGTGTGACATTACATTGGACTGCTTGTCGAGGTAGCAGTTGATGAAACCTTATATCATTGGAACCTTTGATTGATTGCGATTTGAACAAAAGCAAATAGTTAGCTAAAAAATATCAAATTAATAGGTAGTTTGGTCCATATCCATCAAATGATTCACCATATATGGGCAGACATGTGGCCAGCCAGTCACGTCTTCCTTACTGCAAAGCGCCTTGGAACGCCTCCTCCAAGGCCTTCAGGATGACGGCCGGGGTGCATATCTCCTTGCAACTTTCAATACCAAACCGGTCTGCCTCGACCTTACTGCAAACCACATCGCAGCTAGCAGTGACCTCCGCAGCTTCGGCCTCGTACTTTTTTGTGCATCCTTCGTCGCAAGATTTGGTGGCTGGAGAGCCAGGGCCGTGCTGCTCGCTGCATTTCAACGAGCATTGAGAAGCCTCGATCGACACCGTTTTGAAGCGCTGGTTGAGGGCGCAGGACTCCTTGCAGGCCCGCTCGTTAAGCTTCTTGTCTAGACAGAGAGTGTGGCAAGTGTCTTCTTGTACCTTCTTTGCCTCGGCCGTCGTCTTACCAGCAGCAGCTCCACCGATGAGTGTGAGGACCAACACGAAGAGGACCACCACGATCTTCATTTTCTTGGTAATGGACGTGGTTGCTATTGAGATTGGTGTTGACGGAGGGGATGGCAGCTTTGCTTATAGAATTAATAACATGTTTGTCGGTCATATATATAGGACATCATATGGAAGATGGACATGTAAGTGTGTGGCCATGAGAGCTTTCCTCCCTACCTCTTGGTTCTGATTGCTCGAATGCATGTATCTATATGTGCATGCAAGACCCTAGCTCCTTCTTGATTTTCCGTTTCACCTGGGTTACCACAAACTCATAAGGGCGTGCCCAGCGGGATAGCTACGTCGCTGGCTCTGTCCGACATAGAAGGGAAAAAGTAGGAAAGAGAAGACTAGCTAGCGCCGAGTGAATCACGAGGCGATTCCGCGTAAACCGAGAAAACTAAGCCGAACAGGTGGCCTGGTTAGGAGAGAGATTAGAAATCAATTTTATTTTATCTCTCACCCATCCACATCGGCTAGTGAAGTCGTCAGGTCTGTTGGGGACGCCCTAAAATGCATGTGGTTGCCATGGTAGGCATGCATGCACTCGTCTCAACACTAGTTTTAGCAAGTGGCCCCAGGGCTACATGGGCCCACTAGCAGCGAGGGTGGGTGTATTGATCGGCGGTCCATTATCTCAGCGATGGGGTCACGGAGCATCAAGCCATGCGGAGCACCGGCGCCACCGCGCGAGCCTTCCTGTGCTACACTCTCTTCCAGTCTTCCCTCGGTGACTCTCTCCCTTGCTCATCTCATTTAGGAAGTTTTTCCATCCGAAATTGTGGTGCTAACATTGTTCACGAATCTTATATATATCTCTTGTAGTTTCATGAAACTACATGAGAGACATAGATTTTGTGAACAACGTAATTATTACTTTGTCGAATGAAGAAATGACCAAAATAAAGTTTGTAGATCATGAGAAGTTATGAAACTTTGTAGTTGAAAACTTTTTTATTTGAATTCATTTAGGGCACCAAAACGTGGTTTGAAAAATTGTTTTGCCGAGTGTTTTACGTTGGCACTCTGCAAAGAAGCGTTTGCCGAGTGTTTTTTTTGCACTCGGCAAAGAAACTTCTTTGCCGAGTATTTTTTATTTGACACTCGGTAAAGCCTTCTTTGCCGAGTGCAGAGGCTTTGCCGAGTGTTTTTTATTTGGCTCTCGGCAAAGCCTTCTTTGCCGAGCGTCCGAAAAAAAACGCTCGACAAAGCCTCCGGCGCTCGGCAAAGAAGCGGATTCCGGTAGTGATAGAAGTAGCTTTCTGGGTCCCTATCTTTTGAGAAATAGAGAGCTCGATGCATGGCTGAGTCGGGGAATGTACTTGCACTGGCTATGGGCCAGCATATATGTGCATCGTGTGGCAGCACTTGCTGACATGCATAGTCTAGAGCTTTTTGATAGGATGAGTAGAGCAGCGTACCGTGTGGTCAAGAAATTGAGAGCCTGCCGGCCGGCAGGCTGCTGTTTAGAGTTGCCAAACCTTGCATGTGCAGTGGCCGGGTCGTCTTGTCCTATCCGATCCTATTTATAGACGCATGAGCGAGAAGGATCGATCAAGCAAACTGGGCATTCGAGTGATAGCATCGTGAGTCCAACAAGAAAGAAGTAGCTGCACAGGAAACAACCCAACCCATTGCTCTAGCGTAAAGAGACGAAGCAGCACGCAGCACCATGTCGCCACGCAAGAGGGTCGTCGTAGCACTTGTGCTTTTGCTCGCCGTTCTAGTTAGCGGCGGCCAGGCCCAGCAGGCGGCAGCGGCGGCACCGGCGCCTCTGCTGATCAGAGGCGCGGACGACGCGGAGCTCGGGAGCTTGGCACGGGGCATCACCAACGTCGTCGTCGATGACGGCTACATCGGCTGCCTGGAGATGCGCTTCCACTAGTACACGGGCATACTATACAGGCGGTTGGTAACCTATTTCTACTGGCGTTTTCCAGCACCGCCTGCGCTGGAGGTCTGTAGAAATGGGCCAATTCCACAGGCGGTTCCTTGTGAGCCGCCTGTAGAAAATATTTCCACAGGCGGCTCTCTTAGGGAACCGCCTGTGTAAATGTGCATTTGCACAGGCGGTTCAATTAGCGAACCGCCTTACAAAAAATTCCTGAAAAAACCCAAAAATAAATAGCAAAAAAAAGATTTTAATTAGGGGGAGGACCCCACCGCCTAGCGCCTGCCCGTCTCCGTCGAAGTCGCAAGTCGCGCAATTTTTCGCGCAAAAATCGCGCGCTACGCGCTCCCGGTGAGATTCGAACCCACGACCTCGGCCTCGAATGAAGCAATGTTAACTAAAGATAATCTTATTAAAAGAAACTGGAATAGTGATCCGGAATGTTATTTTTTCTAACCAACCAGAAAGTATCTCACATTTCCTTTTTCAGTGTCCTGTGGCAAAAATAATTTGGGTTGTGGTAGCTAATTAAGTGCTTTGGAGCAAATACTATCTCCAGGAATTTGAAACAATGTTGGCGATGGTATGATAAATGGTTGTCTATCCTTTGGGAAAAAATATCGCGTCTAGGGAGTGGCTGCAATATGCTGGGCCATATGGAAATCTCGTAACAAAGCTTGCTTTGAGGAAAAAAGTTGTCAATAGCCCATTAGATGTTATCTGCCCTATGTATGCACTAATGAAATAATGGGCTGGTCTGTACGCTGAACCAGATAGGGAACAACTCATTGAAGGGATCAACACTATGCTGCGGGTCACGGAGAGGATTCTAAAGAGACAGAAGGATGATAAGGATGCTGCTAAACGTCTTCAAGAGGGTGATCGTGATGGAAGTAACGATGCCCTAGCTTAATCAGTCGATGTGCCAAGCAAACGTTCTGATGGGAGAACTGCTCTTTGGACATCTGCAATTAGCTTGTCCTGTCATTGTTGGCCTATTTTCACATAGTGTAAGAAGATCAAACAGTTTATGTTGTTTTAGGCATGGTAGTTTGAAGAAGTTTATATGTTCGTTGGTAAATTACCAGTTTACCAGTTTTCACATTGTGCTACTATCTGTTTCCGTGTTCTTCGGTTAGTACATCTATATTTAGGTCTATATACTCTAACAGGCCCACTCTTCTGTAGGCGAACAATAGTTCTCCCAAGTCACAGAAGCATCACGGACCAAATTGCTTTTGTCGGTCATCCAAGTGTGTTGTGGCTATTGTGTGCCACCACTTTGAAACATCTTCATGGTGCTGTCACTGATATGCATGCATTCGTTAGGACGCCCAATGTCTATTGCCTCTTAATGTATTTTTGACAATGGAAAATTGTTACTTTAGATTCTTTTGCATTTTCACCATCTTTACCCTTCACCAATACGTATTTGTACTAGTTTATTTGTTTTATGATTGTGTAAACTTTCGTATTAGCCACTTACATCCGTAAATTGTGTACTTAAGAGAAGAAAAATCTGTGCATGATCATGGACGCTCACCCAATGTGGAAAATTATTCAGGTGGGGATCCTCTCCCCCCGGTGACCTTAAAAAATGTGGAAAATTGAGCCAAAGATTACTTAGCGGTAATTGCCAACATGCCCTTTTATTTATTTAGTCAAACAAAAAAATTACAAAACCGTGTGACATTACATTGGACTGCTTGTCGAGGTAGCAGTTGATGAAACCTTATATCATTGGAACCTTTGATTGATTGCGATTTGAACAAAAGCAAATAGTTAGCTAAAAAATATCAAATTAATAGGTAGTTTGGTCCATATCCATCAAATGATTCACCATATATGGGCAGACATGTGGCCAGCCAGTGACGTCTTACTTACTGCAAAGCGCCTTGGAACGCCTCCTCCAAGGCCTTCAGGATGACGGCCGGGGTGCATATCTCCTTGCAACTTTCAATACCAAACCGGTCTGCCTCGACCTTACTGCAAACCACATCGCAGCTAGCAGTGACCTCCGCAGCTTCAGCCTCGTACTTTTTTGTGCATCCTTCGTCGCAAGATTTGGTGGCTGGAGAGCCAGGGCCGTGCTGCTCGCTGCATTTCAACGAGCATTGAGAAGCCTCGATCGACACCGTTTTGAAGCGCTGGTTGAGGGCGCAGGACTCCTTGCAGGCCCGCTCGTTAAGCTTCTTGTCTAGACAGAGAGTGTGGCAAGTGTCTTCTTGTACCTTCTTTGCCTCGGCCGTCGTCTTACCAGCAGCAGCTCCACCGATGAGTGTGAGGACCAACACGAAGAGGACCACCACGATCTTCATTTTCTTGGTAATGGACGTGGTTGCTATTGAGATTGGTGTTGACGGAGGGGATGGCAGCTTTGCTTATAGAACTAATAACATGTTTGTCGGTCATATATATAGGACATCATATGGAAGATGGACATGTAAGTGTGTGGCCATGAGAGCTTTCCTCCCTACCTCTTGGTTCTGATTGCTCGAATGCATGTATCTATATGTGCATGCAAGACCCTAGCTCCTTCTTGATTTTCCGTTTCACCTGGCTTACCACAAACTCATAAGGGCGTGCCCAGTGGGATAGCTACGTCGCTGGCTCTGTCCGACATAGAAGGGAAAAAGTAGGAAAGAGAAGACTAGCTAGCGCCGAGTGAATCACGAGGCGATTTCACGTAAACCGAGAAAACTAAGCCGAACAGGTGGCCTGGTTAGGAGAGAGATTAGAAATCAATTTTATTTTATCTCTCACCCATCCACATCGGCCAGTGAAGTCGTCAGGTCTGTTGGGGACGCCCTAAAATGCATGTGGTTGCCATGGTAGGCATGCATGCACTCGTCTCAACACTAGTTTTAGCAAGTGGCCATAGGGCTACATGGGCCCACTAGTAGCGAGGGTGGGTGTATTGATCGGCGGTCCATTATCTCAGCGATGGGGTCACGGAGCATCAAGCCATGCGGAGCACCGGCGCCACCGCGCGAGCCTTCCTGTGCTACACTCTCTTCCAGTCATCCCTCGGTGACTCTCTCCCTTTCTCATCTCATTTAGGAAGTTTTTCCATCCGAAATTGTGGTGCTAACATTGTTCACAAATCTTATATATATCTCTTGTAGTTTCATGAAACTACATGAGAGATATAGATTTTGTGAACAACGTAATTATTACTTTGTCGAATGAAGAAATGACCAATATAAAGTTTGTAAATCATGAGAAGTTATGAAACTTTGTAGTTGAAAACTTTTTTATTTGAATTCGTTTAGGGCACCAAAACGTGGTTTGAAAAATTGTTTTGCCGAGTGTTTTACGTTGGCACCCTGCAAAGAAGCCTTTGCCGAGTGTTTTTTTTGCACTCGGCAAAGAAACTTCTTTGCTGAGTATTTTTTATTTGACACTCGGTAAAGCCTTCTTTGCCGAGTGCAGAGGCTTTGCCGAGTGTTTTTTATTTGGCTCTCGGCAAAGCCTTCTTTGCCGAGCGCCCGAAAAAAAACGCTCGACAAAGCCTCCGGCGCTCGGCAAAGAAGCGGATTCCGGTAGCGATAGAAGTAGCTTTCTGGGTCCCTATCTTTTGAGAAACAGAGAGCTCGATGCATGGCTGAGTCGGGGAATGTACTTGCACTGGCTATGGGCCGGCATATATGTGCATCGTGTGGCAGCACTTGCTGACATGCATAGTCTAGAGCTTTTTGATAGGATGAGTGGAGCAGCGTACCGTGTGGTCAAGAAATCAAGAGCCAGCCTTGCATGTGCAGTGGCCGGGTCGTCTTGTCCGATCCGATCCTATTTATAGACGCATGAGCGAGAAGGATCGATCAAGCAAACCGGGCATTCGAGTGATAGCATCGTGAGTCCAACAAGAAAGAAGCAGCAGCACAGGAAACAACCCAACCCACTGCTCTAGCCTAAAGAGACGAAGCAGCACGCAGCACCATGTCGCCACGCAAGAGGGTCGTCGTAGCACTTGTGCTTTTGCTCGCCGTTCTGGTTAGCGGCGGCCAGGCCCAGCAGGCGGCAGCGGCGGCAGCGGCGCCTCTGCTGATCAGAGGCGCGGACGACGCGGAGCTCGGGAGCTTGGCACGGGGCATCACCAACGTCGTCGTCGACAGCGGCTACATCGGCTGCCTAGAGATGCGCTTCCACTAGTACACGGGCATACTATACAGGCGGTTGGTAACCTATTTCTACTGGCGTTTTCCAGCACCGCCTACGCTGGAGGTCAGTAGAAAAGGGCCAATTCCACAGGCGGTTCCTTGTGAGCCGCCTGTAGAAAATATTTCCACAGGCGGCTCTCTTAGGGAACCGCCTGTGTAAATGTGCATTTCCACAGGCGGTTCAATTAGCGAACCGCCTTACAAAAAATTCCTGAAAAAACCCGAAAATAAATAGCAAAAAAAAGATTTTAATTAGGGGGAGGACCCCACCGCCTAGCGCCTGCCCGTCTCCGTCGAAGTCGCAAGTCGCGCAATTTTTCGCTCAAAAATCGCGCGCTACGCGCTCCCGGTGAGATTCGAACCCACGACCTCGGCCTCGAATGAAGCAATGTTAACTAAAGATAATCTTATTAAAAGAAACTGGAATAGTGATCTGGAATGTTATTTTTTTTAACCAACCAGAAAGTATCTCACATTTCCTTTTTCAGTGTCCTGTGGCAAAAATAATTTGGGTTGTGGTAGCTAATTAAGTGCTTTGGAGCAGATACTATCTCCAGGAATTTGAAACAATGTTGGCGATGGTATGATAAATGGTTGTCTATCCTTTGGGAAAAAATATCGCTTCAAGGGAGTGGCTGCAATATGCTGGGCCATATGGAAATCTCGTAACAAAGCTTGCTTTGAGGAAAAAAGTTGTCAATAGCCCATTAGATGTTATCTGCCCTATGTATGCACTAATGAAATAATGGGCTGGTCTGTACGCTGAACCAGATAGGGAACAACTCATTGAAGGGATCAACACTATGCTGCGGGTCACGGAGAGGATTCTAAAGAGACAGAAGGATGATAAGGATGCTGCTAAACGTCTTCAAGAGGGTGATCGTGATGGAAGTAACGATGCCCTAGCTTAATCAGTCGATGTGCCAAGCAAACGTTCTGATGGGAGAACTGCTCTTTGGACATCTGCAATTAGCTTGTCCTGTCATTGTTGGCCTATTTTCACATAGTGTAAGAAGATCAAACAGTTTATGTTGTTTTAGGCATGGTAGTTTGAAGAAGTTTATATGTTCGTTGGTAAATTACCAGTTTACCAGTTTTCACATTGTGCTACTATCTGTGTTCCGTGTTCTTCGGTTAGTACATCTATATTTAGGTCTATATACTCTAACAGGCCCACTCTTCTTTAGGCGAATAATAGTTCTCCCAAGTCACAGAAGCATCACGGACCAAATTGCTTTTGTCGGTCATCCATGTGTGTTGTGGCTATTGTGTGCCACCACTTTGAAACATCTTCATGGTGCTGTCACTGATATGCATGCATTCGTTAGGACGCCCAATGTCTATTGCCTATTAATGTATTTTTGACAATGGAAAATTGTTACTTTAGATTCTTTTGCATTTTCACCATCTTTACCCTTCACCAATACGTATTTGTACTAGTTTATTTGTTTTATGATTGTGTAAACTTTCGTATTAGCCACTTACATCTGTAAATTGTGTACTTAAGAGAAGAAAAAACTGTGCATGATCATGGACGTTCACCCAATGTGGAAAATTATTCAGGTGGGGATCCTCGCCCCCCGGTGACCTTAAAAAATGTGGAAAATTGAGCCAAAGATTACTTAGCGGTAATTGCCAACATGCCCTTTTATTTATTTAGTCAAACGAAAAAATTACAAAACCGTGTGACATTACATTGGACTGCTTGTCGAGGTAGCAGTTGATGAAACCATATATCATTGGAAGCTTTGATTGATTGCGATTTGAACAAAAGCAAATAGTTAGCTAAAAAATATCAAATTAATAGGTAGTTTCGTCCATATCCATCAAATGATTCACCATATATGGGCAGACATGTGGCCAGCCAGTGACGTCTTCCTTACTGCAAAGCGCCTTGGAACGCCTCCTCCAAGGCCTTCAGGATGAGGGCCGGGGTGCATATCTCCTTGCAACTTTCAATACCAAACCGGTCTGCCGCCACCTTACTGCAAACCACATCACAGCTAGCAGTGACCTCCGCAGCTTCAGCCTCGTACTTTTTTGTGCATCCTTCATCGCAAGATTTGGTGGCTGGAGAGCCAGGGCCGTGCTGCTCGCTGCATTTCAACGAGCATTGAGAAGCCTTGATCGACACCGTTTTGAAGCGCTGGTTGAGGGCGCAGGACTCCTTGCAGGCCCGCTCGTTAAGCTTCTTGTCTAGACAGAGAGTGTGGCAAGTGTCTTCTTGTACCTTCTTTGCCTCGGCCGTCGTCTTACCAGCAGCAGCTCCACCGATGAGTGTGAGGACCAACATGAAGAGGACCACCACGATCTTCATTTTCTTGGTAATGGACGTGGTTGCTATTGAGATTGGTGTTGATGGAGGGGATGGCAGCTTTGCTTATAGAACTAATAACATGTTTGTCGGTCATATATATAGGACATCATATGGAAGATGGACATGTAAGTGTGTGGCCATGAGAGCTTTCCTCCCTACCTCTTGGTTCTGATTGCTCGAATGCATGTATCTATATGTGCATGCAAGACCCTAGCTCCTTCTTGATTTTCCGTTTCACCTGGGTTACCACAAACTCATAAGGGCGTGCCCAGCGGGATAGCTACGTCGCTGGCTCTGTCCGACATAGAAGGGAAAAAGTAGGAAAGAGAAGACTTGCTAGCGCCGAGTGAATCACGAGGCGATTTTGCGTAAACCGAGAAAACTAAGCCGAACAGGTGGCCTAGTTAGGAGAGAGATTAGAAATCAATTTTATTTTATCTCTCACCCATCCACATCGGCCAGTGAAGTCGTCAGGTCTGTTGGGGACGCCCTAAAATGCATGTGGTTGCCATGGTAGGCATGCATGCACTCGTCTCAACACTAGTTTTAGCAAGTGGCCCCAGGGCTACATGGGCCCACTAGCAGCGAGGGTGGGTGTATTGATCGGCGGTCCATTATCTCAGCGATGGGGTCACGGAGCATCAAGCCATGCGGAGCACCGGCGCCACCGCGCGAGCCTTCCTGTGCTACACTCTCTTCCAGTCTTCCCTCGGTGACTCTCTCCCTTGCTCATCTCATTTAGGAAGTTTTTCCATCTGAAATTGTGGTGCTAACATTGTTCACAAATCTTATATATATCTCTTGTAGTTTCATGAAACTACATGAGAGACATAGATTTTGTGAACAACGTAATTATTACTTTGTCGAATGAAGAAATGACCAATATAAAGTTTGTAGATCATGAGAAGTTATGAAACTTTGTAGTTGAAAACTTTTTTATTTGAATTCGTTTATGGCACCAAAACGTGGTTTGAAAAATTGTTTTGCCGAGTGTTTTACATTGGCACTCTGCAAAGAAGCCTTTGCCGAGTGTTTTTTTGCACTCGGCAAAGAAACTTCTTTGCCGAGTGTTTTTTATTTGACACTCGGTAAAGCCTTCTTTGCCGAGTGCAGAGGCTTTGCCAAGTGTTTTTTATTTGGCTCTCGGCAAAGCCTTCTTTGCCGAGCGCCCGAAAAAAAAACGCTCGGCAAAGCCTCCGGCGCTCGGCAAAGAAGCGGATTCCGGTAGTGATAGAAGTAGCTTTCTGGGTCCCTATCTTTTGAGAAACAGAGAGCTCGATGCATGGCTGAGTCGGGGAATGTACTTGCACTGGCTATGGGCCGGCATATATGTGCATCGTGTGGCAGCACTTGCTGACATGCATAGTCTAGACCTTTTTGATAGGATGAGTAGAGCAGCGTACCGTGTGGTCAAGAAATCAAGAGCCAGCCGGCCGGCAGGCTGCTGTTTAGAGTTGCCAAACCTTGCATGTGCAGTGGCCGGGTCGTCTTGTCCAATCCGATCCTATTTATAGACGCATGAAAGAGAAGGATCGATCAAGCAAACCGGGCATTCGAGTGATAGCATCGTGAGTCCAACAAGAAAGAAGCAGCAGCACAGGAAACAACCCAACCCACTGCTCTAGCCTAAAGAGACGAAGCAGCACGCAGCACCATGTCGCCACGCAAGAGGGTCGTCGTAGCACTTGTGCTTTTGCTCGCCGTTCTGGTTAGCGGCGGCCAGGCCCAGCAGGCGGCAGCGGCGGCACCGGCGCCTCTGCTGATCAGAGGCGCGGACGACTCGGAGCTCGGGAGCTTGGCACGGGGCATCACCAACGTCGTCGTCGGCGACGGCTACATCGGCTGCCTGGAGATGCGCTTCCACTAGTACACGGGCATACTATACAGGCGGTTGGTAACCTATTTCTACTAGCGTTTTCCAGCACCGCCTGCGCTGGAGGTCAGTAGAAATGGGCCAATTCCACAGGCGGTTCCTTGTGAGCCGCCTGTAGAAAATATTCCCACAGGCGGCTCTCTTAGGGAACCGCCTGTGTAAATATGCATTTCCACAGGCGGTTCAATTAGCGAACCGCCTTACAAAAAATTCCTAAAAAAACCCAAAAATAAATAGCAAAAAAAAGATTTTAATTAGGGGGAGGACCCCACCGCCTAGCGCGTGCCCGTCTCCGTCGAAGTCGCAAGTCGCGCAATTTTTCGCGCAAAAATCGCGCGCCCGGTGAGATTCGAACCCACGACCTCGGCCTCGAATGAAGCAATGTTAACTAAAGATAATCTTATTAAAAGAAACCGGAATAGTGATCCGGAATGTTATTTTTTTGTAACCAAACAGAAAGTATCTCACATTTCCTTTTTCAGTGTCCTGTGGCAAAAATAATTTGGGTTGTGGTAGCTAATTAAGTGCTTTGGAGCAAATACTATCTCCAGGAATTTGGAACAATGTTGGCGATGGTATGATAAATGGTTGTCTATCCTTTGGGAAAAAATATCGCGTCTAGGGAGTGGCTGCAATATGCTGGGCCATATGGAAATCTCGTAACAAAGCTTGCTTTGAGGAAAAAAGTTGTCAATAGCCCATTAGATGTTATCTGCCCTATGTATGCACTAATGAAATAATGGGCTGGTCTGTACGCTGAACCAGATAGGGAACAACTCATTGAAGGGATCAACACTATGCTGCGGGTCACGGAGAGGATTCTAAAGAGACAGAAGGATGATAAGGATGCTGCTAAACGTCTTCAAGAGGGTGATCGTGATGGAAGTAACGATGCCCTAGCTTAATCAGTCGATGTGCCAAGCAAACGTTCTGATGGGAGAACTGCTCTTTGGACATCTGCAATTAGCTTGTCCTGTCACTGCTGGCCTATTTTCACATAGTGTAAGAAGATCAAACAGTTTATGTTGTTTTAGGCATGGTAGTTTGAAGAAGTTTATATGTTCGTTGGTAAATTACCAGTTTACCAGTTGTCACATTGTGCTACTACCTGTTTCCGTGTTCTTCGGTTAGTACATCTATATTTAGGTCTATATACTCTAACAGGCCCAGTCTTCTGTAGGCGAACAATAGTTCTCCCAAGTCACAGAAGCATCACGGACCAAATTGCTTTTGTCGGTCATCCATGTGTGTTGTGGCTATTGTGTGCCACCACTTTGAAACATCTTCATGGTGCTGTCACTGATATGCATGCATTCGTTAGGACGCCCAATGTCTATTGCCTCTTAATGTATTTTTGACAACGGAAAATTGTTACTTTAGATTCTTTTGCATTTTCACCATCTTTACCCTTCACCAATACGTATTTGTACTAGTTTATTTGTTTTATGATTGTGTAAACTTTCGTATTAGCCACTTACATCCGTAAATTGTGTACTTAAGAGAAGAAAATCTGTGCATGATCATGGACGTTCACCCAATGTGGAAAATTATTCAGGTGGGGATCCTCTCCCCCCGGTGACCTTAAAAAATGTGGAAAATTGAGCTAAAGATTACTTAGCGGTAATTGCCAAGATGCCCTTTTATTTATTTAGCAAACGAAAAAATTACAAAACCGTGTGACATTACATTGGCCTGCTTGTCGAGCTAGCAGTTGATGAAACCATATATCATTGGAACCTTTGATTGATTGCGATTTGAACAAAAGCAAATAGTTAGCTAAAAAATATCAAATTAATAGGTAGTTTGGTCCATATCCATCAAATGATTCACCATATATGGGCAGACATGTGGCCAGCCAGTGACGTCTTCCTTACTGCAAAGCGCCTTGGAACGCCTCCTCCAAGGCCTTCAGGATGACGGCCGGGGTGCATATCTCCTTGCAACTTTCAATACCAAACCGGTCTGCCTCGACCTTACTGCAAACCACATCGCAGCTAGCAGTGACCTCCGCAGCTTCAGCCTCGTACTTTTTTGTGCATCCTTCGTCGCAAGATTTGGTGGCTGGAGAGCCAGGGCCGTGCTGCTCGCTGCATTTCAACGAGCATTGAGAAGCCTCGATCGACACCGTTTTGAAGCGCTGGTTGAGGGCGCAGGACTCCTTGCAGGCCCGCTCGTTAAGCTTCTTGTCTAGACAGAGAGTGTGGCAAGTGTCTTCTTGTACCTTCTTTGCCTCGGCCGTCGTCTTACCAGCAGCAGCTCCACCGATGAGTGTGAGGACCAACACGAAGAGGACCACCACGATCTTCATTTTCTTGGTAATGGACGTGGTTGCTATTGAGATTGGTGTTGATTGAGCGGATGGCAGCTTTGCTTATAGAACTAATAACATGTTTGTCGGTCATATATATAGGACATCATATGGAAGATGGACATGTAAGTGTGTGGCCATCAGAGCTTTCCTCCCTACCTCTCGGTTCTGATTGCTCGAATGCATGTATCTATATGTGCATGCAAGACCCTAGCTCCTTCTTGATTTTCCGTTTCACCTGGGTTACCACAAACTCATAAGGGCGTGCCCAGCGGGATAGCTACGTCGCTGGCTCTGTCCGACATAGAAGGGAAAAAGTAGGAAAGAGAAGACTAGCTAGCGCCGAGTGAATCACGAGGCGATTTCGCGTAAACCGAGAAAACTAAGCCAAACAGGTGGCCTGGTTAGGAGAGAGATTAGAAATCAATTTTACTTTATCTCTCACCCATCCACATCGGCCAGTGAAGTCGTCAGGTCTGTTGGGGACGCCCTAAAATGCATGTGGTTGCCATGGTAGGCATGCATGCACTCGTCTCAACACTAGTTTTAGCAAGTGGCCCCAGGGCTACATGGGCCCACTAGCAGCGAGGGTGGGTGTATTGATCGGCGGTCCATTATCTCAACGATGGGTCACGGAGCAGCAAGCCATGCGGAGCACCGGCGCCCCCGCGCGAGTCTTGCTGTGCTACACTCTCTTCCGGTCTTCCCTCGGTGACTCTCTCCCTTGCTCATCTCATTTAGGAAGTTTTTCCATCCGAAATTGTGGTGCTAACATTGTTCACAAATCTTATATATATCTCTTGTAGTTTCATGAAACTACATGAGAGACATAGATTTTGTGAATAACGTAATTATTACTTTGTCGAATGAAGAAATGACGAATATAAAGTTTGTAGCTCATGAGAAGTTATGAAACTTTGTAGTTGAAAACTTTTTTTTTGAATTCGTTTAGGGCACCAAAACGTGGTTTGAAAATTGCTTTGCCGAGTGTTTTACTTTAGCACTCTGCAAAGAAGCCTTTGCCGAGTGTTTTTTTGGCACTCGGCAAAGAAACTTCTTTGCTGAGTGTTTTTTATTTAACACTCGGTAAAGCCGTCTTTGCCGAGTGCAGAGGCTTTGCCGAGTGTTTTTTATTTGGCTCTCGGTAAATCCTTCTTTGCCGAGCGCCCGAAAAAAAATGCTCGGCAAAGCCTCCGGCGCTCGGCAAAGAAGCGGATTCCGGTAGTGATAGAAGTAGCTTTCTGGGTCGCCATGTTTTGAGAAACAGAGAGCTCGATGCATGGCTGAGTCGGTGAATGTACTTGCACTGGCTATGGCCCAGCATATATGTGCATCATCTGGCAGCACTTGCTGACGTGCATAGTCTAGAGCTTTTTGATAGGATGAGTAGAGCAGCGTACCGTGTGGTCAAGAAATCAAGAGCCAGCCGGCCGGCAGGCCACTGTTTAGAGTTGCCAAACCTTGCATGTGCAGTGGCCGGGTCGTCTTGTCCGATCCGATCCTATTTATAGACGCATGAGCGAGAAGGATCGATCAAGCAAACCGGGCATTCGAGTGATAGCATCGTGAGTCCAACAAGAAAGAAGCAGCAGCACAGGAAACAACCCAACCCACTGCTCTAGCCTAAAGAGACGAAGCAGCACGCAGCACCGTGGCGCCACGCTAGAGGGTCGTCGTAGCACTTGTGCTTTTGCTCGCCGTTCTGGTTAGCGGCGGCCAGGCCCAGCAGGCGGCAGCGGCGGCGCCGGCGCCTCTGCTGATACGAGGCGCGGACGACGCGGAGCTCGGGAGCTTGGCACGGGGCATCACCAAGGTCGTCGTCGGCGACGGCTACATCGGCTGCCTGGAGATGCACTTCCACTGGTACACGGGCATACTATACAGGCGGTTGGTAACCTATTTCTACTGGCGTTTTCCGGCACCGCCAGCGCTAGAGGTCAGTAGAAATGGGCCAATTCCACATGCGGTTCCTTGTGAGCCGCCTGTAGAAAATATTTTCACAGGCGGCTCTCTTAGGGAACCGCCTGTGTAAATGTGCATTTCCACAGGCGGTTCAATTAGCGAACCGCCTTACAAATTTTTTTGAAAAAACCCAAAAATAAATAGCAAAAAAAAGATTTTAATTAGGGGGAAGACCCCACCGCCAAGCGCCTGCCCGTCTCCGTCGAAGTCGCAAGTCGCGCAATTTTTCGCGCAAAAATCGCGCGCTACGCGCTCCCGGTGAGATTCGAACCCACGACCTCGGCCTCGAATGAAGCAATGTTAACTAAAGATAATCTTATTAAAAGAAACTGGAATAGTGATCCGGAATGTTATTTTTTTTAACCAACCAGAAAGTATCTCACATATCCTTTTTCAGTGTCCTGTGGCAAAAATAATTCGGGTTGTGGTAGCTAATTAAGTGCTTTGGAGCAAATACTATCTCCAGGAATTTGAAACAATGTTGGCGATGGTATGATAAATGGTTGTCTATCCTTTGGGAAAAAATATCGCGTCTAGGGAGTGGCTGCAATATGCTGGGCCATATGGAAATCTCGTAACAAAGCTTGCTTTGAGGAAAAAAGTTGTCAATAGCCCATTAGATGTTATCTGCCCTATGTATGCACTAATGAAATAATGGGCTGGTCTGTACGCTGAACCAGATAGGGAACAACTCATTGAAGGGATCAACACTATGCTGCGGGTCACGGAGAGGATTCTAAAGAGACAGAAGGATGATAAGGATGCTGCTAAACGTCTTCAAGAGGGTGATCGTGATGGAAGTAACGATGCCCTAGCTTAATCAGTCGATGTGCCAAGCAAACGTTCTGATGGGAGAACTGCTCTTTGAACATCTGCAATTAGCTTGTCCTGTCACTGCTGGCCTATTTTCACATAGTGTAAGAAGATCAAACAGTTTATGTTGTTTTAGGCATGGTAGTTTGAAGAAGTTTATATGTTCGTTGGTAAATTACCAGTTTACCAGTTTTCACATTGTGCTACTACCTGTTTCCGTGTTCTTCGGTTAGTACATCTATATTTAGGTCTATATACTCTAACAGGCCCAGTCTTCTGTAGGCGAACAATAGTTCTCCCAAGTCACAGAAGCATCACGGACCAAATTGCTTTTGTCGGTCATCCATGTGTGTTGTGGCTATTGTGTGCCACCACTTTGAAACATCTTCATGGTGCTGTCACTGATATGCATGCATTCGTTAGGACGCCCAATGTCTATTGCCTCTTAATGTATTTTTGACAATGGAAAATTGTTACTTTAGATTCTTTTGCATTTTCACCATCTTTACCCTTCACCAATATGTATTTGTACAAGTTTATTTGTTTTATGATTGTGTAAACTTTCGTATTAGCCACTTACATCCGTAAATTGTGTACTTAAGAGAAGAAAAATCTGTGCATGATCATGGACGTTCACCCAATGTGGAAAATTATTCAGGTGGGGATCCTCTCCCCCCGGTGACCTTAAAAAATGTGGAAAATTGAGCCAAAGATTACTTAGCGGTAATTGCCAACATGCCCTTTTATTTATTTAGTCAAACGAAAAAATTACAAAACCGTGTGACATTACATTGGACTGCTTGTCGAGGTAGCAGTTGATGAAACCATATATCATTGGAACCTTTGATTGATTGCGATTTGAACAAAAGCAAATAGTTAGCTAAAAATATCAAATTAATAGGTAGTTTGGTCCATATCCATCAAATGATTCACCATATATGGGCAGACATGTGGCCAGCCAGTGACGTCTTCCTTACTGCAAAGCGCCTTGGAACGCCTCCTCCAAGGCCTTCAGGATGAGGGCCGGGGTGCATATCTCCTTGCAACTTTCAATACCAAACCGGTCTGCCGCCACCTTACTGCAAACCACATCACAGCTAGCAGTGACCTCCGCAGCTTCAGCCTCGTACTTTTTTGTGCATCCTTCATCGCAAGATTTGGTGGCTGGAGAGCCAGGGCCGTGCTGCTCGCTGCATTTCAACGAGCATTGAGAAGCCTTGATCGACACCGTTTTGAAGCGCTGGTTGAGGGCGCAGGACTCCTTGCAGGCCCGCTCGTTAAGCTTCTTGTCTAGACAGAGAGTGTGGCAAGTGTCTTCTTGTACCTTCTTTGCCTCGGCCGTCGTCTTACCAGCAGCAGCTCCACCGATGAGTGTGAGGACCAACACGAAGAGGACCACCACGATCTTCATTTTCTTGGTAATGGACGTGGTTGCTATTGAGATTGGTGTTGATGGAGGGGATGGCAGCTTTGCTTATAGAACTAATAACATGTTTGTCGGTCATATATATAGGACATCATATGGAAGATGGACATGTAAGTGTGTGGCCATGAGAGCTTTCCTCCCTACCTCTTGGTTCTGAATGCTCGAATGCATGTATCTATATGTGCATGCAAGACCCTAGCTCCTTCTTGATTTTCCGTTTCACCTGGGTTACCACAAACTCATAAGGGCGTGCCCAGCGGGATAGCTACGTCGCTGGCTCTGTCCGACATAGAAGGGAAAAAGTAGGAAAGAGAAGACTAGCTAGCGCCGAGTGAATCACGAGGCGATTTCGCGTAAACCGAGAAAACAAAGCCGAACAGGTGGCCTGGTTAGGAGAGAGATTAGAAATCAATTTTATTTTATCTCTCACCCATCCACATCGGCCAGTGAAGTCGTCAGGTCTGTTGGGGACGCCCTAAAATGCATGTGGTTGCCATGGTAGGCATGCATGCACTTGTCTCAACACTAGTTTTAGCAAGTGGCCCCAGGGCTACATGGGCCCACTAGCAGTGAGGGTGGGTGTATTGATCGGCGGTCCATTATCTCAGCGATGGGGTCACGGAGCATCAAGCCATGCGGAGCACTAGCGCCACCGCGCGAGCCTTCCTGTGCTACACTCTCTTCCGGTCTTCTCTCGGTGACTCTCTCCCTTGCTCATCTCCTTGCCCTTTCTCTTTCCTTTCTCCGTTCTCTTCACTCTCTCTCCACCACTCACTTCGCAAGGCTGCTCAGCCGCCGTCGGATCCCCACGACGCCGGTAAGCTTGACCATGTTAGCTATCTGGGGAGGGCTACCTTCCGCAGGGGATCCATGATGATAAAGGAGGTGCTAAGAGCTAGCGGACAAGTCCTACCTCGAAGGCCATGGGTCCAGCCAGCTCGCCTCCATATGCTGTGCACCGACACGAGGTTTGGCGATGCGCGTGAGGCTAGCTCCAGCAAGTGAGTGGATGATCAAGCTCGGGCTCCTTGTTTCGCCTTCCGGTGGCGGAGGTTTCTTGTGGTCGATTTGATGTGTGTTTCCTATTTAATTGGCATTGCAGTTGCAGGAGCGGTGAGCCGATTCCTGTCGAACCCGGCGTTGGCGGGGGTGATGAAGAAGCTTTAATTGGTCACTCAAATCCACCACACAAACAGGTGATTGCCCAAGTCTCTCGAGGTCTTCTCCCTTCTCTAATTCTGACTGGTCTCTCTTGAGACGAAGATTTCAAATGAAAAAGTTCTCAACTATAAAATTCTATAACTTTTCGAGATTTACAACTTTTGTTTAGGTTATTTCTCCATCCGAGATTGGTTAAAAATTTTAAATTTTAAATTTCTAAAATTCAAACATAGTTTTCCTTGAAAAAATGATTTCAAATGAAAAAGTTGTCAACTACAAAGTTCTATAACTTTTCGAGATCTACAACTTTCATGTTGGTCAACTTTTCATGTGACTTTGTTTGAACAATTCAAATTTTGAATTTCAAAAAATGACTATTTCCAACAACATTTTGAAATAGTAACGATTTTCGCTGAAAAAATTATGAACATAAAAGTTGTAGAACTGATCCAAATCTACAATTTTTATTTTAGTTATTTCTTCATCCGACAAAGTGGTAGTAAGCATTGTTCACAAATTTACGTATCTCTCTTATAGTTACATAAACCATAAGAGAGATATGTATATTTATGAATAATGTATACTACCACTTTGTCGGATGAACAAATGATAAAATAAAAGTTGTATTATATTCATGACTTTTTAGCGGAAAACATTTACTGCTTCAAAATGTTGTTTGAAGTTGCCATTTTTCTAAATTCAAATTTTGAATTGATAAAACAAAGTCACAAGAAAAGATGACCAAAATAATAGCCGTAAGAACACAATAAATTGATAGAGACTGATTTTAGAAAACTTTAGGAAAAAATCATCAAATTTGATGTTAGTACGAGGGAGAAAGACTTGTTATAAGTTTTAGCCAGAGATTAAAAAGAGAAATCAGATTTCTTCGACAATTTAAAAATTAAATTTCAAATAATATTTTGAAACAGTAAATAATTTCAAATGAAAAAGTTGTAAAAAACAAAGTTCTATAACTTTTCGAGATCTATAACTTTTATTTTGATCATTTTGCCATGCGAGGTCATTTAAAAAATTCAAATTTTAGTACATAATTTTAAAAAATTGGTGTCTATTTTTAGGGGTGGCTCCAGCCGCCCCTACAAATAGGGCCATTTGTAGGGACAGCTGATAACATCAGTAGCCTCTACAAATGAATTTATAGGGGCGCCTCATTTGGGAACTATTTGTAGGTGCGGCTGCATATAGAGCCGCCCTAAAAGGTGGTGTTGCTACAAATCTTTTTTTTAAGTAGTGTTATCGGTGCTGCCAGGGACTTATCCCTCCCACTCCTCCACAGACGAGCACTGAAGTGCAGTGGAGTCCTATACCCTCCCTGCTGGTAATTATTACAGAACTTAGCTGCTTGCTTTTAGTTTTGACTTTTGGCAGGAACACTACAGTCGCACATCTATTAGCAGTCGATTGAAATGTTCCTAAAACTTGCGGTTACTGAAAATGTCATTATCCATCATCAGGGCGTTTCAATTTAGTGACAGATCAGAGATGTAAATCCATCATGGCAGATTGATTCCATATGCAAGAGGATTTCGATCATTTAGGTTTATTTACAAATATCAAACTAGCATACAATATATGCATTTACATACATATATAGTCTATAACCCTGAAAACAACTAAAGTATTATTGTTGTGCTAAAAACTATCACACAAGATGGCAAGCCTTTAGGGTTTACCTCAAAAGGTACCCCTAGTTTGTTCTATTCACAGAAGGTGTGCATGATGAACTATCCATCAGAGCATGCCGATGATAGAGTATCCATCAAGGAAATTTCAGTTTAGATTTTCGTAAAGAGAAGACTAGCTAGCGCCGAGTGAATCAAGAGGCGATTTCGCGTAAACCGAGAAAACTAAGCCGAACAGGTGGCCTGGTTAGGAGAGAGATTAGAAATCAATTTTATTTTATCTCTCACCCATCCACATCGGCCAGTGAAGTCGTCATGTCTGTTGGGGACGCCCTAAAATGCATGTGGTTGCCATGGTAGGCATGCATGCACTCGTCTCAACACTAGTTTTAGCAAGTGGCCCCAGGGCTACATGGGCCCACTAGCAGCGAGGGTGGGTGTATTGTTCGGCGGTCCATTATCTCAGCGATGGGGTCACGGAGCATCAAGCCATGCGGAGCACTGGCGCCACCGCGCGAGCCTTCCTGTGCTACACTCTCTTCCGGTCTTCTCTCGGTGACTCTCTCCCTTGCTCATCTCCTTGCCCTTTCTCTTTCCTTTCTCCGTTCTCTTCACTCTCTCTCCACCACTCACTTCGCAAGGCTGCTCGGCCGCCGTCGGATCCCCACGACGCCGGTGAGCTTGACCACGTTAGCTATCTGGGGAGGGCTACCTTCCGCAGGGGATCCATGATGATAAAGGAGGTGCTAAGAGCTAGCGGACAAGTCCTACCTCGGAGGCCATGGGTCCAGCCAGCTCGCCTCCATATGCTGTGCACCGACACGAGGTTTGGCGATGCGCGTGAGGCTAGCTCCAGCAAGTGAGTGGATGATCAAGCTCGGGCTCCTTGTTTCGCCTTCCGGTGGCGGTGGTTTCTTGTGGTCGATTTGATGTGTGTTTCCTATTTAATTGGCATTGCAGTTGCAGGAGCGGTGAGCCGATTCCTGTCGAACCCGGCGTTGGCGGGGGTGATGAAGAAGCTTTAATTGGTCACTCAAATCCACCACACAAACAGGTGATTGCCCAAGTCTCTCGAGGTCTTCTCCCTTCTCTAATTCTGACTGGTCTCTCTTGAGACGAAGATTTCAAATGAAAAAGTTCTCAACTATAAAATTCTATAACTTTTCGAGATTTACAACTTTTGTTTAGGTTATTTCTCCATCCGAGATTGGTTAAAAATTTTAAATTTTAAATTTCTAAAATTCAAACATAGTTTTCCTTGAAAAAATGATTTCAAATGAAAAAGTTGTCAACTACAAAGTTCTATAACTTTTCGAGATCTACAACTTTCATGTTGGTCAACTTTTCATGTGACTTTGTTTGAACAATTCAAATTTTGAATTTCAAAAAATGACTATTTCCAACAACATTTTGAAATAGTAACGATTTTCGCTGAAAAAATTATGAACATAAAAGTTGTAGAACTGATCCAAATCTACAATTTTTATTTTAGTTATTTCTTCATCCGACAAAGTGGTAGTAAGCATTGTTCACAAATTTACGTATCTCTCTTATAGTTACATAAACCATAAGAGAGATATGTATATTTATGAATAATGTATACTACCACTTTGTCGGATGAACAAATGATAAAATAAAAGTTGTATTATATTCATGACTTTTTAGCGGAAAACATTTACTGCTTCAAAATGTTGTTTGAAGTTGCCATTTTTCTAAATTCAAATTTTGAATTGATAAAACAAAGTCACAAGAAAAGATGACCAAAATAATAGCCGTAAGAACACAATAAATTGATAGAGACTGATTTTAGAAAACTTTAGGAAAAAATCATCAAATTTGATGTTAGTACGAGGGAGAAAGACTTGTTATAAGTTTTAGCCAGAGATTAAAAAGAGAAATCAGATTTCTTCGACAATTTAAAATTTGAATTTCAAATAATATTTTGAAACAGTAAATAATTTCAAATGAAAAAGTTGTAAAAAACAAAGTTCTATAACTTTTTGAGATCTATAACTTTTATTTTGATCATTTTGCCATGCGTGGTCATTTAAAAAATTCAAATTTTAGTACATAATTTTAAAAAATTGGTGTCTATTTTTAGGGGTGGCTCCAGCCGCCCCTACAAATAGGGCCATTTGTAGGGACAGCTGATAACATCAGTAGCCTCTACAAATGAATTTATAGGGGCGCCTCATTTGGGAACTATTTGTAGGTGCGGCTGCATATAGAGCCGCCCTAAAAGGTGGTGTTGCTACAAATCTTTTTTTTAAGTAGTGTTATCGGTGCTGCCAGGGACTTATCCCTCCCACTCCTCCACAGACGAGCACTGAAGTGCAGTGGAGTCCTATACCCTCCCTGCTGGTAATTATTACAGAACTTAGCTGCTTGCTTTTAGTTTTGACTTTTGGCAGGAACACTACAGTCGCACATCTATTAGCAGTCGATTGAAATGTTCCTAAAACTTGCGGTTACTGAAAATGTCATTATCCATCATCAGGGCGTTTCAATTTAGTGACAGATCAGAGATGTAAATCCATCATGGCAGATTGATTCCATATGCAAGAGGATTTCGATCATTTAGGTTTATTTACAAATATCAAACTAGCATACAATATATGCATTTACATACATATATAGTCTATAACCCTGAAAACAACTAAAGTATTATTGTTGTGCTAAAAACTATCACACAAGATGGCAAGCCTTTAGGGTTTACCTCAAAAGGTACCCCTAGTTTGTTCTATTCACAGAAGGTGTGCATGATGAACTATCCATCAGAGCATGCCGATGATAGAGTATCCATCAAGGAAATTTCAGTTTAGATTTTCGTAAAGAGAAGACTAGCTAGCGCCGAGTGAATCAAGAGGCGATTTCGCGTAAACCGAGAAAACTAAGCCGAACAGGTGGCCTGGTTAGGAGAGAGATTAGAAATCAATTTTATTTTATCTCTCACCCATCCACATCGGCCAGTGAAGTCGTCATGTCTGTTGGGGACGCCCTAAAATGCATGTGGTTGCCATGGTAGGCATGCATGCACTCGTCTCAACACTAGTTTTAGCAAGTGGCCCCAGGGCTACATGGGCCCACTAGCAGCGAGGGTGGGTGTATTGATCGGCGGTCCATTATCTCAGCGATGGGGTCACGGAGCATCAAGCCATGCGGAGCACTGGCGCCACCGCGCGAGCCTTCCTGTGCTACACTCTCTTCCGGTCTTCTCTCGGTGACTCTCTCCCTTGCTCATCTCCTTGCCCTTTCTCTTTCCTTTCTCCGTTCTCTTCACTCTCTCTCCACCACTCACTTCGCAAGGCTGCTCGGCCGCCGTCGGATCCCCACGACGCCGGTGAGCTTGACCACGTTAGCTATCTGGGGAGGGCTACCTTCCGCAGGGGATCCATGATGATAAAGGAGGTGCTAAGAGCTAGCGGACAAGTCCTACCTCGAAGGCCATGGGTCCAGCCAGCTCGCCTCCATATGCTGTGCACCGACACGAGGTTTGGCGATGCGCGTGAGGCTAGCTCCAGCAAGTGAGTGGATGATCAAGCTCGGGCTCCTTGTTTCGCCTTCCGGTGGCGGTGGTTTCTTGTGGTCGATTTGATGTGTGTTTCCTATTTAATTGGCATTGCAGTTGCAGGAGCGGTGAGCCGATTCCTGTCGAACCCGGCGTTGGCGGGGGTGATGAAGAAGCTTTAATTGGTCACTCAAATCCACCACACAAACAGGTGATTGCCCAAGTCTCTCGAGGTCTTCTCCCTTCTCTAATTCTGACTGGTCTCTCTTGAGACGAAGATTTCAAATGAAAAAGTTCTCAACTATAAAATTCTATAACTTTTCGAGATTTACAACTTTTGTTTAGGTTATTTCTCCATCCGAGGTCGGTTAAAAATTTTAAATTTTAAATTTCTAAAATTCAAACATAGTTTTCCTTGAAAAATGATTTCAAATGAAAAAGTTGTCAACTACAAAGTTCTATAACTTTTCGAGATCTACAACTTTCATGTTGGTCAACTTTTCATGTGACTTTGTTTGAACAATTCAAATTTTGAATTTCAAAAAATGACTATTTCCAACAACATTTTGAAATAGTAAGCGATTTTCGCTGAAAAAATTATGAACATAAAAGTTGTAGAACTGATCCAAATCTACAATTTTTATTTTAGTTATTTCTTCATCCGACAAAGTGGTAGTAAGCATTGTTCACAAATTTACGTATCTCTCTTATAGTTACATAAACCATAAGAGAGATATGTATATTTATGAATAATGTATACTACCACTTTGTCGGATGAACAAATGATAAAATAAAAGTTGTATTATATTCATGACTTTTTAGCGGAAAACATTTACTGCTTCAAAATGTTGTTTGAAGTTGCCATTTTTCTAAATTCAAATTTTGAATTGATAAAACAAAGTCACAAGAAAAGATGACCAAAATAATAGCCGTAAGAACACAATAAATTGATAGAGACTGATTTTAGAAAACTTTAGGAAAAAATCATCAAATTTGAAGTTAGTACGAGGGAGAAAGACTTGTTATAAGTTTTAGCCAGAGATTAAAAAGAGAAATCAGATTTCTTCGACAATTTAAAAATTGAATTTCAAATAATATTTTGAAACAGTAAATAATTTCAAATGAAAAAGTTGTAAAAAACAAAGTTCTATAACTTTTCGAGATCTATAACTTTTATTTTGATCATTTCGCCATGCGTGGTCATTTAAAAAATTCAAATTTTAGTACTTAATTTTGAAAAATTGGTGTCTATTTTTAGGGGTGGCTCCAGCCGCCCCTACAAATAGGGCCATTTGTAGGGACAGTTGATAACATCAGTAGCCTCTACAAATGAATTTATAGGGGCGCCTCATTTGGGAACTATTTGTAGGTGCGGCTGCATATAGAGCCGCCCTAAAAGGTGGTGTTGCTACAAATTTTTTTTTAAGTAGTGTTATCGGTGCTGCCAGGGACTTATCCCTCCCACTCCTCCACAGACGAGCACTGAAGTGCAGTGGAGTCCAATACCCTCCCTGCTGGTAATTATTACTGAACTTAGCTGCTTGCTTTTAGTTTTGACTTTTGGCAGGAACACTACAGTCGCACATCTATTAGCAGTCGATTGAAATGTTCCTAAAACTTGCGGTTACTGAAAATGTCATTATCCATCATCAGGGCGTTTCAATTTAGTGACAGATCAGAGATGTAAATCCATCATGGCAGATTGATTCCATACGCAAGAGGATTTCGATCATTTAGGTTTATTTACAAATATCAAACTAGCATACAATATATGCATTTACATACATATATAGTCTATAACCCTGAAAACAACTAAAGTATTATTGTTGTGCTAAAAACTATCACACAAGATGGCAAGCCTTTAGGGTTTACCTCAAAAGGTACCCCTAGTTTGTTCTATTCACAGAAGGTGTGCATGATGAACTATCCATCAGAGCATGCCGATGATAGAGTATCCATCAAGGAAATTTCAGTTTAGATTTTCGTAAAGAGAAGACTAGCTAGCGCCGAGTGAATCAAGAGGCGATTTCGCGTAAACCGAGAAAACTAAGCCGAACAGGTGGCCTGGTTAGGAGAGAGATTAGAAATCAATTTTATTTTATCTCTCACCCATCCACATCGGCCAATGAAGTCGTCAGGTCTGTTGGGGACGCCCTAAAATGCATGTGGTTGCCATGGTAGGCATGCATGCACTCGTCTCAACACTAGTTTTAGCAAGTGGCCCCAGGGCTACATGGGCCCATTAGCAGCGAGGGTGGGTGTATTGATCGGCGGTCCATTATCTCAGCGATGGGTCACGGAGCATCTAGCCATGTGGAGCACCGGCGCCACCGCGCGAGCCTTCCTGTGCTACACTCTCTTCCAGTCTTCCCTCGGTGACTCTCTCCCTTGCTCATCTCATTTAGGAAGTTTTTCCATCCGAAATTGTGGTGCTAACATTGTTCACAAATCTTATATGTATCTCTTGTTGTTTCATGAAACTACATGAGAGACATAGATTTTGTGAACAACATAATTATTACTTATCGAATGAATAAATGACCAATATAAAGTTTGTAGATCATGAGAAGTTATGAAACTTTGTAATTGGAAAATTTTTTATTTGAATTCGTTTAGGGCACCAAAGCGTGGTTTGAAAAAATGCTTTGCCGAGTGTTTTACTTTGGTACTCTGCAAAGAAACCTTTGCCGAGTATTTTTTTTGCACTCGGCAAAAAAACTTCTTTGCCGAGTGTTTTTTATTTGACACTTGGTAAAGCCTTCTTTGCCGAGTGCTGAGGCTTTGCTGAGTGTTTTTTATTTGGCTCTCGGCAAAGCCTTCTTTGCCGAGCGCCCAAAAAAAACGCTCGGCAAAGCCTCCGGCGCTCGGCAAAGAAGCGGATTCCGGTAGTGATAGAAGTAGCTTTTTGGGTCCCTATCTTTTGAGAAACAGAGAGCTCGATGCATGGCTGAGTCGGGGAATGTACTTGCACTGACTATGGGTCGGCATATATGTGCATCGTGTGGTAGCACTTGCTGACGTGCATAGTCTAGAGCTTTTTGATAGGATGAGTAGAGCAGCCTACCGTGTGGTCAAGAAATCAAGAGCCAGCCGGCCGGCAGGCCGCTGTTTAGAGTTGCCAAACCTTGCATGTGCAGTGGCCGGGTCGTCTTGTCCGATCCGATCCTATTTATAGACGCATCAGCGAGAAGGATGGATCAAGCAAACCGGGCATTCGAGTGATAGCATCGTGAGTCCAACAAGAAAGAAGCAGCAGCACAGGAAACAACCCAACCCACTGCTCTAGCCTAAAGAGACGAAGCAGCACGCAGCACCATGGCGCCACGCAAGAGGGTCGTCGTAGCACTTGTGCTTTTGCTCACCGTTCTGGTTAGCGGCGGCCAGGCCCAGCAGGCGGCAGCGGCGGCGCCGGCGCCTCTGCTGATCAGAGGCGCGGACGACGCGGAGCTCGGGAGCTTGGCACGGGGCATCACCAAGGTCGTCGTCGGCGACGGCTACATCGGCTGCCTGGAGATGCGCTTCCACTAGTACACGGGCATATTATATAGACGGTTGGTAACCTATTTCTACTGGCGTTTTCCAACACCGTCTGCGCTGGAGGCCAGTAGAAATGGGCCAATTCCACAGGCGTTTTCCACCTATTTCTACTGGCGTTTTCCAGGACCGTCTGCGCTGGAGGCCAGTAGAAATGGGCCAATTCTACAGGTGTTTTCCAGCACCGCCTGCGCTGGAGGCCAGTAGAAATGGGCCAATTCTACAGGTGTTTTCCAGCACCGCCCGCCCGTCTCCGTCGAAGTCGCAAGTCGCGCAATTTTTCGCGCAAAAATCGCACGCTACGCGCTCCCAGTGAGATTCGAACCCACGACCTCGGCCTCGAATGAAACCTCCTCTACCACTGCACCACACATTCACATGTGTCCATATACCCTTTCGGTTCCCCACATATTATACAAATCCGAGGGTAATTTGCTTGCTTGAGGTCCTAAACGATTTCAAATCAAAAAGTTGTCAACTATAAAGTTTCATAACTTTTCGAGACGAACAACTTTCGGATTGGTCATTTCTCCATCCGAGGTCGTTTACAAAATTTGAATTTAAAATATGAGACCATTCAAACGTAGTTTTCGTTCACAAGATGATTTCAAATTAAAAAGTTATAATTTACAAAGTTTCATAACTTTTTGAGACGAACAACTTTTATATTGGGTGTTTTCTAATTTGGGATCATTTGAAAAAATCGAATTTTAAAAAACACGGGTATTTCTAGTGGCGGATTTCTTAACGAACCGCTTGTAGAAATGTCTTATTTTCACAAGCGGTTGTCTTAACAAACCGCCTGTAGAAATCCATTTCTACATGCGGTTTTTGTCTTGGGGTCCACTGTTTTATTTCTAATGGCGCGTGATAACTAAAACCGCCAGTAAAATAAATACAGGCGCGGGGAAAAATCATCTTTCTACTAGTGTTCTCCAGGTGCTTCGCGGATCCCACGCTTGCCTGCGCCGAGGATGCGATGGTGGAGTGCAGCCTGGAGGCCGCGGCTGCACTGGCGGCAACGACGACCGGACCTACAGCGCCTCTGGCAGGAGGCGGAGCTTGTCCTTGGCGCCATTGGCGGCATCATCGTTCGCGGCATCGCTACTGCCGGCGCCAAGTACATCAACTGCGTGGAGGTTGACCTGGTCAAGTGCTACTCGGACCCTACCATAGAGAAGGCCATTGGGGCGTGCTAGGCGTCGTCTACGGCCTCTAGGTCGGTACGTAGCGTATGTGTACGTGCATGCATACTACGTACGTACGACGTACCTACCTTTAGTGTGTACTGCATACGATCGAACATCTTTTTTCTGGATCAGCTCAGGCCGGCTCAGGACAAAAAAGAGGAGGATCATCATATATCGATCGATCCATATATATTTATGAGCTCGATCGCGCGTTAGGCCCCGTTCGGCTGTGCTGATAAGCCGGCTGAAAAACACTGTTGGCTGATTTGTTGCGAGAGAAAAATACTGTTCTGGCTGAACAAACAAGCTAAAAAAGACGGAGGTTGGAGTAAATAACTACTGGACTGTACGTGCGTGTACCTGGCTAATATATGTATATATTTGTGTGTGTTGTTTCTACTGTTGTTGTTCGCTGGTCCACATAAGTTCACTGGTAGTTCTTGTTGTTTTTCATGTTGCGAATCGATTACACAAAAAACTCACTGACTGTCCTGCACAACACTCCGTGTGACGAGATAAACAAGATGGCTGACAAATAAACAATAATTGCTGCTTCTACTTGTGAAACCAAACCAAGATCGAGGTACGTACACCTCGCTCTCACGGGCAGGTAATCATTGATATAGACAAAAAGATCAGAAGCGAACTAAAGCTATTCCACGAGCTACAGAAACGCATTATTTCAGGCAACCAGCACAAAAAAGAACATGCGAAGAGTGTAGCATTTTTGGGAAGATATGTTATTATTATATAAGAGGAACAAGCAATTGTCTAGCATTTTTGGGAAGATATTTTGCTATGCATGAAAGCGACACATCACACTGATCACAACATATACCGGAGCCTTGGAACTTCAGCTGTGGCACTGCGTGAGTTCTACCAGAGAGAAAATCAGATAGAGAAATAAGGAAAAAATATTCACAGACTCGAGCTGCATATGTACTTTATGGATTAGAAAATCTCATGCTGCTGCCCTGGTGAGTGGTGACCAAAGCTTCACTGCAATTCATTCGTCAAGCATCGAAAAAGAATACAGCCCAAGAACCAATCGCCCACTGGCTGGCGCCAAGCATATCCATGCATCTACGTCTGGCGTGTATGTGCATGCACGTAATACCTCCATGCATTTGCATGCAACAAAGCAAGCATGTGTTTCCCATCTTCACAGCCAAGGCAGCAGAACCTCTTCGGCTTCGCGCTTCCTCCACTCAGCCGTCCACCTGCCGTTTCCATCTAAGATATGTACTAGGCTAGCAGTGGCGGACCAGAGATTAAATGGAGCCTGGGAGAACCTCAAAGAGGGCAGGGTTGCAGATAGGAACCAACATGGAAGCTGATTTGCATGAGTAGATAGTTTTTTCATACACAAGAAATAAAATAGAAATAGAGGTAACAAATTATCCATTTCAAAGAGGGTAGGGTTGCAGATAGGAACCAACACAATGTATATTAGTACTCTAGTTTAAGCACCAGCATTTCATGAGCCTTCATTTAACAGACCGACTTGCTTTTCTGCTACTCTATCACTACATTTTTGGAACCACTCGGCAACCAAGCGGCGCAATGTGTCGGGTACTCAAACTGCTCAAGTCAGGTCACAAAAGCTGCTAGCATGGTGCAAGGCAGGCCAGTGTGGTGTGTGCGACCTCAGAGGCTCAGACCTCTCAGGGCAGTTACAGGGGAGCCCGGGCAGGCGCCTAGGGTCGCCGGGCCTGGGTCCGCCCATGGCTACTAGGTGCCTTGTACAATCTCTACTTCGACGCTGCCATGAGTGGGTTGACGATCAAGACCATAATGAATGGTGCCGGCCGTGAATATGACGACGATGCAATAATTAATCTCTCTAGTCTCCCTCGTATTGTATCTAATATGCATATGCTTTAGACCAGGCTGCGGAGAGCAGGTAGGTTCGTCGTGGCCATCGACAAGGGCCCTCTATCTACATCGACAACACAGTCCCACACCAAGGAGGCGAGTATAGTAGCCACAGTGTCTTCTTTTCTCCTAACAATGTTAAACAACAAAGGATATTTTAACTTCAAGGGCTGATTTCCCATCCAAGTATCTTTCCAAAATCGAGTCTGGGTATCATCTTCTTCTATCTTCTACCCTACTAATACACCATCATTTTCATTGCTAAAGCCACCCTAGAAAACGACCCCACTGAGAAGGTCCCCCTCCATCCATCTAGAAAACTCTACCTCGAAACACAACACCTTAAAAACGAATTGTCCAGATTATTTCTAAGTCTTCTCTCTCCTTTCTCACTCCCCAAATCTAATGACAGGATCGTGTGTATCATCCTCATCGTCTCTCCCATCGCTCGCGCCTAGCCCCCCATGCCCGCACCTCGTAGCCATATAGATGATCTTTGGCATCAGCTTTTGGGTGTGGACAGCCATGAGGAGGAGCTCTGGGTTGACAGCTGGTTGGATGGTATGATGCGCCTTCAGATGCAGATAGGTTTGGAGACCTATATATCATCATCTCAAGGCAAGCCTTCACTTCTAACAATCTACGTTGCACATGTGTATATGTTATTAGTATGTATTATATCATGAGCCTTTCAGCTCATGGGTTCTATTTTCAGACTACACAGGAAGCTTTGCTCAATTGCAACATTATCTTGGAGAAATATGGTTCAGACGATTGCAACATTGGAGAATGGAGATCATAGTGGGTTAAATTTTTTGAAGCAAGTAAGAAATTAATTATATTTAATGATTGTCGGTGTCTAGAGAACCGGGGGTCTAAACAGAGCGACGAGTAAATTTGTATCTGCGCGTCTAGGCCCAGATGGTGTGCAAAGCAGACACAAAGATATATACTGGTTCGAGCATGAATGGCCCTACGTCCAGTGGGTTTTGCTGCTGCTCATGTTGCCTTGCACCGGAGTGCTCATAGTAGGGGTTACAAACTTTTCGAGAGAGGGAGCGGATCCCAGGTCTCTTTTGGGGTGTGTGTGTTGTGCGGATGAAGTGTGCTCTATTCGATTGTGCCTTTTTCTCCTTTTTTTAGACGTGGCCCCTACCACCCCTTTTATAGCCTCTAAGTTGAGGGCTCAGGTTACATTCATGGTAAAGAGGTGAAAGTGGGGAAGGATGAAAAACAAAAAAGGTGGCCTCGGGCGCGGCCATCGTCCTCCTTATCTGGTGGGAACAGTTCTCCCTATAGCGCAGAGATGCAATAGGCGTTGATCTTTTGGCCTCTCTATCTGCTGGTCCTGCGTGCCATGGCCATGCTTTGTTCTGTGCGCCTCTATGCCGTCGAGGTAGGGCGATATGGATACCTGGATTTATGTAGAGAGGGGTTAGGTGGTATAGTGGTCATTACCCCCGTTGTTGTAGAGGTATGGATGCCGTCGTGGTGGAATAACTAGGATCATGTTGGGTCAGGGCGTGGTTCCCGCGCTCCTGTTGATTGTGCATGGTCACGTCCGTCCCATCGGTGGGAGTGGGTGCCGCGGTTGGGGGGCCCTGTGGCTCCTCGTCTTGCTAGAGGGTTCCACGTGTCCCTCAGGTGAGGCGGGAGTGAGTTGAAGGGGTCAGGCGCTTTGATGATGTCACGGGGCTCAGGCGAGGCGGAAAAATGACGCTCGAGGCGCCCATCTCATCCGAGACCTCTCCGCAAGGCTCGCGTGGGATGGAATTTGCCATTCGTGCCTCGAGCGACTGACACGCTGTCAGTGCATTTGGCGAGTCGGTTTTGTTGGGGCCCCTACAATGGGTCTTTAGCGATCGTACAAGGTGCCGTATTTTACCGTTTGTTGGGTACCCTGGTATTTTGATACCCGACAGTAGCCCCCGAGCCTGTGGAGGAGTTGAGCACTCCTTCAGAGGCTTGAGAACGAGCGACCGTGGGTAGCTTTTGATTTGTTTTGTGTTTGAAGGAGACTATCCGATGGGTGCGCGCGAGCGCACCCGGCAGGTGTAGCCCCGAGGCCTTGGAGGGAAGAGTTATCCCTTCAAGGGCTTTAATTGAGCGAGCATGATGTTTTTCGTATGACTCCGGGGCGTGTGAGGAGCCCCTTTGGCTTTGACCATCCGCTAGGTCGGGATGCGGGAGAAGCCTCCGAGCCCCCGCACGTTGTAAGGGACCGACCAGGGTATGCATGGGTCCTCGTCATCTCTGTTGTCGTATCGTTATCCCTTGCGTTCTTTAGCAGAACTGAGGGGTATGCATGGGTCCTCGTCATCTCATTTGGGCTCATTACGGTTTATTTGTGTTTTTGGAGGAAACTGTCCGGTGGGTGCGCGTGAGCGCACCCATCGGGTGTAGCCCCGAGGCCTTGGAGGGATGAGTTATCCCTTCAAGGTCTTTGAATCGAGCGAGTGGGTCCGCCTGGGGGAGACGAGGTGTCAGGCGGGGGTAGTTGCTGTTGTGACGCTTCGTGTCCCGGCGTGTGGGAAGGTGGGGAGGTGCCCAGTTTTTTGCGTTCGTGGGGAGTTGGGCGACTGGCGCCCAGTCGGCTGCCCTTTCACACAGCTCACTTGTCGTGATTAAATGGGCCGTGAATCGTCTGCGAGAACGGTTCGTCTTCCCATGGCGTGGCGCGAGACCGACGCGGCTCCCTTGGGGGACGTGTGGGGCAGTTTGCCGGATGGGCGACGTATTGAATGCCACGGGAGTCGCGAGGCCTCCCTGGGGCCCTTTATAACCCGAGCCATGGTGCTCGACCCTGGCATCTTCCCACCTCCATCCCTGCTTTCTATCTTTCTTTGCCACCTTAGCCATCGTCATGGAGCACGACGACTCTTCCAGGGGTTCCTGCGTGGGCACACCGGGAGAGGGGGACGGGGCGCCCTCCTACCACCGTCGCCTTAATCCTAGCATCGTCTCCACGTCCGGGTATGGGCAGGCCCAGAACACGGCGTCCTGGGGGTGTTCCTACCCCACTCCAAGAGGCTCGAGAGGAGTTAGCTACCGTCAAGGCGGTGGTGACTTCTCTAGAGGTGGAGGCGGCGCTTGCCCGTTCACAGCGAATGGAATCCGACCGTCGGTGCGCAGGTGAGTGGGCCTCCATCTCCTCGTTTTGTTTTTTAGCCGAGGTGACATCTGACGTTTGGTGTTGTTCTGAGCAGAGCTGCTCATGGAGGTGGAGTCCCTCCGCAGTGCTGCCGACGTCCTGGCCGACTTCGTGTGTGCTCCAGCGAGGCGCCGGGAGTAGCGCTTCCTCAGTGCACGGGCACTAATCCGGGCGACAATCGAGCGCGGCGTCCGTCAAGGAGCGGCCGTTGTGCAGACAATGGCCCAAGCGGCCACCGACGTGGAGCTCCAGAACGTCGAAGGCTTCCCCACGGGGGAGGGGCTGGCAGACTACGAGGACCTCCTCAAGGGCTTCGAACCAGCGGCGAATGTTGTTGCTGCCCTGGTCTCCGCGGACCAAGTCCTCAACGAGGACCCGTAGGCCTAGTGTAGGACTTCTTCCTTCCCAAAAATGTAAAATAGTTCTTCATCTAAGAAATTCGTTTGTCCGATCATTGTTGTGTTCATTTTGCTTCCATGTTTTCCTTATTTTACCTTGAATTGATCCATAATGGCGGCCGGCGAGGTCGCCCAGGCTTTGCTTGTTGAAGGTTCTTAGGGAGGAAAGAACTCGTGTGCGCGTAGCTCTTGTGATTTTTGACAGATCGATCAGAAGCTTAGGTGTAGCATTTTCCCGCATCCCGAGGTGAGATCGGATGCGTTGATGCTTCTGCCAATGCCTAGGGTCGTAAGCTCGTCGGGACGCTCAGGAGAGTTCGTTCGCGGGTCAGACATTTCTGCCCCTGGGTCCTCTGAAATCCCCGCTCGCGCGTGGTCCCGGTTAAGTGGCTTTGTTAGCATATCCCTCACGCATCTTTTTTAGAAAGAGAAGGGTTTGGGCAACGCCACGGCATCCCTCGCGCGTGAGCCGGGAGAAGTCGGCGTCAACCCAACTGTTGTCATCTTCGTCAGAGTCGGTGCTAGAGGCCGTCTCGGTGATCGTGAGTACTTCCGTGATAGCCTGCGCATGGTGAGTCGGCAGATCCGCGGGAATCTCCCCCGCAGATGGATTAGGATGAACTGTAGTCAAGGACTGGCCACGGGCCTTCCCGTGGTCGTGCAGCTTACCGACCTGCGTCGTTTTGCCCTGGGAACTTCCTGGCGAATTGTTCTCGAGGGCCTGCCCTTCGTCGTTGCACAGGTGAAGGCTGGACAGGGCCTCAGAGATGGCGTCGACGTCGACGGAGGGGGGAAGAAGGACCAGATCATAGTCCACTCCCGTGCAGAGGAAATCTAGGTTGCCAAACCGGACATGGGAGCCCAGAGTGAAGCGGATGCGGGGGTTGGCCCCTAAGAGATAGATCGTGACGCGCAGAAGTCCCCCTACCTGGCGCGCCAACTGTCGATGTCTAGAGAACCGAGGGTCTAAACAGAGCGACAAGTAAATTTGTATGTGCGCATCTAGGCCCGGATGGTGTGCAAAGCGGATACAAGGATGTATACTAGTTCGGGCATGAATGACCCTACGTCTAGTGGGTTTTGCTGCTGCTCGTGTTACCTTGCACCGGACTTCTCATAGTAGGGGTTACAAGCTTTTCGAGAGAGGGAGCGGATCCCAGGTCTCTTTTGGGGTGTGTGTTGTGCGGATGAAGTGTGCTCTATTCGATTGTGCCTTTTTCTCCTTTTTTTTACACGTGGCCCCTGCCTCCCCTTTTATAGCCTCTAAGGGGAGGGCTCGGGTTACATTCATGGTAAAGAGGTGAAAATGGGGAAGAATGAGAAACAAAAAAGGTGGCCTCGGGCGCGGCTGTCTTCCTTCTTATCCGGTGGGAACAATTCTCCCTATAGCGCAGAGATGCAACAGGCATTGATCTTTTGCCAGAGGGTTCCACGTGTCCCTCAGGCGAGGCGGGAGTGAGCTGAAGGGGTCGGGCGCTTTGATGACGTCACGGGGGCTCGGGCGAGGCGGAAAAATGCCGCCCGAGGCGCCCATCTCGCCCGAGACCTCTCTGCAAAGCTCGGGTGGGATGGAGTTTGTCGTTTGTGCCTCGAGCGACTGACACGCTGTCAGTGCATTTGGCGAGTCGGTTTTGCTGGGGGCCCCTACGATAGGGCTTTAGCGATCGTGCAGGGTGCCGTATTTTACCGTTTGTTGAGTACCCTGGTATTTTGATACCCAACAATGATATCACTCATTTGTTGTTATCCCTTTTGGGGACTCCAATGTGCATTTAAATATGCCATATCTTTATTTTTGTATTATTGATGTTCAGTATGATGGTGAGGGAAGAGCGGACTCCGGGCCATGCTGGTGCAAGCGTCTCCTGACTTGCTTGCTCCGAGCAAGTGGAGGCGGACCGATAGGCAATGTTGCAGGGCCATCACAATGGAGGGAGAGTCGAGGCCGGGATAAGTGATGTAAAGTGGAGGACGAAGGGTAGCGAGGCAAGTGGAGGCTAGACCCTATGAAAAATCTGATTATATATTTGCTACAATGTTTTCCTAAACGCTAAACGGTAAACAGTCGGTCACCCTTCGTTTAGCGTTTAGACCGTTTAAACGGTGTTTAAATGGAATTAAACGGCCTAAACAGTTTTGTACAATAACAATAAAATATACATATTTATGTAGGTAAAAATAAAATTTGCTAGAACCCATACATATTTACACATGTAAAAATCAAATATTCTACCAAATAATCTTGTTGGAAGAAATCTAAATCTCACAACACTTTATATAATTACAACGTTAATTAGTTTCATGTTGATTGTGAAAGACGTAGTCCTTTAATTCACTTAATTATGGATTAAATGGTTATTTAGCTCATTTAATCACGTTTAATCTAATTTTGTTTAGACCGTTTAGACGGGATTGAACGGTTTAAACGGGTTTAAACGGCCCAACCGTTTAATTCACCGTTTAGGGCCTAAACAACACGGCTGACTTCTGTTTACCGTTTAAACGGTGTTTAAACGGACTAAACGGCCGTTTAGGCGAACAGTGATTTGCTATGAGCTCAACAATACGAGAACTCATTTTCAAGATCATACTGTTTTTACCGTTAGCACGCAGCTCTAGCTGCAGTGTAAAAGTTTGGGAACTATATTTGTGAAATTATGTTTGTTTGTCTGAAGTTTTCATATGAAAATTGTCACTTGAATTTGATCGTGTTTTGAGTTTTACCGTAGCGTTAGCACCGGCATTCTACTTTAGAAAAAGTTAAAATCTTATAAATTATCATAATAATGAAACACATCAGAATTATTATATGTATAATCAATGCAGCCAAATTAAATACTCTCTGCATTCTATGATGCTCCCTCTGTTCTTAAATAAATCGATTTCTAGATTTATCTTAACTCAATGTTTTTTACATTTTAATGAATTTATACCAAAGAGCACAAATGTTTATGATACAAAATAAGCATACTGTGAAAGGATATTTTATGGTGTATGTAATGATGCTAATTTTGGTTTCATAAATCATGACGCTCTTTTCTATAAATCTGGTCAAATTTCAAATTGTTTTTGGCGTTTAAGACAACTCTAGTCTAGAAATTGATTTATATAAATACGGGGACTATAATGGATTTTCAGTAGCCCTAAATTAAAGCAAATGGTCAGTATCTGGGAGGGCCTCCGCCCAGCTTAAGTCATCCTTGACTAGAGAAACGAGGAGCCCATGGACTGCAAAACCTAGGCATTATCTGTCTCGGGCATAATTCAGATAGGCGGGAAGCGATCAGAGCCTGTGGAATATATGGATCAACGATCAAGCATATGGGCCGCTAGTGTCATACATTGGCCCATCGATATTACTAGGCATCAAAGAAGCTCGTCATTGTGTGCAATTTCCAAATCAATGAAAGTTTCTGCCTTTCTGGCTTGTCCAAATTTGAAATCTTGCAGATCATAACCACACATGAAAATTTAGTACCATGTTCTTAGCGTGTATATATATATATATATATATATATATATATATATATATATATATATATATATATATATATATATATATATATATACCACGAATAATGTTTCCTATCCAAATTTGGTAGACTACTATCACCATTACCAATAGCCCCTTCGTGTAAGGTCATTCGAGCAGTGCACGATTGTTAATTAGATGAGACGTGGTGCTGCGATCAGAGAGTTTGGGTTTTATGATCACACAAGCAAGATCGTGCGTGTTAAATATGCATGAAATCTAGAGTTGTTGCAATTGGAGAGTTCAGGTCTTCTTTTTTTTTTTCTTTTCTCGAAAACGCAAGAGATATGTGTTTTATTGTTTTAAGAAGGGTAGCAAGTATAGTACAAGTATTCAGCCTGTGGCCGGGAACAGAGAAACTACATCTTTTCAGAACTCCGAATGGAATGTGACCGACTGACTAGCTCCCTTCTCCTAGACTTTCTAACGCCTTTGCACCCGCCTTAGCCCACTGCTCCGCCTCCGCTTTGATGATAATCAGGAGGTTGGTGACTGTGGCCGAGGCCTCCCTGAAGCATCGAGCATTACACGCTTTCCATAGCTACCATGACACGAGCGCGAAGAGGGAGTCGAAGCCTTTCTTTTGCTGGCCCTGCCATTGTCGCTGCAAACGTCTCCACCAGGTGAGCACTGAACGTTGCACCGGTGGTAGCTGACGCCCCAAGGCCCTGCAGACGTGAAACCACACCTCTCTCATAAACGGGCAGCAACACAGGATATGGTCGATTGTCTCGGGTGCTTGGTCACAAAGGTAGCACTCCTCCCTTGCCTCTAGTCCATGTCTGGCACGTCAGTCGCCTGTCCAATGCCTTCTCCGAAAGGCCAGCCAGAGGAATATTTTGACACGCAGCGGTGCCCACGTCTGCTGGATGAGCGAGTGACCGAGGAAGGGGATAGCGCCAGTGTGCAACATTATGTATGCTAATCGCGCCGAGTATGATCCATCAGGTGTCCACTGCAACACGATCTTGTCAGGTTGATCATTTAGAGTGATGGTATCCATGGTTTCCTAGAGCTCCAGGTACTCAGCGATTGCATCCGTTGACATCCCACCGGCAACGCCTCTGGTCCAATGTCTGTTTGTAAGTCTTGCCTTGATTCTTGATGATACCAGTGCTGCCAGGTTTGGAGCCAAGTCCGCCGGTGATGTTCCCTGAACCCACCGATCCTCCCAAAAGAGAGCAGTCTTGCCATCACCAACGATGGTGTATGTGGAAGCTCGGAAAAACGCCTGGATTTCTGGCGCAGTCTTGATTGGAAGCTGACTCCAGGCGCGGCTCTGGTCGGCCTTCTGAAGCTAGAGCCACCTTGTTTGCAGGGCAAAGCCCGCAAGCTTGAGGTCAGTAATGCCGAGGCCTCCTAGCTCCGTAGGTTTGCAGACGGCCTCCCATGCCACCATACATTTCCCGCGCACCGAAGCATCTTTGCCCACCCAGAGGAACTTCCTGCAGATAGCATCAATCTCGCGCCTTGCCCATGGAGGAAGGTTCTCTGCCATCATAGAGTAGATCGGTATGGCTCGGAGCACTGACTTTATCCATACTAACCTGCCACTCCTAGCCATCAAGGAGCCATGGCAAGGAGGCAACTTTCTAGCCACTGCCTCAACTACTGATTGGATTTCGGCCTTGGGAACCTTCTTGGTACTCAATGGAAGTCCCAGATAGGTGATCGGAAACGGCTTGACCTGGCAGCCCAATATTGCAACGATTTGCTCCAAGACATCCTCTCCCCCAAAGATAGGTGTGATTGAGCATTTTGCTAAGTTTGTCTGCAGCCCGGATGCCTCACCAAATATCCTCAGTATCTCCTTGACTGTGGTCGCCTCCTGTACAGTCGGTCTGATGAACAGGATGACATCGTCACCATACAAACTGCATTGGAATTTAACCTCATTTGGCTCCATCCTTCGGAGGACTCCGTCGCTGCATGCTTTGGCGAACAGCTTGTGCAGCACGTCCATCGCGATAATGAAGAGCATAGGGGACAGTGAATCTCCCTGCCTTACCCCTCGCAAGTGCTTAATTGGTGGTCCTTGGCGTCCATTGAGCAAGATTCTGGAGGATGCCGTTGAAAGCAGCTGGGAAATCCATCGGCACCAAATCTGTCCAAACCCTCTAGCCTGTAATTGCTCCAGTAGGAACGGCCAAGATAGCGTATCGAACGCCTTCTAGATATCGAGTTTGAGGAGAATCATGGGTATCTTCTTCTTCCGAATCAGTACCGCTGCCCTCTGAATATATTTGAAATTTTCTTGAATCGTGCGGCTGTGGATAAGGCATTCTGATTCTTATCAATGAGCTCGTCAAGCTTTGGAGCCAGCCGCATGGCGAGGATCTTAGAGATCAGTTTGGCAAAGCTGTGGACCATGGTTATCGGTCTGAAATCACTTGGGCAAACCGCACCGACTTTCTTTGGGAGGAGCACGATTAGTGCGCTGTTCAAGCTGGTGAGTCCACGACAGTCGCCCATGGTGAACGCCTGCACTGCCACCATGATGTCGTCACGAACGGTCGGCCATGCCGATTTGTAGAAAGCGCATGTGAACCCATCTGGTCCCGACGCCCTATCAGCTAGCATGTCTCTTACGGCTGCCCATACTTCTTCAGAGTTGATGTCGGCCTCTAGTTTGTCCAGGGGTATAGGCTGTATACCCAGTGTTGAAGTTGATGGACGTCCTGCCTGATGTCGTCGTCCCAAAAACGTTACTGAAGTGCTCGAAGAGGGCAAGCATTTAGTTTAGATTTCCATATATTTTTATTAAAGAAAATGGTGCTTTCCAAATATTTTGGAATTAATTTGACGGGATTTTGTTGATGTGATGCTTGTCTGTTGCTTGAGTTTTGCACTTTCGTGTGTGCTAAGTTTTAAAAACACGTTTAGACGTCGATCGATTCTTCGCGGGAATTTTCTGGACTTTTTCTGCCGTGATTCCTGCGCCTCGTCCAGCCACTGAATGAGCTCCCTAGCCATAAGTAACTGCTCCTTGATCCCGCCAATCCTGGTGGCAGACCAGCATTGCAGTTCCTTCACCAGACCCCTCAGCTTGTAGTCAAGATATTTGATTGCACCAGTCGAGCCTGCCAGCCGTTACCAAGCGTCCGAGATGATCTGGTCGTACTCCTCGAACTTGGGCCAGAAGATTTCAAAGTGGAAACGGGCCTTGGACATGTTGTCCAGGTCTTCATGATAAAAAAGCCAGATCGTGTGCGTTAAATATGCACGAAATTAAGAGTTATCGTCACTTGAAGGAAGATCAGGCACCTGTCCCTGTCAACTCTTATGCCGTGTCATTAGTTATGTTATTTCTTGAAAGTGAGATGTGTAATATGTTTGTCCTCTCATGATTTTTTCGATTGACATGCGGGTGCCACACGTACAAGTCTACTCATCTCAGTAAAATTTTAAATTATCGCTCGTTCCCATGTTTGGACTGCCCCACGAACTCTGCTCCACAGATTCCACCATAGAGCAGCTCCACAAATAACTGGAGTTTGTGGAGCAACTCTTTAGGTGCCCTCACAACTCTACATGTTTGGCTAAAAAATATGGAACAGAGCTAAAAAGACCTGAAGCAGAGCATTCCTAAACACTCCATATATCGTATTATATATTTAGGTCCACACCGATGCCCCAACATCACCTCAACCCATGGACCCAGCTCCAAAACCCCACAACCCCATTGCATTGCTCCCCAGTCTCCTCCCCCTTGACTCTGCATCGCTCTCTCTTCCTTCCCTCGTCTTCTCTCCCGACTAGCACACACCAGCGGTGCAGGCGTAGGAGGAGCGGTGATGCCAGCGCCGGAGTTCCATCAAATGCATACGACGGCGGCGGCACATGCCAATCGTGCAGCGCAGGCGTAGGCACGCATCCCCTCCCATCGCAGTAGATGCGGCGGAGGCGCAGGCCGAACTCAGCATGTCATCGGATTGGCTCGGTCCGGCTAAACCCTCGTAGAGGTAGATCCTTGCATGGGCCAATGGCGCCAACCCATATGCGACCTGATCCATATCAGACGTTGGGCTATGCCTTAACAGCCCGTGCCAAGCCGGACCGCCTATTTGACCTTCTATAGCCACATGTAGTACAGCACACTTGGTGACAGCATCATGCCTGTGCACGCCCGTATCAACTCAGCGGCAACTTATATATTCATAAATAATATAGGGCCATACATATATGTAATTAGGTACATATATATAATTAGGTACAAGTATGTCCATAGCTGGCAGATCCACTCTTATTGGTGCTAGCATCAATAATTCCCCAATTTACTGTATACTTGCTACCTAAAATTGTTGTGAAAAAGTTAGATAAGATCAGGAGAACTTTCTTTTTGCAAGGAGGAGGGACAAAAAAATATCATTTGATCGAATGGGAAAAGATATGCAAAAGTAAGAAAAAAGGTGGCTTAGGGATAAAAAATCTGAGGAAAATGAATATCAGTCTACTTTGTAAGTGGCAGTGGAAACTAGAAAGAGAAGATGCTTTGTGGCAAGATATTATCAAACATAAATATTTGAGAAGTAATACAATTCATACCTTGACCCATAAACTGAATGATTCTCCTGTTTGGTATGACTTGCTCAAAGTTAAAGAATTTTACCTACTAGGCAGGAGTATTAATGATACTAAAAATGGATGTCATACCAGATTCTGGATGGATAAATGGGTATATCATAAACCTTTGTACATAATTGCACCACAGCTCTTTGAACTTTGTGAGTGTAAAGATGCAACCGTTGATAAGGTTAGGAGTGGGGAAGTTCATATTACTTTTAGAAGATGGCTTCTGGAGGATTTAAGACTTAGTTGGGAACAAATTTGGAGGGGTGCTTTATCATTTCACCTTGAGGTTGAAGCTGATAGGATAACCAAGTCACCGGAAAAGAATCACATATTTTCTGTTAGATCCGTTTATAATGCATTAACAAGTAATGCTGAAGGTATATATCATAAAAAGATTTGGAAAGGAAAGGTTCCTGCAAAGACCAAAATCTTTATGTGGCTTATATCGAATGAAGCAATCTTAACTAAAGATAATCTTATTAAAAGAAACTAGAATAGTGATCCGGAATGTTATTTTTTTTTTGTAACCAACCAGAAAGTATCTTACATTTCCTTTTTCAGTGTCATGTGGCAAAAATAATTTGGGTTGTGGTAGCTAAGTGCTTTGGAGCAAATACTATCTCCAGGAATTTGGAACAATGTTGGCGATGGTGTGATAAATGGTTGTCTATCCTTTGGGAAAAAATATCACGTCTGGGGAGTGGCTGCAATATGCTGGGCCATATGGAAATCTCGTAACAAAGCTTGCTTTGAGAAAAAATTTATCAATAACCCATTAGATGTTATCTGCCCTATGTATGCACTAATGAAATAATGGGCTGGTCTGTACGCTGAACCAGATGGGGAACATCTCATTGAAAGGATCAACACTATGCTGCGGGTCACGGAGAGGATTCTACAGAGACAGAAGGATGATAAGGATGCTGCTAAACGTCTTCAAGAGGGTGATCGTGATGGAAGTAACGATGCCCCAGCTTAATCAGGCGATGTGCCAAGCAAACGTTCTGATGGGAGAACTGTTCTTTGGACATCTGCAATTAGCTTGTCCTGTCACTGTTGGCCTATTTTCACATAGTGTAAGAAGATCAAACAGTTTATGTTGTTATAGGCATGGTAGTATGAAGAAGTTTATATGTTCATTGGTAAATTACCAGTTTACCACAGGATTGGACATTGGTAAATTACCAGTTTTCACATTGTGCTGCTACCTGTTTCCGTGTTCTTCAGTTAGTACATCTATATTTAGGTCTATATCTAACTGTGCACTCTAACAGGCCCACTCTTCTGTAGGCGAAAAATAGTTCTCCCAAGTCACAGAAGCATCACAGACCAAATTGCTTTTGCCGGTCATCCATGTGTGTTGTGGCTATTGTGTGCCACCACTTTGAAACATCTTTATGGTGCTGTCACTGATATGCATGCATTCCTTAGGACACCCAATGTCTATTGCCTCTTAATGTATTTTTGATAATGAAAAATTGTTACTTTAGATTCTTTTGCATTTTCACCATCTTTACCCTTCACCAATAATCAGTACTTATCACAGGAAATCTCCAACCAAAAGTTTATCTCCACTCTCCCAATTTCCAAAAAGAAAAACCTCACTCAATAGCCTTAAAGAAAATTATACCACAAACCTTGATTGCTGGTTCAACTTCTCTTAGCCTATGCTTGTCTAGATATTTCAATCACGTTATGCAACATCAAGTCAATTCCATATGAGTTCAGTAAGATCTCTTTCAGCAACCTTCTCAATTTCCTGCAATGAGTACTGTAGCAGTTCACCAATTGCTAATCCATCATCAAACATAGGAAACATATATAGTCTAAAAGTGAAAAGGAGTACATTTTTTCTACCTTGTTCTTTACAAATAGGAGAAGGTATAAACAGGTACTCCATCTCAAATAACTTGGCAACGCATACACAGAAGGTAGCTGTAAACCAAGAAAAATAATATAATTCTTGTTGCAGTGGTCCTGTCATTATGACTATTTCTTTTGCCCTATGAGATGAAATCCAAACTGATTTTTTTCCACTGCATTTGTAAAGGAACAAAAGTCAATATATACATCACAACCTGATTTGACTTCAATGGTAGTAGTGAAAATAGAGAAACCTCATCTCAATGGTAGTAGTCAATATATACATTAGAGTCCTTCAACTACAGTTACTAGTAAATAGTACCGATCAAGTACCTGCAAACGCACAATTGAATCAAATAAAGAACCTTTCTAAATATGCATTTATTGCACCAAGAACGAATTGGTCCAGGGATGGGACCAGATCGGAACCCCCGGCGCCGTTCATCTCCTCCGGCTCCTCCTCCGGCGAGGCGAGGAACATATCGGTACCCCGGGGCGGACCGAGCCCGCGCACGGATCGATCCAGGGATTGGCGGACTGGGACAGCAGATCGATCTGTGCACCCTGCGGCGCCTTAGTGGATCCGCGCTGCCACGCGATGGGCCGCCGTGGCCGCTGCCGTCGCGGCTGAAGAGCACTCCGCACGCCGGCTTTAGGAAGCCGCATTACCGGGGCCTGTGGCCAGCGGCCCGGCGTCCTAGGCGGGTGACCTCGCCTGGTGCCCTGCCCTGGGGTTCGTTCGTGTGGGAGATGAGAGGAGTCCGCGAGTCGCACGTGTGGGAGAGGGGGAGGGGAAGACCGTGCGTGCGAGGGAGCGCGGAGGCGGGTCCACTGCATGGTCGGGCGAGAGAGGGAAGCATCGGGCGCATGGGATCGCATGGGGGCAGAGCGACGACCCAAAAAAAATTGTCGCACCATTTGATTGTGTTAGTTTTGTTCTTTTTAGTTGTAGGAGATATTTAGGTCTATATCTAACTGTGCACTCTAATAGGCCCACTCTTCTGTAGGCGAACAATAGTTCTCCCAAGTCACAAGAAGCATCATGGACCAAATTGCTTTTGCCGGTCATCCATGTGCGTTGTGGCTATTGTGTGCCACCACTTTGAAACATCTTCATGGTGCTGTCACTGATATGCATGCATTCGTTAGGACGCCCAATTTCTATTGCCTCCTAATGTATTTTTTATAATGGAAAATTGTTACTTTAGATTCTTTTGCATTTTCACCATCTTTACCCTTCACCAATATGTATTTGTACTAGTTTATTTGTTCTATGATTGTGTAAACTTTCGTATTAGCCACTTACATCCGTAAATTGTGTACTTAAGAGAAGAAAATCTGTGCATGATCATGGACGTTCACCCAATGTGGAAAATTATTCAGGTGGGGATCCTCTCCCCCCGGTGACCTTAAAAAATGTGGAAAATCGAGCCAAAGATTACTTAGCGGTAATTGCCAACATGCCCTTTTATTTATTTAGTCAAACGAAAAAATTACAAAACCGTGTGACATTACATTGGACTGCTTGTCGAGATAGCAGTTGATGAAACCATATATCAATGAATCCTTTGATTGATTGCGATTTGAACAAAAGCAAATAGTTAGCTAAAAAATATCAAACTAATAGGTAGTTTGGTCCATATCCATCAAATGATTCACCATATATGGGCAGACATCTGGTCAGCCGGTGACGTCTTCCTCACTGCAAAGCGCGTTGGAACGCCTCCTCCAAGGCCTTCAGGATGAGGGCCGGGGTGCATATCTCCTTGCAACTTTCAATACCAAACCGGTCTGCCTCCACCTTACTGCAAACCACATCGCAGCTAGCAGTGACCTCCGCAGCTTCAGCCTCGTACTTTTTTGTGCATCCTTCGTCGCAAGATTTGGTGGCTGGAGAGCCAAGGCCGTGCTGCTCGCTGCATTTCAATGAGCATTGAGAAGCCTCGATCGACACCGTTTTGAAGCGCTGGTTGAGGGCACAGGACTCCTTGCAGGCCCGCTCGTTAAGCTTCTTGTCTAGACAGAGAGTGTGGCAAGTGTCTTCTTGTACCTTCTTTGCCTCGAACGTCGTCTTACCAGCAGCAGCTCCACCGATGAGTGTGAGGACCAACACGAAGAGGACCACCACGATCTTCATTTTCTTGGTAATGGACGTGGTTGCTATTGAGATTGGTGTTGATGGAGGGGATGGCAGCTTTGCTTATAGAACTAATAACATGTTTGTCGGTCATATATATAGGACATCATATGGAAAATGGACATGTAAGTGTGTGGCCATGAGAGCTTCCCTCCCTACCTCTCGGTTCTGATTGCTTGAATGCATGTATCTATATGTGCATGCAAGACCGTAGCTCCTTCTTGATTTTCCGTTTCTGCCCAGTGGGATAGCTACGTCGCCGGCTCTGTCCGACATAGAAGGGAAAAAGTAGGAAAGAGAAGACTAGCTAGCGCCGAGTGAATCGCGAGGCGATTTTACGTAAACCGAGAAAACTAAGCCGAACAGGTGGCCTGGTTAGAAGAGAGATTAGAAATCAATTTTATTTTATCTCTCACCCATCCACATCAGCCAGTGAAGTCGTCTAGTCTGTTGGGGATGCCCTAAAATGCATGTGGTTGCCATGGTAGGCATACATGCACTTGTCTCAACATTAGTTTTAGCATGTGGCCCTAGGGCAACATGGGCCCACTAGCAGCGAGGGTGGGTGTATTGATTGGTGGTCCATTGTCTTAGCGATGGGGTCATGGAGCATCAAGCCATGCGGAGCACCGGCGCCGCCGCGCGAGCCTTCCTGTGCTACACTCTCTTCCAGTCTTCCCTCGGTGACTCTCTCCCTTGCTCATCTCCTTCCCCTTGCTCTTTCCTTTCTCCGTTCTCTTCACTCTCTCCACCACTCACTTCGCAAGGCTGCTCGACCACCGTTGAATCCCCACGACGCCAGTGAGCTTGACCATGTTAGCTATCTGGGGAGGGCTATCTTTCGAAGGGGATACTTGATGACAAAGGAGGTGCCAAGAGCTAGCGAACAAGTCCTACCTCTAAGGCCTTGGGTCCAACCAACTCGCTTCATATGCTGCGCACCGACATGAGGTTTGGTGGTGCGCGCGAGGCTAGCTCCAGCAAGTGAGTGGATGATCGAGCTCGGGCTCCTTGTTTCGCCTTCCGGTGGCGGTGGTTTCTTGTGTTCGATTTGATGTGTGTTTCCTATTTAATTGGCATTGCAGTTGCAGGAGTGGTGAGCCGATTCCTCGCCAGCCCGGCGTTGGCGGGGGTGATTAAGAAGCTTTAATTGGTCACTCAAATCCACCACAAAAACAGGTGATTGTCCAAGTCTCTCGAGGTCTTCTCCCTTCTCTGGTTCCGACTGGTGTCTCTTGAGACAAAGATTTCAAATGAAAAAGTTCTCAACTACAAAGTTCTATAACTTTTCGAGATCTACAACTTTCGTTTAGATTATTTCTCCATCCGAGGTTGTTTGAAAAATTCAAATTTTAAATTTTAGAAATTCAAACGTAGTTTTCCCTGAAAAGATGATTTCAAATAAAAAGTTGTCAACTACAAAGTTCTATAACTGTTCGAGATCTATAACTTTCATTTTGGTCAACTTTTCATGTGACTTTGTTTGAACAATTTAAAATTTGAATTTTAAAAAGTGACTATTTCAAACAACATTTTGAAATAGTAAACGATTTTCACTGAAAAAGTTATGAACATAAAAGTTGTAGAACGGATCCAGATCTACAACTTTTATTTTGATTATTTCTTCGTCTGACAAAGTGGTAGGAAACATTGTTCACAAATTTATGTATCTCTCGTATAGCTACATAAACTACAAGAGAGATATGCATATTTGTGAATAATGTATACTACCACTTTGTCGGATGAAAAATAATCAAAATAAAAGTTGCAGACCTTGATGAGATTTACAACTTTATATTCATGACTTTTTCAGCGGAAAACATTTACTGCTTCAAAATGTTGTTTGAAGTTGCCATTTTTTAAATTCAAATTTTGAATTGATAAAACAAAGTCACTTGAAAAGATGATCAAAATAATAGCTGTAAGAATACAATAAATTGATAGAGACTGATTTTAGAAAACTTTAGGAAAAAATCGTCAAATTTGAAGTTAGTATGAGGGAGAAAGACTAGTTATAAGTTTTAGCCCGAGATTAAAAAAAGAACTTAGATTTCTTCGACAATTTAAAAATTAAATTTCAAATAATATTTTGAAATAGTAAATAATTTCAAATAAAAAAGTTGTAAGCAATAAAGTTCTATAACTTTTCGAAATCTACAACTTTTATTTTGGTAATTTCTCCATCCGAGGTCATTTAAAAAATTCAAATTTTAGTACTTAATTTTAAAAAATCGGTGTCTATTTGTAGGGGCGGCTCTATATCCAGCTGCTCCTACAAATATGGTCATTTGTAGGGGCAGCTGATAACACCAGCAGCCCCTACAAATGGATTTGTAGGGACGGCTCGTTTGGGAACTATTTGTAGGTGCGGCTGCATAGAGCCGCCCCGAAAATGGAGGCATTGCTACAAATCCTTTTTTTAGCAGTGTTATTGGTGCTGCCAAAGACTCATCCCTCCCACTCATTCACAGACGAGCCACAGGACTGCAGTGGAGTCCTATATTCTCCCTGCTGGTAATTATTACTGAATTTAGTTGCTTGCTTTTAGTTTTGACTTTTGACAGGAACATTACAGTCGCACATTTATTAGCAGTCGATCGAAATGTTCCTAAAACTTGCGGTTACTGAAAATGTCGTTATCCATCGTCAGGGCGTTTCAATTTAGTGACAGATCAGAGATGTAAATCCATCATGGCAGATTGATTCCATATGCAAGAGGATTTCAATCATTTAGGTTTATTTACAAATATCAAACTAGCATACAATATATGCATTTACATACATATATAGTCTATAACCCAGAAAAACAACTAAAGTATTATTATTATTGTGCTAAAAACTATCACACAAGATGGCAAGCCTTTAGGGTTTACCTCAGAAGGTACCTCTAGTTTGTTCTATTCACAGAAGGTGTGCATGATGAACTATCCATCAGAGCATGCCGATGATAGAGTATCCATCAAGGAAATTTCAGTTTAGCTTTTCGTAAAAAACATTAGCACAGAAATATATGAATCCACGTTTCAATTTCACCAAATTACATTTTAAACCGAACCTTCTCTGTTAAAACCACTTAACAGTGTGAACCGCTGGTGTTGAATAACAAATTTACACCACATCTACTCTCTTCTCTCAAGTCCCACAGACGTGCGGGTCATGCATGTTAGCACCTTCTCCTACCTCCGGCTCCAGGCACCAGATCGAAGCCGTCGCAGGCTTGCACTGGCTTGGGCGCCTGCGCTAGCCGCCACTCTGCCCTTGGATGCAGCTGGCGAGGGGAATCCGGTTGCGGCAGAGAGAATTGGCCATAATTGACTGAGGAGCTCGGCTATGGGGAATCGAGCGGTAGGGGAAAAGGTGTGAGGGGAAGATGAGAGGACGACACGTGGACCCCATTTGATCGACACCCCATCCCACCACCTCCAAGAAGTTGGGTTGCCAAACAGCCTCATCTTTAATTTTCCAGACACCAGCTTCCAGAAAGCTAGCTTTCCCGGAGCAAAAGCCTGCAATAGCTTTTAAGAAAGCCGCAGCTCAAACAAACAGGCCCTAAGGGCATAAACACCATGATCCCTATAGATGAACTTATACTAGTGGTCTTCTCCCAAGTGGTATAGCTAGTATATTATACTAGTTTATGTGGTATATGGGCAATTTGGGAAAATTAGGATGGTGGCGACAGCTTAGTGGGGACGGGGCATCGATGGTGGCCTCATGTTTCATGCTGGCTTTGGCTAGGTGGTGGTAATTGGGTGCATTATCTATAAATATCACTAATAGTATTCTCTTTCCGGAAATACCCCTTCTCTAGCTATACCACCATACTACCACTAGTTGTATAAGACACCTTAGAAGTCTAAAAAAGATCGTAGCAGTGTGTATCAAGTTCCGCTAAGTCCAAACTAAGGATTGAAATGCGGCTTCCAAAATATGAAACTATCAAACCAAAAAAAACCGTAAAGTCGAGAGCTTGCAGGATACCATGTTTCATAAAAGAGAAAAACATTCCGAAGAAATAAAGCGCTATGCATACACAAGTATATAGATTCGTACGGGAGAAATCAAGAGCACACATAATAATAGGGACTTCAATCGATATGTAAGAGACATTCTGATAATTCATCGCAAGGCCCTCTCCTCCCTCCCAAACACACATACATACACAGAAAAGAAACCTTACTTTTCCAAAGCCATGCTCAGATCTAACAAACCGTCTCCAAGGAGAGAGAGTGGGCCTGATGAGACATCATCATTGCCTCCACCACAGTCACCCTTCATTGTCAATCCGTTGGGGACCTGATCGATCGAGAAGGAATAGAGAGTAGCTGTGTCATCGTGAGGACAGAAAGGGATAACAGTGAAAGAGAGGAAGCAGAAGAACTCACTACTGGACAGGCAGGCTTTGCCGAGTGCCAAAAGCACTCGGCAAAGACTTGTTTACTCTCAGCAAAGGGCTGCCGGCAAAGCGGCATCCGGCAAAGCGGCCTTTGCCGAGAGCCTTTTTTCGGGCACTCGGCAAAGCCTTTGCCGAGGGCCACGGCGGCTCTCGGCAAACAAAAGTAGCCGTTAGGAGCTTTCCGCCGTTACCGGCCCTTTGCCGAGAGCCCGCAAAGAATTTTTCAAATTTTTTTACTTAATTTCTTTGCCAAGAGCCTAGATGTCCGGCTCTCGGCAAAGATTTTTTTTCTTTTTTTTTACTTAATTTCTTTTTTCTTTCTTTTTTACTTAATTTCTTTGCCGAGAGCCCAGGTGCCCGGCTCTCGGCAAAGATTTTTTTTTGAATAATTTCTTTGCCACGAGCCCCGGCGTCTGACCCTCGGCAAAGATTTTGGTTTTTCTTTTTTTTTAATTTCTTTGCCGAGAGCCCTCTGGGCCGGCTCTCGGTAAAGAGCCTTTGCCGAGGGTCACCCTCGGCAAAGTGACCAAATCTTTTTTTGTTTTTTTTTATTTTTTGTTTTCAATCCCTGCAAACACGACAAATGTATATATATGTCTATATTATCCATCACAGATATACCACATTCAGCACCATATATATCACATCCATTGCATAACTCACATCCAGCACCATATGTCACAATTGTTCACATAAATCACATAAAACTTTCTCAAATATAAGTCAACGTGCATAACAAGTTCGTGCATAGTTCATCCACATGCATGCATACCAAAATAAGACACGAAACTACCAGTGCTACTCACTGCGCCGGCTGCCCTTGACAACCTTGTGACGGCGGTTGCCTTGATGGTGTGGTTTGCCTTGCATGCATGCACGCCGCTGCCAGGCAGCCTCGTGCTGAGCGGCCCACTCCGGACTTAACCACCTGTCCACCATCTTCTCCCAAGCCTCGGGGCACTAAACAAGCCACTGTTCAAGAGAGCAATCAAATCAGTGCTTGATTTGGTTACTGCCACCTCCACAAACATATTTGCCAAGCTATGTCAATGAAAATCAACACAAAAAACAGAGTAAAATAGCTACTGATTAAAATATGATTTGCATCTCAGGTTCAAAGTTCATGAGAATAAAAAGTAGTGAGCTGCAGTCAACAAACACAACAGAAGCAACCTGAGCATCTCATCATAAATGGCACACTGTGGCTGCTTTACTACGAATACAAGAATACAAGTAACCAGACATGCAATCAATTATTAGCCAACAAAAACTTGTATTAGAAAATAACCTGAGCAGTTTCTGCACCCTGTTGCTGTTGCTGAAATTAAAAACAAAGGTTTGATGAACTCAAGGCGGCAGCTGCTGTTGTTGACCTCCACATGAAAAACGCAATCGAACCATTGTTACACATGAGCCAAGCACATAAGAAAATTCAATCCAGCCGAACTATTCCATGTAGTGAGCTGCATTCAACAAACATAACAGAAAAAAAATTCAATAGAACCAAGCTTCTCTGCATGCACCATCGACAATTAAATGAACACAACATGTTGGTCTAGCATTTCAGTGGATGGATTTGGAGAGACTCACCCAGCGCTCCCCGCCGTGGGCAAGTCCAACATCGTCACCACAAACAAAGCAGCCTTTACGGACATACCACATCATCGCCACAAACAGAGCAGTCGCCCATAGCGCTCCTGCAGCCGCTTTGGTTGAACATAGAAAATTTAAAAAATAGCACCACACACAGAAGTCTCCAGCAAGCCGGGAAATGAAGCACACGTACCCTGGAATAGCCACCGTGGAGGATGACGACGAGCAGTGGTGGGATCAGGATTGAGTCTGGGTATTCAAAATGTGAAATTAAGGGGTGTTAAATTTTTTAGTAGCGTGAATACTGATACTTACATATTATATAGTAAATATATAACATATAATTGAGCATGATTTCATATATTCATAGAACTTGAGCATACCTTAAAATTCTTTAACATAAAGAAGTACCACTAATTCAAAATACCAAAATGGTAACATCTGGATATATATAGACTATATATATATGAAACAAAACGATACGAAAGCTTACAAATTAATAAATTACATGGTGTTATATATTTTTATGATAATAATAATGCCAAAATTCTAGTGTGTTTTTTGTTCATGATGAAGTCTATTTGGCTGCCTTGGTCAATATTCAGCAATCAAGTGACGGCAATAGGCCTTTCAATTCATAGGAATAAAAAATGGAAAAGAAAACAGGAATAATCCTGCACAGTAAGTAGTCCCAAGCACCAGGAGAGCACCTCGACGGGAGCTGGTGTTGTCCAGGGGTGGCTGCGGTAGTGCGACGCTGTGCCCTCGCAGGTTGCGGGTTGCAGCTTGTGCTCGGCCGGCACTCCGCGCTTGCCACCGGCAGCACGCCAGCGCCACTGCACACATCGGCCGACTGCGCGCAGCGGAGCCACGCCGCCACCGCCTCAGCCTCGCCAGGTGCTAGAGTCCTGAGTCCGCCGATGTCCACGCTGGGCACGACACCTCGTGGATCTCAGCTGCCACGGTGTGGATCTGCCACCACGACGTCGATCCCGGCCACCCCTTGTGGAACCAGCCACCATGCTGTGGATCTCGATCGGAGGAGACGAAGGGCGGCGGGCGTCGTTCAGAGAGGGAGGGTGCCTCAAGGTCGAAGAGGGTGGGGAGGGGAGGGCGCGAGGGCGACAGTACCAGTGGGCGAGATGGGTTGGCCGTGGTGTTTCTTTGTCGAGAGCCCCGATCTGGCTCTCGAGAAAGTTTTTTTTGCATTTTGTTTGCCGAGAGCCCCCGATCTGGCTCTCGGCAAAGGTTTTTTTGCATTTTCTTTGCCGAGAGCCCCCGATCCGGCTCTCGGCAAAGGTTTTTCCCCTTTTTTTCACTTTCCTAAGAAATTTCTTTGCCGAGGGCTAATTTTGGGCTCTCGGCAAAGAATTTTCTTTTTTTTGTTTTTGCATCCATTTTTTTTGATAGCATGTTACAATACTAATAGCTTAATTTTAAAATTTGATACTTTTTTTAATGCTTTTTACTATATATTTTGAGTTTAGTTCATTTATTTACATTTCTCCGAAAAATGCAAGTTTGAACTGCAGGTGCATACAATAGTGAAACTTAGCGATTCAAAAAATGATATCGATGATATTGATTGTATTTTGAGACCAAATCCAGGAGCACTCATGAAATTTCAAACATCTCGCGCATGGAACATGGCGACAAACTTTGCGATGAAGTGTATTTTAATTATATAAAATGCAAACAACTTCCAAAAATCATCGAACATCCTTTTAATTATATAAAATGCAAACAACATGCGCGAAACGTTTTCAAAATTTTATCATAGCCTCCACATGTGATTTCAAGACGTGCCGTCAAGTTTCTTGATTTTTGGAAGTTGTTTGCATTTTATATAATTAAAATACACTTCATCGCAAAGTTTGTCGCCATGTTCCGTGCGCGAGATGTTTGAAATTTCATCAGTGCTCCTGGATTTGGTCTCAAAATACAATCAATATCATCAATATCATTTTTTGAATCGCTAAGTTTCACTATTGTATGCACTTGCAGTTCAAACTTGCATTTTTCGAAGAAATATAAATAAATGAACTAAACTCAAAATATATAGTAAAAAGCATTAAAAAAAGTGTCAAATTTTAAAATTAAAATATTAGTATTGTAACATACTATCAAAAAATGGATGCGAAAACAAAAAAAATTAAATTTCTTTGCCGAGAGCCCAGAAATAGCTCTCGGCAAAGAAATTTCTTTGCCGAGAGCCGGCGAAGGCCTCTCGGCAAAGAGATCTTTGCCGAGAGCCTAACTGAGGACCCTCGGCAAAGACTGACGGTGGTTAGCCTCGTCAGTCCTTTGCTGAGAGCCCGGCTCTCGGTAAAGAGATCTTTGCCAAGAACGCCTCTTTGCTGAGAGCTCGGCTCTCGGCAAAGAGCTCTTTGTCGAGTGCCCGTGTTTTTGTCCTCGGCAAAGATAATCCCTCTCGGCAAAGGCTCTGTTTCCCGTAGTGACTAGCTAGGATGATGATGCAATGGCCTTGTGGGGCTTTCTTTTCTACGATGAAGAATGCTAGTTCAGCCCTGATAGTAACATTGCAGTGTTCGGTCATTGTTCTAGCTAGAAACAAAGAGGACGATGGAGAGGATGATGATGAAATAGGACGATTGCATTGGCCATTGGCAGGCATCCACCACACTGATAGGCTGGTCTCTCTGGGCTATCAACTGAGATGTCTTTTATGGAAGAATTATTGCTCTACATTAGTAGAATTTGCTAGCAGTATATATGCAACTCGATCTATATATCACCATTTGCCTGCTGTTGATATTGCCCAGAAATTGCTTCAAGGACAGCATGTTAGGAAACCGTGGAAGATCAGATAAGACTAGAACGTATACTTCTCCCCAAGCTGATCTTCGTACGTACAAGATAGTGTTTGCTTGCTTTCATTATATTGTTGAGATGGATTGGTTGAAAAAGTTAATTTTGGCATGCATGTATGTATGTATATACCCTGCTGTGGAGTTACGTTTTAGATCATTTCCCCCACTTTGTTTTCACAAATTAATGCTTAAGTTGCAATGCTCTTTTATTATTTATTTACTTTCTCCTCCTCCGATGCTTTTGATAGAAGTAGCTTTCTGGGTCCTCATCTTTTGAGAAACAGAGAGCTCGATGCATGGCTGAGTCGGAGAATGTACTTGCACTGGCTATGGGCCGGCATATATGTGCATCGTGTGGCAGCACTTGCTGACGTGCATAGTCTAGAGCTTTTTGATAGGATGAGTAGAGCAGCGTACCGTGTGGTCAAGAAATCAAGAGCCAGCCGGCCGGCAGGCCGCTGTTTAGAGTTGCCAAACCTTGCATGTGCAGTGGCCGGGTCGTCTTGTCCGATCCGATCCTATTTATAGACGCATCAGCGAGAGGGATCAATCAAGCAAACCGGGCATTCGAGTGATAGCATCGTGAGTCCAACAAGAAAGAAGCAGCAGCACAGCAAACAACTCAACCCACTGCTCTGGCCTAAAGAGAAGCAGCGCGCAGCACCATGGCACCACGCAAGAGGGTCGTCGTAGCACTTGTGCTTTTGCTTTGCTCGCCGTTCTGGTTAGCGGCGGCCAGGCCCAGCAGGCGGCAGCGGCAGCGCCGCGCCTCTGCTGATCAGAGGCGCGGACGACGCGGAGCTCGGGAGCTTGGCGCGGGGCATCACCAACGTCGTCGTCGGCGACGGCTACATCGGCTGCCTGGAGATGCGCTTCTCCAGGTGCTTCGCGGATCCCACGCTCGCCTGCGTTGAGGATGCGATGGTGGAGTGCAGCCTGGAGGCCGCGTCTGCACCGGCGGCAACGACGACCGGACCTGCAGCGCCTCTGGCAGGAGGCGGAGCGGCGGCGGATCTTGTCCTTGGCGCCATTGGCGGCATCATCGTTCGCGGCATCGCTACTGCCGGCGCCAAGTACATAAACTGCGTGGAGGTTGACCTGGTCAAGTGCTACTCGGACCCTACCATAGAGTGCGTCGAGAAGGCCATTGGGGCGTGCTAGGCGCCGCGCGTCTACGGCCTCTAGGTCGGTACGTAGCGTATGTGTACGTGCATGCATACTACGTACGTACGACGTACCTACCTTTAGTGTATACTGCAAGCGATCGAACATCCTTTTTTCTGGATCAGCTCAGGCCGGCTCAGGGAAAAAAGAGGAGGATCATCATATATCGATCGATCCCTATATATTTATGAGCTCGATCGCGCTTTAGTTTCTATATGTGTGTACTGATATTGATCGTCTGATCCGACCGTCCACATGATCGAGGTTGGAGTAAATAACTACTGGACTGTACGTGCGTGTACCTGGTTAATATATGTATATTTGTGTGTGTTGTTTCTACTGTTGTTGTTCGCTGGTCCACGTGAGTTCGCTGGTAGTTCTTGTTGTTTTTCATGTTGCGAATCGATTACACAAAAACTCACTGACTGTCCTGCACAACACTCCATGTGACGAGATAAACAAGATGGCTGACAAATAAACAATAATTGCTGCTTCTACTTGTGAAAATAAGGCCTTGTTTAGATTGCAATTTTTTTTCAACTCTAGCTACGGTAGCACTTTCGTTTGTATTTGGCAATTAGTGTCCAATCATGGACTAATTAGGCTCAAAAGATTCGTCTCGTGATTTACTATCAAACTGTGCAATTAGTTATTTTTTACCAACATTTAATGCTCCATGCATGCGTCCAAAAATTGATGTAATGGAGAGAGTAAAAAAACTTAGAATTTAGAGGGAATCTAAACAAGGCCCAAACCAAGATCGAGGTACGTACACCTCGCTCTGACGGGCAGGTAATCATTGAGATAGACAAAAAGATCAGAAGCGAACTGAAGCTATTCCACGAGCTACAGAAACGCATTATTTCAGGCAACCAGCACAAAAAAGAACATGCGAAGAGTGTAGCATTTTTGGGAAGATATGTTATTATTATATAACAGGAACAAGCAATTGTCTAGCATTTTTGGGACGATATTTTGCTATGCATGAAAGCGACACATCACACTGATTACAACATATACCGGAGCCTTGGAACTTCAGCTGTGGCACTGCGTGAGTTCTACCAGAGAGAAAATCAGATAGAGAAATAAGGAAAAAAAAAAGTTCACAGACTCGAGCTGCATATGTACTTTATGGATTAGAAAATCTCATGCTGCTGCCCTGGTGAGTGGTGACCAAAGCTTTACTGCAATTCATTCGTCAAGCATCGAAAAAGAACACAGCCCAAGAACCAATCGCCCACTGGCTGAGCAAAATTAGTTTCTACTAGAACTCAATCACATCAGTGGTGCAGACCTATGGTGAGTTTTATGATGAGTGATTGATTCCACACATGTGCACACTCTGTGGTTTGGTTGGTGCATAATCATGTTTACTTTACTTGTAATGCATGGTTATGTTGACTAACCCACTCGCCACTCGGACGCTCGCCGCAGCTGCGCTTCGATCGTCCTCACCCCACCGGCGCCGTGCCCTCCGTTGGAGCTCGCGCAACGGAGTTCATGCCAGACGCATCAGGAGCGCCGGTCACCTACATCAGGAGCGCTCGTCGCGGGAGGCTGCGCAACGGAGCTCATGCCAGACGCATCAGGAGCGCCGGTCACCTACATCAGGAGCACTCGTCGCCGGAGGCTGCGCTCATCGACGTCCACAACCACATCCATCCCCAAGCAGACGCAGTCGTTCATGCCGGAGGAGCCGGCACGCCAGATGATCACGCAGATAGGCAGCGGCCACAAGTTCATGCAAGCGCCATGCATCCATGCATCTACGTCTGGCGTGTATGTGCATGCACGTAATACCTCCGTGCATTTGCATGGAACAAAGCAAGCAAGTGCTTCCTATCTTCACAGCCAAGGCAGCAGAACCTTTACGGCTCGTGCTTCCTCCACTCAGCCGTCCACCTGCCGTTTCCATCTAAGATATGTACTAGGCTAGCAGTTGCGGACCAGAGATTGAATGGAGCCCGAGAACCTCCAAGAGGGCAGGGCTGCAGATAGGAACCAACATGGAAGCTGATTTGCATGAGTAGATAGTTTTTTCATACACAAGAATAAAATAAAAATAGAGGTAACAAATTATCCATTTCAAAGAGGGCACGGTTGTAGATAGGAACCAACACAGTGTATACTACTACTCTAGTTTAAGCACCAGCATTTCACCTCATTAATGAGCCTTCATTTAACAGGCCGACTTGCTTTTCTACCACTCTATCAATACATTTTTGGAACCACTCCGCAACCAAGCGGCGCTATGCGTCGGGTACTCACACTGCTCAAGTCAGGTCACAAAAGCTGCTAGCATGGTGCAAGGCAGGGCAGAGTGGTGTGTGCGACCTCAGACGCCACTACCGGAAACGTCTAATTTGCCTAGTGTAAAAAAGTTTGCCGAGTGTAATATATCGGGCACTCGGCAAACAGATCATTTGCCGAGTGTAACACTCGGCAAAGAATGACACTAGACAAACGTAGCCTTTGCCGAGTGTCAAACACTCGGCAAAATTGGGCACTAGGCAAACCTGCATTTTGCCTAGTGCCGGACACTCGGCAAACGTTTGACACTAGGCAAACACCAACAGCAGTTGACGGCCATACCCTGCCGTTTGAGTTTGCCGAGTGTCACACGGCCGACACTCGGCAAACATATGGTTTGCCTAGTGTCAAGGGTTTGGCACTCGGCAAACTGTCTAGTTTGCCTAGTGTCAAACATCTGACACTCGGCAAAAACACCCTTTGCCGAGTGTCAGACCTCGGCACTAGGCAAACTATTTTTTTTTGAGTTTGACCTCCCAAATTTTTCTGTAATCCTCTTATAATACCTTGAACTACATGTTCAAATTTGGCACATTTTGCAGACGTTTTGCTATATTTTTTTAATTATTTTATTTAATTGAATTTTTTTTGATAAAGCAAATGTGAACTGTAGGAGGATCGAATAATGTAATTTAATGTATGGAAAAATGATATTCATGTTATTCAATCTAAAGTGAGGCCGTATTCAGGAACAGACCAGAAATTTCGTACATCTTGTTCACGAAATATGATTACGAACTTTTGGGCGAGTTGGTTTTAAATTCTATAAAAAGCAAATGAAGTCCGAAAATAATGAAACTTGACAAGATGTCGTGATATCGTATGTGGAGTTTGTGATAAAAATTTGAGATGGTTTCACGCAAGTTTGTCACGGCGTTGCTTACAAACCAAGACCTCTCAAGGCAGTTGCAGGGGAGCCCGGGCAGGCGCCTAGGGCCGCCGGGCACTGGGTCCGCCCATGGCTACTTGGCGCCTTATACAATCTCTACTTCGACGCTGCCATGAGCGGGATGGCGATCAAGACCATAATGAATGGTGCCGGCCGTGAATATGACGGCGATGCAATAATTAATCTCTCGTATTGTATCTAATATGCATATGCTTTAGACCGGACTGCGGAGAGCCGGCAGGTTCATCGTGGCCATCGACAAGGGCCCTCTATCTACATCGATAACATAGTCGCACACCAAGGAGGCGAGTATAGTAGCCACAGTGTCTTCTTTTCACCTAACAATGTTAAACAACGAACGATATTTTAACTTCAAGGGCTGATTTCCCATCCAAGTATGTTCCCAAAATTGAGTCTGGGTATCATCTTCTTCTATCTTCTACCCTACTAATACACCATCATCTTCATTGCTAAACCCACCCTAGAAAACAACCCCACTGAGAAGGTCCCCCTCCATCCATCCAGAAAACTGTACCTAGAAACACAACACCTTAAAAATGAATTGTCCATATTATTTCTAAGTCTTTTCTCTCCTTTATCACTCCCCAAATCTAATGACAGGATTGTGTGTATCATCCTCATCGTCTCTCCCATCGCTCACGCCTAGCCCCCCACGCCCGCGCCTCGCAGCCTTATAGATGATCTTTGGCATCAGCTTTTGGGTGTGGACAGCCATGAGGAGGAGCTCTGGATTGACAGCTGGTTGGATGGTATGATGCGCCTTCAGATGCAGATAGGTTTGGATACCTATATATCATCATCTCAAGGCAAGCCTTCACTTCTAACAATCTATGTTGCACATGTGTATATGTTATTAGTATGTACTATATCATGAGCCTTTCAGCTCACGAGTTCTATTTTCATACTACACAGGAAGCTTTGCTCAATTGCAACATTATCTTAGACAAATATGGTTCAGACGATTGCAACATTGGAGAATGGAGATCATGGTGGGTTAAATTTTTCGAAGCAAGTAAGAAATTAATTATATTTAATGATATCACTCATTTGTTGTTTTCCCTTTTGGGGACTCCAATGTTCATTTAAATATGCCATATCTTTATTTCTGTATTATTGATGTTCAGGATGATGGTGAGGGAAGAGCGGACTCCGGGCCATGCAAGTGCAAGCGTCTCCTGACTTGCTTGCTCTGAGCAAGTGGAGGCAGACCAATAGGCAATGTTGCAGGGCCATCACAATGGAGGGAGAGTCAAGGCCGGGATGAGTGATGTAAAGTGGAGGACGAAGGGTAGCGAGGCAAGCGGAGGCTAGACCCTATGAAAAATCTGATTATATATTTGCTATGACCTCAACAATACGACAACTCATTTTCAAGAACATACTGTTTTTACCGTTAGCACACGGCTCTAGTTGCAGTGTAAAAATTCGGGAACTATATTTGTAAAATTATGTTTGTTTGTCTGAAGTTTCCATATGAAATTTGTCACATGAATTTGATCGTGTTTTGAGTTTTACCATAGCGTTAGCACGGGCATTCTACTTTAGAAAAAGGACAAATCTTATAAATTATCATAATAATGAAACTCATTAGAATTATTATATGTATAATCAATGCAGCCAAATTAAATACTCTCTGCATTCTATGATGCTCCCCCTGTTTTTAAATAAATTGATTTCTAGATTAATCTTAACTCAATTTTTTTACATTTTAATGAATTTATATCAAAGAGCACAAATGTTTATGATACCAAATAAGCATACTGTGAAAGGATATTTTATGGTGTATGTAATGATGCTAATTTAGTTTCATAAATCCTGACGCTCTTTTCTATAAATCTGGTCATATTTCAAATTGTTTTTGACGTTTAAGACAACTCTAGTCTAGAAATTGATTTATATAAATACGGGGACTATAATGGATTTTCAGTAGCCTAAATTAAAGCAAATGGTCGGTATCTGGGAGGGCCTCCACCCAGTTTCGGTCATCCTTGACCAAAGAAACGAGGAGCCCATGGGCTGCAAAACCTAGGCATTATCCGTCTCGGGCATAATTCAGATAGGCGGGAAGCGATCAGAGCCTATGGAATATATGGATCAACGATCAAGCATATGGGCTGCTAGTGTCATATATTGGCCCATCGATATTACTAGGCATCAAAGAAGCTCATCATTGTGTGCAATTTCCAAATCAATGAAAGTTTCTGCCTTCTGGCTTGTCCAAATTTGAAATCTTGCGGATCATAACCACACATGAAAATTTAGTACCATGTTCTTAGCGTGTATATATATATATATATATATATATATATATATATATATATATATATATATACCACGAATAATGTTTCCTATCCAAATTTGGTAGACTACTATCACCATTACCAATAGCCCCTTCGTGTAAGGTCATTCGAGCAGTGCACGATTGTTAATTAGATGAGACGTGGTGCTGCGATCAGAGACTTCGGGTTTTATGATCACACTAGCAAGCTCGTGCGTGTTAAGAAGGGTAGCAAGAGATATGCCTTTCATTGGATTAAGAAGGGTAGCAAGTATAGTACAAGTATTCGCCCTATGGCCGGGAACAGAGAAACTACATCTTTTCAGAACTCCGAATGGACTGTGACCGACTGACTAGCTCCCTTCTCCTAGACTTTCTAACGCCTTTGCGCCCGTCTTAGCCCACTGCTCCGCCTCCGCTTTGATGATCATCAGGAGATTGGTGGCTGTGGCCGAGGCCTCCCTGAAGTATCGAGCATTACGCTCTTTCCATAGCTGCCATGACACGAGCGCGAGAGAGGGAGTCGAAGCCTTTCTTTTGCTAGCCCTGCCATTGTCGCCGCAAACGTCTCCAACAGGTGAGCACTGAATGTTGCACTGGTGGTAGCTGACGCCCCAACGCCCTGCAGACGTGAAACCACATCTCTCTCATAAACAGGCAGCAGCACAGGATATGGTTGATTGTCTCGTGTGCTTGGTCGCAAAGGTAGCACTCCTCCCTTGCGTCTAGTCCATGTCTGGCACGTCGGTTGCCTGTCCAATGCCTTCTCCGAAAGGCTAGCCAGAGGAATATTTTGACACGCAGTGGTGCCCACGTCTGCCAAATGAGCGAGTGACCGAGGAAGAGGACGGTGCTAGTGTGCAGCATTTTGTATGCTGATCGCGCAGAGTATGATCCATCAGGTGTCCACCGCCACACGATCTTGTCAGGTTGATCATTTAGAGTGACGGTCTCCATGGTTTCCCAGAGCTCCAGGTACTCACCGATTGCATCCGTTGACATCCCACCAGCAATGCCTCTGGTCCAATGTCTGTTCGCAAGACCCTAGGACACTGTAAGTCTTGCCTTGATTCTTGATGACACCAGTGCTGCCAGGTTTGGAGCTGAGTCCGCCGGTGATGTTCCCTAAACCCACCGATCCTCCCAAAAGAGAGCAGTCTTGCCATCACCAACGATGGTGTAAGTGGAAGCTCGGAAAAACGCTTGGACTTCTGGCGCAGTCTTGATTGGAAGCTGACTCCAGGCGCGGCTCTGGTCGGTCTTCTGAAGCCAGAGCCACCTTGTTTGCAGGGCAAAGCCCACAAGCTTGAGGTCCGTAATGCCGAGGCCTCCCAGCTCCGTAGGTTTGCATACGGCCTCCCATGCCACCATACATTTCCCGCGCACCGAAGCATCTTTGCCCACCTAGAGGAACTTCCTGTAGATAGCGTCAATCTCACGCCTTGCCCATGGAGGAAGGTTCTCTACCATCATGGAGTAGATCGGTATGGCTCGGAGCACTGACTTTATCCTTAATAGGTAGCGTGCCCATACGTTGCTACGGGATAGCTAAACTTTGTGCTAAAAACACACGGATCGCATGATAAGATAACAATACACGGATCGAAATATAAGTATGTGTATTTTTAGTACAAAAGTTTAGTTGTCTTTTCCTATAAGCACGCTACCTAGTTATTAAAATTTTTAGAAGTTTCGTTCCGCTACCGTAAGCGTATTCCCACAACGGCAGAACATGTCTACAGTCTACTCTACAGCAACCACGACAAACAATTGCGAATCTTATCCTAGAGAAAGAATGCAGTGAATTCATTTTGCCAGAAAAAATAGAACACGCTTCCACATATTCCAAACTCAAATGCTAAGAGCAATAGTGCCAAATTATTTGTTGGACTATGACATGTCGTATTGAACAGATGGACACACAGCCACACAGGTTGTGAAAAAAAAGGTGTGCACTCATCGCATAAACAACCAGTACAACAGGAGCCTATGCAGCAGCAATCAGTAGTCGTCGCCTCTGGATATGACCTTTGCAGATTGGCCGGAGTAAGATGGTGCTCAAACTGGGGGTGTTTAGATGCAAAAAAATTTGGAATTTTGATACTGTAGCACTTTCGTTTATATTTGGCAATTAGTGTCCAATCATAAACTAATTAGGCTCAAAAGATTCATCTCGTGATTTACAACCAAACTGTGTAATTAGTTATTTCTTTTACCTACATTAAGTGCTCCATGCATGCGTCTAAAGATTGATGTGATGGAGAGAGAGGGTAAAAATTTGGAATTTGGAAGGGAAGTAAACACCCCCATAGCTCCCTTTCACGTCGCACAATGGAGGGTACGGCTGCAAAGTGCGAACAGAGCAGCAGACAGTGAATAACGATGTCCGTGACACGGTTCAGACGAGATGGAGCTTTTCACATACCTGAATGATACCTATCACAAAGATTTTTTAGAGCCACGCGGTCCAGGTACCAGCAGCAAAATGCGCATGTTCCAAAGTTATTGTTGATGGTCCCAAGTAGTTGCTAAGCCTTTGCTACCCTCAAAGGAACATGCCCAACATCAAAGTTCTTCAAGTAATGGCTGCATTCCAAGTCCTGGACAAATCCCCTTCCTGAAAATGTCATGAAGCTTACAAAATGTAGAAGTCGTCGAGAACTTGAACTTATGTCTAAATAGGGATGCCAAATTTATGCTGCACAGCCATAAGGACCATTCTAGATATAAGTGAAGTGACTAATCCTTTTTTATTTCAATAAAAACTATTCATGATGACACATTGTAGCACTACGATATTTCCATCAATCAGTTGAAGCTACAAAGACTTAACATACCAGTAGATCCAAAAGTTTCAATAGCATAAAACTCCCCCTCTTCCATTTTTGTTTGTTCTCCACCTTTCACAATCGGAACTGATTTTCCACCATGGATCTGATATAGCCCAATGCTATGTCCATTGAGGTTCCAAATACTTTTTACTGTCACAAACAAAAAGGTAGTTTCAATTGTCATTGCCTTTTCTACATTATATTGTTCTGCAGGATAAAAAATCAAAAGTTGTAGTACCTTGGAAAACTTTCCCATTGATTTCAACTTCATATGATTCCATTACTTCTTGGATTGCAGCACCAACATCACAAAAACGTGCATCTATTCCAGCTTCCTACAATAAAGTGATCAAGTCATATTAAAGTACAATGAGTGCATGCTGCAACAGAAGAAACAATATTGCTGAATTTCACCCTCAGGAAATTATCCTGAAGGAAAAAGCTCATCAACAGGTATTGATGGAGGATCTGGCTGCTGAAGAGGAGCCTTCTTCTTTCTACAGAAAACATGGGACATCCTTGTGAATTGAAACAAAAAAAAATGTATGGTCCAATTCAACAGAAGTCACTTGGATTTGTTTTTCTTCTTTTTCTTCTTTCTAGCTTCTGAAGATATCCATTTCAAAAGCAACTGTACCCCAAATGCTAGATGCAATAAAAGAGTTTTAGCCTTATATGAGAAATTTGGCAAATAGAACTTGAAAGGCAGAGTTGTCACTGTAGATATGAAATAGAAACAAATGAAGTGTTATGGATCTCAACAAACACCAAACATTTGCCTGTGCTAACCACCAAACCTAGTATATTACCCGTGCTAACGCTACGGCAACATTCAAACATGCCGCGACTCCCTCCAGATCCAGCCACACCCCTCCTCCACCTCTGCCAGCTAAGTAGTAATATATTAGATAGATGCGAAACCTCCAAAAATCCTTTATAAGTCACAAGTATATACATTTAGTTTCAAAAAATTCGCAAAGAGCTTCACACAAGATACTCCATCCTTTAGAAGAAAGAAGCCGATCCAACATCCAATTTTTACATATATATGACACAACAGTTTGGCAAACAACAAGAAAATCCAAGTTTTACAACTGAACTGAGGACACTGGCTGGTACATCCCAGTGCTTCAGAACTTGCCCAGCTCATGCCATTCGAATCATTGAACTTTTACACACAGCTAACCTAATCTTTTCATATATAACTTTACATGAATCTATAATGACAAATTACTCAAATGGAAAATATCACAATTGTTATTTTACATGTCCATCTAGAACGTTTTCCATGTCCGAAACATGGGAAACAGTCAGACTGCCAAGATAGTAAAAACCATCTATGTTCTATTGGCAGACAGCTTTTTGCACCATATTTGTACTCTGATTCAAACAAAAACAAAATAGAAATGTCACAAGTGAATTCTGGATAAATTCTTCATGCCTGGCTCTCCTAATAAAAGCATAACCATACAAGCAATACAAGTACAAAATGAGATAGTCATTTGACTTCCTGCATGTCCAGGCTGCCAAAACTAAATTCATATACTAAACACGCACCTCTTGCCCATTGTCCCATATACTGCCTAAAATTAATAGGTTAGTTCATCTTTGGAACACTTTGTCTCACTGATTGATAGATTCTGGAATATTGGATCAGATCATCAGAAGCAAATAACACATGAACTGATGGATTTTTTATGGAAAAAACAAATCTCACCACCGGACGACAGTAATCCACCAGAAGCCTATCATGGCCTAGCTGCTTGTCTTAACGAACCATCTCACAGCCTGCTATACCACCGCCATATTTGGGCCGCTTGCTCTCCGCACGAGCAATCATCAAAGCCGCAGCCATGTGCCCATGTCCAAGTCATCATCAGACTCATCGTCAGAGTATTCACAGAAGAACTTCTAAAGCAAACTCATCTGCCATGCAAAAGAAAAGCCTTTAGAATCCAATTAAGCTATTAATATTAGACAGCTTAGGCTGGGGATGAGCGCACAGGGGAGGCGAGCAGACGGGGGACAGGATCGCATGGGGAAGCGTACCAAGGTGAGGCGATTTTTTTGTCGCACCAAAACGGCGTCTTCTCTTTAGTCTTTTTAGTTGTGAGAGAAGCTGACGGATCTATGGCAGAACTGACGTACACCAGAAAACACCTTTCATTTCTAGTACAGTATCTAGCATTGTGCATTTGGCTACAGCAGCAAATCGGCCAATTATGAGGTTGCATTAGCAACACATCAACACAACTGGAATGCAGAAGGTCATAGATTGTGCACAGATCACAAATGGTACCAAATTTCAGAGTTTAGTAATAATGAATGGAGTGTTTGCTTAATGTCGTAGAGGCTGCTCCCTCGCAGTTCCCCGCCACGGACGATTAAAGTGCACCTCCGGTGGCTCCTTCTCCGGGGCCACAACAGTCTGATTCCCGATGGGGGCCGACCTCAAAGGCAACCTTCCTGCAACGGACCAGTGAGGCGTGACCTCGGGGAAGGCAGGGCGGGCTGTGGAGGGCCGTCTCCGGCTGTCGAACACAGCCTCGTGGCTGCCTCTGGACCAGCAACAACAGATGGAGTAGATACAACAAAGACTGAACAATCCTGACCCACAAGACTCAAGCACAAAAAATGGCACAAGAGTGCTCACACCAGTTACCTATCACAACCAAAGATTAGCCCTGACATTTGACGGTGAAATGAAAGCATGACATCAAACTGAAACGTGTCACGGTCCTAATTCCCGTGGGAATTCAGCGAAGGAAAATTAGGGTTCCGTAGGGCAGATCAGCGGCGGTTCCAGCTAGAACGGCTGCTGATCGGCAGAAAATGACGACGGCAGCGCAGATGACGGCACAAGTTGCGGCGCAGGCGGCGGCGGTGTGGGCGGCACTGAGGGCGGCGGCGCAGCAGGCTGTAGCGGTGGCGCAGGCAGCGGGCGGCGCGGCAGGCAGCAGGTGGCGCAAAGGGATAGAGAGAGAAAGCGACGGCGCAAGAAAGAGAAGAGAAGGGAGGAGAAGAGATAAGGGTTTAACCCTAAACTTGCTTGCTTGTCTCATTAAACGTTCTCCCTTATATAGGGAGGTTTACAATTGCTAATGGGCCTAGCCCATGAGCCTATCCTCCAGAGAAGGCCTTAATCTATAACAGCTGGGCCTATCGCCCCTCTCTATCAATTTAGCCCAATGCCACTTTACGCGGACGTCCACGAGCGCGCTTGACGACTGTTACATCTCTCCCCGCCTCAAGAATCAACTCGTCCTCGGGCTGAAATTTTGGGTAGAGTTGCCTGAAGTAGTCGAGCCCTTCCATGATGAATCAGCTGCTGGTTGATCCTTCCATTTTATTAGTATTTTAATTTTGTTTCCTTTTGCCTGTGCTTTCAGCATCATTCCCGTTCAGGTAAGGCAACCCCATCATCCATTGTTGGGAGTTCCCCAGGTTCTACGGGTGGAAGACCTTTGTGTGGTTTGAGCATGCTGATGTTGAAGGCGTTGTTGATGCAGGCCTCTTTGGGTAAATTTAGCCGATAAGCAACTGAACTAATGTGGTCACTATCTGGAAAGGACTGAAAAATTTTGGAGCTAATTTGCCTTTGCGTAGATCAAAGATACCAAATGCTGTCCTTGCCATCAACTTAAGATAAACCCAATCTCCTATATGGAATGTTCGGTCGGTGTGTTTTCTGTCGTAATGTTTCTTGTAGTAATCTTGGGATTGCAATAGGCGTAACTTAGTTTGCTCCAGGAAGTGATCACGTTCAGCCAGTAATTTATCAACAGACGGAGTTGAAGCATCACCTAGGCTATATTGTTTTAGCAAAGGTGGATCCTGACCATAGACTAACTTGAAGGGTGTTGTGTTGATGGACCGGTGATATGATGTATTGTAGCAAAATTCAGCCCACGGTAGCCAGTGTGTCCACTCCTTTGGATTATCCCCTGTTAAGCACCACAAGTACATTACGATGACTTTATTAATAACCTCGGATTGGTCGTCAGACTGGGGGTGGTAAGCTAAACTCATCTGTAAAGTTACTCTAGATAGGCAGAAGAGTTCTCGCCAAAACTTGCTCGTGAAAACAACATCCCGATCACTGACGATGGATTTGGGTAATCCATGTAGTCGGACTACCTCAGAAAAGAATCTCTGTGCTACCATTGTTGCAAAGTATGGATGGGCTAGTGGAATGAAGTGAGCATATTTAGAAAGACGGTCCACAACTGTTAGGATAACTGATTTACCTCCAACTTTTGGTAATGCCTCAATAAAGTCCATCGAGATATCCTCCCAAATTTGTTCTGAAACTGGAAGTGGTTGCAAAAGGCTGACTGAGTGTAAGTGTTCTGTCTTATTGCGTTGGCAAACTGAATATTCATTGACAAATTGCTGAACTTTCTGTTTAGCTTTAGCCGCATGGAAGGTAAGATGAAAACGATGCAATGTTTTCTCAGAGCCTTCATGTGTGGAATTATGTATAGCCTGTAGTACCTGGTACCATATTGGTGATGTTGATGGGATGTGTACTCTTCTATTATATAGGATAAGGCCATCCTAAAATGTCCATGCCTGAGAGAGTTGTCCCGCCTGAATGGAACTAATCAGTTGGCTTACTTCCTCATTTGTCGCTATTTCTGCTCTGATTTGATCAAAAATTGGGAATATGATTCCGGATAATGCCATCAGTGATGGTTCAGTTGTGTCCCGGTGAGATAAGGCATCCACTACTGTATTCTGTTTCCCCGGTTTATATTCCACTGAAAAGTCATAACCCAATAATTTGCTGACCCATTGGTGTTGAGGTATTGTGGAGAGTCTCTGGTCTAAGATATATTTGAGGCTGTAGTGATAAGAGCGGATAACAAACGCATGCCCCCATAAGTATGGTCTCCAATGTTTAGCTGCTGTGGCCAATCCAATTAATTCACGTTCATAAGCTGCCAGCTTCGCATGGCGTGGGGCGATCATGTGACTGAAGTAGGCAATGGGGCCATTTTCTTGGTGAAGGACAGCTCCAAAGCCCGTTGAAGATACATCACATTCCACTATAAAAGGTTTGTAGAAATCCGGAAGTTGTAGTACTGGAGTTGTAGATAGTACCTATTTGAGTTGTTTGAAAGATGTTGTCGCCAGCTCCGTCTAGCAGAAGTTATCCTTTTTGAGGAGATCCATTAAGGGTTTGGCAATTGCACCGTAGTGTTTAATGAATTTCCGGTAGTATCCAGCAAGGCCTAGGAATCCTTTCAGTTGCCGCACTGTCACTAGTTGAGGCCAGGAGGTAATTGCTTTGATTTTGTCAGGATCAACTGCCACCCCCTGGTCTGATATGATGTGGCCCAAATAGCCAACAGCTGTTTTCCCAAAGGAACATTTCAACGTTTTGAGGAATACTGAGTTAAGTTGCAATAAGGCTAGTACCTACCTGATAAGTTGTAGGTGATCCTCCCAAGTTTTGCTGTATATCAAAGATATCATCGAAGAAAACCAAAACAAACTTCCATAGATAATTACCAAGAATGTCATTCATGAGAGCTTGGAAGGTTGATGGGGCATTGCATAAACCAAACGACATAACCAAGAATTCAAAATGCCCATGATGAGTACGAAATGTTGTTTTCTCAATGTCATCTGGGTGCATACGTACCTGATGGGAGCCTGACCAAAGGTCAAGTTTAGTGAAGTATTTTGCCCCTTCTAATTCATCTAGTAGTTCATTAATGACCGGAATCAGGAATTTATCTTTAAGGGTGTTGTCATTGAGGGCACGATAATCAACACAAAAAATGTCATGATCCATCATGTTTTTTGACAAGGAGTACAGGTGACGAGAAGGGTGAGGTGTTGTACCTGATGATTCCTTGTGTTAACATTGATTGGCATTGTTTTTATAGTTTGTCCTTTTGAATCTGAGGATAACGGTATGGTCGAACTACTGTTGGTGTTGATGGGTCTTTGAGATGTATTCTATGGTCATATTTTCTTTTTGGTGGTAACCCTTGAGGCTCCTGGAAAGGTTGGGAAAATGCTTGCAGGACATTTTCCATTGAGTCAGGTGCACTCAATGTGTGGAGACGTGGTTGCTTGGATGGCTTGCTCAGGCTTGTCCATATAATTCATCAGCCGTTGCGCCAAAATTTCATGGTCAGATTATTGAAATCCCATATTATTGGTCCCAAGGAGCTCAGCCAATTCACGCCTAGAACAAAATCATATCCTCCCAATTGAATGTTGTAGCAGTCAATGATGAATTGTTCAGTGTCTATCCAGATTGGTAGGCTATTGTAAATGCCAACATTGGAAATTTGGTCCCCATTGGCAACTGCCACCTTAATTGAGTGTGGGATGGGAGTCTATTGGAGGTTCGAGTCAACTGCTGCTGCTGAATCTATGAAGTTATGTGTTGAGCCAGAATCAAGGAGTGCCAGGAAGTCTCTCCCATTGAGGGATAGCTGGACTTGCATTGTTTGGCTGGTTGTGATTCCTGTTACTGCGTGTAATGAGATCTGAATTTCTTGATTGTTTTATTTTGTAGGTTGGTCTGGATCAGGTGTTGGCGTCTGCACCTGGAATTTCCTTGCAAGAGCTATTGCTGATTCCAGATCGGGCGGTTGTTATAGCTGAATATCGATCTGTAATGTTGGTTGTAGCCCTGCTGTGTACAACATCACTTGTTGATCGTTTGAGAGAGCTGGTATTTTGTTCACTATCAAAAGAAATTGGTTGGTATAGTTCTCCAAATCCCCTGATTGCATGGTGTTGCTGAGGTCACCTAGGTGATTGTGATGAAGGCATGGACCAAACCGTCTATCAATTGCTGCAGAAAATTCCGGCCATGTAGGTTGTCCGATTTCCTTTTCCCATCTGATGAACCAAGTCAGGGCATCCCCTCGTAGGTGGAATGCGACTAGGTGCATTTGCTCATCTGGTTTTGTATGCTGAGAGGCGAAAAATTTGTTGCGTCTGTAGAGCCACAGTGAAGGTTCATCCTTACCATTGTATTCCGGGAATTGCAGTTTGTGTCGGTTGGACGAGCACCTCAGTTGGGGTTGATCGGCCTGATTCTGATCATTAGTTGTTTGGTCATTAGCTGGTATTTTCTGGACGGACGGCTCCAATGGCGCTGGTGGTGGTGCCTGTGATACCGGGGGTGTTGGACGGAGTGGTCGCTTGGGCGAAGGAACGTACCTCTGTTCAGCTTCTTGTCGATCAAGCAAAAATTTAGTGAATTTCCTTTCCCAACTATCGATGACGTCGTGAAGATCCTCCATGAAGTTGATCGCGACTTGGCTTCGAATACCAATTGTCACGGTCCTAATTCCCGCGGGAATTCAGCGAAGGGAAATTAGGGTTCCGTAGGGCAGATCAGCGGCGGTTCCAGCTAGAATGGCTGCTGATGGGCGGGAAATGATGACGGCACAAGTTGCGGCGAAGGCAGTGGCGGTGTGGGCAGCGCAGATGATGGCACAAGTTGCGGCGCAGGAGGCGGCGGTGTGGGCAGCGTGGCAGTGGCGGCAGCGGCGGCGCAGGTAGCGGGTAGCGTGGCAGGCAGCAAGTGGCGTAGAGGGAGGGAGAGAAAGCGACGGCGCGAGAAGAGAAGAGAAGGGAGGAGAAGAGATAAGGGTTTAACCCTAAACTTGCTTGCTTGTCTCATTAAATGTTCTTCCTTATATAGGGAGGTTTACAATTGCTAATGGGCCTAGCCCATGAGCCTATCCTCTGGAGGAGGCCTTAATCTATAACAGCTAGGCCTATCACCCCTCTCTATCAATCTAGCCCAATGCCACTTTACATGGACGTCCACGAGGGCGCTTGACGACTATTACAAAATGAAATCTCAATTAAAATAGCGCAAGAACATGCACCTACAAAAGTCTCTGCAAGATCGTTGCCCACTCTAAGCAACCCAGAAAGAGAAATTGGCCCCAACATCCACCGAAGGATTCCACCCCTACTCTAGGATGGCATACAATTTCTTAGGTTCAGACTCCAGTACCCTAAATCCTCCCCCAAGATCCCCAAGAACGGCAGGATTCGATCTCCCAAAGGCCAAATCACAAGTAAACAGCAATCAAGAATGTACCTAAACACTTCGATGCTCCCAAGAACAACACACAAACCAGGCCCAATCCCCTCCTCCAAGGCACGACTGGAGCTGACACAAAGCAGGGGTGAAGGAGACGCGAGCGAGGTGAATTGCGATGGCTTACTTCTCCTGGTCGGTGATAGCGACAGATGGGGTGTGGAGGCCGGCGATGCGGGGGGAGTGCAGCCTCACGGGCACACGCGGGGGCTCCACCACGGCCTCCACGAGCACCGCCCCTGATGTCGTCCTCATTGAGAAGGGAGAGGTCGGCATGGGCAAGGGAGGTGAATGCATCATCGTTGCCGGACTCCGCGGTGCGAGAAAGATCTCCTTTTTCGGCGAGAACGATGGGCGGTGATGCCTACCTTTCTCACGGGTGGCAGCGGCCGACGTGAGGTGCAGAGCCATCGAGGCGCAGGGAATGGAATTTTTTTCATTTTTTGGTCGAGGCGGTGCCGCACGTTGAAAGATAGGGATGAGCGCATGGGGGAGGCGAGCGGACAGGGGACAGGATCGCATGACGAGCGCACCAAGGTGAGTTGATTTTTTGTTGCACCAAAGTAATGTCTTATCTATAGTATTTTTAGTTGTGATAGACTAACCTGCCGTCACCAACGATGTTGTATGTGGAAGCTCAAAAAACGCCTAGACTTCTGGCACAGTCTTGATTGGAAGCTGACTCCAGGCACGGCTCTGGTTGGTCTTCTGAAGCTAGAGCCACCTTGTTTGCAGGGCAAACCCCGCAAGCTTGAGGTCAGTAATGCCGAGGCCTCCCAGCTCCGTAGGTTTGCAGATGGCCTCCCATGCCACCATACATTTCCCGCACACCGAAGCATCTTTGCCCACCCAGAGGAACTTCCTGCAGATGGCATCAATCTCGCGCCTTGCCCATGGAGGAAGGTTCTCTGCCCTCATGTAGTAGATCGGTATGGCTCGGAGCACTGACTTTATCCACACTAACCTGCCACTCCTAGCCATCAAGGAGCCATTGCAAGGAGGCAACTTTCTAGCCACTGCCTCGACTACTGATTGGATTTCGGCCTTGGGAACCTTCTTGATACTCAATGGAAGTCCCAGATGGGTGATAGGAAACGGCTTGACCTGGCAGGCTAGTATTGCAACGAGTTGCTCCAAGACATCCTCTCCCCCAAAGATAGGTGTGATTGAGCATTTTGCTAAGTTTGTCTACAGCCCGGATGCCTCACCAAATATCCTCAGTATCTCCTTGACTGCGGTCGCCTCCTGTACAGTCGGTCTGATGAACAGGATGACATTGTCGCCATACAAACTGCATTGGAATTTAACCTCATTTGGCTCCATCCTTCGGAGGACTCCGTCGCTGCATGCTTTGGCGAACAGCTTGTGCAGCATGTCCATCGCGATAATGAAGAGCATAGGGGACAGCGAATCTCCCTGCCTTACCCCCTCGCAAGTGCTTAATTGGTGGTCCTTGGCGTCCATTGAGCAGGATTCTGGAGGATGCCGTTGAAAGCAGCTGGGAAATCCATCGGCACCAAATCTGTCCAAACCCTCTAGCCTGCAATAGCTCCAGTAGGAACGGCCAAGATAACGTATCGAACGCCTTCGAGATATCGAGTTTGAGGAGAATCATGGGTATCTTCTTCTTCCGAATCAGTACCGCTACCCTCTGAATATATTTGAAATTATCTTGAATCGTGCGGCTGCGGATGAAGGCGTTCTGATTCTTATCAATGAGCTCGTCAAGCTTTGGAGCCAGCGGCATGGCGAGGATCTTAGAGATCAGTTTGCCAAAGCTGTGGACCATGGTTATCGGTCTGAAATCACTTGGGCAAACCGCACCGACTTATTTGGGAGGAGCACGATTAGTGCGCTATTCAAGCTGGCGAGTCCACGACAGTCGCCCAAGGTGAATGCCTGCACTGCCGCCATGACGTCATTGCGAATGGTGGACCATGCCGATTTGTAGAAAGCGCCAGTGAACCCATCTGGTCCCTGTGCCCTATCAGCTAGCATGTCTTTGATGGCCGCCCATACTTCTTCAGAGTTGATGTCAGCCTCTATTTGGTCCAGGGGTATAGGCTGTATACCCAGTTCGTTGAAGTTGATGGACGTCCTGCCTGATGTCGCCGTCCCTAAAACCTTACTGAAGTGCTCAAAGAGAGCAAGCTCCATTCCATCGTGGTCAACCACGGTGTGCCCATCAACCGACAGTGAGAGAATGAAGTTTCTGCGTTTCCTCCCTCTCGCGATGAGGTGGAAGTACTTGGTATCTGCGTGCGTCTCCTTCGCTCAGCTGCCTGATGCGGGAGTGCTGCCTGGCTATTGTCCTGTCTAGTGAGGATAGCCCCAGACATCTAAGCTTCATCCTTTTCCTCAGCCCAGCTTCACCCTCAGTGAGCTGCCGTGATTCCTACGCCTCGTCCAGCCACTGAATGAGCTCCCTAGGCATAAGTAACTGCTGCTTGATCCCGCCATCTAGGTGGCAGACCAGGGTTGTAGTTCCTTCACCAGACCCCTCAGCTTGTCATCAAGATGTCTGATTGCACCAGCCGAGCCTGCCGACCGTTGCTAAGCATCCAAGACGATCCGGCCGTACTCCTCAAACTTGGGCCAGAAGATTTCAAAGTGGAAACAGGCCTTGGACATGTTGTCCAGGTTTTCATGATAAAAAGCCAGATTGTGTGCGTTAAATATGCACGAAACTAAGAGTTATCGTCACTTGAAGGAAGATCAGGCACCTGTCCCTGTCAACTCTTATGCCGTGTCATTCGTTATGTTATTTCTTGAAGGTGAGATGTGTAATATGTTTGTCCTCTCATGATTTTTTCGATTGACATGCGGGTGACACACGTACAAGTCTACTCATCTCAGTAAAATTTTAAATTATCGTTCGTTCCCATGTGCTTACTTTATTATGGTCATGTTTGGAGTGCTCCATGAGCTCTGCTCCACAGACTCCACCATAGAGCAGCTCCACAAATAACAAGAGTTTGTGGAGCAACTCTTTAGGTGCTATCACAACTCTACCTATTTGGCTAAAAAATATGGAGCGGAGCTTAAAAGACCTCGAGCAGAGCATTCCTAAAGACTCCATATATCGTATTATATATTTAGGTCCACACCGCAGTTGATGAGTACAGGCCCGATCTTCTGAGAGGTAGCCGGTAAGTTCGATTTGTGGAGATCTCGACGTTGGCGATCCGGCTTCAAATCAGACACGATTCGAACCCTGCAACCGTTACACCACTGCTCCGTTGGTTATCAACCAAGCACAACTTGATTGACCTCGCCAAGAAGGCTTTTCCTGCAAGCAAATCGAAGAGCACAAGCAAGAAGGTAAAACACGCAATCTAAAATTGCAAATATGAATGATGCGATTATCAATAGAGGGTTCGAGAACTCGGTTCCAAAGGTCTAATCGACACAGTGGAGGAGATCAAGAACAGGGGTCCTGGATCACTGTAAAAGGATTTGTCACCACAGTTACAATGAACGATTCAGTTTCTCGATGGAAAACTAAACTCTAAACAAAACCCAATTGTCTAGCAGTGGCAGCGGCTGTGTTTATAGTCTAAGACTCGACCTAGGGTTGGGGACGGCCAAGGGTTGGGCGCCCACAACTAGGGCTTAAGGCCCGTTATGATACATGGCCAAGTTGGCCCAAATAGGTGACGCAGCACCTTGCCGTGGTCACACAGAATGATCCACGGACCTTCTGGAGCTGGGACCAGATCCAAAACGACGGCGTCGTCGTCCCCTTTCCAACGTATCCAAGAACGCCCCGTTTCGATGTCGTATGAGAAAATTATGACCGAAATAGTGACGACATGTCTACTGAATCCGAGGGTGACGTGGCAGCTGAGTTGGGGACGAATTGCAACTTGGAAAACCATAGCGTCGGTGTGTCCAGCGTGGCGATGTCCTCGTCAGCGGTCCCCACATCACCTCAACCCATGGACCCCGCTCCAAAACCCCACAACCACATTGCATTGCTCCCCAGTCTCCTCCCCCTTGACTCTGCATCGCTCTCTCTTCCTTCCCTCGTCTTCTCTCCCGACTAGCACGCACCAGTGGTGCAGGCGTAGGATGAGAGGTGATGGCAGCGCTGGAGTTCCGTCAAATGCATGCGACGGCGGCGGCACATGCCAATCGTGCAACGTAGGCGTAGGCACGCACCCCCTCCCATTGCAGTAGATGCGGCAGAGGCGCAGGCCGAACCAGGCAAACGTTCTGATGGGAGAACTGCTCTTTGGACATCTGCAATTAGCTTGTCCTATCATTGTTGGCCTATTTTCACATAGTGTAAGAACATCAAACAGTGTATGTTGTTTTAGGCATGGTAGTATGAAGAAGTTTATATGTTCATTGGTAAATTACCAGTTTACCACAGGATTGGACATTGGTAATTTACCAGTTTCCACATTGTGCTGCTACCTATTTCCATGTTCTTCGGTTAGTACATCTATATTTAGGTCTACAGTGCACTCTAATAGGCCCACTCTTCTGTAGGGGAACAACAGTTCTCCCAAGTCACAAGAAACATCACAGACCAAATTGCTTTTGCCGGTCATCCATGTGTGTCATGGGTATTCTGTGCCACCACTTTGAAACATCTTCATGGTGCTGTCACTGATATGCATGCATTCGTTAGGACGCCCAATGTCTATTGCCTCTTAATGTATTTTTGATAATGGAAAATTGTTACTTTAGATTCTTTTGCATTTTCACCACTTTACCCTTCACCAATACGTATTTGTGCTAGTTTATTTTGTTTTATGATTGTGTAAACTTTCGTATTAGCCACTTACATCCGTAAATTGTGTACTTAAGAGAAGAAAATCTGTGCGTGATCATGGACGTTCACCCAATGTGGAAAATTATTCAGGTGGGGATCCTCTCCCCCGGTGACCTTAAAAAATGTGGAAAATCGAGCCAAAGATTACTTAGCAGTAATTGCCAACATGCCCTTTTATTTATTTAGTCAAACGAAAAAATTACAAAACCGTGTGACATTACATTGGACTGCTTGTCGAGCTAGCAGTGGATGAAACCATATATCAATGGATCCTTTGATTGATTGTGATTTGAACAAAAGCAAATAGTTAGCTAAAAAATATCAAATTAATAGGTGGTTTGGTCCATATCCATCAAATAATTCCCCATATATGGGCAGACATGTGGCCAGCCGGTGACGTCTTCCTTACTGCAAAGCGCGTTGGAACGCCTCCTCCAAGGCCTTCAGGATGAGGGCTGGGGTGCATATCTCCTTGCAACTTTCAATACCAAACCGGTCTGCCTCCACCTTACTGCAAACCACATCGCAGCTAGCAGTGACCTCCACAGCTTCAGCCTCGTACTTTTTTGTGCATCCTTCGTCGCAAGACTTGGTGGCTGGAGAGCCATGGCCGTGCTGCTCGCTGCATTTCAACGAGCATTGAGAAGCCTCGATCGACACCGTTTTGAAGCGCTGGTTGAGGGCGCAGGACTCCTTGCAGGCCCGCTCGTTAAGCTTCTTGTCTAGACAGAGAGTGTGGCAAGTGTCTTCTTGTACCTTCTTTGCCTCGGCCGTCGTCTTACCAGCAGCAGCTCCACCGATGAGTGTGAGGACCAACACGAAGAGGACCACCACGATCTTCATTTTCTTGGTAATGGACGTGGTTGCTATTGAGATTGATGTTGATGGAGGGGGTGGCAGCTTTGCTTATAGAACTAATAACATGTTTGTCGGTCATATATATAGGACATCATATGGAAGATGGACATGTAAGTGTGTGGCCATGAGAGCTTCCCTCCCTACCTCTCGGTTCTGATTGCTTGAATGCATGTATCTATATGTGCATGCAAGAACCTAGCTCCTTCTTGATTTTCCGTTTCACCTGGGTTACCACAAACTCATAAGGGCGTCCCCAGCGGGATAGCTACGTCGCTGGCTCTGTCTGACATAGATGGGAAAAAGTAGGAAAGAGAAGACTAGCTAGCGCCGAGTGAATTGCGAGGCGATTTCACATAAACCGAGAAAAACTAAGCCAAACAGGTGGCCTGGTTAGGAGAGAGATTAGAAATCTATTTTATTTTATCTCTCACCCATCCACGTCAGCCAGTGAAGTCGTCAGGTCTGTTGGGGACGCCCTAAAATGCATGCGGTTGCCATGGTAGGCATGCATGCACTCGTCTCAACACTAGTTTTAGCAAGTGGCCCCAGGGCTGCATGGGCCCACTAGCAGCGAGGGTGGGTGTATTGATCGGCGGTCCATTGTCTCAGCGATGGGGTCACGGGGCATCAAGCCATGCGAAGCACCAGCGTCGCCGCGCGAGCCTTCCTGTGCTACACTCTCTTCCAGTCTTCTCTTGGTGACTCCCTCCCTTACTCATCTATTTCCCCTTTCTCTTTCCTTTCTCCGTTCTCTTCACTCTCTCTCCACCACTCACTTCGCAAGGCTGCTTGGCCGCCGTCGAATCCCCACGACGCCAGTGAGCTTGACCATGTTAGCTATCTGGGGAGGGCTACCTTTCGAAGGGGATCCATGATGACAAAGGAGGTGCCAAGACCTAGCGAACAAGTCCTACCTCGAAGGCCTTGGGTCCAGCCAGCTCGCCTCCATATGCTGCACACCGATACGAGCTCCAGCAAGTGAGTGGATGATCGAGCTCGGGCTCCTTGTTTCGCCTTCCGTGGCTGTGGTTTCTTGTGTTCGATTTGATGTGTGTTTCCTATTAATTGGCATTGCAGTTGCAGGAGTGGTGAGCCGATTCCTCTCTGGCCCGGCGTTGGCAGGGGCGATTAAGAAGCTTTAATTGGTCACTCAAATCCACCACAAAAACAGGTGATTGCCCAAGTCTCTCAAGGTCTTCTCCCTTCTCTAGTTCCGACTGATGTCTCTTGAGACGAACATTTCAAATGAAAAAGTTCTCAACTACAAAGTTCTATAACTTTTTGAGATCTACAACTTTCGTTTAGGTTATTTCTCCATCCGAGGTTGTTTGAAAAATTCAAATTTTAAATTTCAGAAATTCAAACATAGTTTTCCTTGAAAAAATGATTTCAAATGAAAAATTTGTCAACTACAAGTTTCTATAACTTTTTGAGATCTACAACTTTCATTTTGGTCATCTTTTCATGTGACTTTTTCTGAAAAACTCAAAATTTGAATTTCAAAAAATGACTATTTCAAACAACATTTTGAAATGGTAAACAATTTTCGCTGAAAAAGTTATGAACATAAAAATTGTAGAACTGATCCAGATTTACAACTTTTATTTTGGTTATTTCTTCATCCGGCAAAGTGGTAGTAAACATTGTTCATAAATTTATGTATCTCTCATATAGTTACATAAACTATATGAGCCATATGTATATTTGTGAATAATGTATACTACCACTTTGTTGGATGAACAAATGATCAAAATAAAAGTTGTAGACCTTGATGAGATTTACAACTTTATATTCTTGACTTTTTCAGCGGAAAACATTTATTTTTCAAAATATTGTTTAAAGTTGCCATTTTTTGAAATTGAAATTTTGAATTGATAAAACAAAGTCACTTGAAGAGATGATCAAAATAATAGCTGTAAGAATACAATAAATTGATAGAGACCGATTTTAGAAAACTTTAGGACAAAATCATCAAATTTGAAAGTTAGTACGAGGAAGAAAGACTAGTTATAAGTTTTAGCCAGAGGTTAAAAAGAGAAATTAGATTTCTTCGACAATTTAAAAATTGAATTCCAAACAATATTTTAAAACAGTAAATAATTTCAAATGAAAAAGTTGTAAACACCAAAGTTCTATAACTTTTCGAGATCTGCAACTTTTATTTTGGTCATTTCTCCGACCGAGGTCATTTGAAAATTTAAATTTTAGTACTTAATTTTAAAAATCAGTGTCTATTTATAGTGCCGGCTCTATATCCAGCCGCTCATATAAATAGGGCCATTTGTAGGGGCAGCTGATAACACCAGCAGCCCCTACAAATGAATTTGTAGGATGGCTCGTTTGGGAACTATTTGTAGGTGCAGCTGCATATAGAACCGCCAAAAAAAAGAGGCGTTACTACAAATCCTTTTTTTAGTTGTGTTATCGGTGCTACCAAAGACTTATCCCTCCCACTCCTTCACAGACGAGCTACAGGAGTGCAGTGGAGTCCTATACCCTCCCTGCTGGTAATTATTACTGAACTTAGCTGCTTGCTTTTAGTTTTGACTCTACAGTCGCACATTTATTAGCAGTCGATCAAAATGTTCCTAAAACTTGTGCTTACTAAAAATGTCATTATCCATCATCAGGGTGTTTCAATTTAGTGACAGATCAGAGATGTAAATCCATCATGGCGGATTGATTCCATACGCAAGAGGATTTCGATCATTTAGATTTATTTACAAATATCAAACTAGCATACAATGTATGCATTTACATACATATATAGTCTATAACCCTGAAAACAACTAAAGTATTATTATTGTGCTAAAAACTATCACACAAGATGGCAAGCCTTTAGGGTTTACCTCAAAAGGTACCTCTAGTTTGTTCTATTCACAGAAGGTGTGCATGATGAACTATCCATCAGAGCATGCCGATGATAGAGTATCCATCAAGGAAATTTCAGTTTAGCTTTTCGTAAAAAACATTAGCACATAATATATGAATCTGCATTTCAATTTCACCAAATTACATTTTAAACTGAACCTTCTTTGTTAAAACCACATAATGATGTGAACCGGTGGTGTCGAATACAAATTTACCCCCCCCCCCCCCACAGATGTACGGGTCATGCATGTTAGCACCTTCTCCTACCTCCGGCTCCAGGCACCAAATCGAAGCTATCACAGGCCTGCACTGGCTTGGGCGCCTGCTCCAGCCGCCACTCCGCCCTTGGATGCAGCTGGCGAGGGGAATCAGGTTGCAGCGGAGAGAATTGGCCGTAATTGACCGGCGAACTCGGCTATGGGGAATCGAGCGGTAGGGGAAAAGGTGAGAGGGGAAGATGAGAGGATGACATGTGGACCCCATCTGACAGACACCCCATCCCACCACCTCCAAGAAGTTGGGTTGCCAAATAGCCTCATCATTAATTTTCCAGATACCAGCTTCCAGAAAGCTAGCATTCTAGGACCAAAAGCCTGCAATAGCTTTTAAGAAAGCCGCAGCTCAAACAAGCAGGCCCTAAGGGCATAAACACCATCATCCCTTTAGATTAATTTATACTAGTGTCTTCTCCCTAGATGTATAGCTAGTATATTATACTAGTTTATGTGGTATACGGGCAATTTGGGAAAATTTGGATGGCGGCGATGGCTTAGTGGGGACGGGGCGTCGATGGTGGCCTCATGTTTCATGCTGGCTTTGTCTAGGTGGTGGTAATTGGCTGCATTATCTATAAATACCACTAATAGTATTCTCTTTCCAGAAATACCCCTTCTCTAGCTATACCACCATACTACCACTAGTTGTATAAGACACCTTAGAAGTCTAAAAATGATCGTAGCAGTTTGTATTAAGTTCCGCTAAGTCCTAACTAAGGATTGAAACGCGGCTTCCGAAATAAGAAACTATCAAACCAAAAAAAAAACCTGTAAAGTCCAGAGCTTGCAGGATGTCATGTTTCATAAGAGAGAAAAACATTCAGAAGAAATAAAGTGTGCGTACACAAGTATATAGATTCGTACGGGAGAAATCAAGAGCACACATAATAATAGAGACTTCAATCGATATGTAAGAGACATTCTGATAATTCATCGCAAGGCCCTCCCCTCTCTCCCAAACACACGTACATACACAGAAAAGAAATCTTACTTTTCCAAAGCCATGCTCTCAGATCTAACAAACCATCTCCAAGGAGAGAGAGTGGGCCTGATGAGACATCATCATTGCCAACGGCACGGTCACCTTTCATTGTCAATCCGTTGGGGACCTGATCGATCGAGGAGGAATAGAGAGTAGCTGTGTCATCGTGAGGACAGAAAGGGATAACAGTGAAAGAGAGGAAGCAGAAGAACTAGCTAGGATGATGATATATGCAATGGCCTTGTGGGGCTTCTTTTCTATGATGAAGAATGCTAGTTCAGCCCTGATAGTAACATTGCAGTGCTCGGTCATTGTTCTAGAAACAAAGAGGATGATGATGAAATAGGACGATTGCATTGGCCATTGGCAGGCATCCACCACACTGGTAGGCTGGTCTCTCTGGGCTATCAACTGAGATGTCTTTTATGGAAGAATTATTGCTCTACATTAATAGAATTTGCTAGCAGTATATATGCAACTCGATCTATATATCACCATTTGCCTGCTGTTGATATTGACCAGAAATAGGTTCAAGGACAGCATGTTAGGAAACCGTGGAAGATCAGATAAGACTAGAACGTATACTTCTCCCCAAGCCGATCTTCGTACGTACAAGATAGTGTTTCCTTGCTTTCATTATATTGTTGAGATGGATTGGTTGAAAAAGTTAATTTTGGCATGCATGTATGTACGTATATACCCTGCTGTGGAGTTACGCTTTAGATCATTTCCCCCACTTTGTTTTCACAAATTAATGCTTAAGTTGCAATGCTCTTTTATTATTTATTTACTTTCTCCTCCTCCGATGCTTTTGATAGAAGTAGCTTTCTGGGTCCCCATCTTTTGAGAAACAGAGAGCTCGATGCATGGCTGAGTCGGGGAATGTACTTGCACTGGCTATGGGCTGGCATATATGTGCATCGTGTGGCAGCACTTGCTGACGTGCATAGTCTAGAGCTTTTTGATAGGATGAGTAGAGCAGCGTACCGTGTGATCAAGAAATCAAGAGCCAGTCGGCCGGCAGGCCACTGTTTAGAGTTGCCAAACCTTGCATGTGCAGTGGCCGGGTCGTCTTGTCCGATCCGATCCTATTTATAGACGCATCAGCGAGAGGGATCGATCAAGCAAACCGGGCATTCGAGTGATAGCATCGTGAGTCCAACAAGAAAGAAGCAGCAGCATAGGAAACAACCCAACCCACTGCTCTAGCCTAAAGAGAAGCAGCGCGCAGCACCATGGCGCCACGCAAGAGGGTCGTCGTAGCACTTGTGCTTTTGCTCGCCGTTCTGGTTAGCGGCGGTCAGGCTGCTGATCAGAGGCGCGGACGACGCGGAGCTCGGGAGCTTGGCGCGGGGCATCACCAACGTCGTCGTCGGCGACGGCTACATCGGCTGCCTGGAGATGCGCTTCTCCAGGTGCTTTCCGGATCCCACGCTCGCCTGCGTCGAGGATGCGATGGTGGAGTGCAGCCTGGAGGCCGCGGCTGCACCGGCGGCAACGACGACCGGACCTGCAGCGCCTCTGGCAGGAGGCGGAGCGGCGGCGGAGCTTGTCCTTGGCTCCATTGGCGGCATCATCGTTCGCGGCATCGCTACTGCCGGCGCCAAGTACATAAACTGCGTGGAGGTTGACCTGGTCAAGTGCTACTCGGACCCTACCATAGAGTGCGTCGAGAAGGCCATTGGGGCGTGCTAGGCGTCGTCTACGGCCTCTAGGTCGGTACGTAGCGTATGTGTACGTGCATGCATACTACGTACGTACGACGTACCTACCTTTAGTGTGTACTGCATGCGATCGAACATCCTTTTTTCTGGATCAGCTCAGGCCGGCTCAGGAAAAAAAGAGGAGGATCATCATATATCGATCGATCCCTATATATTTATGAGCTCGATCGCGCTTTAGTTTCTATATGTGTGTACTGATATTGATCCTCTGATCTGACCGTCCACATGATCGAGGTTGGAGTAAATAACTACTGGACTGTACGTGCGTGTACCTGGCTAATATATGTATATATTTGTGTGTGTTGTTTCTACTGTTGTTCGCTGGTAGTTCTTGTTGTTTTTCATGTTGCGAATCGATTACACAAAAACTCACTGACTGTCCTGCACAACACTCCGTGTGACGAGATAAACAAGATGGCTGACAAATAAACAATAATTGCTGCTTCTACTTGTGAAACCAAACCAAGATCGAGGTACGTACACCTCGCTCTGACGGGCAGGTAATCATTGAGATAGACAAAAAGATCAGAAGCGAACTAAAGCTATTCCACGAGCTACAGAAACGCATTATTTCAGGCAACCAGCACAAAAAAGAACATGCGAAGAGTGTAGCATTTTTGGGAAGATATGTTATTATTATATAACAGGAACAAGCAATTGTCTAGCATTTTTGGGAAGATATTTTGCTATGCATGAAAGCGACACATCACACTGATCACAACATATACCGGAGCCTTGGAACTTCAGCTGTGGCACTGCGTGAGTTCTACCCGAGAGAAAATCAGATAGATAAATAAGGAAAAAAATTCACAGACTCGAGCTGCATATGTACTTTATGGATTAGAAAATCTCATGCTGCTGCCCTGGTGAGTGGTGACCAAAGCTTCACTGCAATTCATTCGTCAAGCATCGAAAAAGAACACAGCCCAAGAACCAATCGCCCACTGGTTGGCGCCATGCATCCATGCATCTACGTCTGGCGTGTATGTGCTTGCACGTAATACCTCCATGCATTTGCATGCAACAAAGCAAGCAAGTGCTTCCCATCTTCACAGCCAAGGCAGCAGAACCTCTACGGGTTCGCGCTTCCTCCACTCAGCCGTCCACCTGCCATTTTCATCTAAGATATGTACTAGGCTAGCAGTGGCGGACCAGAGATTGAATGGAGCCTGGGAGAACCTCAAAGAGGGCAGGGTTGCAGATAGGAACCAACATGGAAGCTGATTTGCATGAGTAGATAGTCTTTTCATACACAAGAAATAAAATAGAAATAGAGGTAACAAATTATCCATTTCAAAGAGGGCAAGGCTGCAGATAGGAACCAACATAGTGTATATTACTACTCTAGTTTAAGCACAAGCATTTCACCTCATTAATGAGCCTTCATTTAACCGGCCGACTTGCTTTTCTGCTACTCTATCACTACATTTTTTAAACCAATTGGCAACCAAGCAGCGCAATGTGTCGGGTACTCACACTGCTCAAGTCAGGTCACAAAAGCTGCGAGCATGGTGCAAGGCAGGCCAGTGTGGTGTGTGTGACCTCAGAGGCTCAGACCTCTCAGGGCAGTTGCAGGGGATCCCGGTAGGCGCCTAGGGTCGCCGGCCCCTGGGTCCGCCCATGGCTACTAGGCGCCTTGTACAATCTCTACTTCGATGCTGCCATGAGCGGGTTGGCGATCAAGACCATAATGAATGGTGCCGGCCGTGAATATGATGGCAATGAAATAATTAATCTCTCTAGTCTCCCTCGTATTGTATCTAATATGCATATGCTTTAGACCGGGCTGCGGAGAGCAGGCAGGTTCGTCGTGGCCATCGACAAGGGCCCTCTATCTACATCGACAACACAGTCGCAAACCAAGGAGGCGAGTATAGTAGCCACAGTGTCTTCTTTTCTCCTAACAATGTTAAACAACGGAGGATATTTTAACTTCAATGGCTGATTTCCCATCCAAGTATCTTCCCAAAATCGAGTTTGTGTATCATCTTCTTCTATCTTCTACCCTACTAATACACCATCATTTTCATTGCTAAACCCACCCCAGAAAATGTCCCCACTGAGAAGGTCCCCCTCCATCCATCCAGAAAACTGTACCCAGAAACACAACACCTTAAAAACGAATTGTCCAGATTATTTCTAAGTCTTCTCTCTCCTTTCTCACTCCCCAAATCTAATGACAGGATCGTCTCTCCCATCCTTGGTAGCCATCATTGGTAGTCGGATCAAGGGATAAACAACATGGGGTTGGAGAAGAGGGTAAAAGGGTTGGAGTACAGGTAGTAGATTGGTTTTTTGACGATTGGATAGATGGGAACTCAATCGGCCATGATCCTCTCATATATAGAGAGAGGGTAGTCTTATCCCAGTAGAAAACCTCTCCAAGACTTATTTTCTAAGTTTCCGACAAGTTTGGAACAGTTCAGATTGGAATCCAGAAGGCCAGATCCGAATAGGCCTTTTTATTAGGTCTATCGGAAGTTCTGACGCGAGCTGGAACTTCCGGTAGTTGGAACTTTGGATCTTTGTCGGAACTCCTAACGTCGGAATAACCCCAGGCACCCGAGCAGGTTTTTTCAGGCTTCCCAGAAGTTCCGATGCCTGTCGGAACTTCCGACTTGAGTCGGAACTGCCGACACTTGAACATTTTTTTGGGGGCATAACTGCTTCATCCGGACTCTGAATTGGACATTTCATATATATTTTTTGACCATCTTGACGAGAGGAACACAGTGGTGAAGTCTGTTTTTATATTTTGATAACTTCACAAAATGGATAATTTTGGTTGTCAACATATGCCCCCTGTTTTCCGGTAAATGATGCATGAACCTGAAAACCCTTAATCAAACAAAATCGAACAGCGACGATACCCATCTCATCGGCTGCTCAGCGACTAAGGGCGATGTATATATCGGCCATTTTTGTTCTAAGGGCGATACATGTAGTGGCCATTGCTTAGAGAGTACTTTTTCAAATACCTCCCGTTGATTGCTCTCGTGAGACGTTCACCTTGCAATGTCTCTAGCAGATAAGAATTTCCGAATATCACTTTGATCACTTTGTAAGGACCCTCGTGTTTAGCAAGCCTGTATGCATCCAAATTTACTTCGACGGGCAACACGGCCTCTTGATCATATACCAACTCTAAAGGAGTAACTTTTGTGGCGCCATGCCTTGAGATGCGATGTGTCTACAGAGCTTCAGACAAAACTTCATACCACCTCCTTGGGTTCTCTTCAATCGTCTTTTGGTAAGCTTGATCAAAGTCTTATTACTAGACTCAGCCTGGCCATTAGATTGAGCATAGTATGGAGATGAATTGAGCAACTTGATTTTATATAATTCGGCAAATTCACTCATCTCCTTAGACACAAATGATGTCCCTTGATCTGTTGTTAATGTTTGAGGGATGCCGAATCTATGAATAATATGCTCAGTGATGAACTCAATTACCTCCTTATGCGTTATATTCTTCAAATGAACTGTCTCGGTCCACTTTGTAAAGTAATCCGTAGCAAGCAACATAAATTAGTGTCCCTTTGAAGATGGGGGATGTATCTGGCCAATGAAATCTAGCCCTCAACCAAGCAAAGGCCATGGTTTGATGATAGGATGAAGCACAGCAGCGGGCACAAGCTGAATATTTCCAAACTTCTGGCACTCTTCGCAACGAAAGCAATCGGCCATCATAGTAGCCCAATAGAAACCGACTCTTTGCAATAACCTCTTCATCTTCGGGGCTGATTGATGCGTACCACAAATACCTTCATGGACTTCTCCTATAGCTAGGCTTACTTAATCTGATCCCAAACACTTAAGTAACAAATCTTTGGCGGTTCTCCGATAGAGCTCATTATTATGCAACACATACTTGAAAGCGCTCCGCCAAACACTTTTATCAACTTTAGCACCTAGATCATGTAAATACTTCAGCAAAGGAGTCCTCCAATCTTCTAAATCGGCCCCAACATCACTAGAAGTTAAGTGGGGCCGATTTGAGAGCTTCTAGGGCAAAGTGACCGGGTTGGCCACAGGGGAGTCAGCTGAGCCGATTAGGTCAATCGGCTTAACCGACTAGGAGGAGTCATCCTGGCCAACTAAGGTAGTCGACTTGGCTGACTAGGCTGCTGCTGATAGGAAATCGGTTGAGCCGACTGATCTGCACCTGCATAGGAAAAACTTAAATTTTCATGCATCGGTTGTTCTTGAATATGAAAATTACGCCCACCGACATCTTAGCCAGATGCTTATTGAACTAACATATTAGCCTTGTAATTTTCATGCCTTGGAATATATGCCAAATTCAAAATTCGGCAAAAGAAGCAATCATATCAAGGCACATATCAAGATGAGCATTAAGTGATCCTTCTAGGCTTTGAAACTCACCAAAACTACTTGCTGTGCCACTAGCAAGGAATTACCAAAGGCTTCAACATGTCAAACCCAATGGATTGCAATATGGCCAAGCCAAATAAGAAAACTCTACATTCGGCCCAAATGTTATTTTAAATATAATTTTAATTGTCTTGATTTCTCAAATAGCACTATTGTGAGAATTAATGATTATGCCAACACCTTGGCCTTATTTGCAAACCGATTAATCATATTGTCACATCCATGAAGTAAATCAAAATGCATATGTCATTCTCCCCGGGCCTTAAAGCCATCGAAGTGAATTCCATGGGGACCGTACTAATAGCAGGATGGTTCCAAGCATTCATCGGCTATATTTTTACACTAAGGGCGATATCAAAATATCGGCCATGTGAATTCATCCATGAGAGCATGCATAACCGAAATAAATATTTCGGCTTTTGATCATCGATAAGCAAAATAATTTGACAAACCTCCATAACATAAAGATCTATACTAAGGATCATAATAAGAAGCCGAGGGATAACTATGCATACTAGGGGATGAATTCCACATAGGCATAGGTAGAGATTATGGATGATGCCATGACCAATAACTTTGATGATTTGGTGCAAACCTCCAATTTGCAATTGTTTCTTGAATCTCCTTTTCTCCTTTGCCTTTGTTGCACTACTTGCTTGAGCATCATCCTTCTGAGCTTGAATACTTCTTTTAGGAATCCATGCTAAGCCTTTTTCTTTCACCTTCTCTGCACTAAGCTTCTGTATTTTCTAGCCACTTTGGTAAACCGAGTGAGCATATCGGTTTTATTTCTGTTTTAGACAGCAGCAAATCTATCTTGATTTTGGGCACTCTCACCTTCTTTTGTTCAGATCTGACACCTAGAATATCAATAGATGATTTTCCCACTTCTTTGGCATCAATAGCCGGATTTTTCAGCAATGTAATCAGCTTTTTAATAGTTAAATGCAGATCTGAACTCTTCTCCTTTCGGCCATCATACTTCACGCGGTAAACTTGCTTTACCGCTTTCTTCTTTGGTTGAGCTCTAGATCGATTTTGATCAAAACGGTCTTTACAAGATGATGATTTCTCTGAATGTCTAGGAGCTGCATACTCTATATATTGTGGCCTAAAATATGATGGAACATGTGCCTCTTGATCAAACCAGCCCCAAGATGAAAAAGGAAAAAGTACGGGCTATGGTCCATATGACATGGGAATTGGCTGCTCAAAAGGAGAATATGTTGCTGCTGTGTGAGATCTATCTCCTTGCCAATTCCACTCTTGAGACTTGCACTTTGGAGGCAATTTTGATGATTGGACCTTCTTTGGCCGATTAGTGACATTTGCTTCTGCTATCTTCTTGTATTTAGCTAGAAGTTCCTCTAAGCTAAGCTTCGGCCTTCTACTCCTTTGCTTGTCATGGCCTTTACCTCCATTAGCTTTATGAGCATCCTCCTTCTTTTCCCCATCTTGACAGACATGCTTCAAAGGAGGATCTTTAGCCGATTCCCCTTGCTTAATGGGATCAATCGGCCTTTGCTTCAATTGGAGAGATTTCACCTACCCCCAGTTTCTTTTGGAATTGTGATCACTTTGCTATCCTCTAGAATATCTTCAACTTGCAATTCTTGGACAACAACCTTGTATCCACTTGAGGGCTCTACATCTCTCTCTTGGGCATTTGAGTCTTGAGTTTTAAGTGAATCGGCTAATGCAAGCCAATTCGAAACCTGTTTGCCATCATGACCAATCAAATCTAATTGGTCCACTAGCAAATGCCCGTGCGTTGCTACGGGAGCTTTAAAATTTTCAACGCAACAAGAGTACGCATACGGTAAACAAATACTGGGTCAAAATCAACGGACCAATAACCCCAAAACAAAGGGTTACATAATTATTGTCAAAACAAGACTTGTAGGATCAAACATGATCTAGTAAAGAGAGATGATGATGATAATATATATTCCAATTTCTAGTTTTTTTGCTTTGTTCTGGCTCAGCTAATTTCTAATTTCATCAAATATTGCCACAAGTGGCAATCTCCCACTATCTTGGGTAAGTTGTTTCTTCTCCTTTCCATAGTTCTGCACAAAAAGAAAAAAGGAGTGGTGAGCTAACTTGAGAACATTTGTACCAATTTTAAACAGCCACCATGTATGAAATTTACAAGATTGGCATTGCACCATAAAAGGTATTTGTGTTTCTTTTGCAGCTTTGACATCAGTAATAATTGGATGTGGTGTTGGTGTAAGTGTAAGATCCTAAGAGAGAGGGAGCAGCATGGAAAATGGAGTAAGAAAATAATTAGAAAAGTCACAACCGAACATTTTTGCTTGATCTGAAGAAGACTAACTGCCGGTCTGCCACCATATGTTAGGTAAATTTAACATTTGGAAATTAAAAGCCTAAAAAAGTCTGACTGGTATTGAGGAAAGTATCAATCTCAAGATATGCAGGGCAAGCAAGCAGAATAGTAGTTTCAAATTTAGAGAGAATATATCAAGCCTGAGGTAATAGCTTCATCATGATAAAATTGGAATTTCATAAATCATCATGTTATTCATGTAAGTAAGCAATGCAATCGACCCAGACAGCACAAAAACATTGCATCAGTTACCTCATCTCATTTGGATAAAATAAATCCTGATTCCTGCATGCCTAGCTATAGGTGCAAAATTGGGAAAGCACAGGTTTAGAAAACATGAACTTTTTAGTTAGCATACAGAATCAACATAGCAATCCCATCTTCTCCATTTTCTGCCAAAGCTTTGTTGTTAACCTTTAAAACTGGTCTTCGTAACATGAACTGTATTAGAGTTGGGAATTTTGGTACGAGCTCTTTGTATAAAAAAAGAATGGTCCATTGTGTGTCATGGTAGTGATGGACATTCGTCTTACATTGGATGAATTTGTTATCTTTTTAGATCGTTTAGTGAATATGCTGCAAATGGAACCACCTACACTCCAAAAATTATGCAAAGAACGAACTACATGGGTAGGTGAGTTGCACTATAAAACATGTGAATTAAAAAAAACGAACTACTGGAAAATGGCAAAAATAGGCAAGCCTTATGAATTACATACCTACAAAACCATTTTCCAATAATTGAAAGTCACCATGGGAGCATGAAGAATTTGAGTAAACAAAGGTGATTGATTTACACCAACCTGATCTTTATTCTGACATGATTTGAGCACATAGATGTTTCATTGAACATCTTGTAAGCAATAATTTTACAACATAGTTTTTTTGTACAGAAGAATGACTTACATTGAAGAAGAATGCATACATCACAACATATGATCTTATACCAGGCAAATTAACCTTTTCTATTTGTTGGTTCCAACTGGGCATGAATACTTATATTAAAAAAAGGAAGTTGTATTATACTATAAAACACTGGAATATAACAATAACAGTGAGCATCATTGTATTTGGTGAGACTTTAATAAGAGAAGAAACAGTCCAAACATCTCTGTTCATCAACTGCCGTGTCCATGAGGTTCTATAACTCAATAAGTGTGCTGCCAAGATCTTGGAACTGCAATAGAGTGTGAATTACAGTGATGCAGGACATTGAACACAATGGAAATATATAACTCAAATTATGAAACTATGGAAGTACATACGGGATGATAATTAGAGAACCACAAGGAACAAATGTTTTGTACAGAAAACAAGCTACTCACAAGGTTGAAGTCAAATAGGTAAAAACAATAACCAATAGTAAAGGCCATGTATTTTATAAATTTGTGAGGAATAAACAAGCCAACCATACTCTGGGAAAAAAGTATTAATCCTCCAAAGTCTACAATCAAAGGTTTGAAGGCTGTGACCTCCAAAGTTTTAGACTTAGAGACCGTAAACACCGAGTCACTAAAACAGTTTTCTATTGAGGTTCGAGTGGTTTTAATATTGTACTTGTATATTTTATATTTAAATAAAGAAGGGCGACCAAAATGTCAATTTTTGCAGCCTGATATTCTGAAAATTTTAAAACAATCAAATTCAAGAATGACAGCTAAGCAATCCGGGAAAGAAAATTTTAAACCTCTATACGCAACCCTTTCTGTCTGAAGCTCGTTAAGTTGAGACTTCAGTTGCCCCAATCTGTTCAAGGATAGATCATTCTTATCTACCACAGGAACAACGGGATCCCCATGATCAAAGGCTCCTGAAATTTCTGCTTGTACACGAAGTATCTATAACTGAATAGACGTTAACTAATTTACTCTCGTCCCTTGTACACCTCACATCTTCCAGCACTGGCTGTATCTACAGCTATATAACAACCACAGAAACTTTAGTGATGACAGAAAAATTTACCCTGGGAAAGGTTTCACGCTTCAAGAGTTGAAAGGATGAAAGGATTTTATCTTTATCAGCTTCCCCAAAGTACAACTCTTGAAGCAGGTCTGTCAAACCTAAGATCTAGCTGGCATATACTCGAACCTGCAGTTCCTGTAGAAGGGAGCTGTAGGAATCGCACCTCGGTGGCTTCGTCGGGAGCAGCGCGGTCGCCATGAGGCGGCGACTGTGGCGGACGCGAAACCCAAGATCCAGCCTCCGTTGCATGAGGGGATTACCTGGATGAGTTCAGTTCTCATGAGTCATGATTCATTCTTCTACAACTCATGGAATTGAGAAAGAAGCTGGGAGCGAGTGTTGGAGCACAGATGCAGGAAGGAGGAGGAAATGGACCTAGGGATGCTTTGGATGGACAGTTGACCAGGCGAACGGAGCAGCCAACAGTCGGGGTCCGACGGTGCTTGCGTGAGCGCGTCGTCGGTCTGCTCCAGTGCTCCACGCGGCAGACCAGGCTCTTCCACTCCGCTCCCGAAGCCCGAAGTCGCAACGGCGGCGGCGGCGCTCCCGGCTCCCCCTGCTCGGCGACTCGGCGCGGCGGCTCCATGCCTCCACCTCACGTGGTCCTGCCCTCCTGGCGTCGCTCCCCAGCCCCAGGCGGCCCGGCCTTCCGCCTTCGTTCCCTGGCTGCAAGCCGGCAGAGCGGGCGGCCCTGCTCTACTGCGCGGCGCCCCACCGCCTTGGTCGGCGATGTTGCTCGCAGTGGCGCCGATAGTCTAACGGAGGTCGCTGGCCGCTGCCTTGGATGTGTGGCCGTGCCACCCCGTCTCGGTCGCGCCACCCCGCCTCGGTAGCGCTCACGTTGATGCGACGCCATCCGCAGCCCGGCCTCCACCTCGGCCGCACAGATGCGTCGGAGTCGCCGTGTGTGGTCACGCCGCCCCGCGCCCCCGCTGTTGTCCAGCTGCGACTGCGCCTTCGCCGTCCGCGGCCACGCCGTCCTGCACCCCTGTGGCTAGCTTGCTGCGGCAGCACCGCCGTCGCCGAGGAGCAGGAGAGGAGGGGATTGAGAGGTCGGGGATCGACGCCGTTCCCGAGCCCCTCGTGCTGCGGGCGGTGCTGTTGACTCCGGTGGTCGATGGAGGTCCTCGCTGCCTCCCTCATTTCTGCTCTAACACGGAGTCGCAGACTGAAGCAGATGTAGATGGGCAGCGGTGGCGACGCGGATTGGTCGAGTTAGCGAGAGATGCTCGGCTTGAGAGACCAAGGGAGAAGTGAGGGAGCCTGGTCCCACCTGTCGGCGCGGAGAGAATGCAGGGAGTTGGATGGGCCGCCGAAGCTGGAGGCACGTTGAAGTGGCCGTTGACGTCTCCTGTTTAATCTTTTTAGGAGTAGAGATTTGTTGAGCTTCAGAAAATCTCAATCGTCCTTTATCAATGGCCGATTGGATCACTCGACGAAACATATTGCAATTAGAAGTATTATGATCAGAAGAATTATGCCATTTGCAATATGTAAGCTCTTCTAAATTTTTAACAGATGGTAAAGCATTGTGATCAATGATTCTAATAAAATTATTCTTGAACAAGATATCAAAGACATGATCACAAAAAGTAAAGTCAAATGTGTACTTTGATTTCTTTAGCCAATGCTTTTGTGGAGTCGGCTTTAAAGCTAGGCAAATGAAGAGATCAAATTTAACATCGATCCATTCGGCCATACCTTTGCAGCTGCTTTTGAGAAGCTTTAGCTTTGACAAACTAGCACTATCGGCCTTGCCATATGGCACAATGTATTGGCCGATAGAATCTAAATTTGTTTTATCATCAACAAATAAAATGTCATTCTCAATCAGTCTTTTACAACTATTAGCCAGGATATCTCTAATAGATGCAGGAATTGAAATAGTATGACCAGATTGGAATTTGAGCAAAATATTTGTATTTTGTACCTCGTTGATCCTGTTGGAGATGTGTATATCCTTGATTTGAATAATGTTGCTCTTCATCTCCAAAACATCATCAACAATAGATGCGGAATTATCCAAAGACGCATCGGCTGCTGCTGAAACTAAGAAAGTTAGCTTAGCTGACTAGAAGTTGGCTAGGCCGACTTGGGCACTAGTAAGCACATCAGCAAAAGGGGAAGTCGGCCTAGCCGACTCGGGGCAGTCGACAGAGGTAGCCGGCTTGGCTGACTGGGAAGTCGGCCTAGCCGAGTCAAGGCAGGCAGCAGTCGGCTCAGCTGATTCTGAGCAGGTAGGCAGCCCTCCTTTCTTACTTTTAGGGGTTTGATCTCCATCAATGATGTAGTAATCACTAGATAAATGTATAACCCCTTTAGCTCCTGGAAAATCAAGTCTAGCTATTTTTTTTGCGCTTCTCATATTTTTCTATAGCAAGACTTGTTTCTCGAGATGTGATTGATTCAGAAGGGATATTGTGTTGTTCGGCTTTTGTAGCCAAACCTTTGCTTACATCCGAACGAATCAATTCTTTCTTTCATGCCCACAATCAATCCTCTTTTAGCTGATGACTCAACTGCGATCGGCCTTTTCTCATTAGCTTTCCAAAATATTCATAGAATTGCTCCTCTAATTGAGACCATGAACCAATAGTACATCAGGTCAAAGATGTAAATCATGCACAGGCAATACCGGTAAGGGATAAAAGAAAATTTCGTATTATCATATAGTCTTCTTTACCGACAAAACCAAGCTATGAAAGATATAAACTAATGTGTTCCATAGCGGTCTTACTATCTTCACCACTAAACTCATAAAAATCAAGTATCCACCAACCATCAGGAGTTTTCAAGTAATCAATGTGTAACGGATACGGTCTGATATGCGGACACCTTCTATTTAGAGGAGCCATATGAATTTCTAGTATAGGCTAAATCTTCGTCGATTCGGCTTGATTTGGGAGCATCATATAAAGCTGAATCATGACTATTTGCATGTGCACACATTGCTGAATTTTCATTGTTTTGGCTATAATTAGTAGCAATATGTGGGGCCGAATCATAAGTTTTAGCACTCGAATGCCTTACTAAAATTTCACTAATTCGGCTATGATCATGAGCGAAATATGAAGCCGAATTGTGGGCATTAATCTTTGCATAAGGTGCTGAATTTTCATTGATTCGGCTATAGTTACTAGTAACACGTAAAACTGAATCATGAGTATTAGCACTTAAATACCTTGCTGAATTTTTATGAATTCGGCTCGAGTTGGGAGTAACATGTGAAGCCGAATTATAAACTGTACCTCGGGGTGATTGTAGTAGTTTTGTGATGCAACACCTTGGTACTCCATGATTTAGAACTTGACCGCCTTGCTGAATTTTCCAATAGCAAGCACAACACGTTCCAAAATAGCAAACGAGAACACAAGGGGTCAAAACCAGATGCGATCAGCCTTTTGAGCTAGATGCAATGGTAATGGCGAGCACAAAAGATAAATCAATGAGGAGTAGGGCTAGGGCAAGAAGATTCGGCTACAAAGTAGATCCAAAACAAATTTTTCCCCAGCGGAGTCGCCAAAAAGTGTGTTGACGTTGAATATGTTCCAAATCACACACCAGCAAGGGCTTTGGACGCAGTGAGGATGTCACTCTTTCGTGGTGAAGAACGAAGAGGTTTATAAGCAAACCACCAAAGGATAACCAACGTGCTTGCGTGTCAAAGAACCGGCTAGTTTTCTGGCAAACTAGCAAAGAAACCGTCAAAGCTCTCACCCGGGAGGGACCTGCCAGGGCAAAGACATCGGTGGGTTGCCCTAGGTCAGCCAGCAAGCTTAGGGCGCCACCCTTGGTCATCGGATCAAGGGATGAATAGCATGGGGGTTGGAGAAGAGGGTAAAAGAGTTGGAGTAGAGGTAGTAGATTGGTTTTTTGACGATTGGATAGATGGGAGCTCAATCGGCCATGGTCCTCTCATATATATATAGGGATGAAAACGGAACAGAAATATTCCGAACTGACCGTTTTCGTTTTCTATATTATGAACCGTTTTTTAACATGAAAAATTGTCAGTTTCAATTGGTTTCACAACCATTTTCAACCATTTTTTGTACTCTTTAATTGCTAAATGTAGAAATATCCCGAACCGACCGTTTTCGTTTTTCCATATCGTAAGTCCGTTTTCGACCGTTTCCGAGCGTTTTCATCCTTATATATATAGAGGGGGTGGTCTTATCCCAGTAGGAAACCTCTCCAAGACTTATTTTCTAAGTTTTCCACGAGTTTGGAATAGTTTGCATCGGAATCCAGAAGGCCAAATCCGAACAGGCCTTTTCATTAGGTCTGTCAAAAGTTCCGACGCGAGCTGGAACTTCCGGCAGTCGGAACTCCCGACGTGGGGATAACCCCAGGCACCCGAGCAGGTTTTTTAGGCTTCCCGGAAGTTCTGATGTCTATCAGAACTTCCGACTTGAGTCGGAACTGCCGACCCTGGAGCATTTTCCTGGAGGCGTAACTCTTTTATCCGGACTCTGAATTGGATATTCCATATATGTTTTTTGACCATCTCGACGAGAGGAATGCATGGTGAAGTCTGTTTCACATTTTAACAACTTCACAAAATGGATAATTTTGGTTGTCAACAAGACGGGCCATGTTAACCATTGTTAGTAGTGTCCTCTCGGCTCCAGGCTCTCAAGTCATGCTTCTGGAGCTTTCCCCACCTATACCTATGTGCCTGTGGTAGTAGTCTAAATAAGACAGATGGTCATATGTGTGTACTACTACCGTCATAGAATAAATCAATTTTTATAGTTATCTTAAGAAAAACTTTTTAAAATTTAACTAAATTTATAGAAAAGATAAAAAAGATTTATAACATCAAATTAGTATCATTAGATACATCATAAAATATATTTTATAATTTGGTTATTTGGTTTCATAAATATTTATGCTTCTTTCTATAATTTGGTCAAATATATAAAAAGATTTACTCCAGACAACTCTAGAAATTGATTAGTACGTGCTTATCTTTCTGCTATCCATTTTCTAATACAAGGACATGAGCCCTTAGCATTTTCTACTTAGCTAACCTAGCTTAACTATGTGCATGGACATGTGTGGACTCCGCGCACATATGTGTACTAGGTAACGTTGTTACTTGCTTGCTTGCTTGTAGTAAGCCAGTAACACATATCAGTGACGATATGATGACGAGGCTTGGTCTCGCCACTAATCTTGACATTTGAGGCCTCCAAGTCAAGACTTCTTTAAGCAATATATGTTGTGTACAGAAATAGAGATATACATACTACTCCATTTGTTCCAAATTATAAGTTGTTTTTGGATTTTTTAAGTACGTTTATTTTGCTATGTATTTAAATATACGCTATGTTTAGATACTAGCTAGCAAAAGCTATATACTTAGAAAAATTATCCATCCAATTATACAAGGCTTCCACATCTCTAGGGCAGAGGGTTTGGTTGGCGCGCGAGGAAGATCCGCAGCCGCCTGCTGGTGAAGAAAAAGGGTGGTGTGTCCCACGGATAGGTTCCTAGTTGTGCTTAGAAGTGTAGAACAGCTTCCTCTATCATCAATATTGGCGACAACAACAGGGTGTAAGGGCAAATAAAATCAAAGGTGAAACTGGGCAACTCAATAGCCAATATAATGTTATTATTGACCTAGACCGGTTCAAAGTAAATAATGAAATAACGTTTTTGCGTTGACTGATTCACCATCACTGCCTACCAAATTTCTAGTATAATCTAAGGCAAAAGCTGGTTACATAGTTTTATTTACTTATTTTTTTAGATAATGGATATTTCATACCCGACTTCATCTACTAAAAATAGAATCAGGCCAATAATTACAGAGTTCGAGTCTTAGACACACTAAGGAGCTATAAAGCACAGAGTTCACAGCCGCCAATGGGCTAAACACAACGAAATCAAAGTTTTGACTAAACCAGACCAATCAGAATATGTGATAACCATCCATTCGACGCAAAGAACTCCATGGTGGAACTTTCGAGATGCCGACTAGCTTTAACCAAGGTGTCTCTCGCTGGTCGTCAAGTCGCTGTAACCTGGCCCATTGGTGGAGCCAATGCGTTCCCCTGAATAGAACCAACAAGAAAGATTTGGGTCTGCATTTATCAAAAACCACTTGGTTTCTAGTTAGCCAAATTGCCCAGCAAAGAGCCGCTGCTGCAGTTAGAAGCAATAAGTTGTGTTTGGAACCACCCAATTTTGACCAATGGTTGAACATATCATCCATATTGCTAGGTTTTGTTATGCCAAACACTATCTATACCGCACGCCACAAGAATTTCACATATGAACAGTAAAAAAGCAGATGTTGAATAGTCTCTGGTAAATGGCAAAAGCAACCATTCTTGTCACCTTTCCAATTACGTCTAGCTAGATTGTCTTTAGTCAAAATCACTCCTTTTTTAGATACCACAAAAATACTTTGATCTTTGTAGGTAACTTAGCACGCCAAATTACTTGGGACACTCATACACCATTGCTAACTTACACAGCATACATAGATTTTATAGAAAATTGCTCCGATGAATGTAGTGACCAGACAAAAGTATCCCTACCTTCCTATAAGTTCACATTGCTTAACGAAGAAACAATTTTGTGCCAGTCCCTCAGGTTGTTACCCACTAATGATCTACGAAACAATATATTTAGTGGAACCGAACTGAGTACAGTAGCCACAGTGTCTTGTTTTCTCCTAACAATGTTAAACAACGAAGGGTATTTTAACTTCAAGGGCTGATTTCCCATCCAACTATCTTCCCAAAATCGAGTCTAGGTAGCATCTTCTTCTATCTTCTACCCTACTAATGCATCATCATTTTCATTGCTAAACCCACTCCAAAAAATGACCCCACTGAGAAGGTCCCCCTCCATCTATCTAGAAAACTGTACCCGGAAACACGACACCTTAAAAACGAACTGTCCAGATTGCTTTTGAGTCTTCTCTCTTCACTCACTCAAATCTAATGGACAGGATCATGTGTATCATCCTCCTTGTCCCTCCCATCGCCCGCGCCCAGCCCTCCACCCCCATGCCCGCGCCTCGCAACCACGTTTCAATCCTCAGGTCCTCTTTTTTTATGGTCTATTTTTCGCTCGAGCGGCTGCACAACCCTCTCCCCCATGCGCCGACTCCTCTCCCCCATGCCCAGCCGGAGCGGCGACAGTGGCTAGATGGGTAGCTGGGGCGGCCAGCCAGTGCCCGCGCCTGGCCTCCTCGCTTGCTCTCCTGGCGGCCAGGAGGTCAGGGTGGCCTGGACCTCCGCCTCAGCCACGTCGTCCTGCTTGCCGTCGGCTCCCTTGACACCTCCCCAAGTGATTCGCACCCGTGAAACCCGGATCCATCGAGAGCACGCCTCTGGAGACCATGTCCGCTCAGGCGGGTAGCCGGGGCGGCCAGCCGGTGCCCGCGCCCGGGGCTCCTCGTGAAATTGCCTGGCAGTCTGCGGACGGTCGGGGCGGTAGCCAGGCCATCACCTGCCGCTGGCTAGGAGCCCAGCTGGACCTACGAATCGCCATGGCTACGATTCGTGCTCCCGGTATGAAGTACCTGTCTCCATGGCAATGATTCGCGAGATTCTTGCAGCCTGGCGCTTCCGTGGCGATCCGGTGCGACCGCTTGTGCGCTCTCACCGAAAACGCCTGCTATTCCCTGTACTGCAGTGGTGGTGTGGGCCTACGGCTGGTGCTGTCGACCATGTATAGCACGGGGTGGGTGGGGATGGGGTTCTCAAAGAACGGCCTCATTAATTGTTGGCTCGAGCGCCATGGTGGTGTGGATTGAAAAGACGGGGGTAATGCCCTGCTCGGATCTACGAATGTAGCGACCAAACAAAAGTATCCCTACATTCTTCACATTGCTTAACGAAGAAACAATTTTGTGCCAATCCCTCAAGTTGTTACCTACTAACGATCTATGAAATGAAATATTTATTGGAACCGAACTGAGTATAGTAGCCATAGTGTCTTCTTTTCTCCTAATAATGTTAAACAACAAAATATATTTTAAATTTAAGGGCTGATTTCCCATCCAAGTATCTTCTCAAAATCGAGCATGGGTACCATCTTCTTCTATCTTCTACCCTACTAATACACCATCATTTTCATCGCTAAACCTACCCCAGAAAACGACCCCACTGAGAAGGTCCCCCTCCATCCATCTAGAAAACTGTACCCAGAAACACAACACCTTAAAAACGAATTGTCCAGATTATTTCTAAGTCTTCTCTCTCCTTACTCACTCCCCAAATCTAATGATAGGATCGTGTGTATCATCCTCCTCGTCTCTTCCATCGCTCGCGCCTAGCCCCCATGCCCGCGCCTCGCAGCCATATAGATGATCTTCGGCATCAGCTTTTGGGTGTGGACAGCCGAATGGAGGAGCTCTGGATTGACAGCTGGTTGGATGGTATGATGGGCCTTCAGATGCAGATAGGTTTGGAGACCTATCATCATCTCAAGGCAAGCCTTCACTTCTAACAATCTATGTTGCACATGTGTATATGTTATTAGTATGTATTATATCATAAGCCTTCCAGCTCACAGGTTCTATTTTCAGACTACACAGGAAGCTTTGCTCAATTGCAACATTATCTTGGAGAAATATGGTTTAGACGATTGCAACATTGGAGAATGTAGATCATGGTGGGTTAAATTTTTTGAAGCAAGTAAGAAACTAATTATATTTAATGATATCACACATTTGTTGTTTTCCCTTTTGGGGACTCCAATATGCATTTAAATATGCCATATCTTTATTTCTATATTATTGACGTTCAGTAAATCTGAAGGTCTGATGGTGAGGGAAGAGCGGACTCCGGGCCATGCACGTGCAGCGTCTCCTGCCTTGCTTGCTCCAAGCAAGTGGAGGCAGACCAATAGGCAATGTTGCAGGGCCATCACAGTGGAGGAAGAGTCGAGGCCAGGATGAGTGATATAAAGTGGAGGATGAAGGGTAGTGCAGCAAGCGGAGGCTAGACCCTATGAAAAATCTGATTATATATTTGCTATGAGCTCAACAATATGAGAACTCATTTTCAAGAACATACTGTTTTTACCGTTAGCACGAGGCTCTAGCTGCAGTGTAAAAATTCGAGAGCTATATTTGTGAAATTATGTTTGTTTGTCTGAAGTTTTCATATGAAAATTGTCACATGAATTTGATCGCGTTTTGAGTTTTACCGTAGTGTTAGCATGGGCATTCTACTTTAGAAAAAGGACAAATCTTATAAATTATCATAATAATGAAACACATCAGAATTATTATATGTATAATCAATGCAGCCAAGTTCAATACTCTCTGCATTCTATGATGCTCCCTCTGTTCTTAAATAAATCGATTTCTAGATTTATCTTAACTCAATTTTTTTACATTTTAATTAATTTATACCAAAGAGCACAAATGTTTATGATACCAAATAAGCATATTGTGAAAGGATATTTTATGGTGTATGTAATTATGCTAATTTAGTTTCATAAATCATGACGCTCTTTTCTATAAATCTGGTCGAATTTCAAATTGTTTTTGACATTTAAGGCAACTCTAGTCTAGAAATTGGTTTATATAAATACGGGGACTATAATGGATTTTCAGTAGCCCTAAATTAAAGATTGAAATGCGGCTTCCAAAATATGAAACTATCAAACCCAAAAAAAACCCTGTAAAGTCTAGAGCTTGCAGGATACCATGTTTCATAAAAGAGAAAAACATTCAGAAGAAATAAAGTGCTATGCGTACACAAGTATATAGATTCGTACGGGAGAAATCAAGAGCACACATAATAATAGAGACTTCAATCGACATGTAAGAGACATTCTGATAATTCATCGCAAGGCCCTCCCCTCCCTCCCAAACACACATACATACACAGAAAAGAAACCTTACTTTTCCAAAGCCATGCTCAGATCTAACAAACCATCTCCAAGGAGAGAGAGTGGGCCTGATGAGACATCATCATTGCCTCCACCACAGTCACCTTTCATTGTCAATCCGTTTGGGACCTGATCGATCGAGGAGGAATAGAGAGTAGCTGTGTCATCGTGAGGACAGAAAGGGATAACAGTGAAAGAGAGGAAGCAGAACTAGCTAGGATGATGATGCAATGGCCTTGTGGGGCTTCTTTTCTATGATGAAGAATGCTAGTTCAGCCCTGATTGTAACATTGCAGTGCTTGGTCATTGTTCTAGCTAGAAACAAAGAGGACGATGGAGAGGATGATGATGAAATAGGACGATTGCATTGGCCATTGGCAGGCATCCACCACACTGATAGGTTGGTCTCTCTGGGATATCAACTGAGATGTCTTTTATGGAAGAATTATTGCTCTACATTAGTAGAATTTGCTAGCAGTGTATATGCAACTCGATCTATATATCACCATTTGCCTGCTGTTAATATTGACCAGAAATTGCTTCAAGGACAGCATGTTTGGAAACCGTGGAAGATCAGATAAGACTAGAACGTATACTTCTCCCCAAGCTGATCTTCGTACGTACAAGATAGTGTTTCCTTGCTTTCATTATATTGTTGATATGGATTGGTTGAAAAAGTTAATTTTGGCATGCATGTATGTACGTATATACCCTGCTGTGGAGTTACGCTTTAGATCATTTCCCCCACTTTGTTTTCACAAATTAATGCTTAAGTTGCAATGCTCTTTTATTATTTATTTACTTTCTCCTCCACCGATGCTTTTGATAGAAGTAGCTTTCTGGGTCCCTATCTTTTAAGAAACAGAGAGCTCGATGCATGGCTGAGTCGGGGAATGTGTACTTGCACTGGCTATGGGCCGGCATATATGTGCATCGTGTGGCAGCACTTGCTGACGTGCATAGTCTAGAGCTTTTTGATAGGATGAGTAGAGCAGCGTACCATGTGGTCAAGAAATCAAGAGCTAGCCGGCCGGCAGGCCGCTGTTTAGAGTTGCCAAACCTTGCATGTGCAGTGGCCGGGTCGTCTTGTCCGATCCGATCCTATTTATAGACGCATCAGCGAGAGGGATCGATCAAGCAAACCGGGCATTCGAGTGAGAGCATCGTGAGTCCAACAAGAAAGAAGCAGCAGCACAGGAAACAACCCAACCCACTGCTCTAGCCTAAAGAGAAGCAGCGCGCAGCACCACGGCGCCACGCAAGGGGGTAGTCGTAGCCCTATATATTTATGAGCTCGATCGCGCTTTAGTTTCTATATGTGTGTAATGATATTGATCGTTTAATCTGACAGTCCACATGATCGAGGTTGGAGTAAGTAACTACTGGACTGTGCGTGCGTGTACCTGGTTAATATATGTATATATTTGTGTGTGTTGTTTCTACTATTGTTGTTCGCTGGTCCACAAGAGTTCATGTACCTGTTGTTGCATTTTTGGGAAGATATTTTGCTATGCATGAAAGCGACACATCACACTGATCACAACATATACCGGAGCCTCGGAACTTCAGCTGTGGCACTGCGTGAGTTCTACCAGAGAGAAAATCAGATAGAGAAATAAGGAAAAAAAAGTTCACAGACTCGAGCTGCATATGTACTTTATGGATTATAAAATCTCATGCTGCTGCCCTGGTGAGTGGTGACCAAAGCTTCACTGCGCAATTTATTCGTCAAGCATCGAAAAAGAACACAGCCCAAGAACCAGTCGCCCACTGGCTGAGCAGAACAGAAGAAAACGGAGAACAGCCCGCGGCCGAGCAAAATTAGTTTCTACTAGAACTCAATCACATCAGTGATGCTGATCTATGGTGAGTTTTATGATGAGTGATTGATTCCGCACATGTGCACACTCTGTGGTTTTATTGGTGCATAATCATGTTTACTTTACTTGTAATGCATGGTTATGTTGACTAACCATGCCGTGTATGTGCATGCACGTAATACCTCCGTGCATTTGCATGGAACAAAGCAAGCAAGTGCTTCCTATCTTCACAGCCAAGGCAGCAGAACCTCTACGGGTTCGCGCTTCCTCCACTCAGCCGTCCACCTGCCGTTTCCATCTAAGATATGTACTAGGCTAGCAGTGGCAGACCAGAGATTGAATGGAGCCCGAGAACCTCCAAGAGGGCAGGGCTGCAGATAGGAACCAACATGGAAGCTGATTTGCATGAGTAGATAGTTTTTTCATACACAAGAAATAAAATACAAATAGAGGTAACAAATTATCCATTTCAAAGAGGGCACGGTTGCAGATAGGAACCAACACAGTGTATATTACTACTCTCTAGTTTAAGCACCAGCATTTCACCTCATTAATGAGCCTTCATTTAACAGGCCGACTTGCTTTTCTGCTACTCTATCACTACATTTTTGGAACCACTCGGCAACCAAGTGGCACACTGCTCAAGTCAGGTCACAAAAGCTGCTAGCATGGTGCAAGGCAGGCCAGAGTGGTGTGTGCGACCTCAGAGGCTCAGACCTCTCAGGGCAGTTGCAGGGGAGCCCGGGCAGGCGCCTAGGGCCGCCGGGCACTGGGTCCACCCATGGCTACTAGGTGCCTTGTACAATCTCTACTTCGACGCTGCCATGAGCGGGTTGGCGATCAAGACCATAATGAATGGTGTCGGCCGTGAATATGACGGCGATGCAATAATTAATCTCTCTAGTCTCCCTCGTATTGTATCTAATATGCATATGCTTTAGACCGGACTGCGGAGAGCCAGCAGGTTTGTCGTGGCCATCGACAAGGACCCTCTATCTACATCAACAACATAGTCACACACCAAGGAGGCGAGTATAGTAGCCACAGTGTCTTCTTTTCTCCTAACAATGTTAAACAACGAAGGATATTTTAATTTCAAAGGCTGATTTCCCATCCAAGTATCTTCTCAAAATCGAGTCTGGGTATCATCTTCTTCTATCTTCTACTCTACTAATACACCATCATTTTCATTGCTAAACCCACCCCAGAAAATGACCCCACTGAGAAGGTCCCCCTCCATCCATCCAGAAAATTGTACCCAGAAACACAACACCTTAAAAACGAATTGTCCAGATTATTTCTAAGTCTTCTCTCTCCTTTCTCACTCCCCAAATCTAATGATAGGATCGTGTGTATCATCCTCATCGTCTCTCCCGTCGCTCACGACTAGCGCCCCACGCCCGCGCCTCGCAGCCATATAGATGATCTTTGGCACCAGCTTTTGACAGCTGGTTGGATGGCTTTGGAGACCTATATATCATCATCTCAAGGCAAGCCACTTCTAACAATCTATGTTGCACATGTGTATATGTTATTAGTATGTATTATATCATGAGCCTTTCAGCTCACAGGTTCTATTTTCAGACTACACAGGAAGCTTTGCTCAATTGCAACATTATCTTGGAGAAATATGGTTCAGACGATTGCTACATTGGAGAATGGAGATCATGGTGGGTTAAATTTTTCGAAGCAAGTAAGAAATTAATTATATTTAATGATATCACTCATTTGTCGTTTTCCCTTTTGGGGACTCCAATGTGCATTTAAATATGCCATATCTTTATTTATGTATTATTGATGTTCAGTATGATGGTGAGGGAAGAGCAGACTCTGGGCCATGCAAGTGCAAGCGTCTCCTGACTTGCTTGCTCCAAGCAAGTGGAGGCAGACCAATAGGCAATGTTGCAGGGCCATCACAATGGAGGGAGAGTCGAGGGCCGGGATGAGTGATGTAAAGTGGAGGACGAACGAAGGGTAGCGAGGCAAGCGGAGGCTAGACCCTTTGAAAAATCTGATTATATATTTGCTATGAGCTCAACAATACAACAACTCATTTTCAAGAACATACTGTTTTTACCATTAGCACGGGGCTCTAGCTGCAGTATAAAAATTCGGGAACTATATTTGTGAAATTATATTTGTTTGTCTGAAGTTTCCATTTGAAAATTGTCACATGAATTTGATCGTGTTTTGAGTTTTACCATAGCGTTAGCACGGGCATTCTACTTTAAAAAAGGACAAATCTTATAAATTATCATAATAATGAAACACATCAGAATTATTATATGTATAATCAATGCCGCCATATTAAATACTCTCTGCATTCTATGATGCTCCCTCTGTTCTTAAATAAATCGATTTCTAGATTTATCTTAACTCAATTTTTTAACATTTTAATGAATTTATATCAAAGAGCACAAATGTTTATGATACCGAATAAGCATACTGTGAAAGGATATTTTATGGTGTATGTAATGATGCTAATTTAGTTTCATAAATCATGACGCTCTTTTCTATAAATCTGGTCAAATTTCAAATTGTTTTTGACGTTTAAGACAACTCTAGTCTAGAAATTTATTTATATAAATATGGGGACTATAATGGATTTTCAGTAGCCCTATAAATTAAAGCAAATGATCAGTATCTGGGAGGGCCTCCGCCCAGCTTAAGTCATCCTTGACCAGAGAAACGAGGAGCCCATGGGTTGCAAAACCTAGGCATTATCCGTCTCGGTCATAATTCAGACAGGCGGGAAGCGATTAGAGCCTGTGGAATATATGGATCAACGATCAAGCATATGGGCCGCTAGTGTCATACATTGGCCCATCGATATTACTAGGCATCAAAGAAGCTCGTCATTGTGTGCAATTTCCAAATCAATGAAAGTTTTTGCCTTTCTGGCTTGTCTAAATTTGAAATCTTGCGGATCATAACCACACATGAAGATTTAGTACCATGTTCTTAGCGTGTGTGTGTGCGCGTGTATATATATATATATATATATATATATATATATATATATATATATATATATATATATATATATATACACCACTAATAATCTTTCCTATCCAAATTTGGTAGACTACTATCACCATTACCAATAGCCCCTTTGTGTAAGGTCATTCGAGCAGTGCACGATTGTTAATTAGAGGAGACGTGGTGCTGCGATCAGAGAGTTCGGGTTTTATGATCACACAAGCAAGATCATGCGTGTTAAATATGCATGAAATCTAGAGTTGTTACAATTGGAGAGTTCAGGTCTTCTTTTTTTTTCTTTTCACGAAACTGCAAGAGATATGCGTTTCATTGTATTAAGAAGGGTAGCAAGTATAGTACAAGTATTTGGCCTGTGGCCGGGAACAGAGAAACTACATCTTTTCAGAACTTCGAATGGACTATGACCGACTGACTACCTCCCTTCTCCTAGACTTTCTAATGCCTTTGCGCCCGCCTTAGCCCACTACTCTGCCTCCGCTTTGATGATCATCAGGATATTGGTGACTGTGGCCGAGGCCTCCCTGAAGCATCGAGCATTACGCTCTTTCCATAGCTGCCATGACATGAGCGCGAAGAGGGAGTCGAAGCCTTTCTTTTGCTGGCCCTGCCATTGTCGCCGCAAACATCTCCACCAGGTGAGCACTGAACATTGGACTGGTGGTAGCTGACGCCCTAAGGCCCTGCAAACATGAAACCACACCTCTCTCATAAACGAGCAGCAGCACAGGATATGGTCGATTGTCTCGGGTGCTTGGTCGCAAAGGTAGCACTCCTCCCTTGCCTCTAGTCCATGTCTGGCACGTCGGTCGCCTGTCCAATGCCTTCTCCGAAAGGCCAGCCAAAGGAATATTTTGACACGCAGCAGTGCCCACGTTTGCCAGATGAGCGAGTGACTGAGGAACAGGACGGCGCCAGTGTGCAGCATTCTGTATGCTGATCGCGCCAAGTACGATCCATCAGGTGTCCACTGCCACAGATCTTGTCAGGTTGATCATTTAGAGTGACGGTCTCCATGGTTTCCCAGAGCTCCAGGTACTCAGCGATTGCATCCGTTGGCATCCCACTGGCAACGCCTCTGGTCCAATGTCTGTTCGCAAGACCCTGGGAAACTGTAAGTCTTGCCTCGATTCTTGATGACACCACTTGGAGCCGAGTCTGCCGGTGATGTTCCCTGAACCCACCGATCCTCCCAAAAGAGAGCAGTCTTTGCTGTCACCAACAATGGTGTATGTGGAATCTTGGAAAAACGCCTGGACTTCTGGCGCAGTCTTGATTGGAAGCTGACTCCAGGCGCGGCTCTGGTCAGTCTTCTGAAGCCAAAGCCACCTTGTTTGCAGGGCAAAGCCCGCAAGCTTGAGGTCAGTAATGCCGAGGCCTCCTAGCTCCGTAGGTTTGCAGACGGCCTCCCATGCCACCATACATTTCCTGTGCACCGAAGCATCTTTGCCCACCCAGAGGAACTTCCTGTAGATAGCGTCAATCTCGCGCCTTGCCCATGGAGGATGGTTCTCTGCCATCATGGAGTAGATCGGTATGGCTCGGAGCACTGACTTTATCCATACTAGGTAGCGTGCCCATGCGTAAATTCATTTTGCCAGAAAAAATAGAACACGCTTCCACATATTCCAAACTCAAATGTTAAGAGCAATAGTGCCAAATTATTTGTTGGACTATGACATGTCGTATTGAACAGATGGACACACAGCCACACAGGTTGTGAAAAAAAAGGCGTGCACTCATCGCATAAACAACCAGTACAACAGGAGCCTATGCAGCAGCAATCAGTAGTCGTCGCCTCTGGATATGACCTCTTTGCAGATTGGCCGGAGTAAGATGGTGCACAAACTAGGGGTGTTTAGATGCAAAAAATTTGAAATTTTGATACTGTAGCACTTTCGTTTATATTTGGCAATTAGTGTCCAATCATGAACTAATTAGGCTCAAAAGATTTGTCTTGTGATTTACAACCAAACTGTGTAATTAGTTATTTCTTTTACCTACATTAAATGTTCCATGCATGCGTCTAAAGATTGATGTGATGGAGAGAGAGGGTAAAAATTTGGAATTTGGAAGGGAAGTAAACACCCCCATAGCTCCCTTTCACGTCGCACAATGGAGGGTACGGCTGCAAAGTGCAAACAGAGCAGCAGACAGTGAATAACGATGTCCGTGACACGGTTCAGACAATTGAGTCGAGATGGAGCTTTTCACATACCTGAATGATACCTATCACAAAGATTTTTTAGAGCCACGCGGTCCAGGTACCAGCAGCAAAATGCGCATGTTCCAAAGTTGTTGTTGATGGTCCCAAGTAGTTGCTTAGCCTTTGCTACCCTCAAAGGAACATGCCCAACATCAAAGTTCTTCAAGTAATGGCTGCATTCCAAGTCCTGGACAAATCCCCTTCCTGAAAATGTCATGAAGCTTACAAAATGTAGAAGTCGTCGAAGACTTGAACTTATGTCTAAATAGGAATGCCAAATTTATGCTGCACAGCCATAAGGACCATTCTAGATATAAGTGAAGTGACTAATCCTTTTTATTTCAATAAAAACTATTCATGATGACACATTGTAGCACTACGATATTTCCATCAATCAGTTGAAGCTACAAAGACTTAACATACCAGTAGATCCAAAAGTTTCAATAGCATAAAACTCCCCCTCTTCCATTTTTGTTTGTTCTCCACCTTTCACAATCGGAACTGATTTTCCACCATGGATCTGATATAGCCCAATGCTATGTCCATTGAGGTTCCAAAGACTTTTTACTGTCACAAACAAAAAGGTAGTTTCAATTGTCATTGCCTTTTCTACATTATATTGTTCTGCAGGATAAAAAATCAAAAGTTGTAGTACCTTGGAAAACTTTCCCATTGATTTCAACTTCATATGATTCCATTACTTCTTGGATTGCAGCACCAACATCACAAAAACGTGCATCTATTCCAGCTTCCACAATAAAGTGATCAAGTCATATTAAAGTACAATGAGTGCATGCTGCAACAGAACAAACAATATTGCTGAATTTCACCCTCAGGAAATTATCCTGAAGGAAAAAGCTCATCAACAGGTATTGATGGAGGATCTGGCTGCTGAAGAGGAGCCTTCTTCTTTCTACAGAAAACATGGGACATCCTTGTGAATTGAAACAAAAAAAATGTATGGTCCAATTCAACAGAAGTCACTTGGATTTGTTTTTCTTCTTTTTCTTCTTTCTAGCTTCTGAAGATATCCATTTCAAAAGCAACTGTACCCCAAATGCTAGATGCAATAAAAGAGTTTTAGCCTTATATGAGAAATTTGGCAAATAGAACTTGCAAGGCAGAGTTGCCACTGTAGATATGAAATAGAAACAAATGAAGTGTTATGGATCTCAACAAACACCAAACATTTGCCCGTGCTAACCACCAAACCTAGTATATTACCCGTGCTAACGTTACAGCAACATTCAAACATGCCGCGACTCCCTCCACATCCAGCCACACCCCTCCTCCACCTCTGCCAGCTAAGTAGTAATATATTAGATAGATGCGAAACCTCCAAAAATCCTTTATAAGTCACAAGTATATACATTTAGTTTCAAAAAATTCGCAAAGAGCTTCACACAAGAGACTCCATCCTTTTGAAGAAAGAAGCCGATCCAACATCCAAGTTTTACATATATATGACACAACAGTTTGGCAAACAACAAGAAAATTCAAGTTTTACAACTGAACTGAGGACACTGGCTGGTACATCCCAGTGCTTCAGAACTTGCCCAGCTCATGCCATTCGAATCATTGAACTTTTACACACAGCTAACCTAATCTTTTCATATATAACTTTACATGAATCTATAATGACAAATTACTCAAATGGAAAATATCACAATTGTTATTTTACCTGTCCATCTAGAACGTTTTCCATGTCCGAAACATGGGAAACAGTCAGACTGCCAAGATAGTAAAAACCATCTATGTTCTATTGGCAGACAGCTTTTTGCACCATATTTGTACTCTGATTCAAACAAAAACAAAATAGAAATGTCACAAGTGAATTCTGGATAAAATTTTCATGCCTGGCTCTCCTAATAAAAGCATAACCATACAAGCAATACAAGTACAAAATGAGATAGTCATTTGACTTCCTGCATGTCCAGGCTGCCAAAACTAAACTCATACACTAAACACGCACCTCTTGCCCATTGTCCCATATACTGCCTAAAATTAATAGGTTAGTTCATCTTTGGAACACTTTGTCTCACTGATTGATAGATTCTGGAATATTGGATCAGATCATCAGAGGCAAATAACACATGAACTGATGGATTTTTTATGGAAAAAACAAATCTCACCACTGGACGACAGTAATCCACCAGAAGCCTATCATGGCCTAGCTGCTTGTCTTAACGAACCATCTCACAGCCTGCTATACCACCACCATATTTGGGCCGCTTGCTCTCCGCAGAGCAATCATCAAAGCCGCAGCCATGTCCAAGTCATCATCAGACTCATCGTCAGAGTATTCAAAGAAGAACTTCTAAAGCAAACTCATCTGCCATGCAAAACAAAAGCCTTTAGAATCCAATTAAGCTATTAATATTAGACAGCTTAGGCTGGGGATGAGCGCACAGGGGAGGCGAGCAGACAGGGGACAGGATCGCATGGGGGAGCGTACCAAGGTGAGGCGATTTTTTTGTCGCACCAAAACGGCGTCTTCTCTTTAGTCTTTTTAGTTGTGAGAGAAGCTGACGGACGTCATCTCATCTATGGCAGAACTGAAGTACACCAGAAAACACCTTTCATTTCTAGTACAGTATCTAGCATTGTGCATTTGGCTTCAGCAGCAAATCGGCCAATTATGAGGTTGCATTAGCAACACATCAACACAACTGGAATGCAGAAGGTCATAGATTGTGCACAGATCACAAATGGTACCAAATTTCAGAGTTTAGTAATAATGAATGGAGTGTTTGCTTGATGTCGTAGAGGCTGCTCCCTTGCAGTTCCCCGCCACGGACGATACAAGTGGCACCTCCGGTGGCTCCTTCTCCGGGGCCACAACAGTCTGATTCCCGATGGGGGCCAACCTCAAAGGCAACCTTCCTGCAACGGACCAGCGAGGCGTGACCTCGGGGAAGGCAGGGCGGGCTGTGGAGGGCCGTCTCCGGCTGTCGAACACAGCCTCGTGGCTGCCTCTGGACCAGCAACAACAGATGGAGTAGATACAACAAAGACTGAACAATCCTGACCCACAAGACTCAAGCACAAAAAATGGCACAAGAGTGCTCGCACCAGTTTCCTATCACAACCAAAGATTAGCCCTGACATTTGACGGTGAAATGAAAGCATGACATCAAACTGAAACGTGTCACGGTCCTAATTCCCATGGGAATTCAGCGAAGGAAAATTAGGGTTCCGTAGGCAGATCAGTGGCGGTTCCAGCTGGAACGGCTGCTGATCGGCAGAAAATGACGACGGTAGCGTAGATGATGGCACAAGTTACAGCGCAGGCGGCGGCGGTGTGGGTGACACTGAGGGCGGCGGCGCAACAGGCTACAGCGGTGGCGCAGGCAGCGGGCGGCACGGCAGGCAGCAGGCGGCGCAAAGGGATAGAGAGAGAAAGCGACGGTGCAAGAAAGAGAAGAGAAGGGAGGAGAAGAGATAAGGGTTTAACCCTAAACTTGCTTGCTTGTATCATTAAACATTCTCCCTTATATAGCGAGGTTTACAATTGCTAATGGGCCTAGCCTGTGAGCCTATCCTCCAGAGAAGGCCTTAATCTATAACAGCTGGGCCTATCGCCCCTCTCTATCAATTTAGCCCAATGCCACTTTACGCGGACGTCCACGAGCGTGCTTGACGACTGTTACATCTCTCCCCGCCTGAAGAATCAGCTCGTCCTTGGGCTAAAATTTTGGGTAGAGTTGCCTGAAGTAGTCGAGCCCTTCCCATGATGAATCAGCTGCTAGTTGATCCTTCCATTTTATTAGTATTTTAATTTTGTTTCCTTTTGCCTGTGCTTTCAGCATCATTCTGGTTCTGGTAAGGCAACCCCATCATCCATTGTTGGGAGTTCCCCAGGTTCTACGGGTGGAAGACCTTTGTGTGGTTTGAGCATGCTGATGTTGAAGGCGTTGTTGATGCAGGCCTCTTTGGGTAAATTTAGCCGATAAGCAACTGAACTAATGCGGTCACTATCTGGAAAGGACTGAAAAATTTTGGAGCTAATTTGCCTTTGCGGAGATCAAAGATACCAAATGTTGTCCTTGCCATCAACTTAAGATAAACCCAATCTCCTATATGGAATGTTCGGTCGGTGTGTTTTCTATCGTAATGTTTCTTGTAGTAATCTTGGGATTGCAATAGGCGTAACTTAGTTTGCTCCAGGAAGTGATCACGTTCAGCCAGTAATTTATCAACAGACGGAGTTGAAGCATCACCTAGGCTATATTGTTTTAGCAAAGGTGGATCCTGACCATAGACTAACTTGAAGGGTGTTGTGTTGATGGACCGGTGATATGATGTATTGTAGCAAAATTCAGCCCATGGTAGCCAGTGTGTCCACTCCTTTGCATTATCCCCTGTTAAGCACCGCAAGTACATTACGATGACTTTATTAATTACCTCGGATTGGTCGTCAGACTAGGGGTGGTAAGCTAAACTCATCTGTAAAGTTACTCTAGATAGGCAGAAGAGTTCTTGCCAAAACTTGCTCGTGAAAACAACATCCCAATCACTGACGATGGATTTGGGTAATCCATGTAGTCGGACTACCTCAGAAAAGAATCTCTGTGCTACCATTGTTGTAAAGTATGGATGGGCTAGTGGAATGAAGTGAGCATATTTAGAAAGACGGTCCACAATTGTTAGGATAACTGATTTACCTCCAACTTTTGGTAATGCCTCAATAAAGTCCATCGAGATATCCTCCCAAATTTGTTCTGAAACTGTAAGTGGTTGCAAAAGGCCGACTGAGTGTAAGTGTTCTGTCTTATTGCGTTGGCAAACTGAATATTCACTGACAAATTGCTGAACTTTCTGTTTAGCTTTAGCCGCATGGAAGGTAAGATGAAAACGATGCAATGTTTTCTCAGAGCCTTCATGTGTGGAATTATGTATAGCCTGTAGTACCTGGTACCATATTGGTGATGTTGATGGGATGTGTACTCTTCTATTATATAGGATAAGGCCATCCTAAAATGTCCATGCCTGAGAGAGTTGTCCCGCCTGAATGGAACTAATCAGTTGGCCTGCTTCCTCATTTGTCGCTATTTCTGCTCTGATTTGATCAAAAATTGGGAATATGATTCCGGATAATGCCATTAGTGATGGTTCAGTTGCGTTCCGATGAGATAAGGCGTCCACTACTGTATTCTGTTTCCCCTATTTATATTCCACTGAAAAATCATAACAAAATAATTTGTTGAGCCATTGGTGTTGAGGTATTGTGGAGAGTCTCTGGTCTAAGATATATTTGAGGCTGTAGTGATAAGAGCGGATAACAAACGCATGCCCCCATAAGTATGGTCTCCAATGTTTAGCTGTTGTGACCAATCCAATTAATTCACGTTCATAAGCTGCCAGCTTCGCATGGCGTGGGGCGATCATGCGACTGAAGTAGGCAATGGGGCCATTTTCTTAGTGAAGGACAGCTCCAAAGCCCGTTGAAGATACATCACATTCCACTATAAAAGGTTTGTAGAAATCCGGAAGTTGTAGTACTGGAGTTGTAGATAGTACCTATTTGAGTTGTTTGAAAGATGTTGTCGCCAGCTCCGTCCAGCAGAAGTTATCCTTTTTGAGGAGATCCATTAAGGGTTTAGCAATTGCACCATAGTGTTTAATGAATTTCCGTTAGTATCCAGCAAGGCCTAGGAATCCTTTCAGTTGCCGCACTATCACTAGTTGAGGCCAAGAGGTAATTGCTTTGATTTTGTCAGGATCAACTGCCACCCCCTGGTCTGATATGATGTGGCCCAAGTAGCCAACAGTTGTTTGCCCAAAGGAACATTTCAACGTTTTGAGGAATACTGAGTTGAGTTGCAATAAGGCTAGTACCTACCTGATAAGTTGTAGGTGATCCTCCCAAGTTTTGTTGTATATCAAGATATCATCGAAGAAAACCAAAACAAACTTCCATAGATAATTACCAAGAATGTCATTCATGAGAGCTTGGAAGGTTGATGGGGCATTGCATAAACCAAACGGCATAACCAAGAATTCAAAATGCCCATGATGAGTACGAAATGTTGTTTTCTCAATGTCATCTGGGTGCATACGTACCTGATGGGAGCCTGACCAAAGGTCAAGTTTAGTGAAGTATTTTGCCCCTTCTAATTCATCTAGTAGTTCATTAATGACCGGAATCAGGAATTTATCTTTAAGGGTGTTGTCATTGAGGGCACGATAATCAACACAAAAAATGCCATGATCCATCATGTTTTTTGACAAGGAGTACAGGTGACGAGAAGGGTGAGGTGTTGTACCTGATGATTCCTTGTGTTAACATTGATTGGCATTGTTTTTCTAGTTTGTCCTTTTGAATCTGAGGATAACGGTATGGTCGAACTACTGTTGGTGTTGATGGGTCTTTGAGATGTATTCTATGGTCATATTTTCTTTTGTTGGTAACCCTTGAGGCTCCTGGAAAGGCTGGGAAAATGCTTGCAGGACATTTTCCATTGAGTCAGGTGCACTCAATGTGTGGAGACGTGGTTGCTTGGATGGCTTGGTCAGGCTTGTCCATATAATTCATCAGCCGTTGCGCCAAAATTTCATGGTCAGATTATTGAAATCCCATATTATTGGTCCCAAGGAGCTCAGCCAATTCACGCCTAGAACAAAATCATATCCTCTCAATTGAATGTTGTAGCAGTCAATGATGAATTGTTCAGTGTCTATCCAGATTGGTAGGCTGTTGTAAATGCCAACATTGGAAATTTGGTCCCCATTGGCAACTGCCACCTTAATTGAGTGTGGGATGGGAGTCTGTTGGAGGTTCGAGTCAACTGCTGCTACTGAATCTATGAAGTTATGTGTTGAGCCAGAATCAAGGAGTGCCAGGAAGTCTCTCCCATTGAGGGATAGCTGGACTTGCATTGTTTGGCTGGTTGTGATTCCTGTTACTGCGTGTAATGAGATCTGAATTTCCTGATTGTTTTATTTTGTAGGTTGGTCTAGATCAGATGTTGGCATCTGCACCTGGAATTTCCTTGCAAGAGCTATTGCTGATTCCAGATCGGGTGGTTGTTATAGCTGAATATCGATCTGTAATGTTGGTTGTAGCCCTGCTGTGTACAGCATCACTTGTTGATCGTTTGAGAGAGCTGGTATTTTGTTCACTATCAAAAGAAATTGGTTGGTATAGTTCTCCAAATCCCCTGATTGCATGGTGTTGCTGAGGTCACCCAGGTGATTGTGATGAAGGCATGGACCAAACCGTCTATCAATTGCTGCAGAAAATTCCGGCCATGTAGGTTGTCCGATTTCCTTTTCCCATCTGATGAACCAAGTCAGGGCATCCCCTCGTAGGTGGAATGCGACTAGGTGCATTTGCTCATATGGTTTTGTATGCTGAGAGGCGAAAAATTTGTTGCGTCTATAGAGCCACTGTGAAGGTTCATCCTTACCATTGTATTCCGGGAATTGCAGTTTGTGTCGATTGGACAAGCACCTCAGTTGGGGTTGATCGGCCTGATTCTGATCTTTGGTTGTTTGGTGATGATCTGGCACTGCCAGGCTGGTATTTTCTGGACGGACGGCTCCAATGGCGCTGGTGGTGGTGCCTGTGATACCGGGGGTGTTGGAAGGAGTGGTCGCTTGGGCGAAGGAACGTACCTCTGTTCAGCTTCTTGTCGATCAAGCAAAAATTTAGTGAATTTCCTTTCCCAACTATCGATGACGTCGTGAAGATCCTCCATGAAGTTGATCGCGACTTGGCTTCGAATACCAATTGTCACGGTCCTAATTCCCACGGGAATTCAGCGAAGGGAAATTAGGGTTCCGTAGGGCAGATCAGCGGCAGTTCCAGCTAGAACGGCTGCTGATCGGCGGCAAATGATGACGGCACAAGTTGCGGCGCAGGCAGTGGCGGTGTGGGCAGCGCAGATGATGGCACAAGTTGCGGCGCAGGCGGCGGCGGTGTGGGCAGTGTGGCGGTGGCGGCAGCGGCAGCGGCAGCGGCGGTGCAGGCAGCGGGTGGTGCGGCAGGCAACAGGCGGTGCAGAGGGACGGAGAGAAAGCGACGGCGCGAGAAGAGAAGAGAAGGGAGGAGAAGAGATGAGGGTTTAACCCTAAACTTGCTTGCTTGTCTCATTAAACGTTCTTCCTTATATAGGGAGGTTTACAATTGCTAATGGGCCTAGCCCATGAGCCTATCCTCCGGAGGAGGCCTTAATCTATAACAGCTAGGCCTATCACCCCTCTCTATCAATCTAGCCCAATGCCACTTTACATGGACGTCCACGAGGGCGCTTGACGACTGTTACAAAATGAAATCTCAATTAAAATAGCGCAAGAACATGCACCTACAAAAGTCTCTGCAAGATCGTTCCCCACTCTAAGCAACCCAGAAAGAGAAATTGGCCCCAACATCCGCCGAAGGATTCCACCCCAACTCTAGGATGGCATACAATTTCTTAGGTTCAGACTCCAGTACCCTAAATCCTCCCCCAAGATCCCCAAGAACGGCAGGATTCGATCTCCCAAAGGCCAAATCACAAGTAAACAGCAATCAAGAATGTACCTAAACACTTCGATGCTCCCAAGAACAACACACAAACCAGGCCCAATCCCCTCCTCCAAGGCACGACTGGAGCTGACACGAAGCAGGGGAGCAGGAGACGCGAGCGAGGTGAATTGCGATGGCTTACTTCTCCTGGTCGGTGATAGCGACAGAGGGGGTGTGGAGGCCGGCGATGCGGGGGGAGTGCGGCCTCGCGGGCACACGCGGGAGCTCCACCACGGCCTCCACGAGCACCGCCCCTGATGTCGTCCTCTTTGAGCAGGGAGAGGTCAGCATGGGCAAGGGAGGTGAACGCATCATCGTTGCCGGAATCCGCAGTGCGAAAGATCTCCTTTTTCGGCGAGAACGATGGGCGGTGATGCCTACCTTTCTCACGGGTGGCAGCGGCCGATGTGAGGTGCAGAGCCATCGAGGCGCAGGGAAAGGAATTTTTTTCATTTTTTAGGGTTTGGAACGGGGATTTGATCCCTGGTCGAGGCGGTGCCGCACGTTGAAAGATAGGGATGAGCGCATGGGGGAGGCGAGCGAACGGGGGACAGGATCGCATGACGAGCGCACCAAGGTGAGTTGATTTTTTGTTGCACCAAAGTAATGTCTTATCTATAGTATTTTTAGTTGTGATAGACTAACCTGCCGTCACCAACGATGTTGTATGTGGAAGCTCGGAAAAAGCCTAGACTTCTGGCGCAGTCTTGATTGGAAGCCGACTCCAGGCACGGCTCTGGTCAGTCTTCTGAAGCTAGAGCCACCTTGTTTGCAGGGCAAAGCCCGCAAGCTTGAGGTCAGTAATGACGAGGCCTCCCAGCTCCGTAGGTTTGCAGATGGCCTCCCATGCCACCATACATTTCCCGCACACTGAAGCATCTTTGCCCACCCAGAGGAACTTCCTGCAGATGGCGTCAATCTCGCGCCTTGCCCATGGAGGGAGGTTCTCTGCCCTCATGTAGTAGATCAGTATGGCTCGGAGCACTGACTTTATCCACACTAACCTGCCACTCCTAGCCATCAAGGAGCCATTGCAAGGAGGCAACTTTCTAGCCACTGCCTCGACTACTGATTGGATTTCGGCCTTGGGAACCTTCTTGATACTCAATGGAAGTCCCAGATGGGTGATAGGAAACGGCTTGACCTGGCAACCTAGTATTGCAACGATTTGCTCCAAGACATCCTCTCCCCCAAAGATAGGTGTGATTGAGCATTTTGCTAAGTTTGTCTACAGCCCGGATGCCTCACCAAATATCCTCAGTAACTCCTTGACTGCGGTCTCCTCCTGTACAGTCGGTCTGATGAACAGGATGACATCGTCGCCATACAAACTGCATTGGAATTTAACCTCATTTGGCTCCATCCCTTGGAGGACTCCGTCGCTGCATGCTTTGGCGAACAGCTTGTGCAGCACGTCCATCGCGATAATGAAGAGCATAGGGGACAGCGAATCTCCCTGCCTTACCCCCTCGCAAGTGCTTAATTGGTGGTCCTTGGCGTCCATTGAGCAGGATTCTGGAGGATGCCGTTGAAAGCAGCTAGGAAATCCATCGGCACCAAATCTGTCCAAACCCTCTAGCCTGCAATAGCTCCAGTAGGAACGGCCAAGATAACGTATCGAACGCCTTCGAGATATCGAGTTTGAGGAGAATCATGGGTATCTTCTTCTTCCGAATCAGTACCGCTACCCTCTGAATATATTTGAAATTATCTTGAATCGTGCGGCTGCGGATGAAGGCGTTCTGATTCTTATCAATGAGCTCGTCAAGCTTTGGAGCCAGCGGCATGGCGAGGATCTTAGAGATCAGTTTGCCAAAGCTGTGGACCATGGTTATCAGTCTGAAATCACTTGGGCAAACCGCACCGACTTATTTGGGAGGAGCACGATTAGTGCGCTATTCAAGCTGGCGAGTCCACGACAGTCGCCGAGGGTGAATGCCTACACTGCCGCCATGACGTCATTGTGAATGGTTGACCATGCCGATTTGAAGAAAGCGCCGGTGAACCCATCTGGTCCCGGTGCCCTATCAGCTAGCATGTCTTTGATGGCCGCCCATACTTCTTCAGAGTTGATGTCAGCCTCTATTTGGTCCAGGGGTATAGGCTGTATACCCAGTGCGTTGAAGTTGATGGACGTCCTGCCTGATGTTGTCGTCCCTAAAACCTTACTGAAGTGCTCAAAGAGAGCAAGCTCCACTCCATCGTGGGTGTGCCCATCAACCGACAGTGAGGGAATGAAGTTTTTGCGTTTCCTCCCTCTCGCCATGAGGTGGAAGTACTTGGTATCTGCGTCTCCTTCGCTCAGCTGCCTGATGCGGGAGTGCTGCCTGGCTATTGTCCTGTCCAGTGAGGATAGCCCGAGACATCTAAGCTTCATCCTTTTCCTCAGCCCGGCTTCACCCTCAGTGAGCTGCCGTGATTCCTACGCCTCGTCCAGCCACTGAATGAGCTCCCTAGCCATAAGTAACTGCTGCTTGATCCCGCCATCTAGGTGGCAGACCAGGGTTGTAGTTCCTTCCTCAGACCCCTCAGCTTGTCGTCAAGATGTCTGATTGCACCAGCCGAGCCTGCCGACCGTTGCTAAGCATCCGAGACAATCTGGCCGTACTCCTCAAACTTGGGCCAGAAGATTTCAAAGTGGAAACAGGCCTTGGACATGTTGTCCAGGTCTTCATGATAAAAAGCCAGATTGTGTGCGTTAAATATGCATGAAACTAAGAGTTATCGTCACTTGAAGGAAGATCAGGCACCTGTCCCTGTCAACTCTTATGTCGTGTCATTCGTTATGTTATTTCTTGAAGGTGAGATGTGTAATATGTTTGTCCTCTCATGATTTTTTCGATTGACATGCGGGTGACACACGTACAAGTCTACTCATCTCAGTAAAATTTTAAATTATCGTTCGTTCCCATGTGCATACTTTATTATGGTCGTGTTTGGAGTGCTCCATGAGCTCTGCTCCTCAGACTCCACCATAGAGCAGCTCCACAAATAACTAGAGTTTGTGGAGCAACTCTTTAGGTGTTCTCACAACTCTACCTATTTGGCTAAAAAATATGGAGCGGACCTAAAAAGACCTCGAGAAGAGCATTCCTAAAGACTCCACATATTGTATTATATATTTAGGTCCACACCGCGGTTGATGAGTACAGGCCCGATCTTCCGAGGGGTAGCCGGTAAGTTCAATTTGTGGAGATCTCGACGTTGGCGATCCGGCTTCAAATCAGACACGATTCGAACCCTGCAACCGTTACACCACTGCTCCGTTGGTTATCAACCAAGCACAACTTGATTGACCTCGCCAAGAAGGCTTTTCCTGCAAGCGAATCGAAGAGCACAAGCAAGAAGGTAAAACACGCAATCTGAAATTGCAAATATGAATGATGCGATTATCAATAGAGGGTTCGAGAACTCGGTTCCAAAGGACTAATCGACACAGTGGAGGAGATCAAGAACAGGGGTCCTGGATCACTGTAAAAGGATTTGTCACCACAGTTACAATGAACGATTCAGTTTCTCGATGGAAAACTAAACTCTAAACAAAACCCAATTGTCTAGCAGTGGCGGCGGATGTGTTTATAGTCTAAGACTCGACCTAGGGTTGGGGACGGCCAAGGGTTGGGCGCCCACAACTAGGGCTTAAGGCCCGTCATGATACATGGCCAAGTTGGCCCAAATAGGTGACGCAGCACCTTGCCGTGGTCACATGGAATGATCCACAGATCTTCTGGAGCTGGGACCAGATCCAAAACGATGGCGTCGTCGTCCCCTTTCCAACGCATCCAAGAACGCCCCATTTCGATGTCGTATGAGAAAATTATGACCGAAATAGTGACGACGTGTCTGCTGAATCCGAGGGTGACGTGGCAGCTGAGTTGGGGACGAATTGCAACTTGGGGAAGACCATAGCGTCGGTGTGTCCAGCGTGGCAATGTCCTCATCAGCGGTCCCCACATCACCTCAACCCATGGACCCCGCTCCAAAACCCCACAACCCCATTGCATTGCTCCCCAGTCTCCTCCCCCTTGACTCTGCATCGCTCTCTCTTCCTTCCCTCGTCTTCTCTCCCAACTAGCACACACCAGTGGTGCAGGCGTAGGATGAGCGGTGATGGCAGCGCCGGAGTTCTGTCAAATGCATGCGACGGTGGCGGCACAAGCCAATCGTGCAATGTAGGCGTAGGCACGCACCCCCTCCCATCGCAGTAGATGCGGCGGAGGCGCAGGCCGAACCAGGCAAACGTTCTGATGGGAGAACTTCTCTTTGGACATCTGCAATTAGCTTGTCCTGTCATTGTTGGCCTATTTTCACATAGTGTAAGAAGATCAAATAGTGTATGTTGTTTTAGTATGAAGAAGTTTATATGTTCATTGGTAAATTACCAGTTTACCACACGATTGGACATTGGTAATTTACCAGTTTACCAGTTTCCACATTGTGCTGCTACCTATTTCCGTGTTCTTCGGTTAGTACATCTATATTTAGGTCTACACTGCACTCTAACTGGCCCACTCTTCTGTAGGGGAACAATAGTTCTCCCAAGTCACAAGAAACATCACAGACCAAATTGCTTTTGCCGGTCATCCATGTGTGTTATGGGTATTCTGTGCCACCACTTTGAAACATCTTCATGGTGCTGTCACTGATATGCATGCATTCGTTAGGACGCCCAATGTCTATTGCCTCTTAATGTATTTTTGATAATGGAAAATTGTTATTTTAGATTCTTTTGCATTTTCACCATCTTTACCCTTCACCAATACGCATTTGTGCTAGTTTATTTGTTTTATGATTGTGTAAACTTTCGTATTAGCCACTTACATCCGTAAATTGTGTACTTAAGAGAAGAAATTCTGTGCGTGATCATGGACATTCACCCAATGTGGAAAATTATTCAGGTGGGGATCCTCTCCCCCGGTGACCTTAAAAAATATGGAAAATCGAGCCAAAGATTACTTAGCAGTAATTGCCAACATGCCCTTTTATTTATTTAGTCAAACAAAAAAATTACAAAACCGTGTGACATTACATTGGACTGCTTGTCGAGCTAGCAGTGGATGAAACCATATATCAATGGATCCTTTGATTGATTGGGATTTGAACAAAAGCAAATAGTTAGCTAAAAAATATCAAATTAATAGGTGGTTTGGTCCATATCCATCAAATGATTCCCCATATTTGGGCAGACATGTGGCCAGCCGGTGACGTCTTCCTTACTGCAAAGCGCGTTGGAACGCCTCCTCCAAGGCCTTCAGGATGAGGGCCGGGGTGCATATCTCCTTGCAACTTTCAATACCAAACCGGTCTGCCTCCACCTTACTGCAAACCACATCGCAGCTAGCAGTGACCTCCGCAGCTTCAGCCTCGTACTTTTTTGTGCATCCTTCGTCGCAAGACTTGGTGGCTGGAGAGCCACGGCTGTGCTGCTCGCTGCATTTCAACGAGCATTGAGAAGCCTCGATCGACACCGTTTAGAAGCGCTGGTTGAGGGCGCAGGACTCCTTGCAGGCCCGATCGTTAAGCTTCTTGTCTAGACAGAGAGTGTGGCAAGTGTCTTCTTGTACCTTCTTTGCCTCGGCCGTCGTCTTACCAGCAGCAGCTCCACCGATCAGTGTGAGGACCAACACGAAGAGGACCACCACGATCTTCATTTTCTTGGTAATGGACGTGGTTGCTATTGAGATTGATGTTGATGGAGGGGGTGGCAGCTTTGCTTATAGAACTAATAACATGTTTGTCGGTCATATATATAGGACATCATATGGAAGATGGACATGTAAGTGTGTGGCCATGAGAGCTTCCCTCCCTACCTCTCGGTTCTGATTGCTCGAATGCATGTATCTATATGTGCATGCAAGACCCTAGCTCCTTCTTGATTTTCCGTTTCACCTGGGTTACCACAAACTCATAAGGGCGTCCCCAGCGGGATAGCTACGTCGCTGGCTCTGTCTGACATAGATGGGAAAAAGTAGGAAAGAGAAGACTAGCTAGCGCCGAGTGAATTGCGAGGCGATTTCACATAAACCAAGAAAAACTAAGCCAAACAGGTGGCCTGGTTAGGAGAGAGATTAGAAATCAAATTTATTTTATCTCTCACCCATCCACGTCAGCCAGTGAAGTCGTCAGGTCTGTTGGGGACGCCCTAAAATGCATGTGGTTGCCATGGTAGGCATGTATGCACTCGTCTCAACACTAGTTTTAGCAAGTGGCCCCAGGGCTGCATGGGCCCACTAGCAGCGAGGGTGGGTGTATTGATCGGCGGTCCATTGTCTCAGCGATGGGGTCACGGGGCATCAAGCCATGCGAAGCACCAGCGTCGCCGCGCGAGCCTTCCTGTGCTACACTCTCTTCCAGTCTTCTCTTGGTGACTCCCTCCCTTACTCATCTATTTCCCCTTTCTCTTTCCTTTCTCCGTTCTCTTCACTCTCTCTCCACCACTCACTTCGCAAGGCTGCTTGGCCGCCGTCGAATCCCCACGACGCCGGTGAGCTTGACCATGTTAGCTATCTGGGGAGGGCTACCTTTCGAAGGGGATCCATGATGACAAAGGAGGTGCCAAGACCTAGCGAACAAGTCCTACCTCGAAGGCCTTGGGTCCAGCCAGCTCGCCTCCATATGCTGCGCACCGATACGAGCTCCAGCAAGTGAGTGGATGATCGAGCTCGGGCTCCTTGTTTCGCCTTCCGGTGGCAGTGGTTTCTTGTGTTCGATTTGATGTGTGTTTCCTATTAATTGGCATTGCAGTTGCTGGAGTGGTGAGCTGATTCCTCTCTGGCCCGGTGTTGGAGGGGTGATTAAGAAGCTTTAATTGGTCACTCAAATCCACCACAAAAACATGTGATTGCCCAAGTCTCTCGAGGTCTTCTCCCTTCTCTAGTTCCGACTGATGTCTCTTGAGACGAAGATTTCAAATGAAAAAGTTCTCAACTACAAAGTTCTATAACTTTTCGAGATCTACAACTTTCGTTTAGGTTATTTCTCCATCCGAGGTTGTTTGAAAAATTCAAATTTTAAATTTCAGAAATTCAAACATAGTTTTCCTTGAAAAAATGATTTCAAATGAAAAATTTGTCAACTACAAGTTTCTATAACTTTTCGAGATCTACAACTTTCATTTTGGTCATCTTTTCATGTGACTTTTTCTGAATAACTCAAAATTTGAATTTCAAAAATGACTATTTCAAACAACATTTTGAAATAGTAAACAATTTTCGCTGAAAAAGTTATGAACATAAAAATTGTAGAACTGATCCAGATTTACAACTTTTATTTTGGTTATTTCTTCATCCGGCAAAGTGGTAGTAAACATTGTTCATAAATTTATGTATCTCTCATATAGTTACATAAACTATATGAGCCATATGTATATTTGTGAATAATGTATGCTACCACTTTGTCGGATGAACAAATGATCAAAATAAAAGTTGTAGACCTTGATGAGATTTACAACTTTATATTCATGACTTTTTCAGCGAAAAATATTTACTGCTTCAAAATATTGTTTAAAGTTGCCATTTTTTGAAATTCAAATTTTGAATTGATAAAACAAAGTCACTTGAAGAGATGATCAAAATAATAGCTGTAAGAACACAATAAATTGATAGAGACCGATTTTAGAAAACTTTAGGAAAAAATCATCAAATTTGAAAGTTAGTACGAGGAAGAAAGACTAGTTATAAGTTTTAGCCAGGGGTTAAAAAGAGAAATTAGATTTCTTCGACAATTTAAAAATTGAATTCCAAACAATATTTTAAAACAGTAAATAATTTCAAATGAAAAAGTTGTAAACAACGAAGTTCTATAACTTTTCGAGATCTGCAACTTTTATTTTGGTCATTTCTCCAACCGAGGTCATTTGAAAATTTAAATTTTAGTACTTAATTTTAAAAATCAGTGTCTATTTATAGTGCCGGCTCTATATCCAGCCGCTCATATAAATAGGGCCATTTGTAGGGGCAGCTAATAACACCAGCAGCCCCTACAAATGAATTTGTAAGACGGCTCGTTTGGGAACCATTTGTAGGTGCGGCTGCATATAGAGCCGCCCTAAAAAAAAAGGAGGCGTTACTACAAATCCTTTTTTAGTAGTGTTATCGGTGCTGCCAAAGACTTATCCCTCCCACTCCTTCACAGACGAGCCACAGGAGTGCAGTGGAGTCCTATACCCTCCCTGCTGGTAATTATTACTGAACTTAGCTGCTTGCTTTTAGTTTTGACTCTACAGTCGCACATTTATTAGCAGTCGATCAAAATGTTCCTAAAACTTGTGCTTACTAAAAATGTCATTATCCATCATCAGGGCGTTTCAATTTAGTGACAGATCAGAGATGTAAATCCATCATGGCAGATTGATTCCATACGCAAGAGGATTTCGATCATTTAGGTTTATTTACAAATATCAAACTAGCATACAATATATGCATTTACATACATATATAGTCTATAACCCTGAAAACAACTAAAGTATTATTATTGTGCTAAAAACTATCACACAAGATGGCAAGCCTTTAGGGTTTACCTCAAAAGGTACCTCTAGTTTGTTCTATTCACACAAGGTGTGCATGATGAACTATCCATCAGAGCATGCCGATGATAGAGTATCCATCAAGGAAATTTCAGTTTAGCTTTTCGTAAAAAACATTAGCACATAATATATGAATCTGCATTTCAATTTCACCAAATTACATTTTAAACTGAACCTTCTTTGTTAAAACCACAAAATGGTGTGATTGACCGGCGAACTCGGCTATGGGGAATCGAGCGGTAGGGGAAAAGGTGAGAGGGGAAGATGAGAGGATGACATGTGGACCCCTTTTGACAGACACCCCATCCCACCACCTCCAAGAAGTTGGGTTGCCAAATAGCCTCATCATTAATTTTCCAGATACCAGCTTCCAGAAAGCTAGCATTCTAGGACCAAAAGCCTGCAATAGCTTTTAAGAAAGCCGCAGCTCAAACAAGCAGGCCCTAAGGGCATAAACACCATCATCCCTTTAGATTAATTTATACTAGTGTCTTCTACCTAGATGTATAGCTAGTATATTATACTAGTTTATGTGGTATATGGGCAATTTGGGAAAATTAGGATGGCGGCGATGGCTTAGTGGGGACGGGGCGTCGATGGTGGCCTCATGTTTCATGCTGGCTTTGTCAAGGTGGTGGTAATTGGGTGCATTATCTATAAATACCACTAATAGTATTCTCTTTCCGGAAATACCCCTTCTCTAGCTATACCACCATACTACCACTAGTTGTATAAGACACCTTAGAAGTCTAAAAATGATCGTAGCAGTGTGTATTAAGTTCCGCTAAGTCCTAACTAAGGATTGAAACGCGGCTTCCAATATATGAAACTATCAAACCAAAAAAAAACCTGTAAAGTCCAGAGCTTGCAGGATGTCATGTTTCATAAAAGAGAAAAACATTCAGAAGAAATAAAGTGTGCGTACACAAGTATATAGATTCGTACGGGAGAAATCAAGAGCACACATAATAATAGAGACTTCAATCGATATGTAAGAGACATTCTGATAATTCATCGCAAGGCCCTCCCCTCTCTCCCAAACACACGTACATACACAGAAAAGAAATCTTACTTTTCCAAAGCCATGCTCTCAGATCTAACAAACCATCTCCAAGGAGAGAGAGTGGGCCTGATGAGACATCATCATTGCCAACGGCACGGTCACCTTTCATTGTCAATCCGTTGGGGACCTGATCGATCGAGGAGGAATAGAGAGTAGCTGTGTCATCGTGAGGACAGAAAGGGATAACAGTGAAAGAGAGGAAGCAGAAGAACTAGCTAGGATGATGATATATGCAATGGCCTTGTGGGGCTTCTTTTCTATGATGAAGAATGCTAGTTCAGCCCTGATAGTAACATTGCAGTGCTCGGTCATTGTTCTAGAAACAAAGAGGATGATGATGAAATAGGACGATTGCATTGGCCATTGGCAGGCATCCACCACACTGGTAGGCTGGTCTCTCTGGGCTATCAACTGAGATGTCTTTTATGGAAGAATTATTGCTCTACATTAGTAGAATTTGCTAGCAGTATATATGCAACTCGATCTATATATCACCATTTGCCTGCTGTTGATATTGACCAGAAATAGCTTCAAGGACAGCATGTTAGGAAACCGTGGAAGATCAGATAAGACTAGAACGTATACTTCTCCCCAAGCCGATCTTCGTACGTACAAGATAGTGTTTCCTTGCTTTCATTATATTGTTGAGATGGATTGGTTGAAAAAGTTAATTTTGGCATGCATGTATGTACGTATATACCCTGCTGTGGAGTTACGCTTTAGATCATTTCCCCCACTTTGTTTTCACAAATTAATGCTTAAGTTGCAATGCTCTTTTATTATTTATTTACTTTCTTCTCCTCCGATGCTTTTGATAGAAGTAGCTTTCTGGGTCCCCATCTTTTGAGAAACAGAGAGCTCGATGCATGGCTGAGTCGGGGAATGTACTTGCACTGGCTATGGGCCGGCATATATGTGCATCGTGTGGCAGCACTTGCTGACGTGCATAGTCTAGAGCTTTTTGATAGGATGAGTAGAGTAGCGTACCGTGTGGTCAAGAAATCAAGAGCCAGCCGGCCGGCAAGCTGCTGTTTAGAGTTGCCAAACCTTGCATGTACAGTGGCCGGGTCGTCTTGTCCGATCCGATCCTATTTATAGATGCATCAGCGAGAGGGATTGATCAAGCAAACCGGGCATTCGAGTGATAGCATCGTGAGTCCAACAAGAAAGAAGCAGCAGCATAGGAAACAACCCAACCCACTGCTCTAGCCTAAAGAGAAGCAGCGCGCAACACCATGGCGCCACGCAAGAAGGTCGTCGTAGCACTTGTGCTTTTGCTCGCCGTTCTGGTTAGCGGCGGTCAGGCCCAGCAGGCGGCAGCGGCGGCGCCGGCGCCTCTGCTGATCAGAGGCGCGGACGACGCGGAGCTCGGGAGCTTGGCGCGGGGCATCACCAACGTCGTCGTCGGCGACGGCTACATCGGCTGCCTGGAGATGCGCTTCTCCAGGTGCTTCGCGGATCCCACGCTCGCCTGCGTCGAGGATGCGATGGTGGAGTGCAGCCTGGAGGCCGCGGCTGCACCGGCGGCAACGACGACCGGACCTGCAGCGCCTCTGGCAGGAGGCGGAGCGGCGGCGGAGCTTGTCCTTGGCTCCATTGGCGGCATCATCGTTCGCGGCATCGCTACTGCCGGCGCCAAGTACATCAACTGCGTGGAGGTTGACCTGGTCAAGTGCTACTCGGACCCTACCATAGAGTGCGTCGAGAAGGCCATTGGGGCGTGCTAGGCGTCGTCTACGGCCTCTAGGTCGGTACGTAGCGTATGTGTACGTGCATGCATACTACGTACGTACGACGTACCTACCTTTAGTGTGTACTGCATGCGATCGAACATCCTTTTTTCTGGATCAGCTCAGGCCGGCTCAGGAAAAAAAGAGGAGGATCATCATATATCGATCGATCCCTATATATTTATGAGCTCGATCGCGCTTTAGTTTCTATATGTGTGTACTGATATTGATCCTCTGATCTGACCGTCCACATGATCGAGGTTGGAGTAAATAACTACTGGACTGTACGTGCGTGTACCTGGCTAATATATGTATATATTTGTGTGTGTTGTTTCTACTGTTGTTCGCTGGTAGTTCTTGTTGTTTTTCATGTTGCGAATCGATTACACAAAAACTCACTGACTGTCCTGCACAACACTCCGTGTGACGAGATAAACAAGATGGCTGACAAATAAACAATAATTGCTGCTTCTACTTGTGAAACCAAACCAAGATCGAGGTACGTACACCTCGCTCTGACGGGCAGGTAATCATTGAGATAGACAAAAAGATCAGAAGCGAACTAAAGCTATTCCACGAGCTACAGAAACGCATTATTTCAGGCAACCAGCACAAAAAAGAACATGCGAAGAGTGTAGCATTTTTGGGAAGATATGTTATTATTATATAACAGGAACAAGCAATTGTCTAGCATTTTTGGGAAGATATTTTGCTATGCATGAAAGCGACACATCACACTGATCACAACATATACCGGAGCCTTGGAACTTCAGCTGTGGCACTGCGTGAGTTCTACCCGAGAGAAAATCAGATAGAGAAATAAGGAAAAAATCCACAGACTCGAGCTGCATATGTACTTTATGGATTACAAAATCTCATGCTGCTGCCCTGGTGAGTGGTGACCAAAGCTTCACTGCAATTCATTCGTCAAGCATCGAAAAAGAACACAACCCAAGAACCAATCGCCCACTGGTTGGCGCCATGCATCCTTGCATCTACGTCTGGCGTGTATGTGCTTGCACGTAATACCTCCATGCATTTGCATGCAACAAAGCAAGCAAGTGCTTCCCATCTTCACAGCCAAGGCAGCAGAACCTCTACGGGTTCGCGCTTCCTCCACTCAGCCGTCCACCTGCCATTTTCATCTAAGATATGTACTAGGCTAGCAGTGGCGGACCAGAGATTGAATGGAGCCTGGGAGAACCTCAAAGAGGGCAGGGTTGCAGATAGGAACCAACATGGAAGCTGATTTGCATGAGTAGATAGTCTTTTCATACACAAGAAATAAAATAGAAATAGAGGTAACAAATTATCCATTTCAAAGAGGGCAAGGTTGCAGATAGGAACCAACATAGTGTATATTACTACTCTAGTTTAAGCACAAGCATTTCACCTCATTAATGAGCCTTCATTTAACCGGCCGACTTGCTTTTCTGCTACTCTATCACTACATTTTTTAAACCAATTGGCAACCAAGCAGCGCAATGTGTCGGGTACTCACACTGCTCAAGTCAGGTCACAAAAGCTGCGAGCATGGTGCAAGGCAGGCCAGTGTGGTGTGTGTGACCTCAGAGGCTCAGACCTCTCAGGGCAGTTGCAGGGGAGCCCGGTAGGCGCCTAGGGTCGCCGGCCCCTGGGTCCGCCCATGGCTACTAGGCGCCTTGTACAATCTCTACTTCGATGCTGCCATGAGCGGGTTGGCGATCAAGACCATAATGAATGGTGCCGGCCGTGAATATGATGGCGATGAAATAATTAATCTCTCTAGTCTCCCTTGTATTGTATCTAATATGCATATGCTTTAGACCGGGCTGCGGAGAGCAGGCAGGTTCGTCGTGGCCATCGACAAGGGCCCTCTATCTACATCGACAACACAGTCGCAAACCAAGGAGGCGAGTATAGTAGCCACAGTGTCTTCTTTTCTCCTAACAATGTTAAACAACGGAGGATATTTTAACTTCAATGGCTGATTTCCCATCCAAGTATCTTCCCAAAATCGAGTTTGTGTATCATCTTCTTCTATCTTCTACCCTACTAATACACCATCATTTTCGTTGCTAAACCCACCCCAGAAAATGTCCCCACTGAGAAGGTCCCCCTCCATCCATCCAGAAAACTGTACCCAGAAACACAACACCTTAAAAACGAATTGTCCAGATTATTTCTAAGTCTTCTCTCTCCTTTCTCACTCCCCAAATCTAATGATAGGATCGTGTGTATCATCCTCATCGTCTCTCCCGTCGCTCACGACTAGCCCCCCACGCCCGCGCCTCGCAGCCATATAGATGATCTTTGGCACCAGCTTTTGACAGGTAGTAGATTGGTTTTTTGACGATTGGATAGATGGGAACTCAATCGGCCATGATCCTCTCATATATAGAGAGAGGGTAGTCTTATCCCAGTAGAAAACCTCTCCAAAACTTATTTTCTAAGTTTCCGACAAGTTTGGAACAGTTCAGATTGGAATCTAGAAGGCCAGATCCGAATAGGCCTTTTTATTAGGTCTATCGGAAGTTCTGACGCGAGCTGGAACTTCCGGTAATCGGAACTTTGGATCTTTGTTGGAACTCCTAACGTTGGAATAACCCCAGGCACCTGAGCAGGTTTTTTCAGGCTTCCCAGAAGTTCCGATGCCTGTCGGAACTTCCGACTTGAGTCGGAACTGCCGACACTTGAACATTTTTTGGGGGGCATAACTGCTTCATCCGGACTCTGAATTGGACATTTCATATATATTTTTTGACCATCTTGACGAGAGGAACACAGTGGTGAAGTCTGTTTTTATATTTTGATAACTTCACAAAATGGACAATTTTGGTTGTCAACATATGCCCCCTGTTTTTCGGTAAATGATGCATGAACCTGAAAACCCTTAATCAAACAAAATCGAACAGCGACAATACCCATCTCATCAGCTGCTCAGCGACTAAGGGCGATGTATATATCGGCCATTTTTGTTCTAAGGGCGATACATGTAGTGGCCATTGCTTAGAGAGTACTTTTTCAAATACCTCCCGTTGATTGCTCTCGTGAGACGTTCACCTTGCAATGTCTCTAGCAGATAAGAATTTCCGAATATCACTTTGATCACTTTGTAAGGACCCTCGTGTTTAGCAAGCTTGTATGCATCCAAATTTACTTCGACGGGCAACACGGCCTCTTGATCATATACCAACTCTAAAGGAGTAACTTTTGTGGCGCCATGCCTTGAGATGCGATGTGTCTATAGAGCTTCAGACAAAACTTCATACCACCTCCTTGGGTTCTCTTCAATCGTCTTTTGGTAAGCTTGATCAAAGTCTTATTACTAGACTCAACCTGGCCATTAGATTGAGCATAGTATGGAGATGAATTAAGCAACTTGATTTTATATAATTCGGCAAATTCACTCATCTCCTTAGACACAAATGATGTCCCTTGATCTGTTGTTAATGTTTGAGGGATGCCGAATCTATGAATAATATGCTCAGTGATGAACTCAATTACCTCCTTATGCGTTATATTCTTCAAATGAACTGTCTCGGTCCACTTTGTAAAGTAATCCGTAGCAAGCAACATAAATTAGTGTCCCTTTGAAGATGGGGGATGTATCTGGCCAATGAAATCTAGCCCTCAACCAAGAAAAGGCCATGGTTTGATGATAGGATGAAGCACAGCAGCGGGCACAAGCTGAATATTTCCAAACTTCTGGCACTCTTCGCAACGAAAGCAATCGGCCATCATAGTAGCCCAATAGAAACCGACTCTTTGCAATAACCTCTTCATCTTCGGGGCTGATTGATGCGTACCACAAATACCTTCATGGACTTCTCCTGTAGCCAGGCTTACTTAATCTGATCCCAAACACTTAAGTAACAAATCTTTGGCGGTTCTCCGATAGAGCTCATTATTATGCAACACATACTTGAAAGCGCTCCGCCAAACACTTTTATCAACTTTAGCACCTAGATCATGTAAATACTTCAGCAAAGGAGTCCTCCAATCTTCTAAATCGGCCCCAACATCACTAGAAGTTAAGTGGGGCCGATTTGAGAGCTTCTAGGGCAAAGTGACCGGGTTGGCCACAGGGGAGTCAGCTGAGCCAATTAGGTCAATCGGCTTAACCGACTAGGAGGAGTCATCCTGGCCAACTAAGGTAGTCGACTTGGCTGACTAGGCTGCTGCTGATAGGAAATCGGTTGAGCCAACTGATCTGCACCTGCATAGGAAAAACTTAAATTTTCATGCATCGGTTGTTCTTGAATATGAAAATTACGCCCACCGACATCTTAGCCAGATACTTATTGAACTAACATATTAGCCTTGTAATTTTCATGCCTTGGAATATATGCCAAATTCAAAATTCGGCAAAAGAAGCAATCATATCAAGGCACATATCAAGATGAGCATTAAGTGATCCTTCTAGGCTTTGAAACTCACCAAAACTACTTGTTGTGCCACTAGCAAGGAATTACCAAAGGCTTCAACATGTCAAACCCAATGGATTGCAATATGGCCAAGCCAAATAAGAAAACTCTACATTCGGCCCAAATGTTATTTTAAATATAATTTTAATTATCTTGATGTCTCAAATAGCACTATTGTGAGAATTAATGATTATGCCAACACCTTGGCCTTATTTGCAAACCGATTAATCATATTGTCACATCCATGAAGTAAATCAAAATGCATATCAAAATGCATATGTCATTCCCCCCGGGCCTTAAAGCCATCAAAGTGAATTCCATGGGGACCTTACTAATAGCAGGATGGTTCCAAGCATTCGTCGGCTATATTTTTACACTAAGGGCGATATCAAAATATCGGCCATGTGAATTCATCCACGAGAGCATGCATAACCGAAATAAATATTTCGGCTTTTGATCATCGATAAGCAAAATAATTTGACAAACCTCCATAACATAAAGATCTATACTAAGGATCATAATAAGAAGCCGAGGGATAACCATGCATACTAGGGAATGAATTCCACATAGGCATAGGTAGAGAGTATGGATGATGCCATGACCAATAACTTTGATGATTTGGTGCAAACCTTCAATTTGCAATTGTTTCTTGAATCTCCTTTTCTCCTTTGCCTTTGTTGCACTACTTGCTTGAGCATCATCCTTCTGAGCTTGAATACTTCTTTTAGGAATCCATGCTAAGCCTTTTTCTTTCACCTTCTCTGCACGAAGCTTCTGTATTTTCTAGCCACTTTGGTAAACCGAGTGAGCATATCGGTTTTATTTCTGTTTTAGACAGCAGCAAATCTATCTTGATTTTGGGCACTCTCATCTTCTTTTGTTCAGATCTGACACCTAGAATATCAATAGATGATTTTCCCACTTCTTTGGCATCAATAGCCGGATTTTTTAGCAATGTAACCAGCTTTTTAATAGTTAAATGCAGATCTGAACTCTTCTCCTTTCGGCCATCATACTTCACGCGGTAAACTTGCTTTACCGCTTTCTTCTTTGGTTGAGCTCCAGATCGATTTTGATCAAAATGGTCTTTACAAGATGATGATTTCTCTGAATGTCTAGGAGCTGCATACTCTATATATTGTGGCCTAAAATATGATGGAACATGTGCCTCTTGATCAAACCAGCCCCAAGATGAAAAAGGAAAAAGTACGGGCTATGGTCCATATGACATGGGAATTGGCTGCTCAAAAGGAGAATATGTTGCTGCTGTGTGAGATCTATCTCCTTGCCAATTCCACTCTTGAGACTTGCACTTTGGAGGCAATTTTGATGATTGGACCTTCTTTGGCCGATTAGTGACATTTGCTTCTGCTATCTTCTTGTATTTAGCTAGAAGTTCCTCCAAGCTAAGCTTCGGCCTTCTACTCCTTTGCTTGTCATGGCCTTTACCTCCATTAGCTTTATGAGCATCCTCCTTCTTTTCCCCATCTTGACAGACATGCTTCAAAGGAGGATCTTTAGCCGATTCCCCTTGCTTAATGGGATCAATCGGCCTTTGCTTCAATTGGAGAGATTTCACCTACCCCCAGTTTCTTTTGGAATTGTGATCACTTTGCTATCCTCTAGAATATCTTCAACTTGCAATTCTTGGACAACAACCTTGTATCCACTTGAGGGCTCTACATCTCTCTCTTGGGCATTTGAGTCTTGAGTTTTAAGTGAATCGGCTAATGCAAGCCAATTCGAAACCTGTTTGCCATCATGACCAATCAAATCTAATTGGTCCATTTGTTGAGCTTCAGAAACTGGGCAACTCAATAGCCAATATAATGTTATTATTGACCTAGACCGGTTCAAAGTAAATAATGAAATAACGTTTTTGCGTTGACTGATTCACCATCACTGCCTACCAAATTTCTAGTATAATCTAAGGCAAAAGCTGGTTACATAGTTTTATTTACTTATTTTTTTAGATAATGGATATTTCATACCCGGCTTCATCTACTAAAAATAGAATCAGGCCAATAATTACAGAGTTCGAGTCTTAGACACACTAAGGAGCTATAAAGCACAGAGTTCACAGCCGCCAATGGGCTAAACACAACGAAATCAAAGTTTTGACTAAACCAGACCAATCAGAATATGTGATAACCATCCATTCGACGCAAAGAACTCCATGGCGGAACTTTCGAGATGCCGACTAGCTTGAACCAAGGTGTCGCTCGCTGGTTGTCAAGTCGCTGTAACCTGGCCCATTGGCGGAGCCAATGCGTTCCCCTGAATAGAACCAACAAGAAAGATTTGGGTCTGCATTTATCAAAAACCACTTGGTTTCTAGTTAGCCAAATTGCCCAGCAAAGAGCCGCTGCTGCAGTTAGAAGCAATAAGTTGTGTTTGGAACCACCCAATTTTGACCAATGGTTGAACATATCATCCATATTGCTAGGTTTTGTTATGCCAAACACTATCTATACCGCACGCCACAAGAATTTCACATATGAACAGTAAAAAAGCAGATGTTGAATAGTCTCTGGTAAATGGCAAAAGCAACCATTCTTGTCACCTTTCCAATTACGTCTAGCTAGATTGTCTTTAGTCAAAATCACTCCTTTTTTAGATACCACAAAAATACTTTGATCTTTGTAGGTAACTTAGCACGCCAAATTACTTGGGACACTCATACACCATTGCTAACTTACACAGCATACATAGATTTTATAGAAAATTGCTCCGATGAATGTAGTGACCAGACAAAAGTATCCCTACCTTCCTATAAGTTCACATTGCTTAACGAAGAAACAATTTTGTGCCAGTCCCTCAGGTTGTTACCCACTAATGATCTACGAAACAATATATTTAGTGGAACCGAACTGAGTACAGTAGCCACAGTGTCTTGTTTTCTCCTAACAATGTTAAACAACGAAGGGTATTTTAACTTCAAGGGCTGATTTCCCATCCAACTATCTTCCCAAAATCGAGTCTAGGTACCATCTTCTTCTATCTTCTACCCTACTAATGCATCATCATTTTCATTGCTAAACCCACTCCAAAAAATGACCCCACTGAGAAGGTCCCCCTTCATCTATCTAGAAAACTGTACCCGGAAACACGACACCTTAAAAACGAACTATCCAGATTGCTTTTGAGTCTTCTCTCTTCACTCACTCAAATCTAATGGACAGGATCATGTGTATCATCCTCCTTGTCCCTCCCATCGCCCGCGCCCAGCCCTCCACCCCCATGCCCGCGCCTCGCAACCACGTTTCAATCCTCAGGTCCTCTTTTTTTATGGTCTATTTTTCGCTCGAGCGGCTGCACAACCCTCTCCCCCATGCGTCGACTCCTCTCCCCCATGCCCAGCCGGAGCGGCGACAGTGGCTAGATGGGTAGCTGGGGCGGCCAGCCAGTGCCCGCGCCTGGCCTCCTCGCTTGCTCTCCTGGTGGCCAGGAGGTCAGGGTGGCCTGGACCTCCGCCTCAGCCACGTCGTCCTGCTTGCCGTCGGCTCCCTTGACACCTCCCCAAGTGATTCACACCCGTGAAACCCGGATCCATCGAGAGCACGCCTCTGGAGACCATGTCCGCTCAGGCGGGTAGCCGGGGCGGCCAGCCGGTGCCCGCGCCCGGGGCTCCTCGTGAAATTGCCCGGCAGTCTGCGGACGGTCAGGGCGGTAGCCAGGCCATCACCTGCCGCTGGCTAGGAGCCCAGCTGGGCCTACGAATCGCCATGGCTACGATTCGTGCTCCCGGTATGAAGTACCTGTCTCCATGGCAATGATTCGCGAGATTCTTGCAGCCTGGCGCTTCCGTGGCGATCCGGTGCGACCGCCTGTGCGCTCTCACCGAAAACGCCTGCTATTCCCTGTACTGCAGTACGCGCACGACAAGGACAACGTGCTGTGGGCCTACGGCTAGTGCTGTCGACCATGTATAGCACGGGGTGGGTGGGGATGGGGTTCTCAAAGAACGGCCTCATTAATTGTTGGCTCGAGCGCCATGGTGGTGTGGATTGAAAAGACGGGGGTAATACCCTGCTCGGATCTACGAATGTAGCGACCAAACAAAAGTATCCCTACATTCTTCACATTGCTTAACGAAGAAACAATTTTGTGCCAATCCCTCAAGTTGTTACCTACTAACGATCTACGAAATGAAATATTTATTGGAACCGAACTGAGTATAGTAGCCATAGTGTCTTCTTTTCTCCTAATAATGTTAAACAACAAAGTATATTTTAAATTTAAGGGCTGATTTCCCATCCAAGTATCTTCTCAAAATCGAGCCTGGGTACCATCTTCTTCTATCTTCTACCCTACTAATACACCATCATTTTCATTGCTAAACCTACCCCAGAAAACGACCCCACTGAGAAGGTCCCCCTCCATCCATCTGGAAAACTGTACCCAGAAATACAACACCTTAAAAACGAATTGTCCAGATTATTTCTAAGTCTTCTCTCTCCTTACTCACTCCCCAAATCTAATGATAGGATCGTGTGTATCATCCTCCTCGTCTCTTCCATCGCTCGCGCCTAGCCCCCCACGCCCGCGCCTCGCAGCCATATAGATGATCTTCGGCATCAGCTTTTGGGTGTGGACAGCCGAATGGAGGAGCTCTGGATTGACAGCTGGTTGGATGGTATGATGGGCCTTCAGATGCAGATAGGTTTGGAGACCTATCATCATCTCAAGGCAAGCCTTCACTTCTAACAATCTATGTTGCACATGTGTATATGTTATTAGTATGTATTATATCATAAGCCTTCCAGCTCACGGGTTCTATTTTCAGACTACACAGGAAGCTTTGCTCAATTGCAACATTACCTTGGAGAAATATGGTTTAGACGATTGCAACATTGGAGAATGTAGATCATGGTGGGTTAAATTTTTTGAAGCAAGTAAGAAACTAATTATATTTAATGATATCACACATTTGTTGTTTTCCCTTTTGGGGACTCCAATATGCATTTAAATATGCCGTATCTTTATTTCTGTATTATTGACGTTAAGTAAATCTGAAGGTCTGATGGTGAGGGAAGAGCGGACTCCGGGCCATGCACATGCAGCGTCTCCTGCCTTGCTTGCTCCAAGCAAGTGGAGGCAGACCAATAGGCAATGTTGCAGGGCCATCACAGTGGAGGAAGAGTCGAGGCCGGGATGAGTGATATAAAGTGGAGGATGAAGGGTAGCGCAGCAAGCGGAGGCTAGACCCTATGAAAAATCTGATTATATATTTGCTATGAGCTCAACAATATGAGAACTCATTTTCAAGAACATACTGTTTTTACCATTAGCACGTGGCTCTAGCTGCAGTGTAAAAATTCGAGAGCTATATTTGTGAAATTATGTTTGTTTGTCTGAAGTTTTCATATGAAAATTGTCACATGAATTTGATCGCGTTTTGAGTTTTACCGTAGTGTTAGCATGGGCATTCTACTTTAGAAAAAGGACAAATCTTATAAATTATCATAATAATGAAACACATCAGAATTATTATATGTATAATCAATGCAGCCAAGTTTAATACTCTCTGCATTCTATGATGCTCCCTCTGTTCTTAAATAAATCGATTTCTAGATTTATCTTAACTCAATTTTTTTTACATTTTAATGAATTTATACCAAAGAGCACAAATGTTTATGATACCAAATAAGCATATTGTGAAAGGATATTTTATGGCGTATGTAATTATGCTAATTTAGTTTCATAAATCATGACGCTCTTTTCTATAAATCTGGTTGAATTTCAAATTGTTTTTGACATTTAAGGCAACTCTAGTCTAGAAATTGATTTATATAAATACGGGGACTATAATGGATTTTCAGTAGCCCTAAATTAAAGATTGAAATGCGGCTTCCAAAATATGAAACTATCAAACCCAAAAAAAAACCCTGTAAAGTCTAGAGCTTGCAGGATACCATGTTTCATAAAAGAGAAAAACATTCAGAAGAAATAAAGTGCTATGCGTACACAAGTATATAGATTCGTACGGGAGAAATCAAGAGCACACATAATAATAGAGACTTCAATCGACATGTAAGAGACATTCTGATAATTCATCGCAAGGCCCTCCCCTCCCTCCCAAACACACATACATACACAGAAAAGAAACCTTACTTTTCCAAAGCCATGCTCAGATCTAACAAACCATCTCCAAGGAGAGAGAGTGGGCCTGATGAGACATCATCATTGCCTCCACCACAGTCACCTTTCATTGTCAATCCGTTGGGGACCTGATCGATCGAGGAGGAATAGAGAGTAGCTGTGTCATCGTGAGGACAGAAAGGGATAACAGTGAAAGAGAGGAAGCAGAACTAGCTAGGATGATGATGCAATGGCCTTGTGGGGCTTCTTTTCTATGATGAAGAATGCTAGTTCAGCCCTGATTGTAACATTGCAGTGCTCGGTCATTGTTCTAGCTAGAAACAAAGAGGACGACGGAGAGGATGATGATGAAATAGGACGATTGCATTGGCCATTGGCAGGCATCCACCACACTGATAGGCTGGTCTCTCTGGGATATCAACTGAGATGTCTTTTATGGAAGAATTATTGCTCTACATTAGTAGAATTTGCTAGCAGTGTATATGCAACTCGATCTATATATCACCATTTGCCTGCTGTTGATATTGACCAGAAATTGCTTCAAGGACAGCATGTTTGGAAACCGTGGAAGATCAGATAAGACTAGAACGTATACTTCTCCCCAAGCTGATCTTCGTACGTACAAGATAGTGTTTCCTTGTTTTCATTATATTGTTGAGATGGATTGGTTGAAAAAGTTAATTTTGGCATGCATGTATGTACGTATATACTCTGCTGTGGAGTTACGCTTTAGATCATTTCCCCCACTTTGTTTTCACAAATTAATGCTTAAGTTGCAATGCTCTTTTATTATTTATTTACTTTCTCCTCCACCGATGCTTTTGATAGAAGTAGCTTTCTGGGTCCCTATCTTTTAAGAAACAGAGAGCTCGATGCATGGCTGAGTCGGGGAATGTGTACTTGCACTGGCTATAGGCCGGCATATATGTGCATCGTGTGGCAGCACTTGCTGACGTGCATAGTCTAGAGCTTTTTGATAGGATGAGTAGAGCAGCGTACCGTGTGGTCAAGAAATCAAGAGCTAGCCGGCTGGCAGGCCGCTGTTTAGAGTTGCCAAACCTTGCATGTGCAGTGGCCGGGTCGTCTTGTCCGATCCGATCCTATTTATAGACGCATCAGCGAGAGGGATCGATCAAGCAAACCGGGCATTCGAGTGAGAGCATCGTGAGTCCAACAAGAAAGAAGCAGCAGCACAGGAAACAACCCAACTCACTGCTCTAGCCTAAAGAGAAGCAGCGCGCAGCACCACGGCGCCACGCAAGGGGGTAGTCGTAGCCCTATATATTTATGAGCTCAATCGCGCTTTAGTTTCTATATGTGTGTAATGATATTGATCGTTTAATCTGACAGTCCACATGATCGAGGTTGGAGTAAGTAACTACTGGACTGTAAGTGCGTGTACCTGGTTAATATATGTATATATTTGTGTGTGTTGTTTCTACTATTGTTGTTCGCTGGTCCACAAGAGTTCATGTACCTGTTGTTGCATTTTTGGGAAGATATTTTGCTATGCATGAAAGCGACACATCACACTGATCACAACATATACCGGAGCCTCGGAACTTCAGCTGTGGCACTGCGTGAGTTCTACCAGAGAGAAAATCAGATAGAGAAATAAGGAAAAAAAAGTTCACAGACTCGAGCTGCATATGTACTTTATGGATTATAAAATCTCATGCTGCTGCCCTGGTGAGTGGTGACCAAAGCTTCACTGCGCAATTTATTCGTCAAGCATCGAAAAAGAACACAGCCCAAGAACCAGTCGCCCACTGGCTGAGCAGAACAGAAGAAAACGGAGAACAGCCCGCGGCCGAGCAAAATTAGTTTCTACTAGAACTCAATCACATCAGTGATGCTGATCTATGGTGAGTTTTATGATGAGTGATTGATTCCGCACATGTGCACACTCTGTGGTTTTGTTGGTGCATAATCATGTTTACTTTACTTGTAATGCATGGTTATGTTGACTAACCATGCCGTGTATGTGCATGCACGTAATACCTCCGTGCATTTGCATGGAACAAAGCAAGCAAGTGCTTCCTATCTTCACAGCCAAGGCAGCAGAACCTCTACGGGTTCGCGCTTCCTCCACTCAGCCGTCCACCTGCCGTTTCCATCTAAGATATGTACTAGGCTAGCAGTGGCAGACCAGAGATTGAATGGAGCCCGAGAACCTCCAAGAGGGCAGGGCTGCAGATAGGAACCAACATGGAAGCTGATTTGCATGAGTAGATAGTTTTTTCATACACAAGAAATAAAATACAAATAGATGTAACAAATTATCCATTTCAAAGAGGGCACGGTTGCAGATAGGAACCAACACAGTGTATATTACTACTCTCTAGTTTAAGCACCAGCATTTCACCTCATTAATGAGCCTTCATTTAACAGGCCGACTTGCTTTTCTGCTACTCTATCACTACATTTTTGGAACCACTCGGCAACCAAGTGGCACACTGCTCAAGTCAGGTCACAAAAGCTGCTAGCATGGTGCAAGGCAGGCCAGAGTGGCCTCTCAGGGCAGTTGCAGGGGAGCCCGGGCAGGCGCCTAGGGCCGCCGGGCACTGGGTCCACCCATGGCTACTAGGTGCCTTGTACAATCTCTACTTCGACGCTGCCATGAGCGGGTTGGCGATCAAGACCATAATGAATGGTGTCGGCCGTGAATATGACGGCGATGCAATAATTAATCTATCTAGTCTCCCTCGTATTGTATCTAATATGCATATGCTTTAGACCGGACTGCGGAGAGCCAGCAGGTTTGTCGTGGCCATCGACAAGGACCCTCTATCTACATCAACAACATAGTCACACACCAAGGAGGCGAGTATAGTAGCCACAGTGTCTTCTTTTCTCCTAACAATGTTAAACAACGAAGGATATTTTAATTTCAAAGGCTGATTTCCCATCCAAGTATCTTCTCAAAATCGAGTCTGGGTATCACCTTCTTCTATCTTCTACTCTACTAATACACCATCATTTTCATTGCTAAACCCACCCCAGAAAACGACCCCACTGAGAAGGTCTCCCTCCATCCATCCAGAAAATTGTACCCAGAAACACAACACCTTAAAAATGAATTGTCCAGATTATTTCTAAGTCTTTTCTCTCCTTTCTCACTCCCCAAATCTAATGATAGGATCGTGTGTATCATCCTCATCGTCTCTCCCATCGCTCACGACTAGCCCCCCACGCCCGCGCCTCGCAGCCATATAGATGATCTTTGGCACCAGCTTTTGACAGCTGGTTGGATGGCTTTGGAGACCTATATATCATCATCTCAAGGCAAGCCTTCACTTCTAACAATCTATGTTGCACATGTGTATATGTTATTAGTATGTATTATATCATGAGCCTTTCAGCTCACAGATTCTATTTTCAGACTACACAGGAAGCTTTGCTCAATTGCAACATTATCTTGGAGAAATATGGTTCAGACGATTGCTACATTGGAGAATGGAGATCATGGTGGGTTAAATTTTTCGAAGCAAGTAAGAAATTAATTATATTTAATGATATCACTCATTTGTCGTTTTCCCTTTTGGGGACTCCAATGTGCATTTAAATATGCCATATCTTTATTTCTGTATTATTGATGTTCAGTATGATGGTGAGGGAAGAGCAGACTCTGGGCCATGCAAGTGCAAGCGTCTCCTGACTTGCTTGCTCCGAGCAAGTGGAGGCAGACCAATAGGCAATGTTGCAGGGACATCACAATGGCGGGAGAGTCGAGGGCCGGGATGAGTGATGTAAAGTGGAGGACGAACGAAGGGTAGCGAGGCAAGCGGAGGCTAGACCCTTTGAAAAATCTGATTATATATTTGCTATGAGCTCAACAATACAACAACTCATTTTCAAGAACATACTGTTTTTACCATTAGCACGGGGCTCTAGCTGCAGTATAAAAATTCGGGAACTATATTTGTGAAATTATATTTGTTTGTCTGAAGTTTCCATATGAAAATTGTCACATGAATTTGATCGTGTTTTGAGTTTTATCGTAGCGTTAGCACGGGCATTCTACTTTAAAAAAAGGACAAATCTTATAAATTATCATAATAATGAAACACATCAGAATTATTATATGTATAATCAATGCCGCCAAATTAAATACTCTCTGCATTCTATGATGCTCCCTCTGTTCTTAAATAAATCGATTTCTAGATTTATCTTAACTCAATTTTTTTAACATTTTAATGAATTTATATCAAAGAGCACAAATGTTTATGATACCGAATAAGCATACTGTGAAAGGATATTTTATGGTGTATGTAATGATGCTAATTTAGTTTCATAAATCATGACGCTCTTTTCTATAAATCTGGTCAAATTTCAAATTGTTTTTGACGTTTAAGACAACTCTAGTCTAGAAATTTATTTATATAAATATGGGGACTATAATGGATTTTCAGTAGCCCTATAAATTAAAGCAAATGATCAGTATCTGGGAGGGCCTCCGCCCAGCTTAAGTCATCCTTGACCAGAGAAACGAGGAGCCCATGGGCTGCAAAACCTAGGCATTATCCGTCTCGGTCATAATTCAGATAGGCGGGAAGCGATTAGAGCCTGTGGAATATATGGATCAACGATCAAGCATATGGGCCGCTAGTGTCATACATTGGCCCATCGATATTACTAGGCATCAAAGAAGCTCGTCATTGTGTGCAATTTCCAAATCAATGAAAGTTTTTGCCTTTCTGGCTTGTCTAAATTTGAAATCTTGCGGATCATAACCACACATGAAGATTTAGTACCATGTTCTTAGCGTGTGTGTGTGTGCGCGCGCGCGTGTGTGTGTATATATATATATATATATATATATATATATATATATATATATATATATATATATATACACCACTAATAATCTTTCCTATCCAAATTTGGTAGACTACTATCACCATTGCCAATAGCCCCTTCGTGTAAGGTCATTCGAGCAGTGCACGATTGTTAATTAGAGGAGACGTGGTGCTGCGATCAGAGAGTTCGGGTTTTATGATCACACAAGCAAGATCATGCGTGTTAAATATGCATGAAATCTAGAGTTGTTACAATTGGAGAGTTCAGGTCTTCTTCTTTTTTCTTTTCATGAAACCGCAAGAGATATGCGTTTCATTGTATTAAGAAGGGTAGCAAGTATAGTACAAGTATTTGGCCTGTGGCCGGGAACAGAGAAACTACATCTTTTCAGAACTTCGAATGGACTATGACCGACTGACTACCTCCCTTCTCCTAGACTTTCTAATGCCTTTGCGCCCGCCTTAGCCCACTGCTCTGCCTCCGCTTTGATGATCATCAGGATATTGGTGACTGTGGCCGAGGCCTCCCTGAAGCATCGAGCATTACGCTCTTTCCGTAGCTGCCATGACACGAGCGCGAAGAGGGAGTCGAAGCCTTTCTTTTGCTGGCCCTGCCATTGTCGCCGCAAACATCTCCACCAGGTGAGCACTGAACATTGGACTGGTGGTAGCTGACGCCCCAAGGCCCTGCAAACATGAAACCACACCTCTCTCATAAACTAATTAGGCTCAAAAGATTCGTCTTGTGATTTACTGTAGCACTTTCGTTTATATTTGGCCATTAGTGTCCAATCATGAACTAATTAGGCTCAAAAGATTCGTCTTGTGATTTACAACCAAACTGTGTAATTAGTTATTTCTTTTACCTACATTAAGTGTTCCATGCATGCGTCTAAAGATTGATGTGATGGAGAGAGAGGGTAAAAATTTGGAATTTGGAAGGGAAGTAAACACCCCCATAGCTCCCTTTCACGTCGCACAATGGAGGGTACGGCTGCAAAGTGCAAACAGAGCAGCAGACAGTGAATAACGATGTCTGTGACACGGTTCAGACAATTGAGTCGAGATGGAGCTTTTCACATACCTGAATGATACCTATCACAAAGATTTTTTAGAGCCACGCGGTCCAGGTACCAGCAGCAAAATGCGCGTGTTCCAAAGTTGTTGTTGATGGTCCCAAGTACTTGCTTAGCCTTTGCTACCCTCAAAGGAACATGCCCAACATCAAAGTTCTTCAAGTAATGGCTGCATTCCAAGTCCTGGACAAATCCCCTTCCTGAAAATGTCATGAAGCTTACAAAATGTAGAAGTCGTCGAAGACTTGAACTTATGTCTAAATAGGAATGCCAAATTTATGCTGCACAGCCATAAGGACCATTCTAGATATAAGTGAAGTGACTAATCCTTTTTATTTCAATAAAAACTATTCATGATGACACATTGTAGCACTACGATATTTCCATCAATCAGTTGAAGCTACAAAGACTTAACATACCAGTAGATCCAAAAGTTTCAATAGCATAAAACTCCCCCTCTTCCATTTTTGTTTGTTCTCCACCTTTCACAATCGGAACTGATTTTCCACCATGGATCTGATATAGCCCAATGCTATGTCCATTGAGGTTCCAAATACTTTTTACTGTCACAAACAAAAAGGTAGTTTCAATTGTCATTGCCTTTTCTACATTATATTGTTCTGCAGGATAAAAAATCAAAAGTTGTAGTACCTTGGAAAACTTTCCCATTGATTTCAACTTCATATGATTCCATTACTTCTTGGATTGCAGCACCAACATCACAAAAACGTGCATCTATTCCAGCTTCCACAATAAAGTGATCAAGTCATATTAAAGTACAATGAGTGCATGCTGCAACAGAACAAACAATATTGCTGAATTTCACCCTCAGGAAATTATCCTGAAGGAAAAAGCTCATCAACAGGTATTGATGGAGGATCTGGCTGCTGAAGAGGAGCCTTCTTCTTTCTACAGAAAACATGGGACATCCTTGTGAATTGAAACAAAAAAAATGTATGGTCCAATTCAACAGAAGTCACTTGGATTTGTTTTTCTTCTTTTTCTTCTTTCTAGCTTCTGAAGATATCCATTTCAAAAGCAACTGTACCCCAAATGCTAGATGCAATAAAAGAGTTTTAGCCTTATATGAGAAATTTGGCAAATAGAACTTGCAAGGCAGAGTTGCCACTGTAGATATGAAATAGAAACAAATGAAGTGTTATGGATCTCAACAAACACCAAACATTTGCCCGTGCTAACCACCAAACCTAGTATATTACCCGTGCTAACGTTACGGCAACATTCAAACATGCCGCGACTCCCTCCACATCCAGCCACACCCCTCCTCCACCTCTGCCAGCTAAGTAGTAATATATTAGATAGATGCGAAACCTCCAAAAATCCTTTATAAGTCACAAGTATATACATTTAGTTTCAAAAAATTCGCAAAGAGCTTCACACAAGAGACTCCATCCTTTTGAAGAAAGAAGCCGATCCAACATCCAAGTTTTACATATATATGACACAACAGTTTGGCAAACAACAAGAAAATTCAAGTTTTACAACTGAACTGAGGACACTGGCTGGTACATCCCAGTGCTTCAGAACTTGCCCAGCTCATGCCATTCGAATCATTGAACTTTTACACACAGCTAACCTAATCTTTTCATATATAACTTTACATGAATCTATAATGACAAATTACTCAAATGGAAAATATCACAATTGTTATTTTACCTGTCCATCTAGAACGTTTTCCATGTCCGAAACATGGGAAACAGTCAGACTGCCAAGATAGTAAAAACCATCTATGTTCTATTGGCAGACAGCTTTTTGCACCATATTTGTACTCTGATTCAAACAAAAACAAAATAGAAATGTCACAAGTGAATTCTGGATAAATTTTTCATGCCTAGCTCTCCTAATAAAAGCATAACCATACAAGCAATACAAGTACAACATGAGATAGTCATTTGACTTCCTACATGTCCAGGCTCCCAAAACTAAACTCATACACTAAACACGCACCTCTTGCCCATTGTCCCATATACTGCCTAAAATTAATAGGTTAGTTCATCTTTGGAACACTTTGTCTCACTGATTGATAGATTCTGGAATATTGGATCAGATCATCAGAGGCAAATAACTGTCACACCCGGTTTTAAGGACAAAACCAGACATACACCATATGTGAAATAAAGAAGTCAAATCTCACATATAGCCACAGATAAGTGTAATACCAAGAGGCAAATGCTTAATATACATAACACAATGATATAAAATATACCTTAAAGAACAACACAGCGGAAAGACAACTCCGAACACCGGGTGTAGACTTCACTCCAGGAACAAACTAACTGGTTGATCACAAGCCTAACAATTTCAGAATCTAGCAGTCTGGTACCCTTCCTGAGATGTGGGGAAATAGCAAGAGTGAGTCCATGTCGAACTCAGCAAATATATCATGGGGTTCATGAAGCTCAAAAGGGTTTGACACGGGTTTACTGCAATAGCTTTTAGTGAGTCATCTTTTAGCAATTGAGTAGCAACAAGTTTAACATAAGCCCAAATAACCTCATGATCATGTAAACGTGAATAACGTATAGCAATAAACAATAATCATTAGTGAACATCAATATCATCAGAATTCATCATTTATTCTGTAAGGGTCCAAGGCCACTCGTGACCGTGAGCACGGTTGTTATAACAGTTTTACACTCTGCAGAGGTTGTACACTTTCACTGTGAGTCATGATTACCCATATGCCCGGGATCGCGACTCCCAAAACACTTCCAAGGTGAGCAGGCAGGGAATCACTATGAAGCCTTTCAAAGGTTCGTCTAACAAGTTAGGGCCGCTAGGTTTCAGAAGTCAGTCCGTGTGATACACCACGCAGGGATCCACAGTCTGCTTTACCCCATTTGCGCCACAAGGGTAACCTCTAACAAGCTAGAAAAGGTCCTCATACTGAGCTAAAGCCAGAGCCATATAGCCCTCACAGTTGTACTGTAAGTCCCGGATGTTCGCTTACAGATAAGTCCTTAAGGAGAGAAACTAGAGCACCATAAAAACAACTCAATATGCTCTAGCCCTCTTGAGCCATATTGCTTTAAAGCATCATTTAAACGTTTATTGCATATATCATTAGTCAAGTTACAGATCATGGTTATTTATCTTGAGCACTAGCATAATACTACCCAATGCAATGTCCCATAGGTGTCAAGGTACAAGATACAAAAGCTAGGATATCCTTAATGGTAACAAGGTAGACACATGCACATGAATTAAGTATATTAAAGGTGAATAGGAAACAAGGATGATCCCATGCTATACTTGCCTTAAATTGAGATCCTTTCTCTGATCCAAATCTTCAATTAATAGCTTCTTGAATCTCCACGTAAATCTCACCGACTGGACTTGATCAATAAATCACCACACACACATCGAGCAATCATACACGAAGCAAACAATAAATAATAATTAGAACAGTACACCAAACATATAAAACAATATGTGAAAAGGTTTTAAAAATGTTCTACGCATTGCTACGAATACACAGACACGAAAAGCACGCTAATCGAAACTATGGTTGAAAAGATACATCTACTGAAAGATTTTATTGTATAAAACGGAAAATTATAGGTTTCATTTGTTTTAACTATATAAAATCATATAGTTCATTTGTCTTAAAATACTTTTTATAGATATTCAAAAGTGACTTAGACTAAATTACATTTAAATTTAGAAAACTAAAGGAGAAATCAATAATATTTTATTTATAAATCTAGTTGCACAGTTATTAATCAAGTTAGATCTAAACTATGAAATTCCAGAGATTTTGATAAAGAAAACATTAATACTATTATGTAGTTCATATTGTTATAAATCCATTGCAATTTGAACGGACTAATTCGGAATTTAAACAAACAAGTTATGAATTAAACGAGATTTTCTTTAGTAAAATAATAGATTAAATCTAACATCGAAACTTAAAGATAGAAAACCAATCAACAGTAGCACTAACAGTATAAAAAGTTTGTAAAACTCTTCTACACGTTACCACGATCACATAGACGTAAAGATCACGAAATTTGGATTTAAAACGTGAAAGTTATGAGTTTTCTAAGATTTCCTATAGATAAATAATTACTTTAATATAAACTCGAAAATAAATTATCACAAACCTACTGTACAGTACTACCAACATGTAGAGCTCGCAAATACGAATCTAACGCAATTTGAATGGATCAAATCGGAGTTAAAACGAAGATTCCACGGCTAAAACAATCTGAGTGGCAAAACTGTAAATATGAGAAAGCGTATTTTTCTTTTTCCGAAACGAATTACGTTTTCAACTAATCAAAACGTATTCTCAGCTTTACGCTTTAGGACTGCGGGTTCTATACTTGAAAACATCAGGGTCTCTTTTGCAAGTTTACCAGCGAACCGGTACGTTCTAATCTAAGCCATCCGTTTTAGATCTGACGGTCCAGATCAGTCGGGGGAGGGAACGGGCGGCGCTCCGGCCGGACTTCGGCCGCCGGCGAGCTTCCACGGCGGCGCCATCACTGGAGAAAGCTAGAACACGGCTCCGGCCACCAAACAAAGAAAGAAGAACACCGGGAGGTCGAGAAACTCACAGCGAACTCACCCCGCGTGAAGATAGGGCCGGGGGATGATCGGAAGGCGGCGGCTAGCTCACGGTGGCGGCTATGGCGGCGGTGGCGCTTGCGGTGGCTCGACGAGACGACTAGATCGGCTCCAAAAGGGTGGGATGAGTGCGGTATGATGCGGGGGTCTCGTTTTTATAGCCCGAAGGCGTCGCACTTAAGGAAGGGAAGGAGATCAAGCCGCCAAATCGAATCGGAGGAGGAAAGTGAGCTCGTGGTTGGAAAGAGCTGGAGGAAGAAGATGGAAAGGGGAGGCAGTCGCTGACAAGCGGGTCCCACCTGTCGGCGACTCAGAGCGGGGGATCGGCCGCGCGCGCAAGACGGGCCGGCTTGCTGGGCTCGGGCTCGGCCCAGGAGGAGAAAACGGCGCGGGAGAGGATGGGCCGGCTGCAGCTGCGGTAGGAGAAGCAGCCCGGGAAGAAAGAATTCCTTTTCTTTTTCTTTTCCGAATTTTCAAATCCATTTTTCAAATGATTTTCAAATCAAATTTGAATTTGATTCAAACCACTCAACACAAAACTCCAAATGCAGCAGCATGAATGCTCAATCATGTTTCTACCCTTATATTTGATTTTAAATTTATAAAATTATTCTTATTCTATAATTGCATGCTTCACCAAAAATAAATATAAAAATCACCTTTTTCCTATTTTTCTTTTCTTCAAATTTTAGGGTGTTACAATTCTACCCCCCTTAAGATGAATCTCGTCCCGAGATTCGGAAGATGATGATAAAAGAGATAATGACACTTTATCTTTATTTGATCCTCATTTTCCAAATTACATCTTTCGCTCAGAGTCATGAGGCAATTTCTTATATCCTGACTGACTAATCTGCATAAACATGATCATCTCTCCTATTGAGCTCCTCCAAAGTTATTTGTTCCTCTACTATGACTTCTGTAAACTCACGGTCCACTTTGCTATCCTTGGTGTACCTATCTTCTAATTGATCATTTTCGTCTCCCTTAGGTAAAAGTCGACCACCTTGATACTCAATTCTTTTCCCTGTCGGTGTTGTTAAGAGCATTGTGCACCGAGTACCATGAATCACTCCTTTGTGTGCACAGAGCCATCCATTACCAAGAACCATGCGAATTTTAAGTGACTCCAACACAATGAGTGTTGCGGGGAAATTTTCCTTGTTTATGACAAGACTAACATTCGGGCATATCTGATCTGCCTGCATTTCTCCCACTGGGGTTTGAACTAACAAAGGCCTCCTCATTAGACACTTCACCATCTTGCACGTCTCTACCATGTCGGCGGAAATGAAAGAATGCGAAGCACTAGGGTCAAATAGAGCAAAAACTTGTACTGAACTTACTTGAATATAACCTCCCACTACTTTGGTAACTCCATGAATTTTATCCATATCCACATTGCTCAGTCTTCCATTGACATAGTTTTGCTGCGCTTTGCTTCCTTGAACAGGCTTCTTATGGGCTTTCCTTTTTCGCTTTCGTTGTTGCGGATTCTGACTTAATTCACTCCCAAATTGCTCTTCAGCACTGTTGTTTTGATAGTGCTTAGCTTCATCATACCCATAACATTCTTCAATGGCAGAAACATCAGTCTTTTTCCACATATTAGTGCGAGATGTCATATAGGGCTCCTGAGTCATGAGACACTACACTTCCTGTCATCAAGTGACCAACATCAGCAACGTGAACAAGTATAGATGATCATGAGCTATCTAAAGGGACAACTCTCGTCTCCGTGGATCCAAAATTATCAACCTTGTTCACAGGACATTTTTTTGCTCAAGAGTGGCAACTCAATCATGGAGACTAACCAATACTTCCAAATAAAGAGTTCAATCTTACTAAACCTTTTTTTTTACATTGGCTACCCCCCTTAAAATAAGGGACACTAAATAGGGTAGCTTGAACCCTTTTATAAATTAGCATAAAAGTGTTCTGACATCCCAATGATACTCTTGTGTATGGGTAAGATCAAGAAAACTGAAATTTCTCGCGAGCAGTAAATCAGCAGTGCAGTAAAACAGCTGTAACTCTCATTCTGTTAATCCAATGAAGCTATAGTTTACACCGATGGAAAGCTTATAAAATTCTCTACAACTTTCTTATAGAACATACTTCCAGATTCTGTAGTTGACTTGGTCGAAAACAGTACATATCAGAAACTGCTCCAGGTTTATGACAGCACAGATACATTGCCTTATGCTTTTTGTATCTCCCAAACCAAAACATCTTTGGAGATGGTTCTTGCATTTAGAGGAAGATATTGAAGTCTACTCTTGTCCAAAATTTTCTCATGATTTTTTTTTTTGAGAACAGAGATATAAGTTGATAAAGACAGGCTGCTCCAAAGGACAAGATATAGAAAACAGGAGATAACCAAAACCCAGCTATTTATTTCATTAATCCTTATACCTTATACATCTAAACTAAATGAAATCATGGACAAAACCCATGAGATCATTCCACTCATTCCAAAATTCCAACTCAAGCATAAACATAAGCACAAAGCAACTAAACACTTAAAAGTTCATAAGCCACACATTAAGACGACTCAACTTGGCTACTAACGGTTTTATTACACGGGACATAACTCCTATTTCTTAAACATGATGTGATTGCAGCAGCATCGGGAGTACATAGAGTCTCTTATATTCCTGAGTCCTCTATATTGACATCTGAATCTCTGCATCCCTCTTTACCATTCTTATAACTCATACCTTAAGATGGGTCAACCTGGTATCCCTCAGGTATAGATTTAATACCCTCATACTCAATCCTTTCTCCTGAAAGTGTAGTTAAAAACACTGAACGTTGGGCATACTCAATCACTCCTTTACAAGTAGATAACCAGTCTATTCCCAGGATAACATCAATGCCCATTAATTCCAAAACAATGAGGTTTACCTTAAAATTTACCCCCTTTATGTCAAGACTAACTTTTGGGCATACGCGGTCTGCTTTTATTTCACCTCTTGGAGTTTCAACCATCACTATTTTCCCCCTTGGAAGCATAAGTATGTTATGATCTTTTACATATTGTCTAGATATGAACGAATGTGAGGCACTGGGGTCAAACAAAACCTTGGCGTTTCCTGAACTTACTGGTATTGATCCAAACACGACCTCCTTAGCTCCAGGAATGGTGGAGATATCCACATGTTTCAACCTTCCATGGATGTAATTTCTCTTTAATTTATTTTCCTGCACATGACCCTTTTGGACGTCCTGCCCTGGGTCTTGCTGTCGTTGATTCTTTTGCGGGCAAGATTTGACATAATGTCCTTCCTGCTGGCAATGATAACACTTTCTCTTAGCTGGATCTTTTGTGATGTCATACTCCACGGAACTGTTGTCTGGTATGCTGCTATCTTGCTGGCCATAAAAGTTCACCTTCGTCCCTTTGGCTTGTTTCCTAGCTTGTTTGGCCTTTCGGGGTTGATACTCCTTATAGGTAATTGTCCACCCATCTATGACTACTTCATGGGGAGTAGTTTTAGCGGAAGAAGCTTCTAACTCTTTAAGGTTTGGATTTATTTGACAAGGGATCGGAGCTGCATGTGACATTGTTCCTGCTCTCCAAGTGCCTTACTATCCACATCTTTATTGGATTTCATATTCTTCCAAACTTCTGCTACTTGTATCTTCTCTAGCCCCTTGGATATGTTGGTCTGACCTTGAGATGAGCATTGTTGAGAATTTCCATGTTGAGCCATTTCTTCTGATATTTGATTTTGTATTGCTAATGGCTTCTTGTCAAAAGTGAGCAAAAGCGACACAGTTCAGTCCTCTTAACCTCTGAAGTCCAAAGTCTTCTCGTCACGAGCCGTCTAATAGACAAGGAGAAAAAGTTCAAAAATAGAGACAAGGTTTTTATAACAGAACGGGGATAGAATTAAGCATAACTTTGAGAAAATAACAAAGTTAAAGAGAAAGCAAGAAATAGGCAAAATGGAGACATGCTAAACGTCCAGTTCTAACTAGGCTTGCGTCCTACAGTCAGCATTGCTCTGATACCACTCTGTCACACCCAGTTTTAAGGACAAAACCAGACATACACCATATGTGAAATAAAGAAGTCAAATCTCACATATAGCCACAGATAAGTGTAATACCAAGAGGCAAATGCTTAATATACATAACACAATGATATAAAATATACCTTAAAGAACAACACAGCGGAAAGACAACTCCGAACACCGGGTGTAGACTTCACTCCAGGAACAAACTAACTGGTTGATCACAAGCCTAACAATTTTAGAATCTAGCAGTCTGGTACCCTTCCTGAGATGTGGGGAAATAGCAAGAGTGAGTCCATGTCGAACTCAGCAAATATATCATGGGGTTCATGAAGCTCAAAAGGGTTTGACACGGGTTTACTGCAATAGCTTTTAGTGAGTCATCTTTTAGCAATTGAGTAGCAACAAGTTTAACATAAGCCCAAATAACCTCATGATCATGTAAACGTGAATAACGTATAGCAATAAACAATAATCATTAGTGAACATCAATATCATCAGAATTCATCATTTATTCTGTAAGGGTCCAAGGCCACTCGTGACCGTGAGCACGGCTGTTATAACAGTTTTACACTCTGCAGAGGTTGTACACTTTCACTGTGAGTCATGATTACCCATATGCCCGGGATCGCGACTCCCAAAACACTTCCAAGGTGAGCAGGCAGGGAATCACTATGAAGCATTTCAAAGGTTCGTCTAACAAGTTAGGGCCGCTAGGTTTCAGAAGTCAGTCCGTGTGATACACCACGCAGGGATCCACAGTCTGCTTTACCCCATTTGCGCCACAAGGGTAACCTCTAACAAGCTAGAAAAGGTCCTCATACTGAGCTAAAGCCAGAGCCATATAGCCCTCACAGTTGTACTATAAGTCCCGGATGTTCGCTTACAGATAAGTCCTTAAGGAGAGAAACTAGAGCACCATAAAAACAACTCAATATGCTCTAGCCCTCTTGAGCCATATTGCTTTAAAGCATCATTTAAACGTTTATTGCATATATCATTAGTCAAGTTACAGATCATGGTTATTTATCTTGAGCACTAGCATAATACTACCCAATGCAATGTCCCATAGGTGTCAAGGTACAAGATACAAAAGCTAGGATATCCTTAATGGTAACAAGGTAGACACATGCACATGAATTAAGTATATTAAAGGTGAATAGGAAACAAGGATGATCCCATGCTATACTTGCCTTAAATTGAGATCCTTTCTCTGATCCAAATCTTCAATTAATAGCTTCTTGAATCTCCACGTAAATCTCACCGACTGGACTTGATCAATAAATCACCACACACACATCGAGCAATCATACACGAAGCAAACAATAAATAATAATTAGAACAGTACACCAAACATATAAAACAATATGTGAAAAGGTTTTAAAAATGTTCTACGCATTGCTACGAACACACAGACACGAAAAGCACGCTAATCGAAACTATGGTTGAAAAGATACATCTACCGAAAGATTTTATTGTATAAAACGGAAAATTATAGGTCTCATTTGTTTCAACTATATAAAATCATATAGTTCATTTGTCTTAAAATACTTTTTATAGATATTCAAAAGTGACTTAGACTAAATTACATTTAAATTTAGAAAACTAAAGGAGAAATCAATAATATTTTATTTATAAATCTAGTTGCACAGTTATTAATCAAGTTAGATCTAAACTATGAAATTCCAGAGATTTTGATAAAGAAAACATTAATACTATTATGTAGTTCATATTGTTATAAATCCATTGCAATTTGAACGGACTAATTCGGAATTTAAACAAACAAGTTATGAATTAAACGAGATTTTCTTTAGTAAAATAATAGATTAAATCTAACATCGAAACTTAAAGATAGAAAACCAATCAACAGTAGCACTAACAGTATAAAAAGTTTGTAAAACTCTTCTACACGTTACCACGATCACATAGACGTAAAGATCACGAAATTTGGATTTAAAACGTGAAAGTTATGAGTTTTCTAAGATTTCCTATAGATAAATAATTACTTTAATATAAACTCGAAAATAAATTATCACAAACCTACTGTACAGTACTACCAACATGTAGAGCTCGCAAATACGAATCTAACGCAATTTGAATGGATCAAATCGGAGTTAAAACGAAGATTCCACGGCTAAAACAATCTGAGTGGCAAAACTGTAAATATGAGAAAGCGTATTTTCTTTTTCCGAAACGAATTACGTTTTCAACTAATCAAAACGTATTCTCAGCTTTACGCTTTAGGACTGCGGGTTCTATACTTGAAAACATCAGGGTCTCTTTTGCAAGTTTACCAGCGAACCGGTACGTTCTAATCTAAGCCATCCGTTTTAGATCTGACGGTCCAGATCAGTCGGGGGAGGGAACGGGCGGCGCTCCGGCCGGACTTCGGCCGCCGGCGAGCTTCCACGGCGGCGCCATCACTGGAGAAAGCTAGAACACGGCTCCGGCCACCAAACAAAGAAAGAAGAACACCGGGAGGTCGAGAAACTCACAGCGAACTCACCCCGCGTGAAGATAGGGCCGGGGGATGATCGGAAGGCGGCGGCTAGCTCACGGTGGCGGCTATGGCGGCGGTGGCGCTTGCGGTGGCTCGACGAGACGACTAGATCGGCTCCAAAAGGGTGGGATGAGTGCGGTATGATGCGGGGGTCTCGTTTTTATAGCCCGAAGGCGTCGCACTTAAGGAAGGGAAGGAGATCGAGCCGCCAAATCGAATCGGAGGAGGAAAGTGATCTCGCGGTTGGAAAGAGCTGGAGGAAGAAGATGGAAAGGGGAGGCAGTCGCTGACAAGCGGGTCCCACCTGTCGGCGACTCAGAGCGGGGGATCGGCCGCGCGCGCAAGACGGGCCGGCTTGCTGGGCTCGGGCTCGGCCCAGGAGGAGAAAACGGCGCGGGAGAGGATGGGCCGGCTGCAGCTGCGGTAGGAGAAGCGGCCCGGGAAGAAAGAATTCCTTTTCTTTTTCTTTTCCGAATTTTCAAATCCATTTTTCAAATGATTTTCAAATCAAATTTGAATTTGATTCAAACCACTCAACACAAAACTCCAAATGCAGCAGCATGAATGCTCAATCATGTTTCTACCCTTATATTTGATTTTAAATTTATAAAATTATTCTTATTCTATAATTGCATGCTTCACCAAAAATAAATATAAAAATCACCTTTTTCCTATTTTTCTTTTCTTCAAATTTTAGGGTGTTACAATAACACATGAACTGATGGATTTTTTATGGAAAAAACAAATCTCACCACTGGACGACAGTAATCCACCAGAAGCCTATCATGGCCTAGCTGCTTGTCTTAACGAACCATCTCACAGCCTGCTATACCACCGCCATATTTGGGCCGCTTGCTCTCCGCAGAGCAATCATCAAAGCCGCAGCCATGTCCAAGTCATCATCAGACTCATCGTCAGAGTATTCAAAGAAGAACTTCTAAAGCAAACTCATCTGCCATGCAAAACAAAAGCCTTTAGAATCCAATTAAGCTATTAATATTAGACAGCTTAGGCTGGGGATGAGCGCACAGGGGAGGCGAGCAGACGGGGGACAGGATCGCATGGGGGAGTGTACCAAGGTGAGGCGATTTTTTTGTCGCACCAAAATGGCGTCTTCTCTTTAGTCCTTTTAGTTGTGAGTGTCACACCCAAAATTTTCTATTTTGGGTTGTGCGGGAAAAACGCTAAATAAAATAAATTATTTCAATATCTGAATAAATTTATTAGATAAGTTAAGTTGTTGCTAATTAAATATAGAAAATTGTGGTTTTAAACTTTTTCATATTAATTTAATAATGTGGTGTTTGTGTGATGCTTGTCTTTGGTGTTGGTGAGTGCTATTATTTTCAAAATACCGTAGGACGACGTTTACTTCTCATCGGAAAATTTTTTGGCATTTTCTGGATCCAAAATTCCAATTTCCGTGAGCTTAATCTTTTTCCTTGATCTCTTCATCCATCTTTTCATAAGCTCCAAATACTTTATTTGGGTTCCTCATGTTCCATAATGTCTCTAGAAAATTCCCTCGAATTTTCGGAGTTTTCGGAGTATTTTTCGCGGCTTAAATAATAATTCTGGACTTTTCTAGAATTATTTTATCCACGAAATTAATTAATTCCGAAAATAATAAATATCTCATTTTCCACCAAAGCTTGTGTGCAATAATCCTAAATGTCCATTCATTTATTTACTAATGGGCTTTAATAATTAATTAGGCCTATTAGTAAAGATGGAGGGTGCAACGTCAATTAGCACCATATCGCTAGTTGACGTGAAGGTGGAGAGTCTTCCTCCCTATATATATGTCCGGCCTGCCTGCTAACCCTGCTGCCGCCGCTGTTGCCGCTGCCGCCACTGTTGCCGCCGCCGCCGCTGTCGCCGCTGTTGTCGTCCGCGGCCGCGATCTCATTGGTGCTCGGCGATGACCCTGGACGAGCGGTTCGATCTGCTGCGGGGGATCAGGGAGGAGTGCATCCAGGAGGACGAGCTCAGGAACCTGCTTGAGAAGAAGCCCGTCCCCATCTGCTACGACGGCTTCGAGCCCTCCGGACGCATGCACATCGCTCAGGGCATTGTGAAAACCATCAACGTGAACAAGATGATCTGGGCCGGGTGCAAGGTGAAAATTTGGATCGCCGACTGGTTCGCGCAGCTCAACAACAAGATGGGAGGCGACCTGAAGAAAATCCAGACGGTCGGGTGCTACATGATCGAGATTTGGAAAGCGGCTGGGATGAACCTCGACGGGGTGGAGTTCCTGTGGTCCTCCGAGGAGATCAACAACCGCGCACATGAGTACTGGCCAATTGTGATGGACATTGCCCGGAAAAACAACGTCAAAAGGATAACGAGATGCTGCCAGATTATGGGCAGAAGTGAGTCAGACGACTTGACTGCTGCCCAGATTTTCTACCCTTGCATGCAATGTGCTGATATATTTTTCTTGAAGGCTGATATATGCCAGTTGGGGGTGGACCAAAGGAAGGTCAATATGCTAGCTCGAGAGTACTGTGATGACATCAAAAGGAAGAACAAACCAATTATTCTTTCACATCCATTCTTGTTTTGGATTTGACATCCTCAACCTTCTCCACAATCAAGTTCCCTGACAAGATGCTGTTTGATGGACAAATCATATTGTCTCGGGCCAATGGGAGAATATCTGCCCGCAACATCTAATTTCTTGTAAGCACTTTGGTCTATCCACCTTCTATCGTTTACTGTTTTCACATCTAAATTCCGTTGTAGTTCAATCTGGTTGCGCTGCGCTAGTAGTGTCATGATTTGCATGTTAGTGTCGACGTTTTTCGTGTTACATATTTTTCTGTATATAGTTGAATGTTAACTTGATTAATTAGCGTACAACTAGTTTTACCATTAAAATCAAATAGATTTTATACTCCAGTGTTTTATATACAAATATTAGTATAGTTAATTGCTCACATAAATGTTTTCTTTTAATCTTAACTCTATCAGGTAAACACGTTGCATTTGTGGTAAATTCTACTTAGATGTTCTTCCATGTTTATTTCTTTCGCAAAGTAAAGTTTAAATAGCTTAAGTAATATGAGATAAGTTTATCAAATAAAATATGATTAGCTTTAACTCGATTAGTATTAGATGGTTCTTGATTATAATTTGTTTATTTTAAATATAAAACATGGGATGATTCAGATAGTGCTGGAATATGTGTCAGGTTATATAAATTATAAATATTTGATTGGAATAATTAATGTTTATGTCATGCTCCTTTAAATTTAAAATGACATAGGTTCATGCGTCGGCACTTTCTTAAAATGTTAACTCGATTAATATTCACATTAATGTGTTTTTATTTATAAATTGTTTATTAGATGCAAATCATGGCCATTGAACTCTTGTTAGCATGATGACATCATCTCGATATCACCAACACTTTATTGCCGTTTTTCTTTAGTAAAACAAATCCCGAAATACAGTAGAAATACGTATACACATACATTCTTATTTAGACCATATCTTCTACGTTTTAACTCCGATTTGACCCGTTCAAGTTGCGTTAGTTTTGTATTTGCGAGCTTTACATGTTAGTGTAGTTGTACAGTAGGTTTGGAAAATTTAATTTTCGAGTTTATATTAAAGTAATTATTTATCTATAGGAAATCTTAGAAAATTCATAACTTTCACGTTTTAAGTCCGATTTTTGTGATCTTTACGTCTGTGTGATCGTAGTAACGTGTAGAATAGTTTTGTAAGCTTTCTTAAATGTTTTTCTACTGTTGGTGTACTGTTCTAATTGTATCTTTTGTTTGCTTCGTGTATGTTTGCTCGGAATGTTTGTATGTTGATGCTTGGTGATCGAATTTAGACGGTGAGCAGTACTACGACGATTAGGAGTATTATTTTGAGCCGGACCAGCAGTATCTATCGGAGAACTTTGATCAAGGCAAGTATAACATAGGACTATCCTTGTTACCTATTCACTATAATCAATATCATATGCATGTGTCTACCTTGACAACCTTAGAGATTATAACTTAGCTATTGATATCTTGTTTCCTTGTCACCTATGGGTTGTGCATTTGGGTAGCTTTTGCTAGTGCTTAATCATGAACAATGATCTTGTAATTTTGATTAATGGATTAAGCAATCAACCTTTAATGATGATTTTATTACTGTTGAAAGGGGGGGCTAGAGCAAGGGGTTATATTGTTGCTCTAGTTTCTCTCCATAAGGACTTATCTGTACGTGATCATCCGGGACATACAGTACAGCTGTGAGGGCTATATGGCTCTGGCTTTAGTTGTTCAAGAGACCTTTTCTAGCTTGTTAGTGGTTACCTTAAATGGCGTAAGAATGGCTTGACACGTTGGTTGTAGTGCGAGCCCCTGGCCTAGTGTGTATAGGCTGCGGTTGTTGTGCCACAGGGAAGGGGGGTTCTACATCTGCCTGCCGAGTGAATCTAATGGCCCTAACTTGTTAGACGAACTTTTGAATGGCTTTATATGATTTTCAGTGTTTTGGGAGTAATTAACCCATGCATTTGGAAATCATGACTCACAGTGAAAGTGTACACCTCTGCGCAGAGTTAAAAACTGGTATACTAGCCGTGCTCACGGATACGAGCGGCCTTGGAACATTTACAGATAGATGATCACCATTGTTGTATCAAGCTTAATTACTGTTGTTGTTATTATGCTCATGTTAATGCTATTCATTATCCTTATTACAATTGATCATTGATTCATTAATGGGATTGGATTACCTTGATGCTACTCAATTGCTAATTATATGATGATTAAAAGCTAAACGCAGTCAAACAGTGTCTAGCCTTTTGTGCCTCATGAACCCTATGTTATACTTGTTAAGTTCGACATGGACTCACTCTTGCTATTTCCCCCACACTCCAGTGTGTAGTAAGATGCTACTCGAAAGAAGGACAAAGGTGTAGTGGAGTTTCCAGAAGACTAGTAGAAGTGCTAGGCATATGTTACCCCCAGTCAGCTGTCCCTGAGAAGAATGGAGCCTGAAGTTTAGTCACCGTTCCGTGATACTCTGATGTAAGTGTTAATTTAGCTATGTATACGTTATATAATAACATTGTTTCTGATACTTTTTCATTCTGGCATATGTGTGGACTTCCTGGGCACACATATGATTAGCCTGGTTTTGTTCTTTAGAAAACCGGGTGTGACAGTGAGAGAAGCTGACGGACGTCATCTCATCTATGGCAGAACTGAAGTACACCAGAAAACACCTTTCATTTCTAGTACAGTATCTAGCATTGTGCATTTGGCTTCAGCAGCAAATCAGCCAATTATGAGGTTGCATTAGCAACACATCAACACAACTGGAATGCAGAAGGTCATAGTTTGTGCACAGATCACAAATGGTACCAAATTTTAGAGTTTAGTAATAATGAATGGAGTGTTTGCTTGATGTCGTAGAGGCTGCTCCCTCGCAGTTCCCCGCCACGGACGATACAAGTGGCACCTCCGGTGGCTCCTTCTCCGGGGCCACAACAGTCTGATTCCCGATGGGGGCCAACCTCAAAGGCAACCTTCCTGCAACGGACCAGCGAGGCGTGACCTCGGGGAAGGCAGGGCGGGCTGTGGAGGGCCGTCTCCGGCTGTGGAACACAGCCTCGTGGCTGCCTCTGGACCAGCAACAACAGATGGAGTAGATACAACAAAGACTGAACAATCCTGACCCACAAGACTCAAGCACAAAAAATGGCACAAGAGTGCTCGCACCAGTTACCTATCACAACCAAAGATTAGCCCTGACATTTGACGGTGAAATGAAAGCATGACATCAAACTGAAATGTGTCACGGTCCTAATTCCCATGGGAATTCAGCGAAGGAAAATTAGGGTTCCGTAGGCAGATCAGCGGCGGTTCCAGCTGGAACGGCTGCTGATCGGCAGAAAATGACGACGGCAGCGTAGATGACGGCACAAGTTGCAGCGCAGGCGGCGGCGGTGTGGGCGACACTGAGGGCGGCGGCGCAGCAGGCTACAGCGGTGGCGCAGGCAGCGGGCGGCACGGCAGGCAGCAGGCGGCGCAAAGGGATAGAGAGAGAAAGCGACGGCGCAAGAAAGAGAAGAGAAGGGAGGAGAAGAGATAAGGGTTTAACCCTAAACTTGCTTGCTTGTATCATTAAACATTCTCCCTTATATAGCGAGGTTTACAATTGCTAATGGGCCTAGCCTGTGAGCCTATCCTCCAGAGAAGGCCTTAATCTATAACAGCTGGGCCTATCGCCCCTCTATCAATTTAGCCCAATGCCACTTTATGCGGACGTCCACGAGCGCGCTTGACGACTGTTACATCTCTCCCCGCCTGAAGAATCAGCTCGTCCTCGGGCTAAAATTTTGGGTAGAGTTGCCTGAAGTAGTCGAGCCCTTCCCATGATGAATCAGCTGCTGGTTGATCCTTCCATTTTATTAGTATTTTAATTTTGTTTCCTTTTGCCTGTGCTTTCAGCATCATTCCGGTTCTGGTAAGGCAACCCCATCATCCATTGTTGGGAGTTCCCCAGGTTCTACGGGTGGAAGACCTTTGTGTGGTTTGAGCATGCTGATGTTGAAGGCGTTGTTGATGCAAGCCTCTTTGGGTAAATTTAGCCGATAAGCAACTGAACTAATGCGGTCACTATCTGGAAAGGACTGAAAAATTTTGGAGCTAATTTGCCTTTGCGGAGATCAAAGATACCAAATGTTGTCCTTGCCATCAACTTAAGATAAACCCAATCTCCTATATGGAATGTTCGGTCGGTGTGTTTTCTGTCGTAATGTTTCTTGTAGTAATCTTGGGATTGCAATAGGCGTAACTTAGTTTGCTCCAGGAAGTGATCACGTTCAGCCAATAATTTATCAACAGACGGAGTTGAAGCATCACCTAGGCTATATTGTTTTAGCAAAGGTGGATCCTGACCATAGACTAACTTGAAGGGTGTTGTGTTGATGGACCGGTGATATGATGTATTGTAGCAAAATTCAGCCCACGGTAGCCAGTGTGTCCACTCCTTTGGATTATCCCCTGTTAAGCACCGCAAGTACATTATGATGACTTTATTAATTACCTCGGATTGGTCGTCGGACTAGGGGTGGTAAGCTAAACTCATCTATAAAGTTACTCTAGATAGGCAGAAGAGTTCTTGCCAAAACTTGCTCGTGAAAACAACATCCCAATCACTGACGATGGATTTGGGTAATCCATGTAGTCGGACTACCTCAGAAAAGAATCTCTGTGCTACCATTGTTGCAAAGTATGGATGGGCTAGTGGAATGAAGTGAGCATATTTCGAAAGATGGTCCACAATTGTTAGGATAACTGATTTACCTCCAACTTTTGGTAATGCCTCAATAAAGTCCATCGAGATATCCTCCCAAATTTGTTCTGAAACTGTAAGTGGCTGCAAAAGGCCGACTGAGTGTAAGTGTTCTGTCTTATTGTGTTGGCAAACTGAATATTCACTGACAAATTGCTGAACTTTCTGTTTAGCTTTAGCCGCGTGGAAGGTAAGATGAAAATGATGCAATGTTTTCTCAGAGCCTTCATGTGTGGAATTATGTATAGCCTGTAGTACCTGGTACCATATTGGTGATGTTGATGGGATGTGTACTCTTCTATTGTATAGGATAAGGCCATCCTAAAATGTCCATGCCTGAGAGAGTTGTCCCGCCTGAATGGAACTAATCAGTTGGCCTGCTTCCTCATTTGTCGCTATTTCTACTCTGATTTGATCAAAAATTGGGAATATGATTCCGGATAATGCCATTAGTGATGGTTCAGTTGCGTCCCGATGAGATAAGGCGTCCACTACTGTATTCTGTTTCCCCGGTTTATATTCCACTGAAAAATCATAACAAAATAATTTGATGAGCCATTGGTGTTGAGGTATTGTGGAGAGTCTCTGGTCTAAGATATATTTGAGGCTGTAGTGATAAGAGCGGGTAACAAACGCATGCCCCCATAAGTATGGTCTCCAATGTTTAGCTGCTGTGACCAATCCAATTAATTCACATTCATAAGCTGCCAGCTTCGCATGGCGTGGGGCGATCATGCGACTGAAGTAGGCAATGGGGCCATTTTCTTAGTGAAGGACAGCTCCAAAGCCCGTTGAAGATACATCACATTCCACTATAAAAGGTTTGTAGAAATCTGGAAGTTGTAGTACTGGAGTTGTAGATAGTACCTATTTGAGTTGTTTGAAAGATGTTGTCGCCAGCTCCGTCCAGCAGAAGTTATCCTTTTTGAGGAGATCCATTAAGGGTTTAGCAATTGCACCGTAGTGTTTAATGAATTTCCGTTAGTATCCAGCAAGGCCTAGGAATCCTTTCAGTTGCCGCACTATCACTAGTTGAGGCCAAGAGGTAATTGCTTTGATTTTGTCAGGATCAACTGCCACCCCCTGGTCTGATATGATGTGGCCCAAGTAGCCAACAACTGTTTGCCCAAAGGAACATTTCAACGTTTTGAGGAATACTGAGTTGAGTTGCAATAAGGCTAGTACCTACCTGATAAGTTGTAGGTGATCCTCCCAAGTTTTGTTGTATATCAAGATATCATCGAAGAAAACCAAAACAAACTTCCATAGATAATTACCAAGAATGTCATTCATGAGAGCTTGGAAGGTTGATGGGGCATTGCATAAACCAAACGGCATAACCAAGAATTCAAAATGCCCATGATGAGTACGAAATGTTGTTTTCTCAATGTCATCTGGGTGCATACGTACCTGATGGGAGCCTGACCAAAGGTCAAGTTTAGTGAAGTATTTTGCCCCTTCTAATTCATCTAGTAGTTCATTAATGACCGGAATCAGGAATTTATCTTTAAGGGTGTTGTCATTGAGGGCACGATAATCAACACAAAAAATGCCATGATCCATCATGTTTTTTGACAAGGAGTACAGGTGACGAGAAGGGTGAGGTGTTGTACCTGATGATTCCTTGTGTTAACATTGATTGGCATTGTTTTTCTAGTTTGTCCTTTTGAATCTGAGGATAACGGTATGGTCGAACTACTGTTGGTGTTGATGGGTCTTTGAGATGTATTCTATGGTCATATTTTCTTTTGGTGGTAACCCTTGAGGCTCCTGGAAAGGCTAGGAAAATGCTTGCAGGACATTTTCCATTGAGTCAGGTGCACTCAATGTGTGGAGACATGGTTGCTTGGATGGCTTGCTCAGGCTTGTCCATATAATTCGTCGGCCGTTGCGCCAAAATTTCATGGTCAGATTATTGAAATCCTATATTATTGGTCCCAAGGAGCTCAGCCAATTCACGCCTAGAACAAAATCATATCCTCCCAATTGAATGTTGTAGCAGTCAATGATGAATTGTTCAGTGTCTATCCAGATTGGTAGGCTGTTGTAAATGCCAACATTGGAAATTTGGTCCCCATTGGCAACTGCCACCTTAATTGAGTGTGGGATGGGAGTCTGTTGGAGGTTCGAGTCAACTGCTGCTACCGAATCTATGAAGTTATGTGTTGAGCCAGAATCAAGGAGTGCCAGGAAGTCTCTCCCATTGAGGGATAGCTGGACTTGCATTGTTTGGCTGGTTGTGATTCCTATTACTGCGTGTAATGAGATCTGAATTTCCTGATTGTTTTATTTTGTAGGTTGGTCTAGATCAGGTGTTGGCGTCTGCACCTGGAATTTCCTTGCAAGAGCTATTGCTGATTCCAGATCGGGTGGTTGTTATAGCTGAATATCGATCTGTAATGTTGGTTGTAGCCCTGCTGTGTACAGCATCACTTGTTGATCGTTTGAGAGAGCTGGTATTTTGTTCACTATCAAAAGAAATTGGTTGGTATAGTTCTCCAAATCCCCTGATTGCATGGTGTTGCTGAGGTCACCCAGGTGATTGTGATGAAGGCATGGACCAAACCATCTATCAATTGCTGCAGAAAATTCCGGCCATGTAGGTTGTCCGATTTCCTTTTCCCATCTGATGAACCAAGTCAGGGCATCCCCTCGTAGGTGGAATGCGACAAGGTGCATTTGCTCATCTGGTTTTGTATGCTGAGAGGCGAAAAATTTGTTGCGTCTGTAGAGCCACTGTGAAGGTTCATCCTTACCATTGTATTCCGGGAATTGCAGTTTGTGTCGGTTGGACAAGCACCTCAGTTGGGGTTGATCGGCCTGATTCTGATCATTGGTTGTTTGGTGATGATCTGGCACTGCCAGGCTGGTATTTTCTGGACGGACGGCTCCAATGGCGCTGGTGGTGGTGCCTGTGATACCGGGGGTGTTGGAAGGAGTGGTCGCTTGGGCGAAGGAACGTACCTCTGTTCAGCTTCTTGTCGATCAAGCAAAAATTTAGTGAATTTCCTTTCCCAACTATTGATGATGTCGTGAAGATCCTCCATGAAGTTGATCGCGACTTGGCTTCGAATACCAATTGTCACGGTCCTAATTCCCACGGGAATTCAGCGAAGGGAAATTAGGGTTCCGTAGGGCAGATCAGCGGCGGTTCCAGCTAGAACGGCTGCTGATCGGCGGCAAATGATGACGGCACAAGTTGCGGCGCAGGCAGTGGCAGTGTGGGCAGCGTAGATGATGGCACAAGTTGCGGCGCAGGCGGCGGCGGTGTGGGCAGTGTGGCGGTGGCGGCAGCGGCAGCGGCAGCGCAGGCAGCAGGCGGCGCAGAGGGAGGGAGAGAAAGCGACGGCGCGAGAAGAGAAGAGAAGGGAGGAGAAGAGATGAGGGTTTAACCCTAAACTTGCTTGCTTGTCTCATTAAACGTTCTTCCTTATATAGGGAGGTTTACAATTGCTAATGGGCCTAGCCCATGAGCCTATCCTCCGGAGGAGGCCTTAATCTATAACAGCTAGGCCTATCACCCCTCTCTATCAATCTAGCCCAATGCCACTTTACGTGGACGTCCACGAGGGCGCTTGACGATTGTTACAAAATGAAATCTCAATTAAAATAGCGCAAGAACATGCACCTACAAAAGTCTCTGCAAGATCGTTCCCCACTCTAAGCAACCTAGAAAGAGAAATTGGCCCCAACATCCGCCGAAGGATTCCACCCCAACTCTAGGATGGCATACAATTTCTTAGGTTCAGACTCTAGTACCCTAAATCCTCCCCCAAGATCCCCAAGAACGGCTGGATTCGATCTCCCAAAGGCCAAATCACAAGTAAACAGCAATCAAGAATGTACCTAAACACTTCGATGCTCCCAAGAACAACACACAAACCAGGCCCAATCCCCTCCTCCAAGGCACGACTGGAGCTAACACGAAGCAGGGGAGCAGGAGACGCGAGCGAGGTGAATTGCTATGGCTTACTTCTCCTGGTCGGTGATAGCGACAGAGGGGGTGTGGAGGCCGGCGATGCGGGGGGAGTGCGGCCTCGCGGGCACACGCGGGGGCTCCACCACGGCCTCCACGAGCACCGCCCCTGATGTCGTCCTCTTTGAGCAGGGAGAGGTCAGCATGGGCAAGGGAGGTGAACGCATCATCGTTGCCGGAATCCGCAGTGCGAAAGATCTCCTTTTCTGGCGAGAACGATGGGCGGTGATGCCTACCTTTCTCATGGGTGGCAGCGGCCGATGTGAGGTGCAGAGCCATCGAGGCGTAGGGAAAGGAATTTTTTTCATTTTTTAGGGTTTGGAACGGGGATTTGATCCCTGGTCGAGGCGGTGCCGCACGTTGAAAGATAGGGATGAGCGCATGGGGGAGGCGAGCGAACGGGGGACAGGATCGCATGACGAGCGCACCAAGGTGAGTTGATTTTTTGTTGCACCAAAGTAATGTCTTATCTATAGTATTTTTAGTTGTGATAGACTAACCTGCCGTCACCAACGATGTTGTATGTGGAAGCTCGGAAAAAGCCTAGACTTCTGGCGCAGTCTTGATTGGAAGCTGACTCTAGGCACGGCTTTGGTCGGTCTTTTGAAGCTAGAGCCACCTTGTTTGCAGGGCAAAGCCCGCAAGCTTGAGGTCAGTAATGACGAGGCCTCCCAGCTCTGTAGGTTTGCATATGGCCTCCAATGACACCATACATTTCCCGCACACTGAAGCATCTTCGCCCACCCAGAGGAACTTCCTGCAGATGGCATCAATCTCGCGCCTTGCCCATGGAGGGAGGTTCTCTGCCCTCATGTAGTAGATCGGTATGGCTCGGAGCACTGACTTTATCCACACTAACCTGCCACTCCTAGCCATCAAGGAGCCATTGCAAGGAGGCAACTTTCTAGCCACTGTCTCGACTACTGATTGGATTTCGGCCTTGGGAACCTTCTTGATACTCAATGGAAGTCCCAGATGGGTGATAGGAAACGGCTTGACCTGGCAACCTAGTATTGCAACGATTTGCTCCAAGACATCCTCTCCCCCAAAGATAGGTGTGATTGAGCATTTTGCTAAGTTTGTCTACAGCCCAGATGCCTCACCAAATATCCTCAGTAACTCCTTGACTGCGGTCGCCTCCTGTACAGTCGGTCTGATGAACAGGATGACATCGTCGCCATACAAACTGCATTGGAATTTAACCTCATTTGGCTCCATCCCTCGGAGGACTCCGTCGCTGCATGCTTTGGCGAATAGCTTGTGCAGCATGTCCATCGCGATAATGAAGAGCATAGGGGACAGCGAATCTCCCTGCCTTACCCCCTCGCAAGTGCTTAATTGGTGGTCCTTGGCGTCCATTGAGCAGGATTCTGGAGGATGCCGTTGAAAGCAGCTAGGAAATCCATCGGCACCAAATCTGTCCAAACCCTCTAGCCTGCAATAGCTCCAGTAGGAACGGCCAAGATAACGTATCGAACGCCTTCGAGATATCGAGTTTGAGGAGAATCATGGGTATCTTCTTCTTCCGAATCAGTACCGCTACCCTCTGAATATATTTGAAATTATCTTGAATCGTGCGGCTGCGGATGAAGGCGTTCTGATTCTTATCAATGAGCTCGTCAAGCTTTGGAGCCAGCGGCATGGCGAGGATCTTAGAGATCAGTTTGCCAAAGCTGTGGACCATGGTTATCGGTCTGAAATCACTAGGGCAAACCGCACCGACTTATTTGGGAGGAGCACGATTAGTGCGCTATTCAAGCTGGCGAGTCCACGACAGTCGCCGAGGGTGAATGCCTACACTGCCGCCATGACGCCATTGTGAATGGTTGACCATGCCGATTTGTAGAAAGCGCCGGTGAACCCATCTGGTCCCGGTGCCCTATCAGCTAGCATGTCTTTGATGGCCGCCCATACTTCTTCAGAGTTGATGTCAGCCTCTATTTGGTCCAGGGGTATAGGCTGTATACCCAGTGCGTTGAAGTTGATGGACGTCCTGCCTGATGTTGTCGTCCCTAAAACCTTACTGAAGTGCTCAAAGAGAGCAAGCTCCACTCCATCGTGGGTGTGCCCATCAACCGACAGTGAGGGAATGAAGTTTCTGCATTTCCTCCCTCTCGCCATGAGGTGGAAGTACTTAGTATCTGCGTCTCCTTCGCTCAGCTGCCTGATGCGGGAGTGCTGCCTGGCTATTGTCCTGTCCAGTGAGGATAGCCCGAGACATCTAAGCTTCATCCTTTTCCTCAGCCTGGCTTCACCCTCAATGAGCTGCCATGATTCCTATGCCTCGTCCAGCCACTGAATGAGCTCCCTAGCCATAAGTAACTGCTGCTTGATCCCGCCATCTAGGTGGCAGACCAGGGTTGTAGTTCCTTCCCCAGACCCCTCAGCTTGTCGTCAAGATGTCTGATTGCACCAGCCGAGCCTGCCGGCCGTTGCTAAGCATTCGAGACGATCTGGCCGTACTCCTCAAACTTGGGCCAGAAGATTTCAAAGTGGAAACAGGCCTTGGACATGTTGTCCACGTCTTCATGATAAAAAGCCAGATTGTGTGCGTTAAATATGCACGAAACTAAGAGTTATCGTCACTTGAAGGAAGATCAGGCACCTGTCCCTGTCAACTCTTATGTCGTGTCATTCGTTATGTTATTTCTTGAAGGTGAGATGTGTAATATGTTTGTCCTCTCATGATTTTTTCGATTGACATGCGGGTGACACACGTACAAGTCTACTCATCTCAGTAAAATTTTAAATTATCGTTCGTTCCCATGTGCATACTTTATTATGGTCGTGTTTGGAGTGCTCCATGAGCTCTGCTCCTCAGACTCCACCATAGAGCAGCTCCACAAATAACTAGAGTTTGTGGAGCAACTCTTTAGGTGTTCTCACAACTCTACCTATTTGGCTAAAAAATATGGAGCGGAGCTAAAAAGACCTCGAGAAGAGCATTCCTAAAGACTCCATATATCGTATTATATATTTCGGTCCACACCGCGGTTGATGAGTACAGGCCCGATCTTCCGAGGGGTAGCCGGTAAGTTCAATTTGTGGAGATCTCGACGTTGGCGATCCGGCTTCAAATCAGACACGATTCGAACCCTGCAACCATTACACCACTGCTCCGTTGGTTATCAACCAAGCACAACTTGATTGACCTCGCCAAGAAGGCTTTTCCTGCAAGCGAATCGAAGAGCACAAGCAAGAAGGTAAAACACGCAATCTGAAATTGCAAATATGAATGATGCGATTATCAATAGAGGGTTCAAGAACTCGGTTCCAAAGGACTAATCGACACAGTGGAGGAGATCAAGAACAGGGGTCCTGGATCACTGTAAAAGGATTTGTCACCACAGTTACAATGAACGATTCAGTTTCTCGATGGAAAACTAAACTCTAAACAAAACCCAATTGTCTAGCAGCGGCGGTGGCTGTGTTTATAGTCTAAGACTCGACCTAGGGTTGGGGACGGCCAAGGGTTGGGCGCCCACAACTAGGGCTTAAGGCCCGTCATGATACATGGCCAAGTTGGCCCAAATAGGTGACGCAGCACCTTGCCGTGGTCACATAGAATGATCCACGGATCTTCTGGAGCTGGGACCAGATCCAAAACGATGGCGTCGTCGTCCCCTTTCCAACGCATCCAAGAACGCCCCGTTTCGATGTCGTATGAGAAAATTATGACCGAAATAGTGACGACGTGTCTGCTGAATCCGAGGGTGACGTGGCAGCTGAGTTGGGGACGAATTGCAACTTGGGGAAGACCATAGTGTCGGTGTGTCCAGCGTGGCGATGTCCTCATCAGCGGTCCCCACATCACCTCAACCCATGGACCCCGCTCCAAAACCCCACAACCCCATTGCATTGCTCCCCAGTCTCCTCCCCCTTGACTCTGCATCGCTCTCTCTTCCTTCCCTCGTCTTCTCTCCCAACTAGCACACACCAGTGGTGCAGGCGTAGGATGAGCAGTGATGGCAGCGCCGGAGTTCCGTCAAATGCATGCGACGGCGGCGGCACAAGCCAATCGTGCAACGTAGGCGTAGGCACGCACCCCTCCCATCGCAGTAGATGCGGCGGAGGCGCAGGCCGAACTAGGCAAACGTTCTGATGGGAGAACTTCTCTTCGGACATCTGCAATTAGCATGTCCTGTCATTGTTGGCCTATTTTCACATAGTGTAAGAAGATCAAACAGTGTATGTTGTTTTAGGCATGGTAGTATGAAGAAGTTTATATGTTCATTGGTAAATTACCAGTTTACCACACGATTGGACATTTGTAATTTACCAGTTTACCAGTTTCCACATTGTGCTGCTACCTATTTCCGTGTTCTTCAGTTAGTACATCTATATTTAGGTCTACACTGCACTCTAACTGGCCCACTCTTCTGTAGGGGAACAATAGTTCTCCCAAGTCACAAGAAACATCACAGACCAAATTGCTTTTGCCGGTCATCCATGTGTGTTATGGGTATTGTGTGCCACCACTTTGAAACATCTTCATGGTGCTGTCACTGATATGCATGCATTCGTTAGGATGCCCAATGTCTATTGCCTCTTAATGTATTTTTGATAATGGAAAATTGTTACTTTAGATTCTTTTGCATTTTCACCATCTTTACCCTTCACCAATACGCATTTGTGCTAGTTTATTTGTTTTATGATTGTGTAAACTTTCGTATTAGCCACTTACATCCGTAAATTGTGTACTTAAGAGAAGAAAATCTGTGCGTGATCATGGACGTTCACCCAATGTGGAAAATTATTCAGGTGGGGATCCTCTCCCCCGGTGACCTTAAAAAATGTGGAAAATCGAGCCAAAGATTACTTAGCAATAATTGCCAACATGCCCTTTTATTTATTTAGTCAAACGAAAAAATTACAAAACCGTGTGACATTACATTGGACTGCTTGTCGAGCTAGCAGTGGATGAAACCATATATCAATGGATCCTTTGATTGATTGCGATTTGAACAAAAGCAAATAGTTAGCTAAAAAATATCAACTTAATAGGTGGTTTGGTCCATATCCATCAAATGATTCCCCATATATGGGCAGACATGTGGCCAGCCAGTGACGTCTTCCTTACTGCAAAGCGCGTTGGAACGCCTCCTCCAAGGCCTTCAGGATGAGGGCCGGGGTGCATATCTCCTTGCAACTTTCAATACCAAACCGGTCTGCCTCCACCTTACTGCAAACCACATCGCAGCTAGCAGTGACCTCCACAGCTTCAGCCTCGTACTTTTTTGTGCATCCTTCGTCGCAAGACTTGGTGGCTGGAGAGCCACGGCTGTGCTGCTCGCTGCATTTCAACGAGCATTGAGAAGCCTCGATCGACACCGTTTTGAAGCGCTGGTTGAGGGCGCAGGACTCCTTGCAGGCCCGATCGTTAAGCTTCTTGTCTAGACAGAGAGTGTGGCAAGTGTCTTCTTGTACCTTCTTTGCCTCGGCCGTCGTCTTACCAGCAGCAGCTCCACCGATCAGTGTGAGGACCAACACGAAGAGGACCACCACGATCTTCATTTTCTTGGTAATGGACGTGGTTGCTATTGAGATTGATGTTGATGGAGGGGGTGGCAGCTTTGCTTATAGAACTAATAACATGTTTGTCGGTCATATATATAGGACATCATATGGAAGATGGACATGTAAGTGTGTGGCCATGAGAGCTTCCCTCCCTACCTCTCGGTTCTGATTGCTCGAATGCATGTATCTATATGTGCATGCAAGACCCTAGCTCCTTCTTGATTTTCCGTTTCACCTGGGTTACCACAAACTCATAAGGGCGTCCCCAGCGGGATAGCTACGTCGCTGGCTCTGTCTGACATAGATGGGAAAAAGTAGGAAAGAGAAGACTAGCTAGCGCCGAGTGAATTGCGAGGCGATTTCACATAAACCAAGAAAAACTAAGCCAAACAGGTGGCCTGGTTAGGAGAGAGATTAGAAATCAATTTTATTTTATCTCTCACCCATCCACGTCAGCCAGTGAAGTCGTCAGGTCTGTTGGGGACGCCCTAAAATGCATGTGGTTGCCATGGTAGGCATGCATGCACTCGTCTCAACACTAGTTTTAGCAAGTGGCCCCTGGGCTGCATGGGCCCACTAGCAGCGAGGGTGGGTGTATTGATCGGCGGTCCATTGTCTCAGCGATGGGGTCACGGGGCATCAAGCCATGCGAAGCACCGGCGGCGCCGCGCGAGCCTTCCTGTGCTACACTCTCTTCCAGTCTTCTCTCGGTGACTCCCTCCCTTACTCATCTATTTCCCCTTTCTCTTTCATTTCTCCGTTCTCTTCACTCTCTCTCCACCACTCACTTCGCAAGGCTGCTCGGCCGCCGTCGAATCCCCACGACGCCGGTGAGCTTGACCATGTTAGCTATCTGGGGAGGGCTACCTTTCGAAGGGGATCCATGATGACAAAGGAGGTGCCAAGACCTAGCGAACAAGTCCTACCTCGAAGGCCTTGGGTCCAGCCAGCTCGCCTCCATATGCTGCGCACCGATACGAGCTCCAGCAAGTGAGTGGATGATCGAGCTCGGGCTCCTTGTTTTGCCTTCCGGTGGCGGTGGTTTCTTGTGTTCGATTTGATGTGTGTTTCCTATTAATTGGCATTGCAATTGCAGGAGTGGTGAGCTGATTCCTCTCTAGCCCGGCGTTGGCAGGGGTGATTAAGAAGCTTTAATTGGTCACTCAAATCCACCACAAAAACATGTGATTGCCCAAGTCTCTCGAGGTCTTCTCCCTTCTCTAGTTCCGACTGATGTCTCTTGAGACGAAGATTTCAAATGAAAAAGTTCTCAACTACAAAGTTCTATAACTTTTCGAGATCTACAACTTTCGTTTAGGTTATTTCTCCATCCGAGGTTGTTTGAAAAATTCAAATTTTAAATTTCAGAAATTCAAACATAGTTTTCCTTGAAAAAATGATTTCAAATGAAAAATTTGTCAACTACAAGTTTCTATAACTTTTCGAGATCTACAACTTTCATTTTGGTCATCTTTTCATGTGACTTTTTCTGAATAACTCAAAATTTGAATTTCAAAAATGACTATTTCAAACAACATTTTGAAATAGTAAACAATTTTCGCTGAAAAAGTTATGAACATAAAAATTGTAGAACTGATCCAGATTTACAACTTTTATTTTGGTTATTTCTTCATCCGGCAAAGTGGTAGTAAACATTGTTCATAAATTTATGTATCTCTCATATAGTTACATAAACTATATGAGCCATATGTATATTGGTGAATAATGTATACTACCACTTTGTCGGATGAACAAATGATCAAAATAAAAGTTGTAGACCTTGATGAGATTTACAACTTTATATTCATGACTTTTTCAGCGAAAAATATTTACTGCTTCAAAATATTGTTTAAAGTTGCCATTTTTTGAAATTCAAATTTTGAATTGATAAAACAAAGTCACTTGAAGAGATGATCAAAATAATAGCTATAAGAACACAATAAATTGATAGAGACCGATTTTAGAAAACTTTAGGAAAAAATCATCAAATTTGAAAGTTAGTACGAGGAAGAAAGACTAGTTATAAGTTTTAGCCAGGGGTTAAAAAGAGAAATTAGATTTCTTCGACAATTTAAAAATTGAATTCCAAACAATATTTTAAAACAGTAAATAATTTCAAATGAAAAAGTTGTAAACAACGAAGTTCTATAACTTTTCGAGATCTGCAACTTTTATTTTGGTCATTTCTCCAACTGAGGTCATTTGAAAATTTAAATTTTAGTACTTAATTTTTAAAATCAGTGTCTATTTATAGTGCCGGCTCTATATCCAGCCGCTCATATAAATAGGGCCATTTGTAGGGGCAGCTAATAACACCAGCAGCCCCTACAAATGAATTTGTAGGACGGCTCGTTTGGGAACCATTTGTAGGTGCGGCTGCATATAGAGCCGCCCCAAAAAAAAAAGGAGGCGTTACTACAAATCCTTTTTTATAGTGTTATCGGTGCTGCCAAAGACTTATCCCTCCCACTCCTTCACAGACGAGCCACAGGAGTGCAGTGGAGTCCTATACCCTCCCTGCTGGTAATTATTACTGAACTTAGCTGCTTGCTTTTAGTTTTGACTCTACAGTCGCACATTTATTAGCAGTCGATCAAAATGTTCCTAAAACTTGTGCTTACTAAAAATGTCATTATCCATCATCAGGGCGTTTCAATTTAGTGACAGATCAGAGATGTAAATCCATCATGGCAGATTGATTCCATACGCAAGAGGATTTCGATCATTTAGGTTTATTTACAAATATCAAACTAGCATACAATATATGCATTTACATACATATATAGTCTATAACCCTGAAAACAACTAAAGTACTATTATTGTGCTAAAAACTATCACACAAGATGGCAAGCCTTTAGGGTTTACCTCAAAAGGTACCTCTAGTTTGTTCTATTCACACAAGGTGTGCATGATGAACTATCCATCAGAGCATGCCGATGATAGAGTATCCATCAAGGAAATTTCAGTTTAGCTTTTCGTAAAAAACATTAGCACATAATATATGAATCTGCATTTCAATTTCACCAAATTACATTTTAAACTGAACCTTCTTTGTCAAAACCACAAAATGGTGTGAACCGGTGGTGTCGAATACAAATTTACCCCCCCCCCCCCCCCCCCATCTATCTCTCTTCTCTCAAGTCCCACAGACGTACGGGTCATGCATGTTAGCACCTTCTCCTACCTCCGGCTCCAGGCACCAGATTGAAGCTGTCACAGGCCTGCACTGGCTTGGGCGCCTGCTCCAGCCGCCACTCCGCCCTTGGATGTAGCTGGCGAGGGGAATCAGGTTGCAACGGAGAGAATTGGCCATAATTGACCGGTGAACTCGGCTATGGGGAATCGAGCGGTAGGGGAAAAGGTGAGAGGGGAAGATGAGAGGATGACATGTGGACCCCATTCGACAGACACCCCATCCCACCACCTCCAAGAAGTTGGGTTGCCAAATAGCCTCATCATTAATTTTCCAGATACCAGCTTCCAGAAAGCTAGCATTCTAGGACCAAAAGCCTGCAATAGCTTTTAAGAAAGCCGCAGCTCAAACAAGCAGGCCCTAAGGGCATAAACACCATCATCCCTTTAGATTAATTTATACTAGTGTCTTCTCCCTAGATGTATAGCTAGTATATTATACTAGTTTATGTGGTATATGGGCAATTTGGGAAAATTAGGATGGCGGCGATGGCTTAGTGGGGACGGGGCGTCGATGGTGGTAATTGGGTGCATTATCTATAAATACCACTAATAGTATTCTCTTTCCGGAAATACCCCTTCTCTAGCTATACCACCATACTACCACTAGTTGTATAAGACACCTTAGAAGTCTAAAAATGATCGTAGCAGTGTGTATTAAGTTCCACTAAGTCCAAACTAAGGATTGAAACGCGGCTTCCAAAATATGAAACTATCAAACCAAAAAAAAACCTGTAAAGTCCAGAGCTTGCAGGATGTCATGTTTCATAAAAGAGAAAAACATTCAGAAGAAATAAAGTGTGCGTACACAAGTATATAGATTCGTACGGGAGAAATCAAGAGCACACATAATAATAGAGACTTCAATCGATATGTAAGAGACATTCTGATAATTCATCGCAAGGCCCTCCCCTCTCTCCCAAACACACGTACATACACAGAAAAGAAACCTTACTTTTCCAAAGCCATGCTCTCAGATCTAACAAACCATCTCCAAGGAGAGAGAGTGGGCCTGATGAGACATCATCATTGCCAACAGCACGGTCACCTTTCATTGTCAATCCGCTGGGGACCTGATCGATCGAGGAGGAATAGAGAGTAGCTGTGTCATCGTGAGGACAGAAAGGGATAACAGTGAAAGAGAGGAAGCAGAAGAACTAGCTAGGATGATGATATATGCAATGGCCTTGTGGGGCTACTTTTCTATGATGAAGAATGCTAGTTCAGCCCTGATAGTAACATTGCAGTTCTCGGTCATTGTTCTAGAAACAAAGAGGATGATGATGAAATAGGACGATTGCATTGGCCATTGGCAGGTATCCACCACACTGATAGGCTGGTCTCACTGGGCTATCAACTGAGATGTCTTTTATGGAAGAATTATTGCTCTACATTAGTAGAATTTGCCAGCAGTATATATGCAACTCGATCTATATATCACCATTTGCCTCCTGTTGATATTGACCAGAAATTGCTTCAAGGACAGCATGTTAGGAAACCGTGGAAGATCAGATAAGACTAGAACGTATACTTCTCCCCAAGCCGATCTTCGTACGTACAAGATAGTGTTTCCTTGCTTTCATTATAATGTTGAGATGGATTGGTTGAAAAAGTTAATTTTGGCATGCATGTATGTATGTATATACCCTGCTGTGGAGTTATGTTTTAGATCATTTCCCCCACTTTGTTTTCACAAATTAATGCTTAAGTTGCAATGCTCTTTTATTATTTATTTACTTTCTCCTCCACCGATGCTTTTGATAGAAGTAGCATTCTGGGTCCCTATCTTTTGAGAAACAGAGAGCTCGATGCATGGCTGAGTCGGGGAATGTACTTGCACTGGCTATGGCCCGGCATATATGTGCATCGTGTGGCAGCACTTGCTGACGCATAGTCTAGAGCTTTTTGATAGGATGAGTAGAGCAGCGTACCGTGTGGTCAAGAAATCAAGAGCCAGCCGGCCGGCAGGCCGCTGTTTAGAGTTGCCAAACCTTGCATGTGCAGTGGCCGGGTCGTCTTGTCCGATCCGATCCTATTTATAGACGCATCAGCGAGAGGGATCAATCAAGCAAACCGGGCATTCGAGTGATAGCATCGTGAGTCCAACAAGAAAGAAGCCGCAGCACAGGAAACAACCCAACCCACTGCTCTAGCCTAAAGAGAAGCAGCGCGCAGCACCATGGCGCCACGCAAGAGGGTCGTCGTAGCACTTGTGCTTTTGCTCGCCGTTCTGGTTAGCGGTGGCCAGTTCCAGCAGGCGGCAGCGGCGGCGCCGGCGCCTCTGCTGATCAGAGGCGCGGACGACGCGGAGCTCGGGAGCTTGGCGCGGGGCATCACCAACGTCGTCGTCGGCGACGGCTACATCGGCTGCCTGGAGATGCGCTTCTCCAGGTGCTTCGCGGATCCCACGCTCGCCTGCGTCGAGGATGCGATGGTGGAGTGCAGCCTGGAGGCCGCGGCTGCACCGGCGGCAACGACGACCGGACCTGCAGCGCCTCTGGCAGGAGGCGGAGCGGCGGCGGAGCTTGTCCTTGGCGCCATTGGCGGCATCATCGTTCGCGGCATCGCTACTGCCGGCGCCAAGTACATCAACTGCGTGGAGGTTGACCTGGTCAAGTGCTACTCGGACCCTACCATAGAGTGCGTCGAGAAGGCCATTGGGGCGTGCTAGGCGTCGTCTACGGCCTCTAGGTCGGTACATAGCGTATGTGTACGTGCATGCATACTACGTACGTACGACGTACCTACCTTTAGTGTGTACTGCATGCGATCGAACATCCTTTTTTCTGGATCAGCTCAGGCCGGCTCAGGAAAAAAAGAGGAGGATCATCATATATGGATCGATCCCTATATATTTATGAGCTCGATCGCGCTTTAGTTTCTATGTGTGTACTGATATTGATCATCTGATCTGACCGTCCACATGATCGTGGTTGGAGTAAATAACTACATGGACTGTACGTGCGTGTACCTGGCTAATATATGTATATATTTGTGTGTGTTGTTTCTACTGTTGTTCGCTGGTAGTTCTTGTTGTTTTTCATGTTGCGAATCGATTACACAAAAACTCACTGACTGTCCTGCACAACACTCCGTGTGACGAGATAAACAAGATGGCTGACAAATAAACAATAATTGCTGCTTCTACTTGTGAAACCAAACCAAGATCGAGGTACGTACACCTCGCTCTGACGGGCAGGTAATCATTGAGATAGACAAAAAGATCAGAAGCGAACTAAAGCTATTCCACGAGCTACAGAAACGCATTATTTCAGGCAACCAGCACAAAAAAGAACATGCGAAGAGTGTAGCATTTTTGGGAAGATATGTTATTATTATATAACAGGAACAAGCAATTGTCTAGCATTTTTGGGAAGATATTTTGCTATGCATGAAAGCGACACATCACACTGATCACAATATATACCGGAGCCTTGGAACTTCAGCTGTGGCACTGCGTGAGTTCTACCCGAGAGAAAATCAGATAGAGAAATAAGGAAAAAAAATTCACAGACTCGAGCTGCATATGTACTTTATGGATTAGAAAATCTCATGCTGCTGCCCTGGTGAGTGGTGACCAAAGCTTCACTGCAATTCATTCGTCAAGCATCGAAAAAGAACACAGCCCAAGAACCAATCGCCCACTGGTTGGCGCCATGCATCCATGCATCTACGTCTGGCGTGTATGTGCATGCCCGTAATACCTCCATGCATTTGCATGCAACAAAGCAAGCAAGTGCTTCCCATCTTCACAGCCAAGGCAGCAGAACCTCTACGGGTTCGCGCTTCCTCCACTCAGCCGTCCCCCTGCCGTTTCCATCTAAGATATGTACTAGGCTAGCAGTGGCGGACCAGAGATTGAATGGAGTCTGGGAGAACCTCAAAGAGGGCAGGGTTGCAGATAGGAACCAACATGGAAGCTGATTTGCATGAGTAGATAGTTTTTTCATACACAAGAAATAAAATAGAAATAGAGGTAACAAATTATCCATTTCAAAGAGGGTAGGGTTATAGATAGGAACCAACACTGTATATTAGTACTCTAGTTTAAGCACCAGCATTTCACCTCATTAATGAGCCTTCATTTAACAGGCCGACTTGCTTTTCTGCTACTCTATCACTACATTTTTGGAACCACTTGGCAACCAAGCGGCGCAATGCGTCGGGTACTCAAACTGCTCAAGTCAGGTCACAAAAGCTGCTAGCATGGTGCATGGCAGGCCAGTGTGGTGTGTGCGACCTCAGAGGCTCAGACCTCTCAGGGCAGTTACAGGGGAGCCTGGGCAGGCACCTAGGGTCGCCAGGCCTGGGTCCGCCCATGGCTACTAGGTGCCTTGTACAATCTCTACTTCGACGCTGCCATGAGCGGGTTGGCGATCAAGACCATAATGAATGGTGCCGGCCGTGAATATGACGACGATGCAATAATTAATCTCTCTAGTCTCCCTCGTATATGCTTTAGACCGGGCTGCGGAGAGCAGGCAGGTTCGTCGTGGCCATCGACAAGGGCCCTCTATCTACATCGACAACACAGTCCCACACCAAGGAGGCGAGTATAGTAGCCACATTGTCTTCTTTTCTCCTAACAATGTTAAACAACGAAGGATATTTTAACTTCAAGGGCTGATTTCCCATCCAAGTATCTTTCCAAAATCGAGTCTGGGTATCATCTTCTTCTATCTTCTACCCTACTAATACACCATCATTTTCATTGCTAAACCCACCCCAGAAAATGACCCCACTGAGAAGGTCCCCCTCCATCCATCCAGAAAACTGTACCTCGAAACACAACACCTTAAAAACGAATTGTCCAGATTATTTCTAAGTCTTCTCTCTCCTTTCTCACTCCCCAAATCTAATGACAGGATCGTGTGTATCATCCTCATTGTCTCTCCCATCGCTCGCACAGCCCCCCACGCCCGCGCCTCGTAGCCATATAGATGATCTTTGGCATCAGCTTTTGGGTGTGGACAGCCATGAGGAGGAGCTCTGGGTTGACAGCTGGTTGGATGGTATGATGCGCCTTCAGATGCAGATAGGTTTGGAGACCTATATATCATCATCTCAAGGCAAGCCTTCACTTCTAACAATCTACGTTGCACATGTGTATATGTTATTAGTATGTATTATATCATGAGCCTTTCAACTCATGGGTTCTATTTTCAGACTACACAGGAAGCTTTGCTCAATTGCAACATTATCTTGGAGAAATATGGTTCAGACGATTGCAACATTGGAGAATGGAGATCATAGTGGGTTAAATTTTTTGAAGCAAGTAAGAAATTAATTATATTTAATGATTGTCGGTGTCTAGAGAACCGAGGGTCTAAACAGAGCGACGAGTAAATTTGTATCTGCGCGTCTAGGCCCAGATGGTATGCAAAGCGGACACAAAGATGTATAATGGTTCGGGCATGAATGGCCCTACGTCCAGTGGGTTTTGCTGCGCTCATGTTACCTTGCACCAGAGTGCTCGTAGTAGGGGTTACAAACTTTTCGAGAGAGGGAGAGGATCCCAGGTCTCTTTTGGGGTGTGTGTGTTGTGCGGATGAAGTGTGCTCTATTTGATTGTGCCTTTTTCTCCTTTTTTTAGATGTGGCCCCTATCTCCCCTTTTATAGCCTCTAAGGGGAGGGCTTGGGTTACATTCGTGATAAAGAGGTGAAAATGGGGAAGGATGAAAAACAAAAAAGGTGGCCTCGGGCGCAGTCGTCGTCCTCCTTATCCGGTGGGAACAGTTCTCCCTATCGCGCAGAGATGCAACAGGCATTGATCTTTTGGCCTCTCTGTCTGCTGGTGCTGCGTGCCGTGGCCATGCTTTGTTCTGTGTGCCTCTGTGCCATCGAGGTAGGGCGATATGGGCGCCTGGATTTACGTAGAGAGGGGTTAGGTGGTATAGTGGTCATTACCCCGTTGTTGTAGAGGTATGGATGCCGTCGTGGTGGAATAACCGGGGTCATGTTGGGTCAGGGCGTGGTTCCCGCGCTCCTGTTGACTGTGCATGGTCACATCCGTCCCATCGGTGGGAGCGGGTGCCGTGGTTGGGGGGCCCCTGTGGCTCCCTGTCTTGCCAGAGGATTCCACGTGTCCCTCGGGCGAGACGGGAGTGAGCTGAAGGGGTCGGGCGCTTTGATGACATCACGGGGGCTCGGGCGAGGCAGAAAAATGACGCCCGAGGTGCCCATCTCGCTCGAGACCTCTCCGCAAGGCTCGGGTGGGATGGAGTTTGTCGTTCGTGCCTCGAGCGACTGACACGCTGTCAGTGCATTTGGCGAGTCAGTTTTGCTGGGGCCCCTACGATGGGGCTTTAGCGATTGTACAGGGTGCCGTATTTTACCGTTTGTTGGGTACCCTGGTATTTTGATACCCGACAGTAGCCCCCGAGCCTGTGGAGGAGTTGAGCACTCCTTCAGAGGCTTGAGAACGAGCGACCGTGGGTAGCTTTTGATTTGTTTTGTGTTTGAAGGAGACTATCCGATGGGTGCGCGCGAGCACACCCGGCGGGTGTAGCCCCGAGGCCTTGGAGGGAAGAGTTATCCCTTCAAGGGCTTTAATTGAGCGAGCATGGTGTTTTTCGTATGACTCCGGGGCATGTGAGGAGCCCCTGTGGCTTTGACCATTCGCTAGGTCGGGATGCGGGAGAAGCCTCTGAGCCCCCGCGCGTTGCAAGGGACCGACCGGGTGGTCTCTCTGCTGTTGTATCGTTAAACCTTGCGTTCTTTAGCAGAACTAAGGGGTATGCATGGGCCCTCGTCATCTCATTTGGGCTCATTACGGTTTATTTGTGTTTTTGGAGGAAACCATCCGGTGGGTGCGCGCGAGCGCACCCGTCGGGTGTAGCCCCGAGGCCTTAGAGGGATGAGTTATCCTTTCAAGGGCTTTGAATCGAGCGAGTGGGTCCGCCTGGGGGAGACGGGGTGTCACGCCGGGTAGTTGTTGTTGTGACGCTTCGTGTCCCGGCGCTTGGGAAGGTGGGGAGGTGCCCAGTTTTTTGCGTTCGTGGGGAGTTGGGCGACTGGCGCCCAGTCGGTTGCCCTTTCACACGGCTCACTTGTCGTGATTAAATGGGCCGTGAATCATCTGCGAGAACGGTTCATCTTCTCGAGGCATGGCGCGAGACTAACGCGGCTCCCTTGGGGGATGTGTGGGGCAGTTTGCTAGATGGGCGACGTATTGAATGCCACAGGAGTCGCGAGGCCTCCCTGGGGCCCTTTATAACCCAAGCCATGGTGCTCGACCCTGGCATCTTCCCACCTCCATCCCTACTTTCTATCTTTCTTTGCCAACTTAGCCATCATCATGGAGCACGACGACTCTTCCAGGGGTTCCTGCGTGGGCACACCGGGAGAGGGGGACGGGGCATCCTCCCATCACCGTCGCCTTAATCCTAGCATCATCTCCACGTCTGGGTATGGGCAGGCCTAGAACGTGGCGTCCTGGGGTGTTCCTACCCCACTCCAAGAGGCTCGAGAGGAGTTAGCTACCGTCAAGGCGGCGGTGACTTCTCTGGAGGTGGAGGCGGCGCTTGCCCGTTCACAGTGAACGGAATCCGACCGTCAGTGCGCAGGTGAGTGGGCCTCCGTCTCCTTGTTTTGTTTTTTAGCCAAGGTGACATCTGATGTTTGGCGTTGTTCTGAGCAGAGCTGCTCGTGGAGGTGGAGTCCCTCCGCAGTGCTGCCGACGTCCTGGCCGACTTCATGCGTGCTCCAGCGGGGCGCCGGGAGTAGCGCTTCCTCAGTGCGCAGGCACTGATCCGGGCGGCAATCGAGCGAGGCGTCCATCGAGGAGCGGCCGTTGTGCAGACAATGGCCCAGGCGGCCACCGACGTGGAGCTCCAGAACATCGAAGGCTTCCCCCATGGGGGAGGGGCTAGCAGACTACGAGAACCTCCTCAAGGGCTTCGAACCAGTGGCGAACGTCGTTGCTGCCCTGGTCCCCGCGGACCAAGTCCTCAACGAGGACCCGTAGGCCTATTGTCGGACTTCTTCCTTCCCAAAAATGTAAAATAGTTCTTTATCTAAGAAATTTGTTTGTCTGATCGTTGTTGTGTTCATTTCGCTTCCATGTTTTCCTTATTTTACCTTGAATTGATCGGTAATGGCGGCCGGCGAGGTCGCTGAGGCTTTGCTTGTTGAAGGTTCTTAGGGAGGAAAGAACTCGTGTGCGCGTAGCTCTTGTGATTTTTGATAGATCGATCAGAAGCTTAGGTGTAGCATTTTCCCGCGTCCTGAGGCGAGATCGGATGCGTTGATGCCTCTGCCAATGCCTAGGGTCGTAGGCTCGTCGGGACGCTCGGGAGAGTTCGTTCGCGGGTCAGACATTTCTGCCCCTGGGTCCTCCGAAATCCCCGCTCGCGCGTGGGCCCGGTTAAGTGGCTTTGTTAGCATATCCCTCACGCATCTTTTTCAGAAAGAGAAGGGTTTGGGCAACGCCACGGCATCCCTCGCGCGTGAGCCCGAAGAAGTCGGCGTCGGGCCAACTGTCGTCGTCTTCGTCAGAGTCGGTGCTAGAGGCCGTCTCGGTGGTCACGAGTACTTTCGCGATAGCCTGCGCATGGTGAGTCGGCAGATCCGCGGGAATCTCCCCCGCAGATGGATTAAGATGAACTGTAGTCAAGGACTGGCCACGGGCCTTCCCGTGGTCGTGCAGCTTATCGACCTGCGTCATTTTGCCCTGGGAACTTCCTGGCGAGTCATTCTCGAGGGCCTGCCCTTCGTCGTTGCACAGGCGAAGGTTGGACAGGGCCTCAGAGATGGCGTCGACGTCGACGGAGGGGGTAAGAAGGACCAGATCATAGTCCACTCCCGTGCAGAGGAAATTGTAACACCCCGGTGTTACGCAGGCATTTAGCATTGCAAATCATACGCATGATGCATCATTGCATTTATAATCACATGTGAAGTAGAGTGCATTTTGAGTTAAAGCACTTCTGTGAAACATGATTGTTGCATATCATTGTTTAGAATTGTTCCACCTTGATTTTACTTGCTAGGCTACTAAAACATGTGTGGCTATAATTTTAAATCACCTAGAACTAGTTAGCACAATTTTTGGAGCAACTTTGGTATTGAAAGTTTTGTCAAAATTTGCTTTTAAAAATATTATTGGAAAATGGTTAAAAACCCTCCCTATTTAGCTTTTATTCTCCAATTCAAAATCTGTTGGGAATTTGGAGTTGGTCCCTTAATAATAGTTGTAGAGAATTAAATTCTAAGCAACTTTCATTTTTGGGCCATTTTCAGAAAAAGCCATCTTCTTGCTCAAAATGGGATTTTAAAACTGTTGATTGAAATTATTTGAAAATTTATTTGGAAATAAAAATGGAAAAACCATTTCTTACCATAGTAGGCCGCCGCTTCCCTTTCGGCCCGCTGGCCAAAGTGGCCCGGTTTCCCCCCGCGCGCGTGCGCCCGCAGCAGCTCCACGGCCCGGCCCATGCCCGCGCGGCCTCCTTCTTCTCCAGCCCGCGTGCCCCGCTGTCCCGACCGCGGCAGGCGTCGCGCGCCGCGTGGCGGCCGCATGCCGGCGACGCCGGCCGGGTGGCACTCGGTGGCCCCCTCTCGCGCGCGCGCTCGCTACTACAAACCCCCCGCAACGCCTCGCCCTTCTTCTTCCCCTCCTTTCGCCTTGCTTCTTCCCGCGCGCAGCGGCCGCAGTTCCGCCTCCGCCACCACGCGCGCCATCACCGGAGACGCGCGTTCCGGCCATTCCATCTCACCGCGAGCCGCTCCCGAGCTTCTCCTCCCTCTGGCGCAGCCCGCGCTCACCTCAACCGCCCGTGGTAAGCCTCCCCTCCACGGGAATCACTCGCCGGAGTTCCGGCCGAGCTCGCCGGAGATCTCTGCTCCATGAACCTCGCCTTTCCGCTCCTCTTTTCGCCCTGTTTTCGCGTGCATTCGGGCCCTCTCGGCCTCCCGTTGCTCGGACGCCACTCCCCGCGCCACGCCATGGCCGGAGGCACGCCCGCGCCAGTGAGCTGAGCCTCCGTGCCGCCATGCGCGCCGGCGAGCTAGCCTCGGTGCTCATTTGACCGCGCTCGAGGCACTGCTGGGTCCGCCTTGGGCCGTAGAGCACGGTGGTGGTCACCGTTTGGCCGGAGACCTCGCCGTCGGCGAGATCTCGGCAGCCCGCCGCCTCCCCTGTCCTGTGTGACTGCCAGGTCGGGCCTGTCTGACACAAGGGCCCACCTGTCTGTCTAGTGTACATGCTCTGGGTTCAGTTCTAGGGTGCGTGTAGTATTTAAGCGGTCGGATTCAAAAAGGATTTAAACAGAATGTTTTTCCAGAAAATGATAAAAGACTTCTAAAATCCATAACTTGCTCATTTTGGCTCCAAAAATTGTGAAATAAATTTTGGTAGACTTCTTAGGACTAGATCTTTGATCTAAAAATATTGTATGTCAAGTTTTAAATATTTTTCTGTAGAGTTTTTATTTAATCATTGAAATTGCTGTTTTCTTGATAAAAATATAATAAATCATATAAAACTCAGAAAAATATGGTTTCAATTTTGTTAATCTTTTTGTGCAATGTACTTTCTAGGAAAAATATGTGCCATGCATGTTCTGTAGAAAAATTTTGATGTGTAGTGCAAGTGCTTATTATTGTTGATAATTGTTATTTTTGATAGAGAGAAAAATATGAATAAAACATACATATAATAATTTTTCTATAGTGATTGTTTATTGTGTAGAATGTAGGAAAATTGCTAAATATGTTGTTTGATACTTTCATAGTATAAAGTATTTTTATGCTCATTTTTAGGCCTTAAATTGTTATTTTTGTGTAGGCAGTTCTATTAATCCAAATGTAATGAAATTTTTGTGGCATGCTAGATTATATGATAGTAAGCCACTAAAATTTTCTCAGGTTTTGCTGTACTACCAAAATAGATGTTGCCATTCAAATATAGTGTCAACTAGGGTTAGTTAACCTTGTTAATGCAAGATTAGTTGATAAGATTTGCTTTGGTGTATCTTTGAAGCATCTTAGATTTCTGTGGTGACTTGGCATGGTAGAGAATATCTGTAGTAGTAGTATACTAGTACATGTTCTTGGATGATGTGGACTACCTTGTAGAAGAGTTGTATTCCTACTTTATACAATAAAGTAAACCTGTTCATCTACTTTTCATTCATCATGATCATTACATGTCATCTCTGCAATGCACCTAGGCATGAGCACTTATACATTCGCATCATACAGGATCGCAAGAAGTAACTCCGGTAGCAGTTCCCGAAGAGCCGAAAGAGCAGCCCGAGGTGCAAGAGCAGGAGGTGCCCGAAGCCGACGAGGAGGTCGGTGAGGATCTTCCAGAGTGCCCCGACCACCGCCCGAGCTCTTTCAAAAGAGGCAAGCCCCGAAGCATTTTCTCTCCCGGTTTGCAAATATTTTATTAATGCTTTACCTTAATTGGTGCATTACGTTTAGGAGTTGTTTGCAACAGTTGCTGTATTATACCTTGTTTACCTTTGTTCTACCATATCCTTGTTACCCTGGTATTCGCAGTCAAGAAATGCTTAGCTTGCTTAGACCGGTAGAAGTCGGGTGATTTCCTGTCACCTGCGAGCTATAGGTGGTTACCTGGATCTGCTTGAATAAGTATGTCATCTTAGAATAACTAAGTGTGAATTTAAAATTGAGACCGGACGGAGACTTGCAGGGTTTTGGACTGTAGTGTTTTCTGTCTGTGTCGATTAAGGACCGACCGTTGTTGGGCCTCGAGTCATGTTGAACGCATGCCTTACATTTAGCTGGCCGAATAATGTACCTTTCGACCGCGAAGCTGGGAGATTATTCGGGCCGAGTGGATTGTCTGCAACGCACTGTACCGGAGCAGGTGTGGTAGGACACGGGGGCGCGATGATAAGGCCAAAGAGCAGTCGGGCGGCCCCCGGGTACATGTGGTTCCTGGCAAAACTCGAGACTTTACCTAGATAGTTGACTCGGTGACCAATATCTCACTTTAGCGGGTGAGTGAGGTTTGTGTGAGGAACAAATTACCAGCTGGTTAACAATCGATTCGAATCACCATCGTTCACTGGATAGTGAACACTTGACTTGAGTTACTTCATCATAGTAATATTGATGGAACACTTGGACAGTTATATGGAATATGACATGATGGAAGTTGTTAATGATCATTGGTTATCCTTACTTGTTTAATTTCATGTTTACTCTAGTACAGGTGAAAATGTAGTTGGCAGGTTAATAAAGATTTAACTTGTTATAAAAGCTTCTGGAAAAGGTTCTTTAAATGCTAAAAATGCCTTTTTTGCAAATGAGTCAGCTACCCTACCATAAAGCCCGTCATGATCCTTGGTGTCATTTTATTTTTGGTTATGTCGGGTAAGTCTAGCTGAGTACCTTCTCGTACTCAGGGCTTTGTTCCCACTTGTTGCAGATGGGCAGATGTATTACAGCTACTGTATCAACTGCCTTTATCCTGCGATGGGTGAAGCTTAGGACCATGGGCAGTGGTCATTCCCTACGTCTCGTCTGATGCTTTTGTTGGAGATGATCATCAGCTGGCACTTTATTTCAAACTCTGTGTGAGTGTGTGTGGTTTGAACTAAATGTTTCCACTACTTCTATTTGAACTTGGTTTGTAATAACTATGTTTAAACTCCGATGTATCTGCGATGTGAACTTTTATGTAATTTGTGATGGTGACCGCTAAACTCATTATGATCTTGACTGGTATGTAAGTTGGTTTGAAATCCGTCATGATTTCACGGACTACCGGGTTATACGGGCTTAAGTTTGCTAAATCGTCTACTCAGTGGATGATTTTCTTACTTAATTTCGTATAATTGGTCGGTTCTGTTACAGAAATCTAGGTTGCCGAACCGGACATGGGAGCCTAGAGTGCAGCGGATGCGGGGGTTGGCCCCTAAGAGATAGATCGTGACGCGCAGAAGTCCCCCTACCTGGCGCGCCAACTGTTGGTGTCTAGAGAACCGGGGGTCTAAACAGAGCGACGAGTAAATTTGTATCTGCGCGTCTAGGCCTGGATGGTGTGCAAAGCGGACACAAGGATGTATACTGGTTCGGGTATGAATGGCCCTACGTCTAGTGGGTTTTGCTACTACTCGTGTTACCTTGCACCGAACTGCTCGTAGTAGGGGTTACAAGCTTTTCGAGAGAGGGAGCAGATCACAGGTCTCTTTTGGGGTGTGTGTTGTGCGGATGAAGTGTGCTCTATTCGATTGTGCCTTTTTCTCCTTTTTTTTAGACGTGGCCCCTGCCTCCCCTTTTATAGCCTCTAAGGGGAGGGCTCGGGTTACATTCGTGGTAAAGAGGTGAAAATGGGGAAGGATGAGAAACAAAAAAAGGTGGCCTCGGGCGCGGCCGTCTTCCTTCTTATCCGGTGGGAACAGTTCTCCCTGTAGCACAGAGATGCAACAGGCATTGATCTTTTGGCCTCTCCGTCTGCTGGTGCTGCGTGCCGTGGTCATGCTTTGTCCTGTGCGCCTCTGTGCCGTTGAGGTAGGGCGATATGGGCTCCCAGATTTACGTAGAGAGGGGTCAAGTGGTATAGTGGTCATTACCCCCGTTGCTGTAGAGGTATGGATGTCGTCGTGGTGGAATGACCGTGGTCAAGTTGGGTCAGGACGTGGTTCTCGCGCTCCTGTTGACTGTGCACGGTCACGTCCGTCCCATCGGTGGGAGCGGGTGCCGCGGTTGGGGGCCCCCATGGCTCCCCATCTTGCCAGAGGGTTCCACGTGTCCCTCAGGCGAGGCGGGAGTGAGCTGAAGGGGTCGGGCGCTTTGATGACGTCACGGGGGCTCAGGCGAGGTGGAAAAATGCCGCCAGAGGCGCCCATCTCGCCCGAGACCTCTCTGCAAAGCTCGGGTGGGATGGAGTTTGTCGTTCGTGCCTCAAGCGACTGACAGGCTGTCAGTGCATTTAGCGAGTCGGTTTTGCTGGGGGGCCCTACGATGGGGTTCAGGGTGTCGTATTTTACCGTTTGTTGAGTTCCCTGGTATTTTGATACCCAACAATGATATCACTCATTTGTTGTTTTCCCTTTTGGGGACTCCAATGTGCATTTAAATATGCCATATCTTTATTTTTGTATTATTGATGTTCAGTATGATGGCGAGGGAAGAGCGGACTCCGGGCCATGCTGGTGCAAGCGTCTCCTGACTTGCTTGCTCCGAGCAAGTGGAGACAGACCAATAGGCAATGTTGCGGGGCCATCACAATGGAGGGAGAGTCGACGCCGGGATAAGTGATGTAAAGTGGAGGACGAAGGGTAGTGAGGCAAGCGGAGGCTAGACCCTATGAAAAATCTGATTATATATTTGCTATGAGCTCAACAATACGAGAACTCATTTTCAAGAACATACTGTTTTTACCGTTAGCACGCGGCTCTAGCTGCAGTGTAAAAGTTCGGGAACTATATTTGTGAAATTATGTTTGTTTGTCTGAAGTTTCCATATGAAAATTGTCACTTGAATTTGATCGTGTTTTGAGTTTTACCGTAGCGTTAGCACGGGCATTCTACTTTAGAAAAATGACAAATCTTATAAATTATCATAATAATGAAACACATCATAATTATTATATGTATGTATAATCAATGCAGCCAAATTAAATACTCTCTGCATTCTATGATGCTCCCTCTGTTCTTAATGAATTTATACCAAAGAGCACAAATGTTTATGATACCAAATAAGCATACTGTGAAAGGATATTTTATGGTGTATGTAATGATGCTAATTTTAGTTTCATAAATCATGACGCTCTTTTCTATAAATCTGGTCAAATTTCAAATTGTTTTTGACGTTTAAGACAACTCTAGTCTAGAAATTGATTTATATAAATACGGGGACTATAATGGATTTTCAGTAGCCCTAAATTAAAGCAAATGGTCAGTATCTGGGAGGGCCTCCGCCCAGCTTAAGTCATCCTTGACCAGAGAAACGAGGAGCCCATGGGCTGCAAAACCTAGGCATTATCTGTCTCGGGCATAATTCAGATAGGCGGGAAGCGATCAGAGCCTGTGGAATATATGGATCAACGATCAAGCATATGGGCCGCTAGTGTCATACATTGGCCCATCGATATTACTAGGCATCAAAGAAGCTCGTCATTGTGTGCAATTTCCAAATCAATGAAAGTTTCTGCCTTTCTAGCTTGTCCAAATTTGAAATCTTGCAGATCATAACCACACATGAAAATTTAGTACCATGTTCTTAGCATGTGTATATATATACCACGAATAATGTTTCCTATCCAAATTTGGTAGACTACTATCAGCATTACCAATAGCCCCTTCGTGTAAGGTCATTCGAGCAGTGCACGATTGTTAATTAGATGAGACGTGGTGCTGCGATCAGAGAGTTCGGGTTTTATGATCAGACAAGCAAGATCGTGCGTGTTAAGTATGCATGAAATCTAGAGTTGTTGCAATTGGAGAGTTCAGGTCTTCTTTTTTTTTCTTTTCTCGAAAACGCAAGAGATATGTGTTTCATTGTTTTAAGAAGGGTAGCAAGTATAGTACAAGTATTCGGCCTCTGGCCGGGAACAGAGAAACTACATCTTTTCAGAACTCCGAATGGACTGTGACCGACTGACTAGCTCCCTTCTCCTAGACTTTCTAACGCCTTTGCGCCCGCCTTAGCCCACTGCTCCGCCTCCGCTTTGATGATCATCAGGAGGTTGCTTCAATTGGAGAGATTTCACCTACCCCCAGTTTCTTTTGGAATTGTGATCACTTTGCTGTCCTCGGGAATATCTTCAACTTGTAATTCTTGGACAACAACCTTGTATCCACTTGAGGGCTCTACATCTCTCCCTTGGGCATTTGAGTCTTGAGTTTTAAGTAAATCGGCTAATGCAAGCCAATTCGAAACCTGTTTGCCATCATGACCAATCAAATCTAATTGGTCCATTTGTTGAGCTTCAGAAAATCTCAATCGTCCTTTATCAATGGCCGATTGGATCACTCAACGAAACATATTGCAATTAGAAGTATTATGATCAGAAGAATTGTGCCATTTGCAATATGTAAGCTCTTCTAAATTTTTAACAGATGACAAAGCATTGTGATCAATGATTCTAATAAAATTATTCTTGAGCAAGATATCAAAGGCATGATCACAAAAAGTAAAGTCAAAGGTGTACTTTGATTTCTTTAGCCAATTCTTTTGTGGAGTCAGCTTTAAAGCTAGGCAAATGAAGAGATCAAATTTAACATCGATCCATTCGGCCACACCTTTGCAGCTGCTTTTGAGAAGCTTTAGCTTTGACAAACTAGCACTATCGGCCTTGCCATATGGCACAATATGTTGGCCGATAGAATCTAAATTTGTTTTATCATCAACAAATAAAATGTCATTCTCAATCGGTCTTTTACAACTATTAGGAAGGATATCTCTAATAGATGCAGGAATTGAAATAGACTGTCCTGATTGGAATTTGAGCAAAATATTTGTATTTTGTACCTCGTTGATCCAGTTGGAGATGTGTATATCCTTGATTCGAATAATGTTGCTCTTCAACTCCAGAACATCATCAACAATAGATGCTGAAGCTGCTGCTGAAACTAAGAAAGTTAGCTTAGCCGACTAGAAGTTGGCTAGGCCGACTTGGACACTAGCAAGCATAGCAGCAAAAGGGGAAGTCGGCCTAGCCGAATCGGGGCAGTCGACAGAGGCAGCCGGCTTGGCTGACTGGGAAGTCGGCCTAGCCGACTCAAGGCAGGCAGCAGTCGGCTCAGCTGATTCTGAGCAGGTAGGCAGCCCTCCTTTCTTACTTTTAGGGGTTTGATCTCCATCAATGATGTAGTAATCACTAGATAAATGTATAACCCCTTTAGCTTTTGGAAAATCAAGTCTAGCTATTTTTTTGCGCTTCTCATGTTTTTCTATAGTAAGACTTGTTTCTCGAGATGTGATTGATTCAGAAGGGATATTGTGTTGTTCGGCTTTTGTAGCCGAACCTTTGCTTACATCCGAACGAATCAATTCTTTCTTTCATGCCCACAAGCGATCCTCTTTTAGCCGATGACTCAACTGCGATCAGCCTTTTCTCATTAGCTTTCCAAAATATTCATAGAATTGCTCCTCTAATTGAGACCATGAACCAATAGTACATCAGGTCAAAGATGTAAACCATGCATAGGCAATACCGGTAAGGGATAAAAGAAAATTTTGTATTATCATATAGTCTTCTTTATCGACATAACCAAGCTGTGAAAGATATAAACTAATGTGTTCCATAGCGGTCTTACTATCTTCACCACTAAACTCATAAAAATCAAGTATCCACCAACCATCAGGAGTTTTCAAGTAATCAATGTGTAACAGATACGGTCTATGATATGCGGGCACCTTCTATTTAGAGGAGCTATATGGATTTCTAGTATGGGCTAAATCTTCGTCGATTCGGCTTGATTTGGGAGCATCATAAAAAGCTGAATCATGACTATTTGCATGTGCACACATTGCTGAATTTCCATTGTTTCGGCTATAATTAGTAGCAATATGTGGGGCCGAATCATAAGTTTTAGCACTCGAATGCCTTACTAAAATTTCACTAATTCAGCTATGATCATGAGCGAAATATGAAGCCGAATTGTGGGCATTAATCTTTGCATAAGGTGCTGAATTTTCATTGATTCGGCTATAGTTACTAGTAACACGTGAAACCGAATCATGAGTATTAGCACTTAAATACCTTGCTGAATTTTTATTAAATCGGCTCGAGTTGGGAGTAACATGTGAAGCCGAATTATGAATAGGAGCATTGGCATATAGTGCTGAATTTTGAGAGCAATTGGCCAAATAATTAGCATTATTATAGCCAATTCTCTCATTCATCGGAATGTCATGTGGTGGAACCACGTATTGTGAACTTATAGCCGATGAACAAGGATTTACACGTTGTATGTTGCTAGTAGTATCAAAATTCAAAGAATCCACAGTAGACATCGGCTCTTGACGATAATATCCATAATTATAATGTGTATGATGAGGAACATTGTTATAAGTATTAGCCGATGCAACATATCTAATATGATTATGACTAGCAACATCAACATGAGAGTTGATAGAACTTGCAAAATATTTATTAGAACCATAAGATGCATTTGCAAGCTGTACCTCGGGGTGATTGTAGTAGTTTTATGATGCAACACCTTGGTACTCCATGATTTAGAACTTGACACGTTCCAAAATAGCAAACGAGAACACAAGGGGTCAAAACCAGATGCAATCGGCCTTTTGGGCTAGATGCAACGGTAATGGCGAGCACAAAAGATAAATCAGTGAGGAGTAGGGCTAGGGCAAGAAGATTTGGCTACAAAGTAGATCCAAAACAAAATTTTCCCCAGCGGAGTCGCCAAAAAGTGTGTTGACGTTGAATATGTTCCAAATCACACACCAGCAAGGCCTTTGGACGCAGTGAGGATGTCACTCTTTCGTGGTGAAGAACGAAGAGGTTTACAAGCAAACCACCAAAGGATAACCAACGTGCTTGCGTGTCAAAGAACCGGCTAGTTTTCTGGCAAACTAGCAAAGAAACCGTCGAAGCTCTCGCCCGGGAGGGACCCGCCAGGGCAAAGACATCGGTGGGTTGCCCTAGGTCAGCCGGCAAGCTTAGGGTGCCACCCTTGATCGTCGGATCAAGGGATGAATAGCATGGGGGTTGGAGAAGAGGGTAAAAGGGTTGGAATAGAGGTAGTAGATTGGTTTTTTGACGATTGGATAGATGGGAGCTCAATCGGCCATGGTCCTCTCATATATATAGAGGGGGGTGGTCTTATCCCAGTAGGAAACCTCTCCAAGACTTATTTTCTAAGTTTCCCACGAGTTTGGAATAGTTTGGATCGTAATCCAGAAGGCCAGATCCGAACGGACCTTTTTATTAGGTCTGTCAGAAGTTCCGATGCGAGCCAGAACTTTCGGCAGTCGGAACTCCCGACGTGGGGATAACCCTAGGCACCCGAGCAGGTTTTTTTAGGCTTCCCGGAAGTTCTGATGTCTGTCGGAACTTCCGACTTGAGTCGGAACTGCCGACCCTGGAGCATTTTCCTGGAGGCATAACACTTTTATCCGGACTCTGAATTGGATATTCCATATATGTTTTTTTGACCATCTCGACGAGAGAAATGCATGGTGAAGTCTGTTTCACATTTTGACAACTTCACAAAATGGATAATTTTGGTTGTCAACAAGACGGGCCATGTTAACCATTGTTAGTAGTGTCCTCTCGGCTCCAGGCTCTCAAGTCATGCTTCTAGAGATTTTCCCCACCTATACCTATGTGCCTGTGGTAGTAGTCTAATTAAGACAGATGGTCATATGTGTGTACTACTACCGTCATAGAATAAATCAATTTTTATAGTTATCTTAAGACAAACTTTTTAAAATTTAACTAAATTTATAGAAAAGATAAAAAAATATTTATAACATCAAATTAGTATCATTAGATACATCATAAAATATATTTTATAATTTGGTTATTTGGTTTCATAAATATTTATGCTTCTTTCTATAATTTGGTCAAATATATAAAAAGATTTACTCCAGACAACTCTAGAAATTGATTAGTACGTGCTTATCTTTCTGCTATCCATTTTCTAATACAAGGACATGAGCCCTTAGCATTTTCTACTTAGCTAACCTAGCTTAACTATGTGCATGGACATGTGTGGACTCCGCGCACATGTGTACTAGGTAACGTTGTTGCTTGCTTGCTTGTAGTAAGCCAGTAACACATATCAGTGACGATATGATGACGAGGCTTGGTCTCGCCACTAATCTTGACATTTGAGGCCTCCATGTCAAGACTTCTTTAAGCAATATATGTTGTGTACAGAAATAGAGATATACATACTACTCCATTTGTTCCAAATTATAAGTTGTTTTTGGATTTTTTAAATACGTTTATTTTGCTATGTATTTAGATATACGCTATAGATACTAGCTAGCAAAAGCTATATACTTAGAAAAATTATCCATCCAATTATACAAGGCTTCCACATCTCTAGGGCAGAGGGTTTGGTTGGCGCGCGAGGAAGATCCGCAGCCGCCTGCTGGTGAAGAAAAAGGGTGGTGTGTCCCACGGATAGGTTCCTAGTTGTGCTTAGAAGTGTAGAACAGCTTCCTCTATCATCAATATTGGCGACAACAACAGGGTGTAAGGGCAAATAAAATCAAAGGTGAAACTGGGAAACTCAATAGCCAATATAATGTTATTATTGACCTAGACCGGTTCAAAGTAAATAATGAAATAACGTTTTTGCGTTGACTGATTCACCATCACTGCCTACCAAATTTCTAGTATAATCTAAGGCAAAAGCTCGTTACATAGTTTTATTTACTTATATTTTTAGATAATGGATATTTCATACCCGGCTTCATCTACTAAAAATAGAATCAGGCCAATAATTACAGAGTTCGAGTCTTAGACACACTAAGGAGCTATACAGCACAGAGTTCACTGCCGCCAATGGGCTAAACACAACGAAATCAAAGTTTTGACTAAACCAGACCAATCAGAATATGTGATAACCATCCATTCGACGCAAAGAACTCCATGGTGGAACTTTCGAGATGCCGACTAGCTTTAACCAAGGTGTCTCTCGCTGGTCGTCAAGTCGCTGTAACCTGGCCCATTGGTGGAGCCAATGCGTTCCCCTGAATAGAACCAACAAGAAAGATTTGGGTTTGCATTTATCAGAAACCACTTGGTTTCTAGTTAGCCAAATTGCCCAGCAAAGAGCCGCTGCTGCAGTTAGAGCAATAAGTTGTGTTTGGAACCACCCAATTTTGACCAATGGTTGAACATATCATCCATATTGCTAGGTTTTGTTATGCCAAACACTATCTATACCGCACGCCACAAGAATTTCACATATGAACAGTAAAAAAGCAGATGTTGAATAGTCTCCGGTAAATGGCAAAAGCAACCATTCTTGTCACCTTTCCAATTACGTCTAGCTAGATTGTCTTTAGTCAAAATCACTCCTTTTTTAGATACCACAAAAATACTTTGATCTTTGTAGGTAACTTAGCACGCCAAATTACTTGGGACACTCATACACCATTGCTAACTTACACATCATACATAGATTTTATAGAAAATTTCTCCGATGAATGTAGTGACCAGACAAAAGTATCCCTACCTTCATATAAGTTCACATTGCTTAACGAAGCAACAATTTTGTGCCAGTCCCTCAGGTTGTTACCCACTAATGATCTACGAAACAATATATTTAGTGGAACCGAACTGAGTACAGTAGCCACAGTGTCTTGTTTTCTCCTAACAATGTTAAACAACGAAGGGTATTTTAACTTCAAGGGCCGATTTCCCATCCAACTATCTTCCCAAAATCAAGTCTAGGTACCATCTTCTTCTATCTTCTACCCTACTAATGCATCATCATTTTCATTGCTAAACCCACTCCAAAAAATGACCCCACTGAGAAGGTCCCCCTCCATCCATCTAGAAAACTGTACCCGGAAACACGACACCTTAAAAACGAACTGTCCAGATTGCTTTTGAGTCTTCTCTCTTCACTCACTCAAATCTAATGGACAGGATCATGTGTATCATCCTCCTCGTCTCTCCCATCGCCCGCGCCCAGCCCTCCACCCCCATGCCCGCGCCTCGCAACCACGTTTCAATCCTCAGGTCCTCTTTTTTAATGGTCTATTTTTTGCTCGAGCGGCTGCACAACCCTCTCCCCCATGCACCGACTCCTCTCCCCCATGCCCAGCCGGAGCAGCGACAGTGGCTAGATGGGTAGCTGGGGCGGCCAGCCAGTGCCCGCGCCTGGCCTCCTCGCTTGCTCTCCTGGCGGTCAGGAGGTCGGGGTGGCCTGGACCTCCGCCTCAGCCATGTCGTCCTGCCTGCCGTCGGCTCCCTTGACACCTCCCCAAGTGATTCGCACCCGTGAAGCCCGGATCCATCAAGAGCACGCCTCTGGAGACCATGTTGGCTCAGGCGGGTAGCCGGGGCGGCCAGCCGGTGCCCGCGCCCGGGGCTCCTCGTGAAATTGCTCGGCAGTCTGCGGACGGTCGGGGCAGGAGCCAGGCCATCACCTGTTGTTGGCTAGGAGCCCAGCTGGACCTACGAATCGCCATGGCTACGATTCGTGCTCCCGGTATGAAGTACCTGTCTCCATGGCAACGATTTGCGAGATTCTTGCAGCCTGGCGCTTCCGTGGCGATCCGGTGCGACCGCTTGTGCGCTCTCACAAAAAACGCCTGCTATTCCTTGTACTGCAGTACGCGCACGACAAGGACAACGTGTTGTGGGCCTGCGGCTGGTGCTGTCGACCATGTATAGCACGGGGTGGGTGGGGATGGGGTTCTCAAAGAACGGCCTCATTAATTGTTGGCTCGAGCGCCATGGTGGGGTGGATTGAAAAGACGGGGGTAATGCCCTGCTCGGATCTACGAATGTAGCGACCAAACAAAAGTATCCCTACATTCTTCACATTGCTTAACGAAGAAACAATTTTGTGCCAATCCCTCAAGTTGTTACCTACTAACGATCTACGAAATGAAATATTTATTGGAACCGAACTGAGTATAGTAGCCACGATGTCTTCTTTTCTCCTAATAATGTTAAACAACAAAGTATATTTTAACTTTAAGGGCTGATTTCCCATCCAAGTATCTTCTCAAAATCGAGTCTGGGTACCATCTTCTTCTATCTTCTACCCTACTAATACACCATCATTTTCATCGCTAAACCTACCCCAGAAAACGACCCCGCTGAGAAGGTCCCCCTCCATCCATCCAGAAAACTATACCCAGAAACACAACACCTTAAAAATGAATTGTCCTGATTATTTCTAAGTCTTCTGTCTCCTTACTCACTCCCCAAATCTAATGATAGGATCGTGTGTATCATCCTCCTCCTCGTCTCTTCCATCGCTCGCGCCTAGCCCCCCATGTCCGCGCCTCGCAGCCATATAGATGATCTTCGGCATCAGCTTTTGGGTGTGGACAGCCGAATGGAGGAGCTCTGGATTGACAGCTGGTTGGATGGTATGATGGGCCTTCAGATGCAGATAGGTTTGGAGACCTATCATCATCTCAAGGCAAGCCTTCACTTCTAACAATCTGTTGCACATGTGTATATGTTATTAGTATGTATTATATCATAAGCCTTCCAGCTCACGGGTTCTATTTTCAGACTACACAGGAAGCTTTGCTCAATTGCAACATTATCTTGGAGAAATATGGTTTAGACGATTGCAACATTGGAGAATGTAGATCATGGTGGGTTAAATTTTTCGAAGCAAGTAAGAAACTAATTATATTTAATGATATCACGCATTTGTTGTTTTCCCTTTTGGGGACTCCAATATGCATTTAAATATGCCGTATCTTTATTTCTGTATTATTGATGTTCAGTAAATCTGAAGGTCTGATGGTGAGGGAAGAGCGGACTCCGGGCCATGCAAGTGCAGTGTCTCCTGCCTTGCTTGCTCCAAGCAAGTGGTGGCAGACCAATAGGCAATGTTGCAGGGCCATCACAGTGGAGGGAGAGTCGAGGCCGGGATGAGTGATATAAAGTGGAGGATGAAGGGTAGCGCAGCAAGCGGAGGCTAGACCCTATGAAAAATCTGATTATATATTTGCTATGAGCTCAACAATATGAGAACTCATTTTCAAGAACATACTGTTTTTACCATTAGCACGTGGCTCTAGCTGCAGTGTAAAAATTCGAGAGCTATATTTGTGAAATTATGTTTGTTTGTCTGAAGTTTTCATATGAAAATTGTCACATGAATTTGATCGCGTTTTGAGTTTTACCGTAGCATTAGCATGGGCATTCTACTTTAGAAAAAGACAAATCTTATAAATTATCATAATAATGAAACACATCAGAATTATTATATGTATAATCAATGCAGCCAAGTTCAATACTCTCTGCATTCTATGATGCTCCCTCTGTTCTTAAATAAATCGATTTCTAGATTTATCTTAACTCAATTTTTTTTACATTTTAATGAATTTATACCAAAGAGCACAAATGTTTATGATACCAAATAAGCATACTGTGAAAGGATATTTTATGGTGTATGTAATGATGCTAATTTTAGTTTCATAAATCATGACACTCTTTTCTATAAATCTGGTCGAATTTCAAATTGTTTTTGACGTTTAAGGCAACTCTAGTCTAGAAATTGATTTATATAAATACGGGGACTATAATGGATTTTCAGTAGCCCTAAATTAAAGCAAATGGTCAGTATCTGGGAGGGCCTCCGCCCAGCTTAAGTCATCCTTGACCAGAGAAACGAGGAGCCCATGGGCTGCAAAACCTAGGCATTATCTGTCTCATGCATAATTCAGATAGGCGGGAAGCGATCAGAGCCTGTTGAATATATGGATCAACGATCAAGCATATGGGCCGCTAGTGTCATACATTGTCCCATCGATATTACTAGGCATCAAAGAAGCTCGTCATTGTGTGCAATTTCCAAATCAATGAAAGTTTCTGCCTTTCTGGCTTGTCCAAATTTGAAATCTTGCAGATCATATCCACACATGAAAATTTAGTACCATGTTCTTAGCGTGTGTGTGTGTGTGTGTGTGTATATATATATATATATATATATATATATACATACCACGAATAATGTTTCCTATCCAAATTTGGTAGACTACTATCACCATTACCAATAGCCCCTTCGTGTAAGGTCATTCGAGCAGTGCACGATTGTTATAGATGAGACGTGGTGCTGCGATCAGAGAGTTCGGGTTTTATGATCACACAAGCAAGATCGTGCGTGTTAAATATGCATGAAATCTAGAGTTGTTGCAATTGGGAGTTCAGGTCTTCTTTTTTTTTCTTTTCTCGAAAACGCAAGAGATATGCGTTTCATTGTTTTAAGAAGGGTAGCAAGTATAGTACAAGTATTCGGCCTGTGGCCGGGAACAGAGAAACTACATCTTTTCAGAACTCCGAATGGACTGTGACCGACTGACTAGCTCCCTTCTCCTAGACTTTCTAACGCCTTTGCGCCCACCTTAGCCCACTGCTTCGCCTCCGCTTTGATGATCATCAGGAGGTTGGTGACTGTGGCTGAGGCCTCCCTGAAGCATCAAGCATTACGCTCTTTCGATAGCTGCCATGACACGAAAGCGAAGAGGGAGTCGAAGCCTTTCTTTTGCTGGCCCTACCATTGTCGCCGCAAACGTCTCCACCAGGTGAGCACTGAACGTTGCACCGGTGGTAGCTAACGCCCCAAGGCCCTGCAGATGTGAAACCACACCTCTCTCGTAAACGGGCAGCAACACAGGATATGGTCGATTGTCTCGGGTGCTTGGTCGCAAAGGTAGCACTCTTCCCTTGCCTCTAGTCCATGTCTGGCACGTCGGTCGCCTGTCCAATGCATTCTCCGAAAGGCCAGCCAGAGGAATATTTTGACACGCAGTGGTGCCCACGTCTGCCAGATGAGCGAGTGACCAAGGAAGGGGACAACATCAGTGTGCAGCATTCTGTATGCTGATCGCGCCAAGTATGATCCATCAGGTGGTCACCAACGATGGTGTATGTGGAAGCTCGGAAAAACGCCTGGACTTCTGGCGCAGTCTTGATTGGAAGCTGACTCCAGGCGCGCCTCTGGTCGGTCTTCTAAAGCCAGAGCCACCTTGTTTGCAGGGCAAAGCCCGCAAGCTTGAGGTCAGTAATGCCGAGGCCTCCTAGCTCCGTAGGTTTGCATATGGCCTCCCATGCCACCATACATTTCCCGCGCACCGAAGCATCTTTGCCCACCCAGAGGAACTTCCTGCAGATAGCGTCAATCTCGCGCCTTGCCCATGGAGGAAGGTTCTCTGCCATCATGGAGTAGATCGGTATGGCTCGGAGCACTGACTTTATCCATGCTAACCTGCCACTCCTAGCCATCAAGGAGCCATGGCAAGGAGGCAACTTTCTAGCCACTGCCTCAACTACTGATTGGATTTCGGCCTTGGGAACCTTCTTGGTACTCAATGGAAGTCACAGATAGGTGATCGGAAACGGCTTGACCTGGCAGCCCAGTATTGCAACGATTTGCTCCAAGACATCCTCTCCCCCAAAGATAGGTGTGATTGAGCATTTTGCTAAGTTTGTCTGCAGCCCGGATGCCTCACCAAATATCCTCAGTATCTCCTTGACTGCGGTCGCCTCCTGTACAGTCAGTCTGATGAACAGGATGACATCGTCACCATACAAACTGCATTGGAATTTAACCTCATTTGGCTCCATCCTTCGGAGGACTCCGTCGCTGCATGCTTTGGCGAATAGCTTGTGCAGCACGTCCATCGCGATAATGAAGAGCATAGGGGACAGTGAATCTCCCTGCCTTACCCCTCGCAAGTGCTTAATTGGTGGTCCTTGGCGTCCATTGAGCAGGATTCTGGAGGATGCCGTTGAAAGCAGCTGGGAAATCCATCGGCACCAAATCTGTCCAAACCCTCTAGCCTGTAATTGCTCCAGTAGGAACGGCCAAGATAGCATATCGGGCCTCTTCTTCGGAATCAGTACCGCTGCCCTCTAAATATATTTGAAATTTTCTTGAATCGTGCGGCTGCGGATGAAGGCATTCTGATTCTTATCAATGAGCTCATCAAGCTTTGGAGCCAGCCGCATGGCGAGGATCTTAGAGATCAGTTTGGCAAAGCTGTGGACCATGGTTATCGATCTAAAATCACTTGGGCAAACTGCACCGACTTTCTTTGGGAGGAGCACGATTAGTGCGCTGTTCAAGCTGGTGAGTCCACGACAGTCGCCCATGGTGAACGCTTGCACTGCCACCATGATGTCGTCGCCAATGGTCGGCCATGCCGATTTGTAGAAAGCGCCTGTGAACCCATCTAGTCTCGACGCCCTATCAGCTGGCATGTCTCTGATGGCCACCCATACTTCTTCAGAGTTGATGTCGGCCTCTAGTTAGTCCAGGGGTATAGGCTGTATACCCAGTGCGTTGAAGTTGATGGACGTCCTGCCTGATGTCGCCGTCCCTAAAACCTTACTGAAGTGCTCAAAGAGAGCAAGCTCCATTCCATCGTGGTCAACCACGGTGTGCCCATCAACCGACAGTGAGGGAATGAAGTTTCTGCGTTTCCTCCCTCTCGCGATGAGGTGGAAGTACTTGGTATCTGCGTCTCCTTCGCTCAGCTGCCTGATGCGGGAGTGCTGCCTGGCTATTGTCCTGTCCAGTGAGGATAGCCCGAGACATCTAAGCTTCATCCTTTTCCTCAGCCCGGCTTCACCCTCAGTGAGCTGCCGTGATTCCTACACCTCGTCCAGCCACTGAATGAGCTCCCTAGCCATAAGTAACTGCTGCTTGATCCCGCCATCCAGGTGGCAGACCAAGGTTGCAGTTCCTTCACCAGACCCCTCAGCTTGTCGTCAAGATGTCTGATTGCACCAGCCGAGCCTGCCGGCCGTTGCTAAGCATCCGAGACGATCTGGCCGTACTCCTCAAACTTGGGCCAGAAGATTTCAAAGTGGAAACATGCCTTGGACATGTTGTCCAGGTCTTCATGATAAAAAGCCAGATTATGTGCGTTAAATATGCACGAAACTAAGAGTTATCGTCACTTGAAGGAAGATCAGGCACCTGTCCCTGTCAACTCTTATGCCGTGTCATTCGTTATGTTATTTCTTGAAAGTGAATGTGTAATATGTTTGTCCTCTCATGATTTTTTTGGATTGACATGCGGGTGCCACACATACAAGTCTACTCATCTCAGTAAAATTTTAAATTATCGTTCGTTCCCATGTGCTTACTTTATTATGGTCGTGTTTGGAGTGCTCCACGAACTTTGCTGCACAGACTCCACCATAGAGCAGCTCTACAAATAACTGGAGTTTGTGGAGCAACTCTTGAGATGCTCTCACAACTCTACCTGTTTGGCTAAAAAATATGGAGCGGAGCTAAAAAGACTTGAGCAGAGCATTCCTAAACACTCCATATATCGTATTTTATATTTAGGTCCACACCACGGCCCCCACATCACCTCAACCCATGGACTCGGCTCCAAAACCCCACAACCCCATTGGATTGCTCCCCAGTCTCCTCTGCCTTGACTCTACATCGCTCTCTCTTCCTCCCCTCGTCTTCTCTCCCGACTAGCACACACCAGCGGTGCAGGCATAGGAGGTGCGATGATGGCAGCGCCGGAGTTCCGTCAAATGCATGCGACGGCGGCGGCACATGCCAGTTGTGCAACGCAGGCGTAGGCACGCATCCCCTCCCATTGCAGTAGATGCGGCGGAGGTGCAGGCCGAACTCAGCATGTCGTCGGGTCGGCTTGGTCCGGCTAAACCCTCGTAGAGGTAGAGCCTTGCCTGGGCCAATGGCGCCAACCCATACGCGACCTGATCCATATCAGACGTTGGGCCATGCCTTAACGGCCCGTGCCATGCCGGACCACCCATTTGACCTTCTATAGCCTCATGTAGTACAGCACACTTGGTGAGAGCATCATGCCTGTGCACGCCCGTATCAACTCAGCGGCAACTTATATATTCATAAATAATATAGGGCCGTACATATATGCAATTAGGTACATATATATAATTAGGTACAAGTATGTCCATAGCTGGCTGATCCACTCTTAATTGGTGCTAGCATCAATAACTCCCCAATTTACAGCATGTCTGTATACTTGCTACCTAAAATTGTTGTGAAAAAGTTAGATGAGATCGGGAGAACTTTCTTTTGGCAAGGAGGAGGGACAAAAAAATATCATTTGATCGAATGGGAAAAGATATGCAAAAGTAAGAAAAAAGGTGGCTTAGGGATAAAAAATCTGAGGAAAATGAATATCAGTCTACTTTGTAAGTGGTGGTGGAAACTAGAAAGAGAAGATGGTTTGTGGCAAGATATTATCAAACATAAATATTTGAGAAGTAATACGATTCATACCTTGACCCATAAACTGAATGATTCTCCTGTTTGGTATGACTTGCTCAAAGTTAAAGAATTTTACCTACTAGGCAAGAGTATTAATGATACTAAAAATGGATGCCAGACCAGATTCTGGATGCATAAATGGGTATATCATAAATCTTTGTACATAATTAATTGCACCACAGCTCTTTGAACTTTGCGAGTGCAACTGTTGATATGGTTAGGAGTCGGGAAGTTCATATTACTTTTAGAAGATGGCTTCCGGAGGACTTAAGACTTAGTTGGGAACAAATTTGGAGGGATGCTTTATCATTTCACCTTGAGGTTGAAGCTGATAGGATAACCTAGTCACCGGAAAAAAATCACAAATTGTCTGTTAGATCCATTTATAATGCATTAACAAGTAATGCTGAAGGTGTATATCATAAAAAGATTTGGAAAGGAAAGGTTCCTGCAAAGACCAAGATCTTTATGTGGCTTATATCGAATGAAGCAATCTTAACTAAAGATAATCTTATTAAAAGAAACTAGAATAGTGATCCGGAATGTTATTTTTTTTTGTAACCAACCAGAAAGTATCTCACATTTCCTTTTTCAGTGTCCTGTGGCAAAAATAATTTGGGTTGTGGTAGCTAAGTGCTTTGGAACAAATACTATCTCCAGGAATTTGGAACAATGTTGGCGATGGTGTGATAAATGGTTGTCTATCCTTTGGGAAAAAATATCACGTCCGGGGAGTGGCTGCAATATGCTGGGCCATATGGAAATCTCGTAATAAAGCTTGCTTTGAGGAAAAAAGTTATCAATAGCCCATTAGATGTTATCTGCCCTATGTATGCTCTAATGAAATAATGGGCTGGTCTGTACGCTGAACCAGATAGGGAACAACCCATTGAAGGGATCAACACTATGCTGCGGGTCACGGAGAGGATTCTAAAGAGACAGAAGGATGATAAGGATGCTGCTAAACGTCTTCAAGAGGGTGATCGTGATGGAAGTAACGATGCCCCAGCTTAGTCAGCCGATGTGACAAGCAAACGTTCTGATGGGAGAACTGCTCTTTGGACATCTGCAATTAGCTTGTCCTAACATTGTTGGCCTATTTTCACATAGTGTAAGAAGATCAAACAGTTTATGTTGTTTTAGGCATGGTAGTATGAAGAAGTTTATATGTTCATTGGTAAATTACCAGTTTACCACAGGATTGGACATTGGTAAATTACCAGTTTACCAGTTTTCACATTGTGCTGCTACCTGTTTCTGTGTTCTTCGGTTAGCACATCTATATTTAGGTCTATATCTAACTGTGCACTCTAAGAGCATCTCCAAGAGATGATCTAAATTGTTTTGTAAAGCTAAATTTAGTTATTATTAGGAAAAAATAGGTCTTCAACAGCCTCTCCAACTAACTCTCCAAGTCTGATCGCTCTTCATCCCTCCCCCTCCGCTCTCTATTCCTGGACAGCCCACATCGCTCGCCATCCGGCTGTTGGCACGCTCGGCGTTTCCCTTCCCGCGCCTTCCCGTGCAGTTTCCTGTGAACAAGGTGCGTCCCCAGCTGCTTCCGCCCAACTCCCTCACCAATCTGCTGCTCGTCGCCCCCTGCAAGCACCCCCCATGTCCCTGCCGCCGCGTCATCCTGTTCCGGCGGCTGCGCGCGGGGGGTATGGTGCCCGGTCTTCTCGGATGACCCACTTGCCTGGTAGTTCCATGGGTCAAGGAAGCCAGGATTCCGGTGGTTGCGAGGAGCTTGTGAATTTGGATTGGATGGAAAACGGAGGGGCCGGACAGCTGCGCCGACGGGTGGTGCCTCCCACCGTCTTCGGTGCCCAGATGCAGTGGTTCTCTTTCCCAGCTGGTGGGCAGCCATCGCAGTTCCCCTTCCCAGGTGCAGACCAGGTCGACGGCGAGGAAGATTTTTCTGGTGTGGCCTTATTAATTTTATTTTCGTTTCTCAGTTTGTTCATAGCAGTGTGTTGCTCTGAGCAAAATTGATTTAATTCAGAAAAGAAAATCTAGAAATAAATTGTCATGATTGTTGTCCATATCTTGCTCCTGTGTTGTACGGATGAATTTTGGTATATTCTGTAGTCGAGGACGGAATTATGAATGTCCTCTTATTTGGGAATAATTGCACTCAGAAGTGATGCCTGTTGAGTTTATGTAGTAATTTCAGAAGGTGATCTGTCATCAGTAATAGCTATTTGTTTGAGACTGAACTGATACATTTTCTTTAGTTTTAGAGTGACATTTAGATTGGAAATTAATATTATTGTTTGTTTTGCAGCATCGATGCAAGGCCATGGGCAAGGTTAGTTTTTTCAATATTATTCTTGCTGCTTTGCAGCTGTTGCACTTCCAGAGAGCAATGCATTGCTCTCTACCTGTGGTATTTCCTTCACAGTGCATGCATAATTTTAATTTTAAAAACCAAACGATTAGCCTTTGCTTCAAAGACACATGTAGTTTTCAGCAGTTCATGCTATTGAATTTATTTCCTGCACTTCGTAGGACAGGCGGAGGTCACTTGAGGCATGGGTATGCATCAGTCAAGTCTGATTGTCACAGCAGTTCTTTTTCATACATGTTCTGTAATTTTTGTCCTGCTCTGTAGGAGATGCTTCAGGTCAATTGAGACTAGGGATATGCATCAGTCAACTAGTGTGTCAGTTGTTGTGACATCATGCAGTCTTGTAGCGTGCTAGTTTCTGTGAATTCCTACTTCTTGTCTGATTGTCACTGCATTTCATGAAGTCTTTACTTGTCTTATTGTTGCTGCAAGTTCTGAAATTATATTGTTTGTTAGACATATTACCAAACAATGAGCAGTAATAATTTATGAATTCAATATTCTTTGTTATTTGCTTTCACAGGTGCTATGGATTCAGGGGGATATTTCACCGACCTGATGACAAATGACTTTGTTGCTGGTCAGTCTGAAAATGCACCTCCTGCTCAGGAAGTAGTAGCACAAGATGAGGTTCAAGCAACAGGGAAAGGAAATCCGAAAAGAACAAAAAAAATTCACAATTGATGAGGATGAACAACTTGTCAAATCGTGGCTAAACGTGAGTTTGGATCCAGTGAAAGGTGTGGACCAATCACGTACCACATATTGGAAACGAATACATGCACATTTCCATGCCCACAAGGATTTCTCGTCTGATCGCTCGCAAGGCTCTCTGATGAACCGTTGGTCTGGTATACAGCACGATGTGAACCTCTTTGCGGGTTGTCTTTCCAAGATTGAGGGCAGGAATCAAAGTGGAGTGACCATCGATGACAAGGTTTGACAACACACCTTTCCCTTTTCAATTGTATATGATTTCGATGCATCTCACACATTCATCTTTGTCCACTATGTAGCAAGCAGATGCATTGAAAATGTTTATTAAAGAAGACAGGCAGCATAGGCAATTTCCGTACATGCATTGCTGGAAATTATTAAAAGGCCAAGCTAAGTGGGCAGATAGGCAAAAGCAGATGGAAACCCAGAAGCCAATCAGTAAAAAGCAGAAGGTTTCAGCCAATTCAAGTCATACATTGGCTCCTCCTTTGCTGCCCGCTGCTACTGTTGATGAGAATCAACATTCTAATAGTGCACTTCAGAGACCTCCAGGGCAAAAGAAGGAGAAGCAGAAATTACGGCAACATTCGAGCATCGAAGCATTGGATTATCTTTTGGCAAAAAAAGAAAGAAGCTGATGCAGAGAAGGAGTTGAAGAAATATAAATCGTTATAATGGATAATGTAATCATTCAACAAATTATATCCTAACAGCAAATAAAATCATTCAACAATAATATTCTTATATAAATCTGCATGATTTTGCCACAGGTGCTCAACAAGGTCGGCTTGAAGCTGTGTGTGAGTTTCCTTGTCCTGAATGTTCTTGTAATTTTGGATGAATTCATCTAGTTCAGGTGTACCATTATGGGATATTTTTACCTTTTCTCCCATGTCATCATAGCTGAAATCATCTTCGTCAATACCCTCATCTTCGACAATCATGTTGTGCATAATGATACAAGCTTTCATGATTGCTGCTAGCATTTCCTCATCCCACTCACGAGCTGGCCCTCGAACGATAGCAAAGCGAGCTTGTAGAACCCCAAATGCTCGTTCAACGTCCTTCCTACAAGCTTCTTGTGCCTTGGCAAAATATTTCTTCTTGTTCCCTTATGGCTCTGGTATGGTCTTCACGAACGTGGCCCAAGATGGATATATGCCATCTGCGAGGTAATAACCCATTGTATAATCATTCCCATTGATGCTGTAATTAACCTATGGACCCTCACCTTCAGCAAGCCTTGCAAATATAGGAGATCTTTGAAGAACATTGATATCATTATGCGAGCCTGGCATCCCAAAGAATGCATGCCAAATCCAAAGATCTTTAGAGGCAACTGCTTCTAGTATAATTGTAGGCTCCTTTTTATGCCCTCGGTACATACCATGCCATGAAACAGGGCAATTTTTCTAAGTCCAATGCATGCAATCTATGGAACCAAGCATTCCCGGGAAACCTCTGCTCTCACCAATTGCGAGTAATCTAGTTGTATCCTGTTCATTAGGCAATCTCATGTACTCAGGTCCAAATACTTGAACAACAGCTATGACGAACCTTCTCAAACTTTCTAGAGCGGTACTCTCGCCAATACGAACATAGTCATCCGTAGCATCAGCCGCTACACCATAAGCTATCATTCGAAATGCTGCCACCACCTTTTGCAAACAAGATAGTCCTAGGGTACCGGCTGCATTTCTCTTTTGCACAAAGTAGTCATCATGCTCCTCAACAGCATTCATTATACGAACAAACACATGACGCCTCATTCGAAATCTATGGCACAAGACTAATTAATTAGCCACACCTACACGTATGTACAAAAGAAATTTCATACTATGAGAGGAAAGTACAAACCTCCGCCTAAAATAGTTCGCCCCATACGTAGGATCATCTGAGAAATAGTCTTGAAAAAGTCTGAAGTGCCCGGACTGCCTATCACGATTCAATACGCGATGTCCGTCAATAGAACCTCGGCGATATGGTTGCTTATCATTGGCCTCTGCTACTATGTGTGCAGCAGCAACATAGAAATCATCCTCATCGTCCGAAGATGATGACTCAAGCACTTCATTGAACACTGTATCATAGAATTCATCTTCAGACTCCATCGTTGACACACCTTGAGCTGTAGGGCAGAAGGACAAATTCTCTAATCAACGGAGATAATTATCTGTGTCAATTTACAAAATTATGGCCAAATTAAACAAACCTCCTACACGGCTGGGGCAGCCACCAGCAGGCTGCCGTGATGCCCTTCAAGACGTGCGGCCAGCAATGGCCGGCCCCTGCGTGCCCTGATGGTTGGGCGACTCTGCCCCTTGTGGCTTGGTGGACGTGAGCGTTGATGATGCCTGGGCAGCTGGCAAGCAGCGGACGGGATCGGGATGGAGTTCCAGGCGGCCGGCCCCTGCTGCGGAACTTGAGTTCGAGGCGGCGCCTGCTATGATCCGAAAAGAGAGCGGACGAGATCGGGATGGATAGGAAGAGAAAAAATCTGGTGACGTGGCAAGTTTAAATATAGAGAGTCTTAATTTAGATAGTCTGTTGGAGTAGTGTACTTTTTGAAGGAGGGATTCATTTTACAAAATACCAAAATCACTAAATTTAGATATTTCTTTTGGCTAATCTGTTGGAGATGCTCTAACAGGCCCACTCTTCTGTAGGCGAACAATAGTTCTCCCAAGTCACAAGAAGCATCACGGACCAAATTGCTTTTGCCGGTCATCCATGTGTGTTGTGGCTATTGTGTGCCACCACTTTGAAACATCTTCATGGTGCTGTCACTGATATGCATGCATTCGTTAGGACGCCCAATGTCTATTGCCTCTTAATGTATTTTTGACAATGGAAAATTGTTACTTTAGATTCTTTTGCATTCTCACCATCTTTACCCTTCACCAATACGTATTTGTACTAGTTTATTTGTTTTATGATTGTGTAAACTTTCGTATTAGCCACTTACATCCATAAATTGTGTACTTAAGAGAAGAAAATCTGTGCATGATCATGGATGTTCACCCAATGTGGAAAATTATTCAGGTGGGGATCCTCTCCCCCCGGTGACCTTAAAAAATGTGGAAAATCAAGCCAAAGATTACTTAGCGATAATTGCCAACATGCCCTTTTATTTATTTATAGTCAAACGAAAAAATTACAAAACCGGGTGACATTACATTGGACTGCTTGTCGAGCTAGCAGTTGATGAAACCATATATCAATGGATCCTTTGATTGATTGCGATTTGAACAAAAGAAAATAGTTAGCTAAAAAAATATCAAATTAATAGGTAGTTTGGTGCATATCCATCAAATGATTCACCATATATGGGCAGACATGTGGCCAGCCAGTGACGTCTTCCTTACTGCAAAGCGCCTTGGAACGCCTCCTCCAAGGCCTTCAGGATGAGGGCCGGGGTGCATATCTCCTTGCAACTTTCAATACCAAACCGGTCTGCCTCCACCTTACTGCAAACCACATCGCAGCTAGCAGTGACCTCCGCAGCTTCAGCCTCATACTTTTTTGTGCATCCTTCATCGCAAGATTTGGTGGCTGGAGAGCCAGGGCTGTGCTGCTCGCTGCATTTCAACGAGCATTGAGAAGCCTCGATCGACGCCGTTTTGAAGCGCTGGTTGAGGGCGCAGGACTCCTTGCAGGCCCGCTCGTTAAGCTTCTTGTCTAGACAGAGAGTGTGGCAAGTGTCTTCTTGTACCTTCTTTGCATCGGCCGTCGTCTTACCAGCAGCAGCTCCACCGATGAGTGTGAGGACCAACACGAAGAGGACCACCACGATCTTCATTTTCTTGGTAATGGACGTGGTTGCTATTGAGATTGGTGTTGATGGAGGGGATGGCAGCTTTTCTTATAGAACTAATAACATGTTTGTCGGTCATATATATAGGACATTATATGGAAGATGGACATGTAAGTGTGTGGCCATGAGAGCTTTCCTCCCTACCTCTCAGTTCTGATTGCTCGAATGCATGTATCTATATGTGCATGCAAGACCCTAGCTCCTTCTTGATTTTCCGTTTCACCTGGGTTACCACAAACTCATAAGGGCGTGCCCAGCGGGATAGCTACGTCGTTGGCTCTGTCCGACATAGAAGGGAAAAAGTAGGAAAGAGAAGACTAGCTAGCGCCGAGTGAATCACGAGGCGATTTCGCGTAAACCGAGAAAACTAAGCTGAACAGGTGGCCTGGTTAGGAGAGAGATTAGAAATCAATTTTATTTTATCTCTCACCCATCCACATAGGCCAGTGAAGTCGTCAGGTCTGTTGGGGACGCCCTAAAATGCATGTGGTTGCCATGGTAGGCATGCATGCACTCGTCTCAACACTAGTTTTAGCAAGTGGCCCCAGGGCTACTTGGGCCCACTAGCAGCGAGGGTGGGTGTATTGATCGGCGGTCCATTGTCTCAGCGATGGGGTCACGGAGCATCAAGCCATGCGAAGCACCAGCGCCACCGCGCGAGCCTTCCTGTGCTACACTCTCTTCCAGTCTTCCCTCGGTGACTCTCTCCCTTGCTCATCTCCTTGCCCTTTCTCTTTCCTTTCTCCGTTCTCTTCACTCTCTCTCCACCACTCACTTCGCAAGGCTGCTCGGCCGCCGTCGGATCCCCACGACGCCGGTGAGCTTGACCACGTTAGCTATCTAGGGAGGGCTACCTTCCGCAGGGGATCCATGATGACAAAGGAGTTGCTAAGAGCTAGCGAACAAGTCCTACCTTGAAGGCCATGGGTCCAGCCAGCTCGCCTCCATATGCTGTGCACCGACACGAGGTTTGGCGATGCGCGCGAGGCTAGCTCCAGCAAGTGAGTGGATGATCAAGCTCGGGTTCCTTGTTTTGCCTTCCGGTGGCGATGGTTTCTTGTGGTCGATTTGATGTGTGTTTCCTATTTAATTGGCATTGCAGTTGCAGGAGTGGTGAGCCGATTCCTCTCGAACCCGGCCTTGGCGGGGGTGATGAAGAAGCTTTAATTGGTCACTCAAATCCACCACACAAACAGGTGATTGCCCAAGTCTCTCGAGGTCTTCTCCCTTCTCTAATTCTGACTGGTCTCTCTTGAGACGAAGATTTCAAATGAAAAAGTTCTCAACTATAAAATTCTATAACTTTTCGAGATCTACAACTTTTGTTTAGGTTATTTCTCCATCCGAGGTCGGTTAAAAATTTTAAATTTTAAATTTCTAAAATTCAAACATAGTTTTCCTTGAAAAAATGATTTCAAATGAAAAAGTTGTCAACTACAAAGTTCTATAACTTTTCGAGATCTACAACTTTCATGTTGGTCAACTTTTCATGTGACTTTGTTTGAACAATTCAAAATTTGAATTTCAAAAAATGACTATTTCCAACAACATTTTGAAATAGTAAGCGATTTTCGCTGAAAAAATTATGAACATAAAAGTTGTAGAACTGATCCAAATCTACAATTTTTATTTTAGTTATTTCTTCATCCGACAAAGTGGTAGTAAACATTGTTCACAAATTTACGTATCTCCCTTATAGTTACATAAACCATAAGAGAGATATGTATATTTGTGAATAATGTATACTACCACTTTGTCGGATGAACAAATAATAAAATAAAAGTTGTATTATATTCTTGACTTTTTAGCGGAAAACATTTACTGCTTCAAAATGTTGTTTGAAGTTGCCATTTTTCTAAATTCAAATTTTGAATTGATAAAACAAAGTCACAAGAAAAGATGACCAAAATAATAGCCGTAAGAACACAATAAATTGATAGAGACTGATTTTAGAAAACTTTAGAAAAAAATCATCAAATTTGAAGTTAGTATGAGGGAGAAAGACTAGTTATAAGTTTTAGCCAGAGATTAAAAAGAGAAATCAGATTTCTTCGACAATTTAAAAATTGAATTTCAAATAATATTTTGAAACAGTAAATAATTTCGAATGAAAAAGTTGTAAAAACCAAAGTTTTATAACTTTTCGAGATCTACAACTTTTATTTTCATCATTTCACCATCCGTGGTCATTTAAAAAATTCAAATTTTAGTACTTAATTTTAAAAAATCGGTGTCTATATTTAGGGGTGGCTCCAGCCGCCCCTACAAATAGGGCTATTTGTAGGGACAGCTGATAACATCAGTAGCCTCTACAAATGAATTTATAGGGGCGCCTCGTTTGTGAACTATTTGTAGGTGCGGCTGCAAATAGAGCCGCCCTAAAAGGTGGCGTTGCTAAATCTTTTTTTTAGTAGTGTTATCGGTGCTGCCAGGGACTTATCCCTCCCACTCCTCCACAGACGAGCCACAGGAGTGCAGTGGAGTCCTATACCCTCCCTGCTGGTAATTATTACTGAACTTAGCTGCTTGCTTTTAGTTTTGACTTTTGGCAGGAACACTACAGTCGCACATCTATTAGCAGTCGATCAAAATGTTCCTAAAACTTGCGGTTACTGAAAATGTCATTATCCATCATCAGGGTGTTTCAATTTAGTGACAGATCAGAGATGTAAATCCATCATGGCAGATTGATTCCATACGCAAGAGGATTTCGATCATTTAGGTTTATTTACAAATATCAAACTAGCATACAATATATGCATTTACATACATATATAGTCTATAACCCTGAAAACAACTAAAGTATTATTGTTGTGCTAAAAACTATCACACAAGATGGTAAGCCTTTAGAGTTTACCTCAAAAGGTACCCCTAGTTTGTTCTATTCACAGAAGGTGTGCATGATGAACTATCCATCAGAGCATGCCGATGATAGAGTATCCATCAAGGAAATTTCAGTGTAGATTTTCGTAAAAAACATTAGCACAGAATATATGAATCTGCATTTCAATTTCACCAAATTACATTCCAAACCGAACCTTCTCTATTAAAACCACTTAACGGTGTGAACCGCTGGTGCCAAATAACAAATTTACCCCCCATCTATCTCTCTTCTCTCAAGTCCCACAGACGTGCGGATCATGCATGTTAGCACCTTCTCCTACCTCTGGCTCCAGGCCTGCACTGGCTTGGGCGCCTGCGCCAGCCGCCACTCCGCCCTTGGATGCAGCTAGCGAGGGGAATCAGGTTGCGGCAGAGAGAATTGGCCGTAATTGACCGGTGAGCTCAGCTATGGGGAATCGAGCGGTACGGGAAAAGGTGAGAGGGGAAGATGAGAGGATGACACGTGGACCCCATTTGATAGGCACCCCATCCCACCACCTCCAAGAAGTTGGGTTGCCAAACAGCCTCATCTTTAATTTTCCAGACACCAGCTTCCAGGAGCAAAAGCCTGCAATAGCTTTTAAGAAAGCCGCAGGTCAAACAAATAGGCCCTAAGGGCATAAACACCATCATCCCTTTAGATTAATTTATACTAGTGGTCTTCCCCCTAGTGGTATAGCTAGTATATTATACTAGTTTATGTGGTATATGGGCAATTTGGGAAAATTAGGATGGCGGCGACGGCTTAGTGGGGACGGGGCGTCGATGGTGGCCTCATGTTTCATGCTGGCTTTGGCTAGGTGGTGGTAATTGGGTGTATTATCTATAAATACCACGAATAGTATTCTCTTTCCGGAAATACCCCTTCTCTAGCTATACCACCATACTACCACTAGTTGTATAAAACACCTTAGAAGTCTAAAAATGATCGTAGCAGTGTGTATTAAGTTCCGGTAAGTCCAAACTAAGGATTGAAACGCGGCTTCCAAAATATGAAACTATCAAACTAAAAAAAAACCTGTAAAGTCCAGAGCTTGCAGGATATCATGTTTCATAAAAGAGAAAAACATTAAGAAGAAATAAAGTGCTATGCGTACACAAGTATATAGATTCGTACGGGTGAAATCAAGAGCACACATAATAATAGAGACTTCAATCAATATGCAAGTGACATTCTGATAATTCATCGCAAGGCCCTCCCATCCTTCCCAAACACACATATCTACGTAGAAAAGAAACCTTACTTTTCCAAAGCCATGCTCAGATCTAACAAACCTTCTCCAAGGAGAGAGAGTGGAGCTGATGAGACATCATCATTGCCTCCACCACAGTCACCTTTCATTGTCAATCCATTGGGGACCTGATCGATCGAGGAGGAATAGAGAGTAGCTGTGTCATCGTGAGGACAGAAAGGGATAACAGTGAAAGAGAGGAAGCAGAACTAGCTAGGATGATGATGCAATGGCCTTGTGGAGCTTCTTTTCTATGATGAAGAATGCTAGTTCAGCCCTGATAGTAACATTGCAGTGCTCGGTCATTGTTCTAGCTAGAAACAAAGAGGACGATGGAGAGGATGATGATGAAATAGGACGATTGCATTGGCCATTGGCAGGCATCCACCACACTGATAGGCTGGTCTCTCTGGGCTATCAACTGAGATGTCTTTTATGGAAGAATTATTGCTCTACATTAGTAGAATTTGCTAGCAGTATATATGCAACTCGATCTATATATCACCATTTGCCTGCTGTTGATATTGACCAGAAATTGCTTCAAGGACAGCATGTTAGGAAACCGTGGAAGATCAGATAAGACTAGAACGTATACTTCTCCCCAAGCTGATCTTCGTACGTACAAGATAGTGTTTCCTTGCTTTCATTATATTGTTGAGATAGATTGGTTGAAAAAGTTAATTTTGGCATGCATGTATGTATGTATATACCCTGCTGTGGAGTTACGTTTTAGATCATTTCCCCCACTTTGTTTTCACAAATTAATGCTTAAGTTGCAATGCTCTTTTATTATTTATTTACTTTGTCCTCCACCCATGCTTTTGATACACTACCCGAGCCGGCTGCTTTGCCGAGGGCCCTAGGCTCTCGGCAAAGCCTCTAAGGCCCTCGGCAAAGCGCCCTCGGCGAAAATCCGATCGGCAAAGGCTTCTTTGCCGAGAGCCGTTTATCGGGCACTCGGCAAAGCCTTTATCGAGTGCCCGACGCTCGGCAAAGCGCGAAATAAAAAAAATACAAAAAAAAACCTGAAAAAAAATTTTGCCCGACGCTCGGCAAAATTCGCGGCTACACGGTCGGTGGGATTCGAACTCATGACCTCTCCCTCACGCGATACCTCCTCTGCCACCTGCACCACACACTCACATGCGTCTATACGTCGTTTCGCAAATATTATACTAAACCAAGTGAAAATTGATTGTTTGAGGCCCTAAACGAATTCAAATTAAAAGGTTGTCAACTATAAAGTTTCATAACTTTTCGAGCTCTACATTTTCCATATAGAAAGTTTTTCCATCCGAGGTCTTTTGAAAAATTCAAATTTTAAAATTTTGAATTTCAAATGTAGTTTTGCATGACAAGATTAATTCAAATGAAAAAGTGGTCAACTATAATGTTTCGTAACTTTTCGAGATCTACAAACTTCATATAGAAAGTTTTTCCATCCGAGGTCTTTTAAAAAATTCAAATTTTAAAATTTTGAATTTCAAACGTAGTTTTGCATGAAAAGATTAATTCATATGAAAAAGTGGTCAACTGCAATGTTTCATAACTTTTCGAGATCTACAAACTTCATTTAGGAAGTTTTTCCATCCGAGGTCTTTTGAAAAATTCAAATTTTAAATTTTGAATTTCAAACGTAGTTTTGCATGACAAGATGAATTCAAATGAAAAAGTGGTCAACTACAATGTTTCATAACTTTTCGAGATCTACAAACTTCATTTAGGAAGTTTTTCCATCCGAGGTCTTTTGAAAAATTCAAATCTTAAAGTTTTGAATTTCAAACGTAGTTTTGCATGGCAAGATGAATTCAAATTAAAAAGTGGTCAACTACAATGTTTCATAACCTTTCGAGATCTACAAACTTCATTTAGGAAGTTTTTCCATCCGAAATTGTGGTGCTAACATTGTTCACAAATCTTATATATATGTCTCTTGTAGTTTCATGAAACTATATGAGAGACATAGATTTTATGAACAACGTAATTATTACTTTGTCGAATGAAGAAATGACCAATATAAAGTTTGTAGATCATGAGAAGTTATGAAACTTTGTAGTTGAAAACTTTTTTATTTGAATTCGTTTAGGACACCAAAACGTGGTTTGAAAAATTGCTTTGCCGAGTGTTTTACTTTGGCACTCTACAAAGAAGCCTTTGCCGAATGTTTTTTTTTGCACCCGAGTGTTTTTTATTTGATACTCGGTAAAGCCTTCTTTGCCGAGTGTAGAGGCTTTGCCGAGTGTTTTTTATTTGGCTCTCGATAAAGCCTTCTTTGGCGAGCGCCCGAAAAAAAAACACTCGGCAAAGCCTCCGGCGCTCGGCAAAGAAGCAGATTCCGGTAGTGATAGAAGTAGCTTTCTGGGTCCCTATCTTTTGAGAAACAGAGAGCTCGATGCATGGCTGAGTCGGGGAATGTACTTGCACTGGCTATGGGCCGGCATATATGTGCATCGTGTGGCAGCACTTGCTGACGTGCACAGTCTAGAGCTTTTTGATAGGATGAGTAGAGGAGCGTACCGTGTGGTCAAGAAATCAAGAGCAAGCCGGCCGGCAGGCCGCTGTTTAGAGTTGCCAAACCTTGCATGTGCAGTGGCCGGGTCGTCTTGTCCGATCCGATCCTATTTATAGACACATCAGCGAGAAGGATCGATCAAGCAAACCGGGCATTCGAGTGATAGCATCGTGAGTCCAACAAGAAAGAAGCAGCAGCACAGGAAACAACCCAATCCACTGCTCTAGCCTAAAGAGACGAAGTAGCACGCAGCACCATGGCGCCACGCAAGAGGGTCGTCGTAGCACTTGTGCTTTTGCTCGCTGTTCTGGTTAGCGGCGGCCAGGCCCAGCAGGCGGCAGCGGTGGCGCCGGCGCCTCTGCTGATCAGAGGCGCGGACGACGCGGAGCTCGGGAGCTTGGCACGGGGCATCACCAACGTCGTCGTCGGTGACGGCTACATCGGCTGCCTGGAGATGCGCTTCCACAAGTACATGGGCATACTATACAGGCGGTTGGTAACCTATTTCTACTGGCGTTTTCCAGCACCGCCTGCGCTGGAGGCCAGTAGAAATGGGCCAATTCCACATGCGGTTCCTTGTGAGCCGCCTGTAGAAAACATTTCCACAGGCGGTTTACTTAGCGAACCGCCTGTACAAAAAAAATCCTGAAAACCCCAAAAATAAATAGCAAAAAAAAGATTTTAATTAGGGGGAGGACCCCACCGCCTAGCGCCCGCCCGTCTCCATCGAAGTCGCAAGTCGCGCAATTTTTCGCGCAAAAATCGCGCGCTACGCGCTCCCGGTGAGATTCGAACCCACGACCTCGGCCTCGAATGAAGCAATGTTAACTAAAGATAATCTTACAAAAAGAAACTGGAATAGTGATCCGGAATGTTATTTTTTTGTAACCAACCAGAAAGTATCTCACATTTCCTTTTTCAGTGTCCTGTGGCAAAAATAATTTGGGTTGTGGTAGCTAATTAAGTGCTTTGGAGCAAATACTATCTCCAGGAATTTGGAACAATGTTGGCGATGGTATGATAAATGGTTGTCTATCCTTTGGGAAAAAATATCGCGTCTAGGGAGTGGCTGCAATATGCTGGGCCATATGGAAATCTCGTAACAAAGCTTGCTTTGAGGAAAAAAGTTGTCAATAGCCCATTAGATGTTATCTGCCCTATGTATGCACTAATGAAATAATGGGCTGGTCTGTACGCTGAACCAGATAGGGAACAACTCATTGAAGGGATCAACACTATGCTGCGGGTCACGGAGAGGATTCTAAAGAGACAGAAGGATGATAAGGATGCTGCTAAACGTCTTCAAGAGGGTGATCGTGATGGAAGTAACGATGCCCTAGCTTAATCAGTCGATGTGCCAAGCAAACGTTCTGATGGGAGAACTGCTCTTTGGACATCTGCAATTAGCTTGTCCTGTCATTGTTGGCCTATTTTCACATAGTGTAAGAAGATCAAACAGTTTATGTTGTTTTAGGCATGGTAGTTTGAAGAAGTTTATATGTTCGTTGGTAAATTACCAGTTCACCAGTTTTCACATTGTGCTACTACCTGTTTCCGTGTTCTTCGGTTAGTACATCTATATTTAGGTCTATATACTCTAACAGGCCCACTCTTCTGTAGGCGAACAATAGTTCTCCCAAGTCACAGAAGCATCACGGACCAAATTGCTTTTGTCGGTCATCCATGTGTGTTGTGGCTATTGTGTGCCACCACTTTGAAACATCTTCATGGTGCTGTCACTGATATGCATGCATTCGTTAGGACGCCCAATGTCTATTGCCTCTTAATGTATTTTTGACAATGGAAAATTGTTACTTTAGATTCTTTTGCATTTTCACCATCTTTATCCCTCACCAATACGTATTTGTACTAGTTTATTTGTTTTATGATTGTGTAAACTTTTGTATTAGCCACTTACATCCGTTAATTGTGTACTTAAGAGAAGAAAATCTGTGCATGATCATGGACGTTCACCCAATGTGGAAAATTATTCAGGTGGGGATCCTCTCCCCCCGGTGACCTTAAAAAATTTGGAACCTTTGATTGATTGCGATTTGAACAAAAGCAAATAGTTAGCTAAAAAATATCAAATTAATAGGTAGTTTGGTCCATATCCATCAAATGATTCACCATATATGGGCAGACATGTGGCCAGCCAGTGACGTCTTCCTTACTGCAAAGCGCCTTGGAACGACTCCTCCAAGGCCTTCAGGATGAGGGCCGGGGTGCATATCTCCTTGCAACTTTCAATACCAAACCGGTCTGCCTCCACCTTACTGCAAACCACATCGCAGCTAGCAGTGACCTCCGCAGCTTCAGCCTCGTACTTTTTTGTGCATCCTTCGTCGCAAGATTTGGTGGCTGGAGAGCCAGGGCCGTGCTGCTCGCTGCATTTCAACGAGCATTGAGAAGCCTCGATCGACACCGTTTTGAAGCGCTGGTTGAGGGCGCAGGACTCCTTGCAGGCCCGCTCGTAAAGCTTCTTGTCTAGACAGAGAGTGTGGCAAGTGTCTTCTTGTACCTTCTTTGCCTCGAACGTCGTCTTACCAGCAGCAGCTCCACCGATGAGTGTGAGGACCAACACGAAGAGGACCACCACGATCTTCATTTTCTTGGTAATGGACGTGGTTGCTATTGAGATTGGTGTTGATGGAGGGGATGGCAGCTTTGCTTATAGAACTAATAACATGTTTGTCGGTCATATATATAGGACATCATATGGAAGATGGACATGTAAGTCTGTGGCCATGAGAGCTTTCCTCCCTACCTCTCGGTTCTGATTGCTCGAATGCATGTATCTATATGTGCATGCAAGACCCTAGCTCCTTCTTGATTTTCCGTTTCACCTGGGTTACCACAAACTCATAAGGGCGTGCCCAGCGGGATAGCTACGTCGCTGGCTCTATCCGACATAGAAGGGAAAAAGTAGGAAAGAGAAGACTAGCTAGCGCCGAGTGAATCACGAGGCGATTTTGCGTAAACCGAGAAAACTAAGCTGAACAGGTGGCCTGGTTAGGAGAGAGATTAGAAATCAATTTTATTTTATCTCTCACCCATCCACATCAGCCAGTGAAGTCGTCAGGTCTGTTGGGGACGCCCTAAAATGCATGTGGTTGCCATGGTAGGCATGCATGCACTCCTCTCAACACTAGTTTTAGCAAGTGGCCCCAGGGCTACATGGGCCCACTAGCAGCGAGGGTGGGTGTATTGATCGGCGGTCCATTATCTCAGCGATGGGGTCACGGAGCATCAAGCCATGCGGAGCACCGGCTACACCGCGCGAGCCTTCCTGTGCTACACTCTCTTCCAGTCTTCCCTCGGTGACTCTCTCCCTTGCTCATCTCATTTAGGAAGTTTTTCCATCCTAAATTGTGGTGCTAACATTGTTCACAAATCTTATATATATCTCTTGTAGTTTCATGAAACTACATGAGAGACATAGATTTTGTGAACAACGTAATTATTACTTTGTCGAATGAAGAAATGACCAATATAAAGTTTGTAGATCATGAGAAGTTATGAAACTCTGTAGTTGAAAACTTTTTTATTTGAATTCGTTTAGGGCAGCAAAACGTGGTTTAAAAAATTGCTTTGCCGAGTGTTTTACTTTGGCACTCTGCAAAGAAGCCTTTGCCGAGTGTTTTTTTTTGCACTTGGCCTCGGTAAAGCCTTCTTTGCTGAGTGCAGAGGCTTTGCCGAGTGTTTTTTATTTGGCTCTCGGCAAAGCCTTCTTTGGCGAGCGCCTGAAAAAAACGCTCGGCAAAGCCTCCGGCGCTCGGCAAAGAAGCGGATTCCGGTAGTGATAGAAGTAGCTTTCTGGGTCCCTATCTTTTGAGAAACAGAGAGCTCGATGCATGGCTGAGTCGGGGAATGTACTTGCACTGGCTATGGGCCGGCATATATGTGCATCGTGTGGCAGCACCTGCTGACGTGCATAGTCTAGAGCTTTTTGATAGGATGAGTAGAGCATCGTACCGTGTGGTCAAGAAATCAAGAGCCAACCGGCCGGCAGGCCGCTGTTTAGAGTTGCCAAACCTTGCATGTGCAGTGGCCGGGTCGTCTTGTCCGATCCGATCCTATTTATAGACGCATCAGCGAGAAGGATCGATCAAGCAAACCGGGCATTCGAGTGATAGCATCGTGAGTCCAACAAGAAAGAAGCACCAGCACAGGAAACAACCCAACCCACTGCTCTAGCCTAAAGAGACGAAGCAGCACGCAGCACCATGGCGCCACGCAAGAAGGTCGTCGTAGCACTTGTGCTTTTGCTCACCGTTCTGGTTAGCGGCGGCCAGGCCCAGCAGGCGGCAGCGGCGGCGCCGGCGCCTCTGCTGATCAGAGGCACGGACGACGCGGAGCTCGGGAGCTTGGCACGGGGCATCACCAACGTCGTCGTCGGTGACGGCTACATCGGCTGCCTGGAGATGCACTTCCACTAGTACACGGGCATACTATACAGGCGGTTGGTAACCTATTTCTACTGGCGTTTTCCAGCACCGCCTGCGCTGGAGGCCAGTAGAAATGGGCGAATTCCACGGGCGGTTCCTTGTGAGCCGCCTGTAGAAAACATTTCCACAGGCGGTTCACTTAGCGAACCGCCTGTACAAAAAATTCCTGAAAAACCCAAAAATAAATAGCAAAAAAAAGATTTTAATTAGGGGGAGGACCCCACTGCCTAGCGCCCGCCCGTCTCCGTCGAAGTCGCAAGTCGCGCAATTTTTCGCGCAAAAATCGCGCGCTACGCGCTCCCGGTGAGATTCGAACCCACGACCTCGGCCTCGAATGAAGCAATGTTAACTAAAGATAATCTTAATAAAAGAAACTGGAATAGTGATCTGGAATGTTATTTTTTTGTAACCAACCAGAAAGTATCTCACATTTCCTTTTTCAGTGTCCTGTGGCAAAAATAATTTGGGTTGTGGTAGCTAATTAAGTGCTTTGGAGCAAATACTATCTCCAGGAATTTGGAACAATGTTGGCGATGGTATGATAAATGGTTGTCTATCCTTTGGGAAAAAATATCGCGTCTAGGGAGTGGCTGCAATATGCTGGGCCATATGGAAATCTCGTAACAAAGCTTGCTTTAAGGAAAAAAGTTGTCAATAGCCCATTAGATGTTATCTGCCCTATGTATGCACTAATGAAATAATGGGCTGGTCTGTATGCTGAACCAGATAGGGAACAACTCATTGAAGGGATCAACACTATGCTGCGGGTCACGGAGAGGATTCTAAAGAGACAGAAGGATGATAAGGATGCTGCTAAACGTCTTCAAGAGGGTGATCGTGATGGAAGTAACGATGCCCTAGCTTAATCAGTCGATGTGCCAAGCAAACGTTCTGATGGGAGAACTGCTCTTTGGACATCTGCAATTAGCTTGTCCTGTCATTGTTGGCCTATTTTCACATAGTGTAAGAAGATCAAACAGTTTATGTTGTTTTAGGCATGGTAGTTTGAAGAAGTTTATATGTTCGTTGGTAAATTACCAGTTTACCAGTTTTCACATTGTGCTACTACCTGTTTCCGTGTTCTTCGGTTAGTACATCTATATTTAGGTCTATATACTCTAACAGGCCCACTCTTCTGTAGGCGAACAATAGTTCTCCCAAGTCACAGAAGCATCACGGACCAAATTGATTTTGTCGGTCATCCATGTGTGTTGTGGCTATTGTGTGCCACCACTTTGAAACATCTTCATGGTGCTGTCACTGATATGCATGCATTCATTAGGACGCCCAATGTCTATTGCCTCTTAATGTATTTTTGACAATGGAAAATTGTTACTTTAGATTCTTTTGCATTTTCACCATCTTTACCCTTCACCAATACGTATTTGTACTAGTTTATTTGTTTTATGATTGTGTAAACTTTCGTATTAGCCACTTACATCCGTAAATTGTGTACTTAAGAGAAGAAAATCTGTGCATGATCATGGACATTCACCCAATGTGAAAACTATTCAGGTGGGGATCCTCTCCCCCCGGTGACCTTAAAAAATGTGGAAAATTGAGCCAAAGATTACTTAGCGGTAATTGCCAACATGCCCTTTTATTTATTTAGTCAAACAAAAAAATTACAAAACCGTGTGACATTACATTGGACTGCTTGTCGAGCTAGCAGTTGATGAAACCATATATCAATGGAACCTTTGATTGATTGCGATTTGAACAAAAGCAAATAGTTAGCTAAAAAAATATAAAATTCATAGGTAGTTTGGTCCATATCCATCAAATGATTCACCATATATGGGCAGACATGTGGCCAGCCAGTGACGTCTTCCTTACTGCAAAGCGCCTTGGAACGCCTCCTCCAAGGCCTTCAGGATGAGGGCCGGGGTGCATATCTCCTTGCAACTTTCAATACCAAACCGGTCTGCCTCCACCTTACTGCAAACCACATCGCAGCTAGCAGTGACCTCCGCAGCTTCAGCCTCGTACTTTTTTGTGCATCCTTCATCGCAAGATTTGGTGGCTGGAGAGCCAGGGCCGTGCTGCTCGCTGCATTTCAACGAGCATTGAGAAGCCTCGATCGACACCGTTTTGAAGCGCTGGTTGAGGGCGCAGGACTCCTTGCAGGCCCGCTCGTTAAGCTTCTTGTCTAGACAGAGAGTGTGGCAAGTGTCTTCTTGTACCTTCTTTCCCTCGGCCGTCGTCTTACCAGCAGCAGCTCCACCGATGAGTGTGAGGACCAACACGAAGAGGACCACCACGATCTTCATTTTCTTGGTAATGGACGTGGTTGCTATTGAGATTGGTGTTGATGGAGGGGATGGCAGCTTTGCTTATAGAACTAATAACATGTTTGTCGGTCATATATATAGGACATCATATGGAAGATGGACATGTAAGTGTGTGGCCATGAGAGCTTTCCTCCCTACCTCTCGGTTCTGATTGCTCGAATGCATGTATCTATATGTGCATGCAAGACCCTAGCTCCTTCTTGATTTTCCGTTTCACCTGGGTTACCACAAACTCATAAGGGCGTGCCCAGCGGGATAGCTACGTCGCTGGCTCTGTCCGACATAGAAGGGAAAAAGTAGGAAAGAGAAGACTAGCTAGCGCTGAGTGAATCACGAGGCGATTTCGCGTAAACCGAGAAAACTAAGCTGAACAGGTGGCCTGGTTAGGAGAGAGATTAGAAATCAATTTTATTTTATCTCTCACCCATCCACATCGTCCAGTGAAGTCGTCAGGTCTGTTGGGGACGCCCTAAAATGCATGTGGTTGCCATGGGAGGCATGCATGCACTCGTCTCAACACTAGTTTTAGCAAGTGGCCCCAGGCTACAAGGGCCCACTAGCAGCGAGGGTGGGTGTATTGATCGGCGGTCCATTATCTCAGCGATGGGGTCACGGAGCATCAAGCCATGCGGAGCACCGGCGCCACCGCGCGAGCCTTCCTGTGCTACACTCTCTTCCAGTCTTCCCTCGGTGACTCTCTCCCTTGCTCATCTCATTTAGGAAGTTTTTCCATCCAAAATTGTGGTGCTAACATTGTTCACAAATCTTATATATATGTCTCGTAGTTTCATAAAACTACATGAGAGACATAGACTTTGTGAACAACGTAATTATTACTTTGTCGAATGAAGAAATGACCAATATAAAGTTTGTAGATCATGAGAAGTTATGAAACTCTGTAGTTGAAAACTTTTTTATTTGAATTCGTTTAGGGCAACAAAACGTGGTTTGAAAAATTGCTTTGCCGAGTGTTTTACTTTGGCACTCTGCAAAGAAGCATTTGCCAAGTGTTTTTTTTTACACTCGGCAAATAAACTTCTTTGCCGAGTGTTTTTTATTTGACACTCGGTAAAGCCTTCTTTGCCGAGTGCCGGAGGCTTTGCCGAGTGTTTTTTATTTGGCTCTCGGCAAAGCCTTCTTTGCCGAGCGCCCGGAAAAAAACGCTCGGCAAAGCCTCTGGCCCTCGGCAAAGAAGCGGATTCCGACAGTGATAGAAGTAGCTTTCTGGGTCCCTATCTTTTGAGAAACAGAGAGCTCGATGCATGGCTGGGTCGGGGAATGTACTTGCACTGGCTATGGGCCGGCATATATGTGCATCGTGTGGCAGCACTTGCTGACGTGCATAGTCTAGAGCTTTTTGATAGGATGAGTAGAGCAGCGTACCATGTGGTCAAGAAATCAAGAGCCAGCCGGCCGGCAGGCCGCTGTTTAGAGTTGCCAAACCTTGCATGTGCAGTGGCCGGGTCGTCTTGTCCGATCCGATCCTATTTATAGACGCATCAGCGAGAAGGATCGATCAAGCAAACCGGGCATTCGAGTGATAGCATAGCATCGTGAGTCCAACAAGAAAGAAGCAGCAGCACATCAAACAACGCAACCCACTGCTCTAGCCTAAAGAGACGAAGCAGCACGCAGCACCATGGCGCCACGCAAGAGGGTCGGGGCATCACCAACGTCGTCGTCGGCGACGGCTACATCGGCTGCTTGGAGATGCGCTTCCACTAGTACATGGGCATACTGTACAGGCGGTTGGTAACATATTTCTTCTGGTGTTTTCCAGCACCGACTGCGCTGGAGGCCAGTAGAAATGGGCCAATTCCACATGCGTTTTCCAGCACCGCCCGCCCGTCTCTGTCGAAGTCGCAAGTCGCGCAATTTTTCACGCAAAAATCGCGCGCTACGCGCTCCCGGTGAGATTCGAACCCATGACCTCGGCCTCGAATGAAGCCTCCTCTAACACTGCACCACACATTCACATGTGTCCATATACCCTTTTGGTTCCCCACATATTATACAAATCCGAGTGTAATTTGCTTGCTTGAGGTCCTAAACAATTTCAAATCAAAAAATTGTCAACTATAAAGTTTCATAACTTTTCGAGACGAACAACTTTCGTATTGGTCATTTCTCCATCCGAGGTCGTTTACAAAATTTGAATTTAAAATTTGAGACCATTCAAACGTAGTTTTCGTTCACAAGATGATTTCAAATTAAAAAGTTATAATTTACAAAGTTTCATAACTTTTCGAGATGAACAACTTTTATTTTGGGTGTTTTCTCATTTGGGATCATTTGAAAAAATCGAATTTTAAAAAACACGGGTATTTCTAGTGGCGGATTTCTTAACGAACCGCCTGTAGAAATGGATTTCTACACAACCACCTGTAGAAATGTCTTATTTTCACAAGCGGTTGTCTTAACAAACCGCCTGTAGAAATTCATTTCTACAGGTGGTTTTTGTCTTGGAGTCCACCGTTTTATTTCTACTGGCGCGTGATAACTAAAACCGCCAGTAAAAAAAATACAGGCGCGGGGAAAAATCATCTTTCTACTAGTGTTCTCCAGGTGCTTCACGGATCCCACGCTCACCTGCGCCGAGGATGCGATGGTGGAGTGCAGCCTGGAGGCCGCGGCTGCACCGGCGGCAACGACGACCGGACCTGCAGCGCCTCTGGCAGCAGGCGGAGCTTGTCCTTGGCGCCATTGGCGGCATCATCGTTCGCGGCATCGCTACTGCCGGCGCCAAGTACATCAACTGCGTGGAGGTTGACCTGGTCAAGTGCTACTCGGACCCTACCATAGAGAAGGCCATTGGGGCGTGCTAGGCGTCGTCTACGGCCTCTAGGTCGGTACGTAGCGTATGTGTACGTGCATGCATACTACGTACGTACGACGTACCTACCTTTAGTGTGTACTGCATACGATCGAACATCTTTTTTCTGGATCAGCTCAGGCCGGCTAAGGACAAAAAAGAGGAGGATCATCATATATCGATCGATCCATATATATTTATGAGCTCGATCGCGCTTTAGGCCCCGTTCGGCTGTGCTGATAAGCCGGCTGAAAAACATTGTTGGCTGATTTGTTGTGAGAGAAAAATATTGTTCTGGCTAAAAAAACAAGCTAAAAAAGACGGAAGTTGGAGTAAATAACTACTGGACTGTACGTGCGTGTACCTGGCTAATATATGTATATATTTGTGTGTGTTGTTTCTACTGTTGTTGTTCGCTGGTCCACATAAGTTCACTGGTAGTTCTTGTTGTTTTTCATGTTGCGAATCGATTACACAAAAAACTCACTGACTGTCCTGCACAACACTCCGTGTGACGAGATAAACAAGATGGCTGACAAATAAACAATAATTGCTGCTTCTACTTGTGAAACCAAACCAAGATCGAGGTACGTACACCTCGCTCTGACGGGCAGGTAATCATTGAGATAGACAAAAAGATCAGAAGCGAACTAAAGCTATTCCACGAGCTACAGAAACGCATTATTTCAGGCAACCAGCACAAAAAAGAACATGCGAAGAGTGTAGCATTTTTGGGAAGATATGTTATTATTATATAACAGGAACAAGCAATTGTCTAGCATTTTTGGGAAGATATTTTGCTATGCATGAAAGCGACACATCACACTGATCACAACATATACCGGAGCCTTGGAACTTCAGCTGTGGCACTGCGTGAGTTCTACCAGAGAGAAAATCAGATAGAGAAATAAGGAAAAAAAATTCACAGACTCGAGCTGCATATGTACTTTATGGATTAGAAAATCTCATGCTGCTGCCCTGGTGAGGGGTGACCAAAGCTTCAGTGCAATTCATTCGTCAAGCATCGAAAAAGAACACAGCCCAAGAACCAATCGCCCAATGGCTTGCGCCATGCATCCATGCATCTACGTCTGGCGTGTATGTGCATGCACGTAATACCTGCATGCATTTGCATGCAACAAAGCAAGCAAGTGCTTCCCATCTTCACAGCCAAGGCAGCAGAACCTCTACGGGTTCGCGCTTCCTCCACTCAGCCGTCCACCTGCCGTTTCCATCTGAGATACGTACTAGGCTAGCAGTGGCGGACCAGAGATTCAATGGAGCCTGGGAGAACCTCAACGAGGGCAGGGTTGCAGATAGGAACCAACATGGAAGCTGATTTGTATGAGTAGATAGTCTTTTCATACGCAAGAAATAAAATAGAAATAGAGGTAACAAATTATCCATTTCAAAGAGGGCAAGGTTGCAGATAGGAACCAACATAGTGTATATTACTACTCTAGTTTAAGCACAAGCATTTCACCTCATTAATGAGCCTTCATTTAACAGACCGACTTGCTTTTCTGCTACTCTATCACTACATTTTTTAAACCAATTGGCAACCAAGCAGCGCAATGTGTCGGGTACTCACACTGCTCAAGTCAGGTCACAAAAGCTGCTAGCATGGTGCAAGGCATACCAGCGTGGCGTGTGCGACCTCAGAGGCTCAGACCTCTCAGGGCAGTTGCAGGGGAGCCCGGGCAGGCGCCTAGGGTCGCCGGGCCCTGGGTCCACCCATGGCTACTAGGCGCCTTGTACAATCTCTACTTCGATGCTGCCATGAGCGGGTTGGCGATCAAGACCATAATGAATGGTGCCGGCCGTGAATATGACGGCCATGCAATAATTAATCTCTCTAGTCTCCCTCGTATTGTATCTAATATGCATATGCTTTAGACCGGGCTGCGGAGAGCAGGCAGGCTCGTCATGGCCATCGACAAGGGCCCTCTATCTACATCGGCAAGCACACCAAGGAGGCAAGTATAGTAGCCACAGTATCTTCTTTTCTCCTAACAATGTTAAAAAAACGAAGGATATTTTAACTTCAAGGGCTGATTTCCCATCAAGTATCTTCCCAAAATCGAGCCTGGGTATCATCTTCTTCTATCTTCTAACCTACTAATACACCATCATTTTCATTGCTAAACCCACCCCAGAAAACGACCCCACTGAGAAGGTTTCCCTCCATCCATCCAGAAAACTGTACCCAGAAACACAACACCTTAAAAACGAATTGTCCAGATTATTTCTAAGTCTTCTCTCTCCTTTCTCACTCCCCAAATCTAATGACAGGATCGTGTGTATCGTCCTCATCGTCTCTCCCATCGCTCGCGCCTAGCCCCCCACGCCCGCGCCTCGTAGCCATATAGATGATCTTTGGCATTAGCTCTTGGGTGTGGACAGCCATGAGGAGGAGCTCTAGATTGATAGCTGGTTGGATGGTATGATGCGCCTTCAGATGCAGATAGGTTTGGAGACCTATATATCATCATCTCAAGGCAAGCCTTCACTTCTAACAATCTATGTTGCACATGTGTTATGTGTACATGTTATTAGTATGTATTATATCATGAGCCTTTCAGCTCACGGGCTCTATTTTCAGACTACACAGGAAGCTTTGCTCAATTGCAACATTATCTTGGAGAAATATGGTTCAGATGATGGTAACATTGGAGAATGGAGATCATGCTGAGTTAAATTTTTCGAAGCAAGTAAAAAATTAATTATATTTAATGATATCACTCATTTGTTGTTTTCCCTTTTGGGGACTCCAATGTGCACTTAAATATGCCATGTCTTTATTTCTGTATTATTGACGTTCAGTATGATGGTGAGGGAAGAGCGGACTCCGGGCCATGCAAGTGCAAGCGTCTCCTGACTTGCTTGCTTCGAGCAAGTGGAGGCAGACCAATAGGCAATGTTGCAGGGCCATCACAATGGAGGGAGACTCGAGGCCAGGATGAGTGATGTAAAGTGGAGGACGAAGGGTAGCGAGGCAAGCGGAGGCTAGACCCTATGAAAAATCTGATTATATATTTGCTATGAGCTCAACAATACGACAACTCATTTTCAAGAACATACTGTTTTTACTGTTAGCACACGGCTCTAGCTGCAGTGTAAAAATTCGGGAACTATATTTGTGAAATTATGTTTGTTTGTCTGAAGTTTCCATATGAAAATTGTCACATGAATTTGATCGTGTTTTGAGTTTTACCGAAGCGTTAGCACTGGCATTCTACTTTAGAAAAAGGACCAATCTTATAAATTATCATAATGATGAAACACATTAGAATTATTATATGTATAATCAATGCAGCCAAATTAAATACTCTCTGCATTCTATGATGCTCCCTCTGTTCTTAAATAAATCGATTTCTAGATTTATCTTAACCCAATTTTTTTTACATTTTAATGAATTTATACCAAAGAGCACAAATGTTTATGATACCAAATAAGCATACTGTGAAAGGATATTTTATGGTGTATGTAATGATGCTAATTTAGTTTCATAAATCATGACGCTCTTTTCTATAAATCTGGTCAAATTTCAAATTGTTTTTGACGTTTAAGACAACTCTAGTCTAGAAATTGATTTATATAAATACGGGGACTATAATGGATTTTCAGTAGCCCTAAATTAAAGCAAATGATCAGTACCTGGGAGGGCCTCCGCCCAGCTTAAGTCATCCTTGACCAGAGAAACGAGGAGCCCATGGGCTGCAAAACCTAGGCGTTATCTGTCTCGGGCATAATTCAGATAGGCGGGAAGCGATCAGAGCCTGTGGAATATATGGATCAACGATCAAGCATATGGGCCGCTAGTGTCATACATTGGCCCATCAATATTACTAGGCATCAAAGAAGCTCGTCATTGTGTGCAATTTCCAAATCAATGAAAGTTTCTGCCTTTCTGGTTTGTTCAAATTTGAAATCTTGCAGATCATAACCACACATGAAAATTTAGTACCACGTTCTTATATATATATAGACACACACACACACCACGAATAATGTTTTCTATCCAAATTTGGTAGACTAGTATCACCATTACCAATAGCCCCTTCGTGTAAAGTCATTCGAGCAGTGCACGATTGTTAATTAGATGAGACATGGTGCTGCGATCAGAGAGTTCGGGTTTTATGATCACACAAGCAAGATCGTGCTTGTTTAATATGCATGAAATCTAGAGTTGTTGCAATTGGAGAGTTCAGGTCGTCTTCTTTTTTTCTTTTCTCGAAAACGCAAGAGATATGTGTTTCATTGTATTAAGAAGGGTAGCAAGTATAGTACAAGTATTCAGCCTGTGGCCGGGAACAGAGAAACTACATCTTTTCAGAACTCCGACTGGACTGTGACCGACTGACTAGCTCCCTGCTCCTAGACTTTCTAACACCTTTGCGCCCGCCTTAGCCCACTGTTCCACCTCCACTTTGATGATCATCAGGAGGTTGGTGACTGTGGCCGAGGCCTCCTTGAAGCATCGAGCATGACGCTCTTTCCATAGCTGCCATGACACAAGCGCGAAGAGGGAGTCAAAGCCTTTCTTTTGCTGGCCCTGCCATTGTCGCCGCAAACGTCTCCACCAGGTGAGCATTGAACGTTGCACCAGTGGTAGCTGACGCCCCAAGGCCCTGCAGACATGAAACCACACCTCTCTCGTAAACGGGCAGCAGCATAGGATATGGTCAATTGTCTCGGGTGCTTGGTCGCAAAGGTAGCACTCCTCCCTTGCCTCTAGTCCATGTCTGGCACGTCCTCGGTCGCCTATCCAATGCCTTCTCCGAAAGGCCAGCCAGAGGAATATTTTGACACGCAGCGGTGCCCACGTCTGCCAGATGAGTGAGTGACTGAGGAAGGGGACGGCGCCAGTGTGCAGCATTTTGTATGCTGATCGCGCTGAGTATGATCCATCAGGTGTCGACCGCCACACGATCTTGTCAGGTTGATCATTTAGAGTGACGGTCTCCATGGTTTCCTAGAGCTCCAGGTACTCAGCGATTGCATCCGTTGACACCCCCACCAGCAACGCCTCTGATCCAATGTCTGTTCGCAAGACCCTGGGAAACTGTAAGTCTTGCCTTGATTCTCGATGACACCAGTGCTGCCAGGTTTGGAGCCGAGTCCGCAGGTGATGTTCCCTGAACCCACCGATCCTCCCAAAAGAGAGCAGTCTTGCAGTCACCAACGATGGTGTATGTGGAAGCTCAGAAAAACGCCTAGACTTCTAGCGCAGTCCTGATTGGAAGCTGACTCCAGGCGCGGCTCTGGTCGGTCTTCTGAAGCCAGAGCCACCTTGTTTGCAGGGCAAAGCCCACGAGCCTGAGGTCAGTAATGTCGAGGCCTCCCAGCTCTGTAGGTTTGCAGACGGCCTCCCATGCCACAATACATTTCCCGCGCATCGAAGCATCTTTGCCCACCTAGAGGAACTTCCTGCAGATAGCGTCAATCTCGCGCCTTGCCCATGGAGGAAGGTTCTCTGCCATCATGGAGTAGATCCGTATGGCTCGGAGCACTGACTTTATCAAGCTGCATATGTACTTTATGGATTAGAAAATCTCATGCTGCTGCCCTGGTGAGTGGTGACCACAGCTTCACTGCAATTCATTCGTCAAGCATCGAAAAAGAACACAGCCCAAGAACCAATCGCCCACTGGCTGGCGCCATGCATCCATGCATCTACGTCTGGCGTGTATGTGCATGCACGTAATACCTACATGCATTTGCATGCAACAAAGCAAGCAAGTGCTTCCCTCTTCAACATTACATAAATAACAAATACGATGTCCAAACATTTGAACATATATACAGCAGTACTGACAGTGTCATGCTATCACTAGTAATAGAAGGAACATAGACCTATCTATCACTAGTATTCTTTTCTCTTTTTTCCAAATGAATTAGGTAGAGAAAGAGCTCTTGTTGAAGTATACATATGGCTGCACACAAATTGAAATTTGGATTAGAACCCAAACTGAATGAATGTGTAATGCTTAAGCCTATTCGCTAAGCCATCAGACCTGTAACAATCATGTAAGCTTTTTCAAGCCTATTTCTTAGGCTAAAAGCATTCTTCTGTTTACACTAGTGCATGTAACAATCATCTAGACATCTATTTCTCTTTATTTCTTTGTTTATTTATATTTCCTTCTTATTTACAGGTTCAGAATATTATTGAGCAGCGATGAATGTTCTGTGTAAAACACATTCACTACATTTCAATTTTCAGTGATGGATGGTACTTTCTATAATGACAGATAATAATCACCACCTAAAGCAAATAGCTGCTGGCCCTTACCTTGCCATATGGTGAGACTAGCTACTAAAGTGGCATTGATCACCTCAGGCCTTGTGCTATTGTTTTTGGATTGCACCAAAAGTCGTGCTATGGACCTAGTGCTGTTGCTGCCATCAATGTAAAAAACTGAGAAGCAGCAGCATTCAGTAAGCTAACAGGTTCGTGCATGGACACAGGGACCATACCTGCAAGGTTGATTTCAGGGTTTGTGTTGCCGTCTTCAAGTTGGTAATGACGACAAACCTCCTGAAATGCCTCAACGCTACCAAAGAGAACATAATCACACAATTTTAGAAACCTTGCGATAGAAACATCTCCCCTGAGAGGTAACTCAAGTATCTAAAAATATTACCCAAGTATGAATGACTACAGCTTCACTGTATCAGCCTAACCAGCTTAACTGGACTTCATGTTCAGTCCCAGAAAAACGAGGCCTGACAAAATTCGTTTGATAATTTATCAGGTCTGACTCCCACAGTTCAAACACAGTACTACAACATTTCGAGTATGCTACAAGTGACATTTTTTACATCAGGACTACAACACTAGAATAAGATCACAAACAGTTGTATTTTGTCATTGGCAAACAAGAGCTGACCTTATTGCAACAGAGCAACATATTTCATGTCTGAGTTACAATATCTGATTTAAGTACAAGCTGTAAAGGGTGGAGCCAGATATGCACATGCTAGCAAATAAAAATGGATGCTCAGAGTATTTACTTATCAATCAGGACTCAGAGTAACGGGAACTATTGCCACCGAACCAAATAAAATAGTCTCGAGAGCACATACTAGCAAATAATCTGATCTTTAATTAATTGCAATACGGCCATACAGGTGAGCTCGCAAAGAATACTAGATACGTACAACATGGCACAATCCATCATGCTAGTTTACAAGTGTCCAGGGCCAACTCTAACCCTAGATCCCCAAACACATGTCCATAATCCATCCATGCACAAATCCAACAGGAGTAGGCGCTCACCACGGTAATGGATGCAGCCCCGGCCCTGGGGCGGGCGAGCGGGGCGGCCGCCCCGGGCCCCCAAGCTGTCAGGGCCCCCTTTTATGTATACGGTGTAGAAGTAGCCAAGCCCAGCCCCGTATACGGGTGTAGGAGTAGCATGTTTATTTTGAAAACTGAGTAGTATGGCTTAGCTGAAGTACCAATGAGTGCGGACGGCCTATCATAGCACTGCTGTATGAGAGGCCAAGAGCCCACGAGCAAGCTTGTGCATCAATTTTGTTTTTTTTTTGTCATACAGCTGTAGGAGCAAATAAATACTACCAATCCTGATAGCAAGGCCTACAGAGTTACAATAGATAATAATTTGGACAACGATGAGGATGATAACCAGCATGTGACAAGCTAATTTTTTAAAAAGTATACGGTGCAAAGAGAATAGTTAATGCATGCTAGGGCTTAGCATCCAAGCGAATACAAGCAATAACAGATGCACGTAAGGGCGTCCCCAGTAATCTAGCTTTTTTAGAGCGTCCACAGTGTATAGAGTCGACCCCGTTTCTATAAAATGATGTGACATCAACTGTTAAATTGATCCCAATGTATAGAACTATGGATTTTTAAGAGGGCCCACGATATTAAAAAATTAACAGCCTACGGATGAGAGCTCTATGGTCGGATGTTGTTCCCGTATGGGAAGGAAATGAAATATCGTTTTTTATTCTACAGGACTCGCTCCTATGGATAGGAGCTGGTTCTCTCAAGGACCATGCTCACAATGTATCGACCGGATCCAAAAGAGATAGGAGCCGTTCGGCTGTGCTGATAAGCCGGCTGAAAAACACTGTTGGCTGATTTATTGTGAGAGAAAAATACTGTTCCGATTGAAAAAACAAGCCGAAAAAGACGGATTGTAAGCCGAATGAACAGGGCCATAGGATCGGCTTCGGATCGTCCATTGCGAACAGCTTGCTAGCTAGTACAAGTACACGTCACTTGTAGTCACTTGTAACTAACAGTACGCGTTCATCCGTCCAACAATCTGACTCTTGGAAAACAGTCATGGGACCCACCACCGGCCAACCATATTGCGCCAGATGCCTACCGACAAAACAATCGCTAGCGATTTGAGTTTTCACATTCTCTCAGCTCCGGATCATCCTAAAATCTTACGTAAGTTGGCTACGTTGATCACCGCTAGGGCCGTCCTAAGGGGCCTCATTTTTGAATCTCGCCCTGGGCCCCAAAATCTCAGGGCTGGCGTTGAATGGATGTCCAAGTTGGGAGAGAAGCAGGCGGGAGAACACCGCAACGAGGGGGAAGCACGGACTCAGGGCCAATCTGGCCCGAGGCGCACAAGGCTAGGGAGCTCGCCCTGCACGGCGCGACTGCCTGTGCCCGCCCAAGCAGCGGCGCCATCCCCTCTTCCGTCGCGCGCTCGTCGCGTCGTCTCGTCGTGCTACTTGCGGCGGCCGGCAGCTGCGCGCGAGCAAAGAGGGAGAGGGGAAGAAAGTGGGTAGGGTTTGGGGTGGAGGAGCTGGCTGCCGGTTCTAATCCTCCAAGAAGCGAAGCCAGTCGTCGGATCCATACGGACGGCCGCGATCGCCTCGCGGCCTTAGCAGGGCGGCGGGGGAAAGGAAGGCCCGAAGGCACTTTCCAGGCCTAGGCGCAGGTTGCGGCCTTATTGGCCCGTGCATTCCTGGGTTAGGCCAAATAATTAGATGGGCCAATATAAAGGTTATATTCTTCCAGCGCAATTCATAAGTTTTCTCTTTTTTATTACTACACCGTTTAAGATTAATTATTAGCAAAAGTTTATAAGTTAATCCCACTGCAAAAATTAAGATATTTTCCCTGATCAAATTTGAACCAATGGAAAAAAATTTAATCTGAGAATTTCTTGGGCACTAACATAGCTGAGACTATTTATCTAAGTTTAATTTATGCACTATTTGATTAGACATTATTGTGAATCAACACATTCTAATCCAATTATATTCATCTACGGAAAATACTTCTTAAATAAAAAAGAGTACATATATGTCCCTTTGTAGAAGCTTCAAAAATTTTGGAACCGATTTACTTTGTTCTATAGTTTAAATGAATAGTTGCACGCTTTTGGAAAATAATTACAACTTGAATTGCACGTCCTATCATCAATGTCCAAAAATTATAAAAAATATATGTAAGAAGACATGTTCCCTTTGAGCTCACATCCTAAAAAATCAATGAAAATTAAGTGTTTTGTCGAACATTACTCAAACTACTATTTGAGTAACCCCAACAAAAATAATAATAATATCATAAAATGGTCTAAAAATTCTAAGAATTGGTATGAAGGCATAATGTGGGTGTATAAACTTGCCATAAAAATTTTAAATAATTTTAACAAAACTTTACATGTTCACAAATATCACATCTCTCACATAGTTTCAAATATGTGAGAGATGTACCATTTGTGAGCAATGTATGGCACCTATTTCTTAAAAACATCTAAAAAATTTATTGGAACATAGTACACCAAAACATATTATCTTGCAAGGTTGTAGGATTTTCTAACAAAGTTTTGAATTATTACAATTATTTTATGTTAATTTGGAGATAGAAATTATCCACAGCAAAACAAATGATTTTTTTCATCCATCTCAGATATGGCCTAGAGTGAAACATATGATCATAAATATAAATTTTATAAAGTTTTTGGAATCTTATTGGAGGTACCCACTGTTCAATTTGGAATTACTTTCGATAAGCGTGTAGAAATTCATTTAGAGTATAGAAAACACAAAATTGGTTCCAAAAATTTTGAAACTTCCACACAACAGTATGTATGTAGCCTATTTTACGTACAAAGATGTTTGGAGTATGAAAGACATTTTATAAAGGTTGTTTCACAAGGTGCTTTCTCTATATACATGATTGGAAAACAAACATATGCAAAAGAACCAAGAAATATTAATTGGTATCCAAACAAATGTTGTTAATTGGTAGATCATGATTTTAGACAAAACTAGGAAAAAGAAATATATCATTTGGAGTTAGCACGAGGGAGAAAGACTAGTTATAAAATTTTATCGCAGATTAAAAAAGAGAAAACCTTTTGTCCATGTTCTTGAGTTTGTAGTATTTTTTTGTGTGTTTTCCCAAAAACCGTCAAGATAATTCTATTTACCCCGACGGTTTATGCAATAACCGTAAAAAATACGAAATCGTCAGGGAATTAGGAATTTCCCTAACGGTTATGTACACTCACAGGTTAATTATAAATTTCCCTGACGATTATTTAATTTCCCTGTGTGTTTTCCAGAAACCATCAAGACAATATCAATTTTTCTGTGTGTTTTCCAGAAACCGTCAAGGTAATTCTATTTACCCTAACGGTTTATGCAATAACCGTAAAAAAAAATCGAAACTGTCAGGGAATTTTGAGTTTCCAGTAATACATACATCCATGCATCTACGTCTAGCGTGTATGTGCATGCACGTAATACCTCCGTGCATTTGCATGCAACAAAGTAAGCAAGTGCTTCCCATCTTCACAGCCAAGGCAGCAGAACCTCTAGGGGTTCGCGCTTCCTCCACTTAGCCGTCCACCTATCGTTTCCATCTAAGATATGTACTAGGGCTAGCAGTGGCGGAATCAGAGATTGAATAAAGCCTGGGCGAACCTCAAAGAGGGCAGGGTTGCAGATAGGAACCAACACGAAAGCTGATTTGCATGAGTAGATAGTTTTGTCATACACAAGAAATAAATAGAAATAGAGGTAACAAATTATCCATTTCAGAGAGGACAGGGTTGCAGATAGGAACCAAAACAGTGTGTATTACTACTCTAGTTTAAGCACCAGCTTTTCACCTCATTAATGAGCCTCCATTTCACAGACTGACTTGCCTTTCTGCTACTCTACCACTACATTTTGGAACCACTCGGCAACCAAGCGGCGCAATGCGTCGGGTACTCACACTGCTCAAGTCAGGTCAGAAAAGCTGCTAGCATGGTGCAAGGTAGCCAGTGTGGTGTGTGCGACCTCAGAGGCTCAGACCTCTTAGGGCAGTTGCAGGGGAGCCCGGGCAGGCGCTCAGGGTCACCGGGCCCTGGGTCCGCCCATGGCTACTAGGCACCTTGTACAATCTCTACTTCGACGCTACCGTGAGCAAGTTGGCGATCAAGACCATAATGAATGGTGCCGGACATGATCAATGACGACGATGTAGTAATTAATCTCTCTAGTCTCCCTCGTATTGTATCTAATATGCATATGCTTTAGATCGGGTTACGGAGAGCAGGCAGGTTCATCGTGGCCATCAACAAGGGCCCTCTATCTACATCGACAACACATTCGCACACCAAGGACGCGAGTCTGGATGCCATCAGCAACGGTTCCGTAGCTGCGCCGACTCCATCTACTACAAAACTGTTCACCCTTCGACACAAGCAACAGGGCGAGATGTAAGGTCCAAATGGCTAGAGGGGGTTGAATAACCTTTTTAAAATTCTACAAGCTTCACTAAATCAAGATGTTGGTAAAACAAATAGCGAAACTTCTCTAACACTAGCTCAACTACACTATACAAGCCACCTAAATAATTCTAGTAGATATGAAGGCTATGATCTCTAATTCACAACAACAAGGCTATGTCACTAGGCTAATTACTCCTAGGTGATATAGAAGCTACACAAAAATAAAAACAAGAGATAGAGCACAAATGAGATGAGCAAGTGAAAGATTCTTATACCGACGTTGAAGAATAAATATATAGCAATGAATCAATCACAGTTACAATGAGCAAGTGAAACATTCTTATACCGACGTTGAAGAGTAAATATATAGCAATGAATCAATCACAGTTACAAGAGAATCCTCGGCAAGGGATGACACAAGATTTTTACTAAGGTTCACTTGCTTCCTGGCAAGTTAGTCCTCGTTGTGACGATACACCCACTTGATGGACCACGAGCTAATTGGCATTTCGAAGCCAAACTCTCAATGGGTGCCGCACATCCAATATAAAATGGGGATCCTCCAAGCCACGAACAATCCACTAGAGTAGTCAATTGCGATCTTTCGTGGGGAAGGCTCAAGAATAACTCACAAATCCACCGGTGAGACTAGAAACAATCTTCAATCACGAGTTCAACATCACCGCTGCTCCAAACCGTTTAGGGCATCGGAAAACACCCAAGAGTAACAAGCAATCCGCAACCAACTCAATGGATCAAGTGTCACTAATGTAACTCTCAAAGCAATGCACTTGAATCTCACTCAATCTCACTAGGATACACACTCAAGCAATGAGATGAGTGGGAGAGATGTGCTCAGCTCAAGAGGATGCTAGAGAGTCAAAATGTCCAAGAGAGCCCTCCCCAAACTGGCCAAACACATATTTATAGCTAGTCCACAAAGATAGAGTCGTTAGGCTCAAGAAACTGCTCTGCGTGCGCTGACCGGACGCGCAGGTCTGATCGACCAGACGCGGCCACAACGTCCGGTCGCACCTACGCAACTTCGTCAATGCCCGCCACGTTCCCGTTTTAAATTTCGTTCGTTCGATCTCCAACGGTCACGAAACGTTACCTTCCCAGTCAAAATCTCCAACGCGACGCTAGAATTGACCGGACGCGTTACACGCGGCGTCCGGTTTGAGTACAGAAAGGGTCCAGAGAGCGATTTCGTCGACCGGACACGCCACCGTGTCTGATCCACCCCTCACGTTCTACTGTCCCTCTGGGCACCTAACTGGACGCGCAGGTCCCGCAAGTGACCAGATGCGCCGGTGGCAAACCCCAACACTTCGCCCCGCGCGCCTGCTGGTTAAACTCACCGGACGCGCCAGCCGCGTCCGATCCAGCGTCCGGTACAGCGTCCAGTCCAACGTCCGGTCACCCCAGTGACTTTCTTTCACCTCCGTTTCTTCGCCTCCGACGCAGTAAAAAATAGGCGTTTTACTTCTATAAAAGTGCCAAACCCCTCTCTACCCCTTAAATTCCACCTCCTTTGCAAATGTGCTAACACCACCAAATGTTCACCATCTTGTGCTCGTGTGTTAGCATTTTCTCAAATATTTTTCAAAGAGTTAGCATCTCACTAGATCCTAAATGCATATGCTTAAGAATTTGGACCTAGTAGCACTTGATTCATGAGATGACCGTGATTGCCCCTCTTGATAGTCGACTATCAATCCTAAACCCGATCAATCACTTCTCTACTCATTTTTAGACCGGTAAAAGAGAATTCTATGATTATACCTTTGCCTTGATCACCTTATTCCTTGTCCATCACCTATGTGTATGTTCACCATCATCTTTATCTTCATGCGCTTGTGATCTTATGGCCATCACCATCATGCTCCTTGCTCCTTCATCACATGTGTTGCTACGCCTAACTCAATTCACTTGACACAATGGCATTAGCAACTTGGTGTCATTAATTACCAAAATTAAACTTGGGCTTTCACTAGTGACACTACACCAATCACGTGTCGGCGGACATCGAATGAGGTAGGCGACTCTACCCCCGACAACCCCGACGGACACCGACAAGGCGGGCGACGCTACAACGACTTCCTCCACTACGATAACATGAGCCATTTGGCATTGACGAGGTGGACAACACGGGTAGGTGAGCTATTGTTCTAGCCGTGCCATGACGACTACCTCTACATCAACAAGCCCACACCACTCAATGCTGATGAGGTGAATGACACGGGCAAGCAAAGATGATAGTTCAGCTGCGCTCCATCGACTCATGGCCTGACGATGCCTTCTTCTTCAACAACTACCTCTACCTCGACCAAATTTCTTCAGCGTACCCCCAAGATGCTGTCGAGGACGTCCGAGACAGTTCAGCTACACCATCTCCATGCATGATCAACTATTACAACCACTACGCGTCGTTCAGCACCGACGAGGCGAGCGACGTGGGTGGGCAAAGCTGATGGTCCAGCATTGCTATATCAACCCATGGATTCTGATGAGCCATGGACATGTCGACACTACGAACATCCGCATCAACACCACATGCATGGAGAACGTGAAGCGAAGACCGATGATGGCGACCACAACAGCTTAATCGGAGGTGCTCTGTGAGCTCACAGGAGTAATTAACTGGGAGCCTCTCAAGGCCCTAGGAACTATGAAGACCACATCGCCTATGCCAGATTATCGCTAGCAGGCCATTTGTGGAGCACATTTGTACGATGGACCTATATTTATATTTTTATTAAATATGAATAAAGTGTGTTCCCTCCCATTTCTTTATTTTGTGTACTTTAGTACACTGGCATAGCGCACATTATTTTTATTATGCATAGAGAGATCCTCTTCTGCACATTATTTTTATTATGCACAGAGAGATTCTCCCCTGCACATTATTTTTATTATGCACATAGAGATCCTCCCCTCTTGAGTGGATTTTTCTGTGGAAACAGGTGGACGAAGAGTGCAAGTCAAGGCAGCCCGGGAGCGGGAGCACGAGGACTTGACGAAGATACAGGCCCTTGGACGAGTGACATGCGTCAAGATCAGAGATGAAGGGGTTTCTTAGTTTCGGCCTCAAAACCCACTTTGTAAGAAGTCGGCCATTAGTCACGGGCATCATCACAAGTCACGTGATTTTTTGCGCGAAAAACACGCGCTCGTAGCCGCTAGAGCTCAATCTCAAGACCTCAGGCTTTACGCGTTCATCCCTAAACCACTGCACTCATAAGACACTTGTGTCCATTTGCAATTTTGTCCTAGCCATTTTATGTTCATCTGATTTTAAAATGAGTATTTAGGACCATAAACAAATTGAAATGAAAAAGTTGTCAACGATAAAGTTTTTTAAGTTTTCAAGATCTAAAACTTTCGTTTTAGTTATTTCTTCATCCGAGGTCGTTTGAAGAATTTGAATTTCAAATTTGATTCAACTGTGAGAAAATTCAAATGCAATTTTCCTTTGTTAGATGATTTTAAATGAAAACGTTATCAACTACAAAGTTGCATAATTTTTTGACATCTACAACTTTTGTTTTGGTGATGTTTCCATCCGAGGTCGTTTGAAAAATTCGAATTTCGAATGTGAGCAATTCAAACGTAACTTCATTGGATAGTTGATTTCAAATGAAAAAATTATCAACTATAAAGTTGCATAACTTTTTAAGATCTACAACTTTTCAAATGAAAAAGATTTAACCATATTCCCCTCACGATAAAGCTAAAAACAATTCTAATTATTAATAAACACAATTGCAATATTTCTACCATAGCACGTAATTAACTTAATTAAGGTAAAACATGATTAATAGTTCTATCTTCATTAAACCCTTTCTGAAATCATCCATAGCAACATTTTTATGACATCAGTAACCTTTTTAATAGCCACAAAATTAAAGACACAATTTTTGGTAATTCGTTTATACCCTACAACTTCAAGTAAATTCTTGAAAAATGATTTCCAGTGAGGTTTTGTGCCAAAAAAATTACATTCATGTTGTAGATGACCTATATTATTTATCGTGAATGTTTGGTATTCTTCCAACAAGTGAATTATTTACTATTCAATTAATAAGCCGGTTTCAATATTTAATTCATAGAAAAATACAGAGACATGCTAAAATGTTGAAAATTTCACTGGAGTTATCTCTAAGCATGTATTGTATAACAAAAATATCAAACATGTTGCTGGAGCTACCGAAATGTACTTGCCATTTAAAGATAGCTACAAATCTATTTTAACAGCTAAAACCTCTGACCACACATGTGTGCAAAATTGATATGTGTAGAACAAGACATCAGGAACACAACAAAATTAGTTTTACAATTTTTGGACATTCGTATAATTTTACATGTATTTTACAAGATCACAAAAAATTTGAATACATGCTAAAAATTACAAGAAAATCCGAAAAATGTTCACACCACCTTTCCTACTCAAATCTTGCCCACCCACATGTTATAGAGTCACAGACTAGTGGGGCCATAAGGTGGTTTCATAGGAACATGGTGAAACATCTAAGGAACATGGGTGACTATGGCTAGGGTCTGGCGTTCCCGGCGATAGGGTGGTCGCCGGTGGCCAATGTGCATACCAACGGGTTTAGCGTGACGAGGCGGTCCTGGTGACGTGGTTGTCGCAGCTGGTTAACGCGATGAAGACACATAGTGGCACAGACAAAAGACGTGGTCACCACAGCGCGGCGGCAATGACGTCGGCATTCTCGGCGACTAGGCTGTGAACGTGAGGAACCACGGCGAGCACCATGATCAGTGAGCTAAGGCAAATCCATTTTGGTGGTCAAATCTAATGGACGAGGGCTGGCATGAGGAGCTCACCAGAGGAAGCATGGACGGTAGCTTGGGCGGCGAACGGTGGCCCTAGGGCATCGGCGACAGACAACTTGAAACGGTGGTTTGGGGAGGTTGAGGAGGTCACAGGCCAGCTTCTCATGGAGGAAATCGAAGAGTGGTGGTACGGTTGGGGAGTATTGGGGGGCGGTGGAGCTCTTCAGTTGGCGGCAATGGCGGCCAACTTTGGACTGGGCGACACGCACTATGCGGGCGCGCAGCTGGCGCAGCGCGATAGAGGTGAGGCGGGCACTGGGCGAGAATGAGGTGAACAGAAAAGAGAGCGGCGGTGGCTTGGCATTGTCCTCTTAAAGGCAATGGCAGCAGGGTGAGGGTGAGCGGCCCGCGGCGCGTGGTGAGGCACACACAGAGGCGTGCTGCGCTGTGCACGCGATTGACGGGCACGTGGCACGGGCGACAGCTAGGCAACCCGCTGGCGGGACAAAGCTCCAGGTAGCGGTGAGGGCGCTGGCAGCGTCCTGGAGGGCTCCGTCAGTGTGGCTGAAATGATATATTCATAATCAATCATCTCCAGCATGTCACTCTTAAGTACTATTAACACCAATGCATTAAGTCTTTCTTGTAGTCCAGCATGCCACGTTTATGGACCAAAGAAGACAGCTGTTACTGATTTACTAATTAAAACAAAGCTCAAAACTACTGTATATAATTAGTATACTTAGTAAATCTTGGGGCCCATGATTTTTGGGGGCCCTGTTCGGTCGCACAGCCCGCACGGGCCCAGAGACGCCCCTGCATGGCGCCACGCAAGAGGGTCGTCGTAGCACTTGTGCTTTTGCTCGCCGTTCTGGTTAGCGGCGGCCAGGCCCAGCAGGCGGCAGCGGCGGCGCCGGCGCCTCTGCTGATCAGAGGCGCGGACGACGCGGAGCTCGGGAGCTTGGCACGGGGCATCACCAACGTCGTCGTCGGTGACGGCTACATCGGCTGCCTGGATATGCGCTTCCACTAGTACACGGGCATACTATACAGGCGGTTGGTAACCTATTTCTACTGGCGTTTTCCAGCACCGCCTGCGCTGGAGGCCAGTAGAAATGGGCCAATTCCACAGGCGGTTCCTTGTGAGCCGCCTGTAGAAAACATTTCCACAGGCGGTTCACTTAGCGAACCGCCTGTAAAAAAATTCCTGAAAAACCCAAAAATAAATAGCAAAAAAAAGATTTTAATTAGGGGGAGGACCCCACCGCCTAGCGCCCGCCCGTCTCCGTCGAAGTCGCAAGTCGCGCAATTTTTCGCGCAAAAATCGCGCGCTACGCGCTCCAGGTGAGATTCGAACCCACGACCTCGGCCTCGAATGAAGCAATGTTAACTAAAGATAATCTTAATAAAAGAAACTGGAATAGTGATCCGGAATGTTATTTTTTTGTAACCAACCAGAAAGTATCTCACATTTCCTTTTTCAGTGTCCTGTGGCAAAAATAATTTGGGTTGTGGTTGCTAATTATGTGCTTTGGAGCAAATACTATCTCCAGGAATTTGGAACAATGTTGGCGATGGTATGATAAATGGTTGTCTATCCTTTGGGAAAAAATATCGCGTCTAGGGAGTGGCTGCAATATGCTGGGCCATATGGAAATCTCGTAACAAAGCTTGCTTTGAGGAAAAAAGTTGTCAATAGCCCATTAGATGTTATCTGCCCTATGTATGCACTAATGAAATAATGGGCTGGTCTGTATGCTGAACCAGATAGGGAACAACTCATTGAAGGGATCAACACTATGCTGCGGGTCACGGAGAGGATTCTAAAGAGACAGAAGGATGATAAGGATGCTGCTAAACGTCTTCAAGAGGGTGATCGTGATGGAAGTAACGCTGCCCTAGCTTAATCAGTCGATGTGCCAAGCAAACGTTCTGATGGGAGAACTGCTCTTTGGACATCTGCAATTAGCTTGTCCTGTCATTGTTGGCCTATTTTCACATAGTGTAAGAAGATCAAACAGTTTATGTTGTTTTAGGCATGGTAGTTTGAAGAAGTTTATATGTTCGTTGGTAAATTACCAGTTTACCAGTTTTCACATTGTGCTACTACCTGTTTCCGTGTTCTTCGGTTAGTACATCTATATTTAGGTCTATATACTCTAACAGGCCCACTCTTCTGTAGGCGAACAATAGTTCTCCCAAGTCACAGAAGCATCACGGACCAAATTGCTTTTGTCGGTCATCCATGTGTTGTGGCTATTGTGTGCCACCACTTTGAAACATCTTCATGGTGCTGTCACTGATATGCATGCATTCGTTAGGACGTCCAATGTCTATTGCCTCTTAATGTATTTTTGACAATGGAAAATTGTTACTTTAGATTCTTTTGCATTTTCACCATCTTTACCCTTCACCAATACGTATTTGTACTAGTTTATTTGTTTTATGATTGTGTAAACTTTCGTATTAGCCACTTACATCCGTAAATTGTGTACTTAAGAGAAGAAAATCTGTGCATGATCATGGACGTTCACCCAATGTGAAAATTATTCAGGTGGGGATCCTCTCCCCCCGGTGACCTTAAAAAATGTGGAAAATTGAGCCAAAGATTACTTAGCGGTAATTGCCAACATGCCCTTTTATTTATTTAGTCAAACAAAAAATTACAAAACCGTGTGACATTACATTGGACTGCTTGTCGAGCTAGCAGTTGATGAAACCATATATCAATGGAACCTTTGATTGATTGCGATTTGAACAAAAGCAAATAGTTAGCTAAAAAAATATAAAATTCATAGGTAGTTTGGTCCATATCCATCAAATGATTCACCATATATGGGCAGACATGTGGCCAGCCAGTGACGTCTTCCTTACTGCAAAGCGCCTTGGAACGCCTCCTCCAAGGCCTTCAGGATGAGGGCCGGGGTGCATATCTCCTTGCAACTTTCAATACCAAACCGGTCTGCCTCCACCTTACTGCAAACCACATCGCAGCTAGCAGTGACCTCCGCAGCTTCAGCCTCGTACTTTTTTGTGCATCCTTCATCGCAAGATTTGGTGGCTGGAGAGCCAGGGCCGTGCTGCTCACTGCATTTCAACGAGCATTGAGAAGCCTCGATCGACACCGTTTTGAAGCGCTGGTTGAGGGCGCAGGACTCCTTGCAGGCCCGCTCGTTAAGCTTCTTGTCTAGACAGAGAGTGTGGCAAGTGTCTTCTTGTACCTTCTTTGCCTCGGCCGTCGTCTTACCAGCAGCAGCTCCACCGATGAGTGTGAGGACCAACACGAAGAGGACCACCACGATCTTCATTTTCTTGGTAATGGACGTGGTTGCTATTGAGGTTGGTGTTGATGGAGGGGATGGCAGCTTTGCTTATAGAACTAATAACATGTTTGTCGGTCATATATATAGGACATCATATGGAAGATGGACATGTAAGTGTGTGGCCATGAGAGCTTTCCTCCCTACCTCTCGGTTCTGATTGCTCGAATGCATGTATCTATATGTGCATGCAAGACCCTAGCTCCTTCTTGATTTTCCGTTTCACCTGGGTTACCACAAACTCATAAGGGCGTGCCCAGCGGGATAGCTACGTCGCTGGCTCTGTCCGACATAGAATGGAAAAAGTAGGAAAGAGAAGACTAGCTAGCGCCGAGTGAATCACAAGGCGATTTCGCGTAAACCGAGAAAACTAAGCTGAACAGGTGGCCTGGTTAGGAGAGAGATTAGAAATCAATTTTATTTTATCTCTCACCCATCCACATCGGCCAGTGAAGTCGTCAGGTCTGTTGGGGACGCCCTAAAATGCATGTGGTTGCCATGGGAGGCATGCATGCACTCGTCTCAACACTAGTTTTAGCAAGTGGCCCCAGGCTACATGGGCCCACTAGCAGCGAGGGTGGGTGTATTGATCGGCGGTCCATTATCTCAGCGATGGGGTCACGGAGCATCAAGCCATGCGGAGCACCGGCGCCACCGCGCGAGCCTTCCTGTGCTACACTCTCTTCCAGTCTTCCCTCGGTGACTCTCTCCCTTGCTCATCTCATTTAGGAAGTTTTTCCATCCAAAATTGTGGTGCTAACATTGTTCACAAATCTTATATATATGTCTCGTAGTTTCATAAAACTACATGAGAGACATAGACTTTGTGAACAACGTAATTATTACTTTGTCGAATGAAGAAATGACCAATATAAAGTTTGTAGATCATGAGAAGTTATGAAACTCTGTAGTTGAAAACTTTTTTATTTGAATTCGTTTAGGGCAACAAAACGTGGTTTGAAAAATTGCTTTGCCGAGTGTTTTACTTTGGCACTCTGCAAAGAAGCATTTGCCAAGTGTTTTTTTTACACTCGGCAAATAAACTTCTTTGCCGAGTGTTTTTTATTTGACACTCGGTAAAGCCTTCTTTGCCGAGTGCCGGAGGCTTTGCCGAGTGTTTTTTATTTGGCTCTCGGCAAAGCCTTCTTTGCCGAGCGCCCGGAAAAAAACGCTCGGCAAAGCCTCTGGCCCTCGGCAAAGAAGCGGATTCCGACAGTGATAGAAGTAGCTTTCTGGGTCCCTATCTTTTGAGAAACAGAGAGCTCGATGCATGGCTGAGTCGGGGAATGTACTTGCACTGGCTATGGGCCGGCATATATGTGCATCGTGTGGCAGCACTTGCTGACGTGCATAGTCTAGAGCTTTTTGATAGGATGAGTAGAGCAGCGTACCATGTGGTCAAGAAATCAAGAGCCAGCCGGCCGGCAGGCCGCTGTTTAGAGTTGCCAAACCTTGCATGTGCAGTGGCCGGGTCGTCTTGTCCGATCCGATCCTATTTATAGACGCATCAGCGAGAAGGATCGATCAAGCAAACCGGGCATTCGAGTGATAGCATAGCATCGTGAGTCCAACAAGAAAGAAGCAGCAGCACATCAAACAACGCAACCCACTGCTCTAGCCTAAAGAGACGAAGCAGCACTCAGCACCATGGCGCCACGCAAGAGGGTCGGGCATCACCAACGTCGTCGTCGACGACGGCTACATCGGCTGCTTGGAGATGCGCTTCCACTAGTACATGGGCATACTATACAGGCGGTTGGTAACATATTTCTTCTGGTGTTTTCCAGCACCGACTGCGCTGGAGGCCAGTAGAAATGGGCCAATTCCACATGTGTTTTCCAGCACCGCCCGCCCGTCTCTGTCGAAGTCGCAAGTCGCGCAATTTTTCACGCAAAAATCGCGCGCTACGCGCTCCCGGTGAGATTCGAACCCATGACCTCGGCCTCGAATGAAGCCTCCTCTAACACTGCACCACACATTCACATGTGTCCATATACCCTTTTGGTTCCCCACATATTATACAAATCCGAGTGTAATTTGCTTGCTTGAGGTCCTAAACAATTTCAAATCAAAAAATTGTCAACTATAAAGTTTCATAACTTTTCGAGACGAACAACTTTCGTATTGGTCATTTCTCCATCCGAGGTCGTTTACAAAATTTGAATTTAAAATTTGAGACCATTCAAACGTAGTTTTCGTTCACAAGATGATTTCAAATTAAAAAGTTATAATTTACAAAGTTTCATAACTTTTCGAGATGAACAACTTTTATTTTGGGTGTTTTCTCATTTGGGATCATTTGAAAAAATCGAATTTTAAAAAACACGGGTATTTCTAGTGGCGGATTTCTTAACGAACCGCCTGTAGAAATGGATTTCTACACAACCACCTGTAGAAATGTCTTATTTTCACAAGCGGTTGTCTTAACAAACCGCCTGTAGAAATTCATTTCTACAGGTGGTTTTTGTCTTGGAGTCCACCGTTTTATTTCTACTGGCGCGTGATAACTAAAACCGCCAGTAAAAAAAATACAGGCGCGGGGAAAAATCATCTTTCTACTAGTGTTCTCCAGGTGCTTCGCGGATCCCACGCTCACCTGCGCCGAGGATGCGATGGTGGAGTGCAGCCTGGAGGCCGCGGCTGCACCGGCGGCAACGACGACCGGACCTGCAGCGCCTCTGGCAGCAGGCGGAGCTTGTCCTTGGCGCCATTGGCGGCATCATCGTTCGCGGCATCGCTACTGCCGGCGCCAAGTACATCAACTGCGTGGAGGTTGACCTGGTCAAGTGCTACTCGGACCCTACCATAGAGAAGGCCATTGGGGCGTGCTAGGCGTCGTCTACGGCCTCTAGGTCGGTACGTAGCGTATGTGTACGTGCATGCATACTACGTACGTACGACGTACCTACCTTTAGTGTGTACTGCATACGATCGAACATCTTTTTTCTGGATCAGCTCAGGCCGGCTCAGGACAAAAAAGAGGAGGATCATCATATATCGATCGATCCATATATATTTATGAGCTCGATCGCGCGTTAGGCCCCGTTCGGCTGTGCTGATAAGCCGGCTGAAAAACATTGTTGGCTGATTTGTTGTGAGAGAAAAATATTGTTCTGGCTAAAATAACGAGCTAAAAAAGACGGAAGTTGGAGTAAATAACTACTGGACTGTACGTGCGTGTACCTGGCTAATATATGTATATATTTGTGTGTGTTGTTTCTACTGTTGTTGTTCGCTGGTCCACATAAGTTCACTGGTAGTTCTTGTTGTTTTTCATGTTGCGAATCGATTACACAAAAAACTCACTGACTGTCCTGCACAACACTCCGTGTGACGAGATAAACAAGATGGCTGACAAATAAACAATAATTGCTGCTTCTACTTGTGAAACCAAACCAAGATCGAGGTACGTACACCTCGCTCTCACGGGCAGGTAATCATTGAGATAGACAAAAAGATCAGAAGCGAACTAAAGCTATTCCACGAGCTACAGAAACGCATTATTTCAGGCAACCAGCACAAAAAAGAACATGCGAAGAGTGTAGCATTTTTGGGAAGATATGTTATTATTATATAACAGGAACAAGCAATTGTCTAGCATTTTTGGGAAGATATTTTGCTATGCATGAAAGCGACACATCACACTGATCACAACATATACCGGAGCCTTGGAACTTCAGCTGTGGCACTGCGTGAGTTCTACCAGAGAGAAAATCAGATAGAGAAATAAGGAAAAAAAATTCACAGACTCGAGCTGCATATGTACTTTATGGATTAGAAAATCTCATGCTGCTGCCCTGGTGAGGGGTGACCAAAGCTTCAGTGCAATTCATTCGTCAAGCATCGAAAAAGAACACAGCCCAAGAACCAATCGCCCAATGGCTTGCGCCATGCATCCATGCATCTACGTCTGGCGTGTATGTGCATGCACGTAATACCTGCATGCATTTGCATGCAACAAAGCAAGCAAGTGCTTCCCATCTTCACAGCCAAGGCAGCAGAACCTCTACGGGTTCGCGCTTCCTCCACTCAGCCGTCCACCTGCCGTTTCCATCTGAGATACGTACTAGGCTAGCAGTGGCGGACCAGAGATTCAATGGAGCCTGGGAGAACCTCAACGAGGGCAGGGTTGCAGATAGGAACCAACATGGAAGCTGATTTGTATGAGTAGATAGTCTTTTCATACGCAAGAAATAAAATAGAAATAGAGGTAACAAATTATCCATTTCAAAGAGGGCAAGGTTGCAGATAGGAACCAACATAGTGTATATTACTACTCTAGTTTAAGCACAAGCATTTCACCTCATTAATGAGCCTTCATTTAACAGACCGACTTGCTTTTCTGCTACTCTATCACTACATTTTTTAAACCAATTGGCAACCAAGCAGCGCAATGTGTCGGGTACTCACACTGCTCAAGTCAGGTCACAAAAGCTGCTAGCATGGTGCAAGGCATACCAGCGTGGCGTGTGCGACCTCAGAGGCTCAGACCTCTCAGGGCAGTTGCAGGGGAGCCCGGGCAGGCGCCTAGGGTCGCCGGGCCCTGGGTCCACCCATGGCTACTAGGCGCCTTGTACAATCTCTACTTCGATGCTGCCATGAGCGGGTTGGCGATCAAGACCATAATGAATGGTGCCGGCCGTGAATATGACGGCCATGCAATAATTAATCTCTCTAGTCTCCCTCGTATTGTATCTAATATGCATATGCTTTAGACCGGGCTGCGGAGAGCAGGCAGGCTCGTCATGGCCATCGACAAGGGCCCTCTATCTACATCGGCAAGCACACCAAGGAGGCAAGTATAGTAGCCACAGTATCTTCTTTTCTCCTAACAATGTTAAAAAAACGAAGGATATTTTAACTTCAAGGGCTGATTTCCCATCAAGTATCTTCCCAAAATCGAGCCTGGGTATCATCTTCTTCTATCTTCTAACCTACTAATACACCATCATTTTCATTGCTAAACCCACCCCAGAAAACGACCCCACTGAGAAGGTTTCCCTCCATCCATCCAGAAAACTGTACCCAGAAACACAACACCTTAAAAACGAATTGTCCAGATTATTTCTAAGTCTTCTCTCTCCTTTCTCACTCCCCAAATCTAATGACAGGATCGTGTGTATCGTCCTCATCGTCTCTCCCATCGCTCGCGCCTAGCCCCCCACGCCCGCGCCTCGTAGCCATATAGATGATCTTTGGCATTAGCTCTTGGGTGTGGACAGCCATGAGGAGGAGCTCTAGATTGATAGCTGGTTGGATGGTATGATGCGCCTTCAGATGCAGATAGGTTTGGAGACCTATATATCATCATCTCAAGGCAAGCCTTCACTTCTAACAATCTATGTTGCACATGTGTTATGTGTACATGTTATTAGTATGTATTATATCATGAGCCTTTCAGCTCACGGGCTCTATTTTCAGACTACACAGGAAGCTTTGCTCAATTGCAACATTATCTTGGAGAAATATGGTTCAGATGATGGTAACATTGGAGAATGGAGATCATGCTGAGTTAAATTTTTCGAAGCAAGTAAAAAATTAATTATATTTAATGATATCACTCATTTGTTGTTTTCCCTTTTGGGGACTCCAATGTGCACTTAAATATGCCATGTCTTTATTTCTGTATTATTGACGTTCAGTATGATGGTGAGGGAAGAGCGGACTCCGGGCCATGCAAGTGCAAGCGTCTCCTGACTTGCTTGCTTCGAGCAAGTGGAGGCAGACCAATAGGCAATGTTGCAGGGCCATCACAATGGAGGGAGACTCGAGGCCAGGATGAGTGATGTAAAGTGGAGGACGAAGGGTAGCGAGGCAAGCGGAGGCTAGACCCTATGAAAAATCTGATTATATATTTGCTATGAGCTCAACAATACGACAACTCATTTTCAAGAACATACTGTTTTTACTGTTAGCACACGGCTCTAGCTGCAGTGTAAAAATTCGGGAACTATATTTGTGAAATTATGTTTGTTTGTCTGAAGTTTCCATATGAAAATTGTCACATGAATTTGATCGTGTTTTGAGTTTTACCGAAGCGTTAGCACTGGCATTCTACTTTAGAAAAAGGACCAATCTTATAAATTATCATAATGATGAAACACATTAGAATTATTATATGTATAATCAATGCAGCCAAATTAAATACTCTCTGCATTCTATGATGCTCCCTCTGTTCTTAAATAAATCGATTTCTAGATTTATCTTAACCCAATTTTTTTTACATTTTAATGAATTTATACCAAAGAGCACAAATGTTTATGATACCAAATAAGCATACTGTGAAAGGATATTTTATGGTGTATGTAATGATGCTAATTTAGTTTCATAAATCATGACGCTCTTTTCTATAAATCTGGTCAAATTTCAAATTGTTTTTGACGTTTAAGACAACTCTAGTCTAGAAATTGATTTATATAAATACGGGGACTATAATGGATTTTCAGTAGCCCTAAATTAAAGCAAATGATCAGTACCTGGGAGGGCCTCCGCCCAGCTTAAGTCATCCTTGACCAGAGAAACGAGGAGCCCATGGGCTGCAAAACCTAGGCGTTATCTGTCTCGGGCATAATTCAGATAGGCGGGAAGCGATCAGAGCCTGTGGAATATATGGATCAACGATCAAGCATATGGGCCGCTAGTGTCATACATTGGCCCATCAATATTACTAGGCATCAAAGAAGCTCGTCATTGTGTGCAATTTCCAAATCAATGAAAGTTTCTGCCTTTCTGGTTTGTTCAAATTTGAAATCTTGCAGATCATAACCACACATGAAAATTTAGTACCACGTTCTTATATATATATAGACACACACACACACCACGAATAATGTTTTCTATCCAAATTTGGTAGACTAGTATCACCATTACCAATAGCCCCTTCGTGTAAAGTCATTCGAGCAGTGCACGATTGTTAATTAGATGAGACATGGTGCTGCGATCAGAGAGTTCGGGTTTTATGATCACACAAGCAAGATCGTGCTTGTTTAATATGCATGAAATCTAGAGTTGTTGCAATTGGAGAGTTCAGGTCGTCTTCTTTTTTTCTTTTCTCGAAAACGCAAGAGATATGTGTTTCATTGTATTAAGAAGGGTAGCAAGTATAGTACAAGTATTCAGCCTGTGGCCGGGAACAGAGAAACTACATCTTTTCAGAACTCCGACTGGACTGTGACCGACTGACTAGCTCCCTGCTCCTAGACTTTCTAACACCTTTGCGCCCGCCTTAGCCCACTGTTCCACCTCCACTTTGATGATCATCAGGAGGTTGGTGACTGTGGCCGAGGCCTCCTTGAAGCATCGAGCATGACGCTCTTTCCATAGCTGCCATGACACAAGCGCGAAGAGGGAGTCAAAGCCTTTCTTTTGCTGGCCCTGCCATTGTCGCCGCAAACGTCTCCACCAGGTGAGCATTGAACGTTGCACCAGTGGTAGCTGACGCCCCAAGGCCCTGCAGACATGAAACCACACCTCTCTCGTAAACGGGCAGCAGCATAGGATATGGTCAATTGTCTCGGGTGCTTGGTCGCAAAGGTAGCACTCCTCCCTTGCCTCTAGTCCATGTCTGGCACGTCCTCGGTCGCCTATCCAATGCCTTCTCCGAAAGGCCAGCCAGAGGAATATTTTGACACGCAGCGGTGCCCACGTCTGCCAGATGAGTGAGTGACTGAGGAAGGGGACGGCGCCAGTGTGCAGCATTTTGTATGCTGATCGCGCTGAGTATGATCCATCAGGTGTCGACCGCCACACGATCTTGTCAGGTTGATCATTTAGAGTGACGGTCTCCATGGTTTCCTAGAGCTCCAGGTACTCAGCGATTGCATCCGTTGACACCCCCACCAGCAACGCCTCTGATCCAATGTCTGTTCGCAAGACCCTGGGAAACTGTAAGTCTTGCCTTGATTCTCGATGACACCAGTGCTGCCAGGTTTGGAGCCGAGTCCGCAGGTGATGTTCCCTGAACCCACCGATCCTCCCAAAAGAGAGCAGTCTTGCAGTCACCAACGATGGTGTATGTGGAAGCTCAGAAAAACGCCTAGACTTCTAGCGCAGTCCTGATTGGAAGCTGACTCCAGGCGCGGCTCTGGTCGGTCTTCTGAAGCCAGAGCCACCTTGTTTGCAGGGCAAAGCCCACGAGCCTGAGGTCAGTAATGTCGAGGCCTCCCAGCTCTGTAGGTTTGCAGACGGCCTCCCATGCCACAATACATTTCCCGCGCATCGAAGCATCTTTGCCCACCTAGAGGAACTTCCTGCAGATAGCGTCAATCTCGCGCCTTGCCCATGGAGGAAGGTTCTCTGCCATCATGGAGTAGATCCGTATGGCTCGGAGCACTGACTTTATCAAGCTGCATATGTACTTTATGGATTAGAAAATCTCATGCTGCTGCCCTGGTGAGTGGTGACCACAGCTTCACTGCAATTCATTCGTCAAGCATCGAAAAAGAACACAGCCCAAGAACCAATCGCCCACTGGCTGGCGCCATGCATCCATGCATCTACGTCTGGCGTGTATGTGCATGCACGTAATACCTACATGCATTTGCATGCAACAAAGCAAGCAAGTGCTTCCCTCTTCAACATTACATAAATAACAAATACGATGTCCAAACATTTGAACATATATACAGCAGTACTGACAGTGTCATGCTATCACTAGTAATAGAAGGAACATAGACCTATCTATCACTAGTATTCTTTTCTCTTTTTTCCAAATGAATTAGGTAGAGAAAGAGCTCTTGTTGAAGTATACATATGGCTGCACACAAATTGAAATTTGGATTAGAACCCAAACTGAATGAATGTGTAATGCTTAAGCCTATTCGCTAAGCCATCAGACCTGTAACAATCATGTAAGCTTTTTCAAGCCTATTTCTTAGGCTAAAAGCATTCTTCTGTTTACACTAGTGCATGTAACAATCATCTAGACATCTATTTCTCTTTATTTCTTTGTTTATTTATATTTCCTTCTTATTTACAGGTTCAGAATATTATTGAGCAGCGATGAATGTTCTGTGTAAAACACATTCACTACATTTCAATTTTCAGTGATGGATGGTACTTTCTATAATGACAGATAATAATCACCACCTAAAGCAAATAGCTGCTGGCCCTTACCTTGCCATATGGTGAGACTAGCTACTAAAGTGGCATTGATCACCTCAGGCCTTGTGCTATTGTTTTTGGATTGCACCAAAAGTCGTGCTATGGACCTAGTGCTGTTGCTGCCATCAATGTAAAAAACTGAGAAGCAGCAGCATTCAGTAAGCTAACAGGTTCGTGCATGGACACAGGGACCATACCTGCAAGGTTGATTTCAGGGTTTGTGTTGCCGTCTTCAAGTTGGTAATGACGACAAACCTCCTGAAATGCCTCAACGCTACCAAAGAGAACATAATCACACAATTTTAGAAACCTTGCGATAGAAACATCTCCCCTGAGAGGTAACTCAAGTATCTAAAAATATTACCCAAGTATGAATGACTACAGCTTCACTGTATCAGCCTAACCAGCTTAACTGGACTTCATGTTCAGTCCCAGAAAAACGAGGCCTGACAAAATTCGTTTGATAATTTATCAGGTCTGACTCCCACAGTTCAAACACAGTACTACAACATTTCGAGTATGCTACAAGTGACATTTTTTACATCAGGACTACAACACTAGAATAAGATCACAAACAGTTGTATTTTGTCATTGGCAAACAAGAGCTGACCTTATTGCAACAGAGCAACATATTTCATGTCTGAGTTACAATATCTGATTTAAGTACAAGCTGTAAAGGGTGGAGCCAGATATGCACATGCTAGCAAATAAAAATGGATGCTCAGAGTATTTACTTATCAATCAGGACTCAGAGTAACGGGAACTATTGCCACCGAACCAAATAAAATAGTCTCGAGAGCACATACTAGCAAATAATCTGATCTTTAATTAATTGCAATACGGCCATACAGGTGAGCTCGCAAAGAATACTAGATACGTACAACATGGCACAATCCATCATGCTAGTTTACAAGTGTCCAGGGCCAACTCTAACCCTAGATCCCCAAACACATGTCCATAATCCATCCATGCACAAATCCAACAGGAGTAGGCGCTCACCACGGTAATGGATGCAGCCCCGGCCCTGGGGCGGGCGAGCGGGGCGGCCGCCCCGGGCCCCCAAGCTGTCAGGGCCCCCTTTTATGTATACGGTGTAGAAGTAGCCAAGCCCAGCCCCGTATACGGGTGTAGGAGTAGCATGTTTATTTTGAAAACTGAGTAGTATGGCTTAGCTGAAGTACCAATGAGTGCGGACGGCCTATCATAGCACTGCTGTATGAGAGGCCAGGAGCCCACGAGCAAGCTTGTGCATCAATTTTGTTTTTTTTTGTCATACAGCTGTAGGAGCAAATAAATACTACCAATCCTGATAGCAAGGCCTACAGAGTTACAATAGATAATAATTTGGACAACGATGGGGATGATAACCAGCATGTGACAAGCTAATTTTTTAAAAAGTATATGGTGCAAAGAGAATAGTTAATGCATGCTAGGGCTTAGCATCCAAGCGAATACAAGCAATAACAGATGCACGTAAGGGCGTCCCCAGTAATCTAGCTTTTTTAGAGCGTCCACAGTGTATAGAGTCGACCCCGTTTCTATAAAATGATGTGACATCAACTGTTAAATTGATCCCAATGTATAGAACTATGGATTTTTAAGAGGGCCCACGATATTAAAAAATTAACAGCCTACGGATGAGAGCTCTATGGTCGGATGCTGTTCCCGTATGGGAAGGAAATGAAATATCGTTTTTTATTCTACAGGACTCGCTCCTATGGATAGGAGCTGGTTCTCTCAAGGACCATGCTCACAATGTATCGACCGGATCCAAAAGAGATAGGAGCCGTTCGGCTGTGCTGATAAGCCGGCTGAAAAACACTGTTGGCTGATTTATTGTGAGAGAAAAATACTGTTCCGATTGAAAAAACAAGCCGAAAAAGACGGATTGTAAGCCGAATGAACAGGGCCATAGGATCGGCTTCGGATCGTCCATTGCGAACAGCTTGCTAGCTAGTACAAGTACACGTCACTTGTAGTCACTTGTAACTAACAGTACGCGTTCATCCGTCCAACAATCTGACTCTTGGAAAACAGTCATGGGACCCACCACCGGCCAACCATATTGCGCCAGATGCCTACCGACAAAACAATCGCTAGCGATTTGAGTTTTCACATTCTCTCAGCTCCGGATCATCCTAAAATCTTACGTAAGTTGGCTACGTTGATCACCGCTAGGGCCGTCCTAAGGGGCCTCATTTTTGAATCTCGCCCTGGGCCCCAAAATCTCAGGGCTGGCGTTGAATGGATGTCCAAGTTGGGAGAGAAGCAGGCGGGAGAACACCGCAACGAGGGGGAAGCACGGACTCAGGGCCAATCTGGCCCGAGGCGCACAAGGCTAGGGAGCTCGCCCTGCACGGCGCGACTGCCTGTGCCCGCCCAAGCAGCGGCGCCATCCCCTCTTCCGTCGCGCGCTCGTCGCGTCGTCTCGTCGTGCTACTTGCGGCGGCCGGCAGCTGCGCGCGAGCAAAGAGGGAGAGGGGAAGAAAGTGGGTAGGGTTTGGGGTGGAGGAGCTGGCTGCCGGTTCTAATCCTCCAAGAAGCGAAGCCAGTCGTCGGATCCATACGGACGGCCGCGATCGCCTCGCGGCCTTAGCAGGGCGGCGGGGGAAAGGAAGGCCCGAAGGCACTTTCCAGGCCTAGGCGCAGGTTGCGGCCTTATTGGCCCGTGCATTCCTGGGTTAGGCCAAATAATTAGATGGGCCAATATAAAGGTTATATTCTTCCAGCGCAATTCATAAGTTTTCTCTTTTTTATTACTACACCGTTTAAGATTAATTATTAGCAAAAGTTTATAAGTTAATCCCACTGCAAAAATTAAGATATTTTCCCTGATCAAATTTGAACCAATGGAAAAAAATTTAATCTGAGAATTTCTTGGGCACTAACATAGCTGAGACTATTTATCTAAGTTTAATTTATGCACTATTTGATTAGACATTATTGTGAATCAACACATTCTAATCCAATTATATTCATCTACGGAAAATACTTCTTAAATAAAAAATAGTACATATATGTCCCTTTGTAGAAGCTTCAAAAATTTTGGAACCGATTTACTTTGTTCTATAGTTTAAATGAATAGTTGCACGCTTTTGGAAAATAATTACAACTTGAATTGCACGTCCTATCATCAATGTCCAAAAATTATAAAAAATATATGTAAGAAGACATGTTCCCTTTGAGCTCACATCCTAAAAAATCAATGAAAATTAAGTGTTTTGTCGAACATTACTCAAACTACTATTTGAGTAACCCCAACAAAAATAATAATAATATCATAAAATGGTCTAAAAATTCTAAGAATTGGTATGAAGGCATAATGTGGGTGTATAAACTTGCCATAAAAATTTTAAATAATTTTAACAAAACTTTACATGTTCACAAATATCACATCTCTCACATAGTTTCAAATATGTGAGAGATGTACCATTTGTGAGCAATGTATGGCACCTATTTCTTAAAAACATCTAAAAAATTTATTGGAACATAGTACACCAAAACATATTATCTTGCAAGGTTGTAGGATTTTCTAACAAAGTTTTGAATTATTACAATTATTTTATGTTAATTTGGAGATAGAAATTATCCACAGCAAAACAAATGATTTTTTTCATCCATCTCAGATATGGCCTAGAGTGAAACATATGATCATAAATATAAATTTTATAAAGTTTTTGGAATCTTATTGGAGGTACCCACTGTTCAATTTGGAATTACTTTCGATAAGCGTGTAGAAATTCATTTAGAGTATAGAAAACACAAAATTGGTTCCAAAAATTTTGAAACTTCCACACAACAGTATGTATGTAGCCTATTTTACGTACAAAGATGTTTGGAGTATGAAAGACATTTTATAAAGGTTGTTTCACAAGGTGCTTTCTCTATATACATGATTGGAAAACAAACATATGCAAAAGAACCAAGAAATATTAATTGGTATCCAAACAAATGTTGTTAATTGGTAGATCATGATTTTAGACAAAACTAGGAAAAAGAAATATATCATTTGGAGTTAGCACGAGGGAGAAAGACTAGTTATAAAATTTTATCGCAGATTAAAAAAGAGAAAACCTTTTGTCCATGTTCTTGAGTTTGTAGTATTTTTTTGTGTGTTTTCCCAAAAACCGTCAAGATAATTCTATTTACCCCGACGGTTTATGCAATAACCGTAAAAAATACGAAATCGTCAGGGAATTAGGAATTTCCCTAACGGTTATGTACACTCACAGGTTAATTATAAATTTCCCTGACGATTATTTAATTTCCCTGTGTGTTTTCCAGAAACCATCAAGACAATATCAATTTTTCTGTGTGTTTTCCAGAAACCGTCAAGGTAATTCTATTTACCCTAACGGTTTATGCAATAACCGTAAAAAAAAATCGAAACCGTCACGGAATTTTGAGTTTCCAGTAATACATACATCCATGCATCTACGTCTAGCGTGTATGTGCATGCACGTAATACCTCCGTGCATTTGCATGCAACAAAGTAAGCAAGTGCTTCCCATCTTCACAGCCAAGGCAGCAGAACCTCTAGGGGTTCGCGCTTCCTCCACTTAGCCGTCCACCTATCGTTTCCATCTAAGATATGTACTAGGGCTAGCAGTGGCGGAATCAGAGATTGAATAAAGCCTGGGCGAACCTCAAAGAGGGCAGGGTTGCAGATAGGAACCAACACGAAAGCTGATTTGCATGAGTAGATAGTTTTGTCATACACAAGAAATAAATAGAAATAGAGGTAACAAATTATCCATTTCAGAGAGGACAGGGTTGCAGATAGGAACCAAAACAGTGTGTATTACTACTCTAGTTTAAGCACCAGCTTTTCACCTCATTAATGAGCCTCCATTTCACAGACTGACTTGCCTTTCTGCTACTCTACCACTACATTTTGGAACCACTCGGCAACCAAGCGGCGCAATGCGTCGGGTACTCACACTGCTCAAGTCAGGTCAGAAAAGCTGCTAGCATGGTGCAAGGTAGCCAGTGTGGTGTGTGCGACCTCAGAGGCTCAGACCTCTTAGGGCAGTTGCAGGGGAGCCCGGGCAGGCGCTCAGGGTCACCGGGCCCTGGGTCCGCCCATGGCTACTAGGCACCTTGTACAATCTCTACTTCGACGCTACCGTGAGCGAGTTGGCGATCAAGACCATAATGAATGGTGCCGGACGTGATCAATGACGACGATGTAGTAATTAATCTCTCTAGTCTCCCTCGTATTGTATCTAATATGCATATGCTTTAGATCGGGTTACGGAGAGCAGGCAGGTTCATCGTGGCCATCAACAAGGGCCCTCTATCTACATCGACAACACATTCGCACACCAAGGACGCGAGTCTGGATGCCATCAGCAACGGTTCCGTAGCTGCGCCGACTCCATCTACTACAAAACTGTTCACCCTTCGACACAAGCAACAGGGCGAGATGTAAGGTCCAAATGGCTAGAGGGGGTTGAATAACCTTTTTAAAATTCTACAAGCTTCACTAAATCAAGATGTTGGTAAAACAAATAGCGAAACTTCTCTAACACTAGCTCAACTACACTATACAAGCCACCTAAATAATTCTAGTAGATATGAAGGCTATGATCTCTAATTCACAACAACAAGGCTATGTCACTAGGCTAATTACTCCTAGGTGATATAGAAGCTACACAAAAATAAAAACAAGAGATAGAGCACAAATGAGATGAGCAAGTGAAAGATTCTTATACCGACGTTGAAGAATAAATATATAGCAATGAATCAATCACAGTTACAATGAGCAAGTGAAACATTCTTATACCGACGTTGAAGAGTAAATATATAGCAATGAATCAATCACAGTTACAAGAGAATCCTCGGCAAGGGATGACACAAGATTTTTACTAAGGTTCACTTGCTTCCTGGCAAGTTAGTCCTCGTTGTGACGATACACCCACTTGATGGACCACGAGCTAATTGGCATTTCGAAGCCAAACTCTCAATGGGTGCCGCACATCCAATATAAAATGGGGATCCTCCAAGCCACGAACAATCCACTAGAGTAGTCAATTGCGATCTTTCGTGGGGAAGGCTCAAGAATAACTCACAAATCCACCGGTGAGACTAGAAACAATCTTCAATCACGAGTTCAACATCACCGCTGCTCCAAACCGTTTAGGGCATCGGAAAACACCCAAGAGTAACAAGCAATCCGCAACCAACTCAATGGATCAAGTGTCACTAATGTAACTCTCAAAGCAATGCACTTGAATCTCACTCAATCTCACTAGGATACACACTCAAGCAATGAGATGAGTGGGAGAGATGTGCTCAGCTCAAGAGGATGCTAGAGAGTCAAAATGTCCAAGAGAGCCCTCCCCAAACTGGCCAAACACATATTTATAGCTAGTCCACAAAGATAGAGTCGTTAGGCTCAAGAAACTGCTCTGCGTGCGCTGACCGGACGCGCAGGTCTGATCGACCAGACGCGGCCACAACGTCCGGTCGCACCTACGCAACTTCGTCAATGCCCGCCACGTTCCCGTTTTAAATTTCGTTCGTTCGATCTCCAACGGTCACGAAACGTTACCTTCCCAGTCAAAATCTCCAACGCGACGCTAGAATTGACCGGACGCGTTACACGCGGCGTCCGGTTTGAGTACAGAAAGGGTCCAGAGAGCGATTTCGTCGACCGGACACGCCACCGTGTCTGATCCACCCCTCACGTTCTACTGTCCCTCTGGGCACCTAACTGGACGTGCAGGTCCCGCAAGTGACCAGATGCGCCGGTGGCAAACCCCAACACTTCGCCCCGCGCGCCTGCTGGTTAAACTCACCGGACGCGCCAGCCGCGTCCGATCCAGCGTCCGGTACAGCGTCCAGTCCAACGTCCGGTCACCCCAGTGACTTTCTTTCACCTCCGTTTCTTCGCCTCCGACGCAGTAAAAAATAGGCGTTTTACTTCTATAAAAGTGCCAAACCCCTCTCTACCCCTTAAATTCCACCTCCTTTGCAAATGTGCTAACACCACCAAATGTTCACCATCTTGTGCTCGTGTGTTAGCATTTTCTCAAATATTTTTCAAAGAGTTAGCATCTCACTAGATCCTAAATGCATATGCTTAAGAATTTGGACCTAGTAGCACTTGATTCATGAGATGACCGTGATTGCCCCTCTTGATAGTCGACTATCAATCCTAAACCCGATCAATCACTTCTCTACTCATTTTTAGACCGGTAAAAGAGAATTCTATGATTATACCTTTGCCTTGATCACCTTATTCCTTGTCCATCACCTATGTGTATGTTCACCATCATCTTTATCTTCATGCGCTTGTGATCTTATGGCCATCACCATCATGCTCCTTGCTCCTTCATCACATGTGTTGCTACGCCTAACTCAATTCACTTGACACAATGGCATTAGCAACTTGGTGTCATTAATTACCAAAATTAAACTTGGGCTTTCACTAGTGACACTACACCAATCACGTGTCGGCGGACATCGAATGAGGTAGGCGACTCTACCCCCGACAACCCCGACGGACACCGACAAGGCGGGCGACGCTACAACGACTTCCTCCACTACGATAACATGAGCCATTTGGCATTGACGAGGTGGACAACACGGGTAGGTGAGCTATTGTTCTAGCCGTGCCATGACGACTACCTCTACATCAACAAGCCCACACCACTCAATGCTGATGAGGTGAATGACACGGGCAAGCAAAGATGATAGTTCAGCTGCGCTCCATCGACTCATGGCCTGACGATGCCTTCTTCTTCAACAACTACCTCTACCTCGACCAAATTTCTTCAGCGTACCCCCAAGATGCTGTCGAGGACGTCCGAGACAGTTCAGCTACACCATCTCCATGCATGATCAACTATTACAACCACTACGCGTCGTTCAGCACCGACGAGGCGAGCGACGTGGGTGGGCAAAGCTGATGGTCCAGCATTGCTATATCAACCCATGGATTCTGATGAGCCATGGACATGTCGACACTACGAACATCCGCATCAACACCACATGCATGGAGAACGTGAAGCGAAGACCGATGATGGCGACCACAACAGCTTAATCGGAGGTGCTCTGTGAGCTCACAGGAGTAATTAACTGGGAGCCTCTCAAGGCCCTAGGAACTATGAAGACCACATCGCCTATGCCAGATTATCGCTAGCAGGCCATTTGTGGAGCACATTTGTACGATGGACCTATATTTATATTTTTATTAAATATGAATAAAGTGTGTTCCCTCCCATTTCTTTATTTTGTGTACTTTAGTACACTGGCATAGCGCACATTATTTTTATTATGCATAGAGAGATCCTCTTCTGCACATTATTTTTATTATGCACAGAGAGATTCTCCCCTGCACATTATTTTTATTATGCACATAGAGATCCTCCCCTCTTGAGTGGATTTTTCTGTGGAAACAGGTGGACGAAGAGTGCAAGTCAAGGCAGCCCGGGAGCGGGAGCACGAGGACTTGACGAAGATACAGGCCCTTGGACGAGTGACATGCGTCAAGATCAGAGATGAAGGGGTTTCTTAGTTTCGGCCTCAAAACCCACTTTGTAAGAAGTCGGCCATTAGTCACGGGCATCATCACAAGTCACGTGATTTTTTGCGCGAAAAACACGCGCTCGTAGCCGCTAGAGCTCAATCTCAAGACCTCAGGCTTTACGCGTTCATCCCTAAACCACTGCACTCATAAGACACTTGTGTCCATTTGCAATTTTGTCCTAGCCATTTTATGTTCATCTGATTTTAAAATGAGTATTTAGGACCATAAACAAATTGAAATGAAAAAGTTGTCAACGATAAAGTTTTTTAAGTTTTCAAGATCTAAAACTTTCGTTTTAGTTATTTCTTCATCCGAGGTCGTTTGAAGAATTTGAATTTCAAATTTGATTCAACTGTGAGAAAATTCAAATGCAATTTTCCTTTGTTAGATGATTTTAAATGAAAACGTTATCAACTACAAAGTTGCATAATTTTTTGACATCTACAACTTTCGTTTTGGTGATGTTTCCATCCGAGGTCGTTTGAAAAATTCGAATTTCGAATGTGAGCAATTCAAACGTAACTTCATTGGATAGTTGATTTCAAATGAAAAAATTATCAACTATAAAGTTGCATAACTTTTTAAGATCTACAACTTTTCAAATGAAAAAGATTTAACCATATTCCCCTCACGATAAAGCTAAAAACAATTCTAATTATTAATAAACACAATTGCAATATTTCTACCATAGCACGTAATTAACTTAATTAAGGTAAAACATGATTAATAGTTCTATCTTCATTAAACCCTTTCTGAAATCATCCATAGCAACATTTTTATGACATCAGTAACCTTTTTAATAGCCACAAAATTAAAGACACAATTTTTGGTAATTCGTTTATACCCTACAACTTCAAGTAAATTCTTGAAAAATGATTTCCAGTGAGGTTTTGTGCCAAAAAAATTACATTCATGTTGTAGATGACCTATATTATTTATCGTGAATGTTTGGTATTCTTCCAACAAGTGAATTATTTACTATTCAATTAATAAGCCGGTTTCAATATTTAATTCATAGAAAAATACAGAGACATGCTAAAATGTTGAAAATTTCACTGGAGTTATCTCTAAGCATGTATTGTATAACAAAAATATCAAACATGTTGCTGGAGCTACCGAAATGTACTTGCCATTTAAAGATAGCTACAAATCTATTTTAACAGCTAAAACCTCTGACCACACATGTGTGCAAAATTGATATGTGTAGAACAAGACATCAGGAACACAACAAAATTAGTTTTACAATTTTTGGACATTCGTATAATTTTACATGTATTTTACAAGATCACAAAAAATTTGAATACATGCTAAAAATTACAAGAAAATCCGAAAAATGTTCACACCACCTTTCCTACTCAAATCTTGCCCACCCACATGTTATAGAGTCACAGACTAGTGGGGCCATAAGGTGGTTTCATAGGAATATGGTGAAACATCTAAGGAACATGGGTGACTATGGCTAGGGTCTGGCGTTCCCGGCGATAGGGTGGTCGCCGGTGGCCAATGTGCATACCAACGGGTTTAGCGTGACGAGGCGGTCCTGGTGACGTGGTTGTCGCAGCTGGTGAACGCGATGAAGACACATAGTGGCACAGACAAAAGACGTGGTCACCACAGCGCGGCGGCAATGACGTCGGCATTCTCGGCGACTAGGCTGTGAACGTGAGGAACCACGGCGAGCACCATGATCAGTGAGCTAAGGCAAATCCATTTTGGTGGTCAAATCTAATGGACGAGGGCTGGCATGAGGAGCTCACCAGAGGAAGCATGGACGGTAGCTTGGGCGGCGAACGGTGGCCCTAGGGCATCGGCGACAGACAACTTGAAACGGTGGTTTGGGGAGGTTGAGGAGGTCACAGGCCAGCTTCTCATGGAGGAAATCGAAGAGTGGTGGTACGGTTGGGGAGTATTGGGGGGCGGTGGAGCTCTTCAGTTGGCGGCAATGGCGGCCAACTTTGGACTGGGCGACACGCACTATGCGGGCGCGCAGCTGGCGCAGCGCGATAGAGGTGAGGCGGGCACTGGGCGAGAATGAGGTGAACAGAAAAGAGAGCGGCGGTGGCTTGGCATTGTCCTCTTAAAGGCAATGGCAGCAGGGTGAGGGTGAGCGGCCCGCGGCGCGTGGTGAGGCACACACAGAGGCGTGCTGCGCTGTGCACGCGATTGACGGGCACGTGGCACGGGCGACAGCTAGGCAACCCGCTGGCGGGGCAAAGCTCCAGGTAGCGGTGAGGGCGCTGGCAGCGTCCTGGAGGGCTCCGTCAGTGTGGCTGACATGAGGGGCCACCCGGCATTGTGCTGGAAAAAAGGGGGCTAACATGCGGGGCCCGCGTGGTAGGGAGAGGGAATAGGTGGCTGACGAGTGGGCTAGTTGCTATACTAAAAGATGGGAGTCTCCTATATGGTTGATGGGTGGGAGATGGTTGGTTTGGCTGTCTTGTAGGAAACATCTATTTAGGAAACTTTGGCACCACAATAGAGGCAGTAAATGAGTTCCAAATTCCTCCAAATTTGGTAGGCGACTAGTTTGTAACATGGTAAATGAAATTCTCTCATGAGTTTGCAAAGTGGTATTTAAATTCATGTTTAAACCTTGATCCAAATGTGGTTAAAGTGCTACAGTTAAGAAGTCGTACTAAAAACCCAATTAACCATCGATTTTGGTGACTACCCAGGCTCTTGTTCAAACTGAATAATTTGATGTTGATTTTTCTTTTAATATTTAGGGCTAAGTTTGTACTTCAAACTATAGTTTGCGTTTTTTAAAGTTGTTATTGAAATTTTGAATCATTTAGCCTTGCAAAGATACTTAGGTGACCAAATTTAAAATCATACAAGAACTTTCCAAAAGTTTGTTTTACTGCTCATTTTTGTCACATGATGCACATGATATGAGATGTTTATGACATGAAGTTGTGCACAAGCGCTCTAAGTGACACGGGGTGGCACAACCCTACCCCCTTAAAAGAGTCTCGTCCTGAGATTCAAGCATAGAAAAGAACAAGGAAAGGATAGACTTTGAAAGGTATCATTCAATCACGGTTTTCAATTTTTGAGTCAGTTCAACAGAAGAACTTGATCTCTCCTTGTCCCTCTGGTCAAGAATCTTAAGATGATTGGTGTACTAGATGCCAAGTTCACCTTTGATTAACATGGAATATATATGATCTGGAGTATCGAGATGGAACATATTTGGCTAGCTAATTGTTGCAATCGGTCATCAAGTAGCCTGGTTCCCTGCTTAGCTCTAATAAACTAGCAACCGAATACTAAACTGACTGGAATTCGATTTGAATACCAGGTACTGGCTGTTCTATTCCTGACCCTAAACAGCTTTAGGTGCTAGTTTCGAGATTATGGGTGCAGTAACTTGTTGCCACGGAATCATTACAGATCAATACTGTTTATGACTTTTTCATTCGGAGCAACTCAACCTGGGCGCCGGTGTATAGCAATTCCATATAGGGAATCAAGCACAGAAATCCGGTTATTAGAGCCTTGTAGGTTCAGTACACCCTGTCCTGTCCTGTTGCCTGTTGGAGCCCCCTTTCGGAATAACTTTTGACCTCTGAACCCGAAATGCAAATTCTTCCAAGGTGCTATATGTCTCGATAATGCACTGCCAAATTTAGTGAAAGCGAGGCCTTGACATTGCTTAAGTTCTCTGTCGAGTGGAGAAATGTATACTCGCATGGGAATGTTAGTCAGGGTATTTTTCCTTGTATTCCTAAACAGCTTTCTTTCCAAAATGACCATTTCTCAGCACTTTGTAAAACCCTTTGCTTCATAGTCGAGTGATGTTATCCCAAGATTAGGAACTATATAGTCGGATGTTCAGTATAGGTGCAACCTCGTCCGACTCGGATATTCTTTGTGTCAGCTACTATGGTTGGATCCTTTGAGGGATTCCTTGAGTTTGAAAATATTGGAAGAGGCTTATTCCTTTCCTCTCTTGGGATCGCCAAGGTGGTTGTTGGTGCATGTATGTCATACATACGCCTAATGGAGGGCCCAAGAAGCACTCAAGTCATACTTGGAGGGCGATCCTTGCTGGCCGGGAGGTCTTAGGCTATCCGCACTCATGGACCTCTATATTCATCCTCTATACGTCCTAGTCAGCAAGATTTTCTCCTCTATACTCAATTCTCCCGCACCTATCCATCCTCTATATCATCCTCTATCCACTCTATCCACTGTGGGACCCACTTGTCACTTTATCTAAATATATCCATGTGTGATCTAGTTTTGAAGGATTTATTGAGACGAATTTAATGGTGCAATCGAAATTTAATTTGGATTTTTGGTTTGTGAGTTATAACATTTTTCCTTTGTTTAGCTAGTGGGGCCCACCACTGCCCACTACAGAATAAGTACTGTACCACTCTAAATATAGAGTGAGAGAAAGGATAAAGTATCGTTTTAGAGTACCCAGTGCAACAGTTTTTACTCTATATTCGTACTCTAAAGCTTTAGAGTATCTCTTTAGAGTACCCACTGCGGGTAGTCTTAACCCAAGGGCTTATCAAGAGAATTGGAGATGGAACATCGACAAGCATCTGGCATGACAGGTGGCTTCCGAACCACTTCGGGGGCAAGCCACTTACACCGGAGGATGGCCAGCATGTGTCGATGGTGTCTCACTTGCTGCTGGCGAACGGACAGTGGGATGAGGGCGTGATCAAGCAATGTTTCTTTCCGGTGGACGCAGCAGCTATCCTGCGGACTCCGGCACGACCTCGGTATGAAGATATGTGGGCTTGGGAGCCTGAAAAACACGGAGTTTACTCCGTCAGGTCAGCCTACAGGTTACTTGACACAAAGAGAATAAGCGATAATGATGTGAATGTGTTAAGTGCATCTGAGAATGATGTTTGGAAGAGGATTTGGAGACTGAAGGTTCCTCCGAAAATTCGAGTTTTCTGGTGGAGAGTGATCCATGATTTCCTACCGACTCGACAAATTTTACACCATAGACATATTGAGCCGACGGCGAACTGCGAGGTCTGTGGTGCTGATGAGGAATCAATAAGGCATGTCTTGACCGATTGTACGTACGGTGGCTCGAGCATTTTTGGAATCAGGCCAAGGACTGTTAAAGAATTAGGCAATTTCCAGATTAAAAGCATGATTAAATCTAGAACATAAATCATGATAAATATAAGAACTAGATTAAACATGTATGGCATACTAGTATAGCAGATCAGCATATTCCACAGCATTAACATGACAAGCATTGATAGTCCAGCAGATAGATTAGATTGTACGAACGTCAAAATTAGATCAAGAGAATTATACCTTTCAGTTGTAGTAATAGATGGTGTTGAAGATGTTGCTGGCGGTGGTGATGGAGCGAGATCGCTGATGTCGATGTCGTCGATGTTGAAGTCGTCGTCAAAGTCGTCGATGAGAGGCGGAGGAGTATTCTTGATGACGACCCCGCGAGCTCTAGCACGACGAAGCCGACGCGCCGATGCACCCTTCGGAAGTCGAGCCGTTGTGGAAGCTTTGGGAGCAGTCGCGCGAAGAACGCTTCCCAAAAACCTTATTCGTCTTCTCCCGGTGCAGGATCGCAAAGACGAGGGTTCCGGAGACCTGCTCACCCGGTCGCTGGTGCACGCAAGCGATCGGACTGGAGTAGCTACAGCGGCGGCGCAATAGCGAGTAGAGGCAAAAACCCTAGGATTAACTGGATGCATTTTGGCGTGGCCGGCAGGTTGCTTATATAGTCCTGTCCAACCAATCTCGTGTCGCGATCACGATCTAAATTGATTTAGGACTCTTAATTTGTAACCGGTTAGGACTCATGCAACTTGAAGGCCAAGAAACCAAAAAACGAAAACAGCAAAAGGAGACCGCGCTCCCGCAAGGCGAGGAGCCGGATTTCGGCGGACCATTCACGCAGGTGCCGCGCACCCGCGCCCTTCGCCCGGCCCGGCCCGGCCCGGCGAGCGAGCGCGCGCGTGTGGACTTCTCTTACTCCTCCTCACACTAGACTTGAGGAAGTGGGGAGGACTTCCATATTTAAGTATGACTACCTCCACTTCCACAAGCAAGGTGGTACTAAAGAGTTCCCACATCCCCTCTTGCTCACATGAATGGGCCTTTGAGATTTATTAGGAATTTCACAATTGGTTATTGGCCAAGCCCATATAAATTCCAACAAGACCTCACCGATGCAAGCTACCCGCGCCCCATCCTGTAACGTGGGCGCAGGACTTACTATGTGGGAGGGCAGGCTCTGCACGGAACCAGACGATGATCATCATTGGTATGTATTCTTTTGTGGATGCAGAGAAACAAGAGGAGACATGGGGAGCAGTCTACGCCGATCAGAGTAGCAGTCCAGTGGGCAGCAGATATGGCGTTTGATCTTTGGCAGCTCATGCGGCCTCCGATAGCAGCCATGACGATGAAGCCTGTGGAGAGCTGGCAGAACCCACTGCCGGGATGGTTTGTCAGGGGCAGCGCCAAGTGGTATGATAATGGTCTAGATGCTCTAACAATGGAGGCCTTGGCCTGCCGTGATGGGCTGGTGCTGGCGCAACAGGTGGGTGCCCAGCGGATATGGTTAGAATCGGACAGTCAGGAGCTTTTGAAACTGTGGTCAGCAGGGGAGCAACAACGATCCAGCGTGATGACGATCTTGAGGGAGATCCGGGAGCTGAGCTCTTTGTTTCATGATTTTAAATTCTCTTTTGTTAGTAGAACTTATAACAAAGTAGCTCATGTTCTTGCACTGGACTGTGTCTCGGCTTTGTTGGCTGTAGATTGTAATTCTGTTCCTGATCAATGAATGAAACCAAAGTCGCAAAAAAAAGGCCAGGCACGAAGTGGCCACTGTGCCACCAAGGGGGGGCGTGCATGACCAGCTTGGGCGGCCTCCCGCTGCGCCACCGACATCCATACCTGGAAGATCTCAAATAGAGGAAAGAAAATAAATAAAATAAGAATATAGTCGGTTTAGATTAGATAGGATTTAGAGGAGTCCAAATCTATAAGGACTTTCCTTGTTAGATTATTTAAGATGCAAGTCTATTCGGGACTATAAATATAGCGGCATTGTAATCATCTCAATTCAAGAAAGAAATAGCCTCGGGTTTTCCCTCTATTTCTCCCGTCTCCTGCGTCTCCCTCTTCCTGCCATCGCCCCCACCCCCTCTCCCTGCGTCGTCGCCCCCATCCCTGCCCTAGCCGCCACCCCCTCCCCTAGGAAGGACTCTTACACCTGGTATCCGTAGAACATATCGATCCATGGCTTCCACCACCTCCAACTTGCAATAGCTGCTCGTGATCTCCGCCAATGACCTCTGCAAGAATTTTGACGAGATGCATCAGCAACTCATCAACCTGAACACACGCCTACATGCCATCGAGCAAGCACGCACTAAAGGAGACGTCATCAACAACCTCAAAACAGAGACCAAGCGTGTCATGACACCGCTGGCAAATCCTTCCTCAACAACAAGATGGAGAAACCGCACTCATCTAGCACTCCGGAGATCGTGATGGAGGTGTCCAACAACTTATTCCATTGAGGTTTCCTTGAGTTTGAAAATATTGGAAGAGGCTATGCTTATCCCTTTCCTCTCTTGGGATCGCCAAGGTGGTTGTTGGTGCATATATAAGACCAAACAAAATTCTGGAGCAAAACATATATCAAGATTGGAGCAAAACAAAATTCTGGGGTGTTCTTAGCCCAAGAAGAATAATTCATCAAGGAAAGCTTGCTCAAACGCATTCTTGCTCAGGGACTCATGGTTGTTTAGTAATTAAATTGCATGATGCAAGATGCACGTTTTGTAATGCATGTTAGCATCCTAAAATTCCTCAAACTCTTTAGTCCTAGAAAACCCATTCGCGAAGTCAATCGTTCTTGGCCTACCCCCTTAATTAAAGTCTTGTTCGGATGCATGTGTATCCACTTTAATCCACGTGTGTTGGAGTGGAATGGAATGGAACTTAATTTAATTCCACTCAAATCCACTTCAACACATGTGAATTGAGATGAATACATGTGCATCCAAACAAGACCTAAAATGGGCGAAGTAGAGAAAACATTTTAAGGGTTGCATAAAAAGATAACCCTAGCAGGTCATATCCACACGTACTTAAGCCTTAGCGCGCACCTAGCGGCACAGTCGTATGGCTGCAGTCCACAGAGGCCCTAGGTCCCATTGTGGCACTATAGTTTGGGGACAATCGTCATTACGAGAGAAAATCATAGACAGCATCCCAAGGAAAAAAAAATTACAGCTTAAAAAAAAGCACCAATAATCCTATGCGAATACACGGAATATTCATCGTAGTTAGTCTATCACCCGCATTCCACCATGTCAATTCCCCCTCATGCATTATGCAATTTTATTTGGTCTAATGTAGAAGTGTTGTGATCATATTCATGCGGGCATGATAACTATGATGACTATAGTCAAATTTTTATGTGAGCAAGAAATATTTGGACAGGTTATAAGTGTTGGAATTCAAGGCGATCGACAATAAGCAAAGATCAAGGTTAGGAGAAAAATGGAATGCTTAATTATCAAAGGTGCATCAACTCAAATCTGAAATGTCAGAAGAAGACCAACCATGCTTGTATCAAAGCTGAAGGCATCTCTTTATAAGATTAGCGATGGCTTTAGGGCTCGAATTTCATTCATTGGAAATGATGAGCTATGCTCGAATGTTTGATTAAGAGGTCTGGTTTGATCCTAGAACTAACTCGAACGTACGTCCGCTGCACTTGCCGGCTGTGGACATAGCATGCAAGCCCAAAATACGGAACTTCCCACAACCAGAACTCTCATTTGCTAGAAGCCTAGAACTTGGCACACCACTTATGATTCGACGAAGTTGTTGAAGCACTATGCGGAGATGCTGCCCAGGCTCTTGCTCACTCCACGGGTAGCCGGCAGAAAAAGAAAATTTGAAATTTCATCACGTTTCGGATCCATCTACGCCTTGCTCCCAATTACTGTTCGGCCGGCCTCGGCTTTCCTTGTTGGGCCTTTAGCCTACTAAATTAGCCCATGTTACGTAGTATGTGCCAACTTTGCATTTCTTATCTTATAATATAATAATAAAGAACTTCTCAAAAAAAATATAATATAATAATAAAGAAAATCAACAAGAGGTTGCGTTGCTTGTACTTAGGTAAGGGGTACAGTAAAAAAAGGTCCTGAAAAGAGGTGGTTGTTTCTCCAAAAAAAAAAGAAAGAGGTGGTTAAAAAGACATGTTAATCTCGACTGGACCACAACATGTTATGACCGTAGCTTAATTAGGATATAAATCATTTGGTACTGTCATCTACGCTTCATGTACTCCGGGAACATCAAAAGAACGACAGATCAGTAGCCGGTTATTAGAAACAGCTCGGAAAGGAACGAACAATTCACACCATGTTCCCCATGCATGCATGCATGCATCCTGAGCATGTTGTATGTGGCTGGCAATTCATTCTTTCAATATTAACATTGTACATATACATATGTTCTTTATATATGTGTGGTCCATCAAGGACAGTTAGTCAGGGATAAGATTGAGGGAGAAGTAGTTAAGTATATGTACGATAGTATTGGACAGCCAACCCATTAACCCAAACAGGACTGTCGCAACAGACATATAATTAAGCTGCTGATCAGTGGTTACCAATTTGGAGGATGAGGGTGCATGCAACAAGAGAAATGACAACAGAAACAAAATAAATAAAGCCATGGATGGGGTTTGTTGGTCTTCTTCGCTCTTTAGTTCTTTTTTACATTTATATGTTGATTGATTCCCCCATCAGAATATTTACGGGAAAAAAAAGTAGATTAGTGGACACACCGTCCACAGCTATCCAGACTCTAGAGTCGGCAACGGACTTGTCATGTACTACGTAGCCATGTAAACCAGTGTGTTCAGGGACCAGCAATATGATGAACGAGGCCATTACTCAGTCTGAAGATTTATTAAGCCCTTTCCCGTGTGATTATATTCCTGGCCTGCTCTTAGTTAGTTTGAAGTACAGAGTACTCGCCGATCGAGATGGTCACAGAGACAGCAATTGGATTATTGGATTGGATCGATCGCGACACAACCGATGAAGTGGAGAGGAAGCAGGAATTTTCAAAGATGCATCTCTATCTCAACAGCATATACACACGCACGTACGCAGCCTTTTTGCTCTACCTGGCAATCATATGTTCGATTCGATCACGCACGGGTGCCGACCGATCGATGCAAGGCCTCTTTCCTAGTCGATCGTGCATGCCCATACATCGACCGTAGGAGTATAACCATCTAAAAAGCAAGCGATCATGGCATCTTCTTTTGATCTCTTCCACAAAGTGTATGCCTGCGCCTACTATATATGTGCCTAGGATGGCTAGCAGCTGCACCTAGGGCTATTAGCTTTAGTTTCTTTTTAGCTGGCCCAAGTGTACTGTACCTAGCTAGGGTTCATCGTTTGTTTAGTTATTAATTATAAACACGCCATGAAGAGACTAAGAGTACTAAATATGGTGGTTCGCTTTGCCTTTTAATCAGCAGGCCGTAGAGGAGATGGAAGAATACTTAATCGGATCATTCATGTAAAAAAACTAGAGTTTCTGGAGCACCTCTCCTGATCCGTTCAAAAAAATATGATTAAAATATTATTGTGTTTGCTACCTTTAGTTTGTTTCTGTTCTAACATAGTTCTCATGTACTCCCTTATTATAATACATATAAACGACCAGCAGTACAGGAAATCATTTGTCTGGTTAATCTACCACTTAACTTAGTGATGTCAACCCATTTTATTGTCTACCAAGTTTTGTTAGTGCTATACTTTTTTAATAACTTTTTAGGCTATTCATCTCCTTTAGTCATCTAGAGATCCTTACATGTTTGTTGGCTAGGAACCACCTAGAAGCCTCTCTAGAGACGGTTCTTGATGTGTTGGAAAAAAGGATGTCTCTATAGTAGTGAACTAATTTATTTTAAATCACAAAAGTATGAAATAGGTACTATTTTTGTTATATATATATATATATATATATATATATATATATATATATATATATATATATATATATTCATGTGTTGGTGTTCTATTGGATCTTATTTGTTTATGTTCCTAATATTTTATTGCCCATAGCTGCATGCACTAGCTATTTATTTAAGATTGTTGTTTAGCACTACACTAGACCTAGAGATTGCCCGAGATGATATTGTAGTTACAATGTACATGTAAATGAGATCTATTTGTGGTAGAGCATGGCACATGAGAGGTTGACATCGTCTTCTGGATCACCTACATACTTATTAACTACTCATAGTCCGATGGATCCTCTTTCTTGATCTTCAAGTCTAATATAAATATATAATACAACACAACAATTTTAATAAATAACAAGTGTGCGACTACAAGCAATAAACTAGTAATTAGAACAAATAAGATCCAAATAACTCAAAATAAAGCACCAATATATTTATTATCTTTTTAGAAAACTTTGGTACTGGTTTCATAATTTTCCCAGACAATACAAATTAGTTATGTTTAGAGATTAAATAAGATTCTTATCATTTCCAAAATTATGAAATCACATTTGAAATCACTTAGATTAGATGGACATGGTTGTCGGGTTTGCATGGTGGATGGTCAATGACATCTAGTTTTTGAGGTGGAGTGCCAATGCAAAATCGGAATCCGTCAATATATAGTTTGATTGTCAAAAGTGGACTTACTCTTTTTTATAACGATAGGTGCAATCAAATTAAATGCCAACATAGAGGGTTACTTTATGCAATTTTAAATAATAGAGGATGTAGATAAGTTAGATACAAAATTAGGAGATAATGTAGACCATTTGTCATAATAAGCACAGAGAGGTTACTTTATAAGTGGCGTGGTATGATGTCCCTAACTAGTCACATGCTAATACTTACGTCGCTGGCGCCTTTTTTTCCCACGGTACTATGTCACAATTCACAAATCACACAAATATCGCCTTTTTAGAGGAAGAATCATAGTAATAATAAATACAGCGTGGTAGTGCTGATTGCCGATTAGACGGAGTCCACATCAGGCATATGCAGGGAGCACCTCACAAATGAAGACCACATGATTAGCATTTGCATGGGCAAATTAACAGGCATAAGACTGTCTCCAACAAGTGATCCATATGGACACCTAAACCCAAAATAGATAGCAAGAGACCAAAATCAGCCTCCAACAGACTATCTAAATAAGAGGCCCATTTTAGGTTGCCTGAGAGATACAACCTAAATATGAGTATCCTCTCTCCTGCAAATCCATTTATAAAAAAGATTCTTTTTTAGATCATGTTGTTGGAGAAGATACTGAATGGATATTGAACTCTTTCTTGTAGCGCTAGCCCAATGGGTCTTATATTATAGGTGTTGTTGAGAAACAAAGTTGATGCATATTCTCCAAGGTCCTCTGCTTTATCTGCGGAGCGCACTCGCTCGATCGTGTTGCTAGAAGCTAGAGCTAGACTGCTAGTAGGCCGGACAAGGCCGCCAACTCTACATGGCATAGGTGAAGGTGAACAGCTAATAGCCAGTAGTACGCAACGCCCGGGCCACGTACACCCGCACGAGCGCCTCTTTATTCTCGGGATTTCGGGTGATCATTTCGTGATTGCTCTAGCTAGCCCAGCGGTTAAGAATTTGCCGTGCCCACAAGCTCTGCCGGCCAGGTATATACTAGTACTGGTACCAATAGTACTAGTGCAAGTTGTTGCAAGTTGCAACTGCTTGGATCGCATGCATGCACGACACGAAGACCACTGTTTTTACACGGCGGCGGCTGTACTGCTCTACCTAGCCTACAGAAGGAGGTGTAGCAACTAGCTGCTGTGCCATCGATCGGCCGACATGGTGTCGTGCATGCGGAATCAGCAACACCCTGTTCGTTTGAGCACACCCTGTTCGTTTGAGCTATTCAGCGGAATCAGCAACCATCCAGCAGTGTTTTTCTCTCATAACAAACCAGTTAACAGTACTTTCAGCTACAATAAACCAGCGAAACGAACAAGCTGCAAGCTCACGGTCGCCCTCTCGCTCAGTTCCAGCTGCTCCTCAAAGGACAAATAAAGGACTCAGCGCAGCGACACACCAACAACACGCACGGACACGAAAGAAATCGAGCTACAGTAGCTGCTGGTACTACTAGTAGTAGTGGAGAATTAATTCATGCCTCAACCTTTTTATCTGTCCCCAAACAGATTAAAGAGGGACGCCTTTTGTAACGACGTGCCAGCGGCTGCAACGGCACTGAGCTGAAGCAGCACGTCAGAGTATATGCATGGCTATGGCTGCTTGTCGCGGTAGCTAAGCTAGGCTCGAACAAAGGAGAGCACGAGCAGTGTGGTTGGTGACTGCTGCTGATTTGCTGTCTCACACAACGAACGGATCAATTGCTCACTGCTAGTACTAGCAGTAGGCTAACAATACAATTTGCTGTTGGCTATTCGGATTTTTGCGGCCAACATCTCTTAGTAAACCCATGTAGTAGCTAGCTCTTCATTATTAACATATGATTTCTCTTACAAAATTTCTTGGTTGCTGTAAACATACAGCTCACTTTTCAATCTCATCTCTTCTCCTCACCATACAGCCTACCTGCAACCCTTTGTTATACTTGCTCTGAAGAGATTAAGAGTACTAAATATGGTGGTTCGCTTTGCCTTTTAATCAGCAAGCCCTAGAGGTGATGGAAGAATACTTAATCGGGTCATTCACGTGAAGAGGTTTCTAGAAGAGATGTACACCTAGAACTCATTTATGGGCGGTGACACAGTAACAATGTAGTGCTGATTGCCGATTAGAAGAAGTCCACGTCAGGCATATGAGTGCAATGCAAAGAGATAGAGCTAGTACCTCACAAATGAATACCACATGATTAGCACTGCATGACCAAGGCCTCGTTTAGTTGGCAAAATTTTTGGCGAAATATAACTGTAGCAGTTTCGTTGTTATTTGGCAATTAGTGTCCAATCATAGTCTAATTAGGCTTAAAAGATTTGTCTCGTTCATTTCGTCTAAACTGTGTAATTAGTTTTATTTTTTATCTATATTTAATGATTCATGCATGCGTCCAAAGATTCGATGTGACGGGAAATTTGAAAAATTTGGCAAAATTTTTGGCATCTAAATACCCAAATTAGCAGGCTAGCTGCGATCTAGAAATAAAGCTGATGCATATTCTCCCAGGTCCTCTGCTTTATCATCTGCGGAGCGCACCGCACTCGCTCGGGCCGTGTTTAGATCCCCGGGAGCCCAAATTTTTACTGTGCACATTAAATGCGCACTGTAGCAATTTATTTGTATTTGGTAAAAATTGTCCAAACTTTGACTAATTAGGCTCAAAATGTTCGTTTCGCAAAGTACAATAAAACTGTGCAATTAGTTTTTAATTTCATCTACATTTAATACTTCATACATGTGCTGGTATTTTGATGTGATAGGAATCTTCTTTATGCATAGTAGAATTTGGAGTTGAAATTTGACATCTAAACAAGGCCTCGATCGTGTTGCACTGCTAGGCCGGACAAGGCCGCCAACTCTACATGGCATAGGTGAACAGCTAGCTAGCCAGACGCAAAGCCTACGTACACCCGCACGAGGGCCGCTTTTATTCGTGGTGATCATTTCGTGATAAACTGATAGCTACTAGTATAGCTTTTGCCTCAAAAAAAAAAACTGATAGCTATAGCTAGCCCACCGGTTAAGAGAATTTGCCGTGCCCACTGCCCGCAACCTCTGCCGGGCCGGCCAGGTATATACTAGTAGTATCTACGTACGGGCTCGAGATGCAGTGCTCGTTGTTGCAACTGCTTCGATCGCATGCAAGCACTGATGCACGACACGAAGGCCACTGTTTTTACACGGCGGCTCCACTGCTCTATAAGAGGAGGTGTAGCAACTATAGTAGCTAGTACTGTGTCATCGATTGGCCGACATGGCTTTAACCAAGTGTCTGGCAACTGTACTGCAGAAAAAGCTCATCACGGTCGCCGCTCGCTCAGCTCCCTCAAAGGACAAATAAAGGACTCAGCGCGGCAACACACCACCAACACGCACGGACACGCAAAAGAAATCGGAGCTAGAGAAGCTGTTAGTACATAGGCAGTGCCAATGCTAGAAACCGCATATAATTTCTATACCTATTAATTTCTACAGATACTACATATAGAAACCATGACTCCAATAGGTATTTTCAACATAACAATTTTTTATCCAATCAAATACATTATCTCTCTATTCTCTACCAATCACATCCCTTCATGTCTTGGTTCTCGTGTAGACATGGTTTCTATCTTAGTCCCGGTTTTTATGATTTTTGCTCTCTCTTCAATAACTACTTTGCCACGTTAGCAAAACGTTTAGGTGACGGTACAATTAATGTCTATAGAAATTTTTGTGATTTCTGCGTTGAGAGTGCGCTTACTCATACTTAACAGTGGAGAATTAATTCATGCCACACCCTTTTGTCCCCCAAACAGAGATTAAAAGATGGACGCCTTTTGTAACGACGAGCGGCTCCAACGGCACCGAGCTGAAGCAGCACGCAGAGTATATGCATGCCTATGGCCTATGGCTGCTTGTCGCGGTAGCTAGGCTCGAACAAAGGACAGCACACGAGCAGTGTGGTTGGTGACTGCTGCTGATTCGCTGTCCCACAGAACGAACGGATCAATTGCTCACTGCTAGTACTAGCAGTAGGCTACTAGCCTACTAGTGCCGGCCGGCGCGCGTGGAATCACGGGCGCTTTCGGTTGGCTGCTGGCTGGCGCATTAGAGCATGGTTAATAACTTCGCCGGCGATCGGCTCGGATGTATGACATTGCACTACAGGAAGGCTCTTTGCCGACTGTAATTTTCTTTGCCAATTGTTTTTTTTCGACACTCGGTAAAGAGGTCCCTTTGCCAACTGGAATTTTCTGTAGTCGGCAAAACAGGATTTGCCGACTGCCAGGCAGTTGGCAAAGAATTGCAGTCGACAAAGGCAGGCCATGGTTGACGCCATCCACACCGTCACCTTTGCCGACTGCCACTCCGTCAGCAGTCGGCAAAGGTGCAGGCTTTGCCAACTGCCATCCTCCCTGGCAGTCGGCAAAGAATTTTTATTTTTTTATTTTCGATCCTAGTTTTTTGTGTTGCCTTGATACAGTAAGTACATGATATATTCCAAGTTTGGGATCATTTTGATTTATTTTGCTATATTCTGTATATTTTTTTCTGTTTCTTTGATTTTTTCCCAGCAGCTCCAGATTTGAGCTGCAGGTATATGAAATAATGGAATCCGGCCATTCAGAAAATGATATTCATGATGTTTGGAGCATGTTGAGGCCGTGTGCGGGGCCTCGCGTGAAATTTCGACCGTGTTGGTGTCGGAACACGCCGAGCCACGCGCGTGAAAAGTGTTTTTAAATTTTATAAAATCGAAACGGACGATGTGTTACAAAATATTTTGTTGAATCTTTTTGAACATTGTTATCCAAGGTGGTATGTGCAACACCTCGGGTGTCATGTATGAGTTGAGCATTGTAGTTAAAAACTTGATAAAAACACATATATCAATTGTCTCTCGTATAGTGCATCCGTTGCAGGAGGTCATAAACATGAGTTTAAAATTTATTCCTGTTAACTTAACTTAAACTAGGTTTCTAGAAAAATTTCTTTTTTATATAATTAATTTACGCAGGGAAATTATTCATTCCTAAAGGTTTCAAAATATTCCGAATGTGGTGTTTTTGTAACGAGTAAAAAATGAAAAGATATACGCATGTACTCTTGGCTGTTTTATACAAATAACAAATAAATAAAATAAGAAAAGAAAACAAAAAAGAAGAAAAAGAAAATGAAAATCAACCCAAGCACGCATCCACCAGGTTAAAAAAAAGGAAAACACAACGCATATACCAAGAAAAAAATAGAACCGCACACATCCACCAGGAAGCCACGCCCAGACTTCCATTGCTCGCCCTCTCTCCCCAAATCTCCCAGAAGCCCGACATTGCTCTCGCTCTCTCCCTCGGCTCTCTCTCGCTCCTCCAGAAGCGCCACCGCCGGCTCCCTCCGCATCCTCCTTCCTTGCGCAGACCTCTGCTCCTCCCTGCAGCTCCGCTGTGGTAGGGCCGCGCGCTCCGGGATGGGCGGCCGAGAACCATGCCTAGCATGCCGCCGCCGCCATGCCATGGCGGACCGGCCGGCTGGGCAGCGCCACCGCCCCCAGTCCGGGCGAGCTGGCTGAAGGCCGAGCGCCGCTGCGCGGGTCGACCGCTGCAGCAGCTCAACACCGTGCTCGTCCCGGGCCAAGATGGGCCTGGATGCGGGCTCGATCCATGTCGTCTCCGTCCGATCTACGCCGTCCAGTCGTTCTAGTTGCTCCTCCATCCTGTACGGTCCGTAGATCTGATATTCATGTCCACGGTGAGCTGTTTTCTGCCTCAGATGTGTGATGACTTTTGTGTATGTATGGATGTTTAGGTGTTGTGGTTAGAAGATCTCGGGTTAGAGTTATGTGTATGTATATATGTTCCGATCTACGCTGAAAATTTTGTGTTATTTGGCAATACAGTGTGATAAGGAATAATGGTCACATTGCTATTCTCTAGAATTAGTAAATTGGCAATACAGTGTGCTTCAAATCAAACAGCTTAGATGTTTTCAGAACTGCAGACCATGTCCGACCTGTCAGATTGAACAATATTGCTGAATTTAAATGAAAAAATAGCGAATTAATGTCTAAAGTATTGTCCAGAAACCTTTGTTATCTAAGTAATTGCATTCCAAGATTAGTCTTATTTGTGTCCTTTGGTGATGCTTGTGAGTGCATGGCTATAAATTTCTTGCATCCACGGGTGGATAATTTTTTCAAGAACACAAAGAATGCTAGACACAGTAGAATAGAGATAAATTACTTTTACAAAGAGCTATTGGCTTCTCTGTTCTTTCTGACAGTTCGGAGGTCGCATCTTTAATTGATCCAAGAGGAATTTTTTAGCAACCTGTTTTCCCGTATAAAAGATTGATCCTTTTATTGCTTGGTTCAATGCTTATCGGTTATGCTCTCCTGTGACCTGCTGACCTGCTGTCATTATGTTTGCAGGTGGTGAAACTTTGTTTATGTCCACCAATTGCCAATTGGTTCTATGTCCACAATGTATGTCCACCAACAACCCTCAAATTGTTTGACATTTCTGTTTAATTCTATTTCATGGTTTTTCTGCTTCAGGTACAGCTCTCAATTGGTTTTAATCAGAATTATTTCACAGCAACTAGGTGCTGTGTTTTTTCAGTTGTTCAGTTTCAGACTTACAAAAGCAGTCAGGTATAGCAGCTTGCTCATTCCGTCAGTATTTTGATTTACAGTGGACAACAATGCTTCTCTAATACATCTATGTAGGCTTTATGTATGTTACTGCAGTAGCAAAAATGAATTCTATTTTTTTCCTTTTTGCAGACCCATGAGTATATCTGATGAGCAAACAGAATCAAGCAAGACAATGTAAGCAAAACTGATTATGTCTACTGCATTTTTTGTCTTCACTGATTCCTATGAGTATAATGTAATGATTGAACCTTTTAATTTTCTCCTCCGAAACACTTACTATTAGGATAATGATTTTGATTTTTAATGTATCTACTGTTAATCTTTACATGTTCCTTAATTAATTTCTATTTTGCTGGTGCCATATTCCCTGTGAGTGTGACTAATTGGTGATAACATGTTTGATGCTTGTAGGACTGCAGATAGCTATGTTGGCTGCTAGCTGGTAATAAAACAGTAAGCGGTACCAAATTCTACTATTTTAGCAACAGCTAGTGAGTGTGACTAATTGGTGATTAATTAAGCAGTAAGCTGCTCATCACACTCTACTATTTTAGCAACCACTATTGTGTAGTTGGCTGTCTACTTGTGTGCATGTATAGTATGAACTTTTTTGAAATTTATGTAAACCTGCACCAAACTCTTTTTATATCTTTGAGTAATGTTTGTAGTTTTGTGGTTGCAGGGTGCTGCCTTAGAGGTTAATAGTATGGCCTAGAGGGTATCTTAGTGAAGTGAAAAGCTTCAGTAAAATGTATGTTAGGTGTAGCTACAGCTCTTTTTTTTTAGTTTGATGAATGTTCAAGAAGAAATGGCTATGTTGTTGGTGTCATTTTGGACTTGTGACTTAGATGTAGCATGATGTATGATGTATATTACTACCTGGGCTGTGAATTTGATATTATAATTTTTTGCTACGAGGGATTTTCTTAAGATTGTGTAATTTGAATATAGATGAGATATGCAAAATAAAAATTTGGACTAAAAAATGAAATGCAAATTGGAATGATCTTGTTAGTGGTATGGTGTAAGTTGTGACAAAATCAATTGTCATAAAGCTTTGTGACTTCAAAACTAATGTCATAGATATATGACGTGAACATATAAACGTCACAAAACATGATTTAAGGCGCATGGTTTTTGACACCTGTTTTTTCGTCATGCTGGTGTCACAAATGTTGATATATGACAAAAATTCCATACATTATGACTTAAATTGATTGTCATAAACCGGCACATTTCTTGTAGTGTATGTGGTGATGTTGGCGACAAATGTGATGAAATTGTGATATAAATGGTGCTACCGGTGCTTCTGGTGAAATTGGATTATAATTTGTGATTTTGCAGGGTTTTGATGCGAGAAAACAGAAAACAAAAGCAAAAAAAAATCCAGCTTTGCCGACTATTTACAGTCGGCAAAGTTGGGAAAAAAACCCAGGACAGAGTCTTTGCCGACTGCAATGGGAGGCAGTCGGCAAAGAGGTCAAACCTTTGCCGACTGCAACTCCGAAAGCAGTCGGCAAAGAACATTTTAAAAAAAATTCTTTCTTTGCCGACTGCCGAGCTGGCGGCCAGTCGGCAAACAATTTTTGAAAAAAAATTCTTTGCCGACTGCCGAGAAACCAGCAGTCGGCAAAGCCTGCCGTCAGGGCTGATGGCGCCACGTGGCTATGCCGACTGCTGGCGTGGCAGCTGGCAAAGGCTTTGCCGACTGTGTGCCACGTGGCAGTCGGCAAATCCGCCTTTGACGACCCAGGCTTTGCCGACTGCTCTTTGCCGACTGCCACGTGGCTTTGCGGTCTGCAAAGCCTTTGCCGACTGGGTTTATGCCTTTGCCGACCGGGGCAAGCAGTCGGCAAAGAGGCGTTTTCCTGTAGTGTTGTCAGGTCATATAAAGCTAATACTGTAGCCAGCTGATATAATAGGCCAACGATTAGCCGGCTGTTAGGTTGGTTCAAATACAGAGTAAGCATTTAATGTTTGCGTGGCATACACGATCCAGTGCAGTCTAGCGTACCCTGTGCCCCTTCAAGCGCAGCAGCCGGGAGGCCAGGATGGGCGCACGGGATCAGGAAGGAGCACGGATCAACGAGCAAGCGCCGAGTTATCGCTGGCACCGGGCTGGGAGCAGGCGTTTCTATCTCGTAAACCGTGATTCAGCCGGGCGATTCATGAACCGCCTACACCATTCTCTCTTTTCTCTTCTCACTGCTCCACCTAGGATTTCGATGACGTGTAACATGCTGCAGCCTGCTGACTAAGCCTTATTATACTTGCTCTTAGCCTCACCCGCACGCACGCACGCACGCATGCACGCACGGACGGGACCGAGAAAAAGGATGGTCGCCATTGATCGTCTGGTCGGTAATCGGAGCTGGAGTAGTTAACTGACTGAACTTCCGCAGGAACCACGACATCACCTTTAATATAAGCCCCTGCCGCTGCAACTTTCAGCTGATCAGTTGTGATCTGCGACTGCGAGTAGAGCATGAGCATACCATGTCGATCATCTTGCACTCACTCAGGTCACGGGATGACCATCGATCAGCGTCTATCGTACGTCCTGGTGACACCGGCCGGAAAAGAAAAGGCGTCGGAGACAAGAGAGAACGCGATTCTGTCCTGGATGTTGTAGGAAGGCATACTGAACCTCGGCCCCGGGTCCCAGATCGACATGTACGCGGTACGCCCTGCTGGCTGGGACTGGGACGGCTGGGAATCTCGTGTGCCGCCTCGTGTGCTATGTACTCTGTTAGTCTGTTCCACATCGATCTCATGTGGCATTTTTTTTTCTCGTGACGATCTCGGTAAGCCGCTGTATTCAGCGAAATGCTGAGAAATGGATGGAGACTCGCTTTCCCGATCGAACTCCCAAAGACCGTCAAAGCAGCACTATTAGAGTTGGAAGCATGCAGCCGCACACTCATCCCTGTTACAGGCTTGATTGGCGAGCACCAACTTTCGTCTAGAGCGCGATAGCTACTCATGTCCAGCAGCAGTACCAGCTAGCCTATAGCAGGTTCAAGCGTGCATGCTGCTAGCCTAGAGATGGCTAGATTGTACGCCCGGCCGCCTCCAATCATTAAGGGAAACCAAGTCCTCTAATTTCCCCTATAGATTGGACCCTAAAATTCTTTGTTATACTGTATTACTTGATGGAAGGACAATAATGACGCCTTCTATGGGGCACTGTACGTGGGCTGTGTCGTGCAACTCCACTTATCTGCAGCCGTCCATCGGCTATGAAGATGCTATCAGTGTTTGACACGTGTCCACATGTGCTGACAATTTCTCAGCAGATGTGCAACTTTTCACTTGCATGGATCTAGATGCAAACTGAGACCATGTTTAGTTCTCACCTAAAATTTTTTCACTCCGTCTCATCGAATGTTTGACACATGTATAAAGTATTAAATGTAGATAAAAAACTAATTGCACAGTTTGCATGGAAACCACGAGACGAATCTTTTAAGCCTAATTAGTTCATGATTAGCCATAATTGCTACAGTAACACACGTGTTAATAACGGATTAATTAGGCTTAATAAATTCGTCTTGCGGTTTTTAGGCGAGTTATGTAATTATTTTTTTATTAGTATCCGAACATCCCTTTCGATATCTCATGAAACCTCTAATGTGACACCCAAAAAAAAATTTCGCAATAGAAGTAAAAGGCCTGAATCAATGGATAACCAGCGCTGCAACACATAGTTGTTGAGCGTGCGAGGCTGCTGCCGTGTCCAAAGCTCGTTGGAATCAGTGGCGTTGCCATGATTTTAAGCTAGTGATCCAATTTAAAATAATTTTGTTGTTAACAATATAAATATAACATGTCATCGTACAAATACATATTACTAAAACAAACACTTTTAAAAGTCTTATAAACATTTTTAAAATGATTACAAACTCTAGATAATTTGTCTGTGTTTGCGCTACTATTCGCAATAAAAAATGATCACCGAATTGTTATTGCTAGCTAAATACGCATTCAGCAAAATATAAATATAATCTAAATAAGTATTTTAGAAAAACAAAAATTCCCATAAACATGTCCGAATTTGGTAGGCAAACAAAACTAGATAGTTTCTCAAAATAGTTTATTCTAATTATTTTTTTGTGATTCTGTTGTCTAGAAGATACCAATAGACATATATGACAAGATTTATTTATTATACACTTTTTAATATAAACCGATTAAACTATATATCATATAAAAAAGTTTACTATTAGGGGGCCATGGCCCCTACTGCCCCTACTCTGGTTCCGCCCTGAGCAGCTGGTTTTTTCAGCGGCTGCAGCTGCTATGCCTCTCACAAAATCACTGTATAAACAGCCAGCTGCAGCTGTTTCTACAAGAAGCCGGCCAAGCTGGATGGTCCTTGACGCGGTAGCATGTAGGGAAGGCACCTGCAACAAAAATATAGTAGTGGTGGTCTTTACCTCGGCTACTATAGCAAAACTATTTATGCTTGGGACTCCTAGAGATGGATGGGACCAGAGGTGGGTGAAAGGTCCTAATGGCTAAAGAGGGGTGGATAGCCTATAAAAATTTCTACAACAATACTTAAATTAAGAGGTTAGACAATTAAGTAGCGAAGCGAATGTTGCGCTAGCCTACTAAAAATGCAAGCCACCTATCCACAATTCTAGTTGTTATAATGTCTATTTCACACAAGGGCTAAGTCACTACTCTCTAAGTTAGTGAGCTCTCAAAGACTACCTAAAGAGCCTCACTAACCAAACTAACAAGACACAAGCTAGCTCTCAAAACTAGTTACACTAAAGAGCTTAGCTACACTAGAAAGTAAATACAAGGGAGTGAGGGTTATATCACCGTGGCAAGAGATAATCAATCAATCACAATGAATATCAATGAAATCCTCGGAAACAAGATGACACAATGGTTTTTCACCGAGGTTTACTTGCTTGCCAGCAAGCTACATCTCCGTTGTAGCGATTCACCCACTTGCAGGTTCACGCGCTAATAGGCATCACACACCTAATCCGCAACCGGATGCCACACAACCAAAACAAGATGGGGATCCACGAGCTACGAGCAATCCACTAAAGATGCATTTCGTGATCTCCCACGGGGAAGGCTCAAGAATCTCTCACAAACACCTTGATTGGGGGCGGACACAATCACCAAATCCCCTCACCAATCAACAAATCAATAACCGTCTAAGGTGATGGCAATCACCAAGAGTAATAAGAAATCCACAATCACAATCACCATCTAATGCCACCAAATATGCAACCACAAATGCACACACTAGGATTTTCCCCAAATCCTCTCATGAATGAGCACCAAGCTTGGAGAAGAGAGGAGAGGGAGGAGATGCTCTTGAAACTCTCAAGATCAACACTAGAGCTCGATCTCTTACTTGATTGAAGCATAAATCCTTGGGAGTGAGAGAGTTGAGAGGAGAGAGAGCTTGTTCTTCCTTTTAGGGTCTCAAATGAGCAAGTGGGGAAGAAGAGCGAGTGGGAGAGGAGGGGGAGAAGATAAGGCAGTTAGACCCGCCTCCCACGTGGCCTCCCAGCCCCTCCTCGAAATAATGCACGGGCCCCTCACAAATGGCTCTCTCAAATCTAACCGTTGGGGGCTGATTCGCCCAAAACCGGAGCTCCGGTCCAAACCGGAGCTCTGGTTTCCAGCCCTGAAATAGCATAGAACCGAACCTCTGGTTTCAACTAGACCTCCGGTTGAGGCACTCAGCATCTGAGAGTAAATCAATTTTAGGACGAAAATCAGACCTCCGGTTTGGCAACTAAACCTCCGGTAGAAGAACTCAGATTCTTAAAAAACATTTTTAGAGCAAAAACCAGACCTCCAGTTTTGGCAACCGAACCTCCGGTAGGAGCACTTAGCCTGGAGCAATTATAAAACTGAACCGGAGCTCCGGTATGGGCTATGAAATTTCAGCATAAAAACTAAAACGCCCATAACTATTAGCTCCGAACTCCGATTACGATGATCTTGGACATTTCGAAAAGCTTATCCGGAGGTCTATCCAACCCCAACAAACTTCACTTTCAAAGCCTTTTCAAATGTGCTCAACTCCACCAAGTGTTCCAACAAGTTAAGTGTGTGAGTTAGCATTTCTCACATATGTTAAAAGGCTTTTCTCTTGCACCTCATCACGTCACTAAGCACAATGCATATGCAAATGAGACTCACCCTTAGTGGCACTAGATAACAATTACAATTAAAGATTTCCCCTCTTTATGGTACGGTTACCTATCCTAAATCTGATCACGCACTCTATTGCCTCTTGATCAGCAAATTAAGCAAAATGGCCCTAGCTCTTAAACCTTTGCCTTGAGCCCATTTTGTTTTTCTCTTTCTTCTTTTCCGAGTTGGAGCACTTGATTGCCATCTTTTGGCCATCTTCATTACATGAGTGCCATCTAGCTCCATCTTGGTTGTGAACCAACCAGTCTCATTCATCACTTAGAGCAAAGGGTTAGTTCACTTAGGTTTCATCAATTATCCAAAACCAAACTAGGGCTTTCAGTGGGCTAAGTGATGAACTCAACATCAGGCTTGGTGATAGAGCTGAATTTTTTTGTTATTTGTAGAAACGTTTATGCACACCTGCCTCTGTTATTGTTAATTAATAGAGAACTCTTGCTAGGGCAGACGAGCAAGCTGTCTTTGGAGAGGGTTTTCCCCTCTCTCTATAAACCATTATTCTAGTAGTGGTGGCTTGCTATCATGAGAAATTATTGGTAGATATCATATCTCACAATTTATCTCACAAGAAATAGACATATATAACCAAGATTTTATTTATTACAGACTTTTTAATAAAGCATAGATCAATAAACTATATATATCATATAAAAAAGTTTGTACTGTTAGGGGGTGATGATCCCTGACGTTGTACGGAAGGCACCTGCGGCAAAAATACAGTGGTGGTGGTTTCTACCCTGGCCACACGTAGCAACATTATTTATCCTTGCGGCTCTTGGAGACGGGCTTGAGGATGGGACCAGAGGTGGGCTAAATGTCGAACTCAACGTCAAGTTCGGTGATAGAGCTGGATTTTTTTTATTTGTAGAGACATGTATGCACACATGTAGAGACTTCTTGCCAGGGCAAGCGAGCAAGCCGCCTATGGAAAGGGTTTTTCCCTCTCTCTCGTAGTGGTGGCTCGCTGTCACACGGAATTATTGGTAGATATCATAGCCCACAATTTATGTCTATAATGGCGAAGAGACTTAGACATAGGGAAATAGACCTAGTTGCTATCTTAGCAACAGCAGTACGTGACACAAATCCATCGCCGGAGAGACTCAAGCAAAAGCAACACACACAAGATCGAAGAAGATATAGTCGCCATTTGAAAACGAGGTCCAAGTAATCACTGTCCAATTCATCAGTTCTATGCAGGCAGCTGCGGCCGCAAGCAACGGAGCAATAACACCAGCAGAAAGCGTGACAAATTAACACCCCCTCGACCTCAGAAGTCAGACAGCGTGCGGCGACAGACGCTGACCTCTCAGCTCGGGCCATCACAGGGAGAGAGATGCAGCAGTGATAGCTAGGCTGGCGAGATAACACAGCTGCCACAGGAGCAGCTTCTCCTTGTCTCATCCTCAGCCGGTCAGCCCTGCTGCAAATTTTCTCGAGGCAGCCGTTCACCGTGCCCATCAGTCATCGGCCATCCATCCATCGCGTAGCGAGTGGATTGATTGGGTGATACATCTTGACCGATAAGCTAGCTAGTCCGGGAAGGTGTCCGTCTTGTCCAGGCCGAACGTTCATGTAGAGGTAGGTCCTTCCTACTGGTGTTTGACACGAATTTCTACTCTACGAGAACCGAAACTCCGAAAGCCATGCATGGATAAAGATCATCATGGCACGTTTGGAAAGAGTATCGCCAGCACTGAGCACAAGCACTTGCATGGTATATTCAGTCGAGCCCAGACCCACTCGTCGCAGATAGCGAAGCAGGATCACGTTATAAATTTATAAATTATCCGCAAAATGCGGGTTAGTGCAGCTATTAACTACAGTAGCAAACTGAAACTGTGCCCGTTATAAACAAGAGGAACGTGTACAAAAAAAAAAACAGCAGCCTTAAAAGAGACTTTGTTATAAACAAGAGGAGCATCACTTGTGTAAATACTAATAAAACGTACAGCCGTCGTGAAGAGAACTCATGCTAGCTTTGCGTCACCACCTTTGGCCTTGTTTAATGCACGTGTATTCACTTCAACCCACATGTGTTAGAGTAGATTGACATATAACTTAGTTTAATTCCATTCCAATCCACTTCAACTCATGTGGATTGAGATGGATATATGTGCATTCAAACGAGGCCTTAAGGATTTATGCGTTTCTTTGACGAGCGTTGTAGGTCACTCCATCCTATTTTCTATGTTTAACGTCGGTCAAGTTTTAAAGGCTCCAAAAAAAAAAGTTTTAAAGGCTCCACAGGTCTAAAATTAATTAATACCAGACCTCATCTTTTTCGCCGACGTTTTAGATTTCCTTTGAAAATTGGCCACTGCACACATGGTCGTACAGTGTGCACTGAGCCACTGACTGAAGACAAATAACGCGGCTTTCTCGTCAATGCAAAACGATTTTCCTGTCAATTTCCTTAACTGTTCAGTTGTGCTGCAGAAGAGAGAAGACCATCCGCAGCCAACTCAACAACGGCTAAAGCATGAATAAATTAGAATAACAATGATGATGCATCTTTGCATCTCTCAGCCGCCCAAGCGGTTCTGTTCTATCTGCACGAGGCTCTGCTCTGCCGTAGGCGCCAACCACATGCAAATATGCCGTTGGGCGTAGGAACAGGCCCCATGCAAAATATGCTCAACGAACGAACTTCAACGGAAACGGTATGGATCTTTCTTGACCGTTTGATCCATTGAAGAGGATGAGATAGCAATTCTATTTTTTTTATATATCTAGACAGTTCTATCACATATCTATTGGAACGGACTGCAAGATAAATTTCGGTCTAAAGGGAATGTGAAGTATGGTTATTAATTACCCTTTTCTAAAGTATACTATATAGAAGTATGAACTTCACTAAAATATTGTAATAAACTTAAAGTAAATTTCGGAAACACACATGCATGTCTAGTTAATGTAATTTTCTTTGCCAAAGATTTTTGAATTTAACAATAAAAATTGAGCCTATTTTTTATTTAGAAAGGACGGTAAAAGCTTTGCCACGATTTCTATTAGACGAAGAAAGAAAAAGAAGGCAAGTGTCCGCCCAATTTTTTTTTTGAATGAAAACTAGACTAAAAAGTCATGCAATTAAGGAGAGTACACTACTCATCCTATGTAACTTTGATATAACAACCGGACAAATCTGAGCCTATTGGCTAACATGTGTTATAATATGTGAATTTATAGTATTTTTGGTATTTTACTTAAGTCTCTTTAAAACGTGCGATATATATATATATATATATATATATATATATATATATATATATATATATATATATATATATATATATATATATATATATATAAGTTGCCTTTACTCAATATTGGAAGAAATATTTGTGATTGACATTGTTCGAATCTGGCTCAGCCGTATTCGATACACGTTTATTTGAGTTTGTTACCGAGACAAATTCATATTCGTTTTGGTATCCGATATTGTTCATATCTTATTCCGATTTAGAAAAATATATGTGAAGACAAATTCGGTGTAAGTAACATTCGTACACATTGGATCCGACTCATGGGGCGGCGGTAAAACGAACAGCGATGTGCAGGACGAGAGCAAATACTAGCGGAAAGTGACCCATCCGCAGACAAATTTCGCTCACATCCTTTCGTTACGACCTGCGAGCGAGGGCGGAGAGAACAAAAAAAAAATGAAGCGAGACACGCCAAGGCCGCCCAACGCAACAGCGACGATGAATGGACGCCACACACCAGCACACCCTCGTGTTGCCGTTGCCCCCCACCTCCCCCTACAGCCCAGCCCTACTAGGTGACCCAGCCAGAGAGATCTCTGCCGCGGGGCCCGCCCGCCCCCTTCCGGACGCCGACGGGCAATGGCCGCCTCACCACTATATAATCCCGCCTCACCGTTTCCCAACCGGCCTCTAGCTACCACAGCTCATTCACTCGCTCCTCCGGCCGTCGTCGTTACCCAAGCCGACCTCGGCTCAGCTCAGCTCAGCTCAGCGCCTCCTCTGTCGTCGGGCGGCTGCAATGGTGGACGTGGACCGGCGGATGGCCGGCCTCAGCCTGACCCCGGCGGCGCACGCGGCGGGGCTGCGCCGCCTGTCGACGCGCGCCGCGGCGGGGCCTTCCTCCTCGGCGTCGGCGGCCTCCCCGCGGCAGCACGGGCTGCACTCCTTCGCCGCGCTGGCCGCCGCGGTGCTGGACCACCTCCGGGCGGCGCACGTGGCCGTGCTCCCGGGCCTCACGGAGCTGGAGCTGGCGCGCGCCGAGGCCGAGCTGGGGTTCGCGTTCCCGCCCGACCTCCGCGCCGTCCTCGCCGCGGGCCTCCCGTCGGGGCCCGGCTTCCCCGACTGGCGCTCCCGCGCCGGGCTCCGCTCCGCGTTCGACCTCCCCATCGCGGCGGCGTCGCTGCAGATCGCGCGGGGCGCGCTGTGGCCCCGGTGCTGGGGCGCGCGCCCCGCCGACCCGGACCGCGCGCTGCGGCTCGCGCGCTCCGCCATCCGACGCGCGCCGCTGCTCGTGCCGCTCTTCGACCGCTGCTTCCTGCCCTGCCGCCCCTGCCTCGCGGGCAACCCGGTGTTCTTCGTCACCGACGACCGCGTCCTCTGCGTCGGCCTCGACCTCCTCCACTTCTTCACCCGCGACGCCTGCTTCCAGCCACTGGACCCGCGGTCGGCGGCGGCGCAGCTGCCGTCGGTGGCGCAGCACGCAGGCGAGGCCGCCGCCGCCGCCACGCCGTGCACGCGCCGCAGCCTCGACGCGGCGTGCGGCGGCAAGGCGCCGCGCTGGATCGAGTTCTGGAGCGACGCGGCGTCCGACCGCCGCCGCCGCGACTCGTCCTCCTCGGAGGCGTCCACCGCGTCGTCGCGGTCCTCCGGGTGCGCGTCGCCGCCGCCGCCGCCGGCCAGGCGGCGGTCCAGGAACCCGCACTGGGTGGACAGCTACCTGGACCGGCTGGGCCACGTGCTGAGGCAGGGCGGATGGAGGGACACGGAGGTGACGGAGATGGTCGAGGTGGCGGCCTCCGGGGTGTTCGACGGCGAGGAGGCGGCGGCGGCCCCCGCCGCGGTGGACTCGGACGCGGTGCTCGACGCGCTCCTGCTCAAGGCGGACCGGTGCTCCGACTCGCTCCGGCGGGCCGGGTGGAGCTCCGAGGACGTGTCGGACGCGCTCGGGCTGGACCTCCGCCGGTGCAAGGAGCGGCCGCGCCCCGCCGTGCGGGTGCCGCCGGAGATCGCCGTCAAGGTCGAGCGGCTCGCGCAGTCGGTGGGGGCGCGCCCCTGACTGATCTGAGAGACTGAGACTGACTGACCTACTACCTCCCGCCGCCGTCACCGCAGCCGTGGCAGCATGGTCCGGTCACATCAGCCGCCGCTGGAGGAGGCACTTGCCACCGGTGGCTGCCATTTTCTTTTCTTTTTCTTAGAGAAAAGTTGGCTCTTTTTCTTGACTTTTGCACTATACAAGAAAAGAATACTTGTACTTTAATCAAGTAGTAAAAACTGTACGAAAAGTTAACCCGCAGGATCATGTCCATGCGGGAATGTAATTAAATGCTTGGAAGTCAGTACGAGTACTACTAACGGCTACCTACATTGATTGACGTTGCAAGAAAAGTCATTTAGCAGAACTAACGGTACCGGACAAAAGAGGTAAAAATACAGCAATATCATGGTAATTAGCAGGAAATTTACAGTAGATATTCGTTCTATTGAACGATGAAGAAACCCGTGTGCCGGGACCGTACTCGGAGTAGTAGTGGTTTGGTTTTTCCAATCTTTTGATAAGCAAACTGTACTTTTTGTCCGTTCTTTGGGTGTCAAGGTGGATGCCGACGTCTCCCGCCAGTAGATCTCATCTGCCGAGCCATTTCTTCCAGCATCAAACGGTCAGATTCCAGTTCCAGCCTCCCAGGCATCGGCTGCCGTACCAGTATAATCTTGTGCGAGATCTCTAGTATACTCCCAAGTCTGTGCTCTTGTACGTGCTCTGCTCCGTCCCTTTATATCTGTACGTACCATAAGTTTAGCTCGATTTATAGAAAATATGTGCAATATTTGTATCTCCAAATAAATTTATTTAAAAACAAAATTCAAATATTTTCCCAATGATACTAATTATGTATTATAAATATTAATATTTTTAATACATATTTAGACGAAGTTGTTTATCGAAAAACGTAAACGACAGATATTTAGAGACAGAGGGAGTAGTAGGTACTCTGTTCAAAGTTTATTCACCACCTTGTTTTAGGGCCCATTTGTTTCCTTTAGTCACCTCTCTGAAGTTTAGTAACCTTTTGTTTGGATCCATATGCCAAAAGTAGGATAAAAGTGAAAAGGAAATGAAAGAGAAAGAGAGTAAAGTCACATGAAACCACTTTTAGTCATTTTTAGCTACCATTTGATGACTAAAGCCACTAAACTTTAGTGACTCCTTTTAGTGACTAAAGTTTAGTCACTAAACTTCAGTGATCCGTAACCAAACAGCCCTTAGTCACGCGTCACGATTTGTGCTCATGATTTACCGTCTTCTTTTCAACCCCTCACTTTTGAAGCCATGAGTGAAATTGTTGGTGGGGTAATGCTCGTGCAGTCATGAGTCATGCATGCACTTGTGTTTTTCCTTGCCGCTTTTTTTTTCGTAGGAGTACTCTGTTTGGCCACAGGGAAAAAGAGCAGCCTTGTTCCGCTGCCGTGCGGGCCGCGAACGGAGGCAAAGCGAGCGCACGCACACGGCACCCGCGCGCGGCCCGGCCGGCCTCGGGAGGCACGCCACGCGGTCGTGTCCCTCCTGCCCGGTGCCCTCCACTGCCGCTGCCGCCTGCCTGTGCGGCTGGCGGCTGCGCGCGCGCGTGCAGGGCGCCAGGGCGCAGCGCGTTCCCACTGCTGCGCTAGCCTCATGTCATGTGAGCGCTGAGAGCGACAGGTTTGGGGACTGCGCGCTGCTGGCTGCTGCCCTGTGCCGCGCGGCGTCGCGGAAAGCGGAGCCACGGCCTGTGGCGGAACAGCGACGCGTGACCCGAGCCCCCGCGCGCTCTCCTCTCAGGCTCTCATGCGTGTGCCCGGCGTGCCGGTGGTCCTGCCTGGCGTCCTCCGGCGCCGGCCGTGGCTGCTCGTCGTCGTGTCGCGACCGTTGGTTGAGATTTGAAATGGTTGGCAAAAGGCTGAGCGCAGCGGCCAGCGGCAGACGCCTCCTAGTTCTCCACCAAAGCTGCCAAAACTTTGATGGAAGCAGGGGGGACGGTGACATGCACGCAGCACGCTGGGGTTCCCAGTAGTACAGGTACAGTACTTCGCTGTGAGCATTGGTCGGACCTGGGAGAGGTTCTATGAATTTTGAACTCGGCACTAGGGAGGTGCGGTAAAGCAGAGGTGAAGGCGCAGCTTTCACTAGCGTTAAGCTGGCCCGTTTGGATTGTTTTAGATTTTATTACTCAGTCCTTTATTTTTGACAGAGTGACTGGTAATAGAAATCCTATCTCATCCGAAAATATTGGATTCTGAAACGGATTTTGAAATCCAAGCCAAGACACAGATTTTAAAGATCTCAGAATCTTGGGGAGCCTAGACAATAGTGGAAGCTGAATTGACAGAATCGATCTCCGTCGAATCCAAACGGCACCTAAGATTTTAACTCAGCTTGGTTAGTACGTACGCCGCAACTTGGAAGTAGAAGTAAAAGCAGCATGGTAATCTTTTAATCCGTTCTTTTTTGACGTGCCGATGCTCGACAAAGTATATTAGGCCAGTCTCAATGGGGATTTCATGTCACTGTTTCTAACACATCCAAAATTTAGAAACAGTGCAGAAGAGTTTCATCCCCATGAAACTCTCTCTGTTCCTATAAAACTCTTATCATCTCTCTCTTCATAAATATGGTACCACATCAGCATAATTAATGCCCATAAAACTCTAATGAAATCCTATTGAGACTGGCCTTACAGCTACTCTCGTAGCTTCAACATCGTGTCCAGCGTTCCACTTCGTACTGTCCGCCACAACGGGAGTTTCTTGGAGTATTACTCTTGCACACTATCCTTTATGCAAACGGTGCTGCTAATTGTCTAGTAAAAAAATTCAGTTACCCAACTTCACCGTTAATTACATTAATTGACCAGTCGGGAGACAGAGCACTCAAGGTTCATGGTTCACGCAAGCCCAACCACAGAGTGGCGAGACGAGTGGACAATATTATATTTCTTGGTACTAGTCCGTGCAGTCCGCGAAGAACAAGAGCGAGGGCAAAGCAGGCTGCATGCGCAGCAAAATGGTGAAATGAAGAAAAAGTCTACCACGGTGGTTAAAAAAGGATTGAGGGGGATACGAGAAGAGAAGGATGCTTGATGGAGATCCAAGGAATAATGATACACACTATATACATTTTGTAACATCAAACAATATAGGCCTTGTTTAGTTTCCAATTTCTACCCCTAAATTCCACTATGCAAAAAGAAGATTTCCATCACATCAAAATAGCGGCACATGCATGGAGTACTAGATATAGATGAAATTAAAAACTAATTACACAGTTTTGTTATACTTTGCGAGACGAACATTTTGAGCCTAATTAGTCAAAGTTTGGACAATTTTTACCAAATACAAACGAATTGCTACAGTGCGCATGCGCACTGTAGCAATTCGGGAGCCCGGATTCGGGAACTAAACACGGCCATAGTCGAGAAAGGCACCTTGTAGCTCTGTGTAGGCACCTACAACCCTAGTTTGCCACTGTCCCCTCATCTGGCCCTCGTTGTCGCTAGAGGGAGCTGCCAGATGCTCGCGCTGCTCCCAAAGAAGAGGAGGAGGTCTAAGGCCAGTCTCAGTGGACAGTTTTATTTTGTTGTTTTCCAAGACTGCCATGTCATATAGAATAAAATGAAACTCGGATGAAAGACCCACTCTCAATGGAAAGTTTCATTCCATAGTTTCATAGACATTTAATTCTATGACTCATAGAGAGTTGGTAACTGTGCCAAAAGAGTTTCATCCCCATAAAACTCAATTATTCTCTCTCTTCATTAAAACGTTGACATATCATCAAAAATGCATATGTGACAGGCTATTAAATGCAAATAAAACTCTAGTGAAACTTTCACTGAGACTAAGGGCGTCCCCAAAGACGCGGCTAACTCGCCAACATACGTGGATGGAAAGAGGATTAAAAAAAAATAAAAAGCCTGGGAACCCACTTTGTAGGAGAACGCGGGGGGCAAGCAGTCAGAGACCGTGGATTCCTTGGGCGGTGTGCAAGCTAGTCGATTTCTTCATCGCTAGCGTCATGGATTTACATGCTCTCTCTCCTCCACGTGTGATAAAAGTTGATGTCAGCTAGCTATTTGAGCACCCGTTGAGGACGCCCTAATGAACCCATTCAATGGTCGTGACTACATGGGAGACGACATGTGGTGAGTGGTGACTGAGCGGCATGGCATGGCTTCCTTGATTGTGGCTCCTACGACATCATGGTGGCCGCTTGGGTAGTCTTGAAATTGAAAGCCAAAATACAGATCCATAATGTCACAAGAAGAATGGAAGAAGAGTAACTTATTAAGCTAAGGTTTTGACTAAATGTATATTAAAGATCCAAGAGGTGCAATGCAAAGGATAAAACAAACAGGAGTAATTGGTCAATTAATCATGACTTAATACAGATTAAAGAGCATCTAAATGGTGTTTTAGGGGGGGGGAAGGATAACTATGAATCCACAATAGATTGTACAAGGTGATTTAAAATTTAGATTTATAAGAGGGCTAAAGAATTGAACAATTTGCGAGAGAGTTAGATAGTGGTTTTGATGAGGAATGAAGCTCACCAAATGGAATCTAAATGTTAGATTGATTTGCCATCGACAAAAATTGCACCCAGCCATTGTATAGGAGTAGGAGAAAAAAGAAGAGAGCAAGACGACAATACCTTTAAGCCAAGAAAACAATCGACGATAGCTATAAATTTGTGTCAGATGCAATTGGTGCGCATAGATAAAGGGATGATACAACCAGACAGAAACAAAACTATCGGTAAAAATTAATTTAAGTAAAAAAGAAAAAAAAATCAAATGTCACAATAGAAAAATGGGAAAAAAATCAAATGTCACAATAGAAAATGCTAGTAAGACTTTAGACCATGCTACGATTTGATCATCTACTATAGAAAATATGAGCATTTTCGACAGGAGCCCTCCAATTAAAAACCCTACTTTTGATTTGAGGAGAAAATATGTGCATCTTCAACAGGAGCCCTTAAATTAAAGATCCTACTTTTGATTTGAGGGCTTTCTCTACTTTTAAGGATCAAAATTTTTTCATGTACTTAACAGGAAACTTCAAATAGGGCCCTCAAATTCGTTCTGGTGCACATTGGTATATGGAACTCACTTGTGATTCGGCCACACCCACCATCGTTCCAATCGATTGAGCTATGGAGGCGTGGGAGAGGAGGAGGAGCATCGGACAGAGTGCAGGGAGGTGCAATCGACGACACAGGGAAGGGAGTTGCGGCTGGTCAAGTGCCTCGACAGGATGAGAGGAGCTGCTAGGCCTCGCTAGGACAGGACGAGCGCCGATGAGCTAGGAACAGCTACCGGGGAGGGGAGCCATGCCTGGACAAGGGGCACAGCTTCACTGGGGGAGTCGCGCATGAGGAGGGGAACAGGACAACCACCCAAGAAATAGTGGGGACAAAAAAGGAAGACGCGCGCAATGTTTTCCTATCATAAACGCTAAATGGTAAACAATCAATCACCTACTATTTAGCTATTATTCGGGCTAAACAATCCATTAAATGGGCTAAACGGTCAATTAAACGGGCTAAATGGATGATTAAACGGAAATAGCGTACCACCGTGTAGCGTTTACATGGTGTTTAAACGGGCTAAATAGCCGTTTAGGCGAACAATTGCAGGAAAAATATTCCCTTAGGCTCTGTTTGGAACAAAGTTTTTTCATAGGAAAAGTGAAGGAAATAAAATAGGAGGAAAGGAAGAGTAGGAGAGCGTATTGCCATTACAAAAGTAATTAGCATTTTTGGCATTAACATAAATTTAGGATTAGTAATTAGTCCAAAAAATACTACTAATTCTACAACAAAACCGCTCATTCCCGGCAAGGCAAGAGAAGCCATTGAAAAGCTACTAAACATGGTAAAAAATTTTGGCATTGGGGGGTTATTACTTCCTTAGTAGCTCAACATATGTACTCTTCACCTGCTTATGCATTCATAGCACAAGACTTTACTACTCAAGCTTTGGAACAAAGGAATGGAGTAGACCATTAAAAGAATCTGCTCCCACCTCTGGGTTTCCTTTCCTGCGCGCGGAAGCCTGAGGCAGCCGTGCAAGTAAACTCATCCGTATGAGTCATTTGTAGCCCTTGAGGGGGTGTTTAGTTCCTCTCTAAAAAATTTTCAACCCATCACATCGGATGTTTGGACACATACATGGAGTATTAAATGTAGATAAAAAAATAACTAATTACACAGATTGTGATAAATTTGCAAGACGAATTTTTTGAGCCTAATTAATCCATAATTTGACAATGTCGTACTACAATAAACATGCGCTAATGATGGATTAATTAGGCTTAATAAATTCGTCTCGTGGTTTTCAGACGAGTTATGTAATTATTTTTTTATTAGTATCCAAACACCCCTTCCGACATCCTTTGAAACATCCGATGTGATACCCAAAAAATTTTCACCCCAAGGCAGATAGATAGTAATAATGATTGTCTTAAGTATGATAGGGTCCCATCCCATGAGTCAAGTAGAACTGAAAATAAAATACTCTCTTCGTCCATAAGCCTCTATCATATTAGCCTTTGGCACAATGACCAAAGAGTAGTAAACAACACCGATTTGCATTTAAGGCAAGGAGTAGCCAAGGAGCAATAAATGCAGGCAAAGAGCAGCCAAGGAGCAATAAATGCAGGCAAAGAGCAGTCAATGAGTATCAAATGCGCAGCAAGTACGAGAAGCAAAACCAATGGTCCCGATCTAATATGATGGAGACTCTTGAAAAAAAAAGTTTTTACTTAGACCATAAAAACTTATGGATGGAGGGAGTACTATAACGCCCCACGTTTGGACATATATATACGTTATTTAGACCATCTCCAATAGGACCCCCTACTTGACCCCCTACTTCAGATTTAGGTAGCGGAGACCAAAAAACCAACTCCAACAGGCCCCCTACTAGACCCCCCATATTTGTTGGCCTCCTACTTTTCCCCCTCCACCCTCTACTTCTGTTGGCCCCCTACTCTCTACCGTGCAAAATCTGGATGAGAGAGATAACAAAAGAGCCCCACGCGTCATTGACTACTAAAACGAATTTGAGTAGTATGGTTTAGGTAGTATTGCTGGAATTGAAAGTAAAATATGAGTAGCCTCAAAATAGGTGGCTTCCTAAATAGAGAAGCAAGGGTGTGTTTTAGGTAGTATTGCTGGAGATGCTCTTAGCCTATAATTAAGTACCGCTACTATTTAATCTATTTGAACGTTTTACGTTTTTCCGTGTCACCGTCTTTCTTTGTTTCAAACACCTCTTACATTTTTTCATGTGTTTTTTATTCTTCTGTTTTATCACAACACCCCTATTTTATTTCTACGTTTCTTTCCAATCCTCTATTTTATATTCATGTGTTCCAAACAGGACCAAGCTTCTCATTCTTGTATTTTGGAATCCCATAGTTTTTCACTTTTCACTCTATCCCATTCCTGTGTTTTTTTCCTATTCCTTTATTTTAGATTCTTGTGTTCCAAACAAACCCTTAAAAAAGTAGAGAGCTCCCTATACACTCTTGTGAGATGGAGCTAAGGAAAAATTTAGGGACTTCATAAAGTAGGTAGTAGAGTTTAAGCTCTGTTAGGTTACTTTTTTTCTCAAGCACCAAAGAGTAGATTAGAGATTCTATTGGAGACGACATAGTTGTTCAACTCTATGAGTTCCTCAAATAACTACTAAAGCCATGCCTATACGAGGTAAATATGCACCGGATCGACCTATCCTTGCCGTTCGCAAGGATGTGCGAACCATCGTGTTAGTTGGCAGTATCATGCACTTATGATGCGTCACGATGATTGCACGACAGATCGAAACAGGGTTCTGTTATAACCTCTCCATCCAAAAAAAATTTTACAATTATAATATAGTATCAAGTTAAGTATCTTAATTAAATTTAACTAACTATATATAAGAACATCAATATTTATAATCTCAAAGTAATATTATTAGTTTTTTACATAAGATATACGCACTTTCATAATACTCATTTGGTGTTGTCAACATTAATATTTTATAAATATATTTGGTCAAACTTCAAACACTTTAACTAACAATACATTATTTTTTTCTTTTTTGCGTGTACAGAGGTAGTATAAACAAAGAACTTGCACGCTACCTTTCCGAAGACAAAATCTGGCTCATGTCCCGTCGCATTTCTCTGGTAAAAGAATACCCCCGCACGTGCTAGAGGTTGGGTCCATGGGCCCTGGCATGTCACACCAAGAAATGTTTGCCGCAAAAGATAAACCCATGCACGCACACGGCTCATTCATGGCTGTAGTGACCAATGCAACGCCGATCAGACACACTCCAATGTCGAATCCAAACCAGACATAAGAGCTCGCGAATTCGCGGTGCCACGGTTACTGGAACCTGCGTTGTTGATACATTTTTTGTTAAAAAAAGAGAGAGATACGCAGACACTACACTACACTACACATAAGTAAACTCACACCCTATATACACACGAACACACCATACATCAAGATCACTTTTTTCTATCAAAAATCATACCGAGAACACTTTTAGCCGCTGCTGAAAGAATAATTATCGCAAATGCTGCAGGTCAAGGCGTCCGTCCGCCTGGACGCTTGATACCTGAGCCTGCGGACAAGCCTACTGGACCTGGATGACTTCTATGGTTTTTAAAAAATTGGACGTTTCGATGACTTCCCCACTCCGCCTCACTGTGTTCTCCACCGCCGCACCCGCGCTGCCTGCTTGCCGCGGCCGCCTCCAACGAGCCCGCGAGCCTCCTTGCTGCCGCCAGGCTCTAGCCGCTCGCCGGTGCCGCTGACTAGCCGGGCCAACCTAGCAACAGCCACGTAGGCACCCAGCGCAGCGTGTGGCCAGCAACTAGGAGAGGGGTCGTCGCTGGCTGAGCCCAGGCCAAGCGCAAGCGCAGCTGGCCGCTAACAGGTTGTGCCACCATCCTCGACCGCCGACTGGCCGGAACCGGCCGTTCCCCGCTCTGTTACGCGTCGTACGGAAGAAGGCTAAAAAACGCATGTTGCAAGCATATGTTTCAAGTGTTTTAGATATTTCAGAGGTATGTTGTAAGTGTTTTAGACGGATGTTGTAAAAGTAGATCGAAATGTTTCATATGTTGCAATGGTTGTACACGTATGTTGCAAGGTCTGTTTCCAATGTTTCATCCGTGTTTTCAGACGTATATTACAAGTGCATTTATCTAGATGTTGCATATATTTTTACACATACGTTGCAAGTGTTTTATCTGGATGTTGTGTATGTTTGCAATGGTTTTCAAGTGTTTTTATAAGTGTTTCAGAAACATGTTTCAAGTGTTTCATCTGTCTTCAGACATATGTTGCACGTGTTGCAGGTGGATGTTTCAAAAGTAGATCGGGTGTTGCACATGGGATATGCGTGAGAAACGGGATGGGGCCCGAGCGGTCCCCACGCACAGTCCAGCGGCGCGGGCAACGTCCGGGCGGCGCTGGCCCCAAGCGGGCGTGCGGGCGGAGGCATGCTAGCGCGAGCATGGGTGTGGAGTGCGGCGCGCTCGGGAAACGGAGTGCATCGTGGGCGTCTGTCCGGACGTTCGGGCACTAACAACCGAATAATTATTATTCCAAGGTGGACAACAAAAATGACCTAACTCTTAGAGCAGCTCTAGTGTGCCAGAGACGTGAACCGACAGGAAAGAGAAAGCAGTAAAAGTTCGATTCATACACTGAGCAACCGAACCGTAGGAAAAGATTCCTCGATTCGACGCAAGTTTTCGGTTCGACGTGAGGGAATAGAATATTGATTCTGCGCATGCAACGAGCGAGCCACCACTTAGATTGCTGTGGTCTCTCTTTTATTTATTGTTTGTTGTGGTCCCATGGAGAGAAAAGTGAACGTAACACTGGAGCATGCTCGTTTCGTGCACAGAGGACTCAAATCTTTGCATGCGTGGCCTGACCGTCGCAGTTTGGTTCAACGCGACACTAGAGCTGCCCTTGGGACTTTATTATATGGTCCTACAGTGCACGGGGCCGTCGATAGCTGAACTATACAGATCGGATCCCTTGGCAAACCCACCGTCGATAGTTTCTTCTTTCGCGAGGACGGGCACGGCCGGAGCGGAAAGGCACGCCCATCGCTCTCCGAGCCCGAGGTGGCGCGTGCATCGGTGCATGACTGCATGGCTATGGGCTCTGGTCCGTTTTCGTACCGCGGCGCACGAGCTCGATCGCAGCAGTTTTACGTGGTTTGATGATGATGATCGATATCGCCACGTGCTGGGCTTGGGGACGACCGCGCGGCGGGTCTGGCGTCCTCCTGGCCGGCCGCAGCGCCCTCCCAGGTCCCCAGCTCAGCGCCGCACGGGCTTTTGAAGGACAGCCGGTGACCCGGTGTGCTGGTCCATGTTACACATCGTTCCTTTGTTGTTGTGGCCTTGTGGGGCGAGCTAGGTATTCTCATCGATCATGTCACGCCCTCGATAGTAGTAATCTAATCCATCATTTATGTGATCGAAACGCCATTATGATTGGCATTAGTTGGAGCAATGCTACAAGATACGGCCAAAGCTTGGTTTGGCATGTGGGCTGTGGGCAGCGGTTTTCTTTGTCGGCGGCGCACACGCCACGCACGCGACGTACAGCTAGCGACGGAATACATCGGGATATCCATTCTCCATTTGTTGGGACGCTACTTGTACTAAACATGCATCACGTACATCAGTACGTACGTGGCATCCAAAGTTGACGAACCATCGATCGGCGTTCAGGACGACAGCACCCGCCTCGACCTCGACTACTACAATCATCGATCGATCCATGGCCCATGGGAAAGCCGTAAACTAGCCAGCCGCCTCGTACTCGTTGGCAGCTGCGCGCTCGGGAGGGGAAGCTCGAGACTGGAGAGGGTCCCCGTGCATGTGCATGTGCATGTGCATCTCCCCTGTGCTGCCTGCGCAATCCGAGGCGAAACCATTGCAACCTCCGTGAGTGTCCGTACGGCCCAATGGTTGCCTAGTGTACTAGTGGGCAACAATAAGAAAAGCTGGAGCCTCCTCTGCCTGAGCTGCTGCTTGGTGTACAATCGGTCGGTTGTAGCGATACGAATCTCTGCTGGTCCCGTGCGCCGTGATCATTGTGCACGTTCGATCGGGGTCTGCCACCGTGCGCGTGCGCGGGGGTAATACCGAGACGGCCTGTCCATGTCTCGGCAACTTGGGTTTGGTGGGTGATGATCAGCGTGAGTTATCTATACCAATGACCGGACAAAATTAGCGTACACTGCAAGCTGCGCCACTGCGCGCAAAAGGGTCCTAGCGTGTGTTGTTGGGCACGTTTAGATTGCAAAAAATTTCAACCCGAGTAAGGGCCCGTTTAGTGGGGAAAATTTTTTGGGTTCAGCTACTGTAGCACTTTTTGTTTTATTTGGCAATTTGTGTCAAATAATGGACTAATTAGGCTCAAAAGATTTGTCTCGTGATTTACGACTAAACTGTGTAATTAGTTTTTTCTTTCATTTACATTTAGTACTCCATGCATATGCCACAAGATTTGATATGACAAGTACTGTAGCACTTTTTGGGTTCCCTTTTTGGACTAAACATGCTCTAAATTATGTGCCCAGCCTTTTGCTGTCCGTGAGGACGGCGAGGCAGTAGCGGGTAGTCGCTTCAGGGTGGATCGCGCTGATCCGTGCGTCGGATGCATGATCACGTGAATCGTACCAGCGTATTAAGCTTGTAACCGCCGTGACCATGCAATCGCCGGACGGACGGGCATATTTTTAGACCTGGCGATGGATTTGATAAAATATTCGAATCATCGAATGGACTCTGGACTTGTTACTTATATAGCGTACGTTTCGATCTCGTGCCGCGCGTCTTGACAATTCGCCGCCCCTCTCGTTTCCCTTCACACCCGGCCCCGCCCGTTGGGAACTTGAGATGAGATCCATCATATCTCCCATGCCGTGGATCTGCTACTGTGCCGTATATACAACGTGCCGCCACCTTGGTAGTACTTCCTCCGTCCGAGAAAAGATGCAATTATGGGATGCGTATCAGTCAAACTGACTCAAGTTTGACCAAGTTTATAGCAAATAATATTAACATTTATGTCTCCAAATAAATTTATTATAAAAATATATTCTATAACTAATCTAATGATACTTATTTTGTATCATAAATATTAGTATTTTTTATATAAATTTAGTCAAAGTTGAAACTGTTTGACTTCTCGAAAAGCGAGAATTGCATGTTTTTATGGACGGAGGGAGTAACTAGTAAGCTCGTGCCGGATACTGTCAGGAACAGCGAACGATTGGGTCCGTCTCCGATCGCCCCTCGTCGTCCTTCCATCAGCTGCGCTTCACAGCGAATGGCCCTGGAAAATGACGGACACGTGGGCCAATCAGCTGTACGTACATGTGAGCGCCAGCAGCAGCACCCCCGTCGCACGTGGACTCGACCGTTGCGGGCTCGCGGCACCGCAGCCCCCGCCACCTCCACCTTCACGTGCCCGTGCGGGCGGCTGCCCTGTCCCCACATGCCCATGCCGCCACGAGGGACGCGGACGACCGGCCCCACGAGCTGGCTCGCGACCCACCCGCCCGCCGCCTGGTGCCCCTCGTCCTCACAGTCACAGCTTGAGATCCTCCGCGCATGATTGCGGACGCACCGGAACCCGGAGGACAGCGGCGTCTCGTTCTCGTCCGCGTGCGGGACATGGGGATCCGGAGCGCCGGCCGACGGCCGTGGCCAGTGGCTATTATACATCCACCCACCCAGGCAGGAGGCAGCCACCGTCGGTGATGTGGTCTGATCAGCGATGCCGGCCGGCCGGCCGGCCCTTCATTAGGTCATTACTATTCTATCCAGAACAGTTGGCGTGGCACCGCCGCCATCATTGACGAAGACGGATGACGCGCGGCGGCGGCTGTGGCGACCGGCGAGGGAACTGGCCATGCTGCGCTGCACCGGCCGCATGCACGGGCGCGCGGTCCTGCGCGTGCACATGCACATGCAAATGCATGCGCAACAACGGCACAGCAGCCGGTACGGTGCGCATGGGCACGCATGGACGAGCGTTGCCACTACAGACTAGAGGGTCAGAGACTACAGTGCCTGCAGGTGGGGAACGTATCTGCCAGCGACAGTAGAGACAAGCTGCGCTGTGTGCGGAGGATGAAGTACGGCGCACGTACACATACAGTACGTGCTTCGGTCCTCCGTGTGAGCGCGACGTACACGCTATGTATGTATGTAGACGGATTTAGTAAACCGAAGTTGTAATCGCCTCATCATGAGCGTGTGATGAACTGATCTTCTGATGGGACGGAGACTCGATACCTGAAATATTCTCGGGTAAAATGCTACAATAGTATATTATATCTGTACGCCTGCAGATTCCTTTTCATTCATATCTTTATATTCCTACTTGTCGGTGTTTGGACCCGGGGGCCTAGACCGACGAGTGAATGTGTGTTGCGTGCTCCCTAATCCGGATGATGATGCAAAGAGAATACAAGGGGGTTTATCCTGGTTCGGACAAAGAAGACCCTACGTCTAGCGGGGAGGGAGAGTATTGTATTTCCTTGCACCGAAGTGCTTGCGTAGGGGTTACAAGCTGCGAGAGAGGGAGCTGGTTCCAAGTCTTAGAAGAGAAAAATGAAAAATTTCTTGAGATGTTGATCTTGAAGCCGTCTGTCGTCCCCTGGAGAGTTCTTTGTCCTCCCCTTTTATAGACTCAAGAGGAGGGTAAAGGTCTACAAAACACCCTAGGGGGTGCCTTGGAGGAGAAGGCAGGACATGCGCTGTAGATGTTGCTGTAGCAACGTGCCCCGGTGCATGCAGGCCATCCCTGGGGCGTCGTGGTGATGTTGATGACGGGACGGTGAGACATCCTGGGTGCTGTAGAGGACGTGCGATTCCCTGTGGTCGACGTACGGGCGTCGCTCCTTTGTTGACCGATGGCAGTCGAGGCCGAGTCAGGACGTAGCTGAGGGGGGTCGACGAGAAACAGATAAGGCCGAGCCCCAGAAATCTCGGGGCATGATGGTCGGACAGTGCTCGTCATGGTGTGAATAGTGGCTACTTTTCATTGCCCATCCCGGGACGGGCAGTAAAAAGTAAGATCAAACGCGGGTGCTGCTCCCATGCCTGTGGCACTGTAGCCACGTAGGTGGAAGTGGTGGCATTAAATGCTTTTGTCAGCAAGTAGGTGACTGAGAGAGGGGGGTTGACCGGCTCAACCCTGGGTCATGCGAGTCGGAGATTCTCCGGGTCGAGGTTTCCCGTCGAGCGAGCCTCGTACGAGTCGGAATGCAGTCGAGGGTGCCCCGTCTTCTTACGTATGTGGGTTTGGCTCGGCGTGTCGGTGTAGGTGGAGTCTTGATTCAATTTTTTAGGGGGTTTCAGGGCGCGGATTCCTCGGGGGTTGGCTCCTTTTCTTCGTAGGGTTTGGGTACCCCTAATTTTGGTACCTGACAGTAGCCCCCGAGCCTTTGCGGGAGTAAGGGCACTCTCGCAGAGGCTCAGCGGGTTATGAACTGGAGTCGTAGCGTCGTCGTTTTCTGGTGGGTAAGTGCGAGCACACCCGCCGAGTGTAGCCCCCGAGGCCTCGGGGGAGTGTGTGACTCCTTCGAGGGCTTTTAGTATGTTATATCGAGGGACGTTGTTTCGTTAAGCCCTGAGGTGCGTTTGGTCCTCTTTCATCGAGGTTAGCTGGGTTGTGGGCAAGCCCCCGAGCCTTCGCGCGCATGAGGCCGATCATGGTCTTGCCCGTCTTTATCGTACGACCCTCACGTGTCCTTTAGGTAAGGAGGAGGGGTAGGGAACGTCGTGCTACCCTCGATGGGTGAGTTCCGATGATCTTCGGTGAGCTGTTAGCGGGAGATTCGAGTGGGAGCCCGTGCCCCGTTCGATAGGGGTCAGCTGGAGGCCGCGGAGGCTCTCTCCAAAAGTGCCGAAGAGTTGTCATATGGATCTCGGCTCCGTTTGATAGGATCCGAGGGCTCGATGCCTCCCTCCGAGGGGATTCCACCGTCGACCTCTCCTTTAGCCTCGAATATGTCTGAGGGCATCTCGAGAAAGCGGCTCGAGCCCCAACCTTGTACGGGCCTGCTCTCAGACATCCCTTACTCTGTTTACTCGAGGGCAGCTGTCAAACCCTGGACGAGGGCTAGCTTTTGGGCCCTCGAGGTTTATAGCGGGCTCGGAGCCCGTGGTTCCTTCGCCTAGAGGTGTCCGTCTGTGAGCCTTCCTTCCCGCCCGTTGGGGTGCGTCTTTTTAGGAGGGAAGCGGAAACGGCGCGGTAGTGGGCGGTGTGGCAGGCGGTTAGCGAGCGACCGGTTGACACGTGCCTGTACGCGCGGGTTTCGAGGGAGCGATTAGGTAAGAGCATTAAATGCGGAAACTTTACTTGCCTCTTCGTTAGATCCACCCGTTGGCCTTCTACCGGGGTATAAATACGGAGCCTAGGGTTTTCGTGTGTTCCTTCCTAGCCTTTTGCGACCGCATTCTCTTTCCTTTGCCTCCATCAGCCATTCTCCACTGTCGTCGTCATCCTTTCCCTGCTGCCACCGTATTCCAATCCCTGCGCCGATGGTGGGAAAGAGTCAGGTCCTCCCCGCGGAGGTGTGGATCTGTTCCTCGGTGACGGAGAAGAGGCTATAGGAGCTTGTGCGCAACGGTCTCCTACGGCCGAGGACAAGCCGGGACCTGCCGGAGTAGAGGGTGCCGCCGACCAATCACCGGGAGCCGGCGCCACCAGAGGGCTACGTGGTGAGCTTCGTCGCCTTCCATGAGAGGGGGCTCGAGATGCCGCTGAGCCGATTCATGCGGGCCATCCCGCATTACTACGGGGTGGAGCTCCATCATCTCGCCCCCAATTCCATCTCGTAGGCCGCCATTTTCGTGGCCATCTGCGAGGGGTATTTGGGGATCGAGCTCCACTAGAAGTTGTGGCTCCACCTCTTCAAGGCGGAGCACTTTGCCAAGAAGGCGGGCGAGAGGAGAGTACGGCAGGCGGTGCACGCCAGAAGCTACACTATCCAAGTGCGGGCGGGCCGAGGTGATCTCTACATCCCGGCCCAGCTCATCTCGTCGAACAGCGGGTGGCATGATGGCTGGTTCTACCTGCGCAATGACGACGACCACCTATCGAGCTTCTCCGGTCAGGTCCTGATGTCCCGGAAGGAGAACTGGTCGTACGGCGTCGTCGAGGAGGACAAGCCAAAGCTGCAGCCGCTCCTCGATGCGCTGAGAAATCTGCGTCTGCGCGGGCTGACCGTGGGCATGGTGGCCGCCGCATTCCATCGTCGGAGGGTGCTCCCACTGATGCAGCGTCGATTTCGGTTGGACGAGATGATGCCGAGTGTCTCGTTGGAGGGGAGTTGGATGTCACACAAGACCCTCCCGCTCGACGAGGTCGTCCAGCGCGCTCGGTGGGTGGTGGGCGGCTTCAAGTAGGAGGACGTCGACAGAGTCCCGATGCGGCCCAACCAGAGATTCGAGCCTCTGGTAAGTATTGTTTTGTCGGCTTTGTGTCCTTTCCCTTTCTGAGTACCTTGATTTAGCTCATCGAGGTTGCCGTGTAGGACCTGTCGGCGGTCAAGGACTCACCGCCACCAGTCCTGGAGGATCGTGTGGCTCGTCAGGTGAGACGCCTCTCTGCGGCCCAGGAGAAGGAGAAAAAAACGCTGTGAAGACGCGGTGTAACAGGAAGATCCTCGAGCGCGAGGCGTTACTAAAATGCCATCGCTAGCAAAGGCTCGAGGGTCTCCCTGAGGAGGAAACCCCCTCCGAAACAGCCTCGGAGGAGGATGACGATAGCGACGACAATGACGTTGGGTCGTGGTATGATATGACAACTTTCCTTGCGCCCCTCCCTGACGTGCGGTCCCTGCAGGGACCTGTCGGCGGGGGGTCGACTTCCTAGGTGTCGAGGGTAGCCTTGGCGCCCATCGAGGGGGAGGAGGAGTGATCGGAAGGGAGGGCCCGTGAGGGGCCCTCGAAAAGGAGATCCGCCGAGCTTGGGGTCCCTCTGACAACGTCGGTGGTGCCGCGCCCTCATGCCTGGTCGCCTCGGTCATCGGCGGGTCGGTCAGCGATGTCGACGCCTAAATCTAGGGCGTCGTCGTCTGGCGTGAGGACCCGAGGCCAGACGGCCCCAATGGCGTAGAGGACCCCAGGGGCCTCATCAGCCTAGGCTCTAAGGAGTTCTGGGCCGACCAGAGGCTCGACGGAGGGGCCATGGTAGGAGGCCTCAGGTAGTTCGGGGAAGCCGGGGACTAAACCCCTGATCCCCATGTCCGGGTAAGTGTTTCGCTTATCGTTTAGACAAGTTCATTTTGTTTCTTGTTCTCACGTTCTGGTTCGCTGTGCAGTCATAAGCGCAAGGCGGAGCCAGCGGTCATGATGCCTGCCAAGGTGCTCAAGGCTGGTGCCACCCTGATGATGCAGACGCCGGCAGACGACGCCGCCTGGGTTGCAAAGTACCAGGTGGCGACAGAACGGCTTAAGGCGAAAGGAGCCGCCGTCAAGGCTGGTGCGAGCGCTCCGGAGGGCACCGGAGTTGGGGATGCCGCTCAGCAACCAGAGCTAGTCGAGGTAGCCCCGGGCGCTACCAGGCTTGGCCGGTCCAGAGGTGACGGTCAAGAGCCGGGGTCGACCACGAGGACCCTAGAGACCATCGAGGCCGGGGAGGCCGCAACATCCGCCCACGACGCAGGGCAGGCGGATGTGGAAGAGACAAGGAATGTGGTGGAGACCCCGCGAGATGCAGGGAAAGAGGGGCTGCCAGAACTACGGATGAAGCTGGAGGAGCCGCAACAGCAGCCGCAGCAGCAATGGCAAGAAGAGCGACCGTCGCAGCTGCAACAGGAAGCGGAGCAGCGTGAGCTGGGCCAGCCGGAGGGGCCGATGGGTGAGGTGGAGTGAAAGGCGGCTGTGCCGCCGCCTGACACTCAGGCAGAGGTGCCGGCCAGCGGGGAGCCACTCCCGCCCCAAGGGCCGACGCCGACCGTGATTGACCTCACGTCCGATGATCCCCCATCTGACAAGGGGAAGCAGAAGACGGACGTCGAGATGGTCGACGCCTCAGATCGGCCTGGAACCTCTGCGGCGCCAGATGGTGACACGGCGGTGGCATCTGCCAGGTGGCCCGACTTCGCGGAGCTAGCGCTCATGCGAGCGGAGGAGGAGCTCCCGCGCTGGGGTTGGCCGACCCTCGAGTTCAGGGATGCGGCCAATCCGGACGCTGAGCCGTTCTTCACCCTCGGTGATAAGGACGAAGTGCAGTAATGGGAGTACATCGAGGGGCTCCGCAAGCACTCCATGCAGTCCCTGCAGATGGTCACGGATACCCTGGTCTGGCACATGTCGAGGGCCTTTGAGGTGAGTCACGTTTGTTTCAATACTTCATTTGGCTCAGCCCCCTTTGTCTCCTTGGTTCTGATTTTCGGTTTTGATCGTCACTAGGAGCTCAAGGAGCGGTCACGCCGCAAATCGCTTTTTATTCGCCACGAAAGCGGTGTGTGGACGGCACTTCCTCGTCAACAGGCTCTGGTCGAGGAGGCCAATAAGCGGCTATCCAAGAAGAGCACCGAAGCAGATGAGCTTCGTGTCGTCCACGCGGTGCTTAAGGAGGAGGTGGCACAGGCTCGGGATGCTGCAGCCAAGGCACGTGAAGACATGACCAAAGCTCAAGAGGAGGCGGCCAAAGCTCGCGAGGACCTTGCGCCGCTATTGGCACGTGTGAAGGAGCTCGAGGAGGACGTCGCTCTTCTCAGCGGCCAGCGTGATGCCCTCAACGTCTAGATCAGGCTGGTGTCCGCTCGTGTCGGGACCCTGAAGAACGAGGTCATGATGTTGAAGGAGACCGTCCGAGAGAGGGATGTGGCTCTCTCGAGCAGCGGTCGAGAGATCGAGACGCTGAGGGCGACCGTCCATGACAAGGATGAGGCTATTCGAGTGGCCGAGAAGGCGCATGGTGAGCTGCGCGATCAGATTGTGGGCTAGTAGACCCATGCTGAGGGTAAGCTTTTGCCTAACTCTGACCTTAACTTTGAACCCTTGTATTTTTGCTGACTTGATGTCATGGTTTAGAGCTGGAGAAGCAGCAGCGCAAGGCCCAAGCGACGACCACCTTGTTTCAAGCCCTCCTTGAGGCCGAGGTCGGGCGGAACCTGCTGCTCTAGGGTGCCATCACTATGGTGTGCGATGGTCTGGGGGTCGACCCTGACGCCGACACCGAGGAGGACGTGCCAGGAAATTCCTTTGTGCGCCGGATGACGGCGTTCGGTGGCATCGTACGCGAGAAGGTGCGTTGCGCGCTGCACCATGGCGTGAAGAGGGCCATGGCGGTCGTCCGCTCTGGCTTCGAGTACGACATGGGCCTCATCGCCGATGGCTTCACCTTGGACCCGAGCAAGACTGAGGAGGAGAATGAGGCGGCCTGCCTGGGGTTGATCGAGGCTGTGAAAAAGCTTGGGGGTCAACTCACGAGGCTGTTCGAGGACGAGGTGCTCCCGCCTGCTGACGATGAGGGCCTGCGAGCCAAGTCTGGGCATGAAGGCCCATGTAATAAGTTAGTTACCGTTTGCGACTCGTACTGTCGTGGCCCCAGTGGCCTTAAAACATTTCGATGTAAATACACACTAAATGTCTTATTTCGTTTGACTCTTTTGTTCCTTTTTTGTTCAAATTGTGTTCTTACGTGGTCTTCTTGACGCACGGTTGCACCCATTGGCATGGGGTGCGAGTGGAGATACCATAGCCCAGAGGCATGGGCAGTCTCATGGCTCAACAACCCCTCATCCTTAGGATGGACTTGTAGCCTCATCGACTATATAAGAACTCGCATCGAAGCGTGTAGGAGCGTCAGACGTCGACCTTTTTTGAAATCATAAGCTTTTGCTAAGTCCTCTTAGCGCGCGGTTGCTCCCTTGGCATGGGGGAGTGAGTGGAGGTACTGTTAGCGTGGACGCGTAGGCGATGTCACGGCTCAGCAACCCTTGAGCCTTTGGGCACTCACGCGGCCTCATTGACTATGTAAAAGTTTTTAAAAAAATACGAGTTTTTAGGGACATAGGGGGTTCCCCCCTTTCCAGCCCCCGAGGGAGGTTCGATTCTACGAAAGCAGGGTCGAGCCTACCTATTTTTCATGAAAGAACGCTTTGAACATGGATGTACTCTTTATTCATTATTGGAAAAAAATAGGTACAAAGCCTCGAGGCTCTAGGGGTAGAAGCGACGTAGCTGTTCAATGTTCCACACGTTGGTGAAGATCTCGCCCTTTTCATTTGATAGCTTGTAAGTCCCGGGCTTTAACACCTCTGTGATGATGTAAGGACCTTCCCATGGCGGGGTGAGCTTGTGCCGTCCTTTGTTGCTCTGTCTCCGCCGAAGCACCAAGTCTCCAACATGAAGGTCTCGATTACGCATGTGCTTGTCGTGGTAGCGTCGGAGATTCTACTGGTATTGTAACACCCCGGGTGTTATAGTGCTAATTAATCTGCCATGTTATCATAATGCACTGCAAAGCATCCCTGTTAGGTTAACTTTGTTATGCATCAACTAAAACAAGTTTTCTTATCTAGGTTGAATGTGTTTCTCAGTGGTGTGCTCCGAACCCGAAAACCCTAATTTCGAATGCCACCGCAAATACTTAGTCCATGCCCTGCGTAATTTGAGGTGCGCGACTGTGTTGCACACTAGTGTCAAGTGTAGGGTATGAGCTCAAGTACAACCTCTAAAATGAAGCTCCAAATTTGAGTTTGAATTGGAGTCCCAAAACTTGTCACGAGTTTTCCAATTCGAATTCAAATTCAAATTTAAGGAGAAATGAAAAAGAATTTCAAAAGCTAAATTGGTCAACCAAGAGTGGCATTTGGTCAACCATGTCATGTTGGTCCAAATGATGTCCTTGGGTGAGGTTTTGATCACTAAGTAATCACAAATCAAAGTAGCAACAAATTCCAATTGAAAATTCCTCCGAAAACCCTAAATTTCAAAACCCTGTTTTACCCCTTTTGAAATAATTCAAAATCTAAGCAAAATTTGGGAAAAAGTTCAAAACCAAGTTGGTAGAACGTTTCAAGTGCTACAACTTTGGTGTTTTGAGTTTTCAAAGTTTTAGTGTAAAATGTGGAGCAATTTTGAAAATAAACAAATTTCAGATTTAATTCATTTTTGTCCCCAAACTAACATTTTAAAATGGAGGCAGAATTTGAAAAAGTTTTGAACAGAAAAGTTGTAGGTCTGGTCAAGATATACAACTTTGATGTTTGGATATTTTGAAGTTTCAATATAAAATCAAAAGTAATTTCTAAATTACCAAATCTGAAAAATGTGTCCCTTTTTGAATTTAAACTCAAATTTCAAAATCCATTGAGAATTTGAAAAAGTGTTCAATACAAAACTTATAGATCTTGAAATTCTGAAGATTTCATACATTTGAAGTTTTTCAAGTTGCTATACAAATTTGAGAGTAATTTGAGAAAACAGTTTGAATTTCAAAAGTTTGGGGGGGGACAGCTACAGTGACCGGCCAATCACCGCCGACCACCGCGCGGTATGGGCGCTGGTGAGCCGCTGCCGCCACGCTGGCCACTTCCACGGTCTTCCAGCTTGCCACCGCGACCACAGAGCCCGCCTCGCGCTCTCCAGGTGCTTCTTTGGCTTCACAGCTCTATAAAAAGACCATCACCGCCACTGTCGCCGTCGGTTTCACCATCGCCGCCGGCACCGTCCTCCTTTCACCGGCTAAATTCGCCCTCCATACTCCACTAGGCCATCTCCGGCCACGCTAACCGCACCCTTAGCTCCGCCTCATCCTTGCGCACCTCGTGAACCAGTTGAGCTAGCCCAATTCCGCCTAGATCGCCGGGGAGCCGTCGTCTTCCACCTCGGGTCACCGCCGTTTCCGTCGAGCCTCGCCACCGTGGCCAGCCACCTCTAGAGCCTCTCAGCTTCAACCGATCACTCCTTCGTGATCGTGGTACGCCCCTGATGCTCCCTGACCCCTCGCTTTAATCGCTACCGCGTTGTACCGTCGAGTCACCGGGAACCGTGGCCGTCGAGCCACCACTGTCATCGGTGAGCTGTCGCCGGAGCTCGAACCATGGTGTTTAGTAGCAAAATGGAATCGTGGGGTAGTGTAGATGGTGATGGAAGAGTCGGTTTGTCGACCGAGGCACCAGTCACCGGCCGGCCACCGCGGGAGAGAGCGCGGGCACGCGGGCGAGCGGGAGGAAGGCGATGACAAGTGGGACCGCGTGGTCAGCGAGAGAGAGGGAGAGGCAGACGCGCGCGGGCGCGAGGCAGGCCGCCTGCTGGGCCACGTGGCTGGGCCGAGCGCGCGGGCGCGGGCAAGCGGGCCGTCTGAAAAGGCCGGACCGAGGGAAGCAGCCCGATTTCGGTTTTTTTCGTTTTTGTTTTTCTTTTTCAAATAAATGAATAGAGCTATCATTTGTTTATTTCATTAAAAATTGTGTAGAGTTCCAAAATTCATGAAAATTTTTGTGTAAGCTTATCAATGTGTAAACTATCTAGGAAAAATATTAAATCATGAATTTGAATACTTTGTGCAGTAGAATTAATTGGTTCCAATAAAGATTAAATGCAACTTGCAGGAATTTTAATAATTAATTTATTTATCCAAAAATTATGAAATTTATTATGACACTGTTATAAATCATTCTTAACCCATAGAAAAAGTTTGAGCTTGTTTAGATAAAGTTTGATTAACTTCTAATCATGCCCTAATTATTTAAATAGAAAATAAATGTTAATTTGAGAACTTTAAGTGTTGTGTGCCCTTTTGATTGAGTGATGTCCTTAGGTCACTACCCTTTGGTGATCTTTGGCACCTTAATTTCATGTTTGAGCTCATTAGTAACTTGTTAGGTTAAAAGCTGGTATCGCTGGAAATCGTCGCTACTAGTTAGTAGGTTTTCTGTTTACGACTGTACCATGAAGGAAAGTTGTACTCAAGTCGTAACTCGTAGCATGTTATCATCAAGCATCATGTTTATCATCGAGCATCATGTTTAAAACATGTTATGTATTCGTCCGCTTTCGAGGAAGCCGAAGTCGTCGAGCAAGCTTCCGGAGAAGAGCGATCGTCGGTGGGTTCCGGACCAGACGGTGGAGTTCTCGAGTCTGAGTCAGTCGTCGTGTCCGAGCAAGGCAAGCCCCGGTGCATTTAAACCCTACCTTGAGTTTTATAAATGTTTTATTATTCATATTATGGTTTATTGCATTAAGTAATTAGGAGTTGAGTGATAACCTAATTGCTGCATTATCATCCTTGATTATTGTGATATCAACCTTGATACCTGTTTTACGGAAAATGCATAGTATGCTTCGCTATGCTTAGAAGTTAAGCTTTTAAATGAAATGTTTACATAGCCATGACGGCATACTTAATGAATACTGAAAGATGAGAATGAACTTGAAAGATCGGGCGGATGGTTTGGCCACTGCTAACATGCATTGGGAAAGGAGTCTCAATGTAGTGTTTCCACCTTGTCAGTTAAGGTCCGTTCGTTGTAAGCCTGTTGTGTTCGAGACTTTGCAACTAGCCTCATGCCTTATGTAAGCCCAAAATGTTGGTGATTCCATTACGAGAACGTCTAACCTCGCACTGGGAGTGGAGAGATGGCGGGAGTAGCGTGTACCCTCGGGGCTAGAATCGGGCCGGGTTCGAGGAGTACTGTACTCTCGGGTGACGATGGACACGTTCTGGTTTTGGGAGATCTAAATGAGGGTTGATATATGCAAGATTCGGTTCTACATATATTGTGATGTTAGAGATCCCCAGTTGGGTAAAAATCGGTTCGAATCGTCGTTGCTCCTCGGTTATGGAGACTTGACCACCTGACTTACATCGTAGTTAAGAACTAGAATGAAAGAAAGAATGAGAAAGGATTTGATGATAATTACTTTGATCTAGATTAGGATCACCTAGATTTGGTTAATGAACCATCAATGGTAAAAGTAAAATGTTGAAGATAAGGACTTACCTTAGTAAGCTTTTCTGCAAAAGAAAATCTTGATTCTAGATTACCCGTACCTTGATTCCCTAAAGCTAGCATGCCCTTGGAGTCTTTGTCTTAGTCAGGTAAGTCTTGTTGAGTACTCTTATACTCAGGGTTTGTTGAACCCCTTGTTGCAGGTGCAGTTCATGAACAAGTCTGCTTCGAGCCTTGTTGCATGACCGTCGTGGTTGAAGAAAGTGACGATGAGTAGACTGTGTGGCCTTTGGGCAAGGCATCTCGCTTGTGTGTTGTAATAAAGTTACTAAGATACTTCTCTACTACTGGTTTGTAATAATGTTACGAAAGGTTTGAAGTTTGAAAACTGGTTTGTAAACCTATGTTATTGTAAGACTTCCGCTACTTTACTCTGTTGAATATTTTGAATGAACTGTTGTAATATTGCAATACTCCTATGATTGGATCCTGTTCGGAGGAAAGCAGGCCTTTTAAGTTATGATGAACATAAGTGCGACTGTCAGAGGTCATTATGGCAATGACGTGTACTTGTGGGCCATCATAATTAGGAGGTTCTGTGACAGCTGGTACCAGAGCATAATCACTCGAGTTATTGTAGTATTACCTTGCAAAACTTTAAAATGATTTGGGTCAAACAAACTTAATATTGATATTTTAGTCCAAATTGATTTTGCTTATCTTAATCTATTCTATGGATTCCTTAGCTCATATTTGAAAGCTTCGTAGTGAAGTATCATATATAGTGCCCTATGTCATAAAGATTGCATGTGTTACTTAAATCTTTCGGTTAGATCGTAAGTACGATGCATGCATCATGTTTAATTAACCTGCTTAAGTTACCTTCCCTTTTAAAGTGGTTTGGGTTAAGTAAGGTTCAATCCTATTCATGCTAACCTTCAGATCCCCCTATCTGTTCTTATCGTCCTAATTCTATCTTGCTTTAGGATGGCACGTGTGAAGACGACTCCTCGCAAGAAAAGTGGACCACAGGGAGTGCCACATCATCAGTTGGCCGTCAGAGGTGATGGAGCAAGCAGTAGCCGCAATCCGAACCTGGATTCAGAATCAGAGGTTGCCAGGCTTACATCAGAAGTGGAGCGACCGAAGCGCAACATGCGTTTTTGGAAACAGTTCCAGAACAAGTCTCTGGAAAAGGAGACAGAAGCCAGGGCTCGTGTTCGTGAGTTGGAGCTTTATGTGACACACCTGGAGCAGTACAACACATTTCTGCATGAGGAGGTCCATAGGCTACATGATCTGATGAATCCCAATCATCAGCCCTAGGCAGTAGAAGATGATGTCGGTGCCGTGATTGTTCCTGGTGGAGAGGACAATGAAGAAGATCCGGAAGAAGATGAACCCATGATGGAAAGTGGGGATGATGCAAGTCATGTCACTAGTGCAAGTGCTCCAGAGGTTGAGGATGGAGTGATCGTGATCAGCGATGATGATGAGTGAAGGGTCGACATGGATGGTTGTGTAATATAGTAGTCTTTCTTGCTTTCTAAGAACCTTAGTGGGTAGTTTCTTGCTTGAGAGCAAGTTTGTAATGAAATAATGTAAGATAAGTTTGTGTGTGTATACAAGTACTGTACTAACTGCTTTTTAATTCAATAAAGCGATGTAAATAAACATGGTTTGTGTACAGCAAATGGACGGTACTGGAACTTCCCAGGAAGGGGACAATACTCCGAATCCCCCACCGTTTCCACCCACCTTGGCAGAAGCTATTGCCACACTGGTTAATGCCACTACCCTATTGGCTCAGAATCAGAATCAGAATCAGAATGGAAACCAGGGTCGTCGAGGCCGTAACAATGGAGGAGAAACCACTTATGTGGATTTCACCGATACCCGTCCACCAGTATTCTCAAAGGCAGATGAGCCGCTAGAGGCGGATGACTGGCTCCGTACCATGGAGCAGAAGTTTGAACTTTTACAGTGCACGGAGCACCAGAAGCCCGTGTTTGCAGCACAGCAACTCAGAGGTGCCGCAGGGGCGTGGTGGGCGAATCTGGTCACCGCACGGCCTGCTGGCCACCGTGTCACTTGGCAGGAGTTTTGTGAAGCCTTCAGAGCATATTATATCCTAGATGGTGTCATGGCTATGAAGTTAGAAGAGTTTCTCTCGCTGAAGCAAGGGAACTAGACAGTTTTACAGTATGTGGGTAAATTCAATCATCTGTCCCAATATGCAGCTGAATATGTGAATACCGATGTAAAAAAGAAGAGTTGTTTCATGAGAGGTTTGAGTACCAGAATCTAGGAAGCATTGGTCACCTGTTATAATGCCACATATCATGAGATAGTCAATGTGGCTATTGCGTCAGAAGAGAAGTCCCGACTGCACAAAGAGTCGAAGAAAAAGAAGCCAGTGTTTTCTAGCCCGTCTGGCGGCATTAAGAAGCGTCAGAAGTTTGTTTACCACCCTCAGAGCCATTTCCGCCCAACTTAACGTCCACCGCAATACCAAGCTCAACTGCAGACGTTTTTCCGTCCTGCCGCAACCCCGCAATTTACACAACAGCCGAATGCCCTTGGTATTCGAAACCAGACTCCAATAACCCATAACTTTCCCTGCTACAATTGTGGAAAGCCAGGCCACTTTTCCAAGGACTGCCTGTATCCAAGGCAGTACAATCCCAACTATCCCAGAGCTCCCGTACCACAATAGCAACAACCTCAGAGCAAGAACAATAATTTGAATGTTCAGAAGGGTAAGGGTGAGAAGAAGAAGACCGGACGTGTGTTCTACACTCAAGCAAGTGCAATCCCAGAGGGAGAACCTGTTATGATGGGTATGTTCCCTGTTGCTAATCATCCAGCAGTACTGTTATTTGATTCAGGTGCATCGCATACATTCATAAATCGCACCTTTGTTGTTAAGCATGACATTCCAATTATGAGAACACAAGAAGATTTCTTTATCTAGTCGCCCGGGGGACGACTGTGTACTAAGGAGATGGTTCGTGACGTACCTATAGAACTAGGTGGGCATATATTCCCTACCTCAATGATAATATTACATAAACAGGATATAGATGTAATCCTGGGTATGAATTGGATGTACTAAAGAGGAGCCCTTATAGATGCACTGCACAGAACTATAAGGTTAAACCTGCCAGATAATAAATCTCATCTTCTTATCCAACTTCCTATCCTAAAGAGAATAGTTGAAAGGATATGTGCAACTTCAGTACAGGAGATTTGTGATATACCGGTAGTCTGTGAATTTCCAGATGTGTTTCCAGATGATCTACCAGGTCTGCCACCGGACAGAGATGTAGAGTTTGTGATTGAGTTAAAACCAGGTACTGCCCCAATATCCCGGAGAGCTTACAGAATGCCACCCAATGAATTGGCAGAACTCAAGGATCAATTGCAAGAGTTACGTGACAAAGGTTTTATCAGACCCAGTTCCTCACCATGGGGATGTCCAACTCTTTTTGTTAAGAAGAAAGATCAGACTTTAAGGATGTGTGTTGACTATCGACCGTTGAATAAAGTAACCATTAAGAACAAATATTCGTTGCCGCGCATTGATCTACTCTTTAATCAGCTTGCGGGGGCAAAGATATTTTCAAAGATCGATCTTCGATCAGGGTACCATCAAATCAAGATTCAACCTGAAGATATCCCAAAGACTGCATTCACCACCAGATATGGACTGTATGAATACCTAGTTATGTCTTTTGGTCACACTAATGCACCGACACATTTCATGTATCTGATGAACTCAGTTTTCATGCCGGAACTTGACAAGTTTGTGGTTGTATTTATTGATGATATTCTGGTATACTCCAAAAGTGAAGAAGAGCATGTTGAGCATCTCAGAGTTGTTCTGACTCATCTGAGAGATCACCAATTGTATGCCAAGTTCAGTAAATGTGAGTTTTGGTTAAGAGAAGTGCAATTCTTAGGACATGTGTTGTTAGTCGAAGGAGTACCAGTAGATCCTGGCAAGGTGGAAGATATTCTAAATTGGAAACCACCAATCTCAGTTCATGAAGTCCGAAGTTTTCTGGGAATGGCGGGTTATTACCGTCGATTCATAACTGACTTTTCAAAGGTAGCCAAGCCAATTACAGAGTTGTTGAAGAATCAAACTAAGTTTATATGGTCTCTAGAATGTGAGAAAGCTTTTAGAATTCTAAAGAAGTCATTGACAACTGCTCCAGTTTTGGCACAACCAGATATAGAAAAGCCCTTTGATGTTTACTGTGATGCCTCGGGTATTGGCCTTGGTTGTGTATTGATGCAAGAAGGTAGAGTCATTGCTTATGCCTCGAGACAGTTGAAGCGCCATGAAGAACATTATTCGACACATGATCTTGAACTAGCAGTCGTGGTTCATGCATTAAAAATCTGGCATCATTACTTGTTAAGTAATACTTGCCACATGTATACAGATCACAAGAGCTTAAAGTATATCTTTACTCAGTCAGAATTGAATATGAGGCAAAGAAGGTGGCTTGAGTTAATAAAGGATTATGATTTAGAAGTACACTATCACCCTGGAAAAGCGAATGTTGTTGCCGATGCACTCAGTAGAAAGAATCATTGCAATTGCATGACTGTGAAGCCAATGGATTACAGTTTATGTTATGAATTGGAAAGGTTGAATATTGAAATAGTTCAACAAGGTCAGTTGACTAATGTCACAGTAGAATCAACAATCAAAGATCAGATTGTATCTGCTCAGAGAAAGAATTCCGAAATAGCTCACATCAAAGAAAAAGTTAGAACTGGTCAACAGACAGATTTTAGTATTGATGACGCAGATGTGTTGTGGTTTAAGAACCGGCTAGTGGTCCCAAAGGTTCCAGAGTTACGTCAGCTCATTCTTGATGAAGCACATAGTACAAGATTTTCTATTCATCCAGGGAGTAATAAGATGTATTAAGATTTGAAACAGAGATTCTGGTGGACCAAAATGAAGATTGAGATCGCCAAGTATATTGCCAGATGTGACACTTGTTGTAAAGTGAAGTCAGTACACTTGAAGTCGGCAGGAATGTTACAACCCTTGCCCATTCCATCCTGGAAATGGAAAGATATCAGTATGGATTTCATTACTGGGTTACCCAAGACCTCAAGAGGCTTTGATTCAATTTGGATCATTGTGGACCGACTGATAAAGTCATCTCATTTTATTCCAGTTAAGGTGGACTACTCTGCTATAACTTATGCAAGAATTTATATTGCACGAATCCTGAGTCTTCATGGAGTACCAAAGACCATTGTATCGGATAGAGGTACGCAGTTTGTCAACAAATTTTGGAGACACCTACATGAGTCCCTGGGTACAAAACTTTTGCATAGTACCGCTTATCATCCACAAACAAGTGGTCAGACTGAAAGGGTCAATCAAATTCTAGAAGACATGTTAAGGTCATGTGCACTTAATTATTCAGACACTTAGGACGAGTGGTTACCTTTAGCAGAATTCTCCTATAATAATAGTTATCAAGAGAGTATCAAAATGGCACCGTTTGAGGCATTGTATGGCCGCAGGTGCAGAACTCCATTGAATTGGTCAGAACCGGGAGAAAGATGGTTTTTCGGTGTTGATCTTGTGAAACAAACAGAAGAAAAAGTTAGACAGATCTAGAATAATTTGAAAGTTGCTCAGTCTAGACAAAAGAGTTATGCTGATAAAAGGCGTAGACCTTTGGTGTTCCAAGTAGGGGATTATATTTATCTGAAAGTATCACCCATGAAAGGAGTTAGCAGATTTGGAGTCAAAGGCAAACTCGCACCACGTTATATTGGTCCTTTTCAAATCATTCAACAATGTGGAAAGGTGGCATATAAGTTAAAGCTGCCTGAACAACTGTCAGCCGTACACAATGTATTTCATGTATCACAAATGAAGAAGTGTCTGCAAGTACATGATCAAGTGGTTGATGTTGAGGGAGTTGAACTTGAACCGGATTTGACATATTCTAAACATCCTGTCAGAGTTTTGGATCAAAAAGATCGTGTTACCCGCAGTAGAACAACCAAATGGTACAGAATACAATGGAATCAACATTCAGAAGAGGAAGCCACCTGGGAATCGGAAGAGTATCTGTTGGAGCATTTCCCGGAGTTCTTTGCTTCTATCTAGGTTGCAATTTCTTCTTTAAACTGTAACCTATCCTTTTATAATCTTTGTAATGCAGAAAACCCCTACTGTTTTGTAGACAAGTCTTGGACGTGTTTGCGTGACACGTTTCCTTTTCCATTACTTAACTCAAGGCTTTAAATCTCGGGGCGAGATTTCTTTAAGGGGGAAGGGCTGTAACACCCGGGTGTTATAGTGCTAATTAATCTGCCATGTCATCATAATGCACTGCAAAGCATCCCTGTTAGGTTAACTTTGTTATGCATCAACTAAAACAAGTTTTCTTATCTAGGTTGAATGTGTTTCTCAGTGGTGTGCTCCGAACCCGAAAACCCTAATTTCGAATGCCACCGCAAATACTTAGTCCATGCCCTGCGTAATTTGAGGTGCGCGACTGTGTTGCACACTAGTGTCAAGTGTAGGGTATGAGCTCAAGTACAACCTCTAAAATGAAGCTCCAAATTTGAGTTTGAATTGGAGTCCCAAAACTTGTCACGAGTTTTCCAATTCGAATTCAAATTCAAATTTAAGGAGAAATGAAAAAGAATTTCAAAAGCTAAATTGGTCAACCAAGAGTGGCATTTGGTCAACCATGTCATGTTGGTCCAAATGATGCCCTTGGGTGAGGTTTGATCACTAAGTAATCACAAATCAAAGTAGCAACAAATTCCAATTGAAAATTCCTCCGAAAACCCTAAATTTTAAAACCCTGTTTTACCCCTTCTGAAATAATTCAAAATCTAAGCAAAATTTGGGAAAAAGTTCAAAACCAAGTTGGTAGAACTTTTCAAGGGCTACAACTTTGGTGTTTTGAGTTTTCAAAGTTTTAGTGTAAAATGTGGAGCAATTTTAAAAATAAACAAATTTCAGATTTAATTCATTTTTGTCCCCAAACTAAGATTTTAAAATGGAGGCAGAATTTGAAAAAGTTTTGAACAGAAAAGTTGTAGGTCTGGCAAGATATACAACTTTGATGTTTGGAGATTTTGAAGTTTCAATATAAAATCAAAAGTAATTTCTAAATTACCAAATCTGAAAAATGTGTCCCTTTTTGAATTTAAACTCAAACTTCCAAATCCAGTGAGAATTTGAAAAAGTGTTCAATACAAAACTTGTAGAGCTTGAAATTCTGAAGATTTCATACATTGGAAGTTTTTCAAGTTGCTATACAAATTTGAGAGTAATTTGAGAAAACAGTTTGAATTTCAAAAGTTTGGGGGGGGGGGACAGCTACAGTGACCGGCCAATCACCGCCGACCACCGCGCGGTATGGGTGCCGGTGAGCCGCTGCCGCCGCGCTGGCCGCTTCCACGGTCTTCTAGCTTGCCACCGCGACCACAGAGCCCGCCTCGCGTTCTCCAGCTGCTTCTTTGGCTTCACAGCTCTATAAAAAGACCGTCACCGCCACTGTCGCCGTCGGTTTCACCATCGCCGCCGCCACCGTCCTCCTTTCGTCGGCTAAGTTCGCCCTCCCTACTCCACCAGGCCATCTCCGGCCACGCTAACCGCACCCTTAGCTCCGCCTCATCCTTGCACACCTCATGAACCAGTTGAGCTAGCCCAATTCCGCCTAGATCGCCGGGGAGCCGTCGTCTTCCACCTCGGGTCACCGCCGTTCCCGTCGAGCCTCGCCACCGTGGCCAGCCGCCTCCAGAGCCTCTCAGCTTCAACCGATCACTCCTTCGTGATCGTGGTACGCCCCTGATGCTCCCTGACCCCTCACTTTAATCGCTACCGCGTTGTACCGTCGAGTCACCGGGCACCGTGGCCGTCGAGCCGCCACCGTCATCGGTGAGCTGTCGCCGGAGCTCGAACCATGGTGTTTAGTAGCAAAATGGAATCGTGGGGTAGTGAAGATGGTGATGGAAGAGTCGGTTTGTCGACCGAGGCACCGGTCACTGGCCGGCCACCGCGGGAGAGAGCGCGGGCACGCGGGCGAGCGGGAGGAAGGCGATGACAAGTGGGACCGCGTGGTCAGCGAGAGAGAGAGGGAGAGGCAGACGCGCGCGGGCGCGAGGCAGGCCGCCTGCTGGGCCGCGTGGCTGGGCCGAGCGCGCGGGCGCGGGCAAGCGGGCCGTCTGGCTGGGCCGGACCGAGGGAAGCAGCCCGATTTCGGTTTTTTTCGTTTTTGTTTTTCTTTTTCAAATAAATGAATAGTGCCATCATTTGTTTATTTCATTAAAAATTGTGTAGAGTTCCAAAATTCATGAAATTTTTTGTGTAAGCTTTTCAATGTGTAAACTATCTAGGAAAAATATTAAATCATGAATTTGAATACTTTGTGCAGTAGAATTAATTGGTTCCAATAAAGATTAAATGCAACTTGCAGGAATTTTAATAATTAATTTATTTATCCAAAAATTATGAAATTTATTATGACACTGTTATAAATCATTCTTAACCCATAGAAAAGTTTGAGCTTGTTTAGATAAAGTTTGATCAACTTCTAATTATGCCCTAATTATTTAAATAGAAAATAAATGTTAATTTGAGAACTTTAAGTGTTGTGTGCCCTTTTGATTGAGTGATGTCCTTAGGTCACTACCCTTTGGTGATCTTTGGCACCTTAATTTCATGTTTGAGCTCGTTAGTAACTTGTTAGGTTAAAAGCTGGTATCGCTGGAAATCGTCGCTACTAGTTAGTAGGTTTTCTGTTTGCGACTGTACCGTGAAGGAAAGTTGTACTCAAGTCATAACTCGTAGCATGTTATCATCAAGCATCATGTTTATCATCGAGCATCATGTTTAAAACATGTTATGTATTCGTCCGCTTTCGAGGAAGCCGAAGTCGTCGAGCAAGCTTCCGGAGAAAAGCGATCGTCGGTGGGTTCCGGACCAGACGGTGGAGTTCTCGAGTCTGAGTCAGTCGTCGTGTCCGAGCAAGGCAAGCCCCGGTGCATTTAAACCCTACCTTGAGTTTTACAAATGTTTTATTATTTATATTATGGTTTATTGCATTAAGTAATTAGGAGTTGAGTGATAACCTAATTGCTGCATTATCATCCTTGATTATTGTGATATCAACCTTGATACCTGTTTTACGAAAAATGCGTAGTATGCTTTGCTATGCTTAGAAGTTAAGCTTTTAAATGAAATGTTTACGTAGCCATGACGGCATACTTAATGAATACTGAAAGATGAGAATGAACTTGAAAGATCGGGCGGGTGGTTTGACCACTGCTAACATGCATTGGGAAAGGAGTCTCAATGTAGTGTTTCTGCCTTGTTAGTTAAGGTCCGTTCGTTGTAAGCCTGTTGTGTTCGAGACTTTGCAACTAGCCTCATGCCTTGGGTAAGCCCAAAATGTTGGTGATTCCATTACGAGAACGTCTAACCTCGCACTGGGAGTGGAGAGATGGCGGGAGTAGCGTGTACCCTCGGGGCTAGAATCGGGCCGGGTTCGAGGAGTACTGTACTCTTGGGTGGCGATGGACACGTTCTGGTTTTAGGAGATCTAAATGAGGGTTGATATATGCAAGATTCGGTTCTACATATATCGTGATGTTAGAGATCCCCAGCTGGGTAAAAATCGGTTCGAATCGTCGTTGCTCCTCGGTTATGGAGACTTGACCACCTGACTTACATCGTAGTTAAGAACTAGAATGAATGAAAGAATGAGAAAGGATTTGATGATAATTACTTTGATCTAGATTAGGATCACCTAGATTTGGTTAATGAACCATCAATGGTAAAAGTAAAATGTTGAAGATAAGGACTTACCTTAGTAAGCTTTTCTGCAAAAGAAAATCTTGATTCTAGATTACCCGTACCTTGATTCCCTAAAGCTAGCAGGCCCTTGGAGTCTTTGTCTTAGTCGGGTAAGTCTTGTTGAGTACTCTTGTACTCAGGGTTTGTTGAACCCCTTGTTGCAGGTGCGGTTCATGAACAAGTCTGCTTCGAGCCTTGTTGCATGACCGTCGTGGTTGAAGAAAGCGACGATGAGTAGACTATGTGGCCTTTGGGCAAGGCATCTCGCTTGTGTGTTGTAATAAAGTTACTAAGATACTTCTCTACTACTGGTTTGTAATAATGTTACGAAAGGTTTGAAGTTTGAAAACTGGTTTGTAAACCTATGTTATTGTAAGACTTCCGCTACTTTACTCTGTTGAATATTTTGAATGAACTGTTGTAATATTGCAATACTCCTGTGATTGGATCCTGTTCGGAGGAAAACAGGCCTTTTAAGTTATGGTGAACATAAGTATGACGGTCAGAGGTCATTATAGCAATGACGTGTACTTGTGGGCCATCATAATTAGGAGGTTCTGTGACAGGTATCTTGCGAAGTGCAGTAGGGATACATCCCGAGCCTCTTTGAGCTGGTCAAGGGTGTTATCTCTTGCGGCATCATTGCTTTGTTCGCTGTAGGCTTTCAGCCTCTGGGATCCATACTCCAAGTCGGTTGGAAGCACGACCTCGGCCCCATAAACCAAGAAAACCGGAGTGAACCCCGTGGCTTGACTCAGCATTGTTCCTAGGCTCCACAGGACCGAGGGGAGCTCGGCGGCCCATTTCTTGCCATGTTTGTTCAATATGTTGAAGATTCTTGGTTTTAGGCCTTGTAAAACCATGCCATTGGCACGCTCTACTTCGCCATTTGTCTTTGGATGAGCTACGGCTGACCAGAGCACACAGATGTGACGGTTGTCGCAGAAATCCAAGAACTTCTTACCGGTGAACTGGGTGCCATTGTCCGTGATGATGCAGTTAGGAACCCCAAAGCGATGGATGATGTCAGTGAAGAACAGCGCGGCTTGCTCTAACCTAATGTTGGTGATGGGTCGGGCCTCGATCCACTTGGAAAATTTGTCGATGGCAACGAGCAAGTGGGTGAAGCCCCCGGTCGTTCTCTTTAGAGGTCCGACCAAGTCGAGCCCCCAAACAGCGAATGGCCAAGTGATGGGGATGGTTTGCAGGGCATGAGCTAGGAGATGGGTCTGCCTTGCATAGTACTGGCATCCTTCGCAGGAGCGTACTAGCTTGATGGCGTCGGAGACCGCGGTTGGCCAAGAGAAGCCCTACTGGAATGCGTTTCTGACGAGGGTTCGTGGCGTCGCGTGATGACCGCAAGCCCCCGAATGTAGATCTCTGAGTAGTTTCCTGCCTTCCTCGACCGTGATACAACGCTGTAGGATGCCCGTGGGGCTGCATCGATAAAGCTCCTTGTCGTCGTCATATATCATGAAGGTCTTGGCCCGACGAGCGATTCGTCGAGCCTCGGTCTTGTCCGAAGGGAGCTCCCCTCAGATGAGACAGTCAAGGTATGGAATGCGCCAGTCGGGCTCGGGGTCGGCTGGTGGTGGCAAGCCTTCCGTCTGCATGATGTGAGCCCTGGTCGAGGGGGCCTCTACCCCAGGTGGGGGGTCGAGCGGCAGGCCGTCTACCCCCTCTGTCGTACCGAGGTCAACGGTTTATGAAGGTCCCTCGAGAAAACATCAAGTGGAACCGTGGTTTGACTAGACGCGATTTTTGTGAGTTCGTCGGCAGCCTCATTGTATCTTTGTGCGACGTGTTTGAGCTCGAGGCCGTGGAACTAGTCTTCAAGGCACCGTACCTCCTTGCAGTAGGCCTCCATCTTAGGATCGTGGTAGCTTGAGTCCTTCATGACCTGGTCGATCACGAGCTGGGAATCACCACGAACGTCGAGGTGTCAAACTCCGAGCTCGATGGCGACATGCAAGCCATTGAAGAGGGCCTCATACTCAGCTACATTGTTGGAGGCAGCGAAGTGGAGTCGGATCACGTAGCACATGTGAACTCCGAGGGGCAAGATGAAGAGCAAGCTCGCACCTGCTCCTGTTTTCATCAGCGACCCATCGAAGTACATGGTCCACAGCTCGGCCTGAATCTGAGCCGGAGGTAGTTGGGTATCGGTCCATTTGGCTAGAAAATATGCCAACACTTGAGATTTGATTGCTTTGTGCGGCGCATAAGAGAGGGTCTCGCCCATGAGCTCGACCGCCCACTTAGCTATCCTTCCCGAGGCCTCCCAGTTCTGGGCTATCTCCCCCAAGGGGAAAGAAGAGACCACGGTGACCGGGTGGCTCTCAAAGTAGTGTCAGAGCTTGCGCCGCGTCAACACGATGGCGTATAGCAGCTTCTGAATTTGCGGGTAGCGAACCTTGGTTTTCGAGAGTACCTCGCTAATGAAGTAGACTGGCCTCTAGACGAGTAAAGCGTGTCCTTGTTCCGCCCTCTTGACGACTATGGCCATGCTAACCACTTGTGTCGTCGCGGTGATGTAGAGTAAGAGGGATTCCCCCGTGGCCGGGGGGACGAGGATTGGAGGGTTGGATAGCATCGCCTTGAGCTTGGTAAGAGCTTCTTTGGCCTCGAGGGTCCATGATAAGTGTTCTAATTTCTTTAGGAGACGATACAGAGGGAGTGCTTTCTCGCTGAGACGCAAGATAAAGCGGCTGAGGGCCCCAAGGCAGCCCGTGACCTTCTGTACGCCCTTCAAATCTTGGATAGGGCCTATTTTGGTGATCGCAGAGATTTTTTCCGAGTTGGCCTTGATGCCACACTTGGAAACGATGAACCCTAGGAGCATGCCTCGAGGAATGCCAAAGACATACTTCTCAGGATTGACCTTGATGTTCTTCTCCTTGAGGCACTTGAACGTGATATCGACGTCGTCAACCAGGTTGCTGACCCTCTTGGATTTGACCATGATGTCATCAATGTAGGCCTCGATGGTTGGCCCGATGTGTTCCCTAAAAACTTGTTGCATGCATCGTTTGTACGTAGCCCCTGTGTTTCGGAGACCGAAGGGCATAATAACGTAGCAATACAGTCGAACGGGGTGATGAATGAAGTCGCGAGCTGGTCAGACTCTTTCATTTTAATCTGGTGGTAGCCGGAATATGCATCTAGGAACGATAGAGTTTCGCATCCCGTAGTAGAATCGACGATTTGATCAATGCGTGGAAAAGGAAAAGGAACTTTTGGACATGCTTTATTTAAACTAGTATAGTCTACACACATCCTCCACTTTCCATTCTTTTTCTTAACTAGTACAGGATTAGCTAACCACTCGGGATGATGAACCTCCTTGATGAATCTAGCCTCTAGAAGCTTGTGAATCTCCTCACCGATGACCTTGCGCTTTTCCTTGTCAAAGTGGCGCAAGCGTTGCTTCACTGGTCTGGAGCCAGCCTGGATTTCCAAGGCGTGCTCGGTGACTTCCCTGGGTATGCCCGGCATATCCGAGGGGCTCCATGTGAATATGTCGACATTCGCGTGGAGAAAGTCGACGAGCACTGCTTCCTATTTGAGGTCGAGCTCGGTGCTAACCTTCAACGTCTTTCCATCCGAGCTGGTGGGGTCGAGGGGCACGAGCTTGACGTCCTCTGCGGGCTTGAAGTTGTCGGCGTGGCACTTGGGGTCGGGGATCTTTTTCACGAAACTGTCGAGGTCTGCAACCAAGGTCGCCGTCTCCACGACGGCCTCTCCGTGCTCGACACATTCCACATTGCACTGTAGTCATGCTCGTAGGAGGGTCCGACAGTGATGACACCTTTAGGGCCCGGCATCTTGAGCTTGAGGTAGGTGTAGTTGGGGACCGCCATGAACTTGGTGTAGCAGGGACGCCCAAGGAGGGCGTGGTAGGTCCCATGGAACCTGACCACTTCGAAAGTGAGGGTCTCCTTCCTGAAGTTCGAGAGGGTGCCGAAATAGACGGGCAGATCAATCTGCCCGACAGGCTCTGCTCGCCTTCCTGGCATGACCTCGTGGAAGCCTCCGACGCCGGGTCGGAGCTGCGTCCTTTTGATCCCCAGGAGGTCGAGGGTCTTGGTGTAGATAATGTTGAGGTTGCTGCCTCCGTCCATGAGCACCTTGGTGAGGCGCGTGTTGGAGATGATGGGATCGACAATAAGCAGGTATACCCCAGGATTGCGAACATAGTCTGGATGGACACCACGGTCAAAAGTGATGGCCGTTTCAGACCAGTCGAGGAAAAGGGGGGTCGCGAGTTGTACGGAGAAGATCTCTCGACGCTCGCGCTTGCGCTGGCGCGTAGAGAGGCACGTCGAGGATCCCCTGTAGATCATAAAGCAGTCGTGGATCTCGGGAAACCCCTCGTCCTTGTCGACGTCCTTCTCCTTCGGGTCCTCCGTCTTGTCGTCTTTCTTGATGCCCAAGCTTTCGAAGTATTTTCGAAGCATGTGGTAGTCCTCAAGATTATGGTTCATGGGTCCCTTGTGGTAGGGACATGGCTCCTTAAGCATCTTGTCGAAGATGCCTCCACCGAGGGGCCTCGAGGCTTTTTGTGGTGAGCAGCGACGATGAGATCGTCTGCCGCGGCTTCGCGCTTGCCCTGCTAGTTCTTCTTTCTGTTATTCCTCTTGGCGCCCCAGTTGGAGCTCTTGGGGTCCTCATCCTTGCGCTTCCCCTTGTCCTGGTCGCCACCGAAGATGGCACCAACGGCCTCGTCGTCGGCGGCGTAATTGGTGACGATGTCCATCAGCTCATTGGCTGTGGTGGGGGTGTTGCAGCCCAACTCTCAGACCAGCTCCTTGTAGGTAGTTCCAGATAGAAAAGCTATAATGATGTCGGAGTCGGTGATGTTGGGCAGCTCAGTGCGCTGTTTGGAGAAACACCGGATGTAGTCGCGGAGGGACTCGACCGGCTTCTGTTTGCAACTTCGGAGGTCCCAAGAGTTACTGGGGTGGACGTAGGTCCCCTTGAAGTTCCCCTCGAACACCTTTACCAAGTCATTCCAGTTGTGGATCTGTCGAGGTGGGAGGTCCTCGAGCGATGCTCGAGTGGTGTCTGATAGGAACAGGGGTAGCTGTCAAATGATGACTCGATCGTCGGTGGCCCTGCCCAACTGACAAGCTAAGCAGAAATCAGCGAGCCAAAGTTTGGGTTTGGTCTCGCCGTTATACTTGGTGAGAGTCATGGGGGGGCGAAACCGGACTGGTAGCTGGGTCCTACGAATGGTCTTGCTGAAGACTCGAGGACCCGGCAGCTCGGGCGATGGACTGCGATCCTCCGCGCTATCGTAACGCATGCCCCTGTGTTTGTGGTAGCCCCGAGATGCACTGTCATCGCTTCTGCACCTGTGGTGTTCGTTGAGGTCGTCGTGGGCATCCCGAGGCGTGCTATTGTCGACGACACGCTCACGAATGGAGGCTGCCTTGTTCCCGTGTGGTGCGGGTTTGGGATGAACCGAGGCCTCTTTCTCGTGTCGAGAGGGCTCCGCAGGCTACTCCGAGGCAAGCCCGCGGTGCCTTGAGGCAGAACTCTCAGCCTGCTGCATGGCTGCAGTCTCGAGGAGACCTCGAATCTCATCGTGGGCCCACCGAGCCTCGGGTGTAGATGGCTTAGGCATGTTGCAGAGAAGCATGGCGGCGGGATGACGTTCTAGCTGGCTCGGTTGAAGACTGGGGGTTCACCCGCCCTGTCCTCAATGATGCGATGATTAACGTCACGAGCTCTCTCTCGAGCTCCTCCGCCATGTGCAGCCGCCGCGTGCTCTCGCTCGAGGGTATGCTCCACTAGGCGCAAGCGCTCTCGTTCCTCGTCGAGCTTGGCTTGCAGTTCTTGAATTTGCAGGAGCTGTGCCCCCTGGTCTGCGTCAAGAAGTTGGGCTCCGCCCCGCGCACCAGGGTGCACGCGTGAGATGGTGTGGCATTCCCTCCTCCAGCAGCCGCCTCTGCATCTGAATCTGGTATGATGGTCCCATCAATATGGAAGCACTCGCGAGTCAGATCGTAGCTATCATCGGTAGAGTCAGAGTCAGGAGTGCTAAAGTAATAGTATGATGGATGCATGTGGGGTCCTTGATTCATGGGGTCATCGTGGTGGGAGGCGATTGCACGGAGCTCCGGACCAGGGGTCTCCGTAGAGTCCAGGTACTCGAAAGCCAGCGTGGACGCTATGAAGTTGAGGGCAGAACGTAGGTGGTGCCCTGGGAGCTCCTCGTAAACGCCCATGTTGGCACTTATGGAGGAGGCATACCCCTGGACAGCTGTGTTTAGTCCATACGGGAGTGTCCACAGCGGCATTGTCCCCGCCGTCGGGGGATCCGATCCTGATCCGGCTGGGTGCGGCGCTGCGTCGGACGATGGGGTGTCGTGATGCCCCGCCGGCATCTTGCCCACAGCCAAACACATCCTACGCATGTCCTCATTGAGAGACTCTGTGTAGGCGGTTGGCTGGGGAATGCCAGAACGGGGCGCATTGTCACCCCCATGAGGTAACGGTGGTGGCTGCGTTGGGCACGCCTTCGCCTGGCTGCGTGAGCCCGGTGGGAATGGTGGTACTGGCGCGCTGCTCCCCCAGGCTGGGAGAGATCGTAGTCGTGGTCGGTTGGGTGCCTGGGCAGGAGGAGGACCATGTCATAGCCGTAGCCAACACATGAACTCCAAGCTCCCAAACTAGATCACCGTGGCCAACGGAAGTGAACGTTCAAGGTCAGCCATCCGGAAGAATAGCGGGAAAGCGATGCTGGCACGCAGTGGTCCCCCTACCTGGCGTGCCAACTGTCGGTGTTTGGACCCGAGGGGGACCTAGACCGACGAGTGAATGTGTGCTGCGTGCTCTCTAATCCGGATGATGATGCAAAGAGAATACACGAGGAGTTTATCCTGGTTCGGGCAAAGAAGGCCCTACGTCCAGCGGGGAGAGAGAGTATTGTATTTCCTTGCACCGAAGTGCTTGCGTAGGGGTTACAAGCTGCGAGAGAGGGAGCTGGTCCCAAGTCTTAGAAGAGGAAAATGAAGAATTGCTTGAGATGTTGATCTTGAAGCCGTCTGTCGTCTCCTGGAGAGTTCTTTGCCCTCCCCTTTTATAGACTCAAGAGGGTAAATGTCTACAAAACACCCTAGGGGGTGCCTTGGAGGAGAAGGCAGGACGGGCGTTGTAGATGTTGTTGTAGCGACGTGCCCTGGTGCATGCAGGCCATCCCTGGGGCGTTGTGGTGATGTTGATGACGGGACTTTGAGACATCTTGGGTGCTGTAGAGGACGTGTGATTTCCTGTGATCGACGTACGGGCGTCGCTCCTTTGTTGACCGATGGCAGTCGAGGCCGGGTCGGGACGTAGCTGAGAGGGGTCGACGAGAAATGGATAAGGCCGAGCCCCATAAATCTCGGGGCATGATGGTCGGACAGTGCTTGTCATGGTGTGAATAGTGTCTACTTTTCATTGCCCATCCCGGGACGGGCAGTAAAAAGTAGGATCATACGCGGGTGCTGCTCCCATGCCTGTGGCGCTATAGCCACTTAGGTGGAAGTGGTGGCATTAAATGCTTTTGTCAGCAAGTAGGTGACTGAGAGAGGGGGGGTCGACCAACTCAACCCTGGGTCGTGCGAGTCAGAAATTCTCCGGGTCGAGGCTTCCCGTTGAGCGAGCCTCGTGCGAGTCGGAACACAGTCGAGGGTGCCCCGTCTTCTTACGTATGTGGGTTTGGCTCGGCGTGTCAGTGTAGGTGGAGCCTTGATTCAATTTTTTAGGGGGTTTCAGGGCGTGGATTCCTCGAGGGTTGGCTCCTTTTCTTCGTAGGGTTTGGGTACCCCTAATTCCGGTACCCGACACTACTAGTCACAAAATAATAATGAACTACTTAGTATTATTCTAGTAGTAATGTTGGGCAGTACCAACAAGCATCTTTGGCATCATCACTAGGGATGATAACCTAGTACGAGTAATGCAAAGGGATGTACGCACATAATAGGTGGCTACTTAAAACAAGTGACAAGTTAATAAATACCAACAAAGTTGTATCTCCTCGCCTGATCCTGTCGAGAGGACGCGTGCTAGGGAGCCGTCGGCGCGTGGAGCCTGGCCTGCAACCTGAGGGAAGCGGCGCGAGGACCGCCGGGGGCTTCGTAACTGGCGGCACCGGTTGGTCCAAGCCGCCACCGCCTGGGCACGAGATGGCATCCGGCGGGCTCGTGGCAGTGCGCGAACGGCCCCCGACGTCCACGCGGGCCCCCCTGGCGGCCACCCGGCAGTGCGCAGGCAGCTCCTCGGCGGGCTTCAGTGCACATGGCGGCCACCAGCGGGCTCGTGGCAACGCACGCTTATGCACAGGATCCGGTGGGCAAGTGGTAGTGCGCGGACGGCCCTCGGCGTGCGCGCGGCGCCCCCTTGGCAGGCACCAGGTAGTCCGTAGGTAGCCCCCCAGTAGGCTTGAGCATGCTGCTCGAGGTCATCGTGGACGCGCTGCCTCCTGCTGCCGACGTGCCCCTAGCAGCCGCATTCCTCTGCCGCCTCCTCCATGCCGCGGGTCCGACGCTGCCGACGTGTTGGTCCTGCTCGTGTTCCTCACCGCCGCCTACCAATTGTTTGATGGATTGCCAACAAGGGAGAGAAGGGAGAGGTAAAGCCACCTATTTCATATATGAGGGTGACCATATCCATCCATGCCTCCTACCAAACACAATCTCTATTGGACCAGGTCTGTTTGATACAGGCAACCAAACATGGCGCCTTGCACCAGTTCGGACAGGATGTGGCTGTTGGAATTGATCTCCCACCAAGATGGCCCAACGGCCACTTGGGCCTTGACTCGCGCCCTGATCGGGGGCGTCCAGCCCAAGCACGGCTGGTGGGCCCCCGTCGCCCAGTGCCATAAATAGCAGGTGGGAGCCACTGGCTAGGGTTGAGAGGTTCAACGCCATAGTACACCCCACCGTCCAACTCTACCGATCGGAGCGGCACTGCCAGCGACGGGAAGACCCACCAGTGCCGCCATTGCCTCCTCGTCACTGACACCAGGCGAGTTCCTCCAACCAGGATGATTGGTAACGTCATTTCTCTCCATCTCCATCTCCCTTTTCCCTCTAATTCGTGGACCATGATATTCATTATCCCAAATGTAAAGAGAATCCTCCACTGTTCCACTACACCTAGATGATTCACAGAGTATAACAATGGTACCGGAGCCGGGTTGTACCCTAACATGCAGCTCTGTTCTAGGGGTAGAAAAGCAACAGAAATCAGAACATGTTGACCTGATGTTGAATCGGATCAAGAAAGTGAACCCTAACCCTAACCCTAAGGGAAAAGACAGTGAGAACGGAAATGGGGATGACCTACCCACGCATCGCCTCCTTCACCACCGGAACCGCCGGTCGTCGTCGACGCCGCAGTGCAGGAAGAAAGACCAGCCGCCGCCTCATCGGCGCGCGGGAAGAAAAGAGGCACCGCCGCAAGGCCTCTCGACGGCGGTGCGCTCAGCCTAGGGCGAGCGCGCGCACCGGCGAGAAGCTCCGCGGCGGCGCCACCACCTTGCTCCTCCGGCAACCTCGGGTTGTCACCATCGTTGTAGCTTTCATCTGATGGCGCGTGGAGGAGAAAGGAAAGGAAAAGAAAAGAAGGAAAGGAAAAGGGAGCCGCCGCGGCACTGCTCCGGGGCTCCATCCTCTCTCCGCCGCCATGGGTGACCGGCGCCGGCCACCGCTGTTGTTTGTGCTAAGCTGAAGGAGGCCAAATGAACTAGGGTTTAGGTTGAAGAGACTAGCAGCCACGGTTTTGATCGGGTGAGGAGTCCGGGGAACCGTCCAATTCAGATGGACGGCTCTGAGCGACCGAGCCGGCCTTTCAGCCCAGGCGGGGCGGCAGTTTCTCGGCCCAGGCCCAGGTTGTGGCCTGGGCGCGGGAAGTGGCCCGTGAGCGGCCTAGGCGGCAAGGGCAAAGGCGGCGCGGCGGCTGCACTGCTGGGCTTTCGGGCCGAATTGAAGAAAGTTTTGAGATTTTGTTTTCCCTTTTCCAGAAGCATTGAAATAATGTTTTTAACTGAGATGCTAAATCTTGCTCTTTTTTTAACCAACGTTGAAATCTGAGCAAACAGTAATTAAGTGCTTCTGGATTATGTTATTTTAAGTATGGTTTTAATGATAAAGTAATATTGTTATTATTGTGACCAACGTTGATTAGTAACAATATTATGATGTTATTTATGAGTTTGTCATGCATTAATTCTATTTCTGCCCAATGGTGATGTAGAATTAGTGTAGAGGACAACTGTATGAATTAAAGGAAGTGCTTCTGAAAAGTAGATAAAGAATTGTTCATGTTTCCGCTGCAAAGTTAAATGTTTATTGTCTTCTCATTAAATCTGAACCAACAGGAGGATTTAATTTGAAGAGCGGTTAAAGTTATTCAGTGAATGATGAAAAGTTTATCCTCCAGTTAAAATTGGAACCAACAAAAACAATAATTGGAGGAATAGTCGGTTTATAGTTAAGATAAATTATAATATTGTTATTTTTTGACCAACGTTGATGATAACAATATTATAAGTTTATTTATGAGTTTAAGTTTAAAGTTAATTATGATATTGTTATTTTCTGACCAACGTTGATGATAACAATATTATAATTCTATGATTTTTACGTTTAAAGTTTAAATCTCTGATGAATTTTGCATCAAAGTGATCAATTTTCAGAGAATAGATAAGAAACAAGAGATGCTCCAGAGCGAGCAGAATGTAATGTATATTTTCATGTTTCCGCCGCAATGATGATGATGATTTAATTTTGAAAAGGGTTATAAAATAATTGACTTTTCATATGTTAATTCCATTTCTGCCCAACGGTGATGTGGAATTAATGTAGAAGAATGTTGTTTTATTCTATTTCTGCCCAACGGTGATATGGAATAAAACATAAAGTTTTAAAAGTTTAATAAACATTATTGTTGATTATTGATTAATGTTTTTCAGACAAAGAACTTCATGCCTTTATTCTTGAAGGGTGAAAAGGAAATGAGTTGGGTACTTGTGACTCAGAAAATGAAAAGTGCAATTTTGCAGAAAGAATACCATTGTGTAAGGGACTGCGGTCTCTTTAAAGAATGGCTTCAAAAGGAAAAGAATTCTGGGATATTGACCCAAGAAATAGAACATTAAGAGTTTATTTTAAAAGATGTCTTTTATATACGATTTATTAAGAAGAATTTAGTTTTAGTTTTATCATCATGATAAAAGATGTAATAAGTAATATAATTTTTTAGACTTAATCATTATGATATGAAATGTAATAAGTGACATGCATGTTTAATTTGACCAACGTCAGATTAAGCATGTGTGTTAAAGAGTATTTGGATCTATTCTAAATTTGATGATTGAATATGAGCCAATATTGACATTTATGTCCCTTCAAGAAAATTATCTCGCGTGGCGGAAAAAAGTTTCTGATAGTACCCGCATGACGGGAAAAGTCTGAGAAAGTACCTGCATGGCAGGGTAAAGATGGCATAGTACTTGTATTAATCAATCCTGCATGGCAGGAGAAGTTTGACATAGTACTTATCCTGCACGGCAAGAGAAAGTTATGATGACTCATGTGCTTGACATCGCTCTTCTATTGTGTCATAGTAATTAAGCACTCAATGAGTTTAAGGAGAACAGAAAGTTACAGACGAACCTCGAGATAAGAATGACATGCAAGTGTGACTTGCGAAAGTATTAATCCTAAAAGACTCTGTTGAGTTTTGAAATGAAATGAGAAAAAAGTACTCCCATAAGAATTAAGAAATAATTTCATTTGCATGATGTAATCATGTGGGTGAAGTAAGTAATCAAAGTTTTCTCATTCACAAGAGTTCTGAATAGTTTTCGAAATTATGGTAGAAAAGTTTGTACCACATTTCGAGGGGGATAAAGGTGAGATCAATTAAGAAAGACAATTAAGAAAGATACTTTCCCATACTTCAGATAATGCGATGCATACTATGCATTGAAGGCAAGAGTGATTTATAAAAGATGAATGTGATCGTCGGGGAGAGTAAGACGGTCATAATAATGATACTCCTAAAGTAAAGAAATAGCTAAATTCATGGACCTTTTACAGTTCTAATATAAAGATAGCATAGCCGGCCAGTATTCATACTGGACACATTCAGAGTTATTAAGGCAGTGCTAAACGCGCCATATGAGTTTTAGCAGATTAAACCCAAAATAAGAAATTTTAAAGATGGGACAATCTGGGGGAGCATAGTACAAAGAGACCAAACTCCACAAGAAGGATGAATAATGTAAACAAGTATCTTGTTACACAGGACCTGAATCAAGTAGCTGAGGTCCCAAGAAAGTCTCAAAGAATAAGAAAATTAGATATTTCTGATGACTATAAAGTCTATGTTAGTGAAATTCAAATGGAGGGAAATCCCACCTAATTTGAAGAAGCCATGAGAGGCGTTCACTCATCCAAGTGGCAAGAAGCAAAGAAAGATGAAATGGAATCGATAATACCAATAATATTTTGGAATCTAGAATAAATTCCTAAAGAGCCAAAACAGTAGGTTGTAATGGGTCTATAAGACAAAATGTGACTCTAAAGGGAATATGTAAAGATGTGGAGCGCGACTTGAATCAAAAGATTTTGCGCGAAGCGAATGAATAGATTACAATGAGTGCTAGTGGGTAGTGGCTGAGTTATATCAGATGAAAGTAAAGACAACATTTTCAAATGGGATTTGTATGAAAATGATTACGTGGCACAACCCAAAGGTTTTGTCATGAAAAGAAAAAAACGTAAGGGATGCCACCTGTAAAAATCTCTTATGAACTAGAGCAAATCTCTAGACAGTGGCATTTAAAGTTGAAGAGTCAATTAGAAATTTTGGGTTAAAGAGAATGAGAGGACAATTGCGTTTGTACAAAGTTATAGAAGGGGAAATTCATTTCCTAATCATGTGTGGATGACACCCTAATTGTTAGTAGTGATGTCAATCTACTGCATGAGAAGAAGTTCTTGTCCTCAAGGTTGAATAAGAAAATTCTCAGTGAAATGTATCTCGTTAAAAGAATTGAAATTCACCGAGATAGAAGAAAAGGGGTATTATGACTATCGCATAGGTATGCTAAGAAAAGTTTCTAAAGAAATAAAGTACCTATGCGGGTAAACCTACGCCTGTTCCCATGGTCGGGTAATAGTTTTGAGAACTTTAATGTTCCAAAAGTAATGTTAGATTGTTATAGATGGACGTCCTATACGCTTTCAGCTGTTGGAACCTTAATGAGTACAAAGATAAGACCTTACCCTATTTACGTATCTGGGTTGTTTTGGCAAAAGTCCAATCTAGATATAGATCACTGGAATGGAGTTAAAAATGTCGGCCTCATGCTAAGAAAAAAGAACAAGTACTCTCAAATAGTTGTGGGTACAAATGTTAAATTTTGGCGAGATATTTAGTGAAACCCACATAGTAGCTAACACTCGCAGTTGGAGTTTTATTATGGAAAAGCTCCAAAGAAACAGTTCTAGTATCATCAGTGATGTAAAGTTACAGTATAGCATGATATAAGGCTGCGGGACAGGCAAAATGGTTTAGTGAACTTATACCCGGAATTGATAATGGTTGTCAACAACAATGATCATTTAAATAGTTTGCTCCTAAGACAACGGGTCAAGTGTGCTGCCAAACACATTGACATTAAAGTTATACGTTGTAAAGGAGAAAGTTCGGAATCATACTAATGGTATTGAATGTAAAAGTAACATGAAAGTGCTTGCGGATCCGCTTACCAAAGGCTTACCACCCAGTATGTTCAGAAAACACACAGTCGACATGGGTTAATGGTATAGCCTATGATTTCCGGACAATAAAGGGCCCAAAAGTTAAAGAATCTGTTTCAGATCAGAGATGTGTATTGTAGGTGTTAAATCTATCGGCGACTGACCGTGACGATGAGGCATGCTCTATACACTAATTTGTGATGAAACAAATAAAAGTAAAAGCAATTAAAGTCAAAGTTTAAAGTTAAAGTATAAGATGAGATCAAGGGGGAGAATGTTGGAATTGATCTCCCACCAAGATGGCCCAACGGCCACTTGAGCCTTGACTCGCGCCTTGATCGGGGGCGTCCAGCCCAAGCACGGCTGATGGGCCCCCGTCGCCCAGTGCCATAAATAGCAGGTGGGAGCCACTGGCTAGGGTTGAGAGGTTCAACGCCACAGTACACCCCACCGTCCAACTCTACCGATCGGAGCGGCACTGTCAGCGACGGGAAGATCCACCAGTGCCGCCACTGCCTCCTCGTCACCGACACCAGGCGAGTTCCTCCAACCGGTATGATTGGTAACGTCATTTCTCTCCATCTCCATCTCCCTTTTCCCTCTGATTCGTGCACCATGATATTCATTATCCCAAATGTAAAGAGAATCCTCCACTGTTCCACTACACCTAGATGATTCACAGAGTATAACAGTGGCTGGCCTGAGCCTAGGCGTCGGGCTTGGCTGGCTTCAGGCCGCGTACCAAACAGACCCTGAGCCTTTTTCTTACCGCGACGCACGGGCTCGCAGCAGTTTAGCGTGGTTTGATGATGCGTGATCGATCCCCACGTGCTGGGCTTGGGGACGAGCGCGCGGCTTCTGGCGTCCTTGTGGCCGGCGCAGCCGCGCAGCGCCGTCGCAGGTCCCAGCTCAGCGCCGCACGGGCATTTGGAGGCCCAGCCGGTGTGCTGGCCGCTCCATGTTACACATCGTCCCTTCTTTTTATTTTTTTTATTTTTTTTATGGAAATCGTTCCTTCTTGTTGTGGAGCGAGCTACGCATACTCATCACGCCTCCGAATCGAAGTAGTAGTAATCCATCATCCATATGAAACGGCACTATGATTGGGATTAGTTGGAGCAATGCATCGAGTGCATAGTATAATCTGGCCTGTACTCGTTGCATGGCATGGCAATGCTACAAGATACGGCCAAGTTTGGTTTGTTTGGCAGCGTTTTCTTATTTTGTCGGCGGCGCACATGCCACGCACGGGTGAACACAACACATACGAAGAGGAGTAGTAGAGAGTAGAGAGAGAGGAGAGACCGATGGATGGATTGGAGCGTGTACAGCATAGATAGATCTTCGGGCGTAGAGCTAGCGACGGAATACATCGGGATAGCCGTTTTTCCGTTTGTTGGGGCGCTACTAACATGCATCACGTGGCATCCAAAGTTCACTAACCATCGGCGATGGGCACGACAGCACCCTCGAGTACTACAATATCATCGATCCATGGGAAGCCGTAAACTAGCTAGCCGCCTCGTACTCGTTGGCCGTCGATCGGGAGGGGGGGGAGACTGGAGAGGTCCCCGTCCCGTCCATCTCCCTTGTGCTGTGTGCTGCGTGCCTGCCCGGCCGCGCTCGCCGTGTTCGAATCCGAGGTGAAACCAAACCAATGCAGCATCCGTTAAATCCAAGTGTCCGTACGACCCAATGGTTGCCTAGGAGGTGGTGGGCATTGGGCAATAAGAAAAGCTGGAGCTTCCTCTGCGTGAGTAATCGGTTGCAGCAACCAGCGCAAGGCGTGCGATTAGAATCTATACTGGTCCCGTGCGTCCGCGACGCATGCAACTCGTCGCCGTGGGTCTGCCACCGTACGTGCGCGTGCGGTAATACCGAGACGGCCTGCCCATCTCTCGGCAACTTGCGTTTGGTGGGTGATGATCATCAGCGTGGGTTATCCCAAATGACGTACCAGAGACAAGATCAGCGTACAATGCAAGCTGCGCCACTGCGTAAAAGGGTCCGAGCGTGTGTTTTGGAGATTAAATTATGTGCCCACCCGTGCCATTTGCTGTCCGTCAGGACGGCGAGCGAGGCACACCGTACGTGCTGTACGAACGCCACTCGCGCCTCCACAGATGTGTAGTAATGTAGTAGCGGGTAGTCGCTTCAGAGTGGAGAGTGGACCGCGTTGATCCGCGCGTCTGATGATCACGTGAATCGATCGTACCAGCGTATTACGGTTGTAACCGCCCTGACCGTGCAATCGCTGGACGGGCATAGTTTTTAGAATTGCCGATGGATTTGATACAAGGAAGACTCGAATTATCGAATGGACTCAGGCTGCATGCATGTGTTGGACTTAATTAGATGGATCGATGGAGCTTATTTGGAGTTGGGTATAATTAAACACAGATGGACGTACGTGTTATGTTTCTACTAGTCCCCCCTGCAGTTTTCAGGGAGGAGGACCTTTATACTGGAGAAACAACTCCTAATATGGCATTCTTTCGTTCAGCATTCCTTTTTTTTTCTTCCCTTGTTCATTCATGGAGGCTGGGCGAATAGCAGGATGCAAAGGGAGCATCCAGTCAGCAGCAGCGTACGTTTCGATTTCGTGCCACGTCGCGTCTTTGACAATTCGCCCCCTTGGCTTCCCTTCACACCCAGCCCCGGCCGTTGCCCGTTGGGAACTTGAGATGCATTGCGTGCTACGGATCTGCTACTGTGCCGTATACTGACAGGAACAGCGAACGATGCCGATCGCCCTCGTCGTCCTTCCACTCCTATCAGCTGCACTGCACAGCGGATGGCCCTGGAAAATGACGGACACGTGGGCCAATCAGCTGTACGTACATGTGAGCTCCAGCAGCAGCACCCCCGTCGCACGTCGGCACGTGGACTCGACCGTTGCGGGCTCGCGGCACCACATGCCGCCACGAGGGACGACCGGGCCCACGAGCTGGCTCGCGAATCGCGACCCACCCCACCCGCGCCCGCCTGGTGCCTGCCTCTCGTCCTCATCAGTCACGAACCACTGCAACTGACTGCAGCCAGGCAACGACAGCACAGCACTGCATAGAGGAGCGGCAGGCATGCATGGCGCATGAACACAACAGAACAGCTCCCCCGAATAAAACAAACGCGCCGCTCGATCGGTGCACGATGGATGATGGACCGGAACGACCCCATGCATCGTTCCGCCTATCATGCACGTCCGTCGTCGGGTCGGTTCCCTGACTCCTGTTGCCTTGCCTGCTTCGATCCCGTGCGTCCTGGCGCGGAAGCACGTACCGGAATCCGGAGGACAGCGGCATCTCGTTCGCGTGCAGGACATGGAGGAGCGCCGGCCGAGGCAGGAGGCGGCCACCGTGCGTGCGTGATGTGGTCTGATCAGTGACGCCGGCCGGCTGCCCGGCCGCCTGGCCCTTCATTACTGTAGGTCATTATCCGATCCAGAACAGTTGGTGGCGCCATGATTGGCGACGATAGCAGACGGATGTGGCGGTGGCGACCGGCGAGGCAACTGGGCAACTGGCCATGCCGCATGTGCACATGCAGAGGCGCAACAAGGACACAGCAGGCGGCGTACGGTGCGCATGGACGAGCGCTGCCACTACAGACTACTAGAGGGTCAGAGACTACAGTGCCTGTAGGCGCGTGGCGTACGTATCTGCCAGCGACAGTAGAGACAAGCTACGCTGCGTGCGGAGGATGAAGTACGGCGCAGCACGTACACATACCGTACAGTACGTGCTTCGGTCCTCCGTGTGAGCGCGACTTAAACCGAAGTTGTAATCGCCTCATCATGAGCGTTTGATGAACTGATCTTCTGATGGGACGGAGACTCGAGCAGCACCTAATAAGTAGGCCCTAGCAGCAATAACCAGCCGCCGGCAACGCCTCAATCGCTTGATTGACCACCTCCCAGCCCAGAGCCCAGAACAAGACAACACGTCCACACCGTACGGCACCACATCCACCCCAAGATCAACTCGTCGCTCTTCGGGGCCGACGATAGGTAGGTATCGGCCGTCGCGCTCCTCTGAATAAGCATGGGTTCCGCTACTGCTCATCGCCAAAAGGTTCCAGCAGGGATCTCCGGCCACCTCCCAGTCAGCCGATCGCCATCGGCGCTGTTCGCGCGTCACCGGTCGAGCGACGGCTCCGTTTCCCGGAAGGCGAGAGGCGGCCGATGGGATGAGACCGACGCCGGACTCCCCATCATGCACACATATCGCAGCGTCGACACCGACCGTGTCGCGCGGTGGCGAGCCGGGGCGGGCGGTGGTGGGCTCGCCGTGCCCCGGTGCGTAGGGGACACGAGGGTGCAGCCGGCACCGGGGCCGTCTTTGTTCCGCCAGCGCCAGGGACCCCCTCCTTTGCCCGGCAAGGCGGCCCGCTCCTCCTGTCGGACAGGGACTGTTCGTGAACTAACCGGCCCAACGGGTGCCTGTTCGTGGGGCAGCTATGCCATGGCTGGTAGTAGCATTGGCTGCTGCTGATCGATGGCCATAGGCCATGACCCTATCTGCCGGCCGGACCGGAGCTAGGTGCCATATCTGAGGTTGTGTTCAGTTCTCTGAAATGGTGTAAAAAAAATACTGTAACACGTTTTGGTTTTATTTGGCAAATAGTGTCCAACCGTTGACTAATTAGGTTCAAAACGTTCGTCTCGCAAAGTACAACCAAGCTGTACAATTAGTTTTTGATTTTATCTACATTTAGTACTCTATGTATCGCAAGTTTGATGTGACGGGGAATTTTTTTTCATAGTATTTTTTTTAGAAACTAAACACAGCCTGAGTCTCAAATCCAAAACTTTATTGCGGAGCAGGCGCAGCAGCACGACATGGACATGTACGTACGTGACAGGGACGATCGACAGGTACGCGATTTGACCACGGTACACAGCACAGGCGACACGTACAGGTGGGTGCCGATGCCGTGACACCAGAGGGTACAGGTACAGAGACGAGAGGGACCTGGACGAACAACTCAACAAGTACACGACACATCACTTCAGAGTAGGGAGCTCGTTTCGGCGGCGAGTTGCACGCTCCGCCCTGTACGTACCGGAGACGGTCGATCCAAGGGTCGTTCTCCGGTGCGGTAGCAGAGGTTCCTCTCCGCCCCTTTCCCGTTTGAATCACACGTACGACCGGCCGCCGCCGGCCCCGCCCGGCGAAGACGACGTTCCGACAACGCGAGGTCTGTCACTGCGTGTCATGATGTCGTCTTCTCGCGATCGAGTTGGACGGTACTAGCGCCTAGGGTTTATGTTTATGAGCTTGCTTGTGATGGAAAGGCCGGGCCGAAAGCAAGGTCTACGGCTTGTCTGCGCGCCGAGTGCCTAGCATTCAAGCGGCGTCATTTTCTGGCCCTGATGACGAACATGCCAGGTGCCCAGAGCCCAGGAGGCTAGTGTGACTGAGGGGGTGTTTAGTTGCTGGCTGAAAAATTTTAGGGTATCACATCGAATGTTTTATGAGATATCAGAAGGAGTGTTCGGATACTAATAAAAAAACTAATTATATAACTCGCCTGAAAACCGTGAGACGAATTTATTAAGCCTAATTAATCTGTCATTAGCATATGTTTACTGTAGCAAGACATTGTTAAATTATGGATTAATTAGGTTTAAAAAATTCGTCTCACAAATTTATCGCAATCTGTTTAATTAGTTTTTTTCGTCTACATTTAATATTTCATATATGTGTCCAAACATTTTATGTGACGGGGTGAAAAAATTTTGGAGAGAAACTAGACACCCCCTGAGTCATGTGTTCGTTCGAGTGGGCCGGAGGTGCGACTGCGAACTGGCTGCAAGGCCCAACTTGTAAGTAGAACCACGCCTTGGTTTGTTTGGGCCTTGGGCCGAATTGGCAGGCCTTCTCCTCTTCCACTCTTCTTTCTCGCTTCAGCTAGCAGCCGTCCCCAACGAAACCCTCGAGCCGCCACCAACCCCATCATGGCGCCGCCGCCACCGCCTCCGCCGGCGGCCCTACCCGAGGAGCTCATCGAGGAGATCCTCCTCCGCTTCCCGCCCGGCGAACCGGCGAGCCTCCTCAGCGCTGCGCTCGTCTGCAAGCGCTGGCGCCGCCTCGTCTCCGGCCCCGGCTTCCGCCGCCGCTTCGGCGAGTTCCACCGCACCCCGCCGATGCTGGGGATGTTCTGCAACAGAGGCTTCATCAGCGTGTCGCACTTCGCGCCCACGACCGCGTTCCGCCCGCATCATGCCGAGCGTGGCCACAGGCGCGCGCTGGATGCCCGCCACGGCCGTGTCCTCCTCCATGGGAAAGGCATGGACCTCATCGTCTGGGACCCCATCACGGACGAGGAGTGGAAGATGCCCTTTCCCCCGCAGTGCACGGGGTCGTTGTGCTGGGCCGCGGCGGTTCTCTGCTCTGCCGCTGGTGCCGGCGGCTGCGATCACCTTGATTGCCACCGTCGACCCTTCGTCGTGGTTTTCGTGAACTCTGTTTTGATTGACCCTGGTACAGTGGTGACATTTATCTACACCTATGGCTGGTTTAGTTGGCAAATTTTTTGGCAAAATATAACTGTAGCATTTTCGTTGTTATTTGGTAATTAGTGTCCAATCATGGTCTAATTAGCCTTAAAAGATTTGTCTCGTTTATTTCGTCTAAACTGTGTAATTAGTTTTATTTTTTATTTATATTTAATATTTCATACATACGTCTAAAGATTCGATGGGATGGAGAATCTACTGTTCTTTTACAAAATTTTTTGAAACCAAACGGGCCCTACTCATCTAATGCCGCTGCCTGGAGTGAGCCAATCTGAGGTCAGCGACCTGGCTACCTTGTCCGTTCCTGGGTGAGGAGTGCGCTTGCGGGGAATACGCTCTAGGGCACGTTTAGTTTGCAAATTTTTTTAACCCGTCTTATTTGGCAAATATTGTCTAATTGTGGACCAACTAGGTTCAAAAGATTCATCTCGTGATTTCCAACTAAACTATATAATTAGTTATTTTTTTACCTACATTTAATACTCCATGCAAGCAGCTAAAAATTAATGTGATAGAGAAAGTGAAAAAATTCTAACTTTTGGTGCATCTAAACAAGGCCCTATTTTGGGAATCGGTCAGAAAGCAGCACAGTTCTCAAGTACAACATGCAATTGCATCGAATGTCGTGGATTCAAGTACCATCTTCGTTTCCTCGGCTGTCTGCTCTCACAACAACAGAGGACGGTGGACTGCGGCTCGCCACTGAGGCCTTGTTTAGATAAAAAACAAATTCAACTTGATGAATAGTACCACTTTCGTCTTATTTGATAAATATTGTCTAATCGTAGACTAACTAGGCTTAAAAGATTCATCTCGTGATTTCCAACTAAACTGTGTAATTAGTTATTTTTTTACCTACATTTAATACTCCATACAAGTGGCTAAAAATTGATGTGATGGAGAGAAAATAAAAAAACTTAGAATTTTGAGGGGAACTAAACAAAGCCTGAATATGAGTACAAACTCTACATCTGGTCGACGAAGGATGCTGATGAAGTAGATGCTACTTCCTCTGTCCCTAATTAAGTGTCGTTTCTAGTTTTTGTGCCCACAAGTTTGACTCGATTTATAGAAAATACGTGTAACATTTGTATCTCCAAATAAATTTATTAAAAAAACTAGATTCAAAGATTTTTCTAATGATACTAATTATATACCATAAATATTAATATTTTTTAATATATATTTAATTAAAGTTGTTTCTCGGGAAACGTAAAACGACATATATTTAGGGACGGAAGGAGTAGATGGGAACAAAACAGAGTCATTAAGCTTAACACACGGCTCCCCGATGATGCCGACTTCACCTTACTTGATGTGGTTGGCTCCACGGATGGTCTCGGTACCATTTTCGTGAGCGCGGACAATGTGGCCTACGCAATTGATCTAAAGACCTATAAGGTGAAGAAGGTGTATGAGGGCACAGTCCGTCTTTTTTATTTTTTAGCTTTTTTTTCGAAAGATTCTCTCAAATATGTTCCTGGCGGAAAGATTTTAAAAAATAGACCTTTATCTTGGTGCCATGGTCGTCGGCGCCAAGGTAACACGGCATGGCGCCAGGGTAACTGGCGCCAAGACCTTAACACGTGGTGCTGACGTGGCAAGGTCTTGGCGCCGTGATCTTTGGTGCCAAGACTTGGCGCCACTCTAATTGGCGCCAAGCCTGGCGTCACAGATCACGATGTCAAGACCCTGCTTTAAGTACCCAAATGTACCGTGAGATGGACATGTTAGAATTTGTTAAGTCTTGACATTTACTAAGGTTTAGACATATGAAAATTGGCTAAGTCTGGAATTTTACCATGCGATGGACATATGCAAATTTTACCATGACTTGGATATTTAAATTTTTGGCTAAGTCTTTAAATTTACCATGAGATTAAGTCTTTAAATTTTGCTAAGTCTGGAATTTACAAATTTTGGCTAAGTCTTTAAATAACCAAGTCATGGTAAAATTTGCATATGTCCATCACATGGTAAATTTGAAGGCATTTAAAATTTTACCATGACTTGGATATTGCAAAATGACTTCATATTGTGGATTTGGATATTTAAAATTTTACTTGGGGCCAAAATTTAAAGACTTAGCCAAAATTTGCATATGCCCATCTCATGGTAAAATTTGCATATTTACCATGAGATGGGACGTGTTGGAATTTGTTAAGTCTGAAATTTTACCATGACATTGACAAATTTGATGTTATCCCATGGTAGTTGGTATTCTAACGTATCCAGGCCGCAGCAAAAATCCTGACTACCTAATTTTACCATGAGATGGACATACAAAGCTCTAAATTAACATGACTTGGACCCTAATTTTTCTATGAGATGGACATATAATATTTTGGCAAAGTCTTGATATTTACCGTATGATGGGCAACCTAGAAATTGGCTAAGTCTTGAATTTTACTATCACTTGACTATGCTAGAATTTCGCTATGTCTGAATTTTTGCTATGATTTGAACATTGACAAATTTAAAATTTTACCATGACTTGAATATTGAAAAAGGGTTTCATATTTTGGACTTGGATATTTAAAATTTTACAATGACTTGGACCCTAATTTTACTATAAGATGGAATTTTAAGTCATGTAAAAAGGGCTTCATGTTAAGTCATGGAATTATGGTCCATGTCATGTGAGCGCTGAGAGCTGAGAGCGACAGGTTTGGGGACTGCGGCGGACTGCGGGCGGCGCGCCCTCTCGATTCAATGCGGCGGCGTGCGCGCTGCTGGCAGCTGCCCTGTGCCGCGCGGCGTCGCGGAAAGCGGAGCCACGGCCTGTGGCGGAACAGCGACGCGTGACCCGAGCCCCCGCGCGCTCTCCTCTCACGCGTGTGTCCGGCGTGCCGGTGGTCCTGGCGTCCTCCGGCGCCGGCCGTGGCTGCTCGTCGTCGTGTCGCGACCGTTGGTTGAGATTTGAAATGGTTGGCAAAAGGCTGAGCGCAGCGGCCAGCGGCAGACTCCTCCTAGTTCTGCACCAAAGCTGCCAACTTTGATGGAAGCAGGGGGGACGGTGACATGCACGCAGCACGCTGGGGTTCCCAGTAGTACAGGTACAGTACTTCGCTGTGAGCATTGGTCGGACCTGGGAGAGGTTGAACTCGGCACTAGGGAGGTGCGGTAAAGCAGAGGTGAAGGCGCAGCTTTCACTAGCGTTAAGCTGGCCCGTTTGGATTGTTTTAGATTTTATTACTCAGTCCATTTTTTTTTTGACAGAGTGACTGGTAATAGAAATCCTATCTCATCCGAAAATATTGGATTCTGAAACGGATTTTGAAATCCAAGCCAAGACACAGATTTTAAAGATCTCAGAATCTTGGGGAGCCTAGACAATAGTGGAAGCTGAATTCACAGAATCGATCTCGGTCGAATCCAATCGGCACCTAAGATTTTAACTCAGCTTGGTTAGTACGTACGCCGCAACTTGGAAGTAAAAGTAAAAGTAAAAGCAGCATGGTAATCTTTTAATCTGTTCTTTTTTGACGTGCCGATGCTCGACAAAGTATATTACAGCTACTCTTGTAGCTTCAACATCGTGTCCAGCGTTCCACTTCGTACTGTCCGCCACAACGGGAGTTTCTTATTACTCTTGCACACTATCCTTTATGCAAACGGTGCTGCTAATTGTCTAGTAAAAAAAATTCAGTTACCCAACTTCACCGTTAATTACATTAATTGACCAGTCGGGAGACAGAGTACTCAAGGTTCATGGTTCACGCAAGCCCAACCACAGAGTGGCGAGACGAGTGGACAATATTATATTTCTTGGTACTAGTCCATGCAGTCCGCGAAGAACAAGAGCGAGGGCAAAGCAGGAGCGCAGCCGCAACCACCCCCTAGTTTCTCCCTCGGACCTTTCCCCACGCTACAGTAGAAAGGCGACCGGGAGGGCGATTTCCGTTTCCGCCGGTTCCCATCCACTCCGGCGGCCTCGTCGGCGTCGGAGAGGACGGGGAACCGGGGGGAATCGACGGCGGCTGTTGTTCCCTTATCTATTAGGCTAGTTTAGGTAGGTTAGGGTTAGGTTTGCTCACTGCTCCTGTTGTCGGCGTCCGGCGACGATGACCATCCGCGAACTTCTGCGGCCTCCTTGGTGGTCCAGCTGCTTAGGCTAGGGCTCAGGAGGCTGGATCTTCGCGTCTTCATCATCGGGCTTCGGGGAGTGGCTTCGAGCTTGTGTGTCCCGGCGATGGTCTTCTGGATGTCGCCTAGGGTTCGGTTTCCTTTTGCGCATCTTCGGCGGTGGTTGCGGCATGGTCGACGCTACCTTCGGCGGTGGCTGTTGGGGCCTACTTCTTCTTGTAGGCGATGCTACTGGCGTCGTTGACGGGAAGGTGTCCCTTGGCCTTCAAGGCAGCATGAGGTACGTGTGTCCTGGCTATGATGGGGAGAAGGCAGCTCCATGGCAGCTTCTTGGAATAAATCTTTCCCGGATTTCTGTCTGCCCCGGCGTTCGTTGCTCCTTCGACGCTGGTGAATCCGTGGAGGTCCTGCTTGGGCCTTGTATAGGAGTTCTATGTCGTTCCTGGCTTCGAGCGTTTGTTCGGGCAACAACGACGGTATGGAGGATGTCCTGCTTCGGTGCAAGGTTTGTGATTGCTGGTGGTCGACCGTTCGAGTTTTTTCTGGCCATCCAGGCTGGAGGCACGAGGGTCTGGGTTCGGGGATGTCTGGGGTTCATACCCGGCCGACATGCCGCAGAGGATAAGGTCTCGTCTCAGGCGGGTGACTTAATCGGTTCTCAAAGCAGCTGGGCTGCGATGTTGCATCCTCGAATCCAGGTGATGTCTTGTCGGCGCTACGGCGGTGGCGGACTGAAGCGGTTTGGGTTGGAAAAGAGCGCAAGGGCTTCAACGGATTTAGTTTCTTGTTGTGGCGAGGTCTGTTGTGCTTTTGTACCGGAACAGTGGTACCTTCTGTGCCCTCCTGATCTGTACCTGTATTTGTACTCGTATATCCTTACTTAATACAGGTACGGTTGTCAAAAAAAAAAGAGCGAGGGCAAAGCAGGCTGCATGCGCAGCAAAATGGTGAAATGAAGAAAAAGTCTACCACGGTGGTTAAAAAAGGATTGAGGGGGATACGAGAAGAGAAGGATGCTTGATGGAGATCCAAGGAATAATGATACACACTATATACATTTTGTAACAGCAAACAATATAGGCCTTATTTAGTTTCTAATTTCTACCCCTAAATTCCACTATGTAAAAAGAAGATTTCCATCACATTAAAATGGCGGCATATGCATGGAGTACTAAATGTAGATGAAATTAAAAACTAATTACACAGTTTTATTGTACTTTGTGAGACGAACATTTTGAGCCTAATTAGTCAAAATTTGGATAATTTTTACCAAATACAAACGAATTGCTACAGTGCACATTTAATGTGCACTGTAGCAATTCGGGAGTCCGGATTCGGGAACTAAACACGGCCATAGTCGAGAAAGGCACCTTGTAGCTCTGTGTAGGCACCTACAACCCTAGTTTGCCACTGTCCCCTCATCTGGCCCTCGTTGTCGCTAGAGGGAGCTGCCAGATGCTCGCGCTGCTCCCAAAGAAGAGGAGGAGGTCTAAGGGCGTCCCCAAAGACGCGGCTAAGACTGGCTGCAGCGCGTCCGGTAAACTCCTCCTGCCGGATGCGGATAGCGGAACAGCGACCGCAGCGCTCTCCTCTATACGCGCGCTATTCAAGCGCTGTCCGCTATTTCTAGCGGAGCAGACGACGACGGTAGCGTATCGGCAGCGGGTGGAGAGAGAAAAAAGGGAGAAAAAAATAGAGTATGACATGTAGGTCCCACGTGCTGGTAGTTGATATAGAGTATGAGATATAGAGTATGATGGATGCGGGAGTCCTGAATATAGAGGAGAGAATATGGATGATTAGGATAGAATATTCCTTTTAGAGGATGAATTTAGAGTACGAAGAGTGCGGATAGCCTAACTCGCCAACAGACGTGGATGGAAAGAGGATTAAAAAAATAAAAAGCCTGGGAACCCACTTTGTAGGAGAACGCGGGGGGCAAGCAGTCACTGACCGTGGATTCCTTGGGCGGTGTGCAAGCTAGTCGATTTCTTCATCGCTAGCGTCATGGATTTACATGCTCTCTCTCCTTCACGTGTGATAAAAGTTGATGTCAGCTAGCTATTTGAGCACCCGTTGAGGACGCCCTAATGAACCCATTCAATGGTCGTGACTACATGGGAGACGACATGTGGTGAGTGGTGACTGAGCGGCATGGCATGGCTTCCTTGATTGTGGCTCCTACGACATCATGGTGGCCGCTTGGGTAGTCTTGAAATTGAAAGCCAAAATACAGATCCATAATGTCACAAGAAGAATGGAAGAAGAGTAACTTATTAAGCTAAGGTTTTGACTAAATGTATATTAAAGATCCAAGAGGTGCAATGCAAAGGATAAAACAAACAGGAGTAATTGGTCAATTAATCATGACTTAATAGAGATTAAAGAGCATCTAAATGGTGTTTTAGGGGGGGGGGAAGGATAACTATGAATCCACAATAGATTGTACAAGGTGATTTAAAATTTAGATTTATAAGAGGGCTAAAGAATTGAACAATTTGCGAGAGAGTTAGATAGTGGTTTTGATGAGGAATGAAACTCACCAAATGGAATCTAAATGTTAGATTGATTTGCCATCGACAAAAATTGCACCCAGCCATTGTATAGGAGTAGGAGAAAAAAGAAGAGAGCAAGACGACAATACCTTTAAGCCAAGAAAACAATCGACGATAGCTATAAATTTGTGTCAGATGCAATTGGTGCGCATAGATAAAGGGATGATACAACCAGATAGAAACAAAACTATCGGTAAAAATTAATTTAAGTAAAAAAGAAAAAAAATCAAATGTCACAATAGAAAAATGGGGGAAAAAATCAAATGTCACAATAGAAAATGCTAGTAAGACTTTAGACCATGCTACGATTTGATCATCTACTATAGAAAATATGAGCATTTTCGACAGGAGCCCTCCAATTAAAGACCCTACTTTTGATTTGAGGAGAAAATATGTGCATCTTCAACAGGAGCCCTTAAATTAAAGATCCTACTTTTGATTTGAGGGCTTTCTCTACTTTTAAGGATCAAATTTTTTTCATGTACTTAACAGGAAACTTCAAATAGGGCCCTCAAATTCGTTCTGGTGCACATTGGTATATGGAACTCACTTGTGATTCGGCCACACCCACCATCGTTCCAATCGATTGAGCTATGGAGGCGTGGGAGAGGAGGAGGAGCATCGGACAGAGCGCAGGGAGGTGCAATCGACGACACAGGGAAGGGAGTTGCGGCTGGTCAAGTGCCTCGACGGGATGAGAGGAGCTGCTAGGCCTCGCTAGGACAGGACGAGCGCCAATGAGCTAGGAACAGCTACCGGGGAGGGGAGCCATGCCTGGACAAGGGGCACAGCTTCACTGGGGGAGTCGCGCATGAGGAGGGGAACAGGACAACCACCCAAGAAATAGTGGGGACAAAAAAAGAAGACGCGCGCAATGTTTTCCTATCATAAACGTTAAATGGTAAACAATCAATCACCTACCATTTAGCTATTATTCGGGCTAAACAATCCATTAAATGGGCTAAACGGTCAATTAAACGGGCTAAATGGATGATTAAACGGAAATAGCGTACCACCGTGTAGCGTTTACATGGTGTTTAAACGGGCTAAATAGCCGTTTAGGCGAACAATTGCAGGAAAAATATTCCCTTAGGCTCTGTTTGGAACAAAGTTTTTTCATAGGAAAAGTGAAGGAAATAAAATAGGAGGAAAGGAAGAGTAGGAGAGCGTATTGCCATTACAAAAGTAATTAGCATTTTTGGCATTAACATAAATTTAGGATTAGTAATTAGTCCAAAAAATACTACTAATTCTACAACAAAACCGCTCATTCCCGGCAAGGCAAGAGAAGCCATTGAAAAGCTACTAAACATGGTAAAAAATTTTGGCATTGGGGGTTATTACTTCCTTAGTAGCTCAACATATATACTCTTTACCTGCTTATGCATTCATAGCACAAGACTTTACTACTCAAGCTTTGGAACAAAGGAATGGAGTAGACCATTAAAAGAATCTGCTCCCACCTCTGGGTTTCCTTTCCTGCGCGCGGAAGCCTGAGGCAGCCGTGCAAGTAAACTCATCCGTATGAGTCATCTGTAGCCCTTGAGGGGGTGTTTAGTTCCTCTCCAAAAAATTTTCAACCCATCACATCGGATGTTTGGACACATACATAGAGTATTAAATGTAGATAAAAAAATAACTAATTACACAGATTATGATAAATTTGCAAGACGAATTTTTTTAGCCTAATTAATCCATAATTTGACAATGTCGTACTACAATAAACATGTGCTAATGATGGATTAATTAGGCTTAATAAATTCGTCTCGTGGTTTTCAGACGAGTTATGTAATTATTTTTTTATTAGTATCCAAACACCCCTTCCAACATCCTTTGAAACATCCGATGTGATACCCCAAAATTTTTCACCCCAAGGTAGATAGATAGTAATAATGATTGTCTTAAGTATGATAGGGTCCCATCCCATGAGTCAAGTAGAACTGAAAATAAAATACTCTCTTCGTCCATAAGCCTCCATCATATTAGCCTTTGGCATAATGACCAAAGAGTAGTAAACAACACCGATTTGCATTTAAGGCAAGGAGCAGCCAAGGAGCAATAAATACAGGCAAAGAGCAGTCAATGAGTATCAAATGCGCAGCAAGTACGAGAAGCAAAACCAATGGTCCCGATCTAATATGATGGAGACTCTTGAAAAAAAGTTTTTTGCTTAGACCATAGAAACTTATGGATGGAGGGAGTACTATAACGCCCCACGTTTGGACATATATATACGTTATTTAGAGCATCTCCAATAAGACCCCCTACTTGACCCCCTACTTCAGATTTAGGTAGCGGAGACAAAAAAACCAACTCCAACAGGCCCCCTACTAGACCCCCCACATTTGTTGGCCTCCTACTTTTTCCCCTCCACCCTCTACTTCTGTTGGCCCCTACTCTCCACCGTGTAAAATCTGGATGAGAGAGATAACAAAAGAGCCCCACGCGTCATTGACTACTAAAACGAATTTGAGTAGTATGGTTTAGGTAGTATTGCTGGAATTGGAAGTAAAATATGAGTAGCCTCAAAATAGGTGGCTTCCTAAATAGAGAAGTAGGGGTGTGTTTTAGGTAGTATTGCTGGAGATGCTCTTAGCCTATAATTAAGTACCGCTACTATTTAATCTATTTGAACGTTTTACGTTTTTCCGTGTCACCGTCTTTCTTTGTTTCAAACACCTCTTACATTTTTCCTGTGTTTTTTATTCTTCTATTTTATCACAACACCCCTATTTTATTTCTACATTTCTTTCCAATCCTCTATTTTATATTCATGTGTTCCAAACAGGACCAAGCTTCTCATTCTTGTATTTTGGAATCCCATAGTTTTTCACTTTTCACTCTATCCCATTCCTGTGTTTTTTTCCTATTCCTTTATTTTAGATTCTTGTGTTCCAAACAAACCCTTAAAAAAGTAGAGAGCTCCCTATACACTCTTGTGAGATGGAGCTAAGGAAAAATTTAGGGACTTCATAAAGTAGGTAGTAGAGTTTAAGCTCTGTTAGGTTACTTTTTTTCTCAAGCACCAAAGAGTAGATTAGAGATTCTATTGGAGACGACATAGTTGTTCAACTCTATGAGTTCCTCAAATAACTACTAAAGCCATGCCTATACGAGGTAAATATGCACCGGACCTATCCTTGCCGTCCGCAAGGATGTGCGAACCATCGTGTTAGTTGGCAGTATCATGCACGCATGATGCGTCACGATGATTGCACGACAGATCGAAACAGGGTTCTGTTATAACCTCTCCATCCAAAAAAAAAATTACAATTCTAATATAGTATCAAGTTAAGTATCTTAATTAAATTTAACTAACTATATATAAGAACATCAATATTTATAATCTCAAAGTAATATTATTAGTTTTTTTCATAAGATATACGCACTTTCATAATACTCATTTGGTGTTGTCAACATTAATATTTTATAAATATATTTGGTCAAACTTCAAACACTTTAACTAACAATACATTATTTTTTTTTCTTTTTTGCGTGTACAGAGGTAGTATAAACAAAGAACTTGCACGCTACCTTTCCGAAGACAAAATCTGGCTCATGTCCCGTCGCATTTCTCTGGTAAAAGAATACCCCCGCACGTGCTAGAGGTTGGGTCCATGGGCCCTGGCATGTCACACCAAGAAATGTTTGCCGCAAAAGATAAACCCTTGCACGCACACGGCTCATTCATGGCTGTAGTGACCAATGCAACGCCGATCAGACACACTCCAATGTCGAATCCAAACCAGATATAAGAGCTCGCGAATTCGCGGTGCCACGGTTACTGGAACCTGCGTTGTTGATACATTTTTTTGTTAAAAAAAGAGAGAGATACGCAGACACTACACTACACTACACATAAGTAAACTCACACCCTATATACACACGAACACACCATACATCAAGATCACTTTTTTTCTATCAAAAATCATACCGAGAACACTTTTAGCCGCTGCTGAAAGAATAATTATCGCAAATGCTGCAGGTCAAGGCGTCCGTCCGCCTGGACGCTTGATACCTGAGCCTGCGGACAAGCCTACTGGACCTGGACGACTTCTATGGTTTTTAAAATTGGACGTTTCGATGACTTCCCCACTCCGCCTCACTGTGTTCTCCACCGCCGCACCCGCGCTGCCTGCTTGCCGCGGCCGCCTCCAACGAGCCCGCGAGCCTCCTTGCTGCCGCCGGACTCTAGCCGCTCGCTGGTGCCGCTGACTAGCCGGGCCAACCTAGCAACAGCCACGTAGGCACCCAGCGCAGCGTGTGGCCAGCAACTAGGAGAGGGGGTCGTCGCTGGCCGAGCCCAGGCCAAGCGCAAGCGCAGCTGGCCGCTAACAGGTTGCGCCACCATCCTCGACCGCCGACTGGCCGGAACCGGCCGTTCCCCGCTCTGTTACGCGTCGTACGGAAGAAGAAGGCTAAAAAACGCATGTTGCAAGCATATGTTTCAAGTGTTTTAGATGTTTCAGAGGTATGTTGTAAGTGTTTTAGACGGATGTTGTAAAAGTAGATCGAAATGTTTCATATGTTGCAATGGTTGTACACGTATGTTGCAAGGTCTGTTTCCAATGTTTCATCCGTGTTTTCAGACGTATATTACAAGTGCATTTATCTAGATGTTGCATATATTTTTACACATACGTTGCAAAGTGTTTTATCTGGATGTTGTGTATGTTTGCAATGGTTTTCAAGTGTTTTTATAAGTGTTTCAGAAACATATTTCAAGTGTTTCATCTGTCTTCAGACATATGTTGCACGTGTTGCAGGTGGATGTTTCAAAAGTAGATCGGGTGTTGCACATGGGATATGCGTGAGAAACGGGATGGGGCCCGAGCGGTCCCCACGCACAGTCCAGCGGCGCGGGCAACGTCCGGGCGGCGCTGGCCCCAAGCGGGCGTGCGGGCGGAGGCATGCTAGCGCGAGCATGGGTGTGGAGTGCGGCGCGCTCGGGAAACGGAGTGCATCGTGGGCGTCTGTCCGGACGTTCGGGCACTAACAACCGAATAATTATTATTCCAAGGTGGACAACAAAAATGACCTAACTCTTAGAGCAGCTCTACTGTGCCAGAGACGTGAACCGAGAGGAAAGAGAAAGCAGTAAAAGTTCGATTCATACACTGAGCAACCGAACCGTAGGAAAAGATTCCTCGGTTCGACGTGAGGGAATAGAATATTGATTCTGCATGTGCATCTCCATCTCCCCTGTGCTGCCTGCGCAATCCGAGGTGAACCCAATGCAACCTCCGCGAGTGTCCGTACGGCCCAATGGTTGCCTAGTGTACTAGTGGGCAACAATAAGAAAAGCTGGAGCTTCCTCTGCCTGAGCTGCTGCTAGGTGTACAATCGGTCGGTTGTAGCGATTCGAATCTCTGCTGGTCCCGTGCGCCGTGATCATCGTGCACGTTCGATCGGGGTCTGCCACCGTGCGCGTGCGCGCGGGTAATACCGAGACGGCCTGTCCATGTCTCGGCAACTTGGATTTGGTGGGTGATGATCATCGTGGGTTATCCCAATGACCGGACAAGATTAGCGTACCCTGCAAGCTGCGCCACTGCGCGCAAAAGGGTCCTAGCGTGTGTTGTTGGAGATTAAATTATGTGCCCAGCCTTTTGCTGTCCATGAGGACGGCGAGGCAGTAGCTAGCGGGTAGTCGCTTCAGGGTGGATCGCGCTGATCCGTGCGTCGGATGCATGATTGATCACGTGAATCGTACCAGCGTATTAAGCTTGTAACCGCCGTGACCGTGCAATCGCCGGACGGACAGGCATATTTTTAGACCTGGCGATGGATTTGATAAAATACTCGAATCATCGAATGGACTCTGGACTCATTACTTTTATATATATATATATATATATATATATATATATATATATATATATATATATATATATATATATATATATATATATATATATATATATATATATATATATATATATATATATATATATATATATATATAGCAGATCCGCGGCATGGGATACGATGGATCTCATCTCAAGTTCCCAACGGGCGGGGCCGGGTGTGAAGGGAAACGAGAGGGGCGGCGAATTGTCAAGACGCGGCACGAGATCGAAACGTACGCTATATATTCGCCCAGCTTCGATCAATGAACAAGAAAAAAATGGAACGCTGAAAGAATTGTCATATATATGGTACAAAATGGATCGGATGTGTAATGTTTCTACTAGTCCCTGCATTTTTCAGGGGGGACCTATACTGGAGAAACAACTCATAATATGACAATTCTTTCAGCGTTCCATTTTTTTCTTGTTCATTGATCGAAGCTGGGCGAATATATAGCGTACGTTTCGATCTCGTGCCGCGTCTTGACAATTCGCCGCCCCTCTCGTTTCCCTTCACACCCGGCCCCGCCCGTTGGGAACTTGAGATGAGATCCATCGTATCCCATGCCGCGGATCTGCTACTGTGCCGTATATACAACGTGCTGCCACCTTGGTAGTAGCTCGTGCCGGATACTGACAGGAACAGCGAACGATTGGGTCCGTCTCCGATCGCCCCTCGTCGTCCTTCTATCAGCTGCGCTGCACAGCGTCGGCCGTATCGTGCGTGCAAGTGCAACGAACATCACGTCCGTCGGGTCGGTCCCTGACTCCTGCTGCCTTGCTTCGATCCGCGCCGCGCATGATTGCGGACGCACCGGAACCCGGGGGACAGCGGCGTCTCGTTCTCGTCCGCGTGCGGGACATGGGGATCCGGAGCGCCGGCCGACGGCCGTGGCCAGTGGCTATTATATATCCACCCACCCAGGCAGGAGGCAGCCACCGTCGGTGATGTGGTCTGATCAGCGATGCCGGCCGGCCGGCCGGCCCTTCATTAGGTCATTATTCTATCCAGAACAGTTGGCGTGGCGCCGCCGCCATGATTGACGAAGACGGATGACGCGCGGCGGTGGCTGTGGCGACCGGCGAGGGAACTGGCCATGCTGCGCTGCACCGGCCGCATGCACGGGCGCGCGGTCCTGCGCGTGCAAATGCATGCGCAACAACGGCACAGCAGCCGGTACGGTGCGCATGGGCACGCATGGACGAGCGTTGCCACTACAGACTAGAGGGTCAGAGACTACAGTGCCTGCAGGTGGGGAACGTAATCCGCCAGCGACAGTAGAGACAAGCTGCGCTGCGTGCGGAGGATGAAGTACGGCACACGTACACATACAGTACGTGCTTCGGTCCTCCGTGTCAGGCCCGGCTCTAGGGAGGGTAGCCTGTGCGAGGGCCGGAGGCCCATGGAACTAGGGGGCCCATGGGTATATAGGTAAGTAGTAGATGGATTTGGCATAAGCAATTAAAGGCTAACAAACATTATGTCTTGTACCAGCATCTACCGCAGGACGCAGGTCACGCAGCGTCGCATCAACGTTTCATTTTCTACGGCTTCCTATTCTCTCCTAGTCCGCGACGCTGGCTATAGATCGTGACTCTGTGAGACGTCGACTCACCTGATGCGGTGACGCCCGGACGCCGATCGCCGCCTCGCCGGCACACCACCGACACCACCGCGATGACGCTACCGCGCGAGCTGCATGGATGGCGGACTGCAGACGCAAAACCAGTCGTCATACAGTAAGCAACACACCAACACCCGTGAGGCAATGACCGATCAGTATTTTCCAATTTCCAGTTTGTAATAACTTAAATCACTGAAAGCACGCTAGGGACATCACAATATTGAAGTAATGAAGGTCCATTTTTTCTTATTTATCTTGTGTATGAGTTTTGCTTGTACAGCTACAGGGTAGGGTTATAAATTTCTAATTTAACTATGTTACAAGAAAGATTGAATGGCCTGACTAGATACAACATTGAGAATGTTTTGGACGATGATAATGATCTCGATATTGTTCTTGAAGATTTTACATCAAGAAATCTCTTAAAACGATTTTTACAAGGCAATAAAGCATTTTTATTTGAGGTAATCCTAATAGTTACTGTTTTATTTTTAAATATTATCATTATCTATTATTATGAATTAAACATATGCTTCAAATTAACTTTTATTATTTGTACTATATATTTTAATCTTTACATTAAAAAATTTAGTTTAATGGGCTCTTACCGTCTTATTTGCCCAAGGGCCCTTAAAATTATAGAGCCGGCCCTGCTCCGTGTGAGCGTCACGTACACGCTACTCCCTCCGTTAGAAAGATGGACGTTTTAGCGTTCAAAAACTGTCTTAGAATGGTTGTCGTTTTAGACTATGGGACCCACATAAAGAAGGATGCAGGCCTATAGCTCTCTCTTCGCTTCGTCCACATCCTCGTCTGTCCCCAAGCCCATCCCCATTGCCGCACCCATCCCACCCGCACCAGTCCTCCCCTTCTTGCCTCACCCTCTTCTCTTCCGCGCATGGCACCGAGGCGGAGGCCGTCAGCATCGAGGTGGAGCGGGCGGCGTCGCCGTGGACCGAAGCAGAGCGGTCGTCCCTCAGGAGGCAGATCCGGAGTGGAGGTGGAGTTGGCCGGCGAGGGCGTGGACCGGAGCAGAGCGGTCGAGGCAAGTGGTCGTCCCCCGAGCGGCTGATCCGGAGTTGAGGTGGAGCGGCTTGACGTCCACGCGAATCCGACGACGCATCCCGAGCGGCCCCGCCCACCGCCCTGGCGAGATCCACGTGTAGCCATCGACGAGATCGACGCTGAGCTCAAGAGGCAGACAGCCATCTTCTCCTCTACCGAGATGTCACGCCCTCCCTCCTCTTCTTCTGCACCGGTGCAGAGAGGCAGCGACGGCGCCCACCCCCTCTTCTCCTCCACCGGCGCGGAGGTCGCGCATCCCACTTCTTCTCCTGCACCGATGCGAAGGTCGCGGTCACGCCCGCCCCTCTTCTCCTCCACCGGGGCGGAGGCCTTGCCCGCCGTCATCTTCTCCTCCGCCAAATCCATCTTCGTCGAGGTGAGCGTGGGGCTCGGTGAGGCAAACGCCGCTCAGTGTGGTGCTTGGCGCGGTAGGCGTGGTTCTCAACGAGGCGTGATGGGGACAGCGGCGTCTCGTTCTCGTCCGCGTGCGGGACATGGGGATCCGGAGCGCCGGCCGACGGCCGTGGCCAGTGGCTATTATACATCCACCCACCCAGGCAGGAGGCAGCCACTGTCGGTGATGTGGTCTGGTCAGCGATGCCGGCCGGCCGGCCGGCCCTTCATTAGGTCATTATTCTATCCAGAACAGTTGGCGTGGCGCCGCCACCATGATTGACGAAGACGGATGACGCGCGGCGGCGGCTGTGGCGACCGGCGAGGGAACTGGCCATGCTGCGCTGCACCGGCCGCATGCACGGGCGCACGGTCCTGCACGTGCACATGCACATGCAAATGCATGCGCAACAACGGCACAGCAGCCGGTACGGTGCGCATGGGCACGCATGGACGAGCGTTGCCACTACAGACTAGAGGGTCAGAGACTACAGTGCCTGCAGGTGGGGCACGTAATCCGCCAGTGCCTGCAGGTGGGGCACGTAATCCGCCAGCGACAGTAGAGACAAGCTGCGCTGCGTGCGGAGGATGAAGTACGGCGCACGTACACATACAGTACGTGCTTCGGTCCTCCGTGTGAGCGTCACGTACACGCTACTCCCTCCGTCCTAGAAAGATGGACGTTTTAGCGTTCAAAAATTGTCTTAGAATGGTTGTCGTTTTAGACTATGGGACCCACATAAAGAAGGATACAGGCCTATAGCTGTCTCTTCGCTTCATCCACATCCTCGTCCGTCCCCAAGCCCATCCCCATTGCCGCATCCATCCCACCCACACCAGTCCTCCCCTTCTTGCCTCACCCTCTTCTCTTCCGTGCATGGCGTCGAGGTAGAGGCCGTCGGCATCAAGGTGGAGCGGGTGGCGTCGCCGTGGACCGAAGCAGAGCGATCGTCCCTCAGGCGGCAGATCCGGAGTGGTGGTGAAGTTGGCCAGTGAGGGCATGGACCGGAGCAGAGTGGTCGAGGCGAGTGGTCGTCCCCCGAGCGGCTGATCCGGAGTGGAGGTGGAGCGGCTCGACGTCCACGCGAATCTGACGACGCATCCCGAGCGGCCCCGCCCATCGCCCTGGCGAGATCCACATGTAGCCATCGACGAGATCGACGCCGAGCTCAAGAGGCGGACGGCCATCTTCTCCTCCACTAAGATGTCACACCCTCCCTCCTCTTCTTCTGCACCGGTGCGGAGAGGCAGAGGCGGCGCACGCCCCCTCTTCTCCTCCACCGGCGCAGAGGTCGCACATCCCTCTTCTTCTCCTGCACCGACGTGAAGGTCGCGGTCACGCCCGCCCCTCTTCTCCTCCACCGGGGCGGAGGCCTCGCCCACCGTCATCTTCTCCTCCGCCGATCCGTCTTCGTTGAGGCGAGCGTGGGGCTCGGTGAGGCGAACGCCGCGCGGTGTGGTGCTCGGCGCGGTGGGCGTGGTTCTTGACGAGGCGTGATGGGGACGGGGAAGAAGAGAGAAAAGGAAAGAGAAACGTAGGGGCATGCGGGTCTTTTGGTTTTTGCCTTGGTTTGCGCGTCGACTCCTTAAACGTCCTTCTTTCTGGGACGGAGGGAGTACCTAAGTACGAGAAGGTACTCAGCTAGACTTACCCGTCATAAACCAGAAATAACATGACACCAAGGAGTATGCAAGGCTTGTATACAGTGGACTGGCTTGACTCATTTACGAAAAGCATAAGTTATTATGAATAACTAAATTAAGTACTTTTTGCATCATTTTTATGATAACCTATTCAAGCTAGGTAAGCACCTATTGCTAAAGCAATCACTTGATACAGCATTAACATCTAGATTACCATATCAAGTTTAGCATTTCCAACATCACTCACTTAACCATCAGTGTTCCATTATTGTTACTACGATGCCGTAGCTCGAGTCAAGTGCTCACTAACCGGGAGCGATGGCGATTCGAATCGAATTCCTATCCAGCTGGAGATTTATTCCTCACACAAACCATGCTTCCCCCGTCAGGGTCGCGTAGATCACCAATGACACTTTCTAAGAAGCCGCGGGATAACAATCATGGATCGCACTACCCAGGGACCGCCCGACTGCCAGGACGCACCTTGGGCTCACTCTTCACGTCCCCGTTACACCCCCTTCAGCACCAGTCTGCCAACCCGAGTTTATCCCGGCTCGAAATAGTGTCACTAGCTTCGCGGTCGAAAGGTACTTTATTCGGCCAGCTAAATGTGAGGCATGCGTTCAACATGACAAGAGGGACGAGCAACGATCGGTCCTTACTCGACACAGACAGAATCACTATAGTCCAAAACCCTATAAGACTCCGCCCGATCTTCCTTTATCTACCAACACTTGGTTACTTTCCATGATCACAATTACAGCTAACCATAACCAGATATTCACCTATAGCTCGCAGGTGACAGGAAATCACCCGACTTCTACCGATCTAAGCATGGCTAAGCAATTTACTCGATCCTGACCTAATAAGGTAAAAGGTAATCCGGTGGACAAGGATAGTAATGCAACAACGGTTTCACTCAACTCCTATAACCTAATGCAATAGTATATATAACTATAACTCATGTAATAAGGAATTGCTTTTATAAAGTAGGAGACTTAGAATGCTCCGGGGCTTGCCTGGGATCGAACACTTAGGTTAGTGGGTGACAGATGACACTCGCTTGGTGAGCATCTTCCATCCTGACACTTGCTTCATCCTTTCATCTTCGGGATCGGTCCACCAAACACCGTCTTCGGGTTTGGCTCCAACATCTTGTCCTTCACATGGTGCATCTAGCGAACCTAAATGAGATGCAAGATGCATGCGTATGAATATGATGAATGGTAACACAAGATGCATCACATAATCATTCATGTAAACACACGATTAAGACATAGACACCAAAAGCTAATTAACTAACATCACACAACCAATTAAAGAGGGCAAGCACATCAAGCATAACACAAGTTCAACAAGATCACAAGTATCTTAACTTGACCATCATCAAGGGTATAAGCCACATTTAGCAACACATGGAGTAAACAACCATAACTAGCATCTGACAATTTCTGGACTGCAAACAACAGCTACATGTTTGGATCATAACTGGAGTTATACAAATCCAATAGCCATGCAACAAGATGTTCTGGAAATCTTATGAAATTGTCTATAATTCATCTTTAATCATCTTAGCATGATTCTCAAGTTAACCAAGTCAAACATGCATAATTACAGAATCTGGTCCAGAGATTCCAGAAAACAACTATTTCTGGAACCCAACTTGAAACAGTCATTACTCACAAACTATAAGGCCAAATGCCACCAAAATTTAACACAAGCTAGATTAATGAGTTATCTACAACTTTGTTATAAGCATGTTTCTCAGAAAACATCATTTTTATGGTGCAATTACCAAAATCCCAGAAACTACCCAGGAAAGCATCAATTGCAAGAATAAATATTAACTTATATTCCAAACATACATTTGGCCACAACCAATGTAACCATCATAAAGTGTATGTTAAATTATCACCAAAAAGAATAGTGCTCATCATTAAATAATTTCTTTTAATGCATTTCTTAATTTATTTAAATAGCAAGGTGAAATAATAAACATAAACCAAAAGTACATAATAAAATCCATAAAAATTACAGTAGCTCTTACATACACCCAATAGTCTACTGTACAAATTTCAAGCCAATTGGACATGTATATCAACCTCTATGAAAAAGACAAATTGCTATTGCAAGAATTCATGTGAGAGCAAGATACACTAATAACTCACTCATATGGCAACCAAAATTCATGAAATTTTTACCACACATCAATAATCACATGAGTAGCATGCCACAAAAATTTCACTTCATTTGGAGCGCTAGATCTACAGTTATGAAAATGACAAATACAACTAGCATTAAAAACCTAGCTGCACAAATCTATTTTTACAGAGAAAACTTTAAACTAAAACATGCCATATTATAGATCTACTGCATATATAATTTCACAAGGATTCCAAAAAGTCTTCATTTGCTATTTTATAATTTTTCTACAATTTACTATGAATTTCCAAAGTTCCTGCAAAATAATTACAAATCAGTCCCGATAGCACTATTCATCTGAGTCACTGACTTCGCAAAAAGGCCCCTTCCTTCTATCAAATTCAAGCTCTGGGTCCCTGGTCGCGATTTACAGTAGAGGAGGCAGCAGAGCTCGCGGATTCGGTGGTTGAGGTCGTCGTCGGCCGTGGCTGAGGGGTGGAGAAGCACGCGGAGGTCCTCGCGCACCCGTTGACGCCTACGGATGGCCGGGAGAGGTCCCGTGGTGGGCCGGCCATGCATGCCGGCGGCATGCCACGGCGGCGGTAGGTGGCAGCGGCGTTCCGGCGACCGCCGAGGCTGGGGAAAAGGCGCCCAAGGACAAGGAGAGGGCGGCAGAGGTGGTGGTGCATGCGGCTGAGCGTGGGAAGGGATGGAGTGACGAAAACACGGCGGCCATGGAGCTTCACTGGCTGTCCATGGTGGACGCGGCCGTTCGTCGGCGCGGAGGCGAGGAAGAGGATGGGGAGGACGAGGCGAGTGAGGAGGAGGAGTGGGGAGCGGTCTCTGGCCTCTCCAAAACATGAGAGGGAGCAGCAGGGACGCGCGGCATCGTGGTGAGGGGCGCTGCCCATGCATGGTCGCCACGCCGACATTGCATCGAGCACGTGGCGGGCAGCGAACAGGGCACGGTGGGGCGCGTTCTTGGGCTAGCTCCGCGCCAAATTTGGACATGGGCCCAAAACGAAGATCGAAGAACACACAAAGCTCTACGTTTTTCGTTAAGGGGGCAAGGTCATTAGAGCAACAGATTAGCGGTAAATTAGTTGCCAAAACAGCAGTGTCGACAACTTAACAAGCTTCACTTTGGGCTCCAATTTCTTAGTCGAAACTTGGTCAAACTTGATGCAACTTTTTCCTGGGCCTACTCCAAAACACTATCTCCAACTTTCATTTTTGGCACAACTTGAGTTTCCTGACAAAATTTCGGGAACGCGAGATGCCAACCATGAATAACACTGAAATCTCAGACTTAGCCCAAAATTGAGGCTGGAAAAACAGCAGCTTCTTCAAAATCGTGACCTCTGTTTAACAAGCTTGCAAGCTGATCTAGCTCTTGGTACAAAAACAAAGTTTCTTCTACACAACATGAACTACAACTTTCATTTAAGGTCCAACATCATAACTGGTATAGAACCTACATTTCTACTCTGACCAACGTAGTATCGCGATAAAGCTTGAATTGTCCGTTTTGATCCATTGGAGCATTTTCTGGGCATTTGCTCAACACGAACCTTTCACGACTTTTGTTGTAGAGTCCATCTAGAGTCTTTTGGGCAAGGTTGCAAGGTTTGGTCGATGACCTATATTTCCATCCACTTAATAATGCAATTCCAGCACTTAGTAATGTCATTCCAACAAGGATATAACTTATCATTTCATGTGACTTTTTGATTCCAAACGTCATGAAAACTTTTCCAGTGACCAATATAGATAGGTACTAAAGTGAGACACATGAAGATATTGCAATAACACCACCCAAGCATATATATTGAAAACTGAATGTATGTAAAGCGAGGTGCAACATCCAAGTTTAGGTTGTGGCTCGTTTTCATAGGTTGACCTTGACATCGTCATCTCCCCCTAATCTATCATATTTGAGCTCAAACCCACTGCTTAACTGGTGGCAAACACCTCGGGTGTTACAACCCTCCCCCCTTAAAAGAATCGCGTCCCGAGATTCGGTGCGAAGGACTTTTCAAGGGAAGAGAAATATGTTATCCAATTCCAACATCTGCAAGCGCATCAGGCTACTTAGCTTTAAGTAGCAGAGAGGCTAATTGGGCAAGACACTTTTTGAGACTCGCTCTATTCAGAAACTTTTGTCTGAAGAATTTTCTTCACTAACTTCCATGAAGCATTGTTACTTTGGGAGGAATCCAAGACAATACGATACTTCGTTCACGGTGCACGGAGAGTACTACGAGCATGGACTAATTACTCATAGCATTTACTTTTTTAGTGGCATAGCATGTACAACTTCCGATAAGGGTTGGATCCATATACGAGGTAATCATTCTTTGAGGCTATCAGAAACCGTCTAACCAATAGACAATGTCTATACCGGTCATAGATGACTCACTCACTTAGATGCCAACTGATGGAAAACTACATATTGCTCCATGTGTGCAGTTCTCTTTCTCTGATGCCAACACTGTATTATCCTAGTCTGTTGAGGAAACAGTGAAAGTGATAGCTGACTCTGTCGGTTCTGGATTTCTGCCAAATGTCACCTAAAAAGATTCTCTTATACAAAGGCAACAGTTATCTGGGTTGAATCAGATACAATCTCTTGGGTAAAAATGCATATAAAGTACCAGAGACATGTCAGCACTAAAGAACCATTACCGCAAAAGGATGATAGCCAGGTCTGAAAGACAACCAAAAGTTGCAAGTATTCACCAATCTTTGGGAAATAGTTCACTACCGAACAAATTGAATACAATTTCCTTCATGGAGTAGTTGCACAATAAGTTGGGTTGACTTGCACTATATTTGATATTGAGGCTTCTGTTCTAATGCCAATCAATACCTCAAAACCATAATCCAAAAATCTGTGGTTTGACACCTTCCCAAATGCTTTCAACTCGCACTGGCACAATTTGACTTGTAGAACACCTTGACTACTCACGCATTGTTGATCTCAGAGGTCGAAAGTACGGCACATAGGGGAGCAAGGAGTCCTCTCAAGGGTATCTAAGGGTTGTCTAACAGCAAGATACCTATCAATTGCAAGTTCTTGGCATGCATTACAACATAACCTTCCAATGCAAGGATGATCGCAGTCAACAGAGAATTTATCGATTCTGTACTCTTTTGTTTTCTGTTCATATCACACAAACTACTGTTCCAATATGCACAAATTTTGGTGGGCATAAAGATTCATGGGTCTTCGAACTACTCACCAAAATTCATCCCATAAACGAACATCGTTGGACTATCCAAACAATCCATCTACCAAAATAGCTCTGTTCTGAAATGGCAGCAAACCAAGCTGACAAGACATCTCTCAAATCCTAGGTTTTACTCAACCAATACTCCTACCCACTTAAGACATTGAAGAGTCCTAAGCAAGGAATGAGGTTACCAAGTTTGGGGTCAATCCAACTTTGTTTGAGTCACTAACCGTCGACTTGAAGATAACCGGTGTAGTGCCACAAAATTCTGGATAGATTTCGTGTTCTTCCTTTTCCTTTGCTTCACATGTTGAGGTGTGTGTTTTGCACTCTCTGATCTTTCTCATAGCAGCAGAAGCCTTTCTCTAGCTGAGGATGGAGGCTATAATCTTCCTGACATGTTTCTCAGGGAACAATTTCCACCGTTGATCTAAACACTAACTTGACGATGCACAAGCATTGGACTTGTGGCTGCTTTCACAGAGCACAAAGCATCATTCCACATGGAGGGCATCCCTACATAGATAAGGAACCATTTTTGAATGTTTTCTGGCGCTTCGTCCAATAGAACCTTGAAACAAAACCGTTTGAGGTACTTAGGGGCACAATGATGCTGATCGAAACTAGGGACATGCTTTCTCTAGTTCTTCACTTGGCTAATACAACATCTTTCACTATATACGTGATTGTCCAAGATGGAATTGACTTGATAGCACATTTGGAGAAGATGCAACACCTGCATTGTTGACCGGCTTCATGTCCTCTTCGCTTACTATTGTTCGTTGAGACATAACCATCACAGCTATCAAAGAATCGTTACTTGGCTGGAGATTAACCTTCTTACTGGTAACTAATTAGTTGTCTCACAACACTTAAGTTCTAAATCTTCACTCTTGACCACAACAATAATTGCAGTCGAGGCACAAATGGATGGTCGCCATCGAAGTTCGTAGATAAGGAGTCACACCAGAGATGGTTGATTTTGACTGTATGACCATCATCCACACAAGGATCAAGACTTTGATAGTTAGGTCATATGCACCATGTGACGATCGGTTCTTTTCCAATGGATAACTTGTCCAATCATTTAGTGTTAGGTGCCCATTCGATTCAATAGGGATGGCATACATTGCTCAATCGATGACTGACGTCGTACAAGGACACTTGGGGAGAGTCACTCGTCTACCACCTCTTGTAGTCGGTTAATATTTATGTCGGTGACTGTTCTTCAAAGGTTATCCTCTTAGCAACTTCAAGGGAATATCTACTGCATAAGGTCTGAGATATGAATCTTCAGATAAGATATAGGGAGATGACCAAGGAAAAAGGGTCACGAGAAATAACACATCGACTGTCGTTTCATAATGGATCATGACTAGCAACCCTGATACCAGCGCGTGCCAAGCAGCACAACCTTGTGTGCGTGCCCACAGGAGGCTCTCAGTTTCGTCGTGGCACCATAGAATGCAAATCGGAACACCATTATTAAACGCACAAACAAAGTGAAATTTCAAGTGGCACCGATTGAGTGGTAAGAACAAGTACCAGACAAGGGAGGAGTAGCAAGCAAGGGTAGTTACAAGGTTTAGGGTCAACAAGGAGGCGATTCAAAGATTAAAACACAGCGCAAGGGAACATAGCGTAATTGCCGAAGACAACTGAGCAAGGGTTCTTGGTCACGTTGGACAACAACATGAGATCAAGATTAATAATGTTGAGAGACGTTAGAAGTTGAGATGGACTTTAGCAGACTTCTAGAACAAAAGGATACACCGATCAGAGATTGCGTTGATAAGACAGCCACTTGATTTCGCAAGCAAAGATTTCTAGATCAGACAACGAGAGATTAGCATTGCTCGGATCATCTGTAGGAGAGACAATCGGGAGGTCCAACATGGAATTTGGTATGGTCTCCAAAACTTGGCAGGCAACAACCGTGGCCAAGACCGACGTTCGTTAGGACTTAACTTGGTTGGCCAATCGAACAAGGGCATTCTCCAAAAGGTAGCGGATGTCCAAGGCCTAAACAGACATATAAGGGGACTACGCTAGGGCCTACAGTTCAAGCAAGGCATGGATACACAAACATTCAAGGGCTAGCAACCACGACTACAGGCTCTGGCTCCTACAAGAGAATCTAATTAGAGACGACAACCATGCGATTACGTAACGTGAGTGTTGTTCTAGGATAAAGCATCTTCAACACTCACATGCTCACCGAGGACAAAAGAGAGGTCAACTATGACACTACCTAGATAACAAGCATCTACACAGCATCACAGTTTTAAGCGGACGCTTGAGATAATTAGTCTGGTTAACTTAAGCACCCAATACTAAGCAGAAGGCTCACACCTAACAAGCATTTATCCAACAAGAACTAACTACAAGTTTAGCTAAAACAAAGACATGCTAAAGTAACCAACTTAGTACATACACAGAGCCTTGATAGCAACGCAGCAGACACGTGTTTTAAACAAAACATAAGTTGTAAGCATCAAACTAAGGTGGTACTAGACTTATTGGAAAGCTTACTAAGTTATCTATAACTTTCTTATTCACACTAAAGACTAATTCACAGATTACATTATTATGACCGTGAAAATATTACTACAACAGAAACTGTTCTAGCAGCCAAAGTTCATTACATGCAAAACAATGTTTAACCTTGTTGTGTTAACAAGAGAGCACACAACCACATTATTCTAGTAACTCCAAACATTCTTACTTTTAGACTAATCAATAATTTAGTTCATTCATATGAATCACAATTACTTGAGTAGGCATTTGTAAGACCTTGCAGGAGCAACACATCCACTACTTGACTAATTTAGAGGACATTTACAAATTCAAACATATATCCCTAATTATTTCTATCAAGGCTAAGCACACACTATTTCAAGCACTTCCTATTCAAGTAACATAGAACAAGGCATTCTTGACTAACCCCATACAAGGAGGATAGTGCAGCACATCAATCACAAGTTACTTATTTATTAGGACAAAGGTGGGAGGAGTATAGTTATATGCACAAAGCAACAATCATGATGATGCATGCTTTGTTCTATTCGTCCTCACAAGATTGCCAACCTAAGGTGACAATCACGTTCTATGTCGGTGGCATAACACGCATTCTCTCGATATAGAGCTAGTCATCAGCTACATTCAACTTACGTATTCGTGGTTAGCGTACCTGTAGAAAATTTCATTGCAGCCCAACAATTCCCAATATAGCACACAATGAAAGCAGTAAACTAAATACTCTCCATACATACATCCCCTGATGCATATACTTCGGTATCATAGCTACCCAATAAATGTACCCACAATTAAGTACTTTCATAAATACATGGTTAAACATGTAATTATGTCAGTAACCATAGCTAACTCTCCCCTAGACCGACGATTGAACGGTCATGCTCTCCCAACTCACGCTTACCTTGGCGTAGGTGCGACGTTGCAAGAATGTAACTCTAGCAACATATATGGCTATTTCATATATGAAGGTTACCTACCAATCGACCACAGGGTAACAGTGCGGTCAAGTTATCACTCATACATACCTTGGCTTGGGCGTAGATGCAAAAATTTAAACCCCCCAAGTTAGTACTTAATTAAGCCACCTAAGGGTCCTTAATTGGGCATAAAGGAAATGACCACTGGCATACTTAGATTTAAAATTTAGATTTGAACAAACCTATATATGTAGAAGCTATAAGTTGTCAAAAACTGGTTTTTGCAAACAAAATCTGTGTTTTCAATTCACATATGACATGTTTAGTGTTGAACCTTGCTCCGATGCCAGCTGTAACGGATCAACATGACTATACGAGATTAAGTAAAAAAATCTTCCACCGAGATAGATAATTTATCAAACTTAAGCCCATATAACCCGAGATTCCGTGAAATCACAAGGGATTTCAAACTAACCAACATACAAGCCAAGATCGTAGTGGTCCAACATAACAGGTCATATGTTACATCCGTTTCATAAGTAATTCAACATATATAGGAGTTCAGTAGAGTTATTACAACTCAAGTTCAAAAGTAGCGGAAGCAAAGTAGTTTGAAACTAATATCACTTAATTCAAATACATGCCAGCACCAAGGTCAATTTCCAACAAAAGCATGAGAGATAAGATAGCTCAGAAGGGTCATACCCATGACCACACTCCGCCACTACAGCCGGAGCCATCCAATTCTTGCAGTAGCCATGATACATCACAACCTGCAACAAGTGGGAATAAACCCTGAGTACGAGAAGGTACTCAGCTAGACTTACCCGTCATAAACCAGAAATAACATGACACCAAGGAGTATGCAAGGCTTGTATACAGTGGACTGGCTTGACTCATTTGCGAAAAGCATAAGTTATTATGAATAACTAAATTAAGTACTTTTTGCATCATTTTTATGATAACCTATTCAAGCTAGGTAAGCACCTATTGCTAAAGCAATCACTTGATACAGCATTAACATCTAGATTACCATATCAGGTTTAGCATTTCCAACATCACTCACTTAACCATCAGTGTTCCATTATTGTTACTACGATGCCGTAGCTCGAGTCAAGTGCTCACTAACCGGGAGCGACGGCGATTCGAATCGAATTCCTATCCAGCTGGAGATTTATTCCTCACACAAACCATGCTTCCCCGTCAGGGTCGCGTAGATCATCAATGACACTTTCCAAGAAGCCGCGGGATAACAATCATGGATCGCACTACCCAGGGACCGCCCGACTGCCAGGACGCACCTTGGGCTCACTCTTCGCGTCCCCGTTACACCCCCTTCAGCACCAGTCTGCCAACCCAAGTTTATCCCGGCTCGAAATAGTGTCACTAGCTTCGCGGTCGAAAGGTACTTTATTCGGCCAGCTAAATGTGAGGCATGCGTTCAACATGACAAGAGGGACGAGCAACGATCGGTCCTTACTCGACACAGACGGAATCACTATAGTTCAAAACCCTATAAGACTCCGCCCGGTCTTCCTTTATCTACCAACACTTGGTTACTTTCCATGATCACAATTACAGCTAACCATAACCAGATATTCACCTATAGCTCACAGGTGACAGGAAATCACCCGACTTCTACCGATCTAAGCATGGCTAAGCAATTTACTCGATCCTGACCTAACAAGGTAAAAGGTAATTCGGTGGACAAGGATAGTAATGCAACAACGGTTTCACTCAACTCCTATAACCTAATGCAACAGTATATATAACTATAACTCATGTAATAAGGAATTGCTTTTATAAAGGAGGCTTAGAATGCTCCGGGGCTTGCCTGGGATTGAACACTTAGGTTAGTGGGTGATAGATGACACTCGCTTGGCGAGCATCTTCCATCCTGACACTTGCTTAATCCTTTCATCTTCGGGATCGGTCCACCAAACACCGTCTTCAGGTTTGGCTCCAACATCTCGTCCTTCACATGGTGCATCTAGCGAACCTAAATGAGATGCAAGATGCATGCGTATGAATATGATGAATGGTAACACAAGATGCATCACATAATCATTCATGTAAACACACGATTAAGACATAGACACCAAAAGCTAATTAACTAACATCACACAACCAATTAAAGAGGGCAAGCACATCAAGCATAACACAAGTCCAACAAGATCACAAGTATCTTAACTTGACCATCATCAAGGGTATAAGCCACATTTAGCAACACATGGAGTAAACAACCATAACTAGCATCTGACAATTTCTGGACTGCAAACAACAGCTATATGTTTGGATCATAACTGGAGTTATACAAATCCAATAGCCATGCAACAAGATGTTCTGGAAATCTTATGAAATTGTCTATAATTCATCTTTAATCATCTTAGCATGATTCTCAAGTTAACCAAGTCAAACACGCATAATTACAGAATCTGGTCCAGAGATTCCAGAAAACAACTATTTCTGGAACCCAACTTGAAACAGTCATTACTCACAAACTATAAGGCCAAATGCCACCAAAATTTAACACAAGCTAGATTAATGAGTTATCTACAACTTTGTTATAAGCATGTTTCTCAGAAAACATCATTTTTATGGTGCAATTACCAAAGTCCCAGAAACTGCCCAGGAAAGCATCAATTGCAAGAATAAATATTAACTTATATTCCAAACATACATTTGGCCACAACCAATGTAACCATCATAAAGTGCATGTTAAATGATCACCAAAAAGAATAGTGCTCATCATTAAATAATTTCTTTTAATGCATTTCTTAATTTATTTAAATAGCAAGGTGAAATAATAAACATATACCAAAAGTACATAATAAAATCCATAAAAATTACAGTAGCTCTTACATACACCCAATAGTCTACTGTATAAATTTCAAGCCAATTGGACATGTATATCAACCTCTATGAAAAAGACAAATTGCTATTGCAAGAATTCATGTGAGAGCAAGATACACTAATAACTCACACATATGGCAACCAAAATTCATGAAATTTTTACCACACATCAATCATCACATGAGTAGCATGCCACAAAAATTTCACTTCATTTGGAGCGCTAGATCTACAGTTATGAAAATGACAAATACAACTAGCATTAAAAACCTAGCTGCACAAATCTATTTTTACAGAGAAAACTTTAAACTAAAACATGCCATATTATAGATCTACTGCATATATAATTTCACAAGGATTCCAAAAAGTCTTCATTTGCTATTTTATAATTTTTCTACAATTTACTATGAATTTCCAAAGTTCCTGCAAAATAATTACAAATCAGTCCCGATAGCACTATTCATCTGAGTCACTGACTTCGCAAAAAGGCCCCTTCCTTCTATCAAATTCAAGCTCTGGGTCCCTGGTCGCGATTTACAGTAGAGGAGGCAGCAGAGCTCGCGGATTCGGTGGTTGAGGTCGTCGTCGGCCGTGGCTGAGGGGTGGAGAAGCACGCGGAGGTCCTCGCGCACCCGTTGACGCCTACGGATGGCCGGGAGAGGTCCCGTGGTGGGCCGGCCATGCATGCCGGCGGCATGCCACGGCGGCGGTAGGTGGCAGCGGCGTTCCGGCGACCGCCGAGGCTGGGGAAAAGGCGCCCAAGGACAAGGAGAGGGCGGCAGAGGTGGTGGTGCATGCGGCTGAGCGTGGGAAGGGATGGAGTGACGAAAACACGGCGGCCATGGAGCTTCACTGGCTGTCCATGGTGGACGCGGCCGTTCGTCGGCGCGGAGGCGAGGAAGAGGATGGGGAGGACGAGGCGAGTGAGGAGGAGGAGTGGGGAGCGGTCTCTGGCCTCTCCAAAACATGAGAGGGAGCAGCAGGGACGCGCGGCATCGTGGTGAGGGGCGCTGCCCATGCATGGTCGCCACGCCGACATTGCATCGAGCACGTGGCGGGCAGCGAACAGGGCACGGTGGGGCGCGTTCTTGGGCTAGCTCCGCGCCAAATTTGGACATGGGCCCAAAACGAAGATCGAAGAACACACAAAGCTCTACGTTTTTCGTTAAGGGGGCAAGGTCATTAGAGCAACAGATTAGCGGTTAATTAGTTGCCAAAACAGCAGTGTCGACAACTTAACAAGCTTCACTTTGGGCTCCAATTTCTTAGTCGAAACTTGGTCAAACTTGATGCAACTTTTTCCTGGGCCTTCTCCAAAACACTATCTCCAACTTTCATTTTTGGCACAACTTGAGTTTCCTGACAAAATTTCGGGAACGCGAGATGCCAACCATGAATAACACTGAAATCTCAGACTTAGCCCAAAATTGAGGCTGGAAAAACAGCAGCTTCTTCAAAATCGTGACCTCTGTTTAACAAGCTTGCAAGCTGATCTAGCTCTTGGTCCAAAAACAAAGTTTCTTCTACACAACATGAACTACAACTTTCATTTAAGGTCCAACATCATAACTGGTATAGAACCTACATTTCTACTCTAACCAAAGTAGTATCGCGATAAAGCTTGAATTGTCCGTTTTGATCCATTGGAGCATTTTCTGGGCATTTGCTCAACACGAACCTTTCACGACTTTTGTTGTAGAGTCCATATAGAGTCTTTTGGGCAAGGTTTGGTCGGTGACCTATATTTCCATCCACTTAATAATGCAATTCCAGCACTTTGTAAAGTCATTCCAACAAGGATATAACTTATCATTTCATATGACTTTTTGATTCCAAACGTCATGAAAACTTTTCCAGTGACCAATATAGATAGGTACTAAAGTGAGACACATGAAGATATTGCAATAACACCACCCAAGCATATATATTGAAAACTGAATGTATGTAAAGCGAGGTGCAACATCCAAGTTTAGGTTGGGGCTCGTTTCCATAGGTTGACCTTGACATCGTCATCTCCCCCTAATCTATCATATTTGAGCTCAAACCCACTGCTTAACTGGTGGCAAACACCTCGGGTGTTACAGCTGCCTCCCGTTGCCGATGTGCCCCTAGCAGCCGCATTCCTCTGCCGCCTCCTCCATGCCGCGGGCCTACCACCGCTGACGTGTTGGTCGTGCTCGTGTTCCTCGCCGCCGCCTACCAATTGTTTGATGGATTGCCAACAAGGGAGAGAAGGGAGGTAAAGCCACCTATTTCATATATGAGGGTGACCATATCCATCCATGCCTCCTACCGAATACAATCATTCTTAGCTTCTAAAACCATGGCGCCACGGATTGTGCTCTCCGTGATCACACTGGAATTCTTAAGGAGGCACAGGCCAGATGGTATGAGCAGGTTTTTGATGCGTGCACTATGGAAGCGATGGCGTGCCGTGATGGCCTCAAGATGGCAATGCAGGCGGGCTACCAGCGGGTGCATCTGGAGACTGACTGCCTGGACGTCATCCAGCTATGAAAGAGAAGGGAATCCCAGCGTTCCATTATCAGCTATATCCTGGAGGAGATTGTGGAGCTCAGCCATGGCTTGCATGAGTTTTCCTTTTCTTTTGTACATAGAGTTTGTAATAAAGTAGCTCATGTATTAGCCAAACAAGTCTCTTCTACACATTGTCTGGAGAGGCCCTGAGCCTTTTTCTTACCGCGACGCATGGGCTCGCAGCAGTTTAGCGTGATCGATCCCCACGTGCTGGGCTTGGGGACGAGCGCGCGGCTTCTGGCGTCCTCGTGGCCGGCGCAGCCGCGCAGCGCCGTCGCAGGTCCCAGCTCAGCGCCGCACGGGCATTTGGAGGCCCAGCCGGTGTGCCGGCCGCTCCATGTTCACATCGTTCCTTCTTTTTATGTTTTTTATTTTTTACGGAAATCGTTCCTTCTTGTTGTGGAGCGAGCTACGCATACTCATCACGCCTTCGAATCGAAGTAGTAGTAATCCATCATCCATATGAAACGCCACTATGATTGGGATTAGTTGGAGCAACGCATCAAGTGCATAGTATAATCTGGCCTGTACTCGTTGCATGGCATGGCAATGCTACAAGATACGGCCAAGCTTGGTTTGTTTGGCAGCGTTTTCTTATTTTGTCGGCGGCGCACATGCCACGCACGGGTGAACACAACACATACGAAGAGGAGTAGTAGAGAGTAGAGAGAGAGGAGAGACCGATGGATGGATTGGAGCGTGTACAGCATAGATAGATCTTCGGGCGTAGAGTTAGCGACGGAATACATATTGATAGCCATTTTTCCGTTTGTTGGGGCGCTACTAACATGCATCACGTGGCATCCAAAGTTCACGAACCATCGGCGATGGGCACGACCAGGGTTAAAAAAACCGGCCGGTTTACCGCGGTAACCGCCCAAACCGGGCCGGTCCGGTTCCGGTCCGGTCCGGTTAGGGTTTCCCCAAATTCAAATTTAAAATTTGAAAAAAAAAATGCTGAAAAAATTCCTAAAAATAGTCCATGATTTATAGAAGCCAATGGTGTAAAAATTTTTCAAATTTGAGTTCGTTTAGTATTTATTTATACGAATAGAAGTTTGAAAAAAAAAGAAAAAAAACAGTGCCGGCCCGTTAAGGCCCGTGAGGCCCATTAGGCCGTCACGGGCACAAAACCAGCCGGCAGTGAGCGGGGGGGGGGGGGGGGGGGGGGGGGGGGGGTCCAAACGCGCCGACACTTCATTTCCTCTCCCCCAACGCGACGGTCCGAGCGAAACCTAGGCGTCCGGCCGCCGCCGCCGGCTTACCGCGCGGATCCGTCGGTTTACCGACCGGGTAGGTCGGCTTACCGAGGCCGCTGCGCGCGGTCGGTAAACCGCTCCGTTAGCTCGGTTAGCCGCTCGGTTAGCTCGGTTTACCGACCGGTTCGGCGGCTAACCGCGCAGGTAAGTTTTTTTTGTTTTTTTTATTTAGAGTAGTTTTAGGATTTAGGTAGAATTTGTTTTAGGATTTAGGATAGTTTGTTGGTTAGGTTTTAGGTAGGATTTATTTTAGGATGTTTTTTTAGGATTTAGGATTAGAGGTAGGATTTGTGGTAGGATTTAGGATTGGTTAGGTTTTAGGTAGGATTTATTTTAGGATGTTTTTTTAGGATTTAGGATTAGAGGTAGGATTTGTGGTAGGATTTAGGATTTTAGGTATACATTGTGTGACTTTGTGTATATATTGTAACTTTGTGTATGTGAGGTATAGATTTGAGGTATATTTTAGGTATATATTATGGAGGATTTGTGGTAGGATTTAGGAAACATTTTATTTAGGTGTGACTTTGTGTTGTCCGTTTATGCAGGTAGAGTAGACAATGTCAGGCAGAAACAGAGACGTTGTATGGGAGCATGGTGAAAATCTTGCTCCTGGATGGAGATGCAAATATTGTCATGTGACGAGAGCAGACGGTGGTTGCACTAGATTTAAACAGCATTTGGCTGGGTACAGGGCGGACACCTTGCATTGCGCCCGTGTGCCACCAGATGTGCGTGCGTACTTTCGGCGAGATCTTGACAGAGCTAAGAAGACGACTGCTGACCGGGCTCGACAAAGGTTGGCAGAAGAAAAAGCTGCAGCTGAGGGAAACCATCCCCTCGGTGATGATGAATATGAGGCTCAGATGAGGGAAGCACTGAACCAGTCAAGAGCAGAATATGAGTACGAGCAGAGGGTGCAACGTAGAGGAGGTAATTACCACCGTGGAGGGGGTAGTGCTGGTGGTGGTGGTTCGCAAGGTGGGAATCCTATTGACAGGTTGTTTAGAAGAGCGGGATCACGGAGGGAGACTCCAGTGGAGGTGGAGGACTATCATGTGGCAGCGGGTGGGAGGAGAGGAATGCAGCAACAAAGGATTGATACAGGCTCTTGGACGCAGAAGGGGAAAAATGCAAAGGAAGCTATTGGTAAAGCTTGGGGAAAGTTTTTCCATTATGTAGGAATCCCCGGAAGAAATGCCGATAATCCGTACTTTGTCAGTGCGGTGCGAGAGACACAGAAGTGGGGTAAGTACCTATACGTGGAGACCTATGGCCTTATGTATGTTTCCATATTCTCATTGTTTGCTTATGGTTTCAGGTGAAGGCATCGCGTCACCCACTGGAAGAGATATTGATGGCAAGTACCTAGAATAAAATGAGAAAGACTTGAAGGATAGATATGCGAAGTTTCAGAAGGAGTGGCTGAAAGTCCCTAGTTTGGTTTTGGCTAATTGATGAAACCTAGGACTAACCTTTGTATCTAAGTGGATGATTTAGATAAAGGTGGTCATTGCATATGAGACATGACATTGACTCATGTGACCAAGATGGTGAAGACCAAGATGAGGCTTGGCTCGATGGACCGGTTGTGAAGGTGAAGGGCAAGTCGAGGCTTCGAAGCGAAGGACCATGCGATGGTGAAGCTTGAGCAAGACTTGGCGCCGATGGACCGAGGCAACGGTGAAGAGCAAGTGAAATCAAGGTCGATGGATCGAGACGGTCATGTGATGATATGAAGTGGATCATATCATTTGGAGAAACAAAATGGGCTCAAGGCAAAGGTATAACCATAGGGCCATTTTGTTTTACACTCAAGACACCATAGAGGGTGTGAGTGGTTTAGGATCGATAGCCGAACTATTAAGAGGGGAAATCTTATCGGTTATTCGACGCATGGGTGCCACTAGGTGAATTCATGAAGTGCATTGCATGTAGGGCCTAGTGAGCTAACTGGAAAACCTTTGAAAATGATTGAGAAAAAGCTAACACACAAGCACATGGAGATGTACACTTGATGGTGTTGGCACATTTGCAAAGGTGGCGTTGGTCGCGCTGTGGTTTGCGGGTAGAGAGGGGTTTGGTTCCTTTCTCTCTCCCGCCGAGCGTGCGAGCGCGGGATTCAGGCGATTTCGGGGAAATGAAATGCCTATTTTCCATTGCGCCGGAAGTCGGAAAAGAAACGGAGGCGAACGCGGTCACAGAGGTGCACCGGACGCTGCACCGGACGCGGTCAGTTTCGACCGGCGCGTCCGGTCAGTGCAGCGTCGGGTCAGGCGCGCGGGCTAGGGTTTGGCACCGGCGCGTCCGGTGACCCACGGGACCGGCGCGTCCGGTCTTGCGCCCTGAGGGAACCGAGGACGTCGGACGCGGTGCGCGTCCGGTCCCTCACCATCGGACGCGTCCGGTGGTCCAGGGAGCTTACTGGACTCGCACCGGACGCGGGTACTGTGGCGTCCGGTGGTTGAGAGGAGCGCGTCCGGTGATGTCTTCGCGGGCGCGGGTGCTGTGCGCACCGGCGCGTCCGGTGGTTCGCAACAGCGCGTCCGGTCGCTCGTTTGACCGTTGGCGCGCAGTGACCGTTGGAGGATCTAACGGACGAATTTGAATTCAGGGGGCACCGGACGCGGTTGAGCGCGTCCGGTCTGTTACGACCGGCGCGTCCGGTGGTCCCGCGAAAAACGGACAAGTGGGTTGTAACGGCTCTATTTGGATGGGATGCTTATAAATACTCGTTGGCCGGCCCTTGGGGAGGTCTCTTGGCATTTCTAACATACTTGTGCATCCTTTGAGCTAGAACAACTCCTCCCACTCATCTCTCTTGCTTGATTGCAAATCAAAAGTGAGATTGAGTGATCCCAAAGTGCATTGCATAGCTTGAGAGCATCTAGTGGCACTTGTGGGTGGTTGAGCCGGTGGATTTCTTGTTACTCTTGGAGAGTACCGCTCCTAGCCGGCTTGGAGATTGTTGGAGGCATTGGCAAGAGAAGGTGATTGTTCTTGGCCACCTCCGGTTGTTTGTAAGAGGTTATTGTGCTTTCCTCGGCGGGACGCCAAAAGCAACTCTAGTGGAATCCTCGTGTCATTGAGTTACCTCACTTGAGAGTGGTGTCTTGCGGTGCCTTGCGGGGCGTGCCTTGAGGGGCAAGTGACTTGAGGGTCACACCGGGGAACCATCTAGGTGTTGGTCGACACAACCGGTGACGTAGCTTGTCGGTGCACAAGTGAACACCGGGTGAACAAATATTGTGTCTCTTGTCTCCCGGTGATTGGTCTTCATATTGTGTTGTTGTCAATATTGATTGATTGAATATCATCTTGGTGATTGGCAACATCTTCACTTCACCGTCGGTATAACAATCACAATCCTCTCTCTTGCATTTACATTCACTAGTTTATCTTGTGTAGCTCTAGTTGTAGTTTTGCTAGTAGTGTTAGCTTGTTCTCTAGTGTAACCTTAGAAACATAGCTCTTGTGTGAACTAGAGATCTTAATCTACTAGACTTGTGGATAGGAGGCTTGCATCACAACCTTTGGCTACGCAAAACTCGCTTTACGCCGTTTGTTATTCTAACAAGTTTGCTTAGTGGTTCTTGTAGAATTTTTAATAGGCTATTCACCCCCCCTCTAGCCATCTAGGACCTTACAGTGGCCCAACTTTGGTGTCACGTTGATGTGTGATTCATGGACTGGCCCCACAAAAATGAGTGTCATAAACTTTCTAATTTATTGCAATGGGGTCACATGGTTTCACAAATCCATTGATGCATCTGGAAAAAGTCAAGATGCGAACTATTTGTACAGGGTACGTCCTAAACATAGTTGTCATGTGTTTCTTTTTTATATATATATATGTGTGTATATATAATATGTTATGCGTTTTTCAGGAGATTCGGAAGGTGGTGGAGGAGATTGGTGCCGAGCATATTGTACATGTGGTCACCGACAATGGCGCCAACTACAAGAAAGCTTGCACCTCACTGAAAGAGGAGTATGGACACATTATTTGGACACCTTGTCTGGCACACACCATCAACTTGATGTTGAAGGATATTGGCAACAGGACCGATCATGCAGGTATGTTGCAAGTATGCAAGCGAATTTCAACTTGGTTGCACAACCATTCTCAGTTGAATCATATGATGAAGCAAGCAATTGGTGGTGAGTTGGTCAAGTGGAATGGCACTAGATTTGGGACCAACTACATGTTTTTAGAGAGCTTTCATCGAAAACGTGAACAATTCATGCAGTGGATGGCATCTACTGAGTTTTTGCAGAGCAAGTGGGCACGCACTGAAGAAGGTCGCTATGCTCATGTAAGATTGTCAAATATTCAGTGGTGGGAGGGATTGGAATACATCATAAATACAGTTCAACCAATTTACAAGTTCCTTCGGTTCGCTGATCAAGACAAGCGACCCAACATGTGCGAGGTGGTGTACGAGTACCAGACATGCAAACAGGAGTTAGAGTCGTACTTTGGAAGGAATACGCAAACATGGAATGAGTATAGAGAGATTATGGATGCAAGGATTCGTGACGTGTACATAGGGACGTATGTGGGTTCAGGTATGATAATGACTTATGTTGATTTAGCAAGATGTATATATTGAATATTTCCCGTATGCTTATTTGAATCATATGTTGCAGCTGCTGTTCTAAATCCAAAGCTTACATATAGTATGGATCCAACTCCAACAATGTTCGGAGGCCTGAAGGAGACATTTCAGCAAATGACGGATGTGGAGTGCGCCGTGCAGGCATTGCAGGAGGCTGAGATTTTCCGACATAAGCGTGGTGAGTTTGGTTCAGAACTGGCAATGAAAATGGCGATGGATCCAAGGACAACCCCATGTAAGAGATACTCTAAATCTGCACCAAATTCGTATATTGGAACATATAGCTAACATAATGTGTTGCACTTGCAGCGGCCTGGTGGATGATATTTGGTAGAGAAACTTCAAATTTACAGCGCCTTGCTTTGCGGCTTGTTTCACAATGCATCTCCTCCAGTGGATGCGAGCGGAACTGGAGTACTTTTGCGTTGCTGCATACTAAGGTTCGCAATCGGTTGTCGCACAAGAAACTAAACAGGCTTGTTTATGTCAATTACAATCTTCGGCTGCGACTAGCGGATGTGAACCCACGAAGGTATGATGAAGAAGATTTTATCGACTGGTTCGTCGAAGTCTCATTCTATGACCGGAGCAATCCGGTTAGGGAATGGATGGAGTACGGTCGATCTAATCTGCCTCCTGTTCTTGATGAGGATTCTGACGAAATGGACGTCCCTCTGCCATCACACCTTGTTAGGTACATATATTTATATATATACAAATGTGTGTGTATGTCTCACCTGTATTATGTGATTCATTTGTTTATGTTGGCAGTGACCAAATAGACCCCGATGATCTACGTCAGGCTACGGGGCATGATTGCATCAGTGATTGGGCCCGAAGAAATGTGGGTGCAACTCACCTCGGGAAGAGGAAGATGCAGATGGTGCCTCCAAAGGGTCACGACAAGCGTCACCGAGGAAAAGGAAAAGCTGTGACCAGCGACACAGAGACTGAGGATGAGCAATACCAGTCCCAGGATAGTGGTGACGATGACAGTGGTGACGATGACAGTGCCAATGACGGTGCTAGTGGGAGTGATGGTGGCGGTGCTGGTGGGACAGACGGTGGTGGTGGTGGGAGTGGGGATGCTACTATTGGTGCTGGTGGTAGTAGTTATGTAGGTCTTCATTTCACAGGTATCCATTGCACCTACATACACACAATTGTTTCTGTCTATGCCTACTAATTATGGTTGATTGCAGGCGAGACCCAATTCACACATGCTACTCAAGACCGTGACCATGGACAACCGACATCGCAGAGGAGAGCATATGCACCGACGGACTACGACACTCCACAATACTCTTCTTCCTCCTACAGCGATACCTCACAGCCTACTTATAGGTATCCCATTCCTGACATGACCATGCAGACTCAGACTAGATGGGTCTATGAATGGGAAGACCCCAGTTTTTATAATATGTTAGTTCAAGAATGGGAGACAACAGCAGCATGGACAGGACAAACTTGGCAAGATTACAAAGCTGACCTGCTTAGACACCAAGGTATCTCTCTTATGTCCACTGCCGAATATGAAATGTCGTGCCAACAAGGGGTCTTCCCATACATCCTACGTAGTTGACCATGCGAGCGAAAACTATATCTTTGTTTGTGTAAGCGACTATATATTGTATTTGTATGCTACTATATATTGTTGTTTTAGTGACTATATATTTAAGCGAATATGTATTTGTACGCGACTATATATTGTTGCTTTACTGACTTATGTTATTTTTTACCACATTGTGTGGTCTTTTTACATTAATTTGTGCAAAGGAAGTACCAAAATTTCTTTTTTATTCATCAAAAAAAAAACAAATCCGGCCGGTTACCGCTCCAAACCGGCCGGTTTACCGGCCGGTTACCGAACCGAAGAACATTTGAATTCAAATTTGAATTCGTCCGGTTACCGACCGGTTACCGGTCAAACCGGTCGGTAAACCGCTACCGGCGGCCGGCGGTTACCGGAAACCGGTCGGTAAAAAAAACCCTGGGCACGACAGCACCCTCGACCACTACAATATAGTCGATCCATGGGAAGCCGTAAACTAGCTAGCCGCCTCGTACTCGTTGGCCGTCGATCGGGGGGGGGGGGGGGGGGGGGGGGGGGGGGGGGGGCTGGAGAGGTCCCCGTCCCGTCCATCTCCCTTGTGCTGTGCATCCGTTAAATCCAAGTGTCCGTACGACCCAATGGTTGCCTAGGAGGTGGTGGGCATTGGGCAATAAGAAAAGCTGGAGCTTCCTCTGCGTGAGTAATCGGTTGCAGCAACCAGCGCAAGGCGTGCGATTCGAATCTATACTGGTCCCGTGCGTCCGCGACGCATGCAACTCGTCGCCGTGGGTCTGCCACCGTACGTGCGCGTGCGGTAATACCGAGACGGCCTGCCCATCTCTCGGCAACTTGCGTTTGGTGGGTGATGATCATCAGCGTGGGTTATCCCAAATGACGTACCAGAGACAAGATTAGCGCGTACAATGCAAGCTGCGCCACTGCGTAAAAGGGCCCGAGCGTGTGCTTTGGAGATTAAATTATGTGCCCACCCGTGCCATTTGCTGTCCATCAGGACGGCGAGCGAGGCACACCGTACGTGCTGTACGAAAGCCGCTCGCGCCTCCATAGATGTGTAGGGTAGTAGCGGGTAGTCGCTTCAGAGTGGACCGCGTTGATCCGTGCGTCTGATGGCCACGTGAATCGTACCAGCGTATTACGGTTGTAACCGCCGTGACCGTGCAATCGCTGGACGTACGGGCATAGTTTTTAGAACTGCCGATGGGTTTGATACAAGCAAGACTCGAATCATCGAATGGACTCAGGCTGCATGCATGTGTTGGACTTAATTAGATCGATGGAGCTTATTTGGAGTTGGGTATAATTAAACACAGATGGACGTACGTGCTATGTTTCTACTAGTCCCCCCTGCAGTTTTCAGGGAGGAGGACCTTTATACTGGAGAAACAACTCCTAATTAAGGTTGAAAACGGAACGGAAATATCCCGAACCGAACCGCATCGTTTTCTATATTTGACCCGATCGATTTCATATTTTCAGACAAATTCGAATTCAATTCAAAATTCAGAACACTAAATTCAAAATCAAAACGGAATCGGTTTGGACCTTGTTCGACCGATTTCTACATTATATTCGAAATGCAACCGTTTTCTAAATTCGGTTCGAACCGAATTTGGCCTGATAGGCCCAGCAGCTCTATGCGTGGCTGAGATACTGCGCCTGGATGTTTTTATATAGACCATTGGCTCCCTTGCTCCCTGGTATGTAAGCGAGGTGGTACTAAATGAATTGAGAAGGGAGCGCCTGGCTGCTGGCGCTTGCAGGTTGCGTGCAAGAGGAGAGGTCGCTTCATGCTGGTGCCAGCCTGCCATGCTGAGCAGCCCGTCGGGCAAGTGGTCTGTTGGGCCAAGGGTGATTTGAGGGAGTGGAGGGAGGAGAAAGTAGCCCAAAATAGATTTTGTATTTTTGTGACAACTTTTGTAATTACCAGAAAATCAAGGAAGAGGATTTGAAGTGATTTGATTTAAATTCTAGGAAGAGGTTTGGCTTGGGGATTCAAGGTAAATATTTTTGGTGCCACAAATAAATTCGAGAAAGCATATCAACACATGAAATTGCATATGGTGAATTTTAGTGCAAGGTTTAAAATAGTTTTGCAGAAAAGAAGTTTTAAATTGTTGTTAAATTTTAAAATTTTAATTTTTTAGTGAATTTTAGCGTGAGAAAAAACATAGGGGTTACAACTTGATCCTACGGGTCGGGATTCCGTATTGATTTTTCATATACCGACCGTGTTCGATATAATTCTGCCCGATTTGGTTCGTTTTCGAAATACCGTAAGTTCGCGTTCGTTTTCGTGTCCGACTTTACCGCTTTCGCTTTCGTTTTCGTATCCAAATGTAAAAGTAGAAAACGGTTGAGAGATTTTTCGACCGTTTCCGACCGTTTTCATCCTTACTCCTAATATGGCATTCTTTCGTTCAGCATTCCTGTTTTTTTTCCCTTCCCTTGTTCATTCATGGAGGCTGGGCGAATAGCAGGATGCAAAGGGAGCATCCAGTCAGCAGCAGCGTACGTTTCGATTTCGTGCCACGTCGCGTCTTTGACAATTCGCCCCCTTGGCTTCCCTTCACACCCAGCCCCGGCCGTTGCCCGTTGGGAACTTGAGATGCATGAGATCCCCATTGCATGCTACGGATCTGCTAGCTACTGTGCCGTATACTGACAGGAACAGCGAACGATGCCGATCGCCCTCGTCGTCCTTCCTTCTATCAGCTGCACTGCACAGCGGATGGCCCTGGAAAATGACGGACGCGTGGGCCAATCAGCTGTACGTACATGTGAGCGGCAGCAGCAGCACCCCCCGTCGCACGTGGACTCGACCGTTGCGGGCTCGCGGTCGCCCACGAGCTGGCTCGCGAATCTGACTCCTGTTGCCTGACTCCTGTTGCCTGCTTCGATCCCGTGCGTCCTGGCGCGGAAGCACGTACCGGAACCATGAGGACAGCGGCATCTCGTTCGCGTGCGGGACATGGAGGAGCGCCGGCCGAGGCAGGAGGCGGCCACCGTGCGTGCGTGATCTGGTCTGATCAGCGACGCCGGCCGCCTGGCCCTTCATTACTGTAGGTCATTATCCTATCCAGAACAGTTGGTGGCGCCATGATTGGCGACGATAGCAGACGGATGTGGCATTGTGGCGGACTGGCGGTGGCGACCGGCGAGGCAACTGGGCAACTGGCCATGCCGCATGTGCACATGCAGAGGCGCAACAAGGACATAGCAGGCGGTGCGCATGGGCACGCATGGACGAGCGCTGCCACTACAGCCTAGTACTACTAGAGGGTCAGAGACTACAGTGCCTGCAGGCGCGTGGCGTACGTATCTGCCAGCGACAGTAGAGACAAGCTACGCTGCGTGCGGAGGATGAAGTACGGCGCAGCACGTACACATACAGTACGTGCTTCGGTCCTCCGTGTGAGCGCGACGTAAACCCAAGTTGTAATCGCCTCATCATGAGCGTTTGATGAACTGATCTTCTGATGGGACGGAGACTCGAGCAGCACCTAATAAGTAGGCCCTAGCAGCAATAACCAGCCGCCGGCAACGCCTCAATCGCTTGATTGACCACCTCCCAGCCCAGAGCCCAGAACAAGACAACACGTCCACACCGTACGGCACCACATCCACCCCAAAGATCAACTCGTCTCTCTTCGGGGCCGACGATAGGTAGGTATCGGCCGTCGCGCTCCTCTGAATAAGCATGGGTTCCGCTACTGCTCATCGCCAAAAGGTTCCAGCAGGGATCTCCGGCCACCTCCCAGTCAGCCGATCGCCATCGGCGCTGTTCGCGCGTCACCGGTCGAGCGACGGCTCCGTTTCCCGGAAGGCGAGAGGCGGCCGATGGGATGAGACCAACGGACTCCCCATCATGCACACAAATCGCAGCGTCGACACCGACCGTGTCGCGCGGTGGCGAGCCGGGGCGGGCGGTGGTGGGCTCGCCGTGCCCCGGTGCGTAGGGGACACGAGGGTGCAGCCGGCACCGGGGCCGTCTTTGTTCCGCCAGCGCCAGGGACCCGATCCTCCCCTCCTTTGCCCGGCAAGGCGGCCCGCTCCTCCTGTCGGACAGGGACTGTTCGTGAACTAACCGGCCCAACGGGTGCCTGTTCGTGGGGCAGCTATGCCTTGGCTGGTAGTAGCATTGGCCGCTGCTGATAGATGGCCATAGGCCATGACCCTATCTGCCGGCCGGACCGGAGCTAGGTGCCATATCTGAGTCTCAAATCCAAAACTTTATTGCGGAGCAGGCGCAGCAGCACGACATGGACATGTACGTACGTGACAGGGACGATCGACAGGTACGCGATTTGACCACGGTACACAGCACAGGCCACACGTACAGGTGGGTGCCGATGCCGTGACACCAGAGGGTACAGGTACAGAGACGAGAGGGACCTGGACGAACAACTCAACAAGTACACGACACATCACTTCAGAGTAGGGAGCTCGTTTCGGCGGCGAGTTGCACGCTCCGCCCTGTACGTACCGGAGACGATCCATCCAAGGGTCGTTCTCCGGTGCGGTAGCAGAGGCTCCTCTCCGCCCCTTTCCCGTTTGCATAGGCGGACCGACCTATAGGGCGAGGCAGGGCGGCCGCCCTACCTCCCCACTGGCTGGACCTGACCCCCGGCGGCACCCATGCCCCTCAGACTTCCAGTTTCAGGCGCTCAACGATGAGATGAGTCGGGAGATTGAAGACGAGAGCAGCAGCGGCGTAGCTCTCCGACGGGTGTGTGGTGGACAGCTGGGCCATCTATTACCTGGGCTTTGTCTCTACTTTCTTGCGTGGGCTAGTATTTAGGCCTTAGGGGAGGGGTGAGAAGCCTGAAGGCGCACGGCACCGTGCAGTCACGCACCGTAGGATGCAGCGACGCTCCCCCTCCTGGCCTCCTGATAGCCCAGTGCCTTGGTCACCGGACGCCGGCCCCGTCCGCCCAGTGGAGCAGTTTTTTATGTGCTATTTAGAATTTAGAAATCATGCAAGACTACCGGTGCCTGTTAATGAGGTGAGAGTGTCCTAACAAAAGCTTTCTCTAAATATTCTCTAAATAAAAAATAGGGATGAAAAATACAAGACATATGTGTAAATGTGTACATGGGTATTTGTTTATTTGACATGCATATTTACAACTTTTGTTCATGATATGCTCATCTTTGTTTTTAGGCAAAATTTTAGTCTATAAATTCGCCCTACCTCCATTTTTGCTCTGGGTCCGCCACTGCCCGTTTGAATCACACGTACGACCGGCCGCCGCCGGCCCCGCCCGGCGAAGACGACGTTCCGACAACGCGAGGTCTGTCACTGCGTGTCATGATGTCATCTTCTCGCGATCGAGTTGGACGGTACTAGCGCCTAGGGTTTATGTTTATGAGCTTGCTTGTGATGGAAAGGCCGGGACGAAAGGAAGGTCTACGGCTTGTCTGCGCGCCGAGTGCCTAGCATTCAAGCGGCGTCATTTTCTGGCCCTGATGACGAACATGCCACCCAGGAGGCTAGTGTGACTGAGAGGGTGTTTAGTTGCTGGGCTGAAAAATTTTAGTGTATCACATTGAATGTTTTATGAGATATTAGAAAGAGTGTTTAGATACTAATAAAAATACTAATTACATAACTCGTCTGGAAACCGCGAGACGAATTTATTAAGCTTAATTAATCCGTCATTAGCATATATTTACTGTAGCACAACATTGTCAAATTATGGATTAATTAGGCTTAAAAAATTCGTCTCACAAATATATCGCAATCTGTTTAATTAGTTTTTTTCGTCTATATTTAATACTCTATACATGTGTCAAACATTCGATGTGACGGGGTGAAATTTTTTTTGGGAGAAACTAAACACCCCCTGAGCTAGGCCTGCTAATGGGTGAAAACTCACCCCGTACCCAACCCATACCATAACAAATTAACTCTCTTCTTCCACCCACCCCATCCCATATTTTTATAGTTTCAACCCAACCCATTCCAACCCATAAACTAATTAAACCCACGGGCTTGCTATAAAAATCTATGAGTTTACATAAAATTTTATCGAAATTGACTAAAATTTGTTGCAGATGATTTAATGTAACATGCGGCTACTTTATGCCAATTGGCACTGCCAGATCAATATGTGGGCCCCACATCAAAGCCGGACCCTAGAAATAAAAGCTCGCGTTCACATTATAAAATTTTATCGAAATTGACTAGAATTTGTTGCCGATAATTTAATGTAACAAGCAGCTACTTTATGCCAGTTGACATTGCCAGATCAATATGTGGGCCCCACCTCGAAGCCGGACCCTAGAAATAAAAGCTCGCGTTCACATTATAAAATTTTGTCGAAATTGACTAAAATTTGTTGCAGATGATTTAATGTAACAAGCAGCTATTTCATGCCAGTTGGCACTGCCAGATGAATATGTGGGCCCCACCTCGAAGCCGGACCCTAGAAATAAAATCTCGTGTTCACATTATAAAATTTTGTCGAAATTGACCAAAATAAATTAAGTTGGATTCAAAATGTCATGAGGCTAATCCGTGCCAATTAGCATAACAAAATATGCATGTGGGCCCTACATCAAAAGCTAAACAAATTACAAATCAATATATATGTATACTATGATATATTAAAAATTCAACATCAACCCATGGGCTCAACCCATTCAAACCCACAAAAAAAAAGAACCCAATCCCGACCCATCCAACCCAGTTTTCTATTAAACCCAACCCGACCCAACTCGCTAAATAAATCAACCCATTCCCACCCATCCAGAGTGCACCCATTTGAAAACCCAATCCATTAAACCCATTTGAACCCAACCCATTAGCAGGCCTACCCTGAGCCATGTGTTCGATCGAGTGGGCCGGAGGTGCGACTGCGAACTGGCTGCAAGGCCCAACTTGTAAGTAGAACCACGCCTTGGTTTGTTTGGGCCTTGGGCCGAATTGGCAGGCCTTCTCCTCTTCCACTCTTCTTTCTCGCTTCAGCTAGCAGCCGTCCCCAACGAAACCCTCGAGCCGCCACCAGCCAAACCCCATCATGGCGCCGCCGCCACCGTCTCCCGCGCCGCCACCGCCTCCGCCGGCGGCCCTACCCGAGGAGCTCGTCGAGGAGATCCTCCTCCGCTTCCCGCCCGGCGAACCGGCGAGCCTCCTCAGCGCAGCGCTCGTCTGCAAGCGCTGGCGCCGCCTCGTCTCCGGCCCCGGCTTCCGCCGCCGCTTCGGCGAGTTCCACCACACCCCGCCGATGCTGGGGATGTTCTGCAACAGAGGCTTCATCAGCGTGTCGCACTTCGTGCCCACGACCGCGTTCCGCCCGCATCATGCCGAGCGTGGCCACAGGCGCGCGCTGGATGCCCGCCACGGCCGTGTCCTCCTCCATGGGAAAGGCATGGACCTCATCGTCTGGGACCCCATCACGGACGAGGAGTGGAAGATGCCCTTTCCCCCGCAGTGCACGGGGTCGTTGTGCTGGGCCGCGGCGGTTCTCTGCTCTGCCGCTGGTGCCGGCGGCTGCGATCACCTTGATTGCCACCGTCGACCCTTCGTCGTGGTTTTCGTGAACTCTGTTTTGATTGACCCTGATACAGTGGTGACATTTATCTACACCTACTCATCTAATGCCGCTGCCTGGAGTGAGCCAACCTGCGGTCAGCGACCTGGCTACCTTGTCCATTCCTGGGTGAGGAGTGCGCTTGTGGGGAATACGCTCTATTTTGGGAATCGGTCAGAAAGCAGCACAGTTCTCAAGTACAACATGCAGTTGCATCGAATGTCGTGGATTCAAGTACCATCTTCATTTCCTCTTTGTCGGCTGTCTGCTCTCACAACAACAGAGGACGGTGGACTGCGGCTCGCCACTGAATATGAGTACAAACTCTACATCTGGTCGACGAAGGATGCTGATGAAGTAGATGCTAGATGGGAACAAAACAGAGTCATTAAGCTTAACACACTGCTCCCCGATGATGCCGACTTCACCTTACTTGATGTGGTTGGCTCCACGGATGGTCTCGGTACCATTTTCGTGAGCGCGGACAATGTGGCCTACGCAATTGATCTAAAGACCTATAAGGTGAAGAAGGTGTATGAGGGCACAGTCGACACCATTATTCCATACATGAGCTTCTACTCCCCAGGTACATCTTTGCTTAGTTTTTGGTTTTACAATGTTCAGGTTCAATAGGCTCCTCGATATCATATTTATGAAACTGCAATCTTATATCTAACTGGGTTGATCCTACCTGAATGTTTTTTCAATTTATTATGGGCAACCTTTTAAACTAATCAGACATGCCTATGAATTTATTGATCTATGCTGAGCTAAGAAGGTAAATATGTAGCTGGAGTGAAAATTAAAAGTAATTACTTGGGTGACACACTTCATGTGCCTTCTGCTTATCTCTAATCATGTTCATACGTAGCCTCATCTGTCAATGGATGGTGACATCAGTGCTAAACTTAGGGAGGCAGTTACCTTATTGAGTTTGTGCATGTGTCGATGTTAACTGTTGTTGCTGTGAATAATGAAGTAGTTTTATTTTGTTGGCAAGCAATAAGGGTTCATCTAGGGCAAATTTGAGTCCTCCATCGGCTGATGTTCTCAAAATTTGTAAATTTCTGTAGCACTGGAAGCAGACGGTACAGGTGAAGGACCAAGTGCTGGTGGCTCAAGTGCATGAAAAGCTTAAGGTGCTCAGGTGAGGTTCTCGAACAAGGGAAAACCGGGTAGTAGTAGTAATTGTAAGTAGTAGTTTATCTTGAACATTTTAGCTTTATCATTGGTTCTATTAGGCTTGTATGTAAGCTGTAAACCCCTACATTTTCCCACTTGATCTGTGACTGTGTGCTCGAGCATTCCTGCTTGTGATGAAATCCTGGAATGCGCATATCAATCCTTGTTAAAAGGTGTGGTCTCAAGAAAATGAACATTATGAAATTATATCATCTCAACTTCATATGTTTATTGTTGTTCCTACATGAATTTATGTATTGTGCCTCAACATCTTGTCGCTTCTAAATGATTGGATAACCAGGAACTTGTTAATTTATTTATTGCTGCCTTATTTTTGCTTGAGTGGCCAACCTGGCAGAAGTCCAAAGACTCAGAGATAGCTTATTCATTGGTGAAGCTTGAAACCACAATGCAGTGGCGACAAGACCATGTGACACAATTTAGTTTGTGTGCAGTGCAGGTCCAGTTAGTGTGATTGAGCCATGTGTTCTTGTTGTGTTCCGGTCGTGACTTGAGTATGGCCTATGGCGATGTAACGCTACGGGGTTTAGTTCTCCAGTTCCGTAACGGCGACGCATGATTACGCATGCCTTGTCTAGTGTGGGACCGTGGGTTATCTGACGCACGGCCGAACCATCAAACAGTACCGGAGGACAAAGGTGTAGGTGGAAATGGTGGGTGCAAGATCACCAGATCAGACCTCCCAAGTGCAGTCTGCGTGCAGAAATGCGTATAGGGGACTGTTGCTCCGACTAAAGAAGGTTGGAACGGAAACATCTGCCAACATTTGTTCCCCTTGCTCTTTTGTCAGTTCAGTTTATGGCCACATCGAATCCAATCTTCAACTGCAATCCTAAAACTTGAAAATTGCACAGCAGATACGTAGAAATGCTCAATGTAAGACGTTTCCAAGATATCAATTCAGGCCATGTATGTTTGGTGCGGCTCTCTACCTTGCGCCTCGCTCCCCGGCAGTACCAAGAGGTGGTGACAGAGCCAGAGCAAGAGCCGCACCAGACGGACCCTCGGTCTTCTGAAATTGCCCAAAGCCAGACTTGGATCCAAAAACCAGCAGCTAACAATCTAAATACCAATAAAGAACACTAAAATCTCCAACTCGTATAACAGAAAGATAGCCAATGGCATCATATGTACTGTATACTCATAATACCCTTTGTGCACGCTAATTGTATGAACAACTGAAGCTTCAGTGTTATGGCAAGACCCAACCTTCAGACCTCCATCCCTAAATCTTACAGTTTTCAATTTAAATTATCAACACGGAGTTCCAAATCTTACACCAGCGAAGAACACCATGTGGATTGAACTTTAATAACTAGTCAAAACATTAGATGCTTTTCCTCGATATTTCCTTAGTAATATCTTGGGTCTTTTGACTTCAACCAAGATGGTTCAGACTTCAATCCTGAAGCTCACCACTTTCAACTCCTAATAAATTTTCAAAAGGAGTTCCTCCGTCTCGAATTTCTGGAACAGATACAATACAGAGCCATTTCTTGTATCAATCAATAAGCTGCAACACACCTCCAAACTTCTCTTAGAACGCGCAATTGAGGCCTGACACCCATCTATCTTCCTATGAAATCCCACAGGTACTAGTCGCTCATCAGGGAGTATTATGGAGCACGAGGGCACAGAAGTGCAATAAATCTAACAGACTTGCAGAACTGAATCAAGGATGCATAGTGACAGGATAAGAAAGTTAAGCACTGGTACACTCGACTGTTGATCGCTAATATACAACAGAAATTTGGGTTCTCCAAATCCTGAAGATATGTACAAGTACATAATGTTAAATATCTTGTCAAGTCCGATCATCAACAACTCAGTTACCAGGGACCTGTCAATGTTCTCCGCAGGCATCGCTTCTTTTGTGCATATGGATTACTGATCACTTCCAGGACCTGTTCGGAGACAAGTTTTGTGATCAGTTATCTAAATAACACAACTTTATCATGTGCAAATATATGTACCAGAGGATTTGAAAAGAAAGCAGACACATGTAAACTTACTGCACACTTGCACAGTAGATGAATTGAAAAGAAAAAAACTGAAAAAAAAAGAACACCCACAATCGTGTCAGTCATGGATTATGGCTTTCACACTAATCCCAAAGCGAGAGCCATGCCCATCTGACCAATTATATTCACAAGGCTAGCCAAACAACTAGGTTACTCTAGTTAATGTGATAACTATAACCTTACCACTTACCAGGATACATGGACGAAACCATGCACTGCTATTTTTAAGAATCAAGAAAACATAATAAAGCGTGTGATATACCCAAAGCTTTATCCATGTAAGAAGCTTATGGATATATCAAACCTCCTAGCTGCATAAGGTATTCAAGTTAGTGGGATATTAAAATATTTTTAGGTGAACAAAACAAAAGGTGACCTAAACTCTCGACGACTACACTGGAACATCGTGCACCATATACTCCTACTAAGCTAAGAGGGAAAGGAAGAAGAGTCACAAAAAAAAAAAAGAGGGAAAGGAAGAAGCTATATAACTAAGGCCAATGTAGACCAACGTTTATTCAGTGTCACGGAACATACCAAACATTATGCAATTTTTGGTACAGCTGACATATGATGAGGAGAGCAATTAACATCTACATTCATGGCATTTCGGAATCTCGAAATACACAATGTTTACAAACTCAAAGTCCACTACACTTGACTGAATTTCATTTTTTTTTCCATTTAGTGTGTTCAAGGACAACATAACACTATGGAAGTTATGAATATGACACTTTTACTAGTTACAAGAAATGCAGTGTTGCGCAAATTTCAGAGAATGACACTTGTGCTCAAAATTATTGTAATGGTAGACGGTACACTTTTTGAAGTCATTATAAAGAAGTTACACATATATAATTTGTACATATTATCAGATCAGACAACTATACTAATTGGTATGAGCTGGTATGTCTGGCATAAAAGTCAATCACCCTTATCCAGCAGAACCAGAACCACATATGGATGACATGTGGGTCTCAGTTATCAGTACCTTCCAAATGTGAAATTCAATGATAATGTGAATTAAATGATAATTCGTAAGGCTCACAAAAGGCTGCCACCTCTCAGGTACGTGGTATACCTATGGTGTAACAACTGATGAGGTGTTTTTTTTCCTCTTCAAATACAACAACTGAGGAGGCTCAGTCCCGCCAACTGTACAAGGTATTTCCTTGCATAAATGCTTAGTCCAAACTGCTGTTCCTAGCTCCCTTAAAATGCATGTCTTATGGTCTTACAATCACTTTTTAGTTACAAGCTATCTATCCCCCTTTAAAATGTATAGCCGGCCTTGTTCTCCCTGATAGATTCCAGTTAGTAATGAAGTTACATTGGTTGACTTCAATAAATTAAGGCAAAAACAGTCTATATACAACTTCCCGGACAAATACTATTATTTTTTATGGAGTTCATATTTTTAAAACTTGTAATACAACAGCTACGCCATTTTCTATATGCACGGAAAATCCACGATAGACAAGCAAACATAAATCCACCACATCAGTTAAACCAATGTCAGGAAGAATGCATCTATATTGAAAAAAAAATCAGCATAGCAACCTAGTTTCCATCAGTTCTCCAATTGGATAAGTGAAAAAACACTGAAATTCACTATTTGAAAACAGGAATGCATCCATCTTTGGTGTGCCATGAAAAAGGAACATCAATAATGGAAGTTTAACACAAAAATCTACCTGGTTTTTCTGCATCTCCATTATTTCTTCCTGCGATTCAAGAAAACAAACAAGATTAGGAAGCTCCAACAATATTGTGCTAATGTCATCCACAGAGATGTATATAAAGAATGATGATGATAGGAATTTCGAACATAGATGCAGCAGGGCAAATAATGTTTACTGAAAGATATATCTACCCCACTCAATAAGGCATAACAAGGTTCATAATTGATGTTCATTCCAAAATCCCGATGAACAAGTATTAGTAATTAGAATATCATAGTTCGAACTTTGCAGGCTGATGGTTTCTAAGCCGGCTGAAGCTGATTTGTTGTGAGAGAAGAACACTATTCCATGTGTGCAATCTCATGTTGTTCCAGACAAAGTACTATTGAAAGTGCAGCATTCAAAGCATGTTAACAATTAAAAGCTATGTAGAAGTTCAACCCAAAAAAAAAAACACTTGGCACAACACAACTGTATGATGGCTGAAGTCCTAAAATGAACCTTCAGAAAAAGTCCTAAAATGAACTCCAACTCCAAGAGATACTGAAGTTCAAGATCTATATATATTTAAAGAGAAATTTCATGTTTTAATCTCACTTCGTAACTAAGTTCTTCAATTAAAGCCCAGCTCTGCAACTGTACTTTAAAAAGATTGCTACTTCTTTTAAAACGTTTGATCATTTGAATAAAAAATCCACTTCAATTCTTAAAACGATGTTACCTTCTCAAGTTTTTCTTCAATTTACTTGTGCTTGTATCAATTGTGAAAATCAGCAAAAAAAAAATGTTTCAGAGAGATCCTACACGACACTTGTTCAAACATACTTCACCAAGGAATTTAGGTTTTTAAAAGTAGTACTATTCAAAGTGAACAATCCTCTGTACCCAATTCCAAGCCTTAAGGAAAAATCAGTGTAAATACTTTACTAAAGAAACAAACATATGTTGTTTTGCCAAAATCTGTGAAATAACTGCTGCAATTAGCATTGGGCCATACATGCAAATGCGATCAGAATCCCTTTCTGAAAAGTGACAGAAAATACTCTTTAACTGTACAGAAATGGTACAACATGGTATATACCTGCTTCTTCTGCAATTCTGCGTTTTGTTCCTTTAGTTTCTGAACTTCAGCTTCCAACTCCATTGTATAAGCCTACAAATCATATAACAGATATAAGCAACAAGTCATGTGTTGAAGTTGCATATGTGATATGCTAGGCCAGATGTGCCTCTACCTTACTACCTTATCAAATATCCATCGTTTTCGACAGGGCATACAAGGCCAATGTGCTGATTTACCAGAATTTGTAATACAGAATCTTAGAACAGCAACTTGCAATAGAAAATAGCTAGTACTATTTATACAACACATGCAAGAATTCAGGACAAGGGTGTGACCTGCTTACGGGCACGGGATCTAGCTGCAGACTCCCTGTTCTTGATCATCCTCCTCTGCCGCCGCTCGACGACCTTCTCCACACCCGCACCGCTCCTCCTTCCCCTTATCACTCCCTCAAAGGGGTATGGCACTGGAGCCATCGGCGATGACAGATCCCCATTCCCCTTGCCCATAGAATCCAGCTGGGCCACCGACGTATCCACTGGACTCACAGTGACCGCACCACCTGCCATCCCAGCCACCCCAGGCATCAGCCCGTTGCCCATGGCCTGATCCCCGATCCCCACCGGCGCAAACCCCATCGCTCCAGCCCCGGCGTCATTGGCGCCCCCAAAGTTGCCGAAGAAGATGGAGGCGCCATTATTGACCGCCTGAATCGGCCGCAGAGCAACCGGCTGCGCGGGGACAGCAGCAGCTGCCGCTGCCGCGGCAGGGTTGTCACGGACGACCCCGGCCCTGACCAGGAACTCCTCCAGCGTCATCTCCCCGAGGGTCGGCTGTCGGTTGGGCTGCGGCTCCGCGCCGCCAGCCGTCCCCGGCGGCCCCTCCCGCACGAAGTCCCGCCAGACCTCGTCCACCGTCTTGACGCTGAGCGTGCGCGGCAGGGTGAGAGACCCCTGCCTCTGCAGCGCCGCCCCGCCGTCGCCGGCCGCCCCCGCCGCGGACGCCGAGGCCGAGGCCGAAGCCGACGCCGATGCTATGGCCTGGCTCTCCTCGGCGGTCCAGATGCTCCGCAGCAGCTCGTCCATGTTCATGGAGCCGAAGTCCTTGCCGAGCCCTCCCCCCATCCCGCCGAGCGTGTTCTGGAACTCGTCGAACGTGAGCGAGTAGATCGACCCCTGCCTCGACAGCGGGCCCGGCCCCGCCGCCCCCCTCCGCTCGCCGTCCTTGAGATCCATCGCCCTCCTGACCTCCTCCTCCTCTCACTGCGGCGCGACGACGCGGCGGGCGACGAGGAAGCCGGGCGGAATTCGCGGCGCGCTATATAGGTTGCTTGCGGGTGGTCGAAGACGGCAAAGCGACGGACGCGTGCGCGGGCGCAATCGATGCGTGGGACGACCGAATTGGAAGGCACGGGACCGGACTGTGCTGTGCGCAGTGCGCCTCCTCCGCCCTCGGCTTAGTGGTGGTGGACTGGTGGTGGTGGTGGGGTTGGGTGGGCGGAGGCTGGCGCTGGCAGCCGCTACCTGTCCCGCGCTCGCCTAGTCGCCTCGCCGCCTCGGCTTGCCTTGGTGCGGCCGTGCGGGCGCTCTCGTCTCGCGCGGCGTGGGGCGGGGGACAGAGTGCGGCGGGGGACAGGTGTCGCCTCCCGGCGCCGGTGCGTACGTATAGTGCCGAGCTCGCCCGGATCGTCTGCGCCCGCACACCCACTGCCACGCTGCACCTGTCGCAGGTCGCAGAGGATCCGGGGGGAGGGAGGGCTAGGCCTAGGCAGTGAAGTGCGTGGGGCGTAGGAGTAGTATACGTGGCGGCGCACCAAGGCTCGAGCCGGTAGATGCGACGTCGGGCCAATCACAGCGCGAGACGTGGGGGGCAGCGCCTCCGTTGGCAGCCATTTGTTTTAACCCCCGACAAGAACAGGAGTCACCCACGAGGCCGCCACCCCGGCGGGCGCCGCCGCGGTTGTCCGGCCGGCGAGGGAGCGAGTGGGCCAGGACGGCATGGGGACGAGGCATCAGTTGGTCCTACTAGGTGGGTGTCAGTGGGCAGGTGCGCGGGGTAGGCGCATTCACGGAAGCATCGTACCAACCAGATCTGGGGTAGCATGTTCCTCTCCACTCTCCTCGTGCTTGGTACTGCCAGTAAAAAAGAAAATCGATCCGTACTTTTTCAACTTATTTTTTTAGTTAAAATAGTATTTTTCTCTCGCAACGAATACTTTCGATCGTAGCTTTTCAGTGAAGCGAACGGGTTCGAATTCAGAACATCATACAGTACGGTAGAGATTGGGGAGTAAACAGCTAAATTTACAGGCAATTACCTTTTGTTTGGGATTTGGGAAAAGGGTTTACACAAGTACACCTCCTTGGGACATCGACTGACGACTTGAGTTGGATTTTGTGAAATTTCTGGGATTCAAAGTTTCAAAGAGGGCGTGGGGGCTGGGGGAGTGTCAAACTAATTTTAACGGTCGCGGTCCTGTATTGGTAATAGTGGCTTTTTGATGGTGAGATAGAAATTGGGCCCGTTTGTTTCACTGAAAAATCAAGCCGAAAATACTGTTCATTGATTTGTTGTGAGAGAAAAACACTATACTAATAACTGATAAGCCAGACTGATAAGTTCATTTCCAACTGAGAGTTCATATGCCATGATGGGAACTCGCGCATGACCTTGGAGTGAAGCGAAAGGCTGCTCAAAGATGTAACGACGTACGACACACATGCGGTGTACAGATCAAAGATGCTGCGAAGATTTGGCAGGTCGGGGGTGGTGAGTGGTGACCGTTACTAAACGTTGGATCAGATCATATAGGAGTAAATTAATATATACTAGGCATATATGCTACTCCCTTCGTCCCGCAATGAATGTTGTCCGGGAGTAGTATTTGAGTGTCTCGGTTCACATGATCGTACATGTATCTGGACTGTGTTCTGGCCACGTTCAGGAAATCTTCGACGCTGAGAAGCTCCAGCGACATTCATTACGGGACAGAGGGAGTATGTAGTGCAAGTAACCAATCACTCCTATATGATTCCCACAGTGAAAGCTAGTATATTTGAAGTGTAAATTGTTAAAAATAATATAGTAACACGGACGTAAGGCTATTGCCAATATAAAAAGATAATCTCTCTTAATACCACGTCTAAACTACTTATTTCCGGCCCACATTTGCTTCCAAAAAATCTTTTTATACGTTGCGGACAAGTTACATCACTTTGCCCCTTGCACGACAGGGGAGAGAGATAAAACTAGCCAGAGGATAGAACAATAATATAGGCTAAGATTGATACGCAAAGGCTGTTTATTGCGCAACCTCGTAGTGACGAGAGCCAACATAGTGTTCACGCAAGGTCGAACCCGGGCTCCGGTGGATAAAGACGTGCTGACATTATGTCATCATAGATGTATGCTTATCTTGTGATCATGTATGTGACGTGTGGGTCTAGGTGACTTGTCTTGACACAGTGCTATAAAAAGGTTAGATCAATGTATGTTCCATCCGGTTCTTGTCAACCTACAACGGTTTTACGCAAAGTAAGGATTTTATGTAGAGCAAGACGCCAACGCCCTATCCGAAGGATCCAACAATAAAAATATATTGTTCAAGCACCTAATGCACAAAGACAAGATTTAGCCAAATAATCTAACCAAAGAACCTAGAAACCCTTAGTTGCTCTCTCTTAATGAAATGATATGCAATCCTCCTGTATTTCGACAAAAGAAAGAGAAAAAGCCAAGGTTAGGAGCCTACAGTATGGAGTAAGAAATTAATACCACATAATCATATTATTTTTACCATTATTCTAGAAATTTGATGTATCTTCATCAAAACTAACACAGCCTGCTATTTTGACTAGTGGTTTTCACCACACAGTAGGTTGCCATTTTTGCAACCAATGGAGTGTATGAGCCTAATTGAACCAAGAGCATGCTTGTAAATTCTGAAGATATATCTTAGGATCAACCGATTGAGAAAGGGCTCATGAGAAGGCAGAATGCACTAGTTGCAATTTTCTTACCAATCCTTTTTGGATACGTGGTTAATTAATGTGCCCTAGTTTTACTATTTGGATTATCTATCAGTTTTTTTATTTTGAGAAGAGGATTATCTTCTTTTTTTTAGTGGATTGAGAAGAGGATTATCTATGAGTTTTTTTTTTTGAGTGTCCCCCATAGACGGGCTGATGCGGTGCGGCGCCACCAGGATCCGTGGGCTGGCTGCCTGGCCCGCATAGAACCGTCTAGGTTGTTGGGTTTCAATTGTGGCGTTTAGCGGGCTTGCGGACGGGTTAGCCCGGCGGGCTGTTGGCTCGGCCCGCGCCGCCGCCGCGTCCTCTTCCTCCTCACCGCCTTTAGAGTGAGATGGAGACAGCGGAGGAGGCCGGGCAGGAAGTATTCACCACTGGTGAGGAGGAGAGGATCCCGGACGCTGCGGCCTGCAGCAGAGAGGAGGGGAAGGAGGAAGAGGAGGAAGTGGAGGTGGGCTTCGATGAACTTGGCCTGGACGAGCAGCTGAAGAGGGCTTTGAGGAAGAAGGGCATCGCCAAGGCCACCCCGATACAGCGGGAAGCCATCCCACTCATCCTGGTGCGTGGTTTATGGTCTTCATGCTCCTTATACCGTGCTGCTTTTCTGCTTCGTGCGGATTTTGTTCAGATTTTGGGCCTCTGCAATCCAATGGGCTTCAAGGATTGGGTCTGGTGGTGTTTGCGAACGATTTCTGTAGCATTGCCATGTTAGTAGGGTGTAGTTAGAAACTAGTCGGAAATGATGCAGGAAATATGGAATTTCAGCCCCCTTACTTGGAAGAAGTTCAATTCTGACAAGTGTGATGGTCATGGGCATACTGCAAACTGTAGCATTATTTGAATAGCCTGCATTCTCTGGCGAACTCCTGAGATTAGTGCCAGTTGCCCTGCAAAAACTCCTATTTATTTGTCATCAGATGATCCAATGCTAACTTTAGTTTTAGCCAAGCACAACACAAGAAGGATCTGGTGCAAAAACTGCTGTGGCCTATTTATTGTACAGCAGGATAGCTATCTAGTTTTTGTGCAAAAATTTTTGTTTTCTGTAGTTCTCTGGTAAACAACTGAACATTGTGATTCCAGGAAGGGAAGGATGTGGTCGCAAAAGCCAAGACTGGCTCTGGGAAGACCTTTGCCTACCTTCTCCCACTTCTGCACGAACTACTGAAGTTGTCCACAGAAGGGCGTATCCAAAAACCTGCACCAAATGCCTTCATCCTGGTTCCTACTCGAGAATTATGCCAGCAGGTTGTGAACCTTAGCTTACTTTTCTGTGTGTATTCTATGACTAAGTTTGGGTATTTTTTTCAATGCTAGCTGTAGTAGTTATGGTTTGCATCTCACTTGGATACATAATGATTCATATGAATTGTATGCTATTCAATGGCAAGGTTTCTTTAGTTCTTGGACTATGAAACATGCATGTAGTAGCTGGTTGGATTATATTTGGATATGAATATTTTCATCTGCACCACCACTTGATATGTACTTTTCATATCATCAGCATATTTCAGTGACATGTAGAACCAGACTACATGTCATTGATTAGTTTAGTGGTATAGGTGAAATGCACCTGAAGTGGTGCATGGATGGAGATTCCCCTTTGGACGATTGAAGTGCAAACACATGTTTTTTCTTTATATCCACTATTTTGATATATTTTACTTTGCCAGCTATTAGTATCATGTGGGTATGATATAATTTTCTCTCCCCTTGTTATTGCTAAAAGGGTAGCTAATACTGCTGTTATCACTTGCTTGATATAGGTTTATAACGAGGCATTATCTCTCCTTGAGTTCTGTACATGCAAATTGAGGGTTGTGCAAGTTACTGCGAGCATGTCGGATAAGGATATTGTGAGACAATTCTATTCCATTCCAGTTATTTTGTCCACTTGGTATCCATGTATTGTTATTATTATTATTTCTATTAGCTCAAGTAACTAACTTACTTTTGCCTGTTATTTACAGACTGTTGCACTGTCTGGCCCACCTAATATTCTCGTGTCAACTCCAGCTTGTGTTGCAACATGCATATCAAAGGGAATTATCCGTGGACCTTCAGTTAAAGAGTCGCTTTCAATGATGATTCTTGATGAGGTGCACTTCAGTTGTTGTTCATAATTTATTTTTTTACTTTCACTTTATTTCATTTACATATTTCATGGGCCCTGCAATATAAAGAAGAATGCCAGCGTTGAATTTGTGGTTCTATATTCTCATTTCCAGTCTATGAAATAATGAAAAGAAATTTCCGCTATTCCATTTTTCTTAATTGAGTTAAAGATTAATTTTTTCCATGTATTTGTGCGTATGATGGAAGGGCAGGCCTGGTGCAGTGGTGAGAGCTGTCTCACTGAGTCACCAGGTCGTGGGTTCGAAGCAGCCTCTCCGCAGATTTTGCGGGGGGAAAGGCTTGCCTCGGTTTATCCCTTCCCCAGACCCCACTCATGTGGGAGCCTCCGGCACTGGGTCTGCCCTTTATTTGTGCGTATGATGGTTTTGATTTGTGCCATTGTAAAGATCATACTTCAAAATTCTGGTGACATTTTTTTTAAAAGCTGACATTGACATGTACATCCTCTGTTTATCATTGTTGGGTGTATTTTGGTATTGAAAGTCTTGAAAAGCATATTTTAACCTAGTTTCTTTTGCAATGTATTTTCAGTTATTAAAAAACACTTCGAAATTATGAATATATTGATATGACTTATACTCTAAACATGCATTTAATTTGACTGACTGTTGGTCAAATTACAAACTATTTTTGCATCAAAATATGCCTTAGAAAGGTTGAGGGAGGGAGTACAACATTCTTCTTTGAAGTGATGTATATCAGATTCCACACCTTTTCTGTGTGTTAATCATAATGTTCAGGCAAGTTCCTTTTGAAGAAGTTACTAATCTACCAATCGTTAGTTCCCAGGCTGACCTTCTTCTATCCTACCGCTGTGAAGATGACTTGAAAGCTCTCATCCCACATATCCCGAGAAGCTGCCAGTCCATTCTGATGTCTGCAACTTCAAGGTCAAATCTGGTCAATATTCCTTCTTCTGCAGCTATCCATTAAATCTTGACTCTGCACCCTACATTTACGATTTCTCTAAGCATTTCATTATTTTATAAATACTTGGCCCAGATGGTTTACTCTTGAAATTGTGAATTTTTTGCTGTTTACAATTTATAATGTTTATTTATCATGCTGGTTAAGTGGGTGGTTGCTGTTAGACCTGTTTGTGCTGTTGCTTCTCTTGACGGGGACTCTGCTCATAGTTTAATTGTTTAAATGCATCTGACATGTAAGTGTTGGAAGTTGAATCCATGCTATTGTTTTCCCTTGGTAAGAGAGAACATTAGTAGTTTGATTCACTTGGGCCCTTGCTTGCATCTGTGTTCCATTTATTTGGTGATACTGAAATTTGACTGTATGGCAGCTCTGATGTTGACAAATTGACAAAGCTACTTCTGCATAACCCATTTATTCTAACTCTTTCGGAGGTTGGTCGAGCAAAGGATGAGGTGATCCCCAAAAATGTTCAGCAGTTTTGGGCAAGTATCTCCTGCTGCCTGTTCTTTTGACATATATGTCCTTGTTCTCCTTTTCATATTACCATTGCAACTTGGAGGTTCCAAAAACTTTTACTGGAAAACCAAAAGTTCTCATGCACGATAAGGTCACATTTTCTTTTCCTGTCTGTCCCTTGTCTGGGGCCATTCTGAAGCTATGGACGTATTATTTTGATAAAAAAATCATATTCATTTTGCTGAAGTTACATGGACTTTTACACATCAATTTCTTCTTCCTGCTCATTACATATCATTAATTTTTTGCCCACAGATCTCATGTGATGCTAAGGATAAAATGATTCACATCCTTGCACTTTTGAAGTTCGAGCTTATTCAGAAGAAAGTTCTTATATTTGTGAACTCAATTGATATGGCATTCAGATTACGACTGTTCTTGGAAAAGGTAAATCAAACCACTGCCTTTGTGTCACTACCCTAAAAATGTGATTGGTCATCTAGATCTGTAAAAAGGTATTTTAATTTACTTGATACCTGAAAAAAAAACTTCAACATATTCTGAATTGATTGATTCTTAGAATTCCTGTTTGAGATAACCTGGACTTTATGTTCTGCAATTATTGACCTTGTGACCTACGTACTTTGGTGTCAACCACTTTCTTTGTTCCTTCTGTATTTGATGTTATAAAGTTGAGCGTACAATCATGTCACAATTGACTCTCTTGCTATGTCATTAAGTTCATTTATCTCATCAGATAACCATAAGATACCAGGTTAGGCAAGTCTTGTAAAAAATAACTGAAGGATTGGCGCTACATCTTTTTTTTTCCTCGAACATGCAGGAGAGCTGCGAATCATTATATTAAGAAGACCAAAGGGGGGAAGAACCCCCCATACAATACCACACTACCACAGTACCACGCACTCACACCTTGGATAATGCTACATCTTGTACTGACATTTTGGATAATGCTATACAAACTTTGCCTATGCTATGATTGTTTCTATGAGTATACTGTTCACTTAACTACTTTTCGTATTATGTTGTTCTTTGCTCTTGCTTCTATCTGGTTTCTATTTTTAATGTACACTTCATTTGTAGTATTAACAGTCTTATGATGAATATGCTCTGCTTTATACAGTTTGGGATAAGATCTGCAGTTTTGAATGCTGAGTTGCCACAAAATTCCCGACTACATATTATAGAGGTATCATTTTTGCATGGCTTTTATCAAATTATTTGTAACTACAAGAACTTAATAAATGGATAAATGAAGCAACAGCTTGGTCGTTACGTGACCCCTGAGATAGGTTCCCTTCAGCTCCTTAGATTGCTTGTTAAATTATGTACCTGTGCTTTATGAAGGCACTTGTCTCTAAAACTCTGCCATTTTTATTTATTTATAACTATTGGCTAATATATGCCTCTATTGCGTGAATAGCAATATCTTCCCTGTTCTCTGGTTTAGTCTTGGACCCTTATTGCTGAGAAACAGAAAAAGTCATTATGTAAGGTTACCAGTTAAATAGTATTTAAAACTTTGATATCGAATCTTTTGCTAGAAACTTGCACAGATTACTTCCTTGTGTTGACAAGGTGGCTCCAGAAACAATTTAAATTGTTTGTGTATTTCTTTTTAGGCATTCAATGCGAGGTTATTTGATTATCTGATAGCAACGGATGATACTAAAACAAAGGAGGAGAAGCAAAACAATATGGATAAGGAAAACAAGAAAGAGCCAAAGTTGTCCCGTAAACGGGAGAAGCAAACCAATAAGGAAAACAAGAAAGAGTCAAAGGTGTCCCACAAACATTTGCAACAGGCTTTAGATGCTGAATTTGGAGTTGTCAGAGGAATCGACTTCAAAAATGTATTTACAGTAAGTAAATATATCGATCTAATCATCGTCAGAGATTCAGAGGCACTGTATCACCGTTACATACCTTGTTGCGATTAAGTCAGTAACTGAGAACATTTCTTAGGTTAACTGCTGGATCAATATGTGTTATGTTTTGTTGGCAGTTTTGTTATATTTTATCTTGGAGGTCACAGTTATATCACTCATCATGAGCTGTAGATGCTGAATTTTATGTAGAGAAATTGTCGTCTTATGTTCTCTCTGAAATAAAAGAGAGAAGGATTCAATTTGAATGTCTGGTGTATGGTTCATCAATTATTCTCTTTAGAAAGATCTATAAAGAAGTTCGGATTTTGTCATCCTTTTTTATGGCTTAATAGCTCGAAATTAGGATAGGTCACTCAGAAAATGAAATTTTGTCTTTAACCCTGTTTTTTAGGTAGTCAATTTTGACATGCCTCTGGATGCTGCTGGGTATGTTCACAGAGTAGGGCGAACAGGTAGAGCTAATAAGACTGGTGCATCCATATCGCTTGTAAGTTTAATGACATACATGGTTTATTCATATAAATTTATCATCAGAAATAACTGACATGTTGCAAAGTTCTTATTTGTTCTGATGTTTATGTCCATATGTTTTGGCAATTGCTTCTTTAGGTTTCACAAGAGGAGGATAGTACTTTTAAAGAGATTGAGCATATGTTGCAAGATGTCGAAAAGAAAGATATGGACTGCATTTCACCTTTCCCATTACTTACAAAAGATGCTGTTGAGTCTCTACGGTATAGGGCTCAGGTCTGCAATATATCTGTTGCGGATTATATATTTGACTTTCTTTTGAGCATATTCTATATTTCCGTTTCTGTCCATCTATGCAACTTGATGCTAGCATAGATTGTATGGAACTTATTATTTGTGAGGATGAGCTAGTATTTGAGTGAGGCGGGTTGCCTGGTGAGGATCTACTATATTGTGGTTACTGGAAGGCAGCGTAATTTCTGAACCTTCGTTGCACTACTGAGTACTGAGAGCCTGGAGCCTGGATATGTGGGCATGCTCATTAAATATGAAACCTTGCTCAGGTGTATCTGTTTGTATTAGTCTTGGGCTCTTGTCCCTTTCTTGCCTGGTAAGGAAAATTCATTTGATTGGCTAAAAAACTACTGTTGCTTTTTACCTGGGCAAGCTAGTAGTAGTAATCAGGAGAATAGTTGGTGCAGAGCATGTTAGCTTGAATCTGTACTTGATTTTGTGCTAATGTGCTAGCTTCTAGCAAATGTGTGTGTGTGTGTGTGTGTGTGTGTTTTTGCAGAAGTTTTTTTAAAACAATTCTTGCAACTGGCATGGTTGCTTTTTTTTGTGTACTCAAGCAGCAGTACTGATATGGATGCTATTGTTAACTAGCACTACTCTTACAGGATGTTGTAAGGAGTGTGACAACACGTGATATACAGGAAGCGCGTCGGCAAGACATAAAGAATGAAATCCTCAATTCTGAGAAGTAAGATCCTTGCTGCACCTAAAGCAGCTAAATTGTTGGTAGAATGCAAATTGCATAATGATAGTTTAATATCTTGAAAACAACCTATTGGTTATTCTCGAAAAAAGAAAAGGAAAAAAACTCTACTTATTGCTGGTACATTGGTAGATAGTAACAAACTGTGCTTTCTTGCTGAGAAACCGAGAACATCAAATATATGAAATTGTACATCTTTTTCATGAAACAACAGATCATTTTCATTTCAGTCCATTTCTGCGCTAATAATATTTTCTTCCCTAATAGTCATGCCTTTTTTTTTTACCTTGTAGATTGAAGTCTCATTTTGAAGAGAATCCAAGGGACCTTGGTGAGATTTACAAGTTTTGTGCAGAATAGTTGTGTTTGTATGTAACCTGTCTAAGCAATCATAATGGATGTTTTATTTCTCCTTTGCAGATTTGCTCAAGCATGATAAGTTGCTAAGCAGCAAGGAAATTCCTGCACACCTGCGTGATGTCCCTGACTACCTAATTGATCCGAAAACAAAAGAAGCGAGCAATGTTGTCAAACTTTCCAGGGCTGCTATGGGTATCGACAAGCCCCAAAGGCGGAAAAGACAGGGGTTCAAGGGAGGATCAGGGAAAAGCAGAGACCCTCTTAAGACTTTCTCTGCTGAGGTGCGTTTACCCATTCAATGGCTTCAAAATTTCAGATTAAACTTTAATGACATTTCTTGACCCCAAGCATGTTCTGCTTTCCTGAACTGCCCTAAAGTTCAGTTTCGTGGCTTGTTTCTTCTTTGATCACGTGATTCCCGATCGGCTGCGCTTGTTGCAATGCTGTTTGTGCTGCTGCAGCAGCAAAGTCTTCAATAACTACAGTGACCGGAGAGAGAAAAGCTTGCAGCCACAGCTGCCGCCGCCACCGCCGAAAAATGGCAGCAGAGCAGAGCGACTAATGCCAGAGTTGACAGTTGCTCAAACTTGCTACAAGCGACTAGAGAAACATATATAGAGCTAAAATAGTCTTGATAGTGCTTCTGGATCTGGTCTTTTATTCTATTCGATCTGTTGAATGATGCTCCAACGCAATCCTTTCGTGTTCTGATTTTCTTGTTTACTGGCAGGGCAAACGACGGAGACGGAGGAAAGATAGACAGGGTGAACCAGATAGAACAAAGAAGAGTAGGAAGGCGGAAAGTTGATTTTGCAAGGAGTTTGCTATCATGCTCGCTCAATTTTGTAGGCTTCTTGTTTTAAGCCACATGACAAACTGTTGTGTCGGTGACACTCGTAGCTAAGGAGTATTTTTTATTTATTGCCTGATGTATATTTACGACTAAAAAACGTAAACTCCTCCCAGCTAGAAACATGAAACATTTTTTTAGAACATGGAAGTGACTACATGGAACGTAATGTAAGAAACCAAACAAAATTTTACCAAACGCGACTTGTCTATCAAACACAAATTGTTTATACTGGCTTGATGCAGTTGTGCTGCATGTAAGATCTAATAATACGAAGAAAAACAAAGGAAAAGAAAAGGATCGGTTGCAGTCCACTGCTCGCGCTAATTCATTTGGCAACAGTTTTACTGTCTTGAACTCTTGATAACATGAATATAGCAATCTCCTACTAATTCTACTAAAATTATGACCACACTTTTTTTTAAAAAAAAGTTTTAACAACAATGAGTTACCGTCCATTTCATGTTCCATGGAATTTTGGACAAAGTCGCTGGCTTCAAACTCTGCATTTTTGTACCTACGATTCCATTCTATTAGTACTCATTTAGTACGTTTAGGCCCATCAGCATTCAGCACCTGGTCCCGAGTCCAAGCAAACTTCTATCTTGGATTTCATGGATGATACTAGGTTTCCATCCCAATTCCCACAGGCCAAAGCACAACAGAAAGTGGAATCAGTTTTTCAGTTTCAATTGTACATGATCCTCATATGCCATACCATAAACAATGTGTATGTGAGCAACAGAAGGAAACCGGCATGAATGGTGCCTCCAGTTATAAAAAAAACGTCATCCCGTTCCCTCAAAAAAAAAACCCTTTTTCCTGCGAGCGCTTTACAATCTCCTTTAATACGATTCACGCACCAAATCGAGGCCAACCAGCGTGGCCACATCACAGGCCGTTCCCGGCCGTTAGATCGGCCGGGCGAACGGCCCAGATCGGGTGTTTCTCGGTCATTTTAAAAAAAAACTCTCAAACTTTAGCGAAATCAACCTGCACTCCGACCTTCTCTCTCAGTTTTTATTAAAAAACCCTCAAACTTTTCAAAAATCAACCCACAATCCAGGCATTTCTATGGGCCGACCTTCTGCCGCGCTGGGCTAGCCTACCTTCCGCGTGGGCCGCGCTCTCCGCCACGTGGCCTCGAATGGGCCAAAAACGACCCATAATCTCTTTTCCTTTCGTACAGTTTAATCTTTTCTTTCAAATCAGAGATCATTCAAAATTCGTATAAAATCACAGAAAAATCATAAAAATACCAAACCAATTTTGTTGAGTTTCTTATTACTAAATCTATGCACTAAATTTAAAACATCATATGATTTAGTGTATTTTATTTGGTATAGTTGTAGATCTATGATTTTATGTCATTGATTAATTTGTTGTTCATATCGCATGTGAACTAAAAATATCTCCTCCACCTTAACTCTAAATTTTCTAATTCTTCCACCAAAAAACTTCTAAAATCAAAACCTATAAATTCATATCCTTTTTCATAATCTTTGTTTCCTGATTCTTTTATTTAACGCTAACCCGTACTACAAATACTCGAATGTAAATAATCGCGCATATGCATATACATAGCATAATACTTCACTATATATGGTACATGACATTCTGTACATTCACATATACGAGTACATCATGTCACACATACAAATACTTGAAACGAATATAAAAAACAACATAATATAATTGCAATATACGTCGTACATATAAATATATAGATATACATAGCGACAGTTACACCGACACATAGCTAACCTCCATACTCATCCAATCACCCTAACCCTAAAACCATCTAACCTGCAAGTAGCCCACACATTGCCCACATAAAATCTTTCGTAAAACCCCTCGAACTTTATCAAATTGAACCCATAAGGCCGGCCTCCCTCCCCACTGGGCCTGCTTTTCACATGAAATGAGCCTTTGGTACACACGAAAACCTAGCATACGTCGAATACAATATTAATAATTAAAGAATTCACTTCACAACAAATAATTATTTGCAATGCAAAATATCACGGGTCCTGCTCACCATGAGCGGCAACGCCGCGATCTTTTCTAAGTGATTCAGTGATTCACGGAACAATCTCGGAGCTATACAGCAGCTCACTGTTCGATCTTCTGGAGCGACGGCCTCGGCGCGGCGGAGCTGGGGAGCGGACGAGCGGTGCTGCGGCGGCGCGGCGTGCTCGGCGCGGGGGAGTGGCGGCGCGAGACGGGCTCGGCACAGTGTTGGCGCGAGACGACCGTGCCCATAATGCCACATCGTGCCAGAGCCTGGCCAGGGGCAGGGCCGGACCGCCCGTTTAACCCCATCCATATCTCTGTGACTCTGTCCCATATCCAAACGCCTACTCGTCTCTCTCCCCCGTCGTCTTCCCCGCTCCTACGCCCCGGCCTCTGTCGATGCTCTCTCCATGGCACCCTCTCCTCTCCCCCATTGCACCTCCATCTCCTGCCATGGAGCTACGGTCACCGCTGAGCTCACGAAACTGCTCCCTTTACTCCTCCATTAGACCACCACCACCACCGCGCTCCTTGGCGCGGGCGCCCCCCACGCTTTCATCCGCCACCGCAGCGGCGGCCGTCTCGTCGCCTTCCTCCTGTCCAAAGAAGAAGGTCTGGTCTCCATTCGCCACCCCAACTCTCGCTGACAGACACAGACCTCGAGGCTAACTTTCCGCGCGCGCCTTCTCTCTGTTACGAAGGTTCTCGTGCCCGTCGCCATGGGAACGGAGGAGATGGAGGCGGTCATCATCGCCGGCGTCCTCCGGCGAGCTGGCGCTGACGTGACGGTTGCCTCTGTGGAGGACGGCCTCGAGGTGGAGGCGTCCTGCGGCTCCCGCATCGTCGCGGACACGCACATTGCCTCCTGCGCTGACCAAGTGTTCGATCTTGTGGCTCTCCCGGTAACTCACTTTCTCTTCCTTTACTGACCTACAGTACGTGGCATAAACGGTTCCTGTGGAGTTTAGTGCATCGATGATAGGAATTAGCAAGAGAAATGATTCAGAAGCGTCAAGCGTTCTAATATGTATTTTGACAAATTGACAACGACGAAAATTTTACAATCTTTCGTAAAAAAGTAGTAATACGACTACATCACTCCTGCGCCATTTTCTCCATGATTGCTCTATATTCGTGCTGATGGTGAGTGGTCAATCTCTCACGGTCTCAGTGGTGTTACATGTGTACATCACTTACTGGCAGTGCGCAAAATACCATATTTGATTCATGCATTGCTGTGTGCCTGTGTCCAGGGAGGAATGCCTGGTTCAGTGCGGTTGAGAGACAGTGACATCCTTCAGAGGATCACAGTTAGACAGGCTGAGGAGAAAAGATTGTATGGTGCTATATGTGCCGCACCGGCGGTTGTTCTAATGCCGTGGGGTCTCCACAGGAGAAAAAAGGTGGTCACTTTGCTATATGGATAAATTTAGTCTAGTGATATTTGGGTTTTGTAGTGACATTGTTTTTTTTTTTACTTCTTTCTTTACAAGATCACATGTCACCCATCTTTTATAGGAGATCTCCCTGCATTCCGAGCTGTTGAATCAAATGTTCAGGTTTCAGGAGAGCTTACTACAAGTCGGGGGCCAGGGACAGCATTTCAGTTCGCTTTATCATTTGTTGAGCAAATGTTTGGGCCTCACGTAGCTGAAGATATGGACAGGATTTTGGTTTGTCAAAAGAAACTTTAATCCTTTTGTACTTCACATAATACTTTTAAGCGAATGGGTCATAGGAGGCTTAGTAGCACCTTAGGTCCCGTCTTCAACTCCCCGGAGCGAATTTAAATAGGCCTAGGTTAAAAAACACCACTCCTCAGTCGTGTTCCAGAGTCATACGTGTAACCACCTGAATCGCTTTCAGCGAGATGCACATGGCTGCAGGCATGTGTCCTGGGCCGTTGGTGGCATGTCTAGGGCAGCCGGCCTTCAGGATGTTTCTCAGCCTGTGCGTGAGAAGGGCAGGCATGGTGCAGTTGGTGAGTGCTAGCTCGCCGAGTCACCAGGTCCTGGGTTCGAAGCCGTCTCTCTGCAGAATTTCTGCGGGGGTAAGACTTTGCTTCGGTTATTCCTTTCCCCAGACCCCACTCGTGTGGGAGCCTCTAGCACTGGGTCTGCCCTTTAATGCAATGCCATGGAGGCGTTAGGTCGAGTTTTTCTTCTTTTTGAGCCCTTTTGTTGATTAGAGAACTGAGGATATCTATTTGTAGATCCTCCAGTTGAGAGGCCTGTTCCAGGACTCTTTGAGGGCTTTGTTTGTCTATGTGGAAAATTAACTAGTTCTCCACCCCAATACATGTGGATTAGAGTGCAGCCAAACAAGCTTTTAAGGGCGCGTTTGGTTGCCGTGATGAAGGCTGGCCAGGCTCCACATATGTAGGCTAGCGTCGTTTGGATGCCTGTGTTCGGCCATGGGCCTGGCCCAGCACATGCAACGAGCCACCCGGAGCCTGGCTCCCGGGAAACAGATTTAGAGTCCGTTTCTGCCGGGCCTGGTTGGCGCGGGCGTAGCGCGCGTACGTGCGTGAAAGGGCGCATGCACAAGGCAGGGAGGAAACAGGCCAACCAATCACCATCTCTTCGTAGCCTAGCTGGATGAAACCAACTAACCAATCAAGCTCGCATGCATGCGTCCGCCCTGGCCAACCATGGCCTGGCTCCCTTCGTGCGAGCCAGTTTGGCGGGGAAACAAACCAAATGCCTTGGTACTCCCCTCTCTTAGGACAAAGCCCCAGGAGAGGGGGAGGGTGTTCTCCCCCTGGGAGTTATTTCCTTTTAGCTGATTAGGTTGTTTGACATAGAAATTCAGTCTGATAGTTGTGGTGGTTAAGGTCATGGGTCCTACTCCCCTACCAGCTTAAATTAATAAAATCTAAGACACATAGTTCATCCTTTTCATTCTTGTTTTCTCTCCTTAAATTCAGTTTGTTCGCACCTGCTGTCTACTCAAACTACTCAGTTTTTGTTTATCAATGCTGATGGTTATTTTGTATATTCCCCTATAGATGGCACAAACTCACGACGATCTTGAAAGGAGTGCAGAAGTCAATGAACTTGAGTGGTCTTTTGATCGCAATCCTGAGGTAAGTCACCTTAAACTGCATGCTTCATCATCTTATACATGGATTCATACTTTACCAAGGATTTTAAGTCACAATGTGGAGGGCATCATGCTTAAATGAAAAATATAATTTTAATGTAGCCATTTATTATCTTTAAAAATCACTACATCAGAGTAAATTACTGTACAATTTGGCCTGCTTTACTTAATGTAGTTGATCTCTCTGTTCTTGCTCAAATGCTGGATTGCTGTTTTTATTATATCTAGTCCTGTGGTGCTAGGTTGCTAGTCGTAGATAATTAATGGGCTGGGTCGCTCTCTTTTTGGTCAGGGTTGCATGTGCTGGGAGGGATTACACCCCCCCTCCCCCCCTCCTCCTCCTCCTCCACATTCTTTTTCTTATTAACGAAATGACACACAGCTCTCCTGCATTGTTCAAGAAAAGTTATATCTAGTCGACTATTCCTGTAGGGAATTCCAGTCGTACACATATCCATGTACTTGGAATGATATCATTGGCTTCAACTATATTTTGCTGGAGTGTTGGCTATTCTATTGCAACATTGAGGTTGATTTGACATTGGAAACAGGTTCTTATTCCAATTGCAAATGGGTCTGAAGAGATGGAGATCATAATTCTGGTTGATATTTTAAGACGGGCAAAGATAAATGTGGTATTAGCGTCAGTTGAAAAATCTCTAACTATTCTTGGATCTCAAAGGATGAAGATTGTTGCTGATAAAAGCATTACGAGTGCCTCTGATTCAATATATGATCTAATCATTCTTCCTGTAAGTTCTCTTGCAGTTCATCTTTTTATTTGGCTGATCATAAGTGGTGTCACACATTTCACTAATATATCTGCCATTTAATTGATTCATAGACATGGGACAAAATTGTCCCCATCGACCCATATTATTCCTTTGATGATGTAATGTTATTGATAAAACAAAAATTAAGGCCATTCTGAAGTGTATGCCATATTGTACAGGAGTTAATATGGGGTCTGATTGGTTGCCTGTATTAGGCTTAGCCTGCAGCATAACCTAAGCCAGCATAAATGTATGTAGTGCCTTTGTGTTTGGTCGTCTTGCATAGGCAAGTCACGTCCGATAAAATTGTGTTTGTTTGTTTGCATTTTATTGCATATAGTCACCTTATATGTTCTATTTGAGGTCTTATGTTTCTAGTAAAGGCAGAGAATGTGAAAATATGCTATTTTTGTGTGCTCATTAGTTTATACGAATCTGCATTGTTTAATAGGAAAAAATTGGCGTACTAGGTGCAAATTGCACTACATAAGCCTGAATAATCAGGCCCATGGGTGTATATTTTTTCTCGAAAACGCAGGAGAGCTGCGCCTCATTATATTAAGAGGAGAAAAGGGCGAGAGCCCAAACAACCCCACCAACACCACACACACGCAACACACACACACACGCACGCACTCATCAGTTTTCAAGATTACAATCGCGCCCGTGATAAAAACACAAGGCGACCAAAATAAGCTAGACCCTCTAACTACCAGGAAGGAGGGCAGTCAAGAATGAAAGCCCTCGAGCCCCTGCCATACACCATAAGCGGCGTTCCTCGCCGGCTATGATCAAAGCCCCAGCTAAGTTTGGAGCTGCTCCATCAAAAACACACCCATTGCGATGGTTCCATATAGTCCAAGCTCCGAGTATAATGAGCGAATTAAATCCTTGCCTCATCATCTCATCATCGGTGCTGCTGCAAGCTTTTTCCCACCAAGCATGGAAGGATAATTCAGTGGGTTGAGGAGATAGAGTCTGGAGACCGACCTGTCTGAGCAGATTGAACCAAAATTCTCTTGCGAACACACAATGGACAAGAAGATGGTCGATAGTCTCCTTTTCTTGGTCACAAAGAGGACAGTATTCCGGATGAGGTAGCCCCCGACGTGCTAGGCGATCAGCCGTCCAGCACTTATTGTGCGCGACGAGCCATACAAAGAAGCGACATTTGGGCGGCGCCCATGATTTCCAAATCCTTTCCCAAGGTCCAAAAAGAGTAGAACCCAAAAGGAATCCTTCGTATGCTGACTTAGTCGAATACTGTCCATTAGAGGAGAACCTCCATAAGTGCCTTCAAAGATAATTGAGGTGTACAGCATGTATTGGGGTGTACAGCATATTGGTTGTCCACCCCAATAATTGACTTAGTCGAATACTGTAGAACCTCAGCATATTGGTTGTCCATAGCAATGTTTGTATATTTATCAGATAAATCATGTGTACACCTCAATTATGAATCTCTATCTTGCTCTGAAACTATTTTTGTGTACTTAGTATTTGGGCTTTATAAATGCAAAACTGACTAAATTTATGCCGTTTAATTGTGTGCAGCTACATGCTGTATTGTTCTTTTATTCTTGTTCCATCTTTATATGCTGCATCTTTCATTATCCAGGGAGGACCTGCTGGAGCTGAGCGGCTGCACAGGTCCAGAATTCTGAAGAAGTTGCTCAAACAACAAATGCAAGCTGGCAGGATGTATGGTGGGGTTTCTTCTGCTCTGAAGGTTCTGCAGCAGCAAGGTTTACTTGAGGTGAAATTCTAAGCTAAAAACTCATGGCACATCATATTTCCTTGAAATGAATTGACGTTGGATTTTTTTTAACCTTAGGATAAAACAGTGACAACTCATCATGCTGTAGCCAGTGAGCTCACGTACCAAGTTATAGACCAACCAAAGGTTGTGATCGACGGAAATTTGATCACTGGTAAGGGGCTTGGGACAGTTGTTGATTATGCCCTAGCTATCATCAGGAAATTTTTTGGTCATGGACGAGCCAAAGCTGTGGCGAATGGAATAGTTTTTGAGTACCCTAAGAGCTAAACCCCAAGAATTGCTGAAATTATGAAATGTGCAATAAGGATTAATGAAACACATTATGGCTGTAATTGAAGATCTGGCTATCTATGCTTCTGATAAAAGGTGAGCTGAAGCTTTTGGGATAGCAAAAGATTCCTCTATTGTTGCCTTTCTGGACAGCTGGAATGAAATCTCCAGATCCACTATATATGTTGGGATGGACCAAATTTACACTGGGAAGCTTCAGTGGCAGTCATATTCATCAGCTTCCTGATATGATATTGGTGGATAAATGACAGTGGTTGCTAACTGGTAAGTTCTATTTGATGCTGACAGACATGAATACTTGTTTCCACACACAATCTTTTCTTGGCTGAACGTTTTTTAAGGACAAACACATCTTTTTTTGTACAAAGGTAACATATACACTTTTTTTTTTTAAAAAAGAAGAGAACATCTACCTGTAACTTGAGCTCAACAACAATCTGGCGATATCTCACTATTGAAATAATGCATGTGCCCTTTCCTCTAGCACTTAAGATTTTTTGAGGAATCTCATGTTTTTAAATTTACACAAATGAAAACCATTTGCCGGAACTTAACTGATGTAGTGTATGCTATATGCAGATTATGTGCATCCAGAGGAAACTTTACTGTCTTCAGTGTGCCTATATTTGGTTTGGGGGCGTATTTTCCGAGGTTTGAACTCTGATGGGCTTAGATGTTGCCATCATGCTATATTCCCATCTGTGAATCCATCTGAGAAGCTTGGGAATCTAATTCCGGACTTCCCCAGAAACTGGGTTTCAGGAGTGCAGGCTAACAACTGAATTAGTATTTGATTAGATTCGAACTTCTACGCTTCGGTATTTTATTGGAAGTCATTTTAATCTCTTTGTGTGTATTACAGATGATTTGTGGTTTTTAGCTCGATGGGCTAAGCGGGACATATGCTCACTCGGTTGTCACCATAAGAACACCAGTTACTGAATTTGAAATGCAGTTACCATAACAGAATCGGTTATTTTGCTTGCTGTCTTCACGCTTTGGCAAGATTAACTTTTAGGGTGAAGCCAAGCGTCGTGCTCCTGTCCAAGTGATCATAATATGATTCCCAGATCTCAGACTGGAATGTTATCTGAAATACTCTGATAGTTTCGGCTAAAGCGTTGCAATTGTACACAACCAGAAGAGGAACTGTAGATTAGCTGACAGAGATGGCTTCCGTCGCTCCCGCTCCCCCTCCACCTCCCGGCGCCTCCCCGTCCCCTAGCTCCACCAGCCGCTCGCCGCAGCCTACTCCGGGCGCGCCGACCACCCAACCCCCTCCCTCTCCGGCGCCTGAGGGCTTCTTCCTCTCCACCCCCGGTGCCACGGCTGGGCGCTCCAAGGGCCAGCGGTGGAGAGACGCCTCCCCGTCTTCCGGTTCCTCCTCTGTGGAGCCTCCTTCGTTCAAGGATGTCCTCTTGGGCGGTGGCGGCTCACCTCCTCTCGCTGCCCCGTCGGCGGCTGCTGCCTCGTCGGGCCATCTTCGTGCGGCTGCCTCGTCTGCGGCTACGGCTCCTCCTCGCGCGCCTGTTCGGATTACACTCAGGCCGTGCGACCGGCGCGCACGCCCGGCCGGGGCGGCTCCTCCTGACCGTGATGGTTGGGTAGCCTCGGAAAGTCGTCGCCGCCGCCGCGAGCGCCGTCAGCGGGCGCTCCCCCCCCGGCGGCCAGTCCCGGAGGATCTTCGTGGCCGCTGCTTCAACTGCCTGTCCACTGCTCACAAGGCCGCGTCCTGCAGTTCCCGTACGAGGTGCTTTGCTTGCCGGGGTCTGGGGCATCGCTCTGCCGCCTGCCCATCCTGGCATCCCCGCCCCCCTCCTGACCGTAGGCAGCTGGTCTGGCGTCCTAAAGTCTCGGCGTCGTCGCGACCGCCGGCCATGCAGCCTCCGGTTGCCTCTGGTGGCGGAGCGGGCGCGCAGCCTTCGGCCTCGGGCGATGGCAAGGAGCACAAGCGTAAGCGGCGTCGTTCGCGGAGGCCGCGTCCCGCGGCGGGTACGGCTTTCCCGGGTGATGATTTCGGCGAGGAAGATGACGCTTCTGTTCACCCTCTCCCGGAGCCTACCGTCGGGGATGCGCAGACTGGTGTCGTTGCTGCTCCGGCCGTCCCAAGACGCATTCTCGACTGGTCGGATCGGCTCTCCCGCAGCGAGGATGCCTTGCGTTGCGCTCTGGTCATCACCTGGCTTGGAGGTTCTGACGACGCCGGGGTAGAGCCCATACGTGCCACGATTGCCTCTAGGTTTGAGATCGACGAAACTCGACTATCCCTTCTTCCCTGGGGTCCGTCCAGTTTCCTCTTGATCTTGCCAAATGAGGAGCTTGCTGGCACTGTCTACAATGGAGGTCGCCCCATCATCACCACCTCTGCCCGGCTGCATGTCATGCGATGGACGAGGTTTATCCAGGCCTCGGCGGCGTGCCTCTCGGTGGCTGTTGAGGTTGACCTGAAGGGCATCCCTGCCCATGCTTGGGATCCGGTGACTGCTGAGGTCCTTTTGGACGAGCTCTGTTTGATTGTTGGAGTGCACCCGAGAAATGCAGATCGTCGCGATGTGTTCACGGTGAAGGCTTGGTGCTCCGATCCTGCTCTCTTCCCACCTGTGATGACGCTGGAGATCGTGGAGCCCCATATGGCGACCGGTGCTGACGTGCGGACGTTAACCTATCCCATAATGGTCACGGTTCGTCCCCTCGTCGAGCCTGGAGCATTTCATGCTCCCCCATCGCCGCCACCTGAAGATGAAGATCGTGATCGTCGCCGGAGGCGGCGGAATTCTGCGTCCTCTCCGCCGTCTTCTCCGGCCCCGGCGGCGGGGCCGGGCGAAGCTTCGTCCTCTGGCCAGGCTGGCAGGGCTTCTGGCCACGAACGGTTGGGCCCTCGCGTCCATGCAGCGGCGGCCAGGGAGCCTTCCTGTACAGTCATGCTCGGCATTGAAGATCGGGCAGACGTGTCTGCTGGGGTCTCGCGACGCGGTATTGCTTCGCGTGGTCTCCCGGCGAACCGCTCAGGGCCCAAGGACTCATGCACGCGTGCTGATGCATTTATGAGGAGCGTTGGCAGGTATGCGGCGGGGGATGGCAAGCAAGTCTCTGATGTCGGGCGGTTTAATGACATCGTGAGGCCACGGGCGGCAGCTCCGGAGCACGCCCCCGTTCTTCCGCATGTCGCCTCGGATGATGGTGCCAGCATTGATTCCTCGGAGGCCCGTTTGCCCGTTGCTGCTGCGGCGTCCTTGCCACCTCCCGAGAAGGTTCCTGGGGCGGATGTACACGCGTGCGATACGACGTCTGTGTGCGCGATAAATACGGATGCGGCGGCGAGGCCACAGGAATCTGCAGCTGTCAATACGTCGCCTGTTGGGCCTATCTATGAGGCCCAAACACAAGCTGGGCCTATTCTGGAGGCTAGCCAGGAGCCTGTGCAACGTAAGGAGCTCCAGCCCATGGTCGAGGCCAGTACGTGGTCTCCCACGCTGGAGAGGATGTGGTCGATTGAGCCACCGCAGGAACAGACAACTCCATCACGGGGCACTGCTTCGCTGCCGCTCGCGACAACTTTTGGTGCGGAGCAAGCCACGCCCAGTGCTGGTCCGACGGTGTCGCGGCAGTGCCCGGCGACAGCAGCCTTAAGAATGCCCAATGCTCCAAGAACCTGCTCTAAGGTCTACTCCAGACGACGAGTCCAAGTCCAAGTCACGGTCACTGGTCCGATGGAAACCAGCATCACGGAGGGGACCAGCAATAATCCTTCGATGTCGGCGACGCTAACGCCCACATCGGCCAGCCGGAGATCAAGCTTCATGGCGAGGATCACAAAAAAGACCGTGAGAATCCTCCCTACACCGCGCGTTACAAGGCCAACGGTTCAGGCTCGCACACCTTCGGCTCCTCCACGTCGAAGCCGACGGATTGCAGGTGTTGATCCTGAACCGGCTACTGAAATTGCAACAAGGAACAAGAAGAAGGTGATGAGGGCCTTGCACGTCATCCAAGAGAGCGAAGGTATCAGCCAGGATGCTCTACATGAGTATGGCAAGCTTTTTGGCCAACCACTTCCAGCTTCTCACGTCCAAGCTCTGGCAGCACTGTTTGGATGGGCAACCCCTGAGGATGTGAATGGAGAGAACTGATGTGTTCCCGGTCTGTACATGGTCGGCTTGTTATATGGTTTATCAATGAATCCTTCAAATATTCTGTGCTGGAACGTGCGAGGACTTAACTCTAAAGCACGTCAAGATTCAGTACGCACTCTAGTCTCATCTTCCCGTGTTGACGTGGTTTGCATTCAAGAAACAAAAATAGAGCTACTCTCTCGAGGAACAATTCTTGCCGCCCTTGGTTCAGACTTTACCCATTTTGTAGAATTGCCATCGGTTGGTGCCAGTGGAGGGATTCTTGTAGCCTGGCGCAATGATCTTGGTCCCGCTAATGCTACTCGGGTGGACAACCATTGCATATCCGTGCAATTCAGTCCAAATGCAGGTCAAGCATGGTGGCTCACCTGTGTCTATGGACCTCAGGGGGATGACAATAAGGTACTCTTCCTGCAGGAATTAAGGGACATACGAGCCGCTTGCCAGGGCCCATGGATTGTGCTGGGAGATTTCAATCTCATTTACAAAGACGAGGACAAAAATAATGGCAATCTAAACAGGGCTCTGATGGGAAGATTTCGTCGCCTCATCAATGATTTGGGTTTACAAGAGCTGCCTCTACATGGGAGGAAATATACATGGTCCAATCAGCAAGATACACCAACTTTGGTCAGGTTGGACAGATTTCTTTGTACAGTTGATTGGGAGCAACTTTTCCCTAATTGTCTGCTGCAGAGCACAGCCACTGATGGTTCGGATCATTGTCCTCTCCTTCTTGGTCTTCATGATATCAAACCTGGGAAAGCCAGATTCCATTTTGAAGCTTACTGGACAAAATTGGAAGGGTTCCAAGAGGCAGTTGAGATTGCTTGGACTTCTGTACCAGCCTCCTCCTGTCCTTTTGATACTCTATCAAGGAAATTTCGTGCCACTGTTAGAGGATTGCAAAGTTGGAGTGAGAAAAGAGTTGGGCACATCAATTCACAGCTTGGGATGGCAAAAGAAATAATTCATCAACTAGAGATTGCCCAGGATGGTCGCCCCCTCTCTAACCAGGAGAAATGGTTGTACAACCACTTAAGAAGGCATGCCTTGGCTCTATCATCCTTGCAGCGAACAATTGCTAGAAGCCGTTCCCGGATCAGCTGGCTCAGTGAAGGTGATGCCAATACTGCATTGTTTCACCTGCATGCCAGACATCGAAAAAGGAAGAACTTTATTAGTAGTCTCATTTCCGATGATGACCTGGTTGTAACCAAGCATGAAGAAAAGGAGAAGATTGTGAATGAGTACTACTATAATCTTTTAGGGGTAAGTAATGACAGAGATTCTACCATCAATCTTGAAGAAGTGAATATCCCATCTCATGATCTTGCAGAGTTGGATGCCCCTTTCTCAGAAGAAGAGGTCTGGAAAACAATAATGTCGCTGCCATCACATAAAGCTCCAGGCCCTGATGGCTTCACTGGAAAATTTTATAAAGCTTGCTGGCAGATTATCAAAGTGGACATTATGACAGCTGTGTCAGCAGTTTGGAGTCGAAAACTCAGAAATTTTGAGCAGCTAAACTCAGCCTTTATTACACTCCTACCTAAGAAAGAAGATGCCACAAGTATAAAGGACTTTAGACCAATAAGCTTGGTTCACTCTTTTGCAAAGCTCATCACAAAATTATTGGCCAACAGGCTAGCAGGGAGGCTGGACCAGATGGTGTCCCCCAACCAAAGTGCGTTTATCAAAGGTCGCTTTATTCAAGATAATTTCATGCTTGTCCAGCAGACTGCTCGCTTTCTTCACCAGCAAAAACAAGCTCGCCTTCTACTAAAATTGGACATCACAAAGGCTTTCGATTCCGTATCCTGGCCTTTTTTGCTGGAGATCATGAAACACTTGGGTTTTGGTCCTGTGTGGTGTGACATCATTAGCGGGCTGCTAGCTTCTGCTTCCACACAGGTGCTCCTCAATGGCAGCCCAGGGGAAACAATTCTACATCGACGTGGACTTCGCCAAGGCGATCCACTGTCTCCAATGTTATTTATTTTGGTCATGGATGTCTTATGTTATTTGGTCAAGAAAGCATCAGATGAGGGATTATTGCAACCATTAGCAAGACGGGCCTTGCAGCATCGCATATCTTTGTATGCTGACGACGTGGTAATATTCCTATGTCCTTCGGCCAATGATATAGGTATCACGTTGGATATTCTCCAACTCTTTGGAGATGCCTCAGGGTTGAGAACAAATGTGCAAAAAAGCAATGGCTTCCCAATTCGGTGTTCTGGGGAAGATATAATCACTACACATGAACATCTCCCCTGTCAACTATCAGATTTCCCTTGCAAATATCTAGGAGTTCCGCTTTCCTTGCGTAAATTGACAAAGCAGCAAGTCCAGCCAATCATTGATCGGATTGCTGATTGTCTTCCGGGATGGAAAGCGGATTTGCTCACAAAGGCTGGGAGAAAAACTTTGGTTCAGTATGTGCTCACCTCCATGTTGGTATACTTGGCTATGGCAATGGATCTTCCTCCCGGGGCTCTTAAAGCTATTGATAAAATTAGAAGAGGTTTTCTTTGGAGAGGCAGAAGAGATGCAAAAGGGGGACACTGCCTGTTGGCCTGGCCTAAGGTCACTCGACCACCAGAGCTCGGAGGCCTTGGCATTTCCCAGCTACAACAGCTTGGATGGGCTCTCCGGATGCGTTGGTTGTGGCTGCAGAAAACCGAACCTGATAGGCCCTGGGCAGCTTTCCAAATCCAAGTGCACCCTGCAGTCAAAGCTTTCTTTAAAGTGGCCATTGTCTCAGAGGTCGGCAATGGCAAGAACACAATTTTCTGGACTGACAGGTGGTTGCATGGCCAGAGCCTAGATCAATTGGTGCCTAATCTTTTTAGATTAGTCAACAACAAAGCAAGGAAAAGGACGGTGTATGAAGCCCTTACCGAGATGAAGTGGGTGCAGGATATACGAGGTGTCAGTACTACAGTAACCGTGCTGACAGAATTTTTCAAGTTGTGGGATCTCCTCTCGGATTTTTCATTGCAGCCTGAGGTTGATGATACTCATTTGTGGCAATTCTCTAGCTCGGGAGTGTATTCTGCCAAATCTGCATATGAGGGATTCTTTATTGGGGCTGTACAGTTTGGGCCTTGGGAGAGAATCTGGAAGAGCTGGGCACCAGGCAAATGCAAGTTCTTTATGTGGTTAGTGGCACATAACAGATGCTGGACTGCAGACCGTCTTGCTAAAAGAGGACTGCCCCACCCTGAATGCTGCCCGCTCTGTGATCAAGCTGAGGAAACAATTGATCATCTGCTGATCTCATGTGTCTTCTCCAGGCAAGTATGGTACAAAATTCTACATAAGGTCGGCCTGCAGAACTTCTCCCCCCCAGCCTGACAACAACTCCTTTGATGCATGGTGGGCAAGCACAATTTCTGGCGTTGATGACCAGACTAAAAAAGGTCTCAATTCCATCATCATCCTAGGAGCTTGGTCCATTTGGAATCACCGCAATCGTTGTGTTTTTGATGGGACTCAACCGAGCCTAAGTAATGTTCTGGTTTCGGTAAAAGATGAGTTATTTCTGTGGAGTTTGGCTGGAGCTCGGGGAATATCCAATCTCCTTGCTCTAGAGTCGGGCAATGCATGAGCTCCTCTCTAGTGGTCTTGGGTCAGGTTTTTTGAAAAGGGAAAGAGAGATACACCTTTAGATGTAAAAGAGAGAGAGAGTGTGTGTGGTTGTATGGGGTTTCTTAACCCACTCCTTCACTCTTCTTAATATAATGATACGCAGCTCTCCTGCGTGTTCGAGAAAAAAAAAAAAAAAAAAAAAAAGAAGAGGAACTGTTGTTATTATGTGGTCAGACGCCAGTAACCACAGTTCCCGTTGTCACGCGCACGCGAGCGAGAGCAGTCTTGTTTTGCGTCTACTTTCTTTATATTCTCCTGGTAGAATCAAAACTAAAGGAATATATCCAGAATATGAACCCTGTTGTAGGCAGATTATTCTGGGTAGCCATTAGTCTCCAATAACTACATCCACATACTGCTACAACAGTATAACTACATTCACATCTATCTCAGAATAACGTGGACATACTGCTGTTCTGAGCAAGCATGGACAGGCCACAGGCTTACACAAGGATAAAAGGACCTGAACTCCCGAGGTTATTCCACGGCTTTGTGCAGGAAAATGTACCGCCATGCTCGCAAGTCGCAAGCCATGGTAAAACTGCTGAGGTGGATATGGATTCAATTGAGTGGGTTGCTAAACAAAGGCACGCTGTAATCTGGAAGAGCCTTCTGCCTTTCGAGAAAGGTATCATTCTCTGTTTTTTGATGCTGTTGTGGCGAAATAAAGACTAAAGGAACATGGTGTCTGTGGCCGCCAGCCTAGGTTATGGTGCGGCGCTGATCTACACTGTCAAGGTTTGGAGGGTTTCTCGACATGTAAAGATGAGGTTTTCTAACTTAATAGCAACGGTAATTCTAGAAGCCGGCGTCCGTCCATCCGTCTGGACTCTCCGTTGCTGGATTGCGACGACCGCCTTTTATTTGCTCATCCACTCACCCTGCAACCACTCTAAAAACACTTACCTAGCCGTTAGTGCCATGACAGCACTCCGCCGCATCGCCTTGGCGATCGTGCCTCCCTCTCCATCGTGTCTTCGCTCCGCCGTCCGGCATCTCCACCGCACCCAAGCGCGGTGGCCAGTCTTCCTCTCCACTACGCCTCCCACCCCCAGCGGCCTTCTCCAGCGCGCGGACCTGCTGCGGCCTTCTCCATCGGAGCGACAAGCTTTGTGCCACTGGCGAGCTCCACACCTGTGAACTCCGCGCGCCGACGAGCCTCCGTTCCATGTTGCACTGAAAGAGCGTGTTGCAGGTCTATGTTTCAAGTGTTTCAGATGTTTTATAGGTATGTTGTAAGTATTTCATATAGATGTTGCAAAAGTAGATCGGGATGTTGCATATGTTGTAATGGTTGTACACGTATGTTACAACCTTCTGCTTCCAATGTTTTATCGGATTTTTTCAGACGTATGTTCCAAGTATGTTTGTTTGGATGTTGCATATGTTTCACACATATGTTGCAAGTATTTTATCTAGATGTTGCATATGTTTCACAAAGGTTTCAAGTGTTTTTTATATGTTTTTGCAAGTGTTTTAGATGCATGTTTCAAGGGTTTCATTTGTCTTCAGACATATGTTGCAAGCGTTGTATCTGGATGTTTTAAAAGTAGATCGGGTGTTGTATCTCCCTCGTCGCCTTCTGCTGCCTCGCCTCAGTGTCTCCTCCTCTTGGCGCCGACTGGACATCCAAACAGCGCAGGCAGGCGCTGCCCCCCCCCCCCCCCCCCCAACCAAATCTATTCAGCCTATATAGCCCAAAAACACACTGCAACCCAATTACTAGATCTATGGCTATTAGATTATTGATGAGTAAAGCCATTATCGCGGTAGTCCAACTTGTCTAAACTACACAATTGGAGACTCTGCCAGGCCCGGCGAGCAATCACTTGAATATGAAAAAAACTATTAAAACTGGACAAAACACAACTCCGCAATAATATTGCCCTGTTTTTCATCCCATGTAACGTTTGTGTGGAGCGGTTGACATGTAACACAATAGCACTCGAAGGGATGGCAACCGAGAATTTCTTGTTGGGGGAATGATTCCCTATCCCATCTCTGTGAAAAAAAAACACTCAATGTAGATTCTCATCCCCTTAAATAGTACCTAGTGTGTACATATTTTGTACTTATATATATGCATCAAATGATCACAGTCACATTGAATCATAAATATGCTAAGATCAACCAATCTAGATTAATAGTCCCATGGGGAATCGTCAAGGGACCATCGACTCAATGCCTAATAACACTCTAGCAGAGGCTAAGGTATTGTCCATTCGTACTAATGCACATGTATCCAAAAAAATTAACCAAACAGAAGTCAGAAAAATCTCTGAAGTTAGACCCCGTTTTAGTCAGGTAGACTAAATTGTTTAGCCATGTGCTGTTTGATACAAAAACTAATAGATAGATAAAATCCTGTTAAAAAACAGTTTTGTTCATAGAATTGTTCTACTCTCTACATGTGCTGTTTTGGTTCATGATATTTTGATCTTTTTGTTGCCTGTCTAGCCAGCCATTGTGTTTTTTTAGAGGAAAGCCAGCCATTGTGTTAACAGCTAGTTGAGGCTAAGATGAATTCTTAGCCCAGTTATTAAAAAGAAGCTGATTAGCAGGGAAGGGACAATCGTAATGTACCTAACTAATACAATATTTTCAGTTGTATTACAAAATGAAAAGTTTTCAGGAACAGGACGATACAGATCTCTACCCCTTAAAAAGTCCGATTCAATGGTGGTGGTATTTTCAGCTGTATGTTGTATTTGACTAGTGGCGGGGCGCGCGCCTTCGCGCGCGTGAGAGTTAACCGCGGTTGGTATAGAAGGCATGTCAGCATACTTTGTTACTATAATATAGGCAATAGGATCGGTCATAGTATCTGTTCAAGCTGCACACATAGCATGGACAGCCTAAGGTGAGCAACATGTTTGAAGGAGAACTTTTGGGCAATCTGTTACCCTCCCACCTCAACTGGAATCTACATAGGTAGAATAAGTTTTTCATAGGTAGCAGGCATGCTAGATCATAGGTTTTCATAAACTGAGCTGCATCTACAGGTACAGATAGCAAATGTATTTGCGCTAGGGCATATGTTACATATAAGGAACCTGAGGCCGGTGTCTACAATACAATCGAAGGTGCAGGGTATCTAACAATTATACAGGAAGTAGATACCCAACGCAGTTTGATGGCACCATAGAGTGCAGAAGCGTAGTCTGGCACTATATACATATCATTAAGCACACCAAGCACCGGCTGGAGCCTGGAACTCTGGTGTACTCCTTCAAAAGAACCAAAAGCTTGGTGTAGTCGGTAGGGACGGCAACATTTTCTGTCATAAGAAAAGTTTGAAATCAGTGTATAGAAGAAGGTTGGTATGCTTCAGTATAAGTTACATATGTGGTAGTGGAGCTCAAGCTATAGGGACAGGTTTACGTTGGTGTAAGAAACTGTGGACTAAGGCTATAGAGGTAGCCTGGTATGTGGTAGCATAGGGTATACATGAACCATCTAAGGTCAGAATACAGGGACAATCTTATCTTAGCGTGAGGAAGCATAAAGGTAAGCTGTAGGCACATATTTACCTGCCCGGCAAAACCGACAGCATTTGAGGCCTAGGAACCATTTTTGGTGGTGGTGTCTTCGGGGGCAGACTTCCCTCTGTAATAAGTATTGAGCAGATGAAAGGGAATGGCTATGTTTGCATTGTCGATATAGAGTATAAGAGTGCATGGAACACACCTTTTGCTCTTAGGTTTGGATGCTGAAGTCTGGCGCGGAGGGCTCCTTTTGAGCTTAGGATCAATCTGGGCATCTTCGTCTGCATCTTCGTCGGTCCCATGCTATAATTTAAATTGTTAGCATATTTAGTTGCAGTTGTATGAGGCTAGATGATATAGTGTAGAGTTTTCAGGCAATGGAAGTAACCTTGTCAGCTGTGTCGTCAGAGAAATTCAATTGGCGCCGAGCATCGGTTGTAGGTCGTGGTGATCTTGGGAAAATAAAGTGTAAGCTGTCTATAGGTATCTGTGTACAATGGCTATGCAAAATATTTGATTTCAGTATTTGATACCTCTCGCCATCATCTTTGGGGGTTTCCTGGTCACCTTCAAGCGCTGGTGCTGGAGTCTGTGGGAGACATAATAATTTTACGCTGCTATATTGGTTAGTATTGAGGGTTAAGACAGGGATGGGACAGCCAGTTCATATACCTGATGACCTGCGGGCTCAATCTGAAGCAGCTCAGTTTGGTGAGGAAGAGGTTCAGTGGATGTGCCTGCGCCTCCTTGTTCCATTGTGCCGTGCTCAATTAATAGAGGGTTTTGGGCGACATCGCGGACTGATGGCTTCTCTAGAACTGCCTTAACCAGGTACTCTCTGTACTTTGTAGTCTTGCACGCTTCGTTGGTGAGATCAACGGAGAGGACATATTTCTTGTTAATGATCTTTTGCAATGGCACAGGTAGCACATCTCTTGGATTCAGCGGATTAAATATGGCTTCACACTCTTTCTGGACCATCTGCTGAGCCTCGTCATCATAAGCGAAGAAGCGGCCTTCTGCTGTTTCGTCTTTGGCTTTAAATGAGAGGAGATATCTGTGTAGGTTTGACATAGGCTTAGATTGTATAATTTGCTGAGATAGTAAGTCTATAGTGTTAAGCTGCTTTGTTTGAAGCCATGGAATAGATACCTAGGAGCTGTTCCTGCCGTGCGGCATGTGGGAACTGGACATCTGTAGGTGCCGTGCAAGTCTTGTTCGGCGCTTTTTTTGCACGTCTTGCAAGCCATGTACCACCACTTGGAAGTAGTGACAATAGAGGTAACTGTCACGGTACATTTGTAGGGACCCGGTTCCTGTCATGGAGCAGAAAGGCCCTAGAGCATGAAAAGTACTGAGGCAAAGGTGTAGGTTCCGTTATTCAAAGTGTGTACCTTTTCATTGAATGGATTCAGGTGGTCCAGTTCCATGATGGTTTTCCTGGGCAACTGGATATCCAGAGCCGGAGTATTGACCTCTTCATCAAGTGGGCGCTGGATATAAACTGGGATATTTTTGAACCTGGTCATTAAAGGCAGATTAATATCATACATGGTGTATAGGAATGGAGTGGTTGCAGATCTACGTAGGCGTTACCTAGAATGGAATGGTCGTGCCTCTGCAATATTGGGGTTGAAGTAGTACGAACAAGCTGAACTTCCTGTCAGAGCAACCTTGTCTGAAATAGTATGCAATCAGCACTCAGTTAAGTTAATCTGCAAAATGATAAATCTGAACCAAGCTATGGGTAAGGTATTACCATTATCAGTGAAATCCTGTCGTGGCAGGCAGCCAACAATGAGACACACTATAAGGTTACCAGCTTCAGGGTCGTAGATGTCATTAATATTGAAATTCAGAGCGTGGTCACCCCAGAGCGTGATCTTGAGCATGTTGTCCCTGTTCAATGACACATGTAAGTTGATGATAACCTGTTGTGGATGTCTACAGCAGTAAATGTATATACAGATGAATGCCTGTACCTCAAATCTTTGATATAGATCTCTCTTAGAGTTTTTGCCTTTTCTCGGTTTTTCGGAACAAAAGTCTTGGCTGCTTCATACTTTACCAGGTAGCCGATGATATCTGAAACTTGAAATCAGCATGTTATGCCTTGTATATATATGGACGCAATAATGATAGGACGACCTAAGGATGCAACCTATGAGCCGTGCACTTTCCTGGGTGGCTGCTGTATATGTTGCTGGTCCTAAGGAGAAGAGGAAGGCAAGATCGAAAATTAGAGGCTTAGTATGTACCTGTATAGCTGAAAATCATCTTGGTGACCTTGATTGCTGGGAACTGGGTGATTCTGTAGATGTATTCCGGAATTGACTGGGGAGGATTCTGCACCACCTCAGCAGTTGTGTACTGCGTGATCTCAATCATGAGGCTCTTATCTACCGCTCTAAAGAATTTCTTTGCATTTTCGACGACGAAGTATTTGATGGCATAAACCTTTCCGACATCGAAAAACTCTGCTTTTTGTTCAATGAGATCGTCACAGACCTCTGCATACATGGCATGTCCCTGTTGGCATGAATAGTTTGGCAGTCAGTTATTAGAATTAGTGTGCCGATATGAGCAGGTATAATTGAAGAAGCAACGTTTGGTGCCAGTAGTACCTTTGCATCAGCTAGGACCATGCCAACAAACAGCGGTGGCCCTTGTCCTTGGTTTTCATAGTGTGTCCACTTTCTAATGACACGGACTATGATAGCATCCGAAACTCGACCTTTTTGCAAACCGTTGATGAACTTTGATTGACTCATGGTGAACCTGCACTTTAAGAAAATAGTGTATTATACGTGTACACATACCTGTGTGGTCAAGACACTATGCAAACAGTTTAAGCATGTAGGCTGTAAGAAGAAGAGGTGGAAATGTGATCAGACTATATTATCTTATATTAAATAAACAAAAGCAACGATGTAGCCTTAGGTGGGGTAGGCAGTGGTCAAACTAATAGAATCTATGTTGCGTAGGTTCGGAACCAAAATACACTGGAACCTCACAGTGCAGTGTTACACAAAAAACTGTATACATGCCAAACTCTGGCTAGAAAAGACACGCAGGTCTTATGATGTATAGGACCTATACGTCCTTATGAACGTATTACTCTGCCTGTGGTGCTATAGATAATAGAGAGAAAGAAAAGGCATTAGAAGGCACAACAGTTTGCAGTGTGCAGCTGCATTTTCATGATCTTAAACAACTATGTGCAATATAGAGAAGCTAACAAAAGCCTAATTTTTTTTGCTAACAGGCATCTGATGCATGGCTAAGCTAAATACTGAAGAACTTCTTGGTACACAACGTTTTTGGTGTTGGCAGTAGGATCAGCATTCTCATCTTCGATATAAATCTTGAGCCCTTTCTTTGATGTTACTCGGGAGATCGCCACATAAAGCTGGCCATGCGAGAAAACTGGTGTTTTCAGGTATACACCAACAGCTGAGAGTGTCTGGCCTTGGCTTTATTGATTGTCATAGCATAACAGATCCTAACTGGATACTGCCGTCGTTGTAGCACGAATGGCCACCTGTTGCTTTTCATAGACAAAGTAATACGTGGTATAGCGAAGGTCTGGTTTGCATGGCGTCCATTCATAATCTTGGCCTCAATGGTCCACTCTCCAACTGAGGTAACAATCAGTCTTGTGCCATTGCAAAGGCCAGCTCTTTGGTTGAGGTTACGGAGCAGCATTATGGGGACTCCTGGTTTGAGCATGAGCTTATGTTGCGGGAAATTGTTGCCACTAATTGAATTCAAAAATTCAACCGGATATAGCAGATCGTATGCTTCATGTTGAGCAGTGGACTTGTCAATAGTATCTGAGCTTAAACATTCCCTTTCTCTGCCTGGCACCAGAGGGACCATGTATTCGTTGATTGTATCTGTTAGTTCATTTGTCGGAGCTAATATGGCCCTTTCACCTAGATACACAGGATCTTTATATCTAGCACTAAAATTAGGATATACAGCTTCCATAATGGCTGCCAGCTTGTCATCACCAGGGACTATAAGCAGATCCTGTGGTATTGTGATCCAAGTGGCCTCCTGTTCTCCTTCCTTTGCAGTCGCTGGGATCTTTCCTTCTCTGATGTCCAATATCCATCTACTGAACGCTGCCACTTCCTTCTGCCTCGAAGGATCTGCTGCCTCTGAAACCAGGCGCATATTTTGAGCAAGGTTTAATATCTCCACATGTGTCCATAAACGGGATCTGACAATAGCAGCATCTATGATATCTTGTTTGCTTCCAGCCTCAACCACAGGGAGGATTTGTCTAAGATCCCCTCCAAGAACAACGACCTTGCCACCAAATGGTATATGGGCAGCATCGGGATTTCTAGCTTTCTGGATGTCACGGAAGGTGCGATCTAAAGCTTCGAAGCATTTTCTATTAGCCATCAAAGCCTCATCCCAAATTACAAGGCTTGTAAGCTCAATCAGCTCAGAAAGCATTGTCCCCCTACTGACATCGCAAATCATATCATCCTCGACTTCACATGGTATTTTGAACCGTGAATGCGCTGTGCGACCTCCTGGCAACAGCAATGATGCAACACCAGAAGATGCCACAGTTAACACGATCTTGTTCAGCCCTCTTAGGTAGCCAACTATCCGATTCCATAGATAAGTTTTACCAGTTCCTCCATAGCCAGACACAAAAAAGAAACCAGGTTCATTTCGCTGCACTCTCTACAATTGTATTGAAGGCATTTCTCTGGTCCTGATTGAGTGTCCGGGTTGGATTACCTATGTCAATGGATGGATCTAAAGGATGTGATAACTCTTCTTCAAGAAGCCGGTTCTGTAGAACAGGGTACTGAGCATGTGTTTTTGGAGGGAGATTGAAGTCAACTATGTTTCGGCCACTCTGCGAAAATAGAGCAGAAAGCTCATCAAGAAGAATATCTCTCGTTCTTGAATCAGGAAGTGCATAGTTTGGGTCACCGATCATATCTCTGTACTGGTAGATAATGTCATCAGATAGATGGCGCCAGACTTTTTCAAAGAAGGCATTCTCGTCCCCCACCTCACAGAACAGGATCATAGTCACAAAGAAGCTACGTAGCTGTGCTGAAGTAGCCCATGCTGCGGCCTCATCGAAAGCATCGTACCATTCCTGGTCATCTCCGAGGAGGCCACGCGACTTGCAGGCTTCTTTGAATGTGTGGTGATAGGTTCGATTATGAAATCTAAGCTGCTCGTAGCTCGTAGCACCCTTAACAGTGAGAAGCAGCATCCTAAGATAGTACCGTTCACCTGCAGATGGGTGGACATAGTGGAGGCGGCCTATTTTACCGTGCCGCTGCCTGCGCGGACATCACTTCCTATCTTTCTGATCCCATAGCCACTTAGAAGGAAATTGTGGATAGGTTAGTGTTCTGGCCTGAGGGAAGATTTGATTGCAGACAAACCACTGAGTCAACATTGTTCTTCTGAGGAATTCTGCATCAACTAACCTGTCAACCCTGGTTCTAGCACTGAATGTGACAAAGTTCTCGTTCGGAAGATGTACGGGCATCCGTTCCACTGGAGGATAATGACGGTGAATATCGTACCCAAACATTCTCCAGCATGCGTCCTGCTCACATATATATCTGCAATTAAGATACTCCTTGACCTCATCTACACGATCAGTTTCGTTATCATATGGTGTTGCCTGACCTCTCTTTATTCTTTGTAGATAAGCCTTACTGCAATCAGCTCCTTTCGTAACATATTTGAAGAGATATTTTATGAATGTTGTATTGTTACACCACTCAACGTTTATATGGGCCTGGTACTTCTTTAGCAATGCCATATTATATGGAACAACCCATCGATTATCTAGTTTATGGCTTCCTTTTTGGACAAACAATGGGTCCTGGCTTCTCTTGTAGATAGCAAAGCCAGTTTTGTCAACTGTAGTTTGTTCTTGGTATGGTTTTGGAAAATGTTTTGAGCATCTATTATTCTTCATGCATGGACATCTTGGATTGTGTTGACCACAAGGGCCGTGCACCATATGCTCGGAGACAAGAGCATAACCTAGCGGATCTATCTTTGGATCAGGTATTTCTGCTGATATATACTTGTCCATCATTGCTGCAGTTGGACTGGAAGTATCTGCTGTGGTCCAAATAATAATATGTGCATGTGGAAGGCCTCTCTTCTGGAACTCAACTATATGGAGGACTGCATTTGGATAAAGAGACGTGTGTTAGATTGTAAGGCTCCAGACCTGTAAGCAGGGAAAATGTATGAGCCCGACACACGATTGGAGGAATGACTGTTGATTCTGCCTGAAAGCTTGTACCTGCATTGCAGTGCCCAAAAGGTGTTCCGTCTTTGATATCGTGCAGCAACTCTTCTAACTTCATGTTGAAGACCCTAACTATTAGATCGTTTCTATCACTTGGTTTATATCTAGGTTCAAAAATGGCCTCTGAGATCTCCAACCACTTGGGATTGCATGTAAATGTTACAAAAAAATCAGGAGGGCCATATTCTTGGCAAATAGCTATGCCATCATGATAGTTTTGTATCATGTATCGTCTTCCTCCAGTGTATGATGCTGGCAATATAGTCATTTTCCCAACCTCACTGCCCTCTGTGGATCCTCTGCTAACAGCATCACATAAACCTTGAATGCTCTCCATTCTAATGTCAGCCTGATTGTCTGCTATGAACCGAAGCCTGTTCTCATCTACACAGGCTCGAGCATCGACTTTGGCCTGACTTGATAGTGCACCATAACATAGGTATGGATTTGGTTCACCTCTCCTGTAGTGGAACATATAACAGTAATAGTCCTGCATTGTAACCTTGACATGAGCATTAGCTGATGTTTGTGTGACACCAGCGTACATGACTCCAGGCTGCCACCCTCGTTCAGCAAATGGAAACAATAAAGGGTACTGCAGCGCCATGAAAACAGGATGCAGAGAAGAAATCTGCTCAAGACCTCCTGACTGTCTCTGTATGATAATATCTCGCTCAAAAGCCTCGGGACTTAGGTCACCTACCACAAGCATTGCTAGCTGATCAGTTGTCGGTAGACTGTACTGAGCTGATTCTCCTTCCTTTGGTCCCACAATCCGTATTACAAAGTCTTCACTATCACCATCTGCTAACCTGTCCCTGGCCGTCCTAAATAGCTGAGCAAACTGGTTATGCTGATCAAGCATAGATGCTAGAGACTGTATAATATCAGGATCCAAATCTGAGGCTCTACTATCATCATGGGGCAGAGAAGCAATCCTGTTTTGAATCTCATTGGCTGTATCATATACATACAGCTGAATAAACTTTGGAGACTGACCATCAGGTGGCACCAAAGCACCGATGCGGTGATGAATTTGACCGGAGATTTTGAAAACCGGTGGGCCTCTACCATCGTTCATAGAACGATCTATGTTAGCTCCCATAGAAGTAAATGCAAAAAGGCAATTGTATTGCCTAATGCTTTTCATGAACTTGTTTGAGGCAGGCCCCCCGTTGAATCTTGCAAGGCTTGCTAAGGGCTCAGGCCTGGGATCGAGGCGTGGTATAACCACCTTACCTCCCTTGCAGCATTTGTTATAGACGACTGAGTAGGGAGGACCGTGCCTATCCTTGCCCACATTCTCAGCATACCAAAAAAGCGCTCTACAATTAGAGCATTGCTGATCAGGGGCACCATAGTATGATCTTCCGGGATAAGACACTGCATCATAGATAGAAAACATGGAGGCGGACATAGATGAGTTGCTAGCTATCCTATGCGAGTATCCACGGTATGGAAAGAGAATCCAAAGCCAGGTTCCAGCTCATATACCTTTGAGAGCTTGCACAAAAGCTTCATCGAACTGGCCACACTCTAAATCAGCACTCTGAGCCGTTGCAGCACCTGATTATAAGCTGGTATTATAAGTTGCTCAATTGGACAGGGATGTGGTCGTTGTACTAACTATGTTAATCTATAATACCTCCCCACACGGAACGGTGCTGGGCTAATAGTTTCCTCCTTTTAGCTCTAGCAGTCGAAGGATCAGAACTCTGTAGAGTGCAGGAAGTACTGCTGCCTATTTGGAAGATATAGGGTAACAAAGATAAGGCCGACATTTATGTGGGATTATATGTAGATTTAAAAGCCTAAGCGCCTAGAGGGTACATACTTCCCCTGGTGCGGCGGCGCGTAGAGCTGGCTGTAACGGAAGCGCCTAGACGTAGAGAGGCGTCCGCTGATAATTGTAGCCATGTATAGTCAGGCTTAGTATAGCAGTAACAACTGGAAACATTTGGCAATAAACACTGATAGACTATATACGTACATGGTTGGCGCGTGGACATATGCACCGTGAAACCCGCAGGTTGCGAAAGCTATGTAGCTCATAACAGAAAGAAACCAATGAAAATAATCCTTTGAAATAGACTTGAAATGTAGTGACAGGGCACTTGAGGAGCCGTGGACCTCCATGTATATTGTTTGATAGGTATGTAGCGTGACATAGAAAGTAAATAAATGAAGCAGGTACCGAATAGAAACATTGGCATCTAACTGTCCTTATACCACACACATATGGAACACCAAACAAGAAGACCTGTAGCCTAGCATAGAAATTAAAGGAACGAAGCAATTACCGATCACAAAGATTTGACATCTAACTGGACCTATAGTGCATGTGCATCGAACCTCAAACACGAACCATTTAAGTTTGCTGACAAGGAACGTAGGTGGCTATGGAGCGTAGCCCACATTCTGTAACCGCCAGCCACCCTCATGGATGCATGGAAACCATGAAACAGCAACTATCTTACACACAGAACATGGGAAGGCACGGAGGGAACCATGGCTTTTGACCATATGATACCTCGGTGGAACAACAATAACAGTTGGTACATTTGGGCACAAAGGTGATGCAATGCTCTTTTATTTATTAGCAATGAATGGTTACAATGATAGCGGGCACCGTTTTACACGACAGGACACCTGATCTGAAAAAAACATAGGTGCTACAAATTGGTACCCTGTGAATCTGAGACTACTTCAGCCAGCAATTGTTGAGCACATAGGGTCAAAGTAGACCAAGTTATACATTGTTGCTGCGAAGCTGCTATGACCAGCCTAGCTAGCTGCGCACCTCTATTCGCAACAGGCAAAAGCCTTTGCGCTACAGACCTATATAGCTGCAAGGTACGCAATCCACTGTCAACGGCAACAAAACCATAAAATCTTTCTAATGTAGCTAAACCGTCCATGGCAGCTGATTCGTATGCCACAGCCGGATCTGACCGAGGATCACCCCAGAAAAAGAAGGTCCGAGGACCACTGTGGGTGGGACTGGTCAGAACCTCATACTCTATACCATAGATATGTGTCCCATCCTCTAGCACCTCATGCACAGATGATATATAAGGCAAACCACATTGGTACGCCACATCGCGCAGAACAGCTACATATGATGCATTTGGAGAAAACATTGGATGAATCACTGAGGAGTAAAGCTGAAGTAGCCTATCTGTGTGCAGAGCTGGCCTTCTCTGAGCTGAATTTGTGTGCAAAAGCTGAAAACGTATATTTCTGTGGCTGTGGAATATAGTTTTGTTTTCGCAAATAGTTTTTGTCGTTGCAGAAAACAGGCGGCCCGCTCTCGGCGTACTTCCAATTCCCAAGCAAGGAGGAAAAAAAATTTGTAAGCATATCAGCCTAATCTGTTATTGTCACTGATAGTATGTAAAGGGAACATATGTGCACATGGGGAAGTCATAGTTACCTGAACAAGGAGACTGGCCTAAAGTGAAGACCGAAGCAGCCCCGAGCTTAATCAGCACAGAACAACAACCAGAAGAAGTAGGCCTGAGGTAAATACATGGCGGCTGGCGATCGAGTATCGAAGACACAGAGGCAGTAACCAGAGAACCCAACTCCTGCAACCGCTGAGCAAAAGAACCACTAAGCAACACAGGTACTATTACCGGTATAATAAAAAAGGCCGTAACGTGGAGACAACACAGCCACTCTGAAGATTCTAACCACGAATCAATGTAACGCGGCAACGTGACAGACAACCTAATTTGTCCGACACACCGCTGAAGACTGCAGCCAGCGCCAAGCTGTGCTGCAAGGGGGCTGTCTGTGAGATAACCCCCAAACCAATGGAGCGGAGACGCAACCCACATTGTATAACTCAGATTTGGAAAGCAAACCTATAAAAGCAGAACAATCCAAGATATGCCTGGCTGCATGAAACGAATATGAAAACGGGCCTTTAAATCAAGAGAGACAGACCATATATTGTGACCCAAATTTTGGGACGAAACCTACAACGACATAAGGATCCCAACCGAAGCTGGGCGTACGAAATTAATAGGAGGACATCCTCTAGGCAGCTGACTGTAGGGAACTAATAGCACCACATGCTGGAACTGTAAACGGAACAGCAAGGCTCTAACACGAGAGCAATCGTAGATAGGACTGGGTCCATGAAATTGACAGGGGAATGATGGCCTCTGAGCTACCTCTAGCTCTGTACAGGTGAACCATACGCTCTAACTCTGTTTTTGACAGGAAACCTATGACAATATAGCAAGCGTACTGGAAACCGAGTGCATGTAACTAACACCAAAATAAGAACCTCTGAGCCGCGCATAAAGCATCATCTAACCCTACATCGACACCCCCCCCCCCCCACATTGCAGAAGGCAACAACAGGGGGCACACTAGCTGGGAATCAACTGCATCAGAATGTAAAATAGACGACATGTATAACCAGCACAGGCATGGGATGGAAGATTGACTCACAACAACGATTGGAAGGGCCGATTCGTTTCGGGCGACGTGTATGGCCGGCAAAAAGTAGAACGGACGGGGTCCGCGTAGACGGCCTGGAGACGGAAGAAAAATCAGCAAAAAGAAAAACTGAATAGCAATGGAGAAGAACATGGGTAAAGCACTGCGGCCGCCGTCGCGCAAAATCGCGTACTGCAAACGGCGCCATACCTGCCCTCCGCTACCTCCTCCGCCGAGCGGAAACACCGGCGTGGCCCAACGGTACGGCCTCCTCTGCCGGCGCCGAGAGCACTACGGCGGCACGAGCCCCGCCAGCAACGGCGCACGAATCTCGGGGGACAGAGCACAGCCGCTGCCTCCTCCGCCGAGCAAAAACGCCGGCGTGGCCCACCGGCACCGCCTCCTCTGCCGGCTCCGACGGAACTACGGCCGCACGAGTTCCGCCAAGAACGGCGCACGGATCTGAGGGGATAGAGCACAGGCAGAAAACGACGAACCGCAGGCCCAGATCACGGAGGAGAACTGAGATGGCGCAGCATGGAGGAGGCAGGAGTACCAAGGAGAAGGAGCGAGTGCAGCGGCGGAGAGGGCAGGACCGGGCCGGCGACGGCGAAGGCAGCGTGGAGCGGAGGAAAACGAGGAGCAGCGAACGGAGAGGACACAAAGACAGCAAAGATGCGGCGGTTTCCATCGGAGAGAAGGGGAGGCTGTCAAAACCGAGATCGGGCAGAAGCCTAGGCGCTCCGAGGCCGAACAGGACGAAGAGAGACGGAGCATAGAACCGGCTTCTAGCGCGAATCGAACAAGGCTGAAGCTGCAGCACGAAACCAGCGCCGTCCACCGCAGGATCGAACGGCGGGAGGCATTCCGGGCGACGTGGACGGCGCTCCTGGCCGAGAAGCAACTCGCCCTTGTCTGGGTTAATGCTTCACCACCCCCACCCTACCATTAGCTCGTTACCTACAATACCACTTGCTCTTAACTACCATCCTAAAAGCATCACCAAATAATTGCTGGTGGCTTAATGATTTTTTTCGTTGACAAATAAATAGTTGTGAAGATAATTAATAGGGATTTAACATTGGTACATGGCAATGCATGAGTACCATGCCGAGCATATCTAACCATAACCATATATATAAAAGTTGGTGGCACCGGCCCCTCTCACAGATCAGTGTAGCACACTGTTCTGGTAACAGTACCAGAACATGTGAACAGTACCTACCCGCTATGAACAGAACATACCTGTTAATAAACAGTCCAAACCCGTTAGCAACAGTAACAGATTGCATGAACAGTACCATTCGAACCCGTAAGCAACAGTAACGAATCCCATTACTAGTACGCATCAATTGTGCATGCCAAGAACGATAGTATTTTTGGCTAATAACTCTTGCCTAAAATGATACACGAATTTTATAGTTTAGCAGCACCAAATTTTGGCCATCGACCAATCAGGCCCTTAGTCCTGAAGAGCATATTTGCCTATTTGGGTTTGTGTCATACTTGTCTATAAAAATGCTTTTTTTAAAAAAAAATGCAAATATAAATGTTGATTTTGATTTGTTAATTCATTAGCATTTTCAAACTATTCATATAAGTGATGAAAAATGTAAGTGGAATTCTCCCCACTGTTCCATTCATTGATCAAGAATTTATAAAGGAGTTACATGACTCTTCCACTACTAAGACTCTTCATTCTAGACTCTTCCACTACTAAGACTCTTCATTCTAGACTCCACAAATTCTAGGCTATTCATATTCGAATAGAAAATTTGATTATTATAGTACTGACAAATGCTTAGTTAGAGAAGGTGACAGAAGCAAATTTGAAATCGACTAGCACTTCATTTCCCACACAAATAACTGCTGAAGTAATATGAAATGCAAATTTCAGAACCCCTGCTACTTTTATTATATAGTAATCATGAGAAACACTTTGGACAGTCGTTGCGCAAATATATGCAAAAATGAAAGGACATATCTGCAACTACAAAAGTAGCAAATGCTATTCATCAATGATAAAAATCTGAATTCATCTTACTGATCATGAAACTATGGGTCTGTTTGGTTTAGCTGTAAGCTGTGAAAATGCTATGTGCTGTGAAAAAATTGTTGTAAGCTATGTGTTGTTGATAAGCTGTAAACTATTTCAGTGAAACAAGTATAAAACCTACCCCTCTCTCTATCTCACTTTAAACTTCTGTGAAACAGCTCTCTATATCCATCCATTTCGAAAAGTAAAAAGTCAAGCCGAAAAAATAGCATCCAAGGTGCTTCCAAAACTATACGGCAGTTGCTTCTGAAAAAGCAGCTTCAGGTTTCACCCGTTTGTTTGGCAAGCACTTGAGCACAACCAAACATAGCCTATATCTCTAGAAAGTATGACATACGAAGCATTCACCCATGACCCAACGAACTCATTTGAGATGTGCCGCTGTTTTGATACTCCTAGAAATATGCTGACCATGATTCACAGTTGACGTGCTGTGGAACACCTGCATTTTCCTGGACCAGACCTGAGGCTGTTGAAAATTCTCTCCTGCGAGTACTGTCTTTTCTTTTTCAAGTTTAATCTGAAGAATTACATGTATGAGTGGATATCAAACCTTCTATCAGCCAAGAAAAGGAAACAGGAATGAAGCATAAAAAAATGAAGAAAAACTAAACCTGGAAACGAGAGAAGCATAGCACAAGCTTTCATATTGCTGCTTCTGCTTTTGATTTCTGCATACTGTCCCATGCAATCATTTTTGCTTCCTCTCCATCAATTCTTCTAACAAACAGCAAGCACATCCATCAGCATTTGAAGGAACATGGTAAATTTATCACAGTTTCATTAGCTTCTCAAATCCCTATATTTGATGATCGACAATCCACCAAGGACAAGTAGTAGCTGCAGATTTTACAGAACAGGTGAAACAGGAACTTCTAGCTGCGAATGGTGCTGTATAAAATATGTACTGACATTATTGATGTACCTACTGCTCACTTTAGTTTTCAACTATAAAGGCTCGTTGGAGACCATTATATTAGCTAAGTACTAGTCCTCATTCTTCTAATTGCATCAGAAAGACCTTTAGAATGAGTATAAATGCAATTCACAAAACTCAACGTCAGTAATAGGAAATAAAGAATTTGAAGATCACCCAAGAAATGAATTACCAGCCAGCCCAAAATTGTAGTCAGCCCAACAACTACTTCTGCACTCTATGTGAACAGAACCAGTGGCAGATCCAGGATTTTCACTATTTCAGACTTCGATAATAGAAAAAGAAAGCAGGCAAAATTGATGGCATAACACTGTTCTTTTTAACCATTTTACAAATATCTACTGAAATTCATAGAAGCTAAAGTGCAACAGGCTGTTCACACTATTAAGCTGGAAATCTGAAGTATTTGGTGCAATTTTCATGACATATGCATGTGGCGCCCTTATTCTAAAATACCATGTTGCAATGTTTCAAAAATCATCACAAAAATCATGTACGTAGTACACCTAAAGTTAAGTGCAGCTGCAACAATTCAGTTTGAAATTCATCTTTGATGCCGAGATTAAAAAAACAAAAGTGTCACTGTCACACATGATGAACAGTGCCAGGTTGACTGCTTGTCTCTTTTGTTTCTTGGCATCTAGGATGAACTTCAAACTGAATTGTTGCGGCTATACTTGACTTTATGTGTACTACATACATGATTTTTGTGATGATTTTTGAAACATTGCAACATGGTATTTTAGCTAATGAGGGTGCAAGCCCCCCTGAGCACCAAATCTGCACTCTATTAATATAAGGTAAATGGGTCTCTCAAACAAAAACAAAAAGATCACCCAAGAAAATGAATTATAAAATGACTGTGAGAAGACCAAATTTAAGGCATGCTACAATATTTCATTTTAGATAATGGAAGAAAATTCTTGGCCTCTGTGTCATCAGCAAGATAACATATTTACGTGAATATGTTGCACAGTTCCATGAAGAGGTCATGAGTATAATACTTCATGAAGAGAAAAAAGTAAGTCTAATAAAAAGATAGTGCATAGAAATAATGGTATGAGTTAGTCTAAGAAAAATATAGTGCATAAAAATAATGGTATGCCTGGACAAGGCCTGTCAAACAACTAAGTTTATCTGAAAAGGATTAACAGTAATAGCAGTCCCTTACTTTCATATACGCTTAACAGTTTGTGTCACTTCCCAGGCAGAAGATTTAGATTCCATAGTTTTTTTTTTCCTTCCACTCTATAATATCTGTTGCCTTTTTGCAGAGCCTTGGGCCTTGGACCACCTAGTCAAAGTCACCCGATCATCCACCTGTGCATCCCTAATCTCAAGGTTAGAGAAACAACCCTCCAGCTCTTTGACTTGTTGCACCGATAGTGAACAGGAAAATGAAGATCTCATGCTGGGAGAAGAGGACCTGCTTATATCAGGGCCTGTTTGTGTTACCACATCCTTCCTCACAATTACAGGGGCACTGCTAGTGCCAAAGTCTTTTATGCTTTCAATTCGCGCGTCTGCACAAGCAGAAAACAATATTTCAAAAGGATAATAATGCCCCTTGAGAAATTGAGCAAACAAAATAAGGCTGAATGCACTGTGTGCTATATAACATTAGAATGAAGCTGACTATCAATATTTAAGCCCTATAAAACTACCTAGTTCAATAGGGAATTCCGCTACATTGACTGTAGACGAATTCAAGAATCAATGCTTTATCATGAACATTTATTAACAGTAGTCCAATGCTAACAAAAACATAAAGAAAGAATATATATAATTCTTGAGCACATTAGTCATGTACCTTGTACTGATTGATGGACCCATCAACACCAACACTATGGTTGGTCGGTTTGTCCATATTCATGTAGCAATTTCCTGAGCTTCACTTGCAACTGTTATTTCACTTGTAAGCCTAGCATATATTGCAGAACTAGGACGGCAATTCTGTTCCTCCATGAACGATAGCAGACGGGAGCAGTCAGCAGTGTTTCCGTTTTGTAATAAGCCATCAATCAAAATCTTCCAAACAATCTCATCACAGTTGTATTCCTTTGACAACATGTCACCAAAAATGCTTTTAGCAGTATGAAAGCTTCCCTCCTCACAAAGAGCACAAATAATAAACCTATAAGATTCTAAACGTGGTAAGTAGCCTCTTTCCACCATTGAATCAAGAAACCTTAAAGCTTCTTTTAGCAATTTCATTCTGTAGCAACATTCTATCATACAAGTATATACATCCTCACTTGGGGTCAAGTTAGCACTCTGCATCCCTACGAGAAAACTTTTTGCTTCCTCCAATCTATCAACTTTGCACAAACATCTAATAAAACAATCATAAATATAGCCGGCTAAGGTGCACTGAAGTTTAATCACCTCCTCCAGAAGTTCCTTGAGAACTTTCATGTCAACTATTTTCCATACATTAATAGAATTGGCAACTAAGTCATGGTAGGAATTTTTCTTTAGTAGCAGTCCAAGGAGAACTGTGTAAGACTCGTCATTTGGCTTGCATCCATTATCAACCATGTTCTTAAAAGATGAAAATGCTTGACTGACTAGTCCAAGATTTGCATATCCTATAATCAATGTGTTATATGTGGCTAAATTAGGGCGAACACCATGATCGATCATCTGAACCATCATGGATTCAGCATCTTCCATCCTTCCCTCTTGACAATAGGAGCGTATAAATACTGTATAAGTGACAACGTCAGGCTTAACACCTGCCACAGCCATCCTATCAGATATCATTTTGGAGGAATCAGACCCAAACATCCTGACATGCTTATCAATTAGAATGGTAAATGGTACAGCATTGGCTTGTACTCCATTCTCAATCATATCATCCAACAGAGATATTGCTTCCGAGAACTTATTTTCCCTGCATAGTCCATCAATAAGCGAACTGTATGTGTGGGCATCTGGCACAAACCCTTCTGTGACCATTTTCTGCATCAGATTATGAGCACCATCAAAGTTTCCCGCCTTGCACAATGCATCTATCATACTGGTGTAGACAACCTGATTCACCTTAATTCCCTTCTGAACAAGAGACCCGAGAAACTGCTGAGCTTCCTCAATTCTCCCACGTTTGCACAAAGCGTCAATCAGCACTAAGCAAGTCCACTCATTAGGGACCAGCCCACTAGCCTCCATTGAATGAAGCAGCCTAAAAGCATGTTCCAAGTGCCCCTCTTTGCACTGCCCCTGAATTAAGGTTGTGTATGTCACCACATTTGGAGCTAAACCTGCCTCAACCATCCGACTGTATAGTACCATCGCCCTCTCTACTTTCCCCAACTTGCAAAAGCCACATATCAGCTCAGTATATGTGCGGACGTTCGGCAGGCACCCTTTACTCTGCATCCCCTTGAAGACGTCAACTGCGAGCTCCAAGTCCCCAGTACTGCAGTATCCATCGATCAAAGCATTGTATACAGCAACATTGGGCACAAATCCCTTCCCCGTTGCCTCTGTGAGCAGCGCAACCGCCTCTCCTGCTCGTCCTGCCCCACATAACCCGTGCACCATTGTGCTGTAGACGTGCGAATCAGGGGCACAGCCATCAGGCCGCATCCCAGCGAAAACCGCCATCGCCTCGCGCACCATCCCAGCGCCACATAGCCCCTGGAGCAGGGCCGCGTACGTGAACGGGGTGCGCGCGCACCCCCGCAGCGGCATTAGCAAGAACAATCGGCAGGCGTGCGCGAGCAGCCCCGTGCGGCAGTACCCGAGGACGAAGGACGTGTAGGCGTGGGAGTCCGGTGCGAGGCCGGCGCGCAGGAGCGAGGACAGGTGGCGCTTGGCGGCGGGAAGGTCGCCGGCGAGACAATAGGCGTTGATGAGGGTGGTGTAGGTGTGGAGGTTGCGGGCGGGCATGCGGGCGGCGAGCGACTCCATGTCCGAGAGCAAGCCGTGGCGGGCGAACGCCATGAGGAGGGTGTTGAGGCACCGGATGGGGGGCAAAGGCGCCGAGGGGGAGAGTAGGAGGTGGGAGAGGCGGCGGAGGTCAGTGGGCGAGGAGGCGGCGGCGGAGATGGCGGCGAGGAGACGGGGCAGCGCCGTGGGCGCGGGCGAGGGCATCGCGCGGTGAGCTATGGCGTGGTGTCGGGCATTGCTGGATGCCGGGCCTGATGGAGATGAGCGGCGGCGGCGAGGTGGGGAGGTCAGAGACGGGAGGCGGATCCAGGGCCAGGCCGCCAGGGTAGTGTAGTGTAGTCAGAAACTCAGAAGACTGGAATTGCTGAGCTGATCCGGTTCGATTGAACAACCCTTTTTTTTTTGTTTGTTTTTTTTTACAACAATTTTTTTATCGGTACAACAATGGTTTGAACAACCTTGATCCGGACATCGTACTTCCACTACTAATGAAGTATTATTATAAAAGTTATTATTATATTAACTTAATATTATTAGTATTCTTTTAGCAAAAGACTTGTGCATCATTTATATTTAAGGTAGAGGAGTTTGTTTACACGTCGACACTTCGGAGCGCTCCTGACCACGGCACCAGATTGGCTGTAATGTGCTATAAAAAAATGCTGTAGTGCGGGCGTCCGTCTGCTCAGACGCCCCTTCCCAAGAAACAGTTGCCTCCTGACACTCCGCCTCGCTCCGTCGTGGCTTCACCTCGCCGTGTGGCCGTCTGGAGAGCTCTGCGCCACCGTTGGCGCACCCACCCGATCTCTGTGCCACTGGCGAGCTCCGCGCCATCGGCGAGCACACTGGTGACCTCCACGTGCCGCCACCCGCCCTCTATGTCACCGCCGCCCGTGCCGCCCCCACACTCACCCTCTGTGCACCACCGCCTAGGTCCGCACCGCCGGCGAGCACAACGATGACCTCCACGGGCCGAGGAGCCTCTAATCGCTAAAGCAGCAAGGAGATGTTGCGCTAAAAGCATATGTTGCAAACGTATGTTTTAAAAGTTTCAGATGTTTCAGAGGTATGTTGCAAGTGTTTTTATAACGATGTTGCAAAAGTAGATCGGGATATTGCACATGTTGCAATGGCTATACACATATGTTTTAAGTGTATGTTTCAAATGTTTCATCTGTATTAGACGTATGTTGCAAGTGTTTCATCTGAATGTTGCAAAAGTAGATCTGGATGTTGTATATACATGCATGTTGCAAGCGTATGTTTCAAGTATTTCAGGTGTTTCATATGTATGTTGCAAGTGTTTTTATCTGAATGTTACATATTGCAATGGCTACACACGTGTTTTTAAGTTTTTCTAGTGTTTTGCAAGTGTTTCAGATATATGTTGCAAATGTTTCAGCTGTTTCGGACTGTGTTTCATCTGAGTGTTGCAAAAACAGATCTGATGTTAACACATGATGCAATAGGACCACCTGTCCAGCCACCTACTACAGTTGTTGCGTGACATCCGGGGCAGCGTAGGCCCGCTGCTGGGGCACAGACTAGCGCATGAGAAACCGAGCGTAAACGTGGGGCCCACAGGGTGGGGTGTGCGAAAAAAGGAGGTGCATGCTCCATTTCTCTTATGCGCGGGGCACCATCCGACGCTAGCGTTCTGATCGGACGTCTGGGCGCTAGAAAGTCTGATGTGCTATTAGCCTATTACTCCATAACTAGGCAACCGAGGTTCTTGGCACCGGCTGACACATTGGTTGACTTTGTGCTTGATTGTGTCTAGGAGTAGCGTCACTGAAGTTGCTATATCATGGAAGCAATGGGCGTTCTACTCCTTCCAAATCTCTCAGCCTACCAGCGCGAAGAGAGTGTCGTCGTCACGCCTTTGAGCTCTAGTCTAGCAGCTTCGAACATGCTTTCACCAGCCGTTAATGGAGTGGCACCCTATGGTTGAAGGCAGCATTTTGCCGAGGGCGTCCAATGCGCTCCACAAGATTTGCCTGATGAAGGAACAAACCACAATTATGTGGTCAATATATTTTGGCTCCTGGTCACAGAGGTAGCAGTGTTCCTTGGGGTTCGGCCCATGTCTCTATTGATGGGCAATCATCCAATGCCTGCGTCGGACGGCGAGCCAAGGGAAAATCTTCACATGGCAGGGTGCCCAGGTCGCCCATATCAAGTTGCAGCCTACCGTTGGCATAGATCCCTGGTGCAACGTCGTGCAAGCTGAGCTCGTGGAGTACACATCGTCCGTGGTCTAGCGCTGGACAAGCTTATCGTTGGTGTCTATAAGCCCTATGTCCCTGACCGCCTCCCACACTTGGAGGTACCCTGTAATCGTGGGCACTGATAGTACTTCGGTGATTTGTTGGACCCAGGCACTGTTTAGAAGGGCAGTCGCCACAGTCTCATGTTGGATGAAGCGACGAGGCGTGACTACAAATAGTGTTGGCGTTATTTCCTGACTGAATTGTCCGTGAACCCACTTGTCAGTCCCGAACAAGGTGCTGAGGCCATTGCCAACAATTGAGTAAGTCAAAACTCTGAAGAATGTCAGTACTTCCGGGACTGTCTTGACTGGCAACTGTGCCCAGGCACGGCCTTCGTCAGTATGTTGCAACTAGAGCCATCACGCCTGCAGTGCAATTTTGGCTAGTGATCCCGAGCCCTCCTAGCTCCTTGGGCCGGCAGGTGGTTGGCCACGCCACCATGCATCGAGCCCTCCTTACCCGTCCATAAGAACTTACGATAGATGGCATTGATCTCTTTGCGCACCCATGGCAGCATCCTGCGATCATGTAGTATATTAGGATCGCAAAGAGGACTGGTTTTATCCATACTAATCTTCCACACTTTGGCCATAAGCGGGTTGTGATATTGAAAGGTCTTGATGGCTAGAAGGGGGTGAATATCCTAATAAAAATTTTCTACAAAATATGCTAGACAAGTTGATTAGTATATCAAATGGCGAGATACGAGTTTTGCCTAGCCTAAGAAAGTGATGCAAGCCACCTATCCAATTAACAATTCTAGTATGGTTCACACAACCGCACAAGTTTAAACCGCAAGAGTAACAATTGAATAAGTTACACTACTCAAGCTAACAAAGCAACTACGCAAAACTAAACTACAACAAGATAGTAACACAAGTAATGCAAGAGTAGGTATAGAAGTGATTTCACCGAGGGGTGATGAATAGAGCCAACCAATCAATGATTTCAATAGATGATATTCAAGATAACCAAAACACCAGGATGAATCAATCACAATCAAGAAGTGAAGACCTATGATTTATCCCAAGGTTCACGTGCTTGCCGGCACGCTAGTCCCCGTTGTGTCCCCCTACACCACGTGGTTCGGTGGCTAATCGGTATCACACACTGAGCCTCTCAAAAGATGCCACAAGAACCTACCAAATGGTGAGAAGTTCCGACACGAGCAATCCACTAGAGTTGGAATTCGGCGCTCCGCCGGGGAACCACAACAACCCCTCATAAACCAATCACCGGAGCCGGCCACAAACAATCACCAACACGTGCCGGATCTCCACCGCTGCTCCAAGCCGTCTAGGTGACGACAACCACCAAGAGTAACAAGAATACTCGCAGCAAAACAATCCCCCAAGTGCCTCTAGATGCAAAGCAATGATCAATGCACTTGAATCACTCAATCTCACTCAAGAATCGCAATCGAATGCAAGGAGATGAGTTGGGATGTGTGTGAGAGAATTGGCTCAGCTCAATAGAGTCACAAGTATGTCAAAGTGCCAAGAGAATGGTCCTAGAGCTAGCCAACACATATATATAGACGTACCCCTTCGAATAGAGCCGTTATTCCAAAACACGGGGTCACCAGACGCGTTTGTCGCCAAGCAACAGACGCGGCACACCGCGTCCGTCACTCGGATGAACGCCACGTGTCCTGCATCTTCAAAATTCCAACGGTCGAAATCCTCTTCAACAGACGCGTCCGTTGCTACATGCCCGTGCATCTGTTGCCCCGACAGATGCTATACAGAGAGCTCCAAAAATGTCTCCGGCCAACAGACGCGTCCGTCGTGAGCCCATTAGACGTGTCTGACGCTACGGAGGCCGCGCGTCCATCGTTCACCAGACGCGGTCCAGTAAGAGTCACGAACCATCGAGCACCCATCAGACGCGTCCGTCGGTGGTGCACCAGACGCACCCAGCGTCTATCGTCCCTGAGGCTGCAGAGCTGCTGACGTGGCTTGCGACGGACACTGACACATGGCGTCCGACGACGTTCCACCGGCGCGTCTGATGCACGAATGAAAACAGCGCGTGAACTAGGGTTAGCCAACAGACGCTGGCCAGCGTCTGATGCTCACTGAGCCAGCGTCTGTCGCTGCCGATCACCGCGTCTGTCGCTCGGTTTTCAACATGAAAACATCCCGTGACTTTGCCACTTCTTCCCGCTTCCGGCGTAAAGAAAAATAGTCATTTCATTTCCTCGAAAACGCCTGAATCCCGCCGAGAGGACCCCAAACCCTCTCTACCGCTCAAACTTCCACCGCCTTCGCAAATGTGCTAACACCACCAAGTGTACATCACCATGTGCATGTGTGTTAGCATTTTCACAATTATTTTTCAAGGCGTTGCGTTAGCTGTTTACTAGATCCTAATGCATATGATCAAAAAATGACACCTAGAGGCACATGCAGGACTCAATTGCAAAGAGAATTTCCCTCTTTATAGTATGACTATGTATCCTATGTCATCCACACCCTCTATGGTGTCTTGGATGCAAACCAAAAAGTCCTATCATATACCTTTGCCTTGAGCATCATGAATTTGGCTTTGCACCTTCATCCAACTCCATCATGGCAAGCACTTGATCACAACACCATTGCTTGATCCTTGCTTCACCATATCGTTGCACCAACCACATCATAGCTACACACATGTCTTTGCTATGTGGTTGGTACTAGGTATTGTCACTAATTACCAACACCAAACATAGGACTTTCAGATATGCCGGTATCTTTCGTGCAATGGCGTCAATCGAAGCCTGTAGGTGAGCTCTCGGCAAGACTTATGTGCTCAGTGGAATTTTGAGATAGCGGATGGGGAAGTCCGCAAACTAGCAACCTAGTATGTACCTGATAGCCGGTATCGCCTCATCGAGGGAAAGTTGGGGTGACACAACACTTGCCGAGGTTAGTGCGCAGCCTGGATGTGTCGCCAAAAATTCTCAGTCTCCTTGATTATGCTTGTGTGGCAGAACCACCCAAATTATATGGCCCACGTGCACCTGTTATTGTTCTTAAGACCTCTGACTACTGCACACCTGAGCCAGAAAACTTCGGTAGTCTGTTGGGTGTCCTCGGGGGACCCCGAATCGTCCACATTTTACAACTCATATAGGATCAACATGAAGTTACCACAACAATACAACATTTGGTACAAGAATATCTTACATCAGAGTGCGGAAGACTTATAACATTAGTTTACAAAACATGATTCAGTAAAACTTAACTTAAGTTTCAAAAAGGTGAGTAGTACTACAGAAACAACTCGGGTGAAGCACCTAAGGTAGGAGAGAACGTCATATCATATTGTGCCCATCGACATGATCTCGATTAGCAACACAAGTCAGATCCTGCAACAGGGGTCAATAAACCCTGAGTACTTGAGAGTACTCAAAAAGTCTTACCCGACTAAAAGAAAAGACTCCAAGGGTATGTAGGGTTAAAGGAAAGTTTGAAGCAAGACTAACTTTTGCATAAGAGCTTACAACAAGTGGATCCTTACTTTCAATATTTTACCTTTGTATTAGGTCATTATTGGTATCCAGTTTGCACCTGGTCTAAATCAATCACTTCTTTAATCAGCTCATCTTATCTCATCTCATAACTATAAGTAACCATATTTCATTGATTAACTACGATGAGTGGTCGGAGGATCGAGTCTCCATAACTGAGGAGCACGGCGATTCGAATCAATTAGGCCTAGCTGGGGTTTCCTTACCACATGACATATGTAGGTGCTAGACTTACATATATCAACCCTCACTTGGATACTCCAAAACGAGAATGGGTTCGTGCCACCCGAGAGCACAGTACTCCACCTCCCTACGCCGCTCCTAGCGGATTCACAGGATATGTACACGCTACTCTCATCATCTCTCCACTCCTAGTACGCGGTTGTCCTTTCTCATAATGGAATAACCGAGGTATTAGGCTTACCAGAGTATGTGACCAGTACTACAAGGTCTTGAACCAATAGGTCTACAATGAACGGTCCTTAATCGACACAGGCAGGATACTACATCAAGACTCAATTCTTGACACAGGCAAAGAGTTTGTCCGGTCTAAATTTAACATTATCATTATCAGGGTATTCACATGAGCCTTCAGCAGAGCTAAGAAGAACATGGTAAAACCTATTTCTCATGAACGATGAAACCACCATTTGACTTTTACCGAAGTCTAAGCATTACTAAGCATCACAGATATCGACCTACACATACTAGCAGGGTAACAACTAGGAATACCTGAATAGCAAGGAAATCATGCAGCAACAGTTAAACGACCAACTCCTACTCACTTAATGCACATCTCACAAGACTTAAGTGAAATAACGATTTGTAACTACTAGAGAAGGGTGGTATGCTCCGGGGCTTGCCTGTGTTGCAGAGAAGGTTAGATTCCACGAAAAGATCTAGTTAGTCAGACATGGCACCAACACCATGGATAGATGACCTTCTCTGAAACATGATCAACATGAACCTTCTCACTCTCGTACACTACACGTAATAAATGATGCTTGCTTAACATGATGGACTATATGCCATGATGCATGATGAGAGACATTCAAGTGCATAACAGAAGTTAAACTAAGTTAAGAAAGTTGAGTACAACTTTCCTTCACCAAGGAACTAGGGTTTATTTATCATAAAAGCATTGTGGTTAATTAAATAACAAGTTAAAGGGCTGTCTATTATGAAAGTAACTCTACTAGCATGGACTAGTAAGAGACTAATAACTAAGGCATATTAATTATTATATAAACAAGTTGATTATGGGGTTATTAAGAAAGCAAAACTTATCACATTATATAAGTCAAGCAAGATAAGGCATTCAACTAAACATTACATTAAGATCAACCATGAGTGTAAGCAAGTATCATTACATGGCCTAATCACATGCTACTAATTAATCAACTTGATTAAACCATTTTGTGTATTAACTAACAAGTTTAATTAGTTGTCTATCATGAAAAGATTAACTTAACAGGGGCCAACAAGTGATAAAACATTGTATTTAACTCATAATCATAACAAAAACTCATAACTACATATTAATTAAGCCATTTTATTTATCATTAGCAAGTTAATCATGAGCATAACAACCATATAATGAAGGTGCCAAGGAACAGCAGGGTTTTGTGTCCCAAGGTCTACAATCAAGGTATAAAACATGCCCAAGTCATTTAAGCATTTATATAAATTATTGCAGCATTTATTAAACATGGAAAAGACATTTAAATATACTTAAATTAATTAACCAAATTAGAATTATCAAAATAGTACCAAACTTTTTTAAAATCAGGTCTAAGCATGTAAAGCATACACACAAAGTTTCATGATTTAAGGATTAATATTTTGGCCTATAAAAATCATGGAAAATTCATTTATTAATTAAAATAGGTATTTTTTAAGCATAACAAAAGTACTAAAAATGCCCATTTCATATTTTTCCTAGGTATAGTACCTAATAACAAGAATATACAAAAAATTTCATAAATTTATCAGTTCTAAATATTTTTATATGAATTAAACAAGAAACTGCACTATTTACATTTTCTGAAAATTGAAAGTCACCAAAATACTTTTGTTACCCACCCCCTGCCTAGCCTCAGCCACTGACAGGCGGACCCCCGGTCAACACACAGTGCACCCGCGCGCGGCCGCGGGTACACGACATTTGACCGCCGTTTCCTCGCCGGCGGTGAGGTCGCTAGCGACGAGGTTTGTCCCGTTGCGTTCCCCTTTGACTCTCGCGCCTAGCCCGGCTACTGGTTGAGCGAATAGAGCACTCTGGTGAGCTCGTCACCGGCCATGGCGGCCCAGCGGCGTTTCGACACGGTGGAGATGCCCGACGGTGAGGCCTCCGGTGCCGGCGAGACCACCCACGCACTCCTCACACTCATGCGAACACTCTTAGGCTATCGGTTGAACTGATTCGGGCTCCGATCGTGCGCAGCCGCGGCCATGGCGGACGACGGCGGACCGGCGATGACAGCGCGGTAGAGGTTAAACGGAGGCGACGAGCGCAACCAGGAGCTCACCGCGACTTGATCGGCTTGATGGTTGAAGCGGAGACAGCGCAGAAGCGGCTGCCGGCGGTGAGGACGAGCACGACGGTGTGAACTGGATGGCGGGCTCGCATTCCGGCGCGTCCTGTGAGTGCCTGGCAAAAACAACGGGCCGATCATGATCACAGCTTCAAAGCAAACACAGCGCAAAAGAAACGGGTGAGGGAGATGCTCCGGAGTGGTGTGGCCACGGTGAGATGGAGCTCGGCGGCCATGGTGAGCTGCCGCGGCGGAAATGGCGCGCATGACCGAACCCGATGCCAAGAGGCGGCGCGAGCGGGTTCAGTAGAAGCGCAACGATGCGACGAGCCTAGCTGTAGGAGGAATTGGGTGGAGGGCGAGCAACAGTGACGAATTTCACCGGCGGAGGAGCTCGACGGCAGCGGAGCAGAGGAAGGGAAGAAGGACGACGGCCGGCTGGGGCGCGTTATAACGGCGAGGGCGAAGCATCGAGATGTGCCAGCTCCTGCTTGCGCGTACTACGCAGGCAGCTGTGTGGCATCGCGCGCGAGGGCGACGTTGGAGGGCGGCGGCCGACAGCGGCAAGCTGCTGTGTGACAGCTGCTTCGCCGGTGCTACTGTAACAGAATGAAAACCTCGTTTTCCACTTCCATTGTCTCCTGATTTCGTGCAGCAACTCGATAAACCTCCAGACCCAAAGTTGTTCATCTTTCACAGGCCTCCAACTTTGCTTAAGTGACCAACCCCAGAATCTTGATAGTTTAGTTTCGGTTTCAGGTTTTGAAGATTGTTTTAACTAAGCATTTTTGGTAATTTATTTAAGAGCAACCAAGAATCATTCATGACAACTGCACATTATCAAAGCTCAACTATAGGACCAAGCAATGAAATAAAGGTTGACCAAATTTTACTTATGAAAATTCATTTAATAAATTCACCAAAACTTGAACTTATAACTATTTTGCAGGGACAGTCTAAATGCTAAGTGTGAAGACTAGTTATTGAATTAAATATTTGGAGCACAAATTTAACATGTTTGACTTGGAAATACAACAAATCTTTGATTCTACATTACAAAGCATATTTTAAACAATAAATCTTATATTAACAAAATTTTAATTGTTTAGGCAAATTCTCATATATGAAATCACAAAGAACCTTAATCATTAATATTGACAACATTTCATGCAACATGTGAAACATATTATAAGCAACATATGAAATACTACAATGCAACATATGAAGGCTATTATTGCAACATGAAATGCATTTATGGCATGACACTTGATACTTATGCTTCATGATGCTCATGATCAAACTTGTAATTGTTTTTTTTAACATCTGGGATGTTACAGCTTGCTTCCTAAGCATTTGGGTGTGCGAACAAATGATGTTGTCCACATAGATGCTGCACTAGTGCTTGACCGTGGCGGGCTCGACCTCTCACTACTACAGAAAAGCTCTATAGAGGTGTCTCGAAAGCCTCTCTATAGAGGTGTCTCGAAAGCCTCTCTATAGAGGCGGCTAGCCCAGCCACCTCTCAGTCGTTGCACAAAAATCACAAATCTGAAATAAAAAAGCAAATTTTTTAATCCGAGGAGACCCCACCAGCCAGCCACACTCCCGCGGTCGCAAGTTACGTGATTTTTTTAAAACAAAAAACACGCACTTCACGGTTGCCCGCCTCACGCCTTGCACGTTACTCCTCTAACCACTCTACCCAAACTGACTTATGTTCATATGAGATATTCTTCCTCATCATGTTATCTTCGTTCGTTTTTGAAATGAGCATTTGAGATGCTAAATGAACTCAAATCAAAATGTTGTCAACTATAAAGTTGTATAATTTTTCAAGATCTACAACTTCGGTATTGGTCGTTTCTCCATCTAAGGTCATTAGAAATTTTTTAGTTTCAAATGTGAGAAATTCACACGTAATTTTTCTTAGATATATGATTTCAAACAAAAAAGTTGTCAACATTTGTTGTATACTCTTCGAGATCTACAACTTTCGTTATGATCGTTTCTCTATCCGAGATCATTTAAAAATCCTAAATTTTAAATATGAGAAATTCAAACATAATTTTCCTTGGATAGACAAATTTAAATGAAAAAGTTATCAACTACAAAGTTGTATAACTCTTTGAGGGGTACAACTTTAGTTTTTGTCGTTTCTCCATTCTAGGCCGTTTGAAAAATTCGAATTTTGCTATGAAGCTTCAAATTTTAGAGACGGCTAAAAATAGACCTTTAAAAATAGGAGTATTTGTAAAGCTGGCTGAACCGCCCCTACAAATATATTTACAGAGACATTATAAAGGTACCTGTACATCGAGCCTTCTCTATCCGAAAAGCTCCGGTTGTTGAAAATTATATCTCTAATAGTGTCTCGAATTACCCCAGCCTGTTTTGCCGTAGAGAACAACCGGTTTGAACACTTCCATGGCGACCATAAACAGCAAAGGCCATAGGGAGTCTGTTGTACGGCCTGCATTCTTTTTTTAACAGCTGCTCTAGGTTGTTTTTTTATAAAATATATCCAATAGCTATTACTGTTAATGGTATTAGGGCACCTCCAGCGGGAGAGCGAACCAAATCTGACAGCCGCAGCTTTCTAAAATCGATTTTGGGATGGTTCGACACCTACAACGTGAGCATCGCTCGGGAGGACAGTCAGTGGGGACCACGACAGATTAGAAAATAGAAAAGTAGGCCTTGTTCTCTCATTGCAGTGCTATGGGAAGGACAAAGTAGTACTGCACACCAATTTTTTACTTTGCTCGGTTTGACTCCAGAAAATTTTGTAAAATTTTTCAGATTCCCTGTCACATCGAATCTTTAGACACATGCACGAAGCATTAAATATAGATAAAAAAATAAAACTAATTACACAGTTTAGACGAAAATGGATGAGACGAATCTTTTAAGTCTAATTAGACTATGACTAGACACTTATTATCAAGTAACAACAAAACATGCTACATGATCATTTTATAAAATTTTTTGCAACTGAACAAGCCCATATTGAAGAGCCGATTTGAAGATTCGATACCCTAGGTTCGGTACCTGCAGTGCGGAAGCGAACCATCCTTGTTCTCTCTCTTCCCATGGTTCGTTTTCTGAGCGAGCTGCTCTTAGGGCAGCTCCGGTGTTTGGTTCGAACCAAACTGACAAAGCTCAGAGGAGGCAAAGTTCGGTTCGAGTGCTCCAGTGCTGTGGGTTCGAACATTGCAGAAGAAAACAATAAAAAATAAAGAGCTGATGGACTACGCATGCATGTGTGAGCAGCTGGCGTCCATGCTGGGCTCGGTTCTCTGAACGCAGCGGCAGAGTAGAATATTTTAATCGCCTCGGTTCGCATTCTCGGCAAAGTTCGCTCTTGAGCTCTGACAGCCACGGTTCGACGCCTCCAGTGTCTCAGTTCGCTTGCCACAGCCCTTGGTTTGATTTTACATGCACACTGGAGGTGCTCTTAGAATGGGTGAAGCGACGTACTGTCCACGAACCTCTTAATGGTCGCAGTTGGGTTCTGGATATTAAGAGAGCCCGCACTGTTGGTGTTATTATGGAATTCCTCCATCTCTGTGATTTGCTATATAACTTTGAGTTAGAACCTGATGTCGAAGATATCCACATATGGCGATTTTCTACTAGTGGGCAATACTCAGCCAAGTCTGCCTATGGGAGTTTCTTTCTGGGATCTACTCAGTTTGGACCAATGAGAGGATCTGGAAGACCTGGGCACCGCCCAAATGCCATTTTTTTCTTTGGTTGGTGGCCCACAATTGGTGCTGGACGGCAGATCGCCTTGCGCGTCGTGGGCTGCCTCATCCTGAGCAGTGTCCTCTTTGTGACCAGGAGGATGAGACTATTAACCACCTCCTTGTCTCCTGTCTTTGCTAGACAATTTTGGTACCTCCTTCTAAGATAGGTCGGCCTCCACTCCTTGTCGCCACAACCTTCAGATACTTCCTTTGATAGCTGGTGGGAAAAGGCTAGTGGAGCAACAAGTGGATTGATACAAAAAGGTCTCAACTCTCTCATTGTGCTCGGAGCTTGGACTCTTTAGAACCACTGGAATCGGTGCGTTTTTTAGGTATTACCCCTAACCTTGGTGGTGCTCTCACCCTTGCTGGAGAAGAGCGCCAGTTGTGGAATCTAGCAGGAGCCAAGGGTCTGTCTTCCTTGACAACCCCTCTTTTTGGTGGTTAGCGCTAGTGTTTGGTCGTCCTCTGCCCTTTTTCAGGCGTGAATGTAATTCCTAGGTTTGTGTGGGGTCGTGTGTGGTGTGCATTGTAGAGCTCTAGTCCCTTTCATTCTTCTTGATATAATGAGATGCAGCTCTCCTGCGTTTTTGAGAAAAAAATCTACTAAGTCGCTGGATAGATGTTCCTGTTTCATAAAAAATAGGATTTTTCTTATTTTCTAGTCTGTCTCATGATAATGAACATTAGATGACAATGGTAAAAATACCTATGTGCCCACGGGAAAAAAGACCAGATGGCATAGATGGCTTCCATTATTTTGGCCTCAGCGCGGGTATAGGTTTCTAAATCCAATGACTAGCACCCGGACGTTCAGACGGTTGTGCATGTTCGGACGCCCGCGCCTGCTCTGCTCTCACTTAAATTTGCGCGCCGCCCACGTTCAGACTGCTCCCTTCCGCTGTATTGCCCACACTGCCCGGATGACTAGGCCCCGTCTCTTCCACACCGGTGCCTTGCCCGCCTCTTTCACATTGCTTCGCGCTCGCCTCTTCAATGCCGCTCAGATACCTCCCCTTTTTCTTCCACACAGGCGCCGCGCAGCCTACGCCTCCTCCCCACATCGACCCAGCTATGGCTCCCGCGCTAGCTCTCTCTTCCTCGCTCAACAATCCTACATCCAGATCTACTTTTGCAACACTTAGATGAAACAATTGCAACATACGTCTGAAACAGATGAAACATTTGGAACATACATTTACAACATAGCCATTGCAGCATATGCAACAGATACATAAAAACACCTGCAACATGCGTATGAAATAGATGAAATATTTTGAACAAACTCCTGCAACATATGTGTATAACCATTGCAACATGTGCAACATCGGAAACTACCATTGCAACATTCATATGAAACATTTGAAATACTTGACACATGCGTTTTGCAACATAGGGAAAGCCGGGGCCGATCGATTCTAGGCGTCGGGGTGGGAGTCGGTGGTGTGCGAGCGCCACCAGACCAGCACCAGCACCAGTGGCGGCGATGAGCACCACCATCATCAACACCACTAGCACTGGCCTTGCCGGGCAGGCAACGCGCGCAACGGTGGGAGCAAGCTGCGCACGTGACGGGAGGGAGGGAGCGAGGCAGAGTGGGGCGGGGGAGCACGGCGCGCGACGCGGGCAGGCGACGTGAGTGAAGGCGTGCGGCGCGTAGCGCAAGTGAGCGGCGCCGTGGGTGGGTTGGTCCGTCCAGAAGGGCGGACACCTGTGGCGTATCATTATGGTTTGAAAAAATAAAGCTTATCCATACTCATGGACCCGAAAGACCGTCAGTTAACTTTGCACTATACAGTTTATTAATTAATTTTTTTTTGCATTAGCTTAGACTTATATTGTCTTGGTAAACAATTCTATTAGTCAATATAGCACATATATTTAATTCATGGGAAACATAAATCCATAGCTAGAGGACTAGAGGTTAACAACAATCGGTGATCTCTCTCTATAAAAGTAGTGTTTTCCCTTTTCAAATGCTTAAGCTTAAAGATGGATTGTACACCCTTCCTCCAAAAAAAGGGCAATTATAACTTTTTTGAGTCAATCAATTTCAAGTTTGGTTAAATATAAAAAATATTAATATTGATAATACCAACTAAGTACCGTCATTAGATTAATTATGAAATATATTTTATACTAAACTTATTTGGAGACATAAATGTTAACACTATTTTCTAATTATTGGCACTAAAATTACTCACATCCGCCATTATGAAATATAATGTAAAGTAACCTTCGAAATTTGATTTAAACTACTCATAGCTGCCATTATGAAAGATAGTATAAAGCAACCGCTTTGATTTGTCCGCCAAGCGCCCGACTAGGGCCAACCAGAGGCAGAGTTAGCAATGCAAAATTTCCTTTGTTAGGAAGACCAACTGTATAATTTTTTGTAAAAAAACTAATCGATTTTTAAAACACTTAATGAAAACTTACTAACTTAGGAAAGAGGCTGGCCCCTTGCCCCCCTCCATCAGCCCCTTCGGGCTGTATATTGTCACAAGTTGATGTCACACTCAACTCAAGTTGTCTACTCTAGTCATAACTCTGCGTCGTTAAAAACCGAGGGAAACATACCACACCATACTGATAAGGTTGTCGCCATAGTACCGTTGCAGCACCCCATCTTACCTAATGGGATGATTTCTGATTCCATCAGATCCAGACCCCTTCAAGCCTGTCTCATATTAGTCACCACGAACACAACACAACGCATAGTTTCTTGTATTTTTCATTTGAATGGTATGCAATACCACTCCACAACTCAAGAATATTTTCCAACAACCAAACGGCCACCAAAACCTCGATCAAGCAACCCCGCTATCCCCCCTGGCCACCCCACCCTACCCTTTACCGGCACACACAAACGTTAAAAGATTCTTGAATTCTGTGATAGTTTCTGTAACAACTAACAACAATGCAGTGGAATACTAGCAGATCAGAGGAACTCTTTTATTATTATGTTGTGGTAACAATAATCACAAATCACAAATAATGGATGGTTACAACATCTCCTCTCATTTTGCTTGTGCATATAATATACTTTGTTATGTTCCCCTACCGGGGGGGGGGGGGGGGGGGGGGGGGGGGGGGGGGGGGGTGCAGATTCAGGCCCTAGTTCCTTACTGACAAGGATCTGGTTTTTCCTCTACACTTGAAAGCAACAATAGTGCCTGAAAACAAGGAAACTAATGTTAAGCGTGCATGGACCAATTAATGTACAGACAGAAATGTATCCTTCTATTACCAAAATGTTCCTAACTGACTACAAAGTAGGTAACAAACTTTACCCTGGAGCTACATCTCTAGAAAGCATGACATGTGAAGCATCCACTCAATGAACTCATTTGACCGTTCTTGCTGAGGTGTGGCACCGTTTTGATAGTCCTGGAAATATGCTGATCCTGATTTGCGGTTGATGTACTGCGTAGCACCTGTGTTTTCCGAGAGCCAGACCTGAGGGTGTTGAAAATCCTCTCCAGCGAGTATGGCCTTTTCTTTTCAAGTTTTATCTGATGAACAAGCATGAGATGATATCAAACCTCCTAGCAGCGAGGACACTGGAATGGAGTGTGAAAAAGAAAAAAAAAGTGTTCAATCCAGAATGGAGAAACAAGCATACCACAAGCTTTTGTATGGCTGCTTCTGCTTCTGCTTTTTGCATATTGTCCCATGCAGTCATTTTTGCTTCCTCTCCCTCAATCCTTTATATAAACAGCAAGTGCATCCATCAGTGTTTGACAGAACAAGGTAAATGTGTTACAACTACATTAGCTTCTCCAATTCCTATATTAGATAACTGACCATCCACCAAAGATACGAACTACTTGCAGAGTTGCAAATACAGAATAGGTAACAGAGGCGACGACTGGTCTCTACCAGCATAACAAGTAATCATACGCCACTTCAAACTAGGAAGGATGAAGATGTAACAGTTGACAAAGGCAGCTACATTCCTACATAAAATATGTTCTAACACTAGCCATGTAACTTTTGCTCCTAGCAGTTATCAACTTTAGAAACTCTTCTTTTGAAATTCTTATAAAGCCAATTCAGGCATCATTATATTAGTGTGAAGGCACTGGCCCTCATCCTTTTGCTTACATCAGCAATTTTTTTAGATCTAATATCAAATACATTTCCCAAAGCTATACATAAAAAGTGATGTAAATCCCATTGTAATGTTAAAACTCATTCTGTAAATGACAGTTGAGGTAGAGCACAATCAAAGAATTTCTTGCATGATTCTATGAAGTAAACATCTAATTAGTTAGTTTGATACAAAAATATGGTGCATAGGAATAGTAGTATGTATGGATCGAGCAAGCCAAACAACTAATTTATCTGAAAAGGTTCAACAATAATAGCAGCCTCTTACTTTGATATACACTTTGCAGTTTCTGTTACTTCCCACGCAGAAGATTTAGAATCCATAGTCTTTTTCTTCCATTCAATAATATTTGGTGCATTCTTGTCAGAGCCTCGGGTGACATGTTTCTTGGACCACCTAGTCAGAGTCACCCGATCATCCACTTGCACATCCCTGACCTCAAGCTTAGAGAAACAACTCTCCAGCTCTTTGACTTGTTGCGCCGATAGTGAACGGGAGAACGAAGCCCTCATGCCGGGAGAAGATGACCTGCTAATATCAGGGCTTGTTTGTGTTGCCACATCCTTCCTCACAATTATGGGGGCACTGCTAGTGGTAGAGTCTTTTATGCTTTCAATTCCACCATCTGCACAAAAAGAAACCAAAAGGTTCCCCTTGAGAAATTTGAGCATAAGCAATAAGGTCCAAAGCATTGTTTTCTGAATAATAGAACCAAGATTGCCAGCAACATTTAATTCGTCTAAATGTTCAAGTTCAATAGGGCAGTTCAGCTACCAAGTTTGTCATCTACATCTCTCAACAGAAATCTGGTGCTAAACAAAACATAAAGAGAGAATATACACATTATGCAGTGCTCAAGAACATAGGGGCATTTACCTTGTATAGATTCAAGAGAAGTCAGCAATGACTGATATGACTCGACTGCACTACCAAGTTGCTGAGAAACCCTGGTAGACTGCATAACAGGATGCCGACCATTCATTTGAGCAGACCTGCCTCCTCGGCCATTGCTGCTATCCTCACCCGATGCTCCACTTAGATCCCTTCCCCAGTCCATAACACCCCCACAAACATGCTCAGGTAGCAAGATCCCAGCCATGTAAGGTGCATTCACAGTGGGAGTTCCAACTCTACCATTGTCAAGGAGCTGAGCCGATGATGAAACACAAGAGTATGCCCCATCAAATCTACCAGGAGATCCAACAGGACCACTTTTGGACTTCGGCCGCCAGAGCTGAGGGACCGACCTCCCAAGTGTGTTATTGGGGTTAGGACTGAAGATCCACCTCTCTGCATCCTCCCATTTCGACGGCAGTGTCCTCCCACTGCTATAAGGCAACACCATGCCGCTTCCCGGATGCCTTCTATGGCCGGCCGAAGGTGGGATCGCTCTTTCGGAATTCGGACCCTGCTGATAGCCAACGCCTGCCATCCCACGCCAATTGTAGCTCGGTGGTGTCCCTGGACTAGACAGCACGTATGACCTACCGTGCGATGATGAGTTTGATATGCCCAGCCCCTTGTTCATCACCCCGACACCGGTGACCGGGAACCCTGGAGAATGCGTTGATGATCTAGCAACACCAGGGCAGCCGAAATCAAGCGAGGCCGGCCGCTGCGCCCTGTCCTTCCTGCCTTGGAAAAGAACAGCTCCCAACGGATGCCGCTGGTCTTGGCGTTCTATCAAACAGGATGTGGGCATAGCAGATTAAGGTTCATGAGCTACCTACCTACCAGTGGGCAATGGCCAGGTAAAAGAATAATAATCATGGTAGTATTACCGCCAGTGAAACAGGGGACTGCTGCATTCTTGGTCTGCTGCCCTTGGGGTCGTGCATGTACCCACCTCTTGTCCTTGGCCGCTTCTAATGCCCCATCGTCGTCCTCCTCCTGTGGCTCCGTGGAACCTGCAGAAGCTTCAGGGGAGGCGCAAAGTCCATCAGCTTTAATGGCTGCGAAGTCGTGCGTTAACAAGCAAAGCAGCAGCAACAGTGGTGTATGTACAAGCAAGACAATGAAGCAGTGTAAGAGTACAACTGTGCAAGCAATGAGCTGTTGACCACGTCGTGCTCTGATTACCGTAGGAGGATGAGGAAGTGAGCGTCTCGTCCCGCTCCGGATCCGTCCCCAGTCGACCACCCCGGCGGACGAACCTGGTTAGAGGCTGCACCGACAGTTCTCTTCAGATAAAAATGTAATACGACCTGAACCTTACTAGTCCAAAGAAGCTGCACATGCAAACAGGCGATCGATCAAAAGAAAAGTGAAAACCAAGGACCCTCCCTCCCATAATGCGATGCCACATTTTTCGCCGTCCCCGTTGCCAGGGTTCAGGGCCCCCATTTGTTTGTTTATCGCGATGGGGTTTACCAGAGAGGCAGAGGCCGTGTTGTAAACTGTATTCTACAGTCTATAGCTGGACCTGGACAGTATCTTATCTTACTCTAACTCTGTTGCTTCTTGTCCCTAGCACTGGCATCTAGGTGTACGGTTTCGTTGACTACCTAGAACCGCGTGACACAACTTGCATCAACAATCAGTACTCAGTATCGCCACTAATCAGCAATCACCCAAAATCGATCCCCACCTCACATTTCAGGGGGGGAAATGATGCATTTCTGCTATCTGATCAGTGATGAACTGATGATGCCTGGTTCGTCTTCGCCATCTCTATCAAGAAATGCTCAAGGGAAGGGAAAACAATCAACCAAAACCAAGCGCGTCCACCACCTCTCCAAAGTTTGGCACTTCCACCATTGCTGGCAGTGGAGCTGTGGTGCAGTGCAAGTGCAAACGTAACGGCAACGAACGCGAGCAAAAGAAACCAAGCAGCTCTGCTGCAGCTCAGACAGGAAAAAAGTGAGAACGACTGACCGAGTCGCCGCCAGACGATCCGCGCGCGCTGCTCCCGCGGCTGGTGGAGCTCGCCGAGCACCCGCTCGCCTCCCCGTCCTCCACCACGGCCCCGCACTTCCTCCTCCTCACCGACGCCCCGCCGGCGCCGGCGCCGCGGAGCCCCGCCCCAATCTCACCACCACCGCCACCACCGCCAACCCGCATCTCTCCGTCCCCGGAGACGACCGCGTGAGCAGCGGCAGCCGCAGCACTGACAGCGGAGACAGCACGGCACGGCGAGAAGCGCGCGCGGTATTAAAAATGGCGGGTGCGGGGGGTGGCGTTTAATAGCAGAGGCGAGGTGGGAGGGAAATGAATCCATCTCCATCCCCCGCGGTGGCCTGGCCACGCGCCCACGCCACTCCTCCCTCTCCCCCGAGTCGGGTATAAACAAGGCAGATGTGAAAAAAAGTTTAGATAAAATTTTTGTAGCATTTTTTTTGTTATTTGACAAAATTTATCTAATTATGGATTAACTAGGCTCAAAAGATTCGTCTCGATATTTATAGACAAACTGTATAATTAGTTTTTTTTACCTACATTTAATACTCCATATATACATCCAAAGATTCGATATAATAGTTACTGTGCAAACCTTTTTTTTTGGCACTTTTTGTCAACTAAACAGGCTACCAGTAGCAGTAGCAGAGTCGCAGTAGGGCTGTGTTCACTTCCGAAATATTTGGGGGGAATATTCCTGTAGCATTTTCTTTGTTATTTGGCAAAATTTATCCAATCATGAATTAATTAGGCTTAAAAGATTCATCTCGAACTTTACAGACAAATTGTACAATAAAATATTTTTTTACCTACATTTAATGCTCCATGCATACGTCTAAAGATTCGATGTGACGGAAGACAGAGGAAATATTTTGGGAAGTGAACGGGCGTAGGTACGGGCATCTCGTGATGCCAACGTGGGGGTCTAGTGTAGCTAGTAATAACTGCGTCACGCTGAAGTTCGCGCCGCTCTTACCTGGCCTGCAGCCAACCGCAGTCATTGCGCCGCCGTGCTTGTTCACGGTGCGGCGGTGAAAGCCTCCATCGATCCCTCCAAGATTCTCTGGTGGCGTTGAGTTCAGACTTCAGAGGTGGCAGGCAGGTTGGCAGCTGATCCGAGCGGCTGACCTTGCTCTTGCTCACTAGAGTGCCAGACTGCCAGAGTGCACGGTCGGAGCCGGAGCACGGCCGGGCGGACGGTGGCTGGCTGCCTGCCTCACCGCTCACCAGTCTCCACTCTCCAGCCAGCCACCAACCAGCCGTTTGGCCGATGCTGTGTGTGCTACGTGCGCGCGCGCGGCCAGGAGCGCGGCAGCGTACGTACGTGCCATCGTCGTCGGGTGACACCGGGGGCGGCGGACAGGGCGGGGCGCGCGATCACAGGTGGTGGCATCGGCAGCCTGCGAATCTCGGTGTCCCGGTCCAGTCGACGTCAGGATCTTTGCCGTTGCCGTTTGCGGAACAAGCTAGTAACAAGAGACAAGACTCGGAACAAATTTGGTTGTAGGACTGATCACCTATACGAAGCGATCGTGGTCTGGCAAGAAAACGCTGCGCATAGAAAGAGGATCTTTTCCCAGACGTTGACAAAAAAAAGAGGCAGGATTGACGAAACAGTGGTCTGGCATAGAAAGAGGATTGACGAAACCGCGACGAAAAAAAAAAGTTGCAATGTGTAGCGACAAATCGACAGTGCCATTGCAGGGTTGGTGACCAGTGAAGGGCGCGCGCTTCAATACCGCGGAGCCGCAGGGCGGTCGGGTTGGTCACGCGGGCACCCACCCAGTACGGCCCGCGCGACGACCACGGCTGTTGCGTGGCGAGCCGGCAAGGGAAGGCCACACGGGGGCCGCCGCCGCAGCACCGCACCGTCGGGGACCCGTGCCGTCGCGCGGTGGTTCACGGCCTCATGCCCTCGGCGGCGGGTAAAGTCTGCTACTCTACTCTTCGCATGCAGCAGCACGTACGATCACAGGCGGGCGCGTGTGGTGTGGTACATCAGTCTCAGTCAGGTCATGTGTACACGTCACCATTGAAATCGTGATGCGCGCCGTAGCTAGAGGCGTAGGCCGTTCGCCGCCGCTACCGGTGCGCCGCTCCTATCAATGCTCCTCTACGTCTACAGAGAGCATTACTGTACTGCAGTACATAGCACGAGGTCGACGGCCGTAGGCACTGGTAGATAGATACGGACGTCAGACGACTTGCCATGCAATGCTACGTCTAGGCTCACGCCAGCGCCTCTGATCGCCGACGATGGCTACGTAGTACGATTAGCGAGTAATAGCTCATGATCTTTTTATGCTAGGGAGGACAGAGTCGATTGTATCACACTCACACCCTCACCCTAGTGTACATGTTTGTGGCGCGTCATTGTACCTTTTACTATTTCTCGATCTTAATACAAAGCCCTCATCGCTTAAACTACTTCAATAGTATTTTTTAGCGAACAAATAATGTTTACTCTCAAAACAAATCAGCATAAGTATCAGCATAAGCCAAATTTCAGCGAATGCGTAAATCTTTTACGTATTTGAGAAAAAAATGCTACGCCTACGCCGATGGACGGCGATCACTTTCTGTACCAATCTGAGTTATTAGTGTTCTGAATACGATAGACTGAAAATGACCATGACTTGCAGGAGAAAAATCAGTAGTCTCCTCCTGATTGTTGAGCGGATTAATGGGAGAGGCTTTAAGTGCCCCAGCCCTAGTAACCGGACGGTCTGCTGCACGCGTCGTCGGAAGTGGCCATGGGGGACTTCCGAGCGGAGAGAGGGATGGGCCAAAGCGACAGCCTAACCAGGGACCGGACGTGAGATGATGTTCGTCGAAGCAATCAAGATTCAAGGAGGCGTCCTGGATCAACCTCCAGGCCCAAAATGATAAACAACAAACGCGATCTTTACGGCCTGCGCCAGGGCCAGGGACGAGTGATTTGATTGATTACATAATCACCACGCTTTAATTTGCATTCTCTCGCCTCCTGTGTTCAGTCAGGTTCAGGGTTCATCACGTGGGTTTCGCACTTGCTGCATGCTCAACCTACTGCAAATCCTGCAGCAAGGTCAATCACTATTCGGCGCGTGCGCTGTGCCATGTACCAGCACGCGGACGCGTGGCGCAAGAAAAGCGGAGACGAGTGACGAGCGTGGAGAGTGGATAGTGAAAAGTGTGGACACGTGGCACAAGCGGAAGCAGGGGCTGAGCGACGAGCGTGTGAAGGGAGAGGGTCACGTGGGTTCTGTATCAGAGCTGTTTTTTTATTTACAAATGGTATACAAACTTTAAAATACGATAACTTTCTTGTGAAGCATCCTTTCATAATTCCGTTTGCACCAGTACGTTCATTATAACGAGATAAAAATTTTCTCTCACGACAAATCAGCATAAGCATCAACATAAGCCAAATTTCAGCGAATGCGTAAACTTTTTACGTATTCGAGAAAAAAATGCTACGCCTACGCCAATGGACGGCGATCACTTTCTGTACCAATCTGAGTTATTAGTGTTCTGAATACGATAGACTGAAAATGACCATGACTTGCAGGAGAAAAATCAGTAGTCTCCTCCTGATTGTTGAGCGGATTAATGGGAGAGGCTTTAAGTGTCCCAGCCCCAGTAACCGGACGGTCTGCTGCACGCGTCGTCGGAAGTGGCCATGGGGGACTTCCGAGCGGAGAGAGGGATGGGCCAAAGCGACAGCCTAATCAAGGAGGCGTCCTGGATCAACCTCCAGGTCCAAAATGATAAACAACAAACGCGAGCTTTACGGCCTGCGCCAGGGCCAGGGACGAGTGATTTGATTGATTACATAAGCACCACGCTTTAATTTGCATTCTCTCGCCTCCTGTGTTCAGTCAGGTTCAGGGTTCATCACGTGGGTTTCGCACTTGCTGCATGCTCAACCTACTGCAAATCCTGCAGCAAGGGGTGAAGTTAACGGAAATGCCAACATTGGTACAGTACAGCAGGTGTCACCACGACGCCACAACTAGTTACTCCTTTGTTCTTGTTCTAAACTGTAGGGATTCACTTTAGCTTTAGCTTTGTATTAAATCAAACCTTTCTAGTTTTGGCTAAGTTTTATAAAACATATATTAGTATCTACGAGTTTAAATAAATACACTTCCAAAATTATATTATGTGAAAATAGAATAAATTTGATGTCATAGATGTTGGCACAATTTCTATAAAGTTGGTTAAAGTCAAAAGAACTTTGATCTACAATAAACTTAAAGTAAGCTACAACACTTTTTTTCTGACTAGAAAAGACACCGATTTGAACACATTATTGTAAATATGAGCATTCCTCCCCCCCCCCCTCCCAAAAAAAGTAGTTTGTTCACAAAATAAGTTGTGAAGAAAAAATACCTAAACAAAAAGCCCATAATTATAATTACTAAATAGTTAAATTCAAAATCCAAAATTACAAAAAAATAGTAGTCTGATTTTCATATATATGTTGGGAAGAAAGACCTAACAAAAAGTTAGTTTATATTAATATAAGTTAAAATAAATCTCTTTCACTCTCATCACTAAAACTGCTACATTTGTCCAAATTTTTTTTCCTATTCTAGGTTTGTTATAAGTTAAATTGTGTTGATCAAGTTTATAGAGAGAACATCATCAAGACCTTCAAAAGACCGAGATTGAGTCGACAAATTTCAAGATTGACGAAGTCGCCATAAGGTTCTCATTGTCGACGAGCACATCAGCTACCATTGAAAGAACAACACCTCTGAACTGAAGTACTGAACCGACATATCTTGAGATTGACGAAGTAAAAAAAAAATGGACGTCGCCTACTACTAGAGCAAAACACTATTGACGAAGTCACACCAGGTGGGTCACACTTTTGATGATCATGTCGTTATATGCCATCGAAAAAACAACACATTGGAAACACTAAGACTGATTTGACAAATCTCGAGATTGACAAAGTTACTACAGAGGTCTCTCTACTAACGAGCATGTCGCCAACCGCTGAAAGAACAACCCTCCGAAAGACTGAGACTGAACCAACAGACCTCGAGATCGATGAAGTCATTACAACGAGCTATCGATTCTTTGACACTCCGTCGCGGTGAATCACCCAAAACCGCTCACAAGATGAGTTGGGTCATCCATAAGCTCACCGAATGATCATCAAACTCCCAATCACCACCAAGCCGTCTAGGTGATGGCAATCACTAAGAGTAACAAGCTAGAACTCTCACTTGACCACAACAAGCCTAATGAGAAGATGGATGCACACTTGTTACTCCCTAGACACTAATGAGGGATTCTCACATCACTACCCTCACTAGAGCTCTTGCACTTCCTTGCACTTGAAAGGTGTTTCTCAGCTGAACAAATGAGCAAGAGACCTCTAAAAGAGGTGGAGGGGATGTATTTATACACCCCACAGTCAAATCCAATCGTTGCCTGCTAACTCAGCAAAATATGCACTGACCGGACGCGCCGGTCGTCGTGACCGGACGCGCCGGTCGAACGTAACGGTCGAAATTCTAACTGACATCGCTGAGTGACCGGACGCACCGATCAGGGGTGACCGGACGCGTCCGGTCGTGCAAGGTCCTTACTGTACTTTGACCTGACGCTCGGTCGCGTCCGATCAGTGATGACCGGACACGTCCGGTCAGCAAAGTACCTTACTGGAACGTGACCGGATGCGTCCGATCACTTTCCAGTCGCGTCCGATTAGTTCATTTACCCTCTGAGACACGTGTCAGCATGATCAACGCGTCCGGTCCTCGCAGGAACCGCGTCCGGTCAACCAGGTTGAAATGCAGTGACTGTTAGTACTGACCGGACGCGTCCGGTCGAGACAGAGACCGCGTCCGGTCAAGGGTAAACAGCTCAAACGACTTCGAAACGCGACGCAACTTGAACCGAGTTGCTTCCAACTAAACTTTGAGCTTTACCTGAGCTACCTAGTGCTAAGTTTGACAAGTGTGCACCACACCTAAACAAAAAACTCACCTAGGTCAAGCTACTCGCTCATGCCCCCTTTATAGTACGGCCAAAGGAAAAAAGCGAAGATCCTAATGACTATTCCGAATGTAACTCAACACCTTGACATCCGGAACTAACCGTCCTTAATCTTGTCGTCGATCCTTTGAAAACTGAAATGATTTCCATTAAGGGGCATGAATACCATAGTGCCCAAAGCAGTTATCAACCCCATGACCTAACTTATCAAAGTTTCTGCAAAACACACGTTAGTCATGGTAATAATGCGTTGTCATCAATTGCCGAAACCAACTCTCAGGGCCTAGATGCTTTCAGATGGTACATCGTCTACCACTAAGATCAAACACCATTGGTGAAGTTACAATAAGCGGGTCTCGCTATCGATGATCATGTCGTCTACCACTAAAAGAGCAACATTGTTAAATCCTGAACCAGATCCATAAGAATATAAGAACTCATGTCAAATCAAATCCTTATGCGTGGATGAACATATTATACACCACAAGAACCCTTTCTTCAAAAAACACAACAAGAAAACCAGGGGCGGATCCACCGGTACAGCGAGATCTAGCGGCCGCTAGAACTCCCTGTCGGCGAGCCCCACCCTCCCCCGCGGTGGCCAGACTCGTACTGCGGCCTCGCCAAGGTCAGCGTCGGCTATTTTTTTTGTTTGGCTGGTCAAGCATTCCAGGTGGCACCCTCGCGTCCTGGGTTCGATCCTCCACAGGGGCACATTGCAACGCCGGAAGGTAAAAAAATCCCTCATCTGCCTCACGTTACCCAAAGCATAGGTTTGTGGCACCGACCCACTGACATGGTAACAGGCCCCTTGTGTACGGGCGGGGTATGAGGTTTGGAGATTTTCTCTGACTAGGTGAGGAGTTGCTACCTTAATGCGAATGCTCGGTGTGTGTGTGTGTGGGTGGGGGGCGCATGCTATCCCCCGCAGTTCAAGTTTTTCTTTTTGAATCAGTCCATGTTTTTTTAAGCCAACATCGGCTGTGTTTTTGCAAGAACGAATCGACCAGGGAAGAACAAACGCCGGATGATAAGTCCTCGGTTGGACCACGCCTAGACTTGTTGGGCCAAATACACAGTCCGCTATGAAGCCCACATGCAAGGCAAACAGACTCTATTGATCTAGTCTAGCCTTTCTTTTTTTTGAAATGGATCTAGTCTAGCCTTTATGCCTCGTGATGCATCATGCCGGACCCAGGAAGATGACGAGCCCGGGCAAGACAACTGTGATGCACTAGCACCCGGCTTCCAGCCCCAGAAACCATGCTCAACTAATGGACAATCTACTAGGCCCAAAGAGATAACCATGAGGGGAGCCTAGGCAAAGGCCTAGGGTCACTGGGCCCTGGGTCCGCCCATGTGCAGCAGTAACATAGAAGGAAGAAAAAGAACGTCATTTATAAAATCGGCAATGCTGTGAATCAGACGTCCTCTTAGTGGATCCGACATCCAGAAGCATATCCGTTTCTATCCGTTTCCATCTAATCATCGCAGATTAAAACAAAAATTCACATATCACCACGACTGCGCTATGTGGCCGGCTCCGCCACAGCGCCCGCACGCCTCCCTCTCTACTGCACCTCCCGCCGGCCTTCCTCTCCACCGCTGTCGCGTGCTCGTCGCGCGAGGCCGCACCACCCAACTACTGCTGTCGCCTCCACTACGAGCACTGCGTGCGCCCTATCGCTGGGGCAGCCGCTCACCGACGACCGAGGGTAGCGCAGCAGCTCAACGGGGGCCACATAGTCGTTCACCCACTGCCATCCTCCTTCTCCACCATGATCGCACAGCCAGATCCCACTGTACCATGCTCCGCCCGCTTGGCTGCCATGTTTTGCTGAAAGCGCATGTTGCAAACATATATTTCAAGTGTTTTAGATGGACATTGCAAAAGTACATGTTTTAGAGGTATGTTGTAAGTGTTCTAGATGGATGTTGCAAAAGTACACTGGGATGATGCATATGTTGCAATGGTTGTACATGTATGCTGCAAAGGTCTGTTGTCAATGTTTCATTTGTGTTTTCCGGACGCATGTTATAAGTGTGTTTATCCGGATGTTGCATATGTTTCACAGCAAGTGTTTTATCTGGATGTTGCGTATATTTGCAATGGTTTTCTAGTGTTTTCAGGTGTTTTTAAGTGTTTTAGAAGCATGTTCCAAGTGTTTCATCTGCCTTCAGACGTATATTGTAACTGTTGCATTTGGATGTTTCAAAAGCAGATAGGATGTTGCATCTCTCCTCCTTGCCTTCTACTGCATCGTCTTGGTGTGTCCTCCTCCAGGCGCCGGTAGGGCATCCATACGACGCCGCAGGTAGGTCCTCCCGAATCGGAGGCACCCTCCTCCTCTTGTCTCTTGGGCAGCACGGAGCCCGCGTGGAGCACGTGAAACGGAGTGCAGCGCGCACCTGACGTCCGGGCGCTAGCACTACCATTATAAAATTATGACATGGTCTCTCTCTATATATATCTTTATTATTATCATGTTGTTACCTTTTGTTTTCTATATGATCACTCCATCATATGAATTAGTAGTAAATAATTCGGTGAATTTTAATCCTGGATCCACCACGAAACTTAGCTAATTGAGCTTCTGCATTGGTTTCTCCATCTTGATTTACACCGGTCGGTTTTAAACCCAACACCGAACTTTCGACGACGCACCTATGAAATCAAACTGAATTGGTCTATTACACCGATTGCCCCTACCCTAATGCGCTGGGAAGTGCATCGGTGCCACATGCTGTGGGTGTGGGTGCACTAGGCTCTTTTCTAATGTAATTGGGCTTGCATTTCCTTTCATTTATGTTGACTACGCCCGAGCCACCCTCTATGCTATCCATAATCCATTGTTTCATGATGTGCCGCCCACAGATAATTACCTATATGGCTCTAAAAAAGTGTGTTTTACTTCTATGGCCCTTTTTTTCTGAACTTACCTATCTAACCCTAAAATGATTTTCATTATGGCCCTTCCATCAAGCCTGTTAGCTTTTACCGTTACTTCTCCCTCGTCAACTACGTGAAATGTCCAAATTACCCTTGTTTCCTTGTTACCATCTGTAGCACGCACGGTAAATTGTGTTCGTTCAGGAAAAAAAGAGGAAGGAGAGGGGCACGTGGTGACATTCGTGGTGATAGACGCGTTGGAGCTAGTCGGGAGCATCGCTACGGCGCAGCGCAAGATGCAGATCGCGCTCTACGGCCGCATTGCTTCCTTCTCCCAGGAGGAGAGCAAAGCACAAGTCAAAAGACATTGCTTCTTGACACTATTGTGCTATGCGATAACGTTTTTTCTAGAACGTGCATAGCACGTGTTTCATTAAGAAGAAGTTTAGAACCATACACACCATGCGTCACATCACAGCGAGATGCCATTAGTGATGGGGTTGAACACAAATAAAGGCACCGCAGGTGAAAGGTCCTGATGGCTAGAGGGGGGTGAATAGCCCATTAAAAATTTCTATAGCAACATGTAGCAAATATGTTAGTCAATTAAACGACGAAGCGAGTGTTGCGCTAGCCTACTAAAAGAGCAAGTCACCTACCATAATTCTAGTGACTAAGATCACTAAGCACACAATTAGCTAAGTCACTACACTAAATTAGTGAGCTCTCAAAGGCTAACTAAAGAGTCTTACTAACCACTAGACTTGATGAAATCTAGCTCTAAAAACTAATTACACTAAAGAGCTTAGCTTACACACTAGGAATGTAATACAAGAGAGGATGACGATGATTATACCGACGTGTAGAGGTATGAGCCAATCACAAGATGATGAAGCCAATCAATCAATCATAAGACAACCAATGAAATCCTCGGACAAAGATGACACAATGATTTCTTTACCGAGGTTCACTTGCTTGCCAGCAAGCTAGTCCTCGTTATGGCAATTCACTCACTTGGAGGTTTACGCGCTAATTGGCATCACACGCCAAACCCTCAATAGGGTGCCGCACAACCAACACAAGATGAGAATCACACAAGCCACGCGCAATCCACTAGAGTTGCCTTTCGTGATCTCTCATGGGGAAGGCACAAGAATCCCTCACAATGTAGACGATCGAAGCTGGCAACAATCACAAATAGCCGCTGAACGATCTACCAATCATCGGACCATCTAGGTGTCGGCAAACACCAAGAGTAACAAGAACTCCACCAGCCCAAATCACCCAACTAGTATCACAAGATGCTAGAACACTAAGCAATGCACTAGAGGCTCTCCAATCTCACTCAAGATGATGAAATCAAGTGTGCAAGTGAGTGGAGTGGTGTGCTCAGCTCTCAAAGGGTGTATGCAGCTGTTAGAAGTGCCAAGAGAGTGGTCAAGGCCGGCCACCACCTCTATTTATAAGCCCACAAGTAAATAGAGCCGTTACCCCTTTAGAGCAGCTTTCTGCGAGGGCACCAGACACGGCGGTGGTGACACCGGACATGGGGTGGTGGTGCCCCTCCAACGGTCATCCAACGGCTAGTTTCACTAGCCATTGGGGCACTGGACAGGGTGGCGGTGGCACCACCCCTAAGGTGGTGGTGATCACCCGGCTAGCTGCCCAAGAAACCCCACCCTGGAATTTTATGGCGGTGCCCGCAGCGGTGACCAACAGCCTTTCCCGTGCTCTCTGGATTTTTATGGCGGTGACACCGCCCCACCAGTGGCAGTGACTAGGCGGTGCACTGTCGTGTCAGTGGCGGTGTACACCGCCCCTTCTGCTGCCAGCCTCACATCCAACTCTTCTCTGCCACGTCCAGGTGGGCACCGCCCTACCAGTGGCGGTGCCACCGGACACAGTGGTTGTGCCCCTCAGGGCAACTTGCTACTCTCGGCCTCCCAGCTGGTCACCGCCACAGGGGCGGCGGTGCCCCCGTGGTAGCACCCCAAGCTCGGCAACATCTCCTTTTCTTCACCTTTTTCACCACCTTTGCAAATGTGCTAACACTCCAAGAGTTTCATCATCACATGCAAGTGTGTTAGCATTTTCACAATTATTTTTCAAAGGTTAATCACCTCTCATCGAATGTGCACTAGGCCTAAATGCATATGCATGTATTCCAACACTTAGTGGCACTAGATGATCGAGTTATCCAATAAGAGCTCCCCTCTTAATAGTACAACCATCTATCCTAAATGTGATCACACCCACTAGGTGTCTTGATTATCAAAATAAAATGGCCCTATGGATATCACCTTTGCCTTGAGCCTATTTTGTTTTTCTCTTTCTTCTTTTCCAAAGCCCGGATCTTGATCATCACATGTGTTCACACTACCATCATGATCTTCATTTCATGTGGCCATCTCCATCCATGAGTGCCACCTAGCTCCTTCACTTGGATTGGACCATCCTATCTAGTCACATACTTAGATGCAAGGATTAGTCCAAATAGGTTTCATCAATTAGCCAAAACCAAAGTAGGGCTTTCAGCAGGGTGGTGGAACGCACACTGGTTTGTTAAACTAAGGAACTAATTGTGCGACCTCAATGCTGCCCCCTAGGCTCAATCTAACACGTGTAACACTCTCTCCAAGCGCGCTCCAGCCATCAGGAATAGCTCACGCATGGCGGCCCGCTTGGAGGCGAAAACTGGCTCGACAAACATTTCATGGAACTTCACTGCAACAGCCGGATCCGGCGTCTGCGACTCGCTCGCTAGCTTGCGTGTCCACTTGTTGAGAAGGACACGCTTTGCCTGCTTCTCCGGGTTGGGGTCGTGGTGGATGGACTTGGCAACTAACCTGTCACTGCGCCTTGGGACAAACACAAAGTTGTCAACACACGATACACGCCGGATCAGGGAAGAAGCGATTAGCGATTCCTCTAGTGGCAGCTTCAAGGATGCGATGAAGCTCTCCAAGGACTCCGCAGGCACTGCAGATGATCTGACAACTGCCACTGCCGCTGCTTGTTGAGCGCTTGGGGTCGCGACTTGGGCCACATCCTCGGCCACGAGCACAACTATGGAGGGAGTAGCCTGTTCAACATTTTCCTCGTCGCAGCGTGATTCCTCTAGATCTCCAGCCCGAGTCCAAACACAGAGGTGACAACGTTGCCAACCCCCAACGCGCCACAGTCGTCAGTGTCCACCCTGGGTTCATTTAGGCCTAGAAGTACTGGGCTCCCACGAGCCCCCAACATTCCCATCGGGGCCGGGGCTGCTGCATCCACCGACAACAACCCAAGGCACAGACAGGTGTCCACTTCAACCAACATAGGGTCGAAGGCACGGTGCGGAGCCTCGGAGTGATTGTCCACCACGAGCTCTGACTCCCAATATGTTGCACCCCTCCGATCGCCACCCTGCAGAATGACCGCCGGAGAGCCTGGCTTTGACCTCGCGCCCCACTCACAGGACATGGGGTCCCAAGGTATGTCAGCCAACTATGACTTGGTCTCCACCAAGGCGGAGGGGCCCGAGGGGCTCCACTAACATGAGCTACTATTCTGCTCTGTCCTGCTCCTGCGGTGTAACACCCTAGGTGTTACGAACTAAATAAAACCTTGATCATATTTATCATCATGCATAATCATGAAGTATTAAGGCATAAATGCATTCCATGTTTCAAGCATTTCATTCTATGTTTCATTTATACCTTGTCTATGTTGCATATGCTGCATGGTAGTGCTTCATATTGTTTAAAATATGTTTCATATGTTACATGAAATGATGTCAATATTAAAGTTTAAGGTTCTTTGTGAATTTAGATATGAGAGGTTTGCCTAAGTAATTAAAATTTTCCTAAGAATAAATTTTATTATGTAAAGCATGTACTTTTTCTTAGAATTAAAGTTTGTTAATGTTTTCAAGTTAATGTGTTGAATGTGAGCTTCATCAAGAATTTAGTTTGAATGTGGTTTTATTCATATAGCGCTTTTTAGTTAAGTCATGAAAAACAGTAATTAAAGTTCAATTTTTGGAGGTTTAGTCAATGAATTTTCATAAATAAAATGTGTCCAACTTTTGTTCCATTGATTGGTCTTATGCTTAAGATTTAATAATGTGTAGTTAGATGTAATGTTTGATCAGTAATTAGTTGTTATTTAATTGCTCAAGTTGTTAACCAAAACTGATTTTCAAAACCCATTAACTGAATGCAGTTTTCAGTTTGCATGTACCTATGTTCCTAACTCTAGATCTTCTTAACCATTTAGAATTAGAGCTTGAGTATTAAAGTAAAGTTGAAGTTGACATGAAGATGAACAACTTTTATTATTAGAGTTTTTCAAGTTTCTATATGAAATCGAGAGACATTGGAAGCTAAAGATGGACTGTCAGTTTGCTACAGTAACGCCGGCGAGACTGCCTGCTTGCTTCCACGTCGGTGCCCACCCGCTGAGCGTTTTCTACCGTCTTCTCGCGCTTGGGACACGCATCGCTCCCCAGCCACATCACAAGCAGGTGTTGGACGCCCAGAAGCATCGCCATCGCCATCGCCCTTAAGCCACCGGGCCGGCTGCCGTCCTCGTTTTCTCTCCTTCCTGTTGCCGCTGTGCTCTTCCAGTCGCCGGCCGAATTCATCGCGCTCGCGCCATTTCCATCCAATAGCCCGTACTGGCAGCTGCGCCACGTCCTTGCGCACCTCCTTGAGCCGCTCATGCCGCTCCTCGTTACCGAAATTGGCCACGCGCGTGCCGTTCCTGTCGCGGCCGCTCGCCATGGCCGTCGCGAGCACCTCACCGTGGCCAGGAGGCCACGGACCACCTCGGCCCGGGGTGCTGGTGCCCACGGGTACGCCTCGCCGCCATAGAGCTTCCCCGCCACTTCCTTGCCGCCGACAGGTACCACCGCGGCCAGAGCCGGCTTTCCCGTGCGCGTGCTCTGCTCCAATTCACGACGAAGGACTTCACGTGACAATATAAACTCTTCCAAGGGGCTAACTGCACTGACTGTGACTCAGATAAATAGTGCGCTACAGGGTTTTTCTTTTTCTTTTTATGTTTTCAGCTGAAACTTGTGAATTTCATAACTATTTATTGGTGCATGCTAAAATTACAAAAATTTTTGTGTAGCCTTGTCATGATGTTATCTATCTAGGAAAAATATGAAATGGTGAAAAATATTAATTTTTGTATGCTGGAAAATCCAGTAAATAAATAGAAAAATGCTAGTTACATGATTTTTGTAGGCTAAAATAATAATCTTTTGATCATGAAACTTTTTGTGTAACTGTTTTATGCTAGTATAAACCTTAAAAAAAGTTTGGGAATAATTTTATGATGTTTAATTATATCCTTAATTGTATGCTTAGTTAATTAGTTAATAGATACTAAAATGATTAGAGTAAATCATAATAAGACTTGGGTGTAATTTTGGAGTTGATTGTAGACCATGAAGAACTTTCACCACCTGTTGTTTCATGGAAAAATAATTACTTGAGTGTGTTTCTCATGATCAACTTGAGTTAATAAAAATTAGAAATGCTTTTAAGTTCATTAGTGAATGCATGTATATAATCTTGATTGTCTTTTTGGATGCAACCCTTGGGTAAAAAGGTTGAACTAGTTTATGATATTATAATCTAGTTTTGCATCTCTTTATACCTTGCTTGTACATGTCCTTCATGATATAGCTTTAGTTGGTCAATATGAATGTTAAGTTAACCAATGGTTTGTAGATTAAGCTTTTTATACCTTGTTACCTTAAAATGATAAGTTGAGATGATCATATCCATGACTTGCTGAACTTATGCAATGTGTGATATGCTTTACCCTTTGTTAAGTAAATTGACTTGTTAAGGGGATAACTAAAAGTGTTTTATGATAAATACTTACAACTATATCGTGAAGGAAAGTTGTGCTCAAGTTAATTAATCTTGTTATGTTATCATCAATGCATTTATATGCCTCTCATCATGCATCATGTCATGCATCATTCTAAAGCATACATCATTTACGTGTAGTGTACGAGAGTGAGGAGATTCACGCTAATCAAGTTTCAGAGAAGGTCCATTTGCCAGTGGTGTTGGTGCCAAGTCTAACTCCTCTGGATCTCTCGGTGGGAACTAACCTTCTCTACAACACAGGCAAGCCCCAGAGCATACAACCCTTTCCTTGTATTTACAAATACTTTTACAATTTGAGTCCTATAATATGTGCATTAAGTTATAGGGATTGAATTGAAACCCGTTGCTGCATGATTACCTTGATATTCCAATACTTTCCTTGTTATCCTTTAGTAGTTATAGGCTAGAGGTGCTTAGCCTTGCTTAGCTTCTAGAAGTCGAATGATGGTTTCATCGTTCGAGAGAAACGGGTTTACATTGCTCTTCTCGACTCTGCCGATGGATCGTGAGAATACCATGATGATGTTAATGATGTTAAAGCTGAGACCGGGCGGGTGGCTTGCATTGTGAAATGAGTCGATGTAGTGCTCCGCTTGAGTCGATTAAGGACCGTTCGATGTAGGCTTGTTAGGTCGAGATTTTGCAGTACCGGCCACATACTCCGGTAAGCCTGCTACCTTGGCTCTTCCATTATGAGAACAGACAACCGCGCACTAGGAGTGGAGAGATGGCGAGAGTAGCGTGTACCCACCTTACGAATCTGAGATGGACGGAAGCATCTAGGTTGGCAGTAGGGCGATGGAGTACTGTGCTCTCGGGTGGCGCGAATCCGGTCTTGTTTTGGAGGATCCTTGGAGAGGTTGATATATGTAGGTCTAGGACCTATATATGTCGTGTGGTAAGGAATCCCCAGCTGGGTTTTAATCGGTTCGAATCGTCGTTGCTCCTCGGTTATGGAGACTTGATCTTCCGACCACTCATCGTAGTTAATCAATGGAAACATGGTTACTTATGGTTATGGTTATGCAAAGAAATGAGATGAGATGCTTAAGAAGTAATTGATTTAGATCAGGTGCAAACTTGATACTTCTAATAACTTAATACACCGCTAAAACATTGAAAGTAAAGATCCACTCATAGTAAGCTTTTTTGCAAAAGTTACTTATTGCTTCAACCTTTCCTTTACGCCAGCATGCCCTTAGAGTCTTTTCTTTAATCGGGTAAGTCTTGTTGAGTACCCTCATGTACTCAGGGTTTATTAAACCCCTGTTGCAGGTTCTGACTTGTGCTACTAATCAAGGTTATGTCGGTGGGCTCGACATGATCTGGATGTCTCCTCTAACCTAGGTGCTTCTTCTAATTTGCTTCCATTGTCCTATTCACCTTTTGGATCTAAAGTTAAGTTTTACTTAAACATGTTTTGCAACCTTATGTTGTAAATCTTCTGCAACTCCGATGTATGAAATTTTTGTATCAATGTTGTAATGTTGTGATAACTTCATTGTTGATCTTGTATGAGTTGTGAAATATGGATGATTCGGGGTTCCCCGATGACACTAGACGGACTACCAGATTATCTGGCTTTCGTGTACAGCAGTCAGAGGTCTTTAGGACAATGACGGGTACACGTGGGCCAGCATAATTTGAGTGGTTCTGCCACATGCGGCGTGCCCGTGCACGACGACGAGTAAGCCAGCCGCCATTCATTCCCTGATCCTTGCAAACACAAGCTGCTGATGCTAGCTCACAGCAACAGTTGTCCTCACATGTATTTGGTGAGGTTGCTATTCGAGATGCAGCTACGGTGGATTTGTAAACAATTCATGTGTGAACATATCTCATGTATTTGTGTATCTTATTATGTACTATTTTACGTGACCTTATTTGCGCAATATTACTCCAAATCTAAAATAAACAAACTAACTTCTGCATTTTATTTTTCATCAGGGGTAAAATGATCATTTTGGACGAAAGGCCATAGAAGAAAGATATTTTCGTTTTCAGGCTATACAAGTTCAAGAAAAAATAACCATAGAAGGAAGGTGCATTTTTTAAGGCATACAGTCTACAAGTCCGTAACTTCACAGAACGGGCTGCTTCTTCCTAGGTGGTCTGGCTAAGAAGAGATTGGGCCACTTCCTGTGAACCATCGAAGCCAAGAAAAAGCGCAGAAGCCCATCTGTGAGCTTAGGGTTCTCCCATAATAACATGATGATACTAATAACATGCATATCGTTTTCCTACAAGACTGACGCCTACAAGTTTTATTTATATACGTGTATTAAAGTAAACATCATAAAGTAACCCATGAATCTATATTTAAATTGTTCATCTATATGCCATAAAAACATGGTCTAAAGTAATCGCACATCTGCTATTATGAAAGATAATCTATGTAACCTCTTAAATTTGCATCTAACTTACACTTATACAATTGTTAAGAAAAACTAAAATATCCTTTGAAATCTACACCATCTAAATTTATCAAAATCTACATCATCTAAATTACCAAAATCTTCTGTTACATAAACTTTTAAATAACATGTTGTGCCATCACGTCGACCAAGTATACATGCATGCATAAATGATAAATATATACTCCCTCCGTTCCAAATTATAAGTTGCTTTGATTTTTTTGGTACATCCATTTTGCATTGCATCTAGATACAATAATATGTCTACATACATAGCAAAGTGAGTGAACCAAAAAAGTCAAAATGACTTAGAATTTGGAACGGAAGGAGTATGTTTCAACAACCTTGAAAAATATTTTCTTGACAACTTATCATATACTTAATGATACTAACAAATCATTTAAAATTATACTAATAGCCATGACATACATATTATATAAGTTGTTAATTTAGATATATTTGTACATTTTAACCAATGCATTTTACATAACTATATTGATAGTATAGCCATTATTGCGTATATAATTCCCGGATAGCAAAATTCAAGCATCTTGAGAAATGGAGGAGGTTAGTGCATACCACATGTGTATATCTTCCTAACCTTCAAGATTTCTTTAGAGTAAACAATCATTATAAGGCTTAAGTATTACTTTTCAAGCTTTACCAACGATTTTAACCGACATGGTGCATGTTTCAAATGCCTGTTTATGCCATCATAGTGTTTAAGAGTGTGGCTTACAACCTAAAATCCTTCTTTTCGTGAAAAAATACAAAGGAGGGTTAATAAATTGTGCAATAAACACAAGAATTTCAACTTAACTCTAGAATAATAAAAATTCTATAGCATATAATAAGAATAAAATTTGAAAATTAATTCATGACAAGATACAGAGGTGCCATGCGAAGAAAAAACTATAGATATGGATGAAGAAACATATAGATCAATGATCGGTAACTTTATCTCAATTGGATAAAAACTACATTATCTATTATATGTATACATACTGAAAGCATCTAGGCCCCGAGAGTTGGTTTCGGCAATTGATGACAATGCATTATTACCATGACTAACGTGTGTTTTGCAGAAACTTTGATAAGTTAGGTCATGGGGTTGATAACTGCTTTGGGCACTATGGTATTCATACCCCTTGATGGAAATCGTTTTGGTTTTCAAAGGATTAACGACAAGATTAAGGACGGTGAGTTCCGGATGTCAAGGTGTTGAGTTACATTCGGAATAGTCGTTAGGATCTTCGCTTTTTTCCTTTGGCCGTACTATAAAGGGGGGCATGAGCGAGTAGCTTGACCTAGGTGAGTCTTTTGTTTAGGTGTGGTGCACACTTGTCAAACTTAGCACTAGGTAGCTCAGGAAAAGCTCAAAGTTCAGTTGAAAGCAACTTGGTTCAATTTGCGTCGCGTTTTGAAGTCGTTTGAGCCGTTTTTCCCTTGACCGGAAGCGGTCTCTGTCTCGACCGGACGCGTCCGGTCAGTACTAACAGTTATTGCATTTCAGCTCGGTTGACCGGACGCGGTCCTTGCGAGGACAGGACACGGTGATTGTGCTGACACGTGTCTCAGAGGGTAAAACAACTAATCGGACGCGACTGGGAAGTGATCGGACGCATCCGGTCACGTTCCAGTAAGGTACTTTGCTGACCGGACGCGATCGAGCGTCAGGTCAAAGTACAGTAAGGACCTTGCACGACTAGACGCGTCCGATCATCCCTGATCGGTGCGTCCGGTCACTCAGCGGAGTTGTTTAGATTTTCGACCATTATGTTCGACCGGCGCGTTCGGTCACGTCGACCGACGCGTCCGGTCAGTGCGTATTTTGCTGAGTTGGCAGGTAATGGTTGGATTTGACTGTGGGGTGTATAAATACATCCCCTCCACCTCTTTTAGAGGTCTCATGCTCATTTGTTCAGCTGAGAAACACCTTTCAAGTGCAAGGGAGTGCAAGAGCTCTAGTGAGGGTAGTGATTTGAGAATCAAAGTTTGAGAATCCCTCATTAGTGACTAGGGAGTAGCAAGTGTGCATCCATCTTCTCATTAGGCTTGTTGTGGTCAAGTGAGAGTTCTAGCTTGTTACTCTTGGTGATCGCCATCACCTAGACGGCTTGGTGGTGATTGGGAGTTTGGTGATCATCCGGCGGAGCTTGTGGATGACCCAACTCATCTTGTGAGCGGTTTTGGGCGATTCACCGCGACGGAGTGTCGAAAAATCAGCCCGTATAGAGCACTTGATCCTTGCGCGGATCAAGGGGGAGCTACACCCTTGCGCGGGTGCTCCAGCGAGGACTAGTGGGGAGTGGCGACTCTTCGATACCTCGAGAAAACATCGCCATGTTCCTTACCCTTACTTTCAAGCATTTACTTTCTCGTATTACTTTCATTGCTTGGTTTACTTTCCTAGAATTGCCATGCTAGACTAGGATTAGAACTTAGGGTGCAAAACTTTTTACTGGTAGAATTACAAGGAACACAAGTAGGCACTAGGGGTGAACTTTGGCTTGTAGGATTTAATTTTTGCAATTAATTTTTAGAAAAGCCCAATTCACCCTCCTCTTGGGCATCTTGATCCTTTCACATACCATGTTAGAAAATAAACAAGAAAAAATATGTAATTTCATATAAGTAATTTTTATTTGTCGGAGATCTTAAATAATAAGGCCTCATTTGGCATGGCTCCACGTCACTATTGAAGTCACTTTTTTTGCTTTAGCTCCACGGTCAGCTCTATCGATAGAGCTGAAATTGCTTTCATGATCGGTTTGCAATATAGTTCCTTGTGATAGACCAAAAGCATGAAATAACTATAATACCCTTCTTTGTTTTTCCTCCTCTTCTATTTCCTTCTTCTTCCTTATCCTTTGGACTTCACGGGCTTCTTTCTTCCCTGTGACCGAGCACATCTTCACGGTAATCATGGCGAGCCTGCGAGCCTAGGCGGCCACGACCATGGCCACGCTCCCCACGCCTTGGCAGCCATGACCGCACCCCCATGCATCCTGATGATCGTGACCTCGAGCGTCCTAGCGGACGTGACCCTATCCCGGCGGCCTTCGCACACGAGCGGCCGCGCCAGTGCTCCTAGTGGCCCAACAACCTGGCACCCCAGCCGTGTGCCCACGCACCCTGGCCGTGCCAACAGGGGCAAAGCAGACTTCCGTATATAGTAGGGCCCACGAGCGCGGGTTGGAGCTGGGTGAAGCTACTTTTTTTTGGCTCTACACTATAACAAACCTTTGTGAGAGCACGATTTAAAGGGCTCTTTGGGTCGAGCTGTTTTGTTTTACCTCATTTGGCACAAAACAACTCCAGGAGCCAGTGGTGTTGTGTTAAACGGGGCCTCTAACTAATGCTTATGTTATTTAATTTCTAGCCCGTGCGAGAACTAGTTGAGGGGTTGGCAGAATTTGAATACAAAAATCCTTTCAGTCTTTCCCACGTCGATTAAAGCATGAGAGAGCCAGCGTGTGAGGGCGCCACAATATATTATCAAAAGAGAAAAGTGTTTTGTTCATCTTTCTCTTTCGATTTAAGTTTTTGAGTCAAATGATCGATACATGGAAATAAATTTGCAATGCATCTCAGTTGTTTGCACAAGAATAATATTGATGTGTAGGGGTTACACCCTCCTGTTCACATCAAGAAAAAAAGAATATTTAATCAATGTGAAACTTTGATGTGAAATTGGTGAAACGGCCATGTCGAATAATATGCTAGGGATGGGTGTCCAATCTTGGAGAGAGTTCTTTCGTTCAGTGAGACAATCACCGATGTAGGTCACTGGAACAAACACTCGTGGATCACCCCGTCGACCAAGTCTCGAGACCGGCCAGTGCCCACAACGTGCAGGCCGCGATCAGAGACAATGAGGCCAAATGAGTAAGTTGGCGTTCTGTAAGATTTATGTGCGTGTAAGCCGGTTCGATCTGATACCGACTGTAGCATGAAAGGTACGCTTCTTTCGAGATCCAATACTAATCTACTGCCGCTACAATGTCACGAGCTCGAGCTGCATGCAGGTTCCAATCAACAATCTTAGCTCGCTTTCTTCCTACCGTGTGAGCCAAATTCTACTTGTTGCAATGAAAAAGCTGATCCGCACGAAAATTGGTAAAAGTTGAAGCCGTTGCCCACCGACACATGCGGCTTTTGGCTCGACTAAAAGGTAATCAAGTACGGGCATTTTTTTTCCCCAGCTATCAAGCAAGGAAATTGACCACAGACTCAAGTAAAACCTATTTTTACTTGAACTCGACTGATACTCACCGAAAGTTATTGTGACCCATGTTCGGCGAACTCTAGGTCCAGGATCCAGATTAAGTCCTCAGCTTGTAGAAATTAAATGAAGGCACGCGTAAGACCTCTTTGTAATATAAGGGTTAAGTTCTCGCTAAGGGTTTCTTAGAAACACAGGAATTTTAAGAAAATAGCTCAGAAAATTTACAAGAATCAATTCATTTTACAAAAAAACATAGAAAACAAGAACTCCATAGACGTCGGACCAAAACCCTGGATCTAGTTCTACCGTTAGAATCGGTAGACGCAAAACCCTAGAGCTGAAATTCTCACGCTATAAAAAATGACTTTTAGAGCACCTTCGGCAAGTCCCCTATTTAGACTCTCAAAGACAAAGTTGAGAGTCAAAGGCCAAAACCTAACTCTAACAGACCCCTACTAAGGCCCTCAAATTTGAGAGGCCCTTCAAATCACCCTCCCATCCCTCATTCCCAAGGGCCTTGCGGCCTTGAAAATACCGTTTTGGTACTTTCCTAGCTCACGCTCCCTCTTCCGTACCACCCCCGCACCTTCTTTCGCGCCGCCACCACATTCTCCGTCCATCCTCTTCACCTCCGGTGGCTACCACCCCTCCCCGTCGAACTCTCCACCCACCTAACATCCCCTCCTAGCTCATCGAGGACCTGCCTGCCCTCCTCCCTGGGCAGGCACCCTCCTCATCAAGGACCCGCCCATCCGACACACTTTCCCTCCCGGGTGGCCCTCTACACAGCGTCCTCTCCTTCCCCGGTGTCGGTGGATCCACAATCGGTGCCCTCTCCCCCGGTGTCTGGCCGGCCTGTAGCCCCTTTGATGACTGACACGCATCTCCTCAATGAGGTTGAGGAAGAGGACCAATGCACATCTCCTTGATGAGAGCGAGGAAGAGGACCCCTCACACCCAGTGTACCCCAGCTGCCAGTGCACAGTGGCTCCTCTGCCCCAGCAGGCGGTGCATAGCTCCGTCAATCAGAGCAAGGGAGAGGGAGAAAAAATATAGAGAATGACATGTGGACCCCATATGACAGTGTCTATTGGGATGGATTTGACGGCCTTTATTTGAGAGCTTCTATCGGAGTAGATGTAAAAATGGCAGGTCCTCAAAAATAAGGAGGGCCTTCAAATTCAAAGTACGGGTCCTAATTGAAGGGTTCTACTGAAGTTGTTCTTAGATGTGTCTTGGACTTTTCTTTTCACATGCTGGCTATTGAAAATAGAGGCCTCAGCTTATGAACTGCCCAAAACATCGATTTCTAAGGGCCATTTGGCAAACCTCTAGAAATAGATATCATGTAAATCAATTCATAACTTTTTTAAACGAAAGCAAATGAAGATAAAGTTTTACATCAAAATGTAAAGCCCGATGAGATTGAAAACTTTATAGTTTATATTTGATTTTTTTTACTTTGAGACTGTTTAGGCAGACCAGATATTCATTATAAGATCTCATATCTATTAAAAATGTGGGTGTTTGAATTTTTTTTTTATTTCTAGAGCAGGGCCGTAAAGAGTCTTGCCTCTTAAAATCATTCCCACAACGAAGTACTAGAGTGAATGTCATCCTATTGCAGTTAGTAAGTGGGATAATAAGTAAAGGTTATGTGAGGTTTGAAATCATGGGTTCAAAAATTTGAGAATGCGTGTAAATAATCGTTTGAGTTTTGACTTACAATGTTGTTTCTTTTATGATTCCTTTTAAAAATATACAGATCTTAGGGTAGAGGTGCTGTAGAAACAATTCCTAAGGTTTGTTTGGTACAACTTCTCCAGCAACATTAGAAGTTGTTTGTAATTTTTTTCAATGGAGCTAGACATACTAGCTTCTTCTAGTCTCCTGTCTTAGATCTACTGTGAGGAGTTATTTTATCAAACATTTTTTGAAACAGTTTTAACTTCACCAGTAAAAATGTAAAACTGTCAGTGGACGAATAAAAAAGCTGCTCAACTAATAAAAAAAGGCTGCTCAACTATTACTCGAGGATTAGTTTCATCCTTGAACTTTTAAAACGGCCGTTTTAATCCTCAAACTATATTTTTAAGCTCAATTTCATCCTAGAACTATGAAGAAGATCGTTTTAGTCCTCAAACTTTGCATTTTGGGCTCAATTTCATTTATAAACTATTAAAGTATATTTTTTTCTTTAAACTTTAATTTCTAACTCAACTTTGTCTACGTTCTATGTGGAACGCTAAACTATTGCACCTGGTTAGCTCCAACACCACCAACAATTGGAGATATAAAAATAATACTCATCCAAAAACTCTTTCGTGGCCATTAATAATTCCAAGTTATTATTTTTAGTGTTACCTTATAATGGTACCATTTATATATATCCGACTAAATGATATTTATGAGAGCAATTACAGTTGCATCGAACACTATTTATTCTTTAAGAATACATAGATATATTGAAGCAATAGCAGATCTATAATTTTGATAATTTATGGATGTAAAGTTTTCTTTTTGAATAGATAAAATTGAGTTGAAAATAAAAGTTACATACACTTTGATAGTTTATGGATGAAATTGAGCCCAAATGCAAAATTTGAGGATTGAAACAATCATCTTCGTAGATGTAGGATGAAATTGAGCCTAAAACTAAAGTTTGAGGACCTAAACGACCATTTTAAAAGATTATGGATGAAATTGAGCCTCAAGTAATAGTTAAGAGACCAAAATGACTATTACGCCTAGACCCTTGCCGATGCTATAAAAGGTGAATTTTAACCGCCGCTAAAAAATCCATTCTGCGCAGCAGCATATAGCGGCGGTTTCAGTAGTCCAAGCTGTAGTCAGACTGTCAGATCGTCACGCAGCAACTCGACACGCGCTTGGTGCCAAACTGCCGGTGCCAATCTCGCGAATGCGCGATCGGTGGATCATGCACTGACGTATGGATGCATGCATAAGCCGATCGACGGGGAGGCCGGCACCGGCAGACTTACGGAGCGTGCTTGCGCTCCGGCGCGGATCACGCGGTGGGCTCCGGGCCATTTACGGCCCTGCGTGCAGGACGGACGCCACCCGACCAACGGACCGGCGTCCTCGGCGGCCGTTGACCATGCTCAGGCCTTTGGTGACAGTCACCCTGTTCGTGGTTTGGTTTTTGCGGTCTTGAGCGGGTTTGCAACCTAACCCATATTTTTAGCTCACGGTGTGGGCTGGTCTGATTAATGTAGTTGCAGAGCGGCTCCGACGTCCTAGCTGGATTGGTCTGGCCTGGTTTGGTGCATCGGTTCACACGGGTAGGAAAGAGTGGAAGAGTAAAAGACGCTCTGTGCTATGCAGTCTTCTGCAGAGGAAAGAGATTGCTTTCTGCCGCATGCACCTGCACGGGTTTACATGGAAAATGATTTCTTTCTGCTGCCTGCATCTGCATATCTGCTGTGAACAATGATGCAGACAAGGCTCAATATCTCAAATTTCACAAACAAGGATCAACACAGAGCTTACTATTTCTCATCAATCACAGGAAAACATAAACAATTTGTAGAAGGTTGCAGCAAGATTTAGAAACAAATATACTACAGGTCCCAAATGTAATAAACACCATGTTCATATGTGAGCAATAATGGTTTCTCTGCCATAATAATATTGTGTCGCCCTTATTGTAGACAGACAACCAAACATCAAATTCATGAATCAATGAAGCAGGTTGTTGTAGCATTTGGACCAGTAGCGCCATGATCTTTTTTTTTTCATACTTTCATGAAAAGGCTATGCTTCAAACGCAGTGAAATCTGCAGCAAAATAGGGCAAACAAGATTTCACGTTAAAATTTCAGTGAATAAAAAACAGCAAACCACATATATCATATCATGGAATAGCTTCTACACTAGATGAAAGAAACAACTGAAGCAAGCACATTGTTATCTGAACTACGAGGAGATACCTCACCAACAGCTAGCTGTAATGATACAGCTACACGATCACAGTACCATTCCACTATCTACTAATTTTTCAGGATAATTGCAGCTAGCTTTGATCAGGCACTGAAAGTCGATGGCATGTACCATATATCTACTAATGTTCGCTCAGAAGGGCTAAAATGTATTGGCAAGTCAGCTGCAATAGCATGAGTGGTCGCTCAGAAGGGCTAAAATGTATTGGCAAGTCAGCTGCAATAGCATGAGTGGCGGTGTCGACAGAGTAGTTAGGCAGCTAATAACTAATAAGCAGGTGTTTATGGAAAAACAGTGACATGCCTTCAGTAGTATATATATTCTCATGACACCCATTTCTACAATTCTATAAGATTGTTCAAGCAATGCAACCAGTATTTAAGTACAGTACGTAACAAAGCTACTTCTTCACTGACAAAGTGGAACTCTTGTTCGTATGCATTACCTAACTCTGAATTATGATGTCTGAATTTAAGAGCAGGGGCATTTGTTCTGGAAACTCAAGGAAAGACAACATCTATCAAAGAGAATCACTGTTTTTACAAAGAAAACAGTACATAGTATGTGGGATAGTTTGATAAAATTGTGCAGGCAGCAACCAGTAGTCAAAAAGAAGCTTAAAAAAACTTTGCTAAGAAAGGAGGAACCTGAACCTTGACGGCATACATTTTCGTACAAAAAATCCAGACCCCAGAAAATAGACAACGTGGTTTGCTATTTTCGATAATCCTAAAACAATAGAATCCCATAAGGACCGGTGCACACCAACGTGGTTTGCTGAAGCATGTATTGAACCTTACACATATACTACTACAAATCTGTGGCATGCAACCACATATCGCTTCTAAGAAACAGTGGTAAACATAGGGGGTGAAATACACATACCGTGGTGTTGGCTATCTATGCATTCCTTTGAAAAAAAATTCTGCACAAATAGGAAAGAAATGGCATTACAACTTTGACACACATAAGGTGAAATTTGTACATAATTACAAAATTATACCTTCTTTAATGTCCTCATATGATTGAAGCTCTTCAGCAGCCTCTCTTGCATTTACTTTTGTGTGAGTTGTATGTAGCCAACTTTGTGCACAAATCAGACCTTCAACTGTGTCCGTCGATTGACTGCACCGAAGTGGATCTATAATCCGCCCTCCAGTGCTAAAGGCAGACTCTGAAGGAACTGTAGAGGCAGGCACAGCTAAAACATCCTTTGCCATCAGAGATAGAATGGGGTACTTATTTGAGTTGACTTTCTAATAACTTAGTATGTCAAATTCCTTACTCCTCATTTCACGCTTATCAGCCAGATACCTTGACAATTCAGAATCATTTGATTCATCCTCAATCTCCTCCATATGTTGCTCAAATTGAGATGCCAACATGTCCCAGGGATTCTCTTCATCATCTTCATCTACATTAATGTGAATCAGTGCTTGATTTGAAGCTCTACTGCTTGAAGAAGATGCACTGATGCTTTGAGCATAGAACCCAAATAATTCATCAAGAGCTGATTGAGTTCTCTCAGATAACTGCTTTCCCTTCTCTGACCCATACAAAATTTCTAAGCAAAATGTCAAATATTTTAGCTTGTATCTCGGATCTAAAATTACAGCTATAAACAACAAGTAGTTGAGATTTCCTTCTTCTTCCCAATACTTCTGGAATTTAAGTTTCATGAAAGATGCCATTGAAGATAATATTGGATCATCTGCTAAAGCAATCTCATCCATTTTTGCATGCATTAACATTATGTCATGAAATACAATGCTTAATGTGACATGTAAAGAAGCTGAAAGACGTGTTGTCACCTTTTCAAACAGTTTCAGAAAACACAATATGCGCCTTGCTGATTCCCAGTCATGTGCATTAGGAGGGTTACTATTAGGAAAGAAAGCTTTGAATGGCTTACAATCTCTCTCTAGTCTTGCAAAAGCCTTTTCAAACTTTTCAGCACTCTCCAACATAAGGTAGGTGGCATTCCATCTTGTCTCTATATCCAAGGTTAAAAGACTTTTGCTTGAGATTTTCTCTAATTCTGCACATTTTTTTGAAAACCCTCAATCTTGACGGAGAAGATCTCACAAATCTAACTGCTGTTCTGATTTTGCCGATAGATTCGTTGTGCTCTTCTAATCCACTCTTTACAACCAAGTTAACTATGTGGGCGCAACACCTTACATGAAGGAATTTATGCTTTAACACAACTTCCTTCTAATCTTTGCACACGCCCTTCAAGTACTTAATCATTTTGTCATTAGAAGTTGCATTATCAACTATCATTGTGAATATGCAATCAATACCCCATTCTAGCAAACATTCTTCAACTCTTTTTCCAAGAGTTTCTCCTTTGTGATCTGCAACTGAGCAAAAGTTAAGAATCCTTTTCTGCAAATTCCATTGGTCATCTATCCAGTGGGCAGTGAGAGTCATGTAACACAGATTTTGCTTAGAGGTCCAAGTACCCGTTGTTAGGCAGATTCTATGATTCTTTAAAATCTTCTTTAACTTGGGCTTTTCTTCAATATATCGCTGCATGCAATCCCTTGCAACTGTCACTCTAGATGGTGGCTCAAACCTAGGCTGTAACACTTTCGAATATCTTCTAAACCCTATACCTTCAGCTACTGTGAATGGCATCTCATCAATTATAACCATATCAGCAAGTGCTTTGCGACAGTCTTCAACACTGTAAGGATGCTTTGGTGTTCTTTGGTTCTTCCTTACATTGCCCTGACCTTTGAGTGGATCTTTGGGGCACAAGTTCCTTAAATGGTACCATAAGCTGTTTGTTCCATGAGTTGATTGGTCGCATGAATAAATCTGCCCACAATGATTGCACGTTGCTATTGGATCCTGACCCCTGAAACCTGTACTGAAATATTTCCAAACAAGTGATTTCTTCGAACAAATTCTTTTGTTTCTCTTCTGAATTGGAGAGACCGGAGTGGGAGAGGTAGCTGACTGAGTAGCCTGCAACAATAGTAGATGCAGTTAGTAGTAGATCATCTCAACTTAATTGAGCAATAGTAGATATTTAAGTGGAAAAGGGAAATTACCTGTCCAGAATTTGATGCATTAACAACTAAGGTTGATCTCTTTCGCTTATTTGTTTTAGATTGCAATGAAATCGTATTTGCTTCCATTAATCTTTCCTGCATATCAATCAACCTTTTCAATCTGCTACTGCAATCCTCAAACTGCATTAACAACAAAGAATTGTTTAAAGATGACAGTGAACTAAATAGCAAATTTGTACTCTGCACCAACAAAATTACTAGGATTGAAATATATATATATGCTAGGATTGAATTACTGAAATTCAACCAAACTAGAAGAAAGCACATCCTATTCCAACAATTCAGGGACATTATATTTTCACAAATGGATCAAATCGTCAGATCAACAGCTGCATACCACAACAATTTCCCTGACCAAACAGCTTGTCGCAATGCCGCAGTCACATACACAGGTCAGACACACCGGAAACTATGCGATTTCCATTTTCCAAAGAATAAAAATGTAGTCATGAACCTAGTACATATGTATCAGAAAACTAGTTTCAAATTGGGTACCATTAAAATTTATACTAAGTCTGCAATACTGATTGACAAACAACCAATATCTTAATCAAACGAGGAATGTCAGACCTAAGCAACAAATTATCAGTCATGTAGTCATGAACGAGTTGCAGATTGACACCTTGTCTTCAAAATTCCAACTCATTTTCTCCTTTACTGAATCTGACTTGACTGTACTAATTTCAGGCCTTCAACCAATCCACAAAAGAAGAATCAAATATGGGCAAGAAACAAGTGAGATCAGAGTATAAAGGAGACCTTGTCCAGTGTAGATGGATTGGGAGCAAAGGGAGAATCGGAGCCTCGGGTGTTTCCATCAAGGTCCAGCGAGTCATGCTCCAACTCCGGCCCAGCAGATAAAGATGCCCAGGCATCTCGCCGATCCCAAGCTTTCTGGGCCGCATAGAATCTTTCCTCCAACTCAAGGGCCTGAGCGAAGATGTCGCGCTCGTCGCCGCTGCTGCCGTGGTTGACCTCGCGCCCGCTGGTGCCGCGCTCCACCTCGTGACCGCCGGTGCCACGGTCGACCTCGCGACTGCCGGCGCCGCACTCGACCTCGCGCTCGCCGGTGCTGCGCCCTCCTACGCCGCGCTCGCTGGTGCCGCGCCCTCCTGCGCCGCACCCGCTGGCACCGCGCTCGAGCTCGCCGGTGCCGCCGCCGCCGCGCTCGCTGGTGCCGCGCCCACCTGCGCCACGCTCAAGCTCGCGCCCGCTGCCGCCCCGGTCGAGCTCGAGCTCGCGCTCGCCGCTGCCGCTGCCGCCCCCCCCCCCCCCCCCCCCCCCCCCCCCCCCGCATCGCTTTCTGGGTTTCGATGGGTTGGCTGGTTTTTGACCATGACCGGGGTAGGATGCTGGTTGGGTACACATGTACCAGCCCAACCCGTGGTGTAACCGTGATGATGGTTTTGGCTGGGCTGGTCATGGGTTGGCATCTGGTTTTGTTAAACCGCTGTATAGGTTGAGGTGACAACTCCGATTCTCTGAGACTGCAACAAGGGCTACCGGCTTCGCTACTCTAGGACGCTCTTTCTCGTCCGTAGCTACGTACGGCTGGCTCTGGCTTGGCTTGTCAGGGCTTTTGTACAATGCGATAGAATACATCACCTATAGAATTCAAATCCAATAAATCTATAGTAAGATCAAGCTTAATTGTTGCTTTTGTTTAGGCTATAGGACTATAAGGTGCTTGCCTGCATGGCTCATCGCTTAACTTACTTGCTAGCTCAAAGCTTCTCATTAAATTAACGAGCCAAAATGTAAGCTCGGCTCATTAATATTAGCAAGGGCAGATTCAACAACGACTTATGAGCTAGCTCTAAGTATTTTATTTTATATTTTAACAGAAGAAATAGAAAGGTTATCGCTTGATCAATAGCTAATTTTATACACACATTTCAAGGTCATGTGAGGTTATCATGTGGGCCTAATTATATTATGAGCTATTGTTAAAAGTTAACTCCGTTGGAGAGGTTGTCTTATAGCTAGTAACTAGCTCATACTATTGAGGGTGCCCTAAGTGAGAAAATCCTCCTGCACGTTTGCACCTTACGGATGCTCTCGAGTTCCTCGGTGTTGAATCACTGGCCATGAGGAAGATTTCATGTTAGGCAGCTAGGGTTAGTCATAGAGGGAGGTTGATGTAGGGAAACAAATACACTACACTAGAACAAAATAATAACCTGTCGCGTTTAATCAAGACAACATGTGAGTAGGCGATCATAGATCATTACCACTTGACACACAGTGCAACGGAAGAAGAGTTGGAGCAGCCTGGTCCAACGTTGTGCGCGTCGATGTAGTGGAAGTAGGTGTAAGTCCTCGCGCCCCAGCACCAACAACATGACACACGTCTACCCACCTTGTTCATTTGGCTCGCGTTCATCGCCGATCAACACCGCAGCAAGAGCAATAGCGTCTCCACAGTATCCATACGTGCAGAGATGGAACGTCGGGGACTGGTGTGCTAGCACTGGGTGTGCGGCCTAGAGGGAGAGGGGTGGCTGTTAGGGGAGGGGAGGATGAGCCTGTCTCTTCCTTGACCGCCACCCCTCATGTTAGAATCTGATACCCCTAGTTATGCGTAGTAGTCCTCGGATCTATGAAAGGATATCGCAAGTATGACACAAGTTTTTGGGTGATTAAGAATGATGTAGTCGAATTACATAGAAAACCCTACATGAGGGTGTACCATGACAAGAGATTAATTAGGATTTGGTGAAGCCAACCACAAATTCTATAAGCACAACTCCAAAAGAGTACAAATGATAACCCTACTTGACCCTCTAGGACCCACTGATTCTTGCAATATACAAGAATTTAGTGCAATAGAACTTTTAGCCTAATCCTCTTGAGCACTCCTAATTACTCCTTACAAGCCTTGGATGAGACCCTTGTGTTGGTTTGGTTGGTGCATATGGCCTCCCTTGTTTATATAGTCGTCTCCAAGGGCCTCATACATGCAAGTAGGAGTCCTACTCCTAGTAGGACTCTACACTCAAATCCTAATAGAAATTGAAGTCCTAATAGCACACCTCTCTTAAGTCCTAGTCCAAGTAGGATTTGAGTCACCATACAACAATCTCCACCTTGACTCTAATCCTATATATGAAGTCATCATGCTCCTCCAAGAATTTGCTCCAAGTTGGCTCCTTTATTATTTCTACTCCCACCTAGAGAGTGCCCCACTATAGGGACTCATGCACATCACTACAATGTCCATGTCATTTCTAAACTGGAGTGACTAAACCTTCCACTTGAGAGCTCCTTCTTTGAGTAGTTTGGTTAACCACACCACCTTCAACTATAGCCCTCCATTCCATAAGTTTGTACCACCTCTGAGCTCCACCTGCTCACTGGTACTACATGGTTGGTCCTACCATGTCTTCCTTCTTCCAACATCTTGCAGCTTTGCCTCTACAACTATTTGACTTTGCAACCGTCTTTGCAACCTTGCACTTGACTACAATTGAGACTTGAGTACCTTCCCTTGATGAGATGACATCTTCTCAAGATCAGGATTTTTACCAAATCTCCCCATGGTTAGACCATGCTTAAGATTTCGTATCACTCGGTATCCTCCATTAATCCAGATACTTTTCGTAATTACCTGCCCTTTGCAAGTAACTCACAGACTCCACCATGAAGTGATAAGAGCATCTCCCATAGGGACCCTATTCAATCCCCAAACTAAAATTTGAGGGCTAGAGCCAAAACCATAGCTCCAGCAGAGCCCCTACTCAGGCCCCTAAATTTTGGTGGCCCTCAAATCTCCCCCTCCAGCCCTCAATCATGCGGGCGTCCGTCTAGTCCCCTGTTGACGGTCCTTAAGTACCAAATATAGTTATCAAATAAATAAAGAAAAGGATCCAAATGCAACCAACACCTAGACTTAGGGTTTTATCTGACAGAATTCCACGAGTTTTGGTGTTTGTCTGTTTCTGCAGGGGGTTATCAGAAAATACGGAGGAAAGGCCCACACGTCGGGTTTACATAGGGATAATAATGTGTTCACCGATTTTCTATCATCTAGAAGACTCCAGAAGCCACGAGATCGAACGGGAGGCCGAACGGGCCCGGAGGCAGGGCGCCCGCCCTGTCCCCTAGGGCGCCCGCCCTGGCCTGAGAGCCAATCAGGCTCCGTCTCGCGGATTATGCTCCACCGACCTAAGGAATCAAGGAAAACCGTGCGATTAATATCGGTTTGATCCGACGGCCCACGTTCACTTGAGGGGGCTATATAAGCAGGACCCCTGGCCCCTGGAGGAGGCACTCCCTCATTCTCAATTCCTCAAACCCTAATCTCAGGAGGAGAGTCTCTGATCAAGCCCTAGAGCCACCACATCAACTAGATCTCTAGTATAGCATAGCTACATAGGATTAGAACTAGAAGGAGTCAATCTTCGATTGGTTTCCGGATCTGTCAAGAGGATTCTTGGTAATTCCTCTACTGTTCTTCATTGTTCATCTTTGTTCTTCAATATTATGAATACAACTTTGTTCTATTTCAATATATTGATTATGACTATGCTCTACTTGTTTATGTTTGCAATTATATTGTTCTTAGTTTATCGTAGTTATACGCTTGGCTTAGTTAGATTGGAATTATATACATGTTTAGGATCGTATAGCGTTTATCCATCGGATCCATGGGTAAATGATAAATATTGTGTAGGCGTGGTGCTTAGACCATATTTATCTGCGATTGCACCTTATATGCCGGATCGTGGGGTGGTCCGCGATGGTGACAGCTTCGTTGGTTCTTATATAGTCCCCCTCCCGTGTGTAAGGCAGGCAGAGCAACATTATTACGGGGGAGTGATTGCTATGTTTCTCATCTTCCTTGATAATATCATTATGCATGGGCGTAGTCCTTTCTCGCAATGATTGCCAAGTGTACTTGCACTAACTATGATATGCTAGACTTTATAGTTAAGAATAACTTAGGAAATATCCTTGTAGTTCGTCCTAATACCATGCTAATGACTTGCTAGAATATCTGTTGAGGTGCTTATCATTATTATATGTGGCTAGCTGATCAGATTAATTATCTTTGTCACCATTCATACTTTATCCATATTTTATGTGACACTTACCCCTGTATGCAAGAGATAGATGAATGCTCTCACTTATACATGCAATGGTTGATACTCATTCCTATATTCCATTCCATAATCAACATTGATGTTAGTAATCCCTTCCCAGTGGTAAAAATATAAATAACGATACCTGGAATACTTCCCGGTTAAAATGCTACATCGGTATTAATCTGTGCGCTTGTAGATCTTATTTATTATTTATTTAGAAGAGCAGTTGCATATTTCAATACCGCGTCTCTCATGTCATGCTGGGGATGACAACTTGGCTTAAGTGGCATGAGGGATAGGTTCGGCATTTTTGGCGCCGTTATCAGAATTAGAAAACTAAGTCTACTTTTGGTAATGACGTTAAGAATGCCCAACAAGCATTTTTGGCGCCGTTGCCGGGGAAGGTTGATTTACTAACAAGGAATGAATACGGAATTTGAGTCATCATTCGCATCATTAAGTGATTGAGATCATCAATTCTCCCATACAGATTTACCCCTGTATTTTTTCCATTCTTATTGTTTTGCAGGGTGATGTATGAATAGAGGACATCTTCCAGAAAATTTTGTTGACAACCCCGAAGTATTAATCAGAAAGGCAAGAGCCAAGCTCAAGAAGTCAACACTTCGACGCAACACTTCATCCAATTCAGAAGACCGCCGAAGTTTCATCCGGAATTTGTCAATAGAGTTCGCAGCCATGGCGAACAAGACGATCCGTGAGTTCTCAGCTCCCACTACGGACAACATCCGCACTGGACCTGCCGCGGCCATCGACAAGAACTTTGAGCTCAAGCCAGGGCTCATCAACATGGTACAAGCCAACCAGTTTTGTGGGAAGCCGCACGAAGATGCAAGTGCTCATCTCCAACACTTCCTGGAGATTTGCAGCACATTCACTTTATTAGATGTTCCCAGAGACGCCATACTACTTCGCCTTTTCCCATTCTCACTATTGGGGAGAGCGAAGCAGTGGTTCTACGCGACGAAGGATAAGAACACTACGTGGGCACTCTGCTCTACGAACTTTCTGGCTAAGTTCTTTCCCATGGGCAAGACCAATGCTCTCCGTGGGAAGATTACAAGTTTTCAGCAACAACATGATGAATCCGTTCCAGAAGCATGGGAGTGCTTTCAAGATTACATCCTAGAATGTCCCCATCATGGAATGGAGAGCTGGCTACTTATGCAGACTTTCTATCATGGGCTCATCACTAGTGCTCGTGAGACCATGGATGCTGCAGCTGGAGGCGCATTTCTATCACTCACCATACCACAAGCTACAGCCCTTGTGGAAAAGATGGCGTCCAACCAAGGTTGGAACGAAAAGAGGATCCAAACACGCAAGAAGGGTGGAGGTATGCACCAGCTCAAGGAGGTAGACATGCTGTCTGCAAAGTTAGACCTACTCATGAAAAAGCTCGATGACAAAGCTGGAGATAAAAGAGAAGTCATGAACGTCTACGACTCTCACATGACTTGTGAGGAATGTGGAGATACTGGACACTCAGGCAATCACTGCCCTGAGATGCTTGAGGATGCAAGGTACATCAACAACAACAACAACTACAACCGTCCTCAACAAAATCAAGGTTGGAATCAACAGAGGCCTAACTACTCAGGTAACTACTCAGGTAATTATCAAGGTAATAACTCTTACAACAACAATAATAATTTTCCACCCCTGAGAGAGTTAGTGTCTAATCAAGGAAAGCTAATGGATAACTTGTCTAAGAAATTGGCATCCAATGATAAAATACTAGAAGACATAAATAATAGAATGGATAATTTCTCTACTGCCATCAAAAACCAAATTAGCTTTAATAAAATGATTGAATCTCAGTTAAATCAAATAGCTGCTGCTGTTCCTACTACTAACCCCGGTATACCATCACAACCGGAAGGATTAGAATCTGCAAATCTTGTAGACATGTTTGATGCAGGTAACTATTAGAGTAATCCCGCTGTCGGAGTACATAATGACCTTCTGCCAGTCAAGAGAGGCGATCCAGGACGCCCCGTCATCCCGATCTCCATCGGCATGGTGGACTTCCCAGAAGCACTCTGTGACTTTGGCTCCAGCGTCAACATTATGCCCAGGGTACTCTATGAAAAATTCTTTACATATCCTTTATTAGAAACAACTATGTGTTTGCAGCTTGCAGATCGGACACTAAGTTTTCCTAAAGGAATATTAAAGAACATGTGTGTCCGAGTTGGTACCTCGTACGCTCCAGCTGACTTCGTGGTGATAGAGACCGGGTCCGATGAGAGGTCACCAGTTATTCTGGGAAGGCCATTCCTGAACACCTCGGGAGCTGTCATCTACGCCAGCGCTGCGAAGATCAACTTCAACATCAAGGGGAGGAAGGAGACGTTTTCCTTCAAGAACAAGATTACACAAATCCCAGAGCAACCCCAACATGAACCAAGGAAGAGGATCAACAGGAGGAACAAGCAGAACAAGAACAACCAAGGATGGACCGAATCAGCTAAGATGGTCACTGCAGTTCAAGGAGGTCAAGACCGACGACCCAAGTCGCCGTTCCTAATCAAGAAGGACGACCCAGGTATGCCAAGCATTGAGTGCTCAATCAATGGATACTCCTTTCAGAAGGCGCTCTGCGACACTGGATCAGGCGTCAACATAATGGCCACAGTTACCTATCAGCTCCTGTACGGAACCATGCCCTTAAAACCAACATACACTCAGCTCCAGATGGCAGATCAGACATCCCGAATGGTCGAAGGTATAGTAACCGATGTCCCTGTTAAAATTAACGATCATTTTATCCATACAGACTTTCAGGTCATTGACATGGGAGACGACGAATACGATCCACCCATCATCCTAGGAAGACCGTTCCTAGGCACCGTCAAAGCAATCATCTACATTGGAACCGGAGAAGTCCATATGCATTTCCCCTCTGAGAAGGTACGCCGCTACTTTAATGACCCTAACTATATAGTTGAAGATTCTAAACAGGTCAGGACAAGAAGAAGGCGACGTAACCGTAACCAAAGGAGGCAAACCATCAAGGACGTATGGGCAGACTATGAAGGAGAGGTCATAAGGCCCGAGGTTACACAACAGGAGACCGAAGCACCAAGTCGGGTATGGAAGGCGAAGACAGTTACACAAGAAGAGGAGGCGCTGCCGGAACCACCGTCTACGCCACCCAAATCCTAGGACAACTAAGAAGAAAAGAAGTCCTGTTCGGAGGACTTAAAAACACCGAACGTCATGCCAAGAGGTAAACTTGGTAGTTATCATTTTCCCTTTAATTATTGCTTAGTTAATCATGTTCATTTTGTTCTAAAAAAATGTTAAAAACAGTAAGCCCCATGTGAGTATGCGAGTGGCATAAAACCCATAAGTACATTCACTGTGGTGGCATAAAAAAAAATATATATATATTTTTCTGTTCTATAAAAATAAAAATAAAAATAGAGAGTGACATTTATCAAGGAAGCTCAAACATGATAAAGGCTAGATATTTATGCTAACACTTAATCAAGTTTCACGAAGCTTTGTTGTCTATTTGAGCTCCACAGAATTCAGGAAGACTAGCAGATGGAGGACATCTTAATCGCTGTCAGGGTGCTGCCGACATTCAAATACACCTCTGCACCTGCTAGCTACATCAGAAGAAATTA